>JAZGTN010000020.1:4800000-6204086 GCA_037783415.1 Leptasterias polaris
AGAGAGGCCCTCTCATTTTAATGCAATCAATGAAATCCCCGACTAGCAGCCGTACGCATTCTTAAATCAATTGCTCCCCATCTGGTTAATCTTTTTATCCAGATGCATCCTTTAGTTCCTCTTCCCTTCTCTTCTCTGCCTCATCTCACTCATCGGTCTTTTAATCCAGTAATGTTGCCGGCAGTCCCACAAAAATAAGTGTAAAAAAAAATTGGAAATTGTGAAGCATGGTTTTTTCTAGAACTGGGTTGGAAAGTCCTTTCCAATGATTACCTCAGTCTATGTATCTCAAATGAGCTAAAAAGTAACTTGCAAGTGCTCTAGTACATTCCAATATGTTCAATGTGACTTGACTGTTAAAGGGAAGGTATGTACGCTCGGTAATAGGTATGGTAAACACTCTTAGAATTAATGGCAATAAAACCTTACTTGGTTAGAAGTGCAGCAGCTTTCAATAGTATAAAGCATTTTGAGAATCATTTCACTTCGAAGTAATGCGGTTATGGGAAAAGATCCCCCAAAATTTGAAACCGAGAAACGTTACTGTCAGAGTGTCAGATACGTTTCTCAGATTGTGTATTCCAACTACGGATTATTCTTCCTGCGTGGACATTATTCGCTCCGGATTTTCGGTGATATCTGAAAAACGCGACCACCTTTTGAAATGAAATTTTCACAGGTTAGTTTGATTGTGTACATTTATGTAGGATTTAAACAATCGAACGGTTCCAAACCCAAAGGTACACGTGTATGTTCCCATTAAAGGCACTGAACACGTTTGGTAATTGTCAAAGACCAGTATTCTCACTTGGTGTATCCCAACATATGCATAAAATAACAAGCCTGTGAAAATTTGGGCTCAATTGGTCATTGAAATTGCAAGAAAATGATGAAAGAAAAAACACCCTTGTTGTACAAATTAGTGTGCTTTCAGATAGGAATAAAAGGCTTCTGGCCAGAAGTCTTTAATTATTTTAGTGAGAAATTACCTCTTTCTCAAAAACTACGTTACTTCAGAGGGAGTCGTTTCTCACAATGTTTTATACTATCAACAGCTCTCCGTTGCTCGTTACCAAGTAAGTTTTTATGCTAATATATATTTTGAGTAATTACCAATAGTGTACAGGGCCTCTAAGCACCTACATCTTGTCGGAGGATGTCATAGACACATCCTCCTTTTCATTTCTTTTCCTCATCCAGTCTTCCAATCAACATGATCAATGCTGTTCTCCCATGCATCCTTTGATTAATAATAATGATAATAATAAGAATATGCAATTCTTATTGTGCTTTATCACACCCGAGGGCATCTCAGGGCGCTCATTATTTTGTTCTACAAGCTGTATGTTTGAAATATAAGACCCATTTATTTACAAAAGTGGGGTGTCATGGCCGAGCGGTCTTGGGAGGAGGTGGACACAAGTTCTGTAATTTACAGAATGTGGGTTCCTATCCTAGCCTTGTCACTCGCAGTAGTTATGTCCATGAGCAAGGCAGCCAGTAATGATAATAATAATGATAATAGCTTGCATTTATATAGCGCTTAATACAGGGTTTCTAAGCGCTGATAAGTGAGATGATATAGCTAATTGTATAAACATGCTTAGATTGATCTAAATAAGTGGGTTTTGAGTTCAGTCTTAAATGAGTCCAGTGTAGTGGATGTGGACGGGAAGGTTGTTCCAGAGAGTAGGTGTGGCAATTGAGAAGGCGCGTTTTCCGTAGCGAGTGCGGGGGATAGGGCTAGTGTTGAATTCTAGGTGGGCGGTAGATGATGATCGAGGAACACGAGACGATGGTTGCTTTTTGGGAATAAGTAATTCTGAGATATGTTTAGGGGCTAGGCCATATTTAGCTTTGTATGCAAGAGTAAGAACTTTAAATTGGATCCTTTGAGAGTAACCATGTAAATAAAATTAAGCCATCTCCTTCTGATCTTCTTGAAGAATACCCTTCTCTTCTCACCTCTGATACGATCCCAGAGTGAAAGCCAAATACTCAGAAGGCTGGTAAGCGCTCATGACACCCAAGCACAGACATTGCACACCAAGGTGTCAAAGTCAATTCCAACCAGCTATCATTCCCACCTATCAGCTCCAATTGCTAGAAGCAATTAACACATGAGTATGTTGTGTTTAAATTCCTATGAGGAAATTAAAGGGATGTTACTATATTTTTGTAAAGTTAAGTTTCACTCTTTTTTTCTTATTACATGTGTGTCTCAGAGGTAACCAGTGAAGTTTCACTGCAATTTGTACTCCTAGTTGTAAGATAATAGAAAATAAATTGGGTTAACAAAGCAAAGTTGACCGGAGCAGGACTTGAAACTTTGACATCCGGATTAACGTACCGGTGCTCTACCAACTGAGCTATCTAAGCCCTATGTAAGCAGTCTCCCTGTTTTGTCAAATCTTTGTAAGGGGTGCCTTAGTCAGAAGCCATTCAACCTGTACGCCATATGGCCAGGGATCACACCCAAGTATTCGATACAACCTGGGAAGCAACAGCAGAGGGATCACTTTAAGGGGATGCGACTGAAGGGGATACATGAACAGTTACAAATACAAAGCATACACTGTAACCAATACTGTAGCCACCCCATAAGCAATAATCCTTTGTTGTTTCCCTGCCAGGTCTTCTGGTATGATTTGATCAACTCTTGGTACAATGCTGCTTGGTTCCATGTTTCAGATGAGATGAGACCAGATGACTTCATTGCTGAAAGGTAATGTGTGCTTTAATTGAATCTCTCCGTTAGAACATGCTTTTAGCCCCTTTCACACAGGAGCATTTTAGCAAGGGTCCCTTGCTAAGTTGAAGAATGGTTGTGAAATTTTACGAAATGTACCTGGGAAAGGACAACAATTTGTGTACTGTCCATAGGTCATTTGTAAAATCTTGTCTTTGAGTGTTTGACAAGATTTTACAAGGGACATTGACTATTTTAATGTGTGAAAAGAGCTTTAGACATACATTGTTCATAGATCTTTTAGAGAATTGCGATTAAAGAGTAGTTGTTTGTCTGGTGTGTTTTTTTCTCTCGCTCAAATTTGGTTTTGGAGCCATGGGTTTCATGTTGCTTCAAGGTTTTCAGATTGCCAGGTTTTCTCACTTATTTATGTTCAGGACTTCCTTCAGCTTTAAATTCTCTATGATTATCCTTGTAGATAGAGAAACATTTTGTTATTGTAATGGAAGTTGCTGGTCACTAAGAGTGCCACAAAATGGGTGGGGAGACAGAAGAAGTAAATGGGAATATTGGAGAAGAAACGAAACACAGGAAGATCAGGAGTAGTGCACAAAATGGTTTTCATAGATGCGATATTTACTTGATAGAGAAAGTACCACTTTAACAAACGCTTGTATTTTATGAACGCTTGTATTAGCGCAGATTGAGTTAATGTTTAATAACATGAACTGTTCACGTAGAAATTTTGCTACTAGTAGCAGGTTTAAGAAATTTCAGACTTTTATCTGAATTTAGACTTGTATATATGTCTGCCTGGTGAAAAAAAGTAGCTTATTTTCTTCAGATGTAAAGAAATCCTGCTCTTTAATCTACTTCTCTAGTGCTGAGGATACTGTTTCCAGAAGCTCTGTAACTCCATGGGTTAGCAAAAGGTGGCAAAGCCATCCGTTACAACATCTATCACAAAAGATGTGATCAGAGTGTCAGACTGTCAGCAGTGACTCTTACCCTTGTAACTGGAGAGTAGAGGGACCAAACTGGTTTTCCTTTCAATTCAATTCAATTCAATTCCATTTTCTTTATTATCCACAAAAACGGGAAATTCATTTCGGCCTTTACATCAATAATTTAAATTTACAAAAATTACAGTACGTAAAATGTTACCATTTTAGTACAAAAATACATCAACAACCACAATACTTCTCTATATAAGAGGAAGGACACAAACAGTTATAGACAAACATAAAAGTTAAAAGTACACTAAAAATCGCAATTTCAAAAAATATATCAAAAATGTCTAGTTTAAAAAAAAATAGAACCCATGTCGGTCTCTGTAATATTGCGTACAGAATCATTGTTCCAATTGTTCAGCAGGTATCTTAATGTTCATGAGTTGAATGGGAGAAAAGCAATTTGCCGAGTCCGTTATTGACTTGTCATTTCACCACACATTCAAAACCAATGCAGTTTTTCAGCAAGCCCCTCTTAAATCCGGTGAATCTTTTAGAAGAAACAGGACAGCAATATTTTCTTAATATGCTTTTTGTATACAAAGAAAATCCTGGTATTAGCTGTATACACAATGTCAACAGTTTGTCATCGAGTCTGGCTCTGCTTTCCATCTTTGATTTGATTTGTCTGCAACCTTTAAGAGTTAGTGCTCTTGGCTTGGGGTATTGGTTCAGGAGTATGTTATTTACATAGTACTAATGAATGTCTGAAGTGAATTGCGATGGATTGGAAGGCTTTGCTGATCTTGTCATCTTTGGTTCGTTTAATGGTCAACTAGAAGTTCAAAGCGGAGATGCATATTTTGTTAGGCTAGTCTTTGACTCTATAAAGTCTCTAGACAGAGATGTGTGTAAATTAACCAATTTGACCTGTGACCACCTTTGTGATGCTGCTTTAAAGAATATGTACATCATTGGTAATTGTACTTTGGAAAATACATGACAAATTTAGTATAAAACTAGACTTAACGTGTTTGTGACAACAAACACTAGGTGTTCGGGTATCGCTGGGGTCAGTGCTGTGTCAATGCGTGAGCTATTTCATTAAGTTGAACTTTGGTGTTATTACTGTTTTGAGGTGCGTAACAAACTACACACTTAAGCAAAAGTCTTTAAAAAAAACACGATCTAAAGCCTAGCATTTGATTGTTAACGAGGTTTGCATGGACGGCTGTTTTAGAGACTAACAAAGCGTTTTGTCAAAATCAGGTTGCGCGAACCTTGAACAGAGACTAGACCACAAGCATGTTTGATGGACTTTGAATCTTGCGGTTGATTCGCTCACCATTTAACTGATTTAGATCGCGTATTGTGTGTTTATCCCGTGGTTTGACAGCGGGTCAATAAATACCCGTAATGATTGGTCAAAATTTCAAATATTTGTTAAAAAAAAGGAAAGACGTCTTCACGAAGTCAATATCACTGTCTATCTATGAGCCAAGTTTCAACTCAGTCAAACTTTTGGTTTTTTAGATGCAAGGCTTCAAAAAGTAAAACTTAAAGGTATTACCACGTGACACATGATGACGTCATCAATCTGAAACTCCACACATTATGTTGTCTGCATAAAGGTCATTATGTATACCAATTTTGAAATGATTGTCATAAACTTCGCCACAGACATTGTAAAAATCAAATAAATGGTTCATTAATTATGACTTTTACAAAATTTAAACTTTGATCTAGAGAAATTCAATACCCGATGACGTCATCATGACGTTTCTAAAATTGTGTCGTCTTGATTCTGAGGTTCAACTATCTTATGAGTTTCAATGTTCAATTCAATTTCAATCTTGAGTTATTCCGTAGATAAGCCCCCCCCAAACAAACAAACAAAATATTTTATTTATCAGCGCTATTTAATAAATATCCCACAAAAGAGGGCGCTGTTGAAAATTGTGCTTCCCGCCAGCGTGATTCCCGCCAGATGAAACAACAATGACGATGACAGTGCACGTAAATAGTCAGCGCGTGAACTGCAGCTTGCATCAGTTTCAACGTTATGTGTACATAATGTTTTGTCAATCAAAGTGGGGGGGGGGGGGGGTACGAGTGGGTAGGTGCGCTTCATTGTCCGGTTTTGACCATATATTAAGGTCAAAATGTTGTCATGTCTGTGTTCAAAAGTTTGAGCAGGACTAACGTTCTACACCCTGATACAAAAATTATGCTGAAATGATCAGTAGTTTTAAAGATATATATAGATATTTATAAGAAAGGATACTAAGAAATTTTCAACTTCCGATTTGAACCGGAAGTAAGTTCAAATGTTGTACGGGTTCTGTGTAGCGTTTGTCGAACTTTAAATGAGCTATCCGATGATATGTAGATTATAAAAAACAAACAAATGGTTCATGAGTTATGCTTTTTACAAATATTAAACTTTGATTTATTATAATTTGATGACCGATGACGTCATCATGACGTAAATAGGTTTGTGTTGTCTTGATAGTGAGGTTTAACTATCTGTTGAGCTTCATTGGTCAATTCAATCTCAATCTTGAGTTATTCCGTAGATAAGCTCGAAAGTGTTTTTTTGAAGGAAAAAAACCAAGGCGAACTTCGACCTAGGGTAACGACCCGGAAGTTAAGGTCGGACGATTTTGGCGTTAACTTTTCAAATGTTGCCCGTGTCTCGATCTATCATTATGCCCAAATATGAACAATGTAGCTTTAACATTCAGAGACATACAGGCATTGGCAAGAGGGCACTTTTCGAACTTAAATGGCTTGTAATTTGACACCCGATGACGTAATTGTGACGTCACAACTTACTCGGCTTCTCCTAGTTATGTTATAACTTCACATGAAGTTTCAAGTTGATCAAAGGTTTGAAAGTATGCGTTTGCTTGCGGACAAAGCCCACTGAGAAGAATAAGCAAAACAAAGAAGAAGGAAAAAAAAATGAACAATAACAAAGAGTTGTTCGGGCGTAAGGCCCGAACACCTAAAAAAAAAAAGGGAGACCGCCATCATAGGGCTAGATAGCTCAGTTGGTAGAGCGCTGGCACGTTAATCCGGAGGTCGTTGGTTCAAATCCTGCTCTAGTCAATTTTTCTTTGTTCAACCCCCAAAAAGGATGCGGCTTTCAAAGAAGATGCGGGCGGGATGATCAACTGGTGTTTTTGTTAACTTTGCCCAATATCTTAAATGCAAGCTGAGCAGACTGTTGAGCTCATGAAATCAGCTCACTACGGAATATCTGTCACTACCTTTGCAATTTGTAGGTGAATAATGCACATTTGTAACAAACACTGTATCTGTAAAAGTTTGATATATAAAATAAACAAATTAAATCTATCGGGACATTGGGGTTGAAAAGGTTGAGTTCCAAAGTCAAGGGGAAGGTCAAGGGTTCCTCAATATATCAGGGAGACATTTTTCATAACTGTCATAAACAACTAGGACTAGTGTAGTAGGGATAGGGCAAATATAATGTGTAAGTTTGAAGGGGGTAATATGTATTTAATTAAAGGGTGTGTACAACATTGTTGTGAAAATATTTATGTTCACAGATTTGCAGACAAGTTACATGGTATAAAGATGGTCATAGTGGAAAACATCTCTTGAAATAGTTTTTGCTTGAAATGTTACAGTTTTTGAGAAATAAGTAAAACAATTTAGTTTTGATCTCGCAAGTCTTTAGACCTTGTGTTTGAAAACTTTGAAATTATATCAATCAATCAATCAATATAACGTTTATTTCCACATTTGCACATGGAGGCATCATCCTAAAAGCCGAAGCTTGTGATGGATGTGCCCGTTACAACAATATAAAACAAACAAGATAAACAACACTAATTGTAGAATTAATAAATTATAACAGTAATTAAATATACAACTGTTAAACGAAGTAGACACAGAGAGACAAACAACTCCAGTTATAGAATTAAGAAATAAGAAATAATGGCAATAGTTAAATGAAAAACTGAAGAACAATTGACATGATTGATAGTATAAGTAGCGGCTAAACCAACTAACAAAATAAAATATCAATTACTTTGAGAACTTAGTAGAAATGTTTTTAGTTTGAATTTAAACGAAGTACTTGAAGGGCAATTAGTTAACGATGGTAAAAGATAGTTCCAGTTTTTTGGTCCAGTGAAAGAAATTGTATGTTGAGAAAGAGTTGTTCTGACTAGGGGTATACATGTACGTAATTTAGATGAATTGTTTTGTAACGTAATTGTGAATACGTAATTTAGATGAATAAGGTGGGACACTCCTTTGAATTTTGTTTTGGCTTGAAATGCAATTTAGTCTTTGAGAAATGAGTAAACCAATTGGTTTTGATCTTGCAAATCAAACATTCAATGTTTTTTTCCCACTTTTTTCTTGTGACTCCAATGATTGATTGATTGATTGATTGATTGAATGATTGATTGAGCTTAAACTTTCACAGGTTTGTTATTTCATGGCATATGTTGGGTCACATCAAGTGTGGATACAGGTCTTTGACCGATTACCAATGCTTTAACAACACAAAGTTGTATTTTAAGATGTTATATTATAAATTGATTTGTTTAGATTTCCAATTCGAATGACCCTCAAATTTAATAAGCAAAGCACACGTCCCCCGCCCCCCCCCAAAAAAAAAAAAAAAAAAACTTGGACAAGAAAGTGAGCTCTTTCAAATTTAGTTCAGTTCTCAAATACTTGCGTACTTAATATACAATAAAATAAGAAATTTTTTATATAAAGTCGCATCCCCTTGAGGTAACCCCTCTGCTGCGGCTTCCCGGGCTGTATCGTTGGGTGTGATCCCTGGCTATCTGGCAGTTACAGGTTGTATGGCTTCTGGCTGGCACCCCCGAATAAAGATATTGACAAAATAGGGAGACCACCAACATTAGGGCTAGACAGCTCAGTTGGTAGATAGCTCGTCACATTAATCCCGAGGTTGCAGGTCCAAGTCCCGCTCTATTCAACCCACAATTATTTAATTCAATTTGATCCAATCAGTTCACCACACTTTCTATTGCCATGTTTGTACATCACCACAAATCTGACCTGATTTTTTTTTAGATGTATCATCAATCGATCGGATTCCAAATTTTATCTTGGCTAGAAAAAAACACACCACTTGTACATAAAAAGTAACAAATATTAATTCCTTTAAATGAAAATGATTCATAAGTCCCTAAAGGGGCATGGCATTATGAATGAATCCCTCGGGTCCTATGTGTGTGGATTTTGTTTAGCATTTTGTAACCGTAGAGCGTTTTCTCTTCATGTTTACACAGCCGGGTCCAATTTCATGGCTCTGCTTACCGCCGAATTTTGCGCTTACGATCATCATTCTCCTGTTACTGTGCAAGCCTCAAATTTCTGTGCTAGCTTTTGTAAGCGAAGAATGCTTAGTAACTTGGAGTACGCATGTGCACAAGCAAAAATTCCCTGCTAACCCGTTAAATTTGCTTGATGTAAGCGCAGAATTCCCTGCTTCCTTAAGCGCCGATTCTTTGCTTCTTGTAAGCAGATGAAATTGGACCTTGATGAGACTGGAGAATGTAGTCATTCACCTGTACATGTACATTCACCTGTACATGTACATGTACAAAGCGCAAACATGCACGGTTAATCGCTAATGAAGTGGAAAATGAGCTGGAATTGGATTTATTGATGACAGGCTGCAAAATATGTTTTTTATATACGTTCGTTGGGAATCTGAGAACGGGTAGGAACTAAACATGGCGTGTTGTGGCCGAGCAGATAAGAACATTGGACTTAAGCTGTGGTGTTTCTTCTGTTCAGCAGAGTGCGAGTATGACACTTGTGTGCCCTTAAACAAGACACTTACTGCGTCCTTTGGATGGGACGTAAAGCCGTAGGGCCCTTGTGTTGTGTAATGCACGTAAAAGAAACCAGTGCACTTATTGTAAAGAGAAGAGGTCCACCCCGGTGTTCATGGGCCCAATTTCATAGAGCTGCTTAAGCACAAAAAGATGCTAAACACAACAAAATTATGCTTACCAGAATAAGGTTACCAGCCAATAAACCATATTACATGTACAATTTGTAACTGGTATCCTGCTTATTTTTGCTTAGCTGAAAAGTTTAAGCATTATTTTCTGCTTAAGCAGCTCTATGAAATTGGGCCCTGGTCTCGGCAGCACCTTGTAAACCATTACATGGTGCTATAAAGGAATAGGTCTCATACCTTAAAACGTAGCTCCACACCTTGCAGGAAAAAAATACTGAGCGCTTTGATACGCCCCTAGGGGTGTGATAAAGTGATAAGAACCCAGTATTATTATTATTGTTATGAACATCATGTCTTCATCCTCTGCCCCCCCCCCCCCTCCCCATGTTTACTCAGGCCTATAGGGCTATCCCAGATTGCCTTACAATGTTGGTATTTATCAGACATCTTTCCTCCCTACAAAAACAAAATTAATAGCTAAACAAAAAAGTACAACGATCTGCATCTGGTTTTGTGGATGGTTTGCTCTTCCTCAATATTGTCCGAATATTGGATGCCATTGATGTAGTTATCAGAGGATGTAGAAGGGTGTGACACTCCAGAATGTTTTGTCAATGACAGGTGGACTAATACAAATTATTAATTTGCAAACAAGGTCTGTTGATTTGTTTGAACCATATTTTCTCACAATACAACATCAAATCCTGGTGCTAATAATGAGCACCTTTGCTGTCTTTCATTTGTCAAGTCAGGGTTTCATTGTCGCACTGATTCATTCTGACCCTGACTGACTGACTGGTGTACATCTGCAGAGATTGAATATAATACTATATTGGGAATAGTTAACATTTTTCTCTGAAATCTTGCGGGAAATCTATTTCTGCTCCGCTTTTATTATCGTCAAGTCTCCTGTGGCATTTGAGATGACCCGAGCATCTCAATACCGAGATATAAATTGAATTTCTGTAACGTCTCAGATGTAGAAATTTGTTCTGAATTGACATTTCCCAAGCCTCCTTTTTGTTTCTCAGTCTTTCAGGATTTTTTGTTTATGAGCAAGTAAACAACTTTTCAGGGGCGGGAAATTTCTCTTGTAGAGAAAAATCAATGCTTTATATAAAATGCTTGAAGGCATGCTAAATGGTATTGGTGTTGGGTTTTCTTGTCAACATCACACTCCAGGATGTACTCTGAAAGTGACCTAAGGCATTGTAATTAAGTGGTTTAAAGGGTCCGTATACATTTGGTAATGACTCTGAAAATTAATGCCAATAAAAACTTACTTGGTAAGAAGTACAGCAGCTTTGGATAGTATAAATGCATTTTGAAAAAACTTTTCACTTCGAAGTACTATGGTTATGGAAAAATATATCACTTTTTATCCCCCAAAATTTGAATCTGAGAAGCGTAAACGGCCGTAACGCTTCTCAGATTGTGTATTCGTATAGGGAATATTCTTACTGCGTGGAAATATTCGCTCCGGTTTTTCGGTGATATCTCAAAAATGCGACCACCTTTTGAAGTGAAATTTTCACAGGTTAGTTTTATTGTATATACATGTACCTACATTTATATAGGATTTAAAGCAATCAGTAGGCACCAATTACCAAACGTATACAGCACCTTTAAGACCAACTTGAACCAACTTTAACTTTATTGTTTTGATGTTACGGAAAGGTAAATCAGTGCGCATATAATTGAGCGTAACTTAATCAAAATGATGGCATATTAATAATAATAAGTAAGACTAATAAAGCGCATTTTCCAAAGATACAATGCGCTGCTAAGAATGCTACAAAATGGTGAAGGTTTATGGGCGAGAAGAGAACAGATGCGTTTTTAATTTACACCTGAAAGTAAAAAAAGGCTTTGAGAAAAACTCTGCTAGGTTCGAAATGTCGGGTCTGAACTATTTTTTGCATTTATACTATAGGGCCTTTTGGTTGGTCAGCAGTTTGCAACAGCTAATTCCATTTTCTTGTTAAAAAAAAACACACTTTGATCAATTTTACCCTGGGCAAAAATGCTGAGTTCATGAAAAGCCTCAAGTGCCTAGTAATCAAAACAGCACTGTGGCGTCACACTACAGACTCAATCCAAACAAGACAATGGAAGATGCATAGCAACAAAGATAAACAACCTTCATCCAGTCTGTGTTGTCACGTATTTTGCGTCACAACAATAGCTACATGTAGAAGTTGTAATGTTTAAAGCATTGGATAGTTGTTAAATTTGCATTGTGATAAAGGATATTATTTTGTTTTACCCATACACTGATGTGTGTAAAGCATTGTATACTCATCAGTACTGTCCCAAGTCTAGTGGAAAAAATCCAAAGGCATATTACTCGTGTGGGATTCAAACCCACGACCTTTGCCATTCTAGAGCAGACAGTCTTACCAACTAGACCACTGAGCTAGCCTGGTGGTTAGAGGCAGTTCAAATCCAATATTCTAGCAGAGGGTACCGCATCTTTTGAACATACATTGAGTGAGCTATTAATAATTTAGCAAGCACCTACTATACAATTGTGTCATGTATGTACTGGGAAACTCACCAACAGGTTTTAATGGAGGTTAAAGCGTTTGATTTTAGAATGAATTTGGAGTTGCTCGTTCGGTTAAATTGTGTGTTCATCTAATTTATTATTTTTTTTTTCAATTCTATTCTGCATAGCATATGGGTTTCTTTTGTACTGCCTGGCAATTATACATAATTGATTGTATTGACCATCCGCTAAACTATATCGACTGTCACCGGGCAATCAAGATACAAAAGAATCATCATGACATGGTTTCAAGTATGCACTTTAATAATTACCAGTTAATAATAATAACAATGATACTTATACCGAGCATTTTCCATATTAAAAATGATCAAATGCGCCTTACAATAAGAAGAATTAAAATTCCAGAAAATACATACATTTTAAAAACACACCTATAAAAATTTAAAGTTAAAGTTGAAAGTTTAAGCCGGACCAGCCAGTGACTAAAAATATTGAGGTACAACACCTCATTAGCACAAACATTAAACAATGGCAAGTATGAATAACATAATTAAAACAGTGGTGAACTCAAACCTACCAGTAGAAACAACTTAATAAAAAACAATCAAACATTAAAAGCTTTCTTAAAAAGCATGTTTTCAGATGGCTTTTAAAACCCTCAATTTTTTTTGGCTGTCTGATCACGAGTGGAAGTTCATTCCAGAGTCTAGGACCAGCTACCTCAAAGGCTCTATCACCAATACAATTCTTTGTCTAAGGAATATGTAAGAATACTTGGTCAGAACATCTAAGTGAATACATTGAGTTCTTACGCAGATGAATAAGATTACAAAGATAAACAGGGCAAAGTTTGAAGCAATGATTTAAAAACGAGTAACAACATTTAAAATTTGACACAATAAGGGACTGGCAACCAATGCAAATGAAATAACAATGGAGTGATGTGGCAAAAAAAGTTAACGGTTATTAAAATATTTAGTGATATGGGAAGCCATATTGACTTCATTTGGGTTTGCTGGAAGAGTATGTTTGCTCTTTCAAAGCATCTTTTCAATCTTGTCAAGCTTGGCATATTTGTGAGACTAAACATTTCCAGAGGAATAATTTTATCAGAATAGAACGCACTTTGGTATGATCCCTGGCTATAAAGGCAGTTACCAGGTTGAGTGGTTTCTGACTGGCACCCCAAACAGATATTGACAAAGTTGGAAGACTGCCAATGTTAGGGCTAGACAGCTCAGTTGGTAGAGCGTCAGTAGTTAATCCCTGAGGTCTAAGGTTCAAATCCTGCTCAGTTAATTTTTCTCTATTCAATTGAAAATAGAAAGCATGAAATTTTGCTAGATGCGTGTACCTTAAGAGACTTAAAATATGGCTGACACCCAAGTGGTTTTGACATGGTGACAATGAGGTGACAATTTGTACCCAGTACGGGCCAATGGCTTTGGCATGGTTGCTATGAAGTGACAATTTGTACATAGAGGTATGTAGGCCTATCTTGTTAAAATCACTCATAACAATTTCTTCATTGTAAACCATTTTGTTTGTTTTGGATTAAGGAGAGATTTCCGGTTCACCCTTTGGTTATTTTTATGACATTGATGCTAAAACCAGTTCATGGAATGTCCTGTAGGTTATTTTTAAATATAGCTATGTAAACATTCCAATTGGTGGATAGTTTTATAGTCAGTTGCAAGTCAGTTCGCTATATATGCTATGCCCAACTAATTAAAAATTGCCCATCACCGTGCAGCAGATAGAGTGCTGTGCTCTCCATCCATTCAAATTATGCAGAACAATTCCATAGGAGACTGTGATTGGTCATCAGACATCCTCATCTGTTTTGGTGGGGGTCCTTTTCATAAAACCTTTCAGATGGCATTTTCCGTTTTATGGTGCAGCTTGCATGAAGCATAGAGGTAGAATTAGAAATGCATGAAGTGAACATGGAGCATGTGGTAACATGGTAACATTAGTAAATTAGTTGTGCAATACATTTATATGTGCACTCACAAGCTTCCTAGTTAATTTATATATTTTAAAATAGTCAGTTTTATGGAGCAGTTGAGAGTTTTTAGTGGGAGTCAAGCTTTATTTTTTTATTTTTTTCCCTACAAACCCTGTTGTATTTTTGAAAGGACTACAAAAAACATGACTACATTTTCATAAATGCTCCTGTTGATGCCACACAATTGCTTGCTGAAACGTGCACAGGTCTGTTATTAATCAAATCATACTTAATGAAGCAGTCTGGCGAACATGCCAAATGTTGTAGGGCCTACACAGTGCATTCTCCAGATTCAACAGACTAATGAAAAATACATGCCCTCTACAGGACTGTAGGTGCATTTAGCCTCCCCTATCGACACAATAGACTAACCCCGATTAACTGCAATCCAAACACAAGCCCATTCAGTACACCAAGCTGCCCACCCCCCTCCAGACAATGGATTAGCCCTCATTAGTATTCCCCCCCCCCCCCCCCCCCATCATTGATGACATGAACCCCATCTCATCATACTGCACTCACTATTAGCAGCGTGGATGAGTGTCTCGCATTCATAGTAGGCATTCTCTATCACTGCTCCGTCATCACTGCTGTCTCCCTCAGCCAAACAGTCAACCACGCAGTCATGATAAGAAGGTGGGTCTACTTTATAATACATCAAAATAGCTTTGTAATATCCTAAACGTAATATACCTGAAATAGAATAGTTTTTGTAAATCTATAGTCAATAATATTTAGTATTTGACACTATTATTTGGATCGAGATGGATCTAAACCACCATCTGTGCAGGTTGGGTCTGCTAAATGTATGCAGCTAATTTTTAGAATTCCTTAATGTAGCAGCCAATCTAATAAATTTAAATATATTTAATTGGTAATTCTATAGTTTCTGACATTATTTGATGGATGGGTCTGGCAATCAATAAGCAAGGCAGGTCCTGTTAAGCATCATAAATTGGATTAGAATTTGGATCATGGAGTATTTAGAACTGGCTACACAAAATGCATTTTTGCTGTGAAACTGAACGTTTTCTATAAAAGAAATCTGTTATACAAGGTTAAGTGTATTTGTAATGATTCTAATAATTATAATCTCATTTTGTACAGCTCTTTATTCACGTAGTGTACATGTACATGTACTTATGTACCTGCATATTTATTCATTGTGTCATCCTTAACTAAACGATTTTTAGTTGAAGTATGTGTAATTTTATTTGTCTATTTTATTTTTTGTATTATGCAATAGAAATTCCTTGACTGAGAAATATTACATGGCCCAATTTGATGTAAAAATTTGTTTTTTATAAATTGTTTCTCTGAACTTATTTTGACAGATGATGCTGTTTCAAAGTGAAAAACATACAAAAAATTGGCACATGCCACAGACAATGCACAAACTTCCATGTAACACGCTAAATTGGCTGAGTGATGGACGAGAATCAATGTCAAAATCCAGACAATTCATATTCGGGTTTTGATTAATTACCACTAATGATTGGCAGATGTTTTCCATGCAATTCCATAAAGAAAAGCTTGTATCTTTCTCCAATCTAAAAAAATAGCTATTTAAAATTCAGACCTCGATTTCTGCGGAGGTTTATGACTTACAACCTTAGTACATCTTAATTGGGTTTCATTAAAATTGTTTTACACATCCTTGCCTGACACGTTCTTAAATTCTCTTGCAAGATTTCAATCCATAACTCAAATTTGTTTCTAATTAACCCAGTGTTGAAGTAAATATGTGGCCAATATTAATGAACGGCTTCATTAGTTGGAAAGTATTCTTGATAATTGATTTTCTTTTCACAGCCCATTACGAAAAGAAAAACACACACACACACATTGAACTTTGGTGTTGAGTCAAATAGAATGCAACATGGTCACCATATGGTTACAGTATTAATGCAGACTACATGTTGTGAGGATATTAGACAGGCCTTGCGCTTATAGCTTTTTAAAAAGTAGCCTACTGGGCTAGTAAACTGTGCAATTTACTTGCCCCAGGAAGTTTCAGTAGCCCAAATTTCAAACATGTATTGTAAAAACTCTATCTTTCTGATGTATTAATGGTAGCGATCATTATTATTATTATTATTATTATTTATTCGACCAAAACAAACAACAAACCAAAGTTACAATAGCACAAGAAAGAACATTAACGGAAAAACAGTTATAAAAAAAGCAAGTAATAAGGAAAATAAATACAAAATTAGAAAAATATAATTTAATTAATAAATAAAATAACCAGTTTATTGGTCAGATGAGATTACATGCACTCTCTCATACATAAAAGAACGCTTTTTGAAAGTAATTTTTCACATTTGAAAAGGAAGAAATATGAGCATTGTAAATAAGTAGGTTGGACAAGTTTTAGCAGCCCACAGGGAAAGTTGATAAGTGATGTTTATTAGCCCATAGCGGTTTTACTATACAACGTACGGTTTTACTATACAACGTACGGTTTTACTATACAACGTACGCTTGGCTAGTATTAAAGGAGAGCCCTGTTAGACACTTAAAACATGTGCCCTGCATTTCATGCACTCAGCTGGTAGGCAAACTAACTTCCTTCTCTTCTAATTTCCTTCCTCCATGCTTAGAGCAAAACTGTTTTGAACTGCCTACCAGTACTGTAATTGTTTATATTTGTGACTGCTTCCTGGCGCAGCATAGACACATGATGAGTGATAGTGATGTACATTCCAAACAGGACTTTTTGCACCCCCTCAAAATATCAATTTCAATGCCGTTTTGATTGAATATCATCAAAATTCAGGAATGGCGCCCGTTGGTATATGACGTCATCGGACGTGAAAGCAAAAAACACTTGAGATAATCCTTTTCTTATAATAATGTTATTAACCCCTGGGCCCCGACACTATCTAAGGAGAATGATTGACATCCATTTCGGTGGAACAACCTTATTGTAAAACTAATTCAAAACCTACAATTTGTGATACATTTTGCTTTGTGCGCTGCGCCAAAAACATCAAGGGATACGCCGCACAAAGTGGAGTTTAAGAAAGCTGGATATTTTTAGAGAATTTTTAGTCCAACTAAAAATTCTCTGTACAATAATGTATAGACCATATATTTGGAATGTGACGTCATCGAGCGTTTTTGTATTTTGACAAAAATTGCACTTGAAGGGTATCAGACACAGCGGCATTTTAAACTGTTTTAATGTGAGGTTAAAATCTTGCAATTTTTCCCCCATTTTCCTAAGGACTCTATCTACTCATATTCACCAAGCTGGCTCTCTTCAGATTGTCAAGGGACTTTTAAAAACTCATTTGTTTGAATCTTTATTTTTGTCACTTGCTTTTAATATATTCATTTCATTATGTTATGTTTTGTGTTGCGCATAGAGGCTCCTGCATTATACACTATATAAACATCGTATTATTATTATTATTATGTGTTTTTTTGTTTTTTTTGTTAAGCGCCCAGGAGCATGTTTCATGGATGGGCGCTATACAAATTGTCATTATTATTATTATTATTATTAAACACTAAGACCATGAACCTATGAATCTGAATTCTTCTCAACAGATGCATTGATGTGTATCTACATATGTACAATGTAGATGACACCTCCTTTCAGTACAGTAGCAGTGAACATTTATACAGCGCCATACCACAAAGTGGTGTAGAATTGTGTTCAACACCTACTGATTTTATTTTGGTCTTTGAACCCATGCTCAAGGTCATTTCTCAAGTTGATTATTGTATATTTCTGGTAATGAAACCAAAGGATGCCTCATATAAGTGAACTTACTTACTGTAGCTCGCAAGCCTGAGGAAATCTGTACATATGAGGGTGCTTGCTATGTAAACCAGAAACACTAGGGTTAACCCCTACTCTTCTGACAGGATAAGTGTTCTGGGTTCTTATTATGTGCGCTACCAATCCTACCTAGTACACTGGACCTACGCTCAATGTTCAATCTGATGGCTGAAGCAATTTGGTAAAGTATCTTGCTCAAGGCCACTACAGGGACTTGAGCCCACACTCTGCTGATCAGAAACACCAGAGCTTGAGTCCAGTGCTCTAATTAATTGCCGGCCACTCTTATGAAGAGACAACATTGAAGTGGTTTCTTGCCTGGCTTAACCTATAGTTTTGTATTTCTGATGCTGCATAGAGTCTGTACACCTCCTGAATTGTAAACATATGGGAGGTTCTGGGTCAAACGAAGGGGGAACCCAGGTCCACACTAGCTTTTCCTTTTGAATCTTCACCTTCCTCAAATCCCATCCCTGATGATCTATAGACCAGGGGTCGATTTCACCAATCTCTTCCTAACTTAGGACTAGTCCTAGGCAATGCTAAGAGATAGGACTAGTCTTAAGTTAGGACCAGTAACTTAAGACTAGTCCTATCTCTTAGCATTGCCTAGGACTAGTCCTAAGTTAGGAAGAGTTTGGTGAAATCGACCCCAGATCTATAACCAGCTCTTCTCAGAGCCATCACTGCTCAAAGAGATTTATTTACATGGTGTTACCTCAAACTTACCTTTATTACAGATCTATAGAAAGTGAGTAAGCGCAAATTCTATTGCTTATCCATTATCATTTAACTGTGTGAATTGCATATGGAAATGAATGTACAATTGAATGAATTGAATGAAGAGAATTAGATTGGATCAAATCATAAAACAGTATTTTTAAAGTGTTTCAAATTTAAAAGCCATCATTGTCTGGGAAACAATTACACTTGAAGGTCAGTTTACTTTTTGTTTCTTCCCATCATACAAACCGATGATATTGTCATTATTCTATGGAGCGGATCAATGCTTTATGTACAGCAGTGTAGTCTGTAGCTATGGATTGTCATAGATTGTCATTTCAGCTGTTGGTGCCTGCTGAGCTAACCACATGAGTAGCCCCCAATGTAACTAAGTGACCTTGCTATGGTATCCTTGTCACCATGGTTTCTAGACAGTAGATTTCCATAGAATTTGCAGCCTGGTTGTTTTGTGGGATATTTGGAATGAGTATGGCTCAAAATGTTGAATAAATTACGAAATCTGAATAACTAACCTCAAACTGAATAATGTTTAACAACAGTTAAACAATGAAACCATCAAATGAGGGGCCGCTGGCGTACTTACTATTTCTATTGTCTTAGCCACATTGGACACACTGGTCAGCTAATAATATGGCATCATGATGTTCTAACATGTCTTGAAAGGGTGTGTACAACATTGGTAAGATTGAAAATATAAATGTTCACAGATTTGCACATAACTTACATGGTATAAAGATGGTCATGGTGGAAAACTTCCCTTGAAATAGTTTTTAGGAAATGAGTAAAATAATGGTCTTTATCCTGCAGGATAAATTCCGATGTTTGAAAAGAAGTTAAAACACATAAGGGGGTTTTTCACCGTTTTCTCATGACTCTGAAGACCGATTTAGCTTAAACTTTCACAGGTTTGTTATTTCATGTATATTGTTGGGTCACATCAAGTTTGGATACAGGTCTTTGGCAATTACCAATGTTGTACACATTCTTTAAAGCTGGACCATCCCACCTAGAGAGGGTGTCATTCGATGTGTTTAAAAGCACTGTCTGGACTCAGTACTTTCCTGAGTCCTGTGAAGAAAAAAACCACAGGCACAGTGCTGGGATGGGATACTAACCTTTGCCATTGTAGAGCAGATGTCTGACCACTAGACCACCGAGCTTGCCCGGTAGCTAGAGGTAGTTTGAATCCTATGTTCTGGCTGCGGTACTGCAATGATTGATAGTATGTTAAAGGCAAAGTATACCTTGGGTTTTCAGAACCTTCCGATTGTTTTAATCCTATATAATAGTACTAACCTGTGAAAATTTCATTTAAAAAAGTGGTAGCGTTTTTGAGATATTGCCAAAAATCTGGATCTGTTATGTAATAGATCGATCCATTAAGCCCCGCCTCCTTACGAGTTGACCAATCACAGCCGCGAAACCCGATCACCATTAGTGCAAAGATCACCAAACGGCTCAAATGGTGATCAGATTTCGCGGTTGTGATTGGTCAATGAGAAATGGGCGTGGCTTAATGGATCGGTGTATTAAGCGCAGGAAGAATAATTTGTAACTGGAACACACAATCTTAGAAATGTTTCATGCAGAAATGTTTCTCAGAGTGAAATGTTTTTGAATCACTCTCTCTAAAACCACATTCTTTTGTAAGTGAATTGTTTCTCAAAATGTTATACATTATCAACAGCTACAGAGCTTCTTACCAAGTAAGTGTTTATGGTGAGTAAGTGTTTATGGTGATTAATTTTTGGAGTAATTACCAAAGGTACACCCTCCCTATAATCTTACATCTTGATGTCAAATAATGCATGCTGCTTGTACTTAGTAATCATTGAGAGAATACATTCATTATAATAAATATATTTTATAGCCCCTGAGTTTCAGCAATAAAAAGCCACTGCTGATTAGAATAGAATAATCATCATTTTTACCCTTTAGAATAATGGAAAGTGGGGAGGGGTTACATTTTTATTTCTCCTGTTTTTTATCATAAAAATCGCTAAAAATTTAATGAGAATAGCTGTTCACTTTTTCTTACCTTTGGTTTGTGCATATTGACCATTATTGCTTTGACCTTTGGATGGGACTTAAAGCCACAGGTTGTGTAATTATGCATGTAAAAGAACCCAGTTGGACTAATATCACTAAGAGAAGGGGGTTTGTCCCGGTGTTTCTTGCAGTGGCTGCTGAATGCACCTTGTAAACCCTTATAATAAGGTACTACATAAATTGGTCTCATAACTCAAAAAAGAAATTCAAAATCTGTCTTAAAATGTTGTCTGTTGAAGCGCCTTGAGTGCCTTATTGAAAGGGGTAGATACGTGCGCTATATAAGACTTTATATAATTGTTTTCAAGATGAAAGAACATACATGTAGTTAAATAAGTATAGTTTCAATGCAATTATTTGTTTTCAAAAGTATAAGACCATATCATATTATTATAGTTTTGCAAGATAAAAGAACATACATGTACATACATGTACAAAAGTGCATGATGACAATATCTCAAATGGAACTTTGTATTAAGCACAAAATTGTACCAATGTAAGCCTCACGATTAACACTGGGTAATGAATTATCTGATAATGGCGAATCTTAAACTACATTGCACTATTCAGTGACAATTTCCCTTGTATAGCAGATCAAAATACTACACAAAATGTCTCCGTTGCAACTTAAATATCTTGATTTGCTACTCAGTCAATATTGGCATTCAGCGTGCATACAATAAGTGCAGTCTGAATTTGCTGGACGAAATCGTTCCCTGCTATTTTATGTTGTACTAAGAAAATGTCATCAAACCAGTTTCGGAAAAAATGTTCTCATGGTAGAATATCCATATAATATTTAGTATTTGAGTGTAATTTGTAATGTGTCATGGAGTGTGTCACTGACACACAGTTGGTGGACTGTCTGGGTTGAAGTAGATAATGATGTGAAAGTACTAGGGAGGTCTGATGTTGTGCAAGATTTAAAGGGAAGCTAGATTGTCGTTTATAAACCTCACTCCAATGGATTAATATCGAGCAAGTTCGAGTAGGCACCATGGTTAACTAAAGGTCGACTACTTTGACTCGATCCCAGGCTGGTCAACTACTGGTTGACTGGTTGACTACTGTGGTCGACCATTTGGAACCAGCCTCGGGACCATGGTTTCTTCCATGGTCCCGATAGCCTCGTTCCTTGCTAACGTGTGTAAAGCGCTGAAAGGAACCGGTGACACTATAGCAAAAAGGCGGAAGATGGCAATGGATATGTTGAATGCCGTACCGATGGTTGACTAGACTTCCAAGCGAGTCGTTCGCGTGAGTACGTCACTGCGCATGTATGTTGCTAGTCAGTGGTCAATCACGACTGGTCGACTATAAATGTGCGCTCTCGAACTTGCTCATAGTTGCAAGTTTATTACTGCGTACATAGTTTGAACCTTCAGGGCTCAAATTTTTAGGGAAAATCCACGAGACCAAAGGGCTTGTTGCTCAAAATGTTTACTGGCCCAGAATTGCTTAATTGCTATGAAATACGGTATAAGAGAACAATTTTCTCCTTTGTCTTTATGGGTATACATACTTCATTACTCAACAGAATTGAAAGGTGTTTATCAGAGTCAAAGTCAACATTTGACCATAACTTGTTTTTGTTTAAGATATTACACAGTGAGGTTTTCGTTATTCAATTTGAAAAACACAAGACTGATGGTAACTTGTCTAGTCATGAGTTTACAGGCCCAACAGTAAAACTTCTGGCCTCGGGCCTGTGGTCCAGTGTAAAATTTGAGCCCTAACCATCACTAATATGAAACCAAAGATGCCTCATGAGTGAACTTAATAATCAACGAGCTCGAAAGCCTGAGGAAACCTGTGGACAAGAGTGCTTGCTATGTGAACCAGAAACACTGGGGTTATAATTAACCCGTACTATTCCAGGATAAGTGTTCTGGGTTCTTTTACAAGCACTACTATAAATCATCCTAATCATTATTCAACATAAAAAGTTTTCAGTCTTGAGAAACATCATGACCTTGTTTAAAAACCATACATCAGATTGTGACTTTTACAAATTAAATCTTCCAAATTAAGGCAACAATATACCAATAGGCCTTTGGAATCTACATTTGGAGTTTACAAATGTAGCATTTTTATTTTAAAACAAGAAAAATAGTTGAATCATTTGGGGAGTTTGACTTTAAATAAGTCCAGGAGGTCACTTGGGTCAAGTCTAAATTGTTCCCACATTGTGGAGTCAAAAAACAGATTGGGGTGCTGCATGGTCATTGCATCCACCAAAGTGTCCTTCTTCAATCCTGAAAACACAATGCTGGAATTGGTTGTGGTTTGCACTTAAACTGAGGGTCATCAGTCATTTTTAACGGGTGGTATGTTGAATTCATAATATCTTGATATATTCCCCCCCCCCCCAAAAAAAATTAAGTCATGGCATGGGAGAGAATACACAACTGGACTCACTTATAGCCTCAGCCGAGAATCGAACCAAGGCCACATTGGTGGGAGGTGAGCGTTTTACGCACTCACTTTTATTTTAAGGTTTTTCTTCATTGATATTATTTAAAAAAATAATAACCAAATAAAAATGAAAGATAAATATCTTTGCTTAACAGTCTTTTCTGCTTGATAAAAAAAAAAAATCCTTTACAGCACATCTGGAAAATTAGAAGACAATGCAATGCCTCAAATCCCACATATTAACCTGTTTAGTTAACTTGCTCAGGTTACTTTCAGAGAATTTTAGGGTAATTTTTAAAAGAACTCGGCTACAACTCTCAACTACTTTGGATATGAAAAATAATTTACTTCCAACCTTCCATTTTGTTCTTTGTGTTTCCAACTTTTTGTGGTCAAGCTATCCCCTTCCCTTCATAACCCTGCCCCCCCCCCCCCCCCTTTGTCTTCATAATCCCTGCTTATACCCCCTGCCTTCTCTGAATGCTTTCTGCTTTTCTCCCTCCACTCTCTCTATTCATGTATTTCCACTTGACTACTCTTGTACATGTACCTCCTGTATGCTTGTATCTGTATCTGTATAGTACTGCGCACAAACTCCACTATCGGGATATCAATGGTGCAGGCGCGTGGTGGCTAGTAGTGGATTAGTAGTGGGCCCCCCGAATAAAGGTAGACATATGCATGTCACTTAGTCTTGTCTTGAAAGTGTCTATAGTAGGGGATTTGCGAACGTTTACAGGGAGAAGGTTCCATTCGGCCATGGTTCTTGGTAAAAATGAAAATTTATAACAGTCTTTCTTTGTTGTGGGGTGAAGAAATGAGGTTGCGGAGGATTTCCTTGTTTGAATTCCTACTGTGGCAGGTTGTGATTGATACCCGTCAGAGTTAATGGCTACAGCGTGATGAATAGATTTGTACAGAAGTGTGAGTCTTGAGGTAGCTCGTCGATTTTCAAGGGATTCCCATCCCAGCTCCGCTATCATTGATGAGACACTGCTAGTCCTCCTAGAATCTTTACAGACAAACCTGGCTGCCCTGCGTTGCACTGCTTCCAATCTGTTCTTTTGATCTTGGGTATAAGGGTCCCAGACTGATGCACAGTAGTCCAGCTTCGGACGGACTAGGGTCTTGTAGGCTATGTCCTTCACCTTCCGGGGACAGCTATACAGGTTCCTCCGCAAGAGGCCGAGAACTTTGTTTGCTTTGAGTGTAGTGATGTTCACATGATCTGCCCAACTTAGTTTGTTGTTTAGTTCGATGCCTAAGTAAGTGTGACTTGTGACAGGGTTGAGAACTTCACCGTTCATGTTGTAACAGGTTTGAAGAGGTTTCCGTTTGTGGGTGATATGCATTACATAACATTTGTTCGTGTTGAATTTCATCTGCCATACAGACTCCCAGTTACACAGTTTATTGATGTCATTCTGGAGTGTCTTGCAGTCGTCGGTTGACGTTATCTCACGATACAGTATACAGTCGTCTGCCAGAAGTCGTACTTGGGAGTTGATGCCGTGAGGCAGGTCATTTACGTAGAGGATAAACAACAGAGGTCCCAGCACAGTGCCTTGTGGGACGCCGGATTCGACTGCTACAGAGGAGGATGAGACACCGTCAAGCACAACGCACTGCGATCTTTGAGTGAGAAAGTTGGTAAACCAGTCGTGTAGTGGGCCTGTAATGCCGGACTGTTTCAATTTCAGGAGAAGTCTCCGGTGAGGTACCGTGTCAAAAGCCTTGCTGAAGTCTGTAATAATGACATCAGCTTGGCCCTGATGATCCAGTATCTTGGCGAGATCGTTGACTGTAAGGGAGAGCTGCGTTTCACACGATCGTCCTTTTCGAAAACCGTGCTGTTCATCGTTGAGGACACCATATTTCTCAAAATGCTTCATGATACTTGAATGAATAATGTGTTCTAATATCTTACAGGGTATGGATGTCAGAGAGATGGGTCTGTAGTTACCTGGTTCTGAACGATTACCTTTCTTGAAGATTGGGGAGACATTTGCTTTTAACCAGTCCTCAGGTAACTCTCCTGTATCTATGGACTTTTGAAAGATTTGCTGCAATAACGGTGCGACACTTTCGGCACATTCATTCAGTACCGACGGTAAGATCCCATCTGGGCCAGGTGCTTTATGCGGCTTCAATTCCTTCAACAGTTTAACAATTCCTTGACTTGTGAATGTAATAGGGGCCATGGGTGGTGATGTGGCACTGCTATTCCTAGGTAGGTTGTGACAATCTTCATGGGTAAAGACCGACTGGAACTGGTTGCTCAGGGCGTTTGCTTTGTCGAGGGGAGACGCGGCTATCCCGCTTCCGGTGGCAAGTGAGGCAACTCCCGTAGAGCTCTGTCTTAGGCTCTTTACAAATCTCCAGAATGGCTTGGTGTTGCATGTTGTCAAGCTCTCACCTACATTGCAGAGGTGCTCACCACGGGATTTCCTTAGGCTGCGATCCAGGGCTCGACGCAAGGTTCGAAAGATGTTCTTATCAGACTCGGAGTTTGTATGCTTTGCTTTGTCATACGCCTTCTTTTTATGTTTACTAAGTTTCTTGTGAGTGCCTGTAAACCAAGGTAGATTGTTGCTTGGTGCCGTAAGTTTTGAGGGTATGTGTTGGTTCATGGCGGAATTAAGAGCTTCTTTGAATCCTTTCCACAGATCATTTACAGTTGAGTTATTGACTATTTCATCCCTAAGGGAGTCAGCATACTGATTTAAATCATTGCTTATGTGTCCGAAATTCCCCTTTTGAAGTAAGTAGATTTTCCTACGTGGTTGTTTTATTTTGCGAGAAGAATGCAAGAGTTCAGAAGAAACAATGTCGTGGTCTGAGATGCCAGGGATTATGTTAACATTCTGTACAAGTAGCGGCACGTTTGTGAAGACTAAGTCCAGAATGCTGTCGTTCCGAGTAGAACTTGACACGATTTGATGAAGATTGTAGTCCTGAGCAAGGGCGATCATCTGTTTACTAGCTGCGGGGTATCTCCCCCCTGGTTTAAAACAGTTCTTTGACCAATCAATGTCAGGAAGATTAAAATCTCCGGCTAAGAATATCTGGCTATTTGTAGGTAGTTTAGAAACGGTGGCTTCGAGGTCTGCAAGCTGTTTTTGGTCTAAAGTAACTGAGCCATGGTGTTTCCTATAAAACGCTCCGATGTATAGTGTAGGGCGACCTTTTACATGCAGGCTTGTCCATAACATTTCACTAGAATGTGTAGGGTGTAGATCCTCTACCATCGCGACCAAGTCCGAGCGTAGTGCAATCAGCACCCCTCCGCCAGTGGTGTCAGATGGGCGATCATGGCGAAAAATTTGGTGTGATGACGGTAAAAGTTCACTAGAGTAAGTCGAGTCCTGAAGCCAGGTTTCTGTACCAATCACTATGTCAGGCTTTTCAGTCTCCATCAGGGCCTGGAACTGTGTAACCTTATTACGGATGCTCTGGAAATTTATATTCAGAATCTTCAGAATGTTACCAGTGGATTTCTTTTTCGAGGATTTCTTGTTCAGTCTTTTAGGACTCTGTCCACGTTTACGATTCTTTGGGCTAGAAGAATGTAGGGGGCTTCCTAATTGTTCAGTACTATTTGGATTGAAACTTTCCTCATTACCATAATTAACATCGGGTAAGTTAAACAAAGGTTCAAAAGAGTTTGATGTATCCACATCTGCTATGTCGAACATGTGTATGTGTGTATGTGTGTTGTTTTGTCATTTAGCCTTCGAGAAAGACTCTACTAGGATCGAAATGTCAGGCCACTAACTTATTTTTTGCGAGAAATAATTTAGTTAACATGTTAAATCAAAATTACATCTAAGGGGGCGGTATTTGGAATGTTTGGGTTGGGGGTTGATAGCCTCCTCCCCAGAGTGCAATCAATTCAGGAGTGAAATGCATTCCCCTGGCAACATCCAAATTCACCATGGGTAAATTGTAGTCTTGCCTCCCGATTGTAAGATCGTATTATTGAGTGTCATTGCGTGCCTGTAATTTATTCACACGCACGTTTTGTAAACGAGATCGTGGGTTAACGTGTTTTCAGCAAAAAGTCTTGGTGGCATTGATTTGGGCATTTCTAACAACTCCCGGTGGTGTGTGTGCTATAGCAACAGACACGTATGTTCCAGATAGTCAACCCATACTGTCATGAGTGTCAAACTCTACATATCTTGGCTTTCTCGGCTGTATGAGTCATCCATTCATCACGCTTAGCATAATTCAGCCGCGCTACGAAAACGCTCGGCTTAAATTTAGATCGGACTTTGATTTTTAAATTTCATCAGGTCTGAACGAGAGCGATCTGTAAGTGTGGCAGGGATCAGAATGTGTTAGCTTATGAGTGTGCATTACCATTGACGGGTGATTTTATTGGGTGAATGTCATGGTCTATGAAGGAGATGCAATGCTATGAATGATATGTCATCAGTATTGGATGACTCTATTGTGCCATCATGAATCTAAATTATAAATTTATTATTATTTATTCGGTCAAGGATCAATACAAAATATAGTAATTAACGGTTCAAGTTAAAGGGAAATGAGCGACAAAGTGAACATGCTCATATTTAAACCTTTTTAAATGTCATGTGTATCGGTAATTCTTTTTCTTAATGATAACTTTTACTTCTGCGAGTTGAATTTTTATCCTAGTAATATTGGGTTGTTTCTTATATCTGACTAGCCTGGGATTTGGTTTGTTAAAATTGTCTTTATAATATGTAATGTTTTCTTTGTTTGATTTTGGGTTGAACAAAGAAAAATTGACTAGAGCGGGATTTGAACCAACGACCTCCGGTTTAACGTGCCGGCGCTCTACCAACTGAGCTATCTATAGCCCTATGTTGGCGGTCTCCCTATTTTGTCAATATCTTTGTTCGGGGGGTGCCAGTCAGAAGCCATTCAACCGTAAACTGCCGTGTAGCCAAGGATCACACCCAAGTATACGATACAACCTGGGAAGCGGCAGCCAGGGATCACCATAAGGGGATGCGACTTTTTATGTCAGTTATCAAATAAACCCTTGTGGTTTATTATTTATTTTCTTTGTTTGTAAGCATGTGATTTTTAGTTTCATTTTTGTGATACTACAGATCATGTTTTGTGTTTTTAAGCTGAAATAATTAAATAATTAAATAAATAAATACAAATACTATTTAAAAAATGAAGCTGGAAGGGATGCCTGGGATGGGAAAGAACAGGAGAGGAGGGATGTGCTTAGGGTGAGCAAATGAGCAAGTACTGGGACAAAGACAGAGATCTAAAAAGACAAGAACATGATCGATTTAAGCCGACCAGGATGGACAAAAGTGTAGTTAAACACTGTGTCCCAAAAGCTTGTCTTTCCAAGCTTTAATAAACAAATGTACACCAACACAAATAAATTGGAAAATAAATCATTGTCAAAATTAGAGAACTACATGAGAAAAAAATATATGTAAAAAAAATAATAATAATGATAATATTAAAAGGAATACAATTTATATGCTTTGTGTCCTTCCATCTTTTCAGATATAGATTTCTATAAGAGATAGTTTTTATTTCATTTTTTAAGTAATATAGTATTATACTCTTGTTTGGTTTAAAGGTATTATACAGGATTGGCAGAGCTGACAAAATAATCACAGACAGTGTTCATGTTTTGTGTAATCAACCACACACATGAAATAACAAACCTGTGAAAATTTGAGCTCAATTGGTCATCGAGGTTACGAGAAAATAGTGAAAAGAGACCTTATGTGTTTTCTGTTTTTCAAACATCGAGTTTATTATCGCGCGCGATAAAAACTATTGTTTTACTCATTTCTCAGAAACGATAGCATTTTAGGCAGAAATATTTTAAGGAACCCTTTCTACCATTACTTACTTTAAATCATGTAAGTTATGTGTGAATCTGTGAACAGTTGTGTTTTTCGATCTTACCAATAGTGTACAGGGCCTTTAAGCTTGTAATTAATATATAAGACTGTGGTGCCTGTATGGTGTTAATGTTTAAGGAAATAAGACTGATTTTGAAAGATAAATTGTGCGTAAATGTTTTTGTTTTTTTAATATAAATATTACATGAAAATGCTGTGTTTGAGAGAGAAACAGTGCTTCCCAAAACCAAACACAAATAAATAAATAAATAATCCCTGCTCAGATTCACTTCATTCCCTCTACTACCCCCCTTCCAATTAATTCCATCTAATGACTGGTCTATATTCATCTGCATAAAAACCCACCTGCCTATCACTGAATAATCAGGGAGCACGGTATACATAGCAGTCTACATCCCTTGCTCCTGTGTCAACATAAAGATCTTATAAACGCTCGTGGGATGGGATGGGATGGTGAGTCATCCTTCTTTATTTGGCTCCTCTTGTGTTTCCACATCCTCATCTCTTTTCTTGTTTTTTTTTCACTTGAAGAGCAGGATGCAGGAATGCAAATGAAGACCTGTTAGAATGGAGCAGAGAATTGTTTAAAGAGAACGCATACCTTTGGTTTTTGGAACTGTTCGATTGTTTCAATCCTATATAAATGTAGAAGTATACAATAAAACTAGCCTGTGACAATTTCATTTTAAAAGATGGTAGTATTTTTAGATATTGCCAAAAATCCGGAGCGGTTATGTCCACACATGAAGAATAATCCGTAATCAGAGTGCACAATTTGAGAAACATGTATCTGACAGTAAGGTTTCTCAGATTCAAATTTTGGGGGATAAAATTATAAAAACTGATATAATTTTCCATAACCACATTACTTCGAAGTGAAATGTTTCTCAAATTGCTTTATACTATCGAAAGCTGCTAACCAATAAGTTTTTAATTTTAAGAATGATTACCAAAGGTATACCATCCCTTTAACTAAGCACTTGGATTTATGATGCCCCCCCCCCCCACCACCACCACCAAATTGTCAAACCTTAATAATGACAATACGTGTTAAACTCGTCTGTGAGAATACATATATTATAATTCACTCCTCTGTGTTGCTACATCTTCGTCTTCTTTTCCAGCGTGACACTGATCAAAATGTGGATTTTCTTTTTACCAAATTTTTATTGAGTTTTACTCACTACCCACTTGTTTACATTTCTATAACAAAATAATATTGATGGGTTTTTTTCGTTCAAGTTTTTGATGGCAAACCATGACAACAGGAGCCAAGGTCTCAAATTCACTACAATGCTGTAAAATGTTAATTGAATGTGGACTGGAATAGACAGTTCATTTGAAAATGATTGTGTAAAATGTCTGTATGAGAGCCTGTACATCCACAACTAAAGTAATGATAGAGATAACTTTTTGTTTGTAATTTGATCCTGGCTGATGTACTAGATGTGTTATGTGTGGCACTCTTGCTCTGCATAAAATTGTCTGAGAAAAGTACATCATAGTAGTAATGTGATTTGTAAGCGTTGCTTCAACACGTGCCAAATAACATCCGTGCTGTAATGTTGGTGGGGGTGGGGGTGTTCATGCATGAATCATTTCTGAGATTTGGTGTTTCTCTGCGTTGGTATCTGTTCGCAAATGCTGCGGCAAAAGATGCGTTTGGTAACCGTTGCTGGCACCACGCTAAACATGGATTGATTCAACATTCTTGTGAAAATACCGCGACAGTTTTTTGCTGTTTTCTCAGCGAGAAGACACTTTGACATGTGACTTTTATTGTATCTTTCTTTATAATTCTGCTTCTGAATAGGCATAACATTGACAAAAACCCATCTATGAACCTACCTTTAAAGCTGGTCATCCTTGTTATCTTGAACAAAATTCCATTTCATCTTTTAAGTGCATCTGGAATATGAGCCGTGGTAATCTGATGCAGTGAATACAAGATAGATTATCCAATCAACCGAGAGAATTCATTAACTCTATGTTAATTTACATGGAGTAATAAAAAGTACAAAGATATAATTATCTGTGGAATTATGGGATAGTTTAAAGGGATGAGACAGTGTTTTATAATTTTTCTTTGGTATGTACAGTTCACTTGGGTGTAATCCCTGGCTATGCAGCAGTTGCAGGTTAAATGGCTTCTGACTGGCACCCCTGAACAAATCTTTATATGTATTGACAAAATAGGGAGACTATTAAGGCTACCAGTTAGTAGAGCGCCGGCACATTAATCAGGAGTTCGCAGGTTCAAGTCCCACTCTAGTCAATTTTTCAATGTTCAACCAAAAATCACCCTTTTTTTCAGAGCAAATTTCACAAGTACCATTTGTTTATCAGGTAATTTTTTTGAGAAAATAGAATTAGCTGTTGCAAACTGCTTACCAACTAAAAGAACCTGTGGTATAAATGCAAAAAATAAGTTAGTGGGTTGATGTTTCGACCCTAGCAGAGTCTTTCTTGAAGGCTAAATGACAACACACAACACACATACAAGCAGACAAGAGTAGTCAAGTGGAAATACATGAATAGAGAGAGTGGAGGGAGAAAAGCAGAAAGCATTCAGAGAAGGCAGGGGGTAAGCAGGGATTATGAAGACAAAGGGGGGGGGGGTATGAAGGGAAGGGGATAGCTTGACCACAAGTGTTGGGAACACAAAGGACAAAATGGAAGGTTAGAAGAGAGGTAAATAATTAGTTAATACAATGAAGGGCAGACTAATAAAGTGGATAACTGTGTGGGAAAAGGAGAAGGCAAAAACAAAAGGTATTTTTTTTGTAATGAGATGAGTTTAAATGAATACACCCTTCTGAAAAGCAATGGTGTTTGTAGCCCTCCCTATAAAGCACATGTGTAAGACCAGTAGTCACACTTGATGTGACTCAACATAGGAAATAACAAACCTGTGAAAAATTTAAGCTCAATCGGTCATCGGAGTCACGAGAAAAAGTGGGGGAAAACCTGAATTTGTTCACTGTTTTCAAACATTGAGTTTTGGACTTTCAAGATCCAAACTAATTGTTTTACTCATTTCTCAAAAACTGTTCTATTTCAAGCAAGCATATTTCAAAGGGAGTTTCCCACCATGACCATCTTTATTTTGGCGTGTCATGGCCGAGCGGTTAAGAGCACCGAACTCAAGCTCTGGTGTTTCTGTTCAGCAGAGTGTGGGTTCGAGTCCCGGTCGTGACACTTGGTCCCTGAGCAAGACACTTAACTATAATTGCTTCTCTCCACCCAGGGGTAAAATGGGTACCTGTGAGGGCAGAGATGGTTCTTGTGATTGATTTAGCTTAGTAGCGCATATATTGCAGCACAGGCTGTATACTCCCCAGGGAGCTGAGATGGTTTAAGGAATGAAATAAATGGCCCAGTGACTAGGGGTAATAATGTTCGAAGCGCTTTGAGACGCCCTTGGGTGTGATAAAGCGCGATATAAATCCATATTATTATTATTATTATTATATACCATGTACGTTGTGTGCAAATCTGTGAACATTTATATTTGTACTCTTGCCAATGTTATGCACACCCTTTAAAGGGCAGCTGAACGAACCCCTCTCATCTTGCATGAATAATTCCTCGGTGATGGCCCAATGTGATTAGGTGGTAAACCAAGGATTAAGAAGTGTTTCTTCCTCAAGACGCGGATGTGATAGATCTGACGTCATTAACACTTGGATCGATTAATCAGGCACAGAGAGAGAAAGAGAAGGGAGGAAAGGGCAGTGTGCTTAGTTGTTCATACAAAGGAAAAAGAGGAAAAAGAAAGGGAAATATTTGAAGGAATGGAGATGTGAGCGTAGGTGGAAAACATCTGTTAAACAGGAAGGCAAGATGGCACAGGAGAGCAGTGTGAGGGAGAGTATCTGAAAGGAGATATGTGCACTGGCTTGATGAAATGCATTCAATTTTAATTCATTTATTGTCCACTATAAAGAAAATAGGAAGTTGATATCCATTGATCACTATGAGTAAAAAATAAAACATGTAGAAGGACTTGGACTAAGCAGTAAACTCCCCCTTGCACTCTCTGATCATGGTGAATATTGCTTTAATGGAATCAATGATTCTTATGTTCTTGGGGTTTTTTTTTTCTCAAGTTGCAATTGCCTGAAGAAAATGTTTTCCTCTTAATATTTAATATATCTTTATGAACATTTTTGCAGGCCTAATGCATCATGTCGCCATAGTGATACAGCAGTGTCACCGTCCTTGTCGCCATGGCAGCGACACAGAGCCCTGTCGTCAAGCAAATCGATAAACAGTTCCTCGTCTGTGGCATCTGCCTAGAGCGGTACCACACCCCTAAGGTACTCCCCTGCCTCCACACCTTCTGCCAAAAGTGCCTGCAGAACTACGTCCCTGCCGAGTCCCTGACCCTCTCCTGCCCTCTCTGTCGTCAGCAATCCATCCTCCCGATTGAAGGGGTGACGGGTCTACAGAACAATTTCTTCATCACCAACCTGATGGAGGTGTTGGAGGGGCCAGACAGCAGCAGCGATGATGGGGCCAGCGGAGGGGATCAGCCCCACCATGCCGTGCCTTGTTGCTCCAGTCACGAAGGGGAGCCCTTGGAGTATTACTGCGATGACTGTGAGACGGCCGTCTGTGGTGAGTGCACGGAGTCGGAGCATGTGGACCATCCTACAGTGCTTCTAAGTGACATCATTGATGAACATAAGGAAGTATTGAGGGACATTCTGGATAAAGCTAAGGACCAGGTAAAGATGTCATACTTTCAATTCCGCCCAAAGCTCCTCATAAACAAAATAGAGAAAGACTCTGCTAGGGTCGAAACGTCAGGCCATTAACTGTTTTTTGCAAACAAAATAATCATCACACAACCAGCCCAATTATTTCCATGCATTTTTGTACTTGTAAAAGCAAAAATATCATCTCTTCAAAGGTGTTTAGATTTTCATGTACTTTTTACCTGAAAAAAGGTAAATAAAAAAATCCAGTAGTTATGGATAGTCTTTCGTATACTGGAATATACAATAGATGGATTGCAATGCGCGTCATTGACCGCCATCTTTGATGTAAAACAATGTAAAAGTGCACGCGTGCAGCGCTACGCACGACTCTCAGCCAATGACAGCTCTTAACGCGTGCACAATTCATCAAAGATGGCGGCCGATGACGTCTATTGCAATCCATCTATTAGTTACAGGTCAAAACAAGCTTTTAAGAATCTGTTTATGCCTTCTAAATAAAACTATCTACTGTTTCACTATATTTTTATTCAAGTATGATGTACGAATTGAACCTAAACTTATTTTTATTTTTTTTTATGGGTACTTAACAATTTGCATTTAGATTCCACGTCTACAGGATGCCATTGAGCGAGTGACAACTATCGACCTAAACCTGGAGGAGAAGAGAAACAAAGCAGAGACGGAGATACTGACGTCCTTTGACACTTTGGAGAGGGGAGTCCAAGAGAGAAAGGAGACCCTCATCAATGAGCTGAAGGGCACTCATGAGTCCAAGCAAGAGGTGCTTCAGAAACAACGGGAAGCTCTGGAGAAAGAGCTTCTTAGTATAGAGCATAATTGTGACTTCACCGATCAGGCCCTACGGAGCGGCAACGAGATGCAGATTCTACTAGTCCGGAAACAAATGGGACAGCGTCTGCGAGAACTAACGGAACATTGTCAGCATCTCCAGCCGGAGGAGAACGATTTCATTTCCTTTGCGGGTGAGGTCAGCGAGATGGAGAAGTCTCTGGCAAACCTCGGCACGGTGCGCAGCAACAGTGCCATCGCCCATGAGACAGTAGCCGTAGGGGAGGGGTTGAAGCGAGCCTTCAGTGGGGAGCAGATGATCGTAACGATAACAACGAAGAACTATCAAGGGGTCTTAATAACAATTGGAGGAGCTGAAATCTCTGCTCAGCTTTACTCCTCAGATGGTGGGGTTCATGAGACACGAGTGATTGATAACAAGAACGGTACATATGACGTCTTGTATACAATAATCAAAGAAGGCCCACATCAGCTGAGTATTAAACTCTTTGGGCGTCACATCAAGGGGAGCCCCTTTAAGCTGCGTGTGTTGAGGGAGAGCAGCTCTTCCAGTCCCAAGTCACCGTCGAGTAAGATCCCACGGAGTAACGTCAAACAACGTGCAATGAGAAGACCACAGAGTGCTGCTGGGTCGCTGAGAGTCTACCGTAAATCTAACCCCATCGAGGATGATCTGGTACTCATCATGGGCCAGAGAGGGCGCAATAAAGGGGAGTTCACAAACCCGCAGGGTGTAGGGACCACTGCCGCCAATGGTGGCCGGATTGTGGTTGCAGATAGCAACAATCAGTGCGTACAAGTCTTCAATAATACTGGGGACTGCAAACACAAGTTTGGCATCCGAGGTCGCAGCAATGGCCAGCTGCAGCGGCCTACCGGTGTTGCATTCACAGCATCTGGAAACTACGTCGTTGCTGACTACGACAACAAATGGGTGAACATCTTCGGACCAGACGGGAAGTTCATCAATAAGATCGGAACGGGAAAGCTCATCGGACCAAAGGGAGTCTGCGTGGACAGCAACAACAACATCATCGTCGTTGACAACAAGTCTAGCACCATTTTGATCTTCACATCGACAGGAAAGCTCCTCAACAAGTTTGGATCAAGAGGAGCTGAGGACCAACAGCTGTGTGGACCTCACTTTGTGGACGTCAATAATAGTAACCAGATAGTGGTGTCAGACTTCCATAACCACTGCATTAAGGTGAGTCCATTTCAATCTGGACAAGAAGGATGTACATGTAGTTGTTACTTTTACTCGCGTCAATAGCAAATTTGGTTGCAGTAATAAAAAAATTGCACTTGTTCATTCATAAGTCAAAAGAAATACATTAATTATTCCGATAAAACTTGCAATAAAACTAACTGTATTTGGACCTAGCATGTTCTTTATCAAAGAATTACCAGTAAGTATTCAGGGGTTGACCTTGTACATTCATAGGCCGGTACATCCATCGAGCTAGCCTGATGGCTAGGAGAGGCAGTTCGAAGCCTTACCAGGGGGTACCACAACAATTGGCGATCTTTGCTATGTTAATTTTACTCAGCACTGTGACGACATTACCCGATCTCTTCCCCTTTCACCAGGTGTTCGAGCAAGATGGGCAGCTAGTGACAATGTTTGGATCAAGGGGTGAAGGAAACGGACAGTTCAACGCCCCTACAGGTGTGGCGGTTGACCTCATCGGGAACATCATTGTAGCTGACTGGGGGAACAGCAGAATCCAGGTAATGTTAAAACAGACAAGATTTCATTTTTTTAAGACTTAAGGAATAGACCCTTCCGACAAAATAAAGCGTGTTGTGGACGAACGGTCAAGTGCACTGGACTCAAGCTCTGATGTTTCTGATCAGCAGAGTGTGGGTTCGAGTCCTGGTCTAGACACTTGTGTCTTTAAGCAAGACACTAACCATTATTGCTTTGTCCTATGGATGGGGCGTTTAGCTATAGATCCCTTGTGTCATGTAACACACAGTACACTTATCGTTAAGAGAAGGGGTTCTCCTTGATGTTTTTTGGGTATTGTTGGCTGTCGACTGCGCCACAGCACCTTGTAAACCGTTACAGGGTGCTATGTAAATAAATGGGTTATAGCATAGCACCACATACCTATAGATTCTATAGATTCCCTCGGATGTGATAAATGCTTTATGAGAACTGCATATTATTGTTACTATGTAAAAAGCACATTATGCGTGCGCACTAACACTTTTGGTTGGCAAAATGAGGGAACATCGCACCTTCTTGCATGGGGCACAGTACCCAGATTTTGGACAAAGTGTCAAAATACCCTATCATATGCATGCGTTTAGGGTCCAAGCTTTATGATTACCCGCATGTACTGACTGAACTTAATGCAGATCTGGTGTGCCGATGCAGTGATCACGTGATTGTAATTGTCTGACGTACGATATTATGAGCAAAAGTGATGTCATTATCAGAGTGCTGTTATATTCTTGACTACAATTGTATTATGACATATAATCTTCCAACAATGAATGGATTGACATAAGTATTAAACAAGGTTATTAATGTTATCATGTACTAATTGAATTCAGCGCTTACCTCCTTTTGGCAGAATAGGTAAGCAACCATGTGTGTTTAGTTTTGTAATGTTGACGACGTTGTATTACTTAAAGGGGGACTGCCATGATCATAGCAGGCCTTTGGCTGTACTTGGAATTATAAACTCTCGTCCAGTTACTGCACACATGTGCGTGTTGCGCGTTACATCACAGAGGGCGCCGTCATTATTAATATTGTGATCTGACGGTCAGCGTGTATGCAGTCACCGGGTTAGACTTTATAACTACAGCCACATTCCTGCTATGATCATGACATTGATCAATACCCCTTAAAATGTGAAAACATAAACATTTTTCTTTTCAATTTTGCCAGAAAATTTCAATATTTCATGTAAAAACATCTTTAAATTTAAAGAATTGAAATATTGCAAATGACTTGGATTTGATATCGGAAAAATTATGAAGCCACTTTTCTTGTTCCCCAACTCTCTCAATCTTCCCCTTGAAGGTCTTTGATCATACGGGCTCCTTCCTCTCCTATGTCAACACCACCGGCGATCCTCTCTACGGCCCGCAGGACCTGGCCATCACCAGCGACGGTCACGTGGCCGTGGCAGACTCTGGTAACCACTGTGTCAAGGTGTACAAGTACTTGCAGTAGAAGGTACGCCAGTGTCCCTATGTTCCATGCAGAGGGCTTATGGATATGTTATGTAGCGGGAGCGCGGCAAGAAGCGGGTCATGGCAGTATTAACAAAATGAGTTGGCTATGTCATGAGTGACATCATAAGAAATACCATCGTCACTGTTGAAATGAAAAACCTAACGTCCAAACAAGAGTCAGCAACTTTTGTCCGTAGAATTCTTTAACAAAAAACTTAAGGAATTTTAGAGCAGTCTTTAATGAGTAGAGAAAAATGTGTGTGTAGAATTAGATGTTTGGTATGAGATGCCAAGGCATGCACTATTTTCTTATTTCTTAAAGGGGCATCGATGATCAAAGCAGGTCTGTGGCTGTACACGTAATTATGAACTCTCACCCAGTTACTGCACGCGTGCGCCCTCCCTCCAAATCATATCTGTGGAGAGTGCGCGCATGTATGCCGTAACTGGGTGAGAGTTCATATTGCATGTACAGCACCAGGCCTGCTTTGGTCATGATGACACGGCCCCTTTAAGTTATGAGACACCACTCACTCCTGTTTTAACAGGATTGAAAGAGAGAGAAAATGGAGGTGCTGAATGTGGTATAACATACAGTAAACTGTTCTGCGCAAGTTTCACCTTGATTTCTATTTTAAATATTCGTCCATGGCCAGATGTGTTGTACACTGGCAGATCTCAGCAAAGAAATGAGAACTTTGAAACAAAAATATGCACACTGAATTAGGTCATAGAATTTCAGTCATCGTGCACCTTTTTCGGTTTCGTTGTTTACAAATGTGAAAATGAACTCTATTAACACTGGTACCATATAGCCAACTCATTGTAGCATTGTAGTGAAAAAACAAACAACATTCTTCTGGTACGAGGAAACCCAATTTGAAATAAGCATTTCTGAGTGATTTTCAGACATGCGTTTTAAGTGAAAACATACGGCTAAACTTCATATGCAAATCACCTGAAACAAATCACCAAGAATTTAACGACTGTCACCAATTTTGACAGATAAGACGGTCAGAAATGTTTGATTGGATGTCAGAATCTAATGAAACATTAACAATATGAAATGGTTCACATCTTTGGATGATCACGCTTTTGCTTTATGCATGGAATTATTATTTTTTTATACTTTGTTAAAGTTTTGCTGCATATATTGTGTTTGTAAAAAAATGTACATTTCTTTTGGAAATAATGTACAGCCAAAACAATGCTTGCTAAAAGTTTTTTTGTACTTTTAATCTGAAGAGTTGTGTATATTTATTTGTAAAGTAAAACAAAGATGTAATTTATTACGTTTGCATTAGTGTTTTTAGAATGCCCAAAGTGATTTGTTTTTCTTCTCTTTTTGTTTTATAGAAATTACTTTTACTATTTCTTTGCTTTTTCTTTCTGAAGAAAATAGTTGCAGTACTTTTTTTCTTCTTAAATTATCACTAGTTCAGATTTCCTTATTTTTTAAAGTCGATGTGCAAGTTAACCACACAGAACATAACTTGCCATTAAACTATTTAGATTTATTCAAACAAGGAGTTGACAACTTCTGGCATGTTTTTTGTTGTTGTGTTGTTGTTGTTGTTGTTGTTGTTGTTGTTTTTGTTGTTGTTGTTTTTGTTGTTGTTGTTTTTGTTGTTGTTGTTTTCACCATCATCTTTATGGTTTCCAGATAAAATTGTTGAAATGAAATCAAAGTAATACACAATAACAAAACTTAATCTGTCAACTTCCCTGCTCCATATCCATACATGTACCGGTAACATAATAATGTGTTTTACAGAATTTTATTTGTAAGTTTTCTGGGGCTAAATTGGTCCAGTGCAGGACACTTTTGTGTTGAGTCCAAAATGACGAGAAAAGAAGTTACAAATCCCAGGAACAAGTGTTTACATCTTTGAGAGAGCAATAAACCATACTTGCTTCTCTTCACCCGGGAGGATAAATGGAAATGCTAGAGGGCAGAGATGGACTCTTGAGATGAAGTAAGCATGCTAGCAGCATAGAATTATACTCCTCTGAGGGCTGAGATTGGTTTGAACGTATTGGCCCATGAATCATGAACGTCACATTTCGTTGTGTTGCTTGATGCTTGTCCTTTACTCATATTGGTATGTACAAGTTCCCTTATTTTTGACTGAGCGTGAAGAATAAGTTGTAATAATTTACAAACTCAACAGTGATATGATTTTCCCAATTTCGTCAAGCTTGACCTAAGGGGAAAGTCTCCTTTGTGTACCCTTTGAAGCTGAAATTGTCCCTGACCTGCCATGTTTGTGTCGTTTCCTGCATTATACACCATTTTATATAATTAGTGAATTTATCACTCCAAAAACAAAAAAGGCCAAACTATTTGTTCCTTTGAGTCTCAGTTTGGTTTGATGCATTATGAGGAAAGCACAAGATGGTTGCACTATAGACCTTCATCATGCTTCCACTATCTTGGTCATGTTGCCTGTATCCAACAGCTGTAATGGATGCTAATATTCATCGAGCACAAAGGAATCATACTATTTGCCCTTCCAGCCTCGGTTTGGTTACATTGATTTGAATGGGAGAAAATCAAGATGGCCGCACTGTAATAAAAGTCTATTTTGATGGTCCCTTTGGTTAGAAGTTCTTGTATAATAACTCACAGTTACACTGATTTGCCTGCACCTCTAAACATCGCATGTGCATGTTATTTTCTTTGCTATAATCGAGTGCTCTGTTGATACTTTTCTTTGCTATAGTTTGATTATTTTTCTCATTCCAAAGCTTCGATGATAATGAGCCAAAGAAAAGATGGAAATATAACAGAAATTGTACCATAGTTAAATGTGCCAAAGGCAGGCATGATGCTAACTTATGTCTGGAAAATCTTGTACATAGATGTAAAAAAAAAACAGAAGAAAATTTATGCAAAAATGTTATTCCATATTCGCGAATGCTCTAATACTGCCGTGCCTTTCTTCTCAATTGACAAGAGTGCTATTATGTCATGGATATAAACTTGGTATTCGTCTTTGGTGTGCGGCAGTAAATTACTGCAAATACTTTGCTGACTTTAACTTGGTAAAAATTGATCCATTTGCAAGTAACAAGCTTGTTTCTCTAATCCCTGGTTTGGTCAGACCCGAGGGAAAGATGGGGGAAATTGCTCCCCAGTTATTACACAGGACTCAACTGTCTCCATTCAGTTTCAGATTTCAAATCAGTGTCCCTGGTAATCACACTTAACTCCAATAACTGCACTATGTTGCACAATTTGCGGATAATGACATTGATCAAAACGAAATGGGATAGTGCAGAGAACCAGTTTTTAAAATATCTAAATGCCGCCTGCCTACCAATACCGCATGCCAAGTTTACCTCTGTGACAAATTTTCTTGCAAACCCAGTACTATCTTAAACCAAAAAACAGCGAGCAAGTTGATGATAAGGTTTGGAGTAGTGGTCATTTTGTGCTGGGTGACAAGATACACTCATCAGAAACTCAATGCTTTCTTTAAAAGAAAAAGGGAAGGGAATGTTGATGTATACATTGTGTACAGCTAGAGCTCTCTGCATGAAACTACTAACTGGAATAAACTGGATTGAGCTGGTTGACACTGGCCGGCGCTGGATCTAAGTGGGCCCTGGTGCTGTCCTGTTTGCCTCTGTAATTCATGCATGTTGTCATGGTAGCAAAAAAACTACTGGAAAGGGAACTAACCGTTATTGGTCCTATGTGAAGAAAACAAATAGTTTTAAAAACCCACAAATTCATGCAAATAATTAATTACAGCTAATACGTTAACAATAATGGCTTCAGTTATTCATACATTTGCTACTAATACAACTAACAGATCATTCACACCAGTAACTACTAACTTGTCTTACAACGGATCCTAACGAAGAAAAACTTATCATATAAAATGTTGCCTGAATATAGATCGCCAATAGTTCACAAGTGTTTGATAAACATCATTTTCATTATGCACGAAAATTTTTAAAATCTTGGGGACCCTGCAGTTTCACGCAATATTTTACAGGGGTTCCACAAAATTAATATACTTCCATCAAATGTTCATTACTCATATATAAGAAAAGGAGAAAAGAAGTTAATATTATATCAACTTTAAATAACAGTTTTTATTCCTTACAGTACTCATGGATAGGTTTCAGACCTGATCATTTTCTTGCTGATTCTTAAGTGGTTCAACAAAAATGAATAAACGGGGCAGTACTTTTTAGTTTAATGTTAAATTTGCATCAAGTAGGGCCTATATAGAATATTACTTTTGGTTAACCCAATACACCAATGTGTGTTAAGCACTCATCCAAAGTAACTTCAGTCCTTGCCAATTTGTATTTTCCCTATTGTTGTTACTATTTACCAACTTCACTTTTAAAAGATAAATGTTCTCCCTTTTCAAAATCTTAATGAAACATTCGATCATAAGCTTTACCGTTTGATATAGATAGGTTGCAGTATGACGTAAGTCGGCCATCTTTACGGGCAATTTGGAACACACAGTCATGCGTTACGCGTGAGAACGGCGTGCAGCACGCGCACATTTCACCAAACTCATTGCATGATTGGTTTGTGAATGACGCGGCTGCGTTAATAATTTGAGCGCTTGACGCGCCTGCAAGCCAAAATGCGATTTGCCCGTAAAGATGGCGTCTACTGGGAACTATCTATTGACAAATTGGATTGTAAATCATAACACAGAACTTGTAACCGCGTTTAAATTGTCATCTTGTTGTCATCTTTGCAAGATGACAGGTTACAATCGCAATTATTCAATTCCATGTTTATGGAAAGTCGTTTGGCTGGCTAACTATTTTCGAACGCTGTCCTCAAAAAAAAGGGTTCACAGCTCTCAATTAGCTATGATTTATTCAAATTTGTGTCAACACTTGTACTGCAAGTACTCGTTAATCGTACAGAATATTTAACACAGTCATTACAAAAACAACAAGCAAGCACTAATTTCCGAAGAAAAAAATACATTTTTAAAGAATTCACAAAGTTTTTATTCGCACAGTCTCTACTATTGATAACCATCAAACAAGTCATACTATTTGACATTTCTGGAGTTTTGGGCTGCCATGACTTTCGACATTGCCCATTGTTATTGGTCAAACAAGCAGCATCTGGGTCAGCAGCTTAGCCAGCGTGTGACGGTACCTGTATACTGCAAGCTACCTGTCGAACCTGCTAGCTAAGGAAAATAAAACTGGTGTTCAACTATTTAGGGCGGATGCTTGTAAATATTGGGGATTGATGTATTTATAAGGCAATACTAAAGTGCAGTTAAAGGCATAACATTGGTAATTGTGAAAAGAGCGTTCCCATAGTCAAATTACAGGATTTGTTTTAAGTGAACACTTTCTTCTGAAACTTGTACCCTTAGAGAATTAAACATTAGTGACCCCTTCCCTCCCCCAGTGCATTTGTATGTGGGGTGGTTGAGTTGGCGGAAGGGTTTCTTTCCTTGCCTTCCACTTGGACCTTGTTTCGAATCCTGCCGGGGGCACAGTGTGGATTTGGTTTTCAGTCCGTTCCTCCAACATCAACAGACTAAAAATAAAGCTTCATTCCTTGTCATCTCTCCGTGGAGTTGAGTTAGCTTTTCTGAGAATCCTTGGCTTGTGGGTTTTGAGACATTGGTGAGGTATCAAATGTATATTCGGTTTGCGGTGCGGTATACACATGGTGTTACTGCAAACCGAATTGTACGTTAAATCGTTGGCTTCACAACCAGAATTAGTCAATACAATACATTCTATAGCTTAAAAGTGTGATAAACTGAGAGATCACATGGGGTTCTTTTTGTTTCATGATCAATTTTGACCTGGCTTGTTAAAGCAAAGGGAGTGAGCACACTCCGTCAAAAGCAAGCCACCTTTGTACCAATGATTATACCGAGGCCGATTTCACAAAGCTCTATAAGATTCATGCTTAACATGAGGTGTTGATGTTGACTTGGTGTTTTTTATTGCGCAAACATTTTATAACTGTTTGTTACGCAAAACGAAATGCGCTGTATAGCTGTATTCATGTTCGAAATCAATTTGTCGAATCAATCATTGTGCAGTATCTATGGTGACTATTGCTTGTATTGGTCAATGTTCTGTTTTCTGCTCTTAAAAGTGAAAATAATTTCATGACTAAATACGATCAGCAATTTGTAAACAATAACAGTATATAACACACTTTTCTACAAACAAGCATGTTTAATTTTGTATTTATTTTAGGAAGGTCTAGGTCAGTTAGGTTGCCTAATTTAGGTACTTGTCGTTAGTTTTGTCCAACTTATTAAAAGTTGTCTGACAGACGCTCACTCCTCCTTTTAACCGTTCTCCAAATTTCGCAAACTTAACCCCAAATCACCCTTTTCATCGTCCAAAAGCATTTGTTATGACAGAAAGTTATAATTATGAGAAGACTCCTTGAGTCTTTGGAGAATGTTTGTAAAAGCCAAGCTCAATTATTAAACTTTTCTTGCATAAATCCTCAAAGAAAAACTTGCCGCAATGCAACTCTTATGGGCTTCTGGTAATCAGTGGAGCAAGTTTGCGTGAAGTGGGCGTGGCTTACTGTGGAATTACGTCACACTTATAATAATGAACGGAACATGAATCATGGGCCAAGATCGATGAGAAATTTCTATAGACCTTATGCATTGACGTCACCAAGCCGCCATCTTAGAGGTAAACTGATGATGAAACAATGGAAACGCGCTGATTTGTACGCGCGGCGCACAAGACTGGCCAATGAGCATCTTCCTTTTGACCTCTAGGTGAGGGCGCCCTACTCAAATGACGTCATATGCATAAGGTATATTACTGTAATAAAAAATTATATCTGATGGTATCATTGTAAAATAATAATAAAATCATTGTATACAGTCTTCATTCAGTTGGGTTAGACAATTCATGAATAAATTAAATATATATATGTAAATGTGTTATGCCAAATCGCTGAGATGATGAAAGCTCCAGTGTGCTATTCATTAAAGTAAACTATTTCCCAAACGACAACCGGTTAGTCGTGTGTTAAGGGTAGGGTAAGGAAAACAGCTAATACAAAGTAGTAAAACATCAAGGTTTCGAGGCTCGATTCACTGGAAACAAACAAACACTAAAAAGATACTTTGATTTGCTCTCAAAGGTGAAGCAGTCAAAAGGTTTGAACCATTAACCAAACGCATTTGCCAGGCAAACACGTTTTCCCAACAACTTATACTAAATTGGCCCATCAGGTCAGTGGTTACCGGTCGGTTGTCACATTTCTTCAGTCAACGACCCTATATTAACCCTTCTTATTGGATTAAGCTCTCCAGGGCCAAATTTCATAGAGCTGCTTAAGCACAAAAAGTAGTTAAGTACAATAAAAAATATGCTTACCAGAATAAGGTTACCAGCCAAAATGGCATTCCGCATGTACCATTTTTGACTGGTATCCTGCTTATTTTTGTTTTGCAGAAGATTTCTAAGCAGCATTTGCTGTAAGTTAAGCAGCTCTATGAAAATGGGCCCAAATGTTGACCAACGATGACTGGTTTACCGAAGCCTGTGTGTCACATGTTTGTGCAAAACAATTGCCTTTGCTATGAAAGCAAGTTTAGTGCAATATTTAGCAAGTTGTGATACTTTGGCATGCAGTTTTGCAGTTGTAGTTTTATGAGAGTAAACAGTGTAAATGTACAGTACTGCAGACATGTAATAAGATACAAATTAATAATTATAGTAACTATGAATTACAGTAGTTGGTCCTATTAAAGATATCTGTAATAAGTGGGAAAAGTGGGATAGTTACAGGATTGTTGAAGTTGAATTATTTTACAACATGCTACATACAGCATTGATGACAACTAAATTGTCACTGAATGACACAAGGAGTATTTCAGCTTGAAATGCGTTCAACTTGGACAACGATAATTGAATAATGCCAAAATGCCAACAGAGTGCGTTGTCAAGAATGCGCCCTTAATTGAGACATACTGGTAATGTAAAATATGTACGCCGTAAGTCGTTCAACTTATCGGTGGTGGATTGTTACAAACGCACCCTTCTTCAAATAATGTAGGCCTACCACCCTCGATGCTGTAGGCCCTAGCTGTAAAATAATTGTTTTACTTCAGAGAGCAGTCTGGGGTCAAATATTTACGATGGCTTCTATTTGCCAATTTCTAGAGAACTGTGGTTTTTGGGGCCTTATAAGTTATATTGCCCAACTATTGCTATCTATCGCCGTAATATTGCATTATATTGCCGTAATATTGCATTATAATTGCCGTACCTTTGCATTATATCGCCGTATTTTCTTGCGTTATATCGCTGTATTTTATTGCTATGGTACAGCGATGTGATGCAATAGTGAGGCGATATATCGCAATAAAATACTGCGATGGTGTGTAATGCAATATAACGGCGATATAGCTCAATAGTACGAAGATTACAGCGATGTAGCTCTATAAAAATGGCGATATAAATACGTTGATTAATGCAACAGTGCGGTGATATAATGCAATAATAGTACGGCGATATATTATTGCAATAGTACCGCGATATAACGCAATAGTACCGCGATAATAATGTAATAGCATGGCGGTTTATTTCGCGATACATACGACAATAGTCGGGGGAAAATTGTGTGTTTTTAGGAATTGGCGAATATGAGTCACAGTAGAAAAAGGATTAGCCTTGAACCTTTCATGCAATTTGATTAAGAAATACTATGTATTGTTGTCTTTGCGTAGGCAGAAAGTCATACATAATATTACTGTTGAGTAATTAATGTCGATATCATGAGAGCTATTCAGCAGAGAGCAATGTTATTATTTTTATAACGAGGCATTCACAATGTAACAATTCATTGTAACGAGGCACTCATAACTCACGTCAGCTGTAACAATGACTGTAGCCCCAACCCGCCCAACCATTTGTATTATGTTGCATGCGTTCTGATAGACGCATCATTCTATGCAATATGATTATACTGTTTGTGATTATAAAGTGACCAGTTTTATTAACAGAAAACAATAATTACGTACTATTGGTGAACTGTGAAGATTTAAAGCGTATGTGACAGGTCAATTAAAAAGCTTCTAAAATGTTCGAAAATGTTTCACCAAGAGGCTAATGTTTTCTTCTGTTGTTTTTGTGGCGAAAGTCCTTTGTACATTGACCCAATTCACCTGACGTCATCACCAGAAAAAAAACTCTTTCTGCACCATGGACCATATGGCATGTTGGGAGTCGGTTTACCTGTGCGATTGTGCAGTAGTGCGCATTTTAGGCGAGGCACGCGCTTGCACACTCAACATTATCTTTACATGCAATTTCACTCCCAAAATGGCAGACCGTGGGGAGACAGTATCCTCCACAACAACAGGCTGCACACACTTGCATAACTGGTCTACACAGAATCCCGAAGCGGTTTTAGAGAAGGCAGGTCGACAACCGACATGATCTTCTCCCTCCGTCAAAATTCTCAGAAAGCTAGATCAGCTGTCCCCAACTTCTCCTCAGCATGGTGATCTCCTTTCATGCCAAACATGAAGAGAATGGTCATGTATGACTGATCCTACTAATCCTCCCCCATCAACGATGATGTCAAGCAAGGGTGCGTTCTTAAAAACATTAATTTCAAACTAATGCTCAACGGAATAAAATCCCCTCAAATAAATCAGCACCCAGTCTCAGAGTTTAAAATCGAATAAAAAGAAGATTAAGGCTGCCCAAAATTCCCACTACAGAGGGCGCTCTAGCCACCCGACGGCTCGCTTGCGTGTACACACACACACAAGCACGTGTGTGCGCGTGCCTAGATTTGATTCTCGTCTGCTAAACGAACGTTATTTTTGGTGGGAGAGAGGTCACTCTCAGAACTTTGATTGACAATTTTGTGAAAGAAGAGCAGACTCAAACAGTTTATTCACTTTGTTGGACGGAGACACATTAATTTTTCAAAGAATTTAGTTAATAGTATAATACTCGTGTGTCTGGTTGAGTGGTTTGCTTCTAGTTCTACCTCCATGCTTGGACCGGCTGGAGGAGCAGCGCAGACGACCGCGAAAACAACTGATTTATTGCCAATGGCGTGGAATAGTGCACGCAGGAACAAACACAACTGTGCTTGACGTCGTTTCCGTTGCACTGTCATGGCCGGTAAGCAAACTTTCAGTGCATTTCTCCATTCATTGTTTTGACCAAAAATAGTACAGAAACTGATGTTACTGTTAGATTCTCGCCAGCGCCAGCACATGCTGTATTATTTTGGCAATACACACGTGTTGGACAATTGTCAACTGACAATATTTCATGTGTATCCTACTAGCCCTGGTTCCTCCAACCTGGGCTAAGCCAAGGTGTATCCCTGCACATCCGCACACACATTTGAAAGAAGAGAGCAAAACACACTGCATGGAAGCTATTTTAACCATAACTAACTCAGTAGTCATGTTTTGTTTTTTATTCCACGACTACTAAAGTTTAGGTTAAAGGCACTGAACACGTTTGGTAATTGTCAAAGACCAGTATTCTCATTTGGTGTATCCCAACATATGCATAAAATAACAAGCCTGTGAAAATTTGGGCTCAATTGGTCATTGAAGTTGCAAGAAAATGATGAAAGAAAAAACACCCTTGTTGTACAAACTAGTGTGCTTTTAGATAGGAATAAAAGGCTTCTGGCCAGAAGTCTTTTATTATTTTAGTGAGAAATTACCTCTTTCTCAAAAACTACGTTACTTCAGAGGGAGCCATTTCTCACAATGTTTTATACTATCAACAGCTCTCCATTGCTCGTTACCAAGTAAGTTTTTATGCTAACAATTATTTTGAGTAATTACCAAAGGTATATAGCCTGCCTTTAAGACCTTTTACTAGTTTAAGTACCATATATCCGTCTTCTTTCCAGAACTTGTCAATTTTTCCTTTGAACTTGCTCTTTGCAGGAAGATTATAATTCCACAACTCATCGACTGGTTGGGGAAAGTAGTTTTTCCTTAAATTTACAGTAATATTGAAGTTGGAAGTTTATTCACCTGTAATTTCACCTGTGTTTTTGAACTCAGTAGTTTAGCCTTGCCCACCCTTTGTCATAAATATCAGTTACACCACTAAAAAAACACTTCTGCTCATGTCCAAAATACTTTGACTAGTATTTAATTAAACTAAGTTCTACTGCCGAACTCGGGAGTTCAGTGAAATCCATTCATGTTATTGTTAGATCAAACGTCAACCACCATCCAAATACAAGGACTTAATTTGTCACATGACCAAGGGCGTCGATGGGGGTGGGGGGGGGGGGACATGTCCCCCCACTTTTTTAGACTGGGGTGAGGACATGTCCCCCCACTTTTTTAGACTGGGGGGACAGCATATTATTTATGATTATCAGATGTCCCCCCCCACTTTTTGATTGACTGTTCATTAGAAATATGCAAACAAATATAAAAATATACACCATTTTCTTGATTTAATATTTCATTACAATTTTTGTTCAAATAAAACTTAAAAGAATAGCGAACAATCGGTGAAATGTGTTCTCCATGTTCATCTTTTTTCTGATGGACCACGCGCAGAATGGTATTTTGGGCCTATTTCCGTTTCTATAATACAGACAATAGACAAGTTTCGTCCAAGACATGAACGCCAAAATCCTGCTTACATACCTTGTTAGCATTCAAGTTATGCGTCGTTTGTGTATGCTATAATGTACGGTACACGATCCCTCCACAAAGGAAGTCTGTGTGTGCGCGCATGTGTTACATTTTGTTACAATCACACAATGCACAAAATGTAGTAAAATCCATTAAAATAAATACGAGCAGTTTGTTCAGTGTTATTATTTTTTATTCTAAAAATTAGATATAAATTAAAAGAAAAGAAAAAAGAAAGAAGAAACAAAAACATCAAAAACTCTCTCAATTTTACTGAAGAAATTGTTGCAATGTGGTTACATTTAAAAAGTATTGTGAATATGATGTTTGTATTTGGTAGAATCTCGGTTTTACATATAAGGGAAACCCAGGCCCAAACCCCATTTCGGATGATGTTATTGTTAAATATCACCCCCTGTAACTCGCCTCCTGGTCAAACAAAAAATAGGGAACAAGTGTAACACAGAAATTAAATGTACAAGTAATGGTGTGGGGTGCAAATAATGTAAGATGTAATTTTTCAAGACTTGCTCGCCCGTCCCCCCTACTTTTCAGTAGCGATCGACGCCCCTGCGCAAAGGACACTAAATACTGTCATGAACTGAATAATCAAACAAACAAAGCAACCTTTTCTGAATCAAATATATACACTTTTACGTCTCACAATTTTTCAGATTTTTTTGAGACGAACGATTTTATCTAAAAAAAGTCTTGGTGAGGCAATTCCACTCATATTATTATTATATCGCCCTCGTGTGACAAGTTATAATGTATAATGCTATAAACAAACATAGCATTCTTGGAAGTGACCCAAAGAGTTCTCAAATAAAGTATCCAATCGTGCATTTTCCTTGTCTGAACACATAACAGTTGACAACTCTGTGCTGGAAGCTAAAATTCCTGATGTCCAGTCTAGCCCAATGATTATTAAAAATTGTTTGTGGTCTTGTTTCAGATGAATGACTACATCCTCCCATATTGTAAAGCTCCTGATGGAGGTCATGCCCACATCATGTAAACTACCAAGATGTGAGTATGGGACCAAAGGTAAGTGGCTCTGAGAAGGAAACCAAACAATTTTAATCAATTACTGCCTTCCAGTAATTCTCCCTTAACAGTGGTCCGCTGGCCAAATGCCAGTTGTAACTTCAACTTCTGATGAGGACCACTCAAAATTCTGTCTGAGTGGTCCTGCTGGCTAGTTAAATGCTTCCAAATGCAACATGTAGACCACTGACTATACACTGATTGTTTGTATGGCTTCAAACTCAGGTACCATACAAAATGACAATGTTGAAAGAAAACTGTAAAAGATGCAGACCACCACACAGCATACTAACAATTCAGTAGCTCTAGAGGCTCAGTATCTCACCAGTCACTATCATCATGAATTTTATGTTTTTCATCTATGAAAATTGCTGGGAATTAGTTGCCTATATAAAATTGACTTGTTTTACATGACTTTGAGTTTCCACACAGCATCATAATTAACATGACTATAACTTATAAGTGCACTATGTACTTATAATCATACACAAGTGATATGCTTAGATTTTCTACAATTAACCCTCTTGCTGTCTGACCATTCAATACCATTCACTGTGGTTTTGAATGATAGATAAGCTACGCCAGCCTTGCAATATGATACCATGAGGGAATGCATGTACACAGTACACAGTTGAATGGTTTCAAATGGTTGGTCAACTCACTTGAAAATGTTGTGAACAGTAGGAGGGTTAATATTATAACTATTGTTGTCATTATGTTCATTTATGTGTATGTGATTTGAGGAAGCTATTCAACCTTGTTAAGCTTGTAGCACAAGCCACAGTTTTATGATGAACAATAACAATAGTGATACCGTTATTGTTTCATAGAGTAGTATTCCTACATGTAAATGTGAACTTTATTATGTTTATCCTTTTTCTGTGTATTGTTTATCATGTGCTTTTTCCCCATTTTGTAACATGCTCTTGAGAAATATATATGAATACGAGTTATGAGTATTATATATATAAATTGTATTTGTAAAATTATTTGCCATTATTTGTATTGGACATTGCAAGGTTATGAATTGGCGGTGTTTCGATAATAATTGAAAGTTGCATTTTTCTTTAAATACCTGTGCCCAATACTATCGAGCAAACTACATTTTGGAATTTTTGCTTTATTGTCCACTTGCACCAACGCCACGCGTGGCTTCTGTCTGCCTTGTTCGGCATTTTGGGAGACGGTGGTAAGCGTGTGCATCGTCTAAAATGCTCACTACACAGGGAACCCTGACTCCCAAGGTGGCATAACCAAGATTATTGTGATGATGGTGTCTTGATGGTGTCTTGGGAAATTAATATTCTATTTTTCCATTGTATATACTGTTAGTGATTATCATTCTGACCCATGAATGCAAGCTATGAGTATGCATTTAGTATTTGTTCAGGTTATTTTCCACCCTATGAAGATCAAACAATGGTAATTCTTGTTAACAATGAAAGAACAGAAAGTTAAAACTTGTTTGTTTTATCACAGAGGGTGAGAAGTTTGAGAATGAGGTGAAGAGGCTGGAGCTGAACTATGCTCCTCTTCAAGTGGTGCCGGTTGTTGAGAAGATGGGAACACAAGAGGTAAGAATCAGATTGTCATCTCAACCAACAAAATCTGTTTCTCATCTGTTTCTCATCTGTTTCTCATCTGTTTCTCATCTGTTTCTCATCTGTTTCTCATCTGTTTCTCATCTGTTTCTCATCTGTTTCTCATCTGTTTCTCATCTGTTTCTCATCTGTTTCTCATCTGTTTCTCATCTGTTTCTCATCTGTTTCTCATCTGTTTCTCATCTGTTTCTCATCTGTTTCTCATCTGTTTCTCATCTGTTTCTCATCTGTTTCTCATCTGTTTCTCATCTGTTTCTCATCTGTTTCTCATCTGTTTTCCTAGTTTGATGTTACCTTTCTTTTAAAATATTTGTTCATGTACTTAATGCAGGCATAATATGTTCCTAATTTAATCCGATTTTTGATTTTCTGTACTCTCATAAAATCAGTAAGATTGTTTTTAAAGAATGTCTCTGAGGTCAAATTCAGTTTTTACCGATAGCTAGAGTCCTTATGAAGATATGGGGGGGGGGGGGGGGGGGGAATTGCAAATCTTTAACCTCATATTAGAATGGTTTAAAATGCCAGTGGGTTTGATGCTCCTCAAATGTAATTTTTGTCAAAAATATACACAAATTGTGTGGTCTGTTCATTTTTGTACGGAGAATTTTGTAACAGCCCTTACAAAGATTCTGCCTTTTGATTGGTCTAGAGCCCGTCACATGACATGTCTTATTTTGACTAGAAAGCTCTGGGAACGTGGCGCGCTATGCACGCAGCTAAGAACAAACTTTACCCATAGCAACCAATGTACTACCCCATAGCAACCAATGTACTATATAGCAATAGCAGCTTCTTGGTACTTAGACGTCTAGGCACAATAATGTATGTATGGGGTGTTATAAAACAAATATTGACTGCTTTTACTTATATTATATGCTATGGTTAAAACTACTACTGATTCGCGGAGGGGTCTTTCCCTTGGCTTTGCCTCAAGAAAGAAGAACGCGTGCTGTCGGTGCCAAGAATCAGGCGTCAGGAGTCGTAGTTTTAACCATAGCACTTGAAGCAGTTCATATTTGTATAATACTTATAGACAATGTTCGCTGGGCTAGTGTCAAGGGTGAGCTCTGGGCTTTTTTCCACCGCACCAAACCTCAGTAATTTTCTCAGGATTTGTTTGCTTTTATGAATTCACATCTATTTTGTTCACCCAGGGAGAGCTATGGTGAAGGACTGAACTGGGCCGGCTGTGCCTTGATCACCCTGCTTGGCCAACAGAAACGCTTTGAAGCACTGGATTTCTGCTACCACATCCTACGAGTGCAGAAAGTGGATGGTGTAGATGCAGACATCAATGGCATTGTATTGTAAGTTTTATTTCATAATAAACATTGAGCGGGCCTGTAATAACAATAGTATCACACAGTTCTTATATAGTGCTTTATCACACCCAAGGTTGTCTCAAATCGCTCATTGTTTTTCTACAGGGTATGCTGAGCTATGTTCTAACTATAAGACCCATTTATTTACATAGCTCATGTAATCTGTGGTGCAATCTGCAGCCAGCCATACCAACAAATACTGGGGAATACCCCCCCCCCCCCCCCTGCATGGAAAACCATGTACATAATCTACCCAATAATCATTGACATATACCATGATTATATTTTGTATGTTTTTGATAATATATTTTGCCATTTAAAAAATGTGTGTGTGTATTATATTTTGAAAGAGGTAGCTCTGTAGAAAGTTGCATATTTTTTGCTCAATCTGGTCTTGTATTATTGTCATTTGTCATTCATGTTGTTTCCTCCACAATGATTGAAATAATTGTTGCTGTCTTGAATATGAATTGATAATTGCTTTAATTTCTCATCCTGAATTTTGTGAATTTCTGCATTTGTCAATAGTCAGCAACCTCAAATTTGAATTTCATCTTTAACCCAACAGGCAGGTGACTTAACTGTTATCCTGTCTCACCCACATTAATAAATCAAGGTGCACGCATATCTTGATTGTACAAACTAAAATACATGTTTTTAACTTGCCTGATACAAATTCATGCACCTCCAAATGCCACTTCTGTATACATGTTGATGTCATGGCCCAACTTGGGTCAGTGGCCATTTCCATTTTGGGCACACTGAAACCAGGATTGTCCCAATTGTTGTGATTCTGTGCTCTAATGCTTTGCCATACTTTGCCTTCATTGACTTGTTCTTTCTTCTGTTAATATTTCTGTATTGCATTTAAACATGTTCCATTTTCCACATGAAAAATATATTACCATTGTTTGTGTGCCTTTGGTTTGCTTAACATTATCATCTGAAGTAAATCATACAGATGTGTTAAATGTAGAAAGATATTTGCTTTGTTAAATGCTTTACCCAAACTTGTGTAGTATTCTTAAGCATAATGTGTATTATATTTGTTCTATTTACCATATTTACCTATAATACATTTCATGTTTTTAAAGTTAGCTTCTCAATTGATAATTACATCAAGTATACTTGACTATATGAACCCAGAGACTTAAGTTTTTAAAGAAATATGCAAATTAGTAAGTTACATCGGGCCAAAGAACACTGAGGGCGCTCTTGATATTTCTACATATAAATACATTATGTAAACAAATACTTTATGAATTTATTGAGATTAGACTTGTTAATATTTATCTTGGCGAAGAAAATGGGAATGAAATTACAAGAAATGCTGCTCTCTTTGAATCGTGTTTTAACTTTCTTGACAATTTTCTTTGATAGCCCATCGGACGTCTCGTAGACCGCATCCGTAAGTACCAGATTCTGAACAACCAAATCTTCTCTGTCCTGAACAAGTACCTGAAGGCAAACGAGAGTGACACCACGCCTGTAGAGAAAATCCGTTGCTATCAGCCACCCATCCATCAGTCCGTCATTGACGGAGGAATGTAAGAACAGAAATGTTGGAAGATGAAAAAATACATCCCCTTGAAGTTTGGGGCAACTTTTTGGAGATGACCCCCTTGAAGGGTAGTAGCAAGGATTTGGAAATAAAGTGTCCACATATGCTGTAAACTTAAAAATAAGACATCCTTAAAATGAGAGTATTGCGCCAAGTTAAGAGGGTGTCCATAAGACACACAGATGCCCATCTGGCAAACACAATGATATGAAACATCAAATAGGAAGATAGGAAGCAGTCCCTCTGTTCTTAATCAAGATTGACAAAAAATCAGGTAGATCAAAACTGTCTTCAACTCTTGCACTCCTCTACTTAGAATTGACGAAGAAAAGAAAAAAACACACACATTAGCCCCCGCCCCCCACCAAACCCCCCCCCCCCCAAAAAAACCCCAAAACAAACAAAACCCACACAAAACCCACACACAAACAACAACAAACATAATCCTATTTCTAGACAAGTTGTCTCGAATGGTGGTTTGTTATGTATGTAGAAGACACAGTTGATAAGGGTGGGGGTTGCATCGATAAGTTCTTATTTTCATTTTTTTGTAGTTTGGGTTTTGCCCTTTTCTGCATATTTTGCAAGTTGAATGTATGAAGACATTAAAGAGAAAAGGACAAATTTAAAATGATATCAACAAATTGTTGTTATTTACTTTGTTGTTAATTAAGCCAGGTTTGGTAAAATTAGTAGGTTCATTTTTGAGTTGTTAAAAGGTGGTGTTACCTTCTCTGAGATTGGCTGACCATCAATACAGTTCAACCTCGTTTCCAGTGGTTTAAATAGTCTTCAACAATGATGCAGCACCAAAAGACAATAGGGGTGCACCCCACTAAATAGGGAGAAAACAGATCGTCGTCCTCATTAATATTATGTAGGCCCTCAAAATATTCTCTATTAGACAGATTTGAGAGCCCAATAAAAGGGATAAAGTGTAAAAAAAAAAAAAATCCCGATTGTGACCTGGGGGTTGTTGACTTCCAACTTGAGGTATTTTTGATGACTTAGGCCCTTAAAAAAAATGGCCCTATTTGCAGAGAGGTGTAGGGACATTTTCCAAGATTGATGCTCGGACGGTTGTAAAATGAAACAGGTGCAGGGTGTTTTTATTTGGAGTGGGAATAACTCGACGGGCCTTGGGACTCCCCATATCAAATTGAACAGATAATAAAGAGTTCAAGAGTCATTTAATTGAAGAGTCATTGAATATTTACCAAACCCACTTAAACCAATGAGAGTTGATTTAGTTGTGTGTACCCATAGAGCCCTTGCACAATACGGAACGCACCTCCGCACAATACGCGTCCACCAAAATGGTGGACAAGATAGGCGCGTGTAAGCGCAAGATTGTCATTTTAAGTCTTGTTCCCCGAATACGGGGTTTATGTTTGAGCAATCTTGGCATAACTCCAAGTTTGTGGTGCAACCAATGGTCTTTCCAGCAACTCATGCAGGTAACCATACTAATTGTGTCTGTTTGCTAGGGCAACCTGCTTTCAAATTAACAAGCATTTAGGTAAATCAAATTGGGGGAAAAAGCTGCATCCAGTTCTTTATTCTTGATGTCGGGAATAAAAAGGTGATTGTTAACTATGATGTCCAGACTGTGTACTATGTAGAGTGTCTGCTAGGAGATGGGTCTATAATGATGACCACACTTTTCAAATGACTTGTGAGTATAAGACGAATAGCCATGTATGTGATGCCTGGTCTGTCTTTTTTTTTTACCCAAATTATTTCATTAAGATTTTTTTATTTATTTAGGATGATGATTTCAGCTTGCTTCTTATTGCTTGACATTTTTCTGCCAAGCATAAGATGGCAGGAAACCAGTTGCTGATGACAGCACATGTGTAATGGTATTTCGGCTGGTAACCATGTTCTACAGCAAAATTGTATTCGTGCTTGGCTACTTTTTGTGCTTAAAAGCAGCTGTATATAATATTGGACCATGCAAGCTTTTGATTAATGTGGAGGTCTTGCATACTTGAACGTGCACCTCAACGCTGTGATTTGGTCAGTATTTCCCATTCTGGAATGGACGTCTTGCTTTACTATCTTGGAGTGTTGATCAATACAGGGGGAAATAATGTATAAATGGCTGGAAATTATTATTATTATTTAGTAAAATGTGTTATGTAGTACTCGTGAGAATTTGAGTAAAGCAGGTTATAATAGGATAAATTGCTTGTGTAGACAAGTTTCATAATTAATTCGCTTCGAAGAAACAATCATGTTTTATTGTTAACCAACACTGACTGCCGTGTTTGAAAAATGTACGCTTGTGATACCAATTTTCCACAAACAATTGTCATAGGCGTACAACCTAGCGGGCAGAGGGAAACTTCCCCCCTCCCCCAATTCGGGGAAAACAGTGGGGGGAAATTCGGGCACATAAAGAAAATATTTAAAATATTAATTGGACAGAGAAAGCAAAACGTACTTTACATGGTATAAGAAATTAATACTTATGTTTTTATCTGTGTAAAATTTCAGGCAAATCAACCCCTCTTCCTCAATTAGCCAAAAAGTCCCCATCATACATGATTTGTGGTCAACATTCATAATTTAAAATGATATTTCCCGATGGAATCCATCTTTACGGGCAACTTGGGTTTTGGCTTTCGTCAAGCGTTCTAATTTTGCAACGCTAGGTTCAACGACCAATCATGCAAGGAATTTTGACAATAACTCGCACATGCCGCACGCGGTATTCACGCTGAACCGTTGATCTCTATTAATAATTTATTTAGAAAGATCAATTCGCAAAAAAATATTTATTTGCCCTTGAAGATGGCCTACTTTACCCTGTGTGAAGTCAAGTGGGACTATCTAATAATAGATAGTCCCACTTGACCTCACTTGGAGGGTTTAGTTATAATTTGCTTTTATGTATCGTTCGCAAAACTAACAATAATATAGTAATATTTCGAAAAACTAGCAAAACTATAGTATCTCAAATCGTTCGTGTACCAGTGCCTCGTGCGCTTATAAATTAGTGTTCAAATGTTCCCTTCAATGTATTTCAAATTACCTGCCGTTCCGAAGTTTTAAAATGAGACCCAATTCACAAAATTGCTTCAGCCTCGTTTGAAAAGATTGAGGCGAAATTAATCAAAGATATATTTCTTGTCGTCTTTAAACTAATCTGGTAACTAATTGTCAGACAGAGGTCTGATTCGTTTTGCGCGGAGCTTGTCGTAGTATCCCATTGACGCTCTCACACAGACCTGGACATCCGCAGGTAGGCTCTCAAAGGCAGGGGGAGGTTCAGGACTGTGGAACCCGATACTTTGAAGTGCCTTTCCAAAAAATCCACCTCTCTTGTTGGCAATTTTCAGAGACTTTGAAACCACCCAATTTTGGCTGACTTTGCCTCCTGCTTCCCAAGACAAAAGCCCTGGCTGGTATGGAATGCCCATCTTAAGACAATAGGCCGACAAGATGCCTGGTGGGTCAGCCAAGAGGTCATCGATGTCAAGGATGACAGCTTCTTGATGGAGGTCTACCTCCACGTACTTAAGCAATTCGTACAGCTCTTTAAAACCAAAACCCACAGGCAACAGCGTGGCTGGTATTGTAGTTAAATCATCCATCTGTTTGGAACACGATTCACCGAATGTTTGTTTTAGTGAATTTTTCCATGATAAGAAAACCTTGGCAGGATGGCGAATCAAGAAGCTGTATTTGAAGCCTTTCGGAAGCATGTGATACTTAGCATCGAGATAAAAAGCCATATCCTTACAGAATATGATCTTGGAATCTTCATAAGATGCTTGTAAGAGCTCATCTCTGACATATCCATAAGAGCAGACTGACGCTTCATAACCGCCGATGTCTTCGTCACAACCTGTAGGATCAAGTATCTCCACCAACCGCTTCTCTACCGGGTCGGTTAGATCTGGAGTTTGATTCTTTCGCTCTGGTCCTGAATGGAAAGCACACTCATAAGGCTCATTAACCACCTGGAGGCCTTCGACAAAACTGAGACATTTGACCAATGCAGTCGACACTGTGCGGGGCACGCACCACAGAAAGATTCGGTTCATATCATCAGACATCGTTGATAAACTGGCTGTCATGATTAAAAAACGAAATAACGTGTCAAGTAAATTGAGAGAAGCAAGGAGTAGGTGCTGTTTGTGCGAATTATGGGGTTGATAATGATTTACTGTTACTTTAGGGGCCTACACTTACTTGTCGTTCACACTGTTTTATGGAGGTCTCACAGAGTTTGTATGAAAACGCTGCATGCAGTTGCAGTGAACGTTCTTCTCTCCCTTTCTTCCGTGCAATGGGCTATACGACTTTGTGTTATAAAAGTTTAGCTGTAGCTTGCTGTGATCTTTGACCAGACCTCGTGTAGATGAACTTCCTGATACAGTGACGGGGAATTCCCGCAAGTAACTAGTCTGGTTTCCAGTCTGTTTTGGATTGCATGGTTTATTACCACACGATACTATCATAGAGGTGTGGTGACTAACTGTATTTATAAACATTGACATCGCATGTTGTTCCGATCGTCCAATCAACGCCAGTATTTGTGCTTTTGTTGGTGCACGGCGTGTGCATTGTTTTAACGTTAACTTTTCGCTGGTTGCAATTCGCACATGTATAGTTATCTAGTCTCGTTATACAGACACATTCGCTTTTTAATCCTCGTCCTTATAACCAGTTTTCTTGAGGAATCGTTGGAGTGTTTTATTTGTTAACTGTTTCCAGTATATTGTTCATCGTCATTGTTAGTCGTCTGTCCTTTTGTGAACAACATATTTCGCATCTGCCTACCTAAACCAGTACTCACCACTTTGGAGAATTAAGTTGGGGCTTGACGATTAGAATAATTCAATAATAAACTCACCACAGTACTGGTTTAGGTGTCGTTTGTAATTGTGGACCAGACCGGAGCACTGTTAGTGAAGTAAAACTCTTTATCCTTGTATTAAGTCGGCTGGACTGGATCACGATCAGCGTCTCAACGACGGATTGTTTATATTCCACGATATGGTAGGTAGATGCGAAATATGTTGTTCACAAAAGGACAGACGACTAACCGTTTTATTTGTTAACCGGTTTTCCGTGTCTAGTTGTGTTGGTTCAGTTTTTCATAATGGGAGGATACTACTTTGATACAGGATTGGTATAGAGCTTACAAGTCGCAGGCAGTGTTCATGTTTTGTGTGATCAACCGTGTACATTAAACAACAAACCTGTAAAACTTTCGGCTTATTCCGTTGTGATTCAGAAGAAAATAGTGAAAACCACGCACAATTTTCAGCATGTAAACTCATTGTCCTTAGTTTTGGTTGTAATTATCTGGAATCAGCTGTTGTGTTTTTACGGGTTTTCAGAATGATACAGTTTTTTCCAAATGTGACCTCGTTTCAGAGGGAAATATTTCACAGGAAAAAAATTTGTTCTGTATGAACTTCATTAGGCCTAGCAGTAAAGTTTAGACTAAAGCTAAACAATTAGATTTTTATTCTGACTATCCTGTATCATTAACCCAATGGCGATACACTGCACGAATACTAAACTGATTACAACGTTCCATAATCTAGGCTGTTTCAGCTTTTGATGCTACTTCGGAGAGAGCTCGGATTCGTCTTGTGCGAAGTTTCTCGTAGTATCCCATTGAAGCTCTTACACAAGTCTGCACATCTACAGGCAGGCTGTCAAGGGCAGGGGGAGGTTGTGGACAACAGAACCCACTGCTTTTAAAAGCGTTATCAAAGTATCCAGCGGTCCTGTTTAATACTTTGAGTGTCTTTGATGTTATCCACTTTTCGGTGATTTCACTTCCTGCTTCCCAAGACAGAAGCTCGGGTTTGTATGGAATACCCATCTTGAGACAGTAGGCAGACAAGATACCAGGTGGGTCTGCCAAGAGGTCATCGGTGTCGAGTACGACAGGCTCTTGATGAAGTTCCTTCTCCACATACTCTATCAATTCGTAAAGCTCTTTGAAACCATATCCGGCAGGAAACAACGTAATAGGTAATTTAAGCAAATCCACTTCTTCTCCAAAGGCTTCGCCAGCTATTTTGGTCCACGTTTTTTTCCATGATACGAAAACCTTTGCAGGATGGCGAATCAAGAAGCTGTATCTGAATCCTTTAGGAAGCATGTGATACTTAGCATCAAGATAGGAAGCCATATCCTTACAAAATAGGATCTTAGTATCTTTATAAGATGCTGATAGGAGTTCATCCCTAACAAAGCTGTAAGTGCAGACTGACGCTTCATAACCACCGACCTCGTCGTCGACAGGGGCTGATCGAATCTCATGCAAGCGCTTCTCATACGGGTCTGTCAAGTCTGGATTTTTATTCTTTCTCTCCGGTCCCGATTTGAAGGCACAATCGTAAGGCTCATTAACCACCTGAAGCCCATCAACAAAGCTGAGACATTTAACCAGTGCTGTGGATACTGTACGTTGTATGCACCACAAAAAGATTCGGTTCATATCATCAGACATCGTTGATAAACTGGCTGTCATGATTAAAAACACAACGAAATAATGTGTCAAGTAAATTGAGAGAAGCAAGGGGTTGGTGCGAATTTGGGGTTGATAATGATTTACTATATACACTTACTTGTTGTTCACACTATTTTATGGAGGCCTCACACAGTTTCTAAAAACGCTGCATGCAGTTGCAGCGAACGTTCCTCTCTCCCTTTCGTTCACGCAATGGGCTATACGACTTTGTGTTCTGAATGCTGAATTGGTTTAGCTGTACAGCTTGCTGTGATCTTTGATCTGACCTCGTGTAGATGAACTTCCTGATACAGTGACGGTGAATCATCTAGACTTGGTTCCAAGTCTGTGCTCGTGGGTTTTAGTCTAACTGATAGCCAATACATTATTGCCTGAAATAGCGCCCTCTTGTGGATTAACCTCCGTCTTTAACCTACGATCACAGACTTGGGAACAAATGTTTATCGGTTTGTACACACCCTATGGCGAATTAGTCCAATAGTGGACGGAACACTCTGATTGGTCAGAATCTCAGCAGCCGTCAATAAGATGCACATTCAAACTTGACCGTTTATACCATGGGATATAGTACAGAAATACAACATTGATGCACATGTAACTAATCTGCCTCTGCTCAGTGATTCAACTTGCAGTTTGAAAACAAAAAACCCAAAGTGATTCTAATTTTTAAATTCAAAATAAATTTTAAAAAACGTTGGGAAAATCATTAGACGATTCCATTCAAATAAAGGGAACACAGTTTTTCGTCATGTTTATTTTTTCAATATTTTAAGAATACATCTAGTATTATTTTATGTATAAATTAGAAATTACGTACAAAGCACTACAAAAATAAAAACAATGACTCGATCGAGTTTACAGAAAATGCTGAAGTGATTATAACCTATTGGGAATAGACGCAACCATCAGGAGTTGTGTGGCCTCCTGATTGGTCATCTCTCTGGCATAGTGTTGTTATGTAAATGTCAGTTGTGAATAAATGAATATCCCGTATAGACCATGTTACATTTGTTTACAGAGTGGTGACCTTGTACATTCTAAAGCATTTCCTGCAGGGCAAGATACTACACAGGCTATATGGGAAAATTTACATTTTGTGTCATAATTTTCACATAAATTCAAAATTTACAAAAGCAACAGCTGTACAGCTTTTGAGATGTCCCCCCTTTCTTCATATCAAAAGTTGAGAAAAATCAGACAGTGCAATCTCCATAAAACATAAGATTTGTTGTTTTCTTCCATTGATCTGTGTACAAATGTGCCTGCAGGAAGTCCAGGCTCTGTGGCTCTTTTGTAAACATGTGATGTCACAGGTCACATCGTCTATACACAAGAGGGTCAAGTCTGAGATTGCGAGTTAGAGCGCGTGATAGCCAATCTGCGGTTTTTTTGTGTGTGGCTGATGCAGAGAAATAACCGCGATCTCAGACTTGAAATCAAGTCTAGGAATCATCCCGCAAGTAAACTTCTACTGATAAAACTTCTAGCTGTTAAACCAATGGTTCTTTTTAGAACCTGATCCCATAGAAAGATAATTGCCATGATGTTAAATCCTACATAAATTTCTCAAAAACGCAACAAAGTCTGCCCTTATAAAAGTTATTTATTTTACTGGTCTGTATGGCATGTGCTATCATAGCTCAACATGGTGTGAGATTTAAGATCGTGGGCTGGACATAGCAATAATGTAACGGGTGATGTATGTCTGACGTCACGACTATGACACGAATAGCAGACTTTGCTGGCCCAAGACATGTCATTAGTAGTTATACTGTAGGAACACACGCGCGGTATGGGGGGAGGGGTGTTTGCACACCAGGTATATAGTAGTGGTGCAAAGGTGAGCCACGCAGTGGTGAACTGTTCGGCCCACGGCAGTGTCCGGGAGGCCCGAAGAAATTCGGGAGACCCGAAGGGTCGAGGTGGGAGTAAACATGATGCATGGCATCATGTTGGGCGGTGTCTGAAAGACACCGTAAGAACAATTGTCTCACGACAGTGATTGTTGTGCCCCCCCCCCCCCCACGGTTTTTTCTATCATGTTTTTGAATTGGTTGTAATACCATGGTAATACTGATGTTTTTTAGATTTACATACAATGCAAAATACTGAACAAACGATAAAGGGCTACGTTCGCAGTGAGACAGTGGCAAGCGTAATCGGGTAGTATCAGCAGGAGTACAAATGCGACCAGTGTAATATGCAACCCCGACGTTGTTTGCTGAGTGGCTTATCTCGACCCGGAGGCCACCCTGGACATAGTCTTGGCCCAAGACGTCAGTGATCGATAGTGGATAGTGTAATGCGCTCGGTTACAACGCGTTACAGCGCGCCCTCTTGTGGCTTGAATTACCCAACTTGACTAGCTCTCACTAACGACGCGTCTTGGGAATCTCGTCGCGCTGGCTTAAGCGCTTAACTTTTTCATTGTTTTCTCCGTTGCCTTTCCAAGGGAACCAATCAGCGCGCGATCGTAGTAATAAATTTGCATAATTACTTATGTGACCCATTTATCGGTCAGTATGACATTAATACCGGGTCAGTCTGACCCAGAATTGGGTCACCGGACCCGACATCCGGGTCATTCTGACCAGGGAGTGTTTAGAATGGACGAATATCGTGTGGTGCGATAACCCTGTACGTGAATAACATTATTGTTACGCCCCTTACAAAGCTTCTGCCTTTTGATTAGTTAAGAGCGCGTCACGTACATGATATGTATTTTTTACTAGAAAGCCACGAGAACCATGTTACCTTTATTCTAATGCATTTCCTGACAGGCAAGATACTACACAGGCCATATGGGAAAATTTACATTTTGTGTCATAATTTTCACGTAAATTCAAGAGTTCAACAGCTGTATTGAGATGTCCCCCTTTCTTTATATCAAAAGTTGATACAAATCAGCTATTGCAATCTCCATAAAACATAAGATTTATTGTATTCTTCTATTGAGCTGTGTACAACTGTGCCTGCAGGAAGTCCAGGCTCTGTGGCTCTTTTGTAAACATGCATGATGTCACAGGTCACATGGTCTATACACAGAGCAAACAAGGCACTATACCTGTAGCAACCAATGTACTATCCCCTAGCAACCAATTAAGTACACCCATACCAACAGCAGCTTCTTGTTTCTATATTATTTACGGGTTGTTTTTAAACCACGACTCCTACCTCGGTGATCCCCGGAGCGGTCTATTTCTCTCGGCTTCTCCTCGGGAAAAATAGAACAAGCCGAGGATCTCTGGAGTCGTAGTTTTATAGCACGAGTAAAAGCAGTCAATATTTGTATACTACGATCACGTGCGCCCTCACGTGTTATCAGCTTAATAATGCCAATTGCCAATGACAAGTTGTCAGATCGGATAGCGCAGTTTGGCAGCAGGTTAGTTGTATTATGGTTTGTTTTGAGTTTCTCAATGAAAACTAGACGAGAGGAATAAACGTACTATTACAAAACTCAACGATATGGAACAAGTGCGAAGCGCTTTTTGCTCGTGGATAGGTGTAAGCTATTTGTTAAAATATAATTTTTGTAGTTTTTCCCCGAGATGTAATTACACGCAATTCAGCTTTGTTTTTGGGGCTCCAGATCACGAAACACCACTGAGCCAGCAACATCCGGCATTTTTAGATTGATTTAATCCTGCTCAACACTTTGTGTACAAATTGTCAGTCACGCGGTGAAAACATGGAATATCATTTGCCCTGCATACTCAAAGTTTGTCCTCAAAACACACTACCAAGGTGCAAGGACGAGTGGGGGTGTCGTGGCCGTCGTGGCCGTCGTGTCGTGGCCGTCGTGGTGTCGTGGCCGAGTGGATAAGAACACCGAACTCAAGCTCTGGTGTTTCTGTTCAGCAGAGTGTGGGTTCGAGTCCCGGTCGTGACACTTGTGTCCCTGAGCAAGACACTTAACTATAATTGCTTCTCTCCACCCAGGGGTAAAATGGGTACCTGTGAGGGCAGAGATGGTTCTTGTGATTGATTTAGCCTAGTAGCGCATATATTGCAGCACAGGCTGTATACTCCCCAGGGAGCTGAGATGGTTTAAGGATTTGGAATAAATGGCCCAGTGACCAGGGGTAATAATGTTGGAAGCGCTTTGAGATGCCCTTCGGGTGTGAAAAGCGCTATATAAATCCAAGATATTATTATTATTATTATTAAGGAGGTTCTGTCCCTTCGTAGATTCTGTGCCACCAACCCCCCCCCCCCCTCTCACCCCACCTGTGTAGACATTTCGTCTGAATCAACTTCCTTCAGCCCAACTTACCGTCTTGGGGACACACCCCCTGTGACAACATCCCCTATGACACCAGAGAAATCCAAGGGCTCGATGGACTCTAGGCTCTGGGCTCTGGGCTCTGGGCTCTGGGTTAGTGACCAGGGCGCAATTTCATAAAGCTGTTCAGCAGAATATATTGCTAGGAAAATCTCTTTGCTTAGCAAAAAAAGAATTGCAACAATGTTAACTTTATGGAATATTGGCAGGTTTTCTGTTTCTGCTAAGCAAAGTTTTTTGTGCTTAGCAAGTTTCTTTGCTTACAGGCTTTATTTGGGCCCAGCCTGTAAGGTATAATTCGACCATGGCGCGCGGCCCGGGCACACACGTACGAAGATGATGATAAGGCACTCAGCTTTTCAGTACACGATTGAGGAATTGCTTGTTGTAATAACCATGCTCGGGGAAAGGGGTGGTCCGGCTTGTTCAAACTCGTCCACCAGGCCTTAAATAAATGAAATATTTCTTGGTCATTCGCAATATTAAAGATAAATAACCTTAAACCGAGACTACTCCCACCGGCGTTATTTAAACTTTCCTTTCGGCGGTCTAAATCTATGTTTGTCATGTAGTATTATGTTTAGTAAGTGTTATTTAATTTATTTAAAGGGCTTTACCCCGTAAAGCAAATGTTTTAGTTGTTCTAATTTGTTTTTAGCTGTTGCCTAGGAAGCAGTTGTAAGATGTGGATACAACCAACTCTGAAATTGCCCAAAATGTCAACACGGCTTGTAGGTTAGTCTAGAACCCTAGACCCTCCTTCTCTACTGAAAACCCCAAATGGCCCAACTTCTATATTCAGAGGGCAAATGTCTTGAGCAAAGACTACTCGTTGGTTGTCACCTTTGCAGCGACTCGTAATGGCTGGCCTTAATGAAAACAACTAATAGTTCCCCGAGGCAATGTGTTTGCGTTGATACGAATTACAATGTACTTTATCCAATATTAACGGTGACATGCTGGTTGCGTAAACGAATTGCTTCAATACTGGCAGATTTCCATAAGTTACCGTCGAGAGATTATTATTGCAAATACCGTCTGTCTTCATGCATGTTTGTTTTTTGGAAATGAAGCAACTGAAAACATCATTCGTTTTATGATTGTAACAGTATGTGTATCTCGTAAAGCCCCCCCCCCTTGACAATTATTTGAAGTAATTCATGTCACCTTCCGGTTTGCGATGGGCTTGTCAAGAAAGGTCTGGCTTCTCGCCTTGTGCAAAGAATGCTTTATTGGACACTTAGTACTTGTTAAATAATGTTTAAGAAGCATTGGCATTGAGTACTAATTTGGGTCCATAGAATGCTTTATTGGTCTCTTTAATAAGACCCATTGTATAATTTTAAGAAGCATGGTGATCCGGATCCATCGTAGAGTAAAACACTTAAGTTGCCTCAATAGACTGTTGGTTTAAAGAGAGTAAGCACAATTTGAAACACTTAGAGGCCACTCAGAATAGTCAATGTAACACAAATTAAAGCAGAAACAAAAAACTAAAAAGTTTACACAATTTAGAAAGTATTTTCACAGTCATGTGATCAAAAAGCCATTTGTGATTTAGATTTGAATGCTATCTGGTACACTGACTTGTTAGTCACAACTTCCCGCTTAAATTCGAATTCCTCGGACATAATAATATCGACACAGTTGCTATGTCACATGATTCGGGCAGGCTTTTGCGTGGTGACGTACGAGACGGTGGACACCCATACACAATATTCTAAATGATTGTGTATGGCAGGTTTTCTCACCTGGAGGTTGCTACACAAAGGCTTGCCCGGAACCATTTGACATAGCAACCGTCTCTACAGTCTGAGGAATAAAAGTTTATGCGACAGCGACAAGTCATGCACGCAATTATTCACATCTAACTCGCAACTGGCTTAGGCCTATTGGACTCAGGTTGAGCTAAAAAATTCTACGGGTTGCAAAAAAGAGGGAAACATATGCAGTTACTATATGAAGGCACAAAGAAACCGCACTTGATGTGCAGAGGGAAGCACAGCCGTGCATCTTTAAATAGTATACAAAAATGTGCTTAAATAATTTTCAAAATATTACATTTTGTTTATTTAGTCCATGTTTATGCAGAATCCTTTACTGTTCGGTGAAATATTAATTATGTTTCTTGGAACGGAGTGACTGTACTCGTTCAAATCACCCGAGTTTACCATGATCCTCTAAAGACGCAATTTTGAGTCCATGGACCAATTCAATCAATAGATGGCCACTACTTCTTCCTCTAATTGCCTCCTCCTTTACGATTTGAAATATTGATTTTTCTTCCCGTCTAATACAAAGACATGATTGCTGTGGCTAATTGTTTCGTGTGTTCGTTTACTGACGATGAAGCCTATACGTTAACTATGGGAGAAATGCAGTAGTCTGGTGGTCATTACCACGATCAAGATATAATGTGAATAATAACGAAGACTTAAATAAAATCACAATTTTGATGAAAAGGAGCAAATGTATTACTATCTAATTCAGTAGAAAATATCTCTTGATTTGTTGGTGCGGTTTCGAAAAAAATGAGATTTTTAAATTAAACGTTTCGATCTGTATATATGCTCTGATTGTCTTCAGGAGATAGCTGGACTCTGATGCTGCAGGCTTGATAAAGTATACTGCAAATGAGGATTGCACTGTAGTGTATACGCTATTGTAATAATGATCACATGTAACAAAGGCAGCCAGCCGAACAAAGATATTGACAAAATAGCTCAATAGACCGATCCATTAAGCCACGCCCATTTCTCATTGACCAATCACAACCGCGAAATCTGATCACCATTTGAGCCGTTTGGTGATCTTTGCACTAATGGTGATCGGGTTTCGCGGCTGTGATTGGTCAACTCGTAAGGAGGCGGGGCTTAATGGATCGGTCTAGCGCTGGCATGTCAATCCGGAGGTCGTTGGTTCAAATTCTGCTCTAGTCAAATTTTCTTTGTTCAACCCAAATTCATTTAAAATTTACCCAATTTACCCAGTTAGTTTCCCTTGTGGATTATTATTTGAATGATTACATGTAGTTTGTTTTTCTTCTGGTCTTATAGTAATTTGATTGTGATCAAAATATACTCCATTGCAAAAATATATTTGGCCTATAGATCATGGCCCAATTTCATAGAGCTGCTTAAGCACAAAAAGTGGCTGAGCACAACAAAATGTCGCTTACCAGAATAAGGTTACCGGCCAAACTACCCATGTCACATGTACAATTTGTGACTGGTATCCTGCTCATTTCTGCTTAGCAGACAATTGTTAAGCAATAATTTCTGCTTAAGCAGCTCTATGAAATTGGGCCCATGTCCTTCACTCTAAAAACTCGGGGTCAGACTTGACCTTGGTATGACCCGGACTTTGTGTCAAATTTACCCAGAAATGGATCAAACTGACGCTTAATCCAAGCTAAAAACCCATTGTAAACCAGTTTCCGGGCCAGCCTCTCACAGATTTAGTCAGGCCCCCGCTGAACCTGGAATCAGGGTAATTTTCAACTCGAAAGTTGTTATAAGACTGTTGTAACCGACGATTGGTTTTGTATATTGATATTTACTGCACAATCATTGATATATTCCTTGATATCTTACATCGCCATCTCAAAGCGGGAAGAGGGATCTCATCAAATGAGGAATCCCGTAATCTTGATCAAATCTGGAGGACCGAAAACAATTACACAAAAGGGTCGCGTTTTTCTTGAAAAGCAGAACCCGCGAGACTTAAAGGGGATAGGAGTCGTCTCTACAGTCCACTTGAACAGACCCGAAGGTTTGTTGTTTTGAACCAATGTAGCGCTCCAGAGCAATTAGGCTGCGTACACACACAAGCAGTTTCTTCCCCGGAGGAAACTGTGTTTATATAGGATTGCGTGTTACCTCTGCTTGTATTATTATGATCAATCGAAACTGAGCTTTACTGTGGCATGTATGTAAATCCTTAATCCCACTGCTCACAGTTGTGTCCATTTTTTCTCCTAGGCCTATACTTCAATCACTCTACATGGTAGTCCAAAAAGAAGAAAACCTACAAATTTCACCTACTTGCTGAGCGTATTTCAAAAATTCCATTTGATTGTATTCAAATATTGATCTTCAAACTTTAGTGACGAAAACAATTACTGGAAATGCATATTAATTTTTGCTCTGAGATGTGGTACTTTAATGGCAAACCTGGTTACCCGATACTCCACATTTCTGGGAGACGAGGTAGTAATCTGTGTTGGTAAGCGCTGTCACTCGTTGACCCTTTTTTGTCGTTAACTACTAACAGAAATGTAACCCAGGTTGGAAAGTATAGAAAGCCATAACTGCAAATCAAAAACAGATTGCCATAGTTTGAAGCAGTGTTACACAAATATTCATAAATAGTTAGGGTTAGGGTTAGGGTTAGGGTTAGGGTTAGGGTTAGGGTTAGGGTTAGGGTTAGGGTTAGGGTTAGGGTTTCCGTTCATGAATATTTACAGAAAATGTTGAATTCGGCCGACCATGCCATCCGGCGCACTTTGTTTATCAACAAAAGAAAGGCCCCATATACAGATTACATTCCTTCCTGTTACCTGCCAACAGAGGTAGTAACCTGGGAGACGAGGTAGTAATCTGTGTTGGTAAGTGCTGTCACTCGTTGACCCTTTTTTGTCGTTAACTACTAACAGAAATGTGGAGTATCGGCTGACCTGGTTGTCCAAGAACGGCTTTATTTACGCCCGATATGTGGCAGAGGGTCCCCATCCCACATGTTCCCATACTTAACACACTTTGTTCCTCTCTTGTACAGAAGAACCACACCCCCTCTAAAATCCTCTAAAAATTCCTTAGATTCCTAGAACACAATGAAGACACAATAGGAAGGGGGGCTTATATACCAGTTACCTTTGTTAACAGATATAGTGACCTTGTACATTCTAATGCATTTCCTGACAGGCAAGATACTACACAGGCCATATGGGAAAATTTACATTTTGTGTCATAATCTTTACATAAATTCAAGAGTTCCAAAAGCAACAGCTGTATCAGCTATTGAGATACCCACCTTTCTTCATATCAAAAGTTGATACAAATCAGCTAGTGCAATCTCCATAAAACATAAGATTGATTGTATTCTTCCATTATTAAGCTGTGTACAAACTGTGTGCCTGCAGGAAGTCCAGGTTCTGTGGCTTTTTTGTAAACATGTGATGTCACAGGTCACATGGTCAATACACCATGCCTCATATAGACCTTTTGCATTGACGTCACCAAGCCGCCATCTTAGAGGTAAACTGATGACGAAACAATGGAAACGCGCTGATTTGTACGCGCGGCGCACAGGACTGGCCAATGAGCATCTTCCTTTTGACCTCTAGACGAGGGCGCCCTACTCAAATGACGTCATATTCATAAGGTCTATCTCCGCAGCTTGATTGTGAAGACAAAAAACACTGCACTTCAAACAATGATTGTTACTTCTGAATCAGAAGCTTTTTCAAAATCGATTAACAAAAACATACCATGACAGGAGTATTGTTACTCTCTGTGTACTTAAGCAAATCCATAAACGAAATTCTCACCGGTATAACATACTTGTAAAAATCCTTTTTAGTTTTTGCTTATCAGGAACTAAAGACGGATGGTATATGTTATAAAGCACATGGACAACGTTGGTGAAATTGTCAAAGACAGTAACTTGACCCAACAACAAACCTGTGAAAGTAGAGGACAATAGTGTATGGGAACACTGGGGGTGGGGATAGGGGTACCCTCTGCCCTCACATTGGGATTGGTATGGGTAACACGGCCTATACCGGTGTGGCAGGAGATTCTGTCCCCCCGAGGATTCTGTCCCCCGGGGATTCTGTCCCCCATACGACGAACTGTGCACAAACTTCTTTTGATAGCGCCCTCTTTTGAATCATCCTCCTCCAGCCCACGTTAATTTCCAGCGGCGGCGCTACGGGGGGGGGGGGGGGGGGGGGGGGGGGGAAATGCCCCCCCCCAGTTATTTTTTTTTGCCCCCCCCCCAGTTTGCCCCCCCCCCCCCCCCAGTTTTTTCCCCGATGGCGGAAATTGAGTTTAATCCCAAACCATTGCACCCAATTTGTTACAATGTTGTTTGCGCTGTAAATAATAAACTCAATTTCATCCATCATAATTAGCTGGCACCATCTAAAAAAAAAACACCACTTTCCATCTCCGGCAATGTTAATAAAAATAATGTGGATTTATTTATCTGTACAAGCTTGAAAACTTGCTATAAATAGAAATGCATTGTCTGCCCAAAACCGCAAGCAGCCATTGTAAACGCAGTTCGCACAACACGTCAAATTCACACAGTGCAAAATCTTATTTCTGGAGTGAATTGTAGGCTTATACAGTACACACGACATAAACTTGATGTTCACGTGGAGTGCTGTATTATGCCTATTGCTAGTTGTTGCACTTAAACACGTTGGTAAAACAGTTAGTTAAAATGGATATTAAAAAGTTTTGCAAGAAATCCAAACAACCTCCATCCCATGATGATAGGCACAGATCTGATTCTGAATCTAGCGATGAGAATCCTGAACCCAAACACAAACACCCCAGGATTGAAGTTAATATTGACGTAAATGTCCCAGATGGTGTAAGTCCCAGATGGTGTAATTACGTCCGTCAAAGTGGTAAGTCAATGCTTTTCTGCAGTACAAAATTACACTATAGATTTTTGTTTGCCCCCCCCCCCTAAATTTAAGTTTTCCCCCCTCTTACCCCCCAGATTAACAGGTCTGGTGCCGCCACTGTTAATTTCCCATACGGGGGACAGAATCTCCGGGGAACAGATTTCCCTATGACACCGGCATACTACTATGCACATAACAAAATCATCCACACAAGACATAGGGGCTAGGCATATACCACACTAAGTTATGTTGTACTACCATAGGATTGTAATGTAGTTGTCGAAAGGATCAGTTACAATTGTTGGACAGTCTGTTGTTAATGTTTACATGATTAAATTGTGCGTACAGCTTTTCCTTTGGGGGAATAGGACAACACATTGGGCTGACGTAAAGCTAAACTTAACTGGCTCTTTAAACTGTTCATTTGCCGAGTTAATTATGGGCAGTAATCTGGATTTACTTTGCAGCAGTCCAAGGTTAAATCGTGAAGCTCTGATATCACGACACGGTTTATGTTAAATAAGCTCTATACCGCCCTCTGTCTCTTTAGATCTCTCATGGCGTCACCATTGTTTTTCCCCTTCCATTCAGATCAATGTTAATAACCAAACAGAGGTGAATTGGTTGGACCCCGTTTCGGTAAATCGGTAAACAACAATTTATGTTCGTTATTTCAATTGCACAGATGGAACGAGACCAATGGTGGCACAATGTTGTCGTTAGAGAAGTGTAGATATACACAATCAAACTAACCTGTGAAAATTTCATTTCAAAAGGTGGTCGCGCTTTTGAGATATCCCCGAAAATCCGGAGCGAATAATGTCCACGCAGGAAGAATAATCCCTAATACTAAAAATAGGAATACACAGTCTGAGAAACGTGTTTGACAGTAACGTTTCTCAGATTCAATTTTTGGGGGCATAAAAACTGATGTTATTGTTCTTGTCGTTATCGTACTAGCAACAGGTGTACGACGCTCATGTGTGTAGGTTGCGAGGCAGCAAGCCGCTCCGCCATACCAGTTGTTCACAAATCGTTCTCCACTGTTTCTTCATTATTGTTGTCACATTTGTATTGCTCATGAGGGAGATATAGACAAGAAAATTATTTTCTGACGGAAGTATGATGGAAGAAAACCTTTTTACCATAACCACATTACTTCGAAGTGAAATGATTCTCAAAATGCTTTATACTATTGAAAGCTGCTGCACTTCTAACCAATAAATTTGTATTTGCATTAATTTTAAGAGTGATTACCAAACGTATACCTTCCCTTTTAATACACCGATCCATTAAGCCACGCCCATTTCTCATTGACCAATCACAAACGCGAAATCTGATCACCATTTGAGCCGTTTGGTGATCTTTGCACTAACGGTGATCGGGTTTCGCGGCTGTGATTGGTCAACTCGTAAGGAGGCGGGGCTTAATGGATCGATCTATTAAACCCAATCATATCCAATCAGTTCAGAAAAATCAGGTGATTAAATCGAATCCTAGGCTGATCCTAGTTTGATCTGATCAAATCATATCTTGCACCAGAACAAATTGAATCAAGTAATAATATGCATTCTGTCGTAAATGTCATGGTGTATAATACTGTTTATTTTGTTCTGCGCGCGCATTTCGTGTCACTGTCATCGTTAAATCCTACACGTGTATTGATCGCGGGATGGATCTTTCGCTGGTTTAGCAATGCAGATTCGCACGCAGTTATAGGGACCTCTCACGCAAATAGGGGTTTTTATCAACATGAAATATTCGCTCTGTTTTACAGTTCCTCCTGGAACGCCAGACTGCACGATTTATTTTCAAGGTTCGCAAATCACGCGCAAACGTTATCTGCACCATACGGGTTTTATTCTCTCCCGTTTCACGGCCAGACCTGCTGCACCAATCATCAAGCTATAGTGTTTGACGAGATGTTTTAATTGCCACTCTATTGTTTGGTTAATGTTTACTTCATTTCATATTGTCATTGCGGCTGACTGGAAATCGGTACAGAGTTAGACACTGTGTCAGACAAAAATAAACGTACTGTACAGTGCTATCGTAATAACTGTGAGTTGATGGAGAATGGAAAGGGACGATTTGAATATGACGAGCTGTTGATATGTGTCAAGTTTGTTGAGTGTAAGAAAACCAACAAGTGATTGCTATGGATTTGTTTTCGAGATTTTAAGCAATGAGTTTGAATTCTACTTTCGATGTAGAGATGGAGGGATCGGCATTTTCCGAGATGCCGTCGGCAGTGCCTTCTCCCACTTCGATCCTCACTCCGGTGCAACGAGTGATTTTGTCCGGTATCATGATCTTCATCTGCATCGCCGGCTGCCTGGGGAACGTCGTCGTCATCTGCGCCGTGGCACTCTCCAAGAAGCTCCGCTGCATTACTAACATCTTCGTCGTGAACCTCGCCGTGGCTGACCTGATGACGTGTCTGAACATCCCATGGATGGTGGTGGCAACCCTAAGCGAGGATGGCTGGCCCTTACCGGATTGGATTTGCAGCTCATGTGGGTTCACCCTGATCGTCTGTATCGGCAGTAGTATCTACACCCTAGCTTGCATCGCTACAATCCGCTATGTGGTGATAACAGGTACCCCAGGACGATGCCAGACTCTCTACACACCACTAAAGTTATGCAGTATCCTCACCTTTGTCTGGACAGTGCCCTTGCTGATTGCCTGTGTGCCCATCGTCTTCGATCTCGGAAAGCTGGGATATGACTTCAAATACAGCTCCTGCACATGGGATACAGCCCATCATAACTCAGAGAATCTCAGTAAGATATTGGCTGCAACTTTTTACCCGCTGCCCTTCATCATCATCACCTACAGCTACCTGAAGATCTTGTTCCACGTGCGTGCGCACTCCCGAACCATTGGGGCGTTGTTGACGGTCAGCTCAACCGTTCGTCCCTCGGCGGCTGAAGAAAACTTACCCGGCAACGCTCCCAGGGCACGACAAAACTGCTCACTGTCTCACAACCCGCCGAGGGAAAACAACCCACCACGAGAACAAAATAATAACGTCCGGGCAAAAATAAACAGGCGACAAGTTGAAGTGACTAAGAACATGTTCTACATTGTATGTGTGTTCTTATTGTGCATATCTCCGTTTGGGTTCAGTCTGTTTTACGAGAAGAGTGATCCTTTTATACCATACGCTGGTATGTTCCTCTTCTGTAACAGTTGCCTCAACCCGTTTGTCTACGCCACCAAGCACCCCGTTTTCAAGAAAGTTATATGGTTGATTCTAAGGTGTAAATTCTCTAAAATATAGCAATACTCCGCCGTGGAGTTATTCATTGTTACTATTTTGTTTAGAATGTACTCGGCGCCGATTTGTTTTCTTTTTTTCTGTAGATATCAAAGAACTGAAATGAACATTATTTAAATGTGTCGTGGATCAGGAAATGTCAGGTTTACTTGAATCACCAAGTCGAGCTGAATACCATTTGTGTCCTGGGACTAAATGTAGCCTAAACCACGTATGTAGCCCGGGATTAAATGTAGGCTACCCCATACAAAGCCCGGTACTATGATACCTAAACCCGTGTAAATATAGCCTGGGACTAAGTTTAACCGAAGAACGTGTACACATGAGGACTTGTGCAGCCTAAAACATGTACATGCATGCAGCCCGGAGCTAAAAGTAGCCTAAAACCATGTACATATTGCCCTGGACTAAATCGTCAAGTCAGTGCAAAAACGTCGTTTCTCGGCGCGTACTTGTTTTGTGTGTACTACATACGACTTGACATTTTTTTGACTCTCACGTAACGTAATTGCTATTTTAGGAGATAGGCCTACGACGTTTTAGTCTTGGCCCAAGACGTCAGTGATCGAATAGTGGCTATCCACTATCGATCACTGACGTCTTGGGCCAAGACTAACGACGTTTTGGCACTGACACGACGAAATGTAGCCTAAAACCATGTGCATTTAGCCCGGGACGAAATGCCTAAAACCATGTACTGTATAGGCCTATGTATATACCTGGGATTAAAATGTGGCATAAAACCATGCATATATAGCCCGGTGCTAAATGTACCCTAAAATCATGTACAAAAGCCTGGGACCAATTTATCCAAGGATCTAATGTAATCCTTCTATCATGATCTAAAAGTTTCACAATTTACATATCATGTTTCCCGGTTCAGACCCATTGCACAACGCGCAGCGCATTAAACGCACGTCTCCTGTCCGCCATTTTGGGTGTCAAAACGTGCACAAAAGGATGGCGTAAACACGTGTACCATCATTTTGTGCACGTTTTGACACCCAAAATGGCGGACAGGAGACGCGCGTGTATGCGCGCTGCGCGTTGTGCAATGGGTCTATACACCATAGATATAGAGTATAATACCTAGATGGGACGCGTACATACGCGCCATTAACCGTACACAAAAATCTTGGTTATTCATGGACGCGCTAAAAAGTCACGTGAACAAGGTAACGCGGTGAAGATGAAAACATTAAATGTGCCTAAATGATACTGTAAGGCTATACTATTAATTGACGGGTTTGTGGTACATTTTGAAGACCCATTTCATTGAATAAATAACAAAAAGCAAGATTCATCAACTCAACATAGGCCAAAAAGCGTTGAATACGGACCTTATATAAAATATATTTTATATCACAAGGGGATAGTCAATCAATTTTCATCGAAAGTAGAATACAAGTTTTAGATCATCATATTATTCAGTATGTAGCAATCTGATTACGTAAAAATAAAAACAATAATTTATATTGAAAGCAAAATCAAAGAGTCATGGGTTTGTAGAACATCGCAATGCCAAGATCTGAAAAAATACCAATGCATTGGTATTTTTTTTTTCTGAAAACAGAAATGAATGTCCTGCATTGCAATGCAGGACATTCATTTTTGTTTTCAGAACATCAGATCATTCAAGAACAAAACAATGTCGTAGGCTGGAATTGTTTGCCGTTAATTCAAATTCCCTTATTGCCCATGAACACATTATGAACCTCTGCACAAACAATAGGCCAAGGCCATCCCCTTGCAACAAACCCTCCTGAATTGGATTGCTTCAGAAAGAAAACCACTGATGCAAGAACCGAAAAGGCCTGGTAATAGAATAATATTGTATGGAACATGAGGAAATTATTTCTATAGGTTTTTTTTTACCGATGGAAACGAAAATAACAGAAATATCATACGTGAGCTGATGTTCCCATATAAAGCAACCGCTATTATTTGCTTGTTCTAAGCACTGCGCAGACGTCTTGACGTAATTTGTTTTTAAAGCAGAGCTCTTATTCACTGCTGATAACTTAACTGAATATAATCTTCTATCAGTATAAGTTTTAACAGGTATACCTGTCGAGCAATACTTAATCGCATTACATGTAGTACAGGCGGTAGTTGAAACGTACCTGTAGCATAGGGCAGACATCTTTGTAAAGTTTCCCTGTCTGCACTGTAAGAAAATGTCAGGTTTCAATATAGACCCATTGCACAACGCGCAACGCTCTTGCACGCGCGTCTCCTGTCCGCCATTTTGGGTGTCAAAACATTCACAAAAGGATGGTACACGTGTTTACACGCGCATGTGTGCGTAAACACGTGTACCATCCTTTTGTGCACATTTTGACACCCAAAATGGCGGACAGGAGACGCGCGTGTATGTGCGCTGCGCGTTGTGCAACGGGTCCTATAGAATGGGCTCAAATAATTATCTAGCCTCGATTTGGTTACGTGACATTGGACTGGAGTAAAACACAATATGACTGTAACACGATAGCGTTTACATCAAGATCATGTCAAGAGGCTTCAAAAACTTTATGATAATGTGATAAGTTTGATAGTGTACTTGTTTTCCCATCATCATGCCTTGAGGCTCACTATGTCATAATTATATGGTCTTTACTGACAGTATAAATTGTGCGTGTATAGACGAGCCCCTTAAAGGTACTATACAACCTTAAACAGATCTGCCGTTTAAATACACAAAGGGTGCTTGTAATTATCTCGGCGTAAACTATGGGGTATAATTTTATACAAACTAGATTTCTAGCATAGCACCGGATAATTGTTCCTAAAAGAAGTGAAAGTGTCGAAAGATAACAGAATTACAGCTTATAACAACAAGACAAACAAAAACAAAACAATTGTTTTGTTTTTTCATCAACACTCAATACTCAGAAATAGAATAACGAAAGGGGAAGCGTGTGTCCCGGTATTTTTACAGCTGCATCTTTGTGTACTTGTTTACAAACGGCATAGAAAGAGAACTAAAATTTACTTCCCGTTTGACTTATTACTTTGTATAATTGAGTTCCATACATAACCTGATAACATAATCGGTGGGGCTACAACTTCCAGATACTATCGGCAAGAACACGCAATACCAACGGGTGCATGAAAGGACACGGCAAGTCAGAATGTGAACTTGTAATAATAAAGGATAGTCATTACTGATTAAGTCGAGAACACGTTATTGTCTACATCAATGGAGTGAATTCAAAACAAGTAAATTGTATTCTAAGCAGATCTGCTATGGGGTATAATATAGGTTTTCTCGGTCAAATTCGGCAAATGAGCAGCCGATTTAATTTTCGTGCGTTCGAATTAAAGCTATTTTGCCTCTCCAGTTTTTACTGCGTTTCAAATTCAGAACGGTCATTCAATTTCGTTTTGAGGCATTCAAATTCCTTTAGCACTGTGTTCAATTTAGTATATCGTCATTCTTTTTCGTGACGCACCATCATCATTCAATTTAGCAAAGCTGGTTCGACTGGAGATTTTTACTGATTTATTTTTTTCAATTTCGTAAAGAAGCAATCAATTTCGCTAAATGAGAACTCAAATAAGTACGATAACGAAATGCGACTAACAAGATAAACTCTATACAAGGCATCTGTTTCGTATCTTCAATTTAATTCAGGCAAACTTTTTTTCTTTCTTTATTTATGTTTCCAGTAGATTTTACATGGGGCCCATTAGTTTTGTTTTCTTCTTTGTTTTCTGTTTTTGATTTTGTTGGGGGATCTTTATTGGTTAACTGATAAAGACCTAATTGTGTATGTTTTTGAATGGGGTGTTTATTTATGTTTTACCTGGTTTCTTATTGTTTATGTTGTTTCTTCCTCAACCATCAATCTGTTGGCGTGCCAGACATCTTGGCATTTATGTTTGGGTATGGTTGTACCACTGCTGTGGACTTGTTGACTTCAAATTGACCGCAAGCTCAAGGTAGTCTTGCTCGTTTCCCTCGAAGGCCTCAATCAACCCTTCTCGATCTACCTGGGACACTATTGTGCGTAGCGACCACGAGCTGCCATTTCTAGAAAAATGCGTCTAAATCTGTAGCGAAAGCGTCGTCTTCGAGGTACATCGGCAGAGTAACTCAAGTGCCAATAAGTGAACCGTGTTTATGCCTTTTAACATTCGAAAGGAAACAAAAGTTTAACAGAGCGTTTTTTAGATTGTACAAATTACAGAAATGACTGCCCAAAAATGAATTTGAATGACTAAACACCCGCCTCAAAAAGCTCCTGCGAATTTGAATGCTTTGATCAATTGTTAAATTGAATGACTATTTTGTTAAATCGAATGACGCAACAGTACATTTGACTAGTCATAAAACGAAATCGAATGACCCTTTTCAGTAGCATTCGATTTCGCGCGAAATAGAATGATTCAGTGGTTAAATTGGCTGCTCATTTGTCGAAATTGACCGAGAAAACCTATATTATACAAACTATATTTATAGCAAAGCATCTAATAGTGTCGAAAGATAATCACATCACGGTCAACTACTTTTATAATTGTCTCAACTGTGTCATTTAAAAATGTTAATTGTTGCCCTCCCCTCGCACTCGCACACCATTTTAGGGGCACTTGGTCTGAATATATATAAAGGATCCCAAAAGTAGTATACAACTGTTTTATTTTGACATTATAAAAACACAGTTTTTATTTTTTGGACTTGCACCAGTTTCTCAACAAATTAAAGCATTCTTGAATGCAACTGCCGTGCATGCAATGGCTTATTGTGTGGGGGAAGAGGTATAGTGCTAGATCAGGCAGAAAGGCAACTTTCCAAAACATGAATGGTATATTTCTCTCGTCATTTGCGTATTCAGTATGACTCAGATGGGCAGGGGGCAGAATCGGGCAGGAAGGCAACTTCCCCAATAGGAATAGTCTTTCTCACTTTATTGCCATATTCAGTGTGTGAAGTCGGATGGGGCAGAAGCAAGAAGGGGCAGGAAGGCAACTTCCCCCAATATGAATGTTACTTTCTCTCTTCATTGGCGCATTCAGTAGAAAATGGGCACCTCCGCTGCTCGTTTCATTAAGTCCTTGACAAACCACAGTATTAGACGTATATAGACGTACATGTATATAAACTGGTGTGTCATGCATCTATCATTATTAAAGAGCCATTATCGTTGTGCAGCACGCCTGTCATTGTTCACTTTCAACATGATTATGTGAATTCTGTTGGCCTAATCAAATCAAAATGGACTTACTGTTTGATTGCGACAACAGGAGAACCCGCATAAAAATACACTGTTAGCACATTTAACCTAGCTGTTACCCTAAGTGGCTTTCTCAAGGGGCTGGTAACGCACTGGAAAGAATATAAACATGTTACAAACTGTCACCTGCATTTTAAAAGGACTTTCAAATTATACTTTGAACATTATAGAATTGTGCACATATTCAACTTAAATTTGTCATTAGGTAAAATTATTTTTAAACTTCAAAAAGATGGAGAAAAATAAGACAAACAGGGAAGAATTTTGTTTTTAAAAGAATCATGTGGGAAAACACAACAACAAAAAGCACATCTGACGAATAACAGAAAGTGTATTTAATATGATTATTATTTATTTAAAAAAATTGTTAACAATAGGGGTAAAGTAACAAAGGACTTCACACAAAAAAGAAACAGAGTCGAAGTTTAATAACAAGACAAACAAAAACAATACATTTGTTTTTTTGTCATCAATACTCAATACTCAGAATATAGAATACCGTAAGAAGAGAAAGCATGTGTACGTCTGTCTATCTATGTGTCCCGGTATCTCTAAAGCTGCACCTTTGTATACGAGTTTGCAAACAGCATAGAAAAAGAACTATAGTTTAGTTCCCTTGTGGGCTTATTACTTTGTATAATTGAGTTCCATACATGACCTGATAACATAATCGGTGGGGCTATAACTTCAAGATATTATCGGTAAGATCGCGTAGTACCAACTGATGCATGCAAAGGAAACAGCAAGTTGGAAAAATTGTAATGTGAACTTGTAATAAAGAATTGCCATTACTGATTAAGTCGAGAACACGTTGTTGTCTACTTCAATAGAGTTAATTCAAATCAAGTAATTTGTATTCTATTCCTTGGGAGAATATGACGTACTGGGGGGGGGGGGGGGGGGTCGTTTCCTGAGTTACCAAACGACCCAGAGGGTTTATGGCTTCATTCCGGTTTAAAGGTGCCATCTCGTCGAAGTGTTCGTGAGCATCTTCAGAATTCAGTTATATTTTCTTACCTTTGACGTGCTATCTATAGAACCGGTCGATTTAACAGCAAGGGCTCAATTTCACAAACAGCATAGGACTAATCTTAAAGGTGGGGTCATCGTAACTATTCTCCAAAAATGAATGACCATAAAAACTTACTTGGCGAGAAGCACGGCAGCTGTTGACAGTGTTAACTATTTCGAAAAGGGAGTCCCGTCGAAGTAATATGGTTTTGATACTTTTTTCACCACAAAACATTTGAATCTGAGAAACGGTTCATGCATGAATCGTTGTTAAGATTTCTGGGGGTTGGTGTCCGTTCGCGAATGCTGCGGCCAGAGATGCGATTGGTACCCGCTGACGTGACGTTGCTAAACGTAAATGGATTCAACGTTCTTGTGAAAATACCGTGGCAGCTTTTGGCTGTTTTCTTAGCAAGTAAGGCAGCTGAAATTTTTTCACATGTGACTTTTATTGTAACTTTCTGTATAACTTTGCTTACAAATCAGCATTACGTCGACAAACAAATCAGCATTACGTCGACAAACAAATCAGCATTACGTCGACAAACCAATCTATGACCCTACTTTTGAGGGCGAATATTTCTTTCTAAGCAAAGTGGGATATCACAATAAAAGTCACTGTGGCAATACTTTCAATTCATAAGCTCTTTTTGAAATCGACCCCCAGTGCCCACATAAAGCATTGCTTAGCAAAACTGGCAGGGAACCAGCTATGAGGAATCGATCAGCCTACTTAGTGTAATAGCTGGTAACTCCTTTCTCTCAAGCCATACTTTTCTATGTTCAGTTTTCTGACATTGCCAAATAAGAAAAATTTTGAAAAATTGACTGTGCATTCTTTGGAATAAGTTTTAGTACTCGACTCGTACTCAGTTTCTTTTCTGTGTGTGCCAACACTCGTTTCGAATATAGGACGCCGGGTATCTCTACAACAATGGAAAATTTTGTTTTTGTGATTGTGAATACCTGCTAAAAGGAAAAACATTAGCACTGGTAATTACGTGTAACAATCACTACACATTCGGGTTACCTCCTGTTCTATAAATAACATGTTTTCTTTGTTCGGCATATAATTGACTCCGTGTTTTGCCGACAAAGCAACAAATGAACGAAGTCAGTTCCACCTGTTTGGTACTGTGTGATCGATTTGACGTTTTTCGAGTCTTTTCCCTATAGAGCGACAAACACATGTTGTGCAGATTGCTATCATGATTAATTTTTTCATCTTGGTTATTTTTATTCAAATCAATGTACCCGAACTGAAGCCGGGGGTACTCATTATAACTGACACACAGACATGCACACACGCAACCTTACGGACCCAGGGACTCTCTGTGTCAATGACCCAGAAAAGGGTCAAACTGACGCAGAATCTGAGTTTAAAACCCAGGACCCAATTTCATAGAGCTGCAGAAAATATTGCTTAACAATTGCCTGCTAAGCAGAAATGAGCAGGATACCAGTCACAAATTGTACATGTGACATGGTAGTTTGGCTGGTAAGTAAGCCTAATTTTGTAGTGCTTAGCTACTTTTTGTGCTTAAGCAGCTCTATGAAATTGGGCCCTGTTTTTAACTACCTTCCTGGTCAACCTGACACACAAACATGCACACACGCAACCTTACGGACCCAGGGACTCTTTGGGACCCGAAATCTGTGTCAATGACCTAGAAATGGGTCAAACTGACGCAGTATCTAAATTTAAAAACCTGTTTTTAACTACTTTCCGGGTCAACCTGAAATGGGTCAGGCAGGACCCTTAGGACCTGTAAATCCGGCCCACTCTGACTCGGGAGTTTTTAGAGTGTGGTTAAAGTCAACATTTTGTCCGGGTAATTCAATGTTGCAGTACTCAGAACCAACACTACTCAAAAAGAGATTTACACATAGTGCTACCGCAAATCTATACCTGATTGTACTCCCACCATGCAACGTTTCAAATCCTAATGTTGCAGTACTCCGTTCAATGATGCAGTACTCCTTTAAGGGCCATTTCCCCACTTACGGGTTGAATGTCCGATAAGAGGCCTAATATAGATCCGTGTCACTTACGGTTGATGGGTAAAATATATACCTATTAGGCAATTTTGTTTGTTGCTAGACCCGCAGTAAGTGGTACATTAGGCATTGTTTTCCATGTGTCTTGCGTTGGCCAGGCAATTTACGCAAAACGACGGTGCAATTTAGCTTTTAGGGCCTTATCAGATATGGCAAAGTTTACAGGCAGCTTGAACTGATTTGATTGAATTGAAATTTATTTGTAACAGTGGCTTACTACAGGGGATATCCCATGAAAATTAGATGAAAATTGAATGGTAGGAATGTGTTGGTTCTTTGAGATTGCTTTGAGCTGAGCCTGTAAATCAGTGGCCCGTAACCAGACGTTTTCGGGGGGGGGGGGGGGGGGGGGGGCGGGGACAAAGACATAATTTGTGGGGCTAATTAATGTATTGACAGCTTGAAGACGAATGATTCATACCTTGCCCATTATGTGGCAGAGGGTGTCTCCCCAAATGTTCCCAGAATTCCTGAAAATTGCAGAACACAATTATGAAGACACATTAAGGGGTGGGGGGGGGGGTACACCATGCCACATCTCGGGTACCAAACGTTTGAATCCACGGCTTATTAACATGACATACTCACGGGAATCGAACAATAATGTTTGTGACTTCAGACGTGTCCCTAAATCTCAGCATAAGTTACCACCAAGTTCAGGAAATTCAGGAAGGCAACATGTTTTATTCACGGTGTTCATGTAACCTGAGTTAATAGCATCGAATTCCCACAGATGGTTCGAGTGTTCAAAAACAATCAATAACTGCTAGCTGTTTCTCCGAAACAATAACCGTTTTATCAAAAGATTGTAAATCAATCCACGGTAGGTCTATAGAATATAAAAGAATGTTAATGTTTTGATCTTACAAAAATTCAATATCGTTTAACCTCTTTATCCAAGGGTCCACGTAACCGCGACAGAATTCAAAATGCAGTTTTTAAATTATACCTTCACCGATGCCGCACAAGTGGCAATGGATATGATTTTGTGAATAACAATCTGTTCGACTCGATGTAATTATCCTATACAATTGCGTCGTGTTTTTTTGTTTTTTTTTGTTTAATGGCAACTGCAGATTTTTAATCAAATTAAATTATGGTTGAAGTGCACTTTACGAACAAGGACACCTTACGGTCAAGGGACTCAATTGAGATTCTCATGCCAGGTGATGGAGAGCGATTGATAGACAGGCTTTCGGCTTTCCCCGATGAACATTAACTGTTTAATAATAATGGTTGCATCAGCTATTTAGCTGAGTTATGTGCCTTTTTGTATTTTTTGTTATTTTGTGTGTAGTTTGTTTTTTGCTTTTTGGGGGCGGGTTGGATACTTTGGTTTCGGTGGTTTTTCTACCTTAATATTTCGTTTCACTTTTTCTTTTTGAGGTGTTTTGCTCGACACAAAACTTGCTATGTTAACAAAAGCATTTGTGATGTCATTTTTCTTGAACAATTTTTTCATGATTAGCAAAACTACATGTCTCATTTTAAGTAGGATTTGAAGCTTTGCATGGTCAAGATTCAATCAAGTGAGATTCGTTTAGACACCATGTAATAAAATCTGTCTTGTGAGATGTGGTGGTTCTTAGAAGAACCAGTGGTTTAACAACTCGAAGTTTCGATCAGTATGCTCTGATTGTCTTCAGGAGGTAGATGGACATGGTGTCTCCGCAAACCTCACTTTATTGTTTCATTTTGAACCAATTTCTGTTATTGTCGTACATGTCCAGTTTAGTTAAATACAAATGCTTCAAAGTATGTTCTCTTGTGTTTAATTGTGTTATGTCATCAGGGCGCCCCTTTGTTTTGTATTGTATAGAAAGTGGTGAATGCAAAGATCTGACTTGTCAAATGCCTCCATGAATTGCAGTCGTAGCTGACCATTCAAAACGGAGGGATGTTTTAAATTGTTTGAGGTCCGAGCAGTACCCCATGTCTACAATACATTCATCTTGCAGATTTTATGCATGACATGTCAAGAGTTGGGGGGGGGGGGGGGGGGGGTGTCTGGAGTGCTATTTTTGTTCTTAAAAAGCCATGCAAGAGTTGTGGATACTTTGTTTAACAATACGTTTTGTTTCACAAAATTCTTGGGCCGAAGTTCAATGCTAATGGAAAATTATATAGCTCTAAGTTTGGAACCCAAACCTAGAAATCCAAAACAAAGACCTTAATATCAAAACACCAAGTGAAGTTCATACAGACTGAAACTTAACATGTTATTAAACCTCATTGTGTATATGAAACCGCAACTTTGGGGGGGGGGATGATGACGTCATCGATGACGTCATTTAAATATAAAAAACTGGAAAGTCTTTAAATGCTTCGAAATTTTACATCTTGAGAACCGTAATGGCTACATACAAGATATTTGCATGACATGGAAGCTATTGGGGTACTCTTTACATCCTACTGACCCCAATTGACCTTAACTTCCGATCAAAACCGGAAGCGCTTTGAGTTGCTTTTAACGATGTTAGTGTCAGGTTAGGGTCCATAATAAAAACGAAGTGACGACAATATGACGTCGTAATATGATTTTTTCAAAAATATATTCAAACCGAGGCTGGGAGGACACTTGCCTGATCCTATTTTGGTTCAGTGGTAATCACTTTTCAGGGACCGTGGTGACATAGGGACCTTAACAACAATTTGTGGACGCAAAGCAAAGACTGCTGAAACTTTGCAATTCAATGGTCCTTTTCGAGCCATTGGAATTCTACAATGAATGGTACATAGACACTCATCAGAAGAGTTATGTAATACTAAAATGGATGGCTTTGGTTGTCATGGTTATTCAGTTCTTGTAGAATTCTTAATCCATTCTTCAACAAGCAAACCGAATGGGTTAGCCTTTGATATGGTGTGCCTTGGTTCATTGTGAGTAACATCAAACGTCAAACTAACGAGATTCAAACATACTGTTACGTACCCTTTAGAGATTTTCTGGGTTTCTAACGCCTCCCCGCCTTTATCAAAGAACGAGGTCAACCCTAAGGCTTTATAATTAAAGTAAAAAGGAAGAAGATCCTTGCAAATGTTTGTAAACAACATTTTAAAAGAACAGAACAATATACCATTGTACAAGAAAGTCTGTCTTGCTGTTAAATTTTCTCAAAAGCATCAATATTTCAAACGATTTCTAAAATCTCGTCCAAAGAGAATTCGTTTTAGTTTTCTATGTTGTTTATTCTCCAATAAAAGAAAATGTGTCCAAACCGAGGCTGGGAGGACACTTGCCTGATTCTATTTTGGTTCAGTGGTAATCACATTTCAGGGACCAAGCTGACATAGGGACCGTAACAACAATTTGTGGACGCAAAGCAAAGACTGCTGAAACTTAGCATCCCACTGGTCCTTCTCGAGCCATTGGAATTCCGCAATGAATCGTACATAGACACTCATCAGAAGAGTTATGTATACTAAAATGGATGGTTTTGGTTGTCATGGTTATGTAGTTCTTGTAGAATTCTGGATCCATTCTTCAACATGCAAACCGAATGGGTTAGCCTTTGATATGGTGTGCCTTGGTTCATTGTGAGTAGCATCAAACGTAAAACTAACGAAGTCAAGGCATACCATATCAAAGGCTTACCATTGCTTGGTGCAGTACGGATTCAGAATTCTATAAGAACTACATAACCATGACAACCAAAACCATCCATTTTAGTATTACATAACTCTTCTGATGAGTGTCCATGTACCATTCATTGCAGGATTCCAATGGCTTGGGAAGGCCCAGTGAAATGCAAAGTTTCAGCAGTCTTTACTTTGGGCCCTCAAATTGTTGTTTAATACGGTCCCTATGTCATCACGGTCCCTGAAAAGTGATTACCATTCAACCAAAATAGTATCAGACAAGTGTCCTCCCAGTCTCGGTTTGAATACAATGTTTCAGCAGTCTTTGATAAATGTGCCCATAAATTGTTGTTACGGTCCCTGTGTCAGCACGGTCCCTGAAAAGTGATTATCACTAAACCAAAATAGGATTGGGCAAGTGTCCTCCCAGCCTCGGTTTGGAAAAATGTATTTTAAGTGAGAAACACCTATACAAATAGAGAACAAAAATAAAGTTTCTTCGAGATTTCAGGAATCATTTGAAATGTTTATGCTTTTGAACAAATTTTAATGGCAAGACAAACTTTCTTGCACAAATAATCGTATATTAAGCAGTTTCTTTTAAAACAGTATTTGCTAATATTTTCAAGGATTTTCTTCCTTTTTCATATGAATTTTAAAGTCTTAGGATTGACTTCATTAGTTTCACGTTTGATGCTACTCACAATGAACCAAGGCACACCATATCAAAGGCTAACCCATTCAGTTTGCAGTTTGCAGTAAGGACAATTCAGAACTCTATAAGAACTACATAACAATGACAACCAATACCAGCCATTTTAGTATTACATAACTCTTCTGATGAGTGACCATTCATTGCGGAATTCCAATGGCTCGGAGAAGGACCAGTAGAATGCAAAGTCTCAGAAGTCTTTACTTTGGGACCTCAAATTGCTGTTACGGTCGCTATGTCATCTCGGTCCCTGAAAATTTAATAGTATCATGCAAGTGTCCTCCCAGCCTCGGCTTGAATACATTACACTGGGAAGATGAAAATACCAGGTACATCATAACCCATAGGTGTGCTTATTGAAGTATTGCACGTTTTTGGAACTTCTATAATTAATTACCATGACAACCAAACAGATCCTTATTGGTATTATATATCTCTCTTTATTCATTGTGGGGTTAATTCTAATGGTTTCGGAAATACCATATATTTGCGAACTTTTAAGATGAAAATTGCCTATAACTGAACCAAATATATTTATTTAGCCAGCCTCGGTTTGGAAAAAGGTTGTTTCAATGGAGAAAACCTATTTAAAAAAGAAAAGAATAAAATGTCTTCCGAGATTTCAGAATTGTTTGAAATACTGATGCTTTTAAGTAAATTGCATTGGCAAGACACGCTTTCTTTATACAAATAATGGTACCTTCTGCGGTTCTTTTAAAATGTTATTTACGAACATTTTCAAGTATTTTCTTCTTTTGTTCATTAACTATCAAGTCTTAAGGTTGACTTACATACAAACATACAAACCTAGATCCTACCAAAGGGCCTGATTTGTGTAGGTAGTGGTTTACATGAGCTAGCCATAGCAGGAACAATAGGAAAGACTTTGTACTGGTTCTGAGGTATGGAGAGCGGACCATTGTTTTGAGAGACCTCTAAGGGTGACAGTGTGTTTGAATTTCATTGGTTTTAGTTTTGATGTTACTCACAATGAACCAAGGCATACCATATCAAAGGCTAACCCATACGGTTTGCATGTTGAAGAATGGATTCAGAATTATGTAAGAACTACATAACCATGACAACCAAAACCATCCATTTTATAACTCTTCTGATGAGTGTCCATGTACCATTCATTGGGAAATTCCAATGGCTCGGAGAAGGACCAGTGAAATGCAAAGTTTCAGGCAGTCTTTGCAATGCCCCACAAAATGTTGTTACGGTCCCTTTGTCAGCACGGTCCCTGAAAAGTGATTACCACTGGACCAAAACAGGCTCAGGCAAGTGTCCTCCCAGCCTCGGTTTGAATACATTTACTTTAATTTGAAAAATCCTATAACAAATAGAAAACAAAAATAAATTGTGCTCGAGATTTCATAAATATTTTGAAATGTTGATGCTTTTGAGCAACATTTGATAGCAAGACAAATTTTCTTCAACAAATAATGGTATATTATGCTGTTCTTTTAAAAATGTAATGTACTAATAGTTTCAAGAATCTTCTTCCTTTTTTCATTAATAAGTTATAAATAAAGTCTTGGGGGTTTTGGCTACTTCGTTAGTTTGACGTTAAAAGGGTATACAGTGTGTTTAAATTTCACTAGTTGGGCGTTTGATGTTACTCACAATGAACCAAGGCACACCATATCAAAGGCTAACCCATTCGGTTTGCATGTTGAAGAATGGATCCAGAATTCTACAAGAACTGAATAACCATGACAACCAAAGCCATCCATTTTAGTATTACATAACTCTTCTGACGAGTGTGCATAATTGTACCATTCGTTGCGGAATTTCAATGGCTCGAGAAGGACCAGTGGAATGCAAAGTCTCAGAAGTCTTTACTTTGGGACCTCAAATTGTTGTTACGGTCCCTATGTCATCACGGTCCCTGAAAAGTGATTAGTATCATGCAAGTGTCCTCCCAGCCTCGTTTTGAACACATTACACTGGGAAGAAGAAATTTAACCAGGTACATCATAACCCATAGGGCCTAGGTGTGCTTTTAGAAGTATTGCATGTTTTTGGAACTTTTAATTAATGACCATGACAACCAAACAGATCCATATTGGTGTTTCTAATTATTCATTGTGGGGTTAATTCCAATGGTTTGGGAAAGACCATAAATTTGCGAACTTTTAAGCAAGAAAACTTTTGCCACGATCCCTATTTAAGACGCGTTCACAAACAACATGAAAATTGCCTAACACTGAACCAAATAGATGTATTAAAGCAGTTGTCCACCAAGCCTCGGTTCGGAAAAAGTTGTTTCAATAGAGAAAACCTATTTAAAATAGAAAGGAATAAAATGTCTTCCGAGATTTCAGGAATCGTTTGAAATGTCGATGCTTTTAAGCAAATTTTAAAAGCAAGACACCCTTTCTTGTATAAACAATGGTATCTCCTGTGGTTCTTTTTAAAATCTTATTTACTAAAGTTTTCAAGGATCTTTATTGTTTTTTAACTGTAAGGTCTTAGGGTTGACTTCATTTGTCGGTAAGGCGGGGGAGGCGTTCGAACCCAGAAAACACTTGAACCTACCAAAGGGGCTGTAGGTTTACATGAGCTAGCTATAACAGGAACACTGGGAAAGACTTTGTACTGGTTCTAAAGGTATTGATTATTGCAATTGGCAAGCGGACCATTGTTTTGGGAGACTTCTAAAGGGTACAGTGCGTTTGAATTTATTTGGTTTTATGGTAGTCATGATCATTAGTTAGAAGTTCCAAAAACATGCAGTATTTCAACTATAGCACACCTACGGGTTATGACTCGTAACTGGTATTTTCATCTCCCCATTGTAATGTATTGACACAGAGGCTGGGAGGACACTTTGCTGATCCTATTTTGGTTGAATGATAATCACTTTTCAGGGACCGTGATGACATAGGGAACGTGACAACATTTTTAGGGTGCAAGGTAAAGACTGCTGAAACTTGCATATCACTGTTCCTTCTCGAGCCATTGGAATTCCGCAATGAATGGTATATTTCTATGCACACTCGTCAGAAGTGTTACGTTAAACTGAAACGGATGGTTTTGGTTGTCATGGTTATGTAGTTCTTATAGAATTCTGAATCCGTACTGCACCAAGCAAACCGAATGGATTAGCTTATGATATGGTATGCCTTGGTTCATTGTGAGTGATACATTAAATTCAAACTAACTGAATTCAAACACACTGTACCCTTTAGAGGTCTCCCAAAACAATGGTCCGCTTGCAAATTGCAATAGTCAGACCTTATGCATATGACGTCATTTGAGTAGGGCGCCCTCACCTAGAGGTCAAAAGGAAGATGTTCATTGGCCAGTCCTGTGCGCCGCGCGTACAAATCAGCGCGTTTCCATTGTTTCATCATCAGTTTACCTCTAAGATGGCGGCTTGGTGACGTCAATGCATAAGGTCTATACCTCAGAACTAGTACAAAGTCTCTCCCAGTGTCCCTGCTATAGCTAGCTCATGTAAACCACAACCTACACAAATCAGCCCATTTGAGAATCAAGTGTTTTGTTGGGTTCGAATGCCTCCCCCGCCCGTACATAAAACGAATTAAATCGTATAGCACTTTAATAGTTCATGGGGGAAAAATCCTTGAAACTATTAATAAATAACATTTTTTAAATAACCGTATAATGAATACCATAAAACTATAAAACAAGGCGTGTCTTCCTATTAAAAATTGCTCAAAGGCAACAACATTTCAAACGATTCCTGAAACCTAATAAGTCATTTTTTGTTTCCTCTCCATAAAAGTAAATATTTCCAAACCGAGGCTCGGAGGACAACTGCTGCAATCTATTTGGTTCGGTGATAGGGAATTTAAATGCTATTTGGGACCGCGTCCACATAGGGACCATGATGGCAAAACTTTTCTGGCATATTAAATAAAGGCTGCTTAAACTTGGCATTTAAATGGTCTTTCCTTAGCTATTAGAATCCCCCGATGAATAGTGAGAAATTGTGGATCTGTTTGGTTGTCAAGGTAATTAATCTGTAGAGGTCAAAAAACCTGCAGTACTTCAACAAGCACACCAATGGGTTATGATGTAACTGGTATTTTCCCCGTCCCAGTGTAATGTGTCCAAACCGAGGCTGGGAGGACACTTCTATTTTGATTGAATAATAATCACTTTTCAGGGACCGTGATGTCATAGGGACCGTTGCAACAATTTGAGGGCACATAGCAAAGACTGCTGAAACTTTGCATTTCACTGGTCCTTCTCGAACCATTGGAATTCCACAATGAATGGTACATAGACACTCATCAAAAGAGTTATGTAATACTAAAATGGATGGTTTTGGTTGTCATGGTTATGTAGTTCTTACAGAATTCTGATTCCGTACTGCAAAAACGCAAACTGAATGGGTTAGCCTTTGATATGCTCTGCCTTGGTTCATCATGAATAACATCAAAAGTCAAACTAACGAAATTCAAACACACTGTACCCTTTAAAGATCTTCCCAAACAATGGTCTGCTCGCCAATTGCAACATTCAATATCTCAGTCTCTCTCCCACAGTGTTCCTGCTATGGCTAGCTCATGTAAACCACTACCTACACAAATCAGGCCCTTTTGGTAGGATCAATTGTTTTCGGGGGTTGGAATGCTGTTCCGACAAATGAAGTCAACCCTATAATAAGACTTTATAGTTGAGGGAAACAGAACTTGAAAACCTTTGAAAATGTTAGTAAAGAACATTTTAAAAAGTACCGCAGACGATTATCTAAAAAGGCGTATTTTCCGATAAAATTTGCTTAAAAGTATCGACATTTCAAACGATTCCTTAAATCTCCGAAGATTTGATTATTTTCTATTTTAAATAAGTTTTCTCCGTTGAAACAACTTTTTCCAAACCGAGGCTAGGAGGAAAAATGCCTCAATAAATCTATTTAGTTCAGGGTTGGGAAATTTTCATGTAAAAGTTGTCTTGCGTAATAAAGGCTGCTTAAACGTTCGCAAATATATCATATGGTCATTCTGAAACCATTGGAATCCCACAATGAATAATGAGAAACACCAATATGGATCAGTTTAGTTGTCATGGTCATTGATTAAAAGTTCCAAAAACATGTAATAGGCTACATCAACAAACACACCTATGAGTTGTGATGTGCCTGGTATTTTCCTCTTCCCAGTGTATTGTATTCAAACCGAGACTGGGAGGACACTTGTCTGATACTATTTTGGTTGAATGGTAATCACTTTTCAGGGACCGTGATTTGAGGGCCCAAAGTAAAGACTGCTGAAACTTTGCATTCCACTGGTCCTTCCCAAGCCATTGGAATCCCGCTGAATGGTACATGGACACCGATCAGAAGAGTTATGTAATACTAAAATGGATGGTTTTGGTTGTCATGGTTATTTAATTCTTATGGAGTTCTGAATTCGTACTTCAACAAGCAAACCGAATGGGTAAGCCTTTGATATGCCTTGGTTCATTGTGAATACAATCAAACGTCAAACTAACGAAATCAACCCTAAGACTTTTAGAAAACACGAAAAAAATCCTTGAAAATATTTGTAAATAACATTTAAACAATAATTGCAAAATATACAATTATTTATACAAGAAATGTTGTCACGTAGGAACCGCCATTGGAATCCATAGTGAATAATGAGAAATATGTAAAACCAATATGGATCTGTTCGCATTTATCTGTAGAGGCAAAAGAACACGCAGTACTTCAACACGCCTATGGGTTATGATGTTACTGTATATTTCCTCTTCCCAGTGTAACGTAGTCAAACCGAGGCTGGGAGGACACTTGCCTGATCCTATTTTGGTTCAGTGGTAATCACTTTTCAGGGACCGTAACAACAACTTGTGGGCGCATAGCAAAGACTGCTGAAACTTTGCATTTCACTGGTCCTTCTCGAGCCATTTGAATTCCGCAATGAATGGTACACTCTATGTACACTCTATGTACACTCATCAGAAGAGTTATGTAATACTAAAATGGATGGTTTAGGTTGTCATGGTTATGTAGTTTTTATAGAATTCTGAATGCGTACTGCACCAAGCAAACCGAAGTGGTTAGCCTTTGATATGGTGTGCCTTGGTTCATTGTGAAATTCAAAGGCACTGTACCCTTGAATGAATGGTACATAGACACCAATCTGACACTAATTTGAAGAGTTATGTAATACTAAAATGGATGGCTTTGGTTGTCATGGTTATTCAGTTCTTGTAGAATTCTGGATCCATTCTTCAACATTATATTGTGTGCCTTGGTTCATTGTGAGTAGCATCAAACGCCAAACTAACGAAGTCAACCCTATGACTTTAAAATTCTTATGAAAAAAGGAAGAAAATCCTAGAAAATATTAGCAAATACTATTTTAGAAGGGCTGCTTAATAAATAGACAAATATTTATGCAAGAAAGATTGTCTTGCTATAAACATTTGCTCAAATACATCAAAATTTCAAATGATTCCTAAAATCTCGAAGATTTTTGTTCTCTAGTTTCCTCCCAGCTTTGATTTGGAAAAACACAGGAAGTGGAAATACCAGATACATCATCACAACCAATATAGGTGTGATGAAGTACTACATAAATGGTCTTTGAAGCTTTGCATGGTGTGGAGATAAGATAACTATAAATAAATAAATAGTAAACTTGCGGGTACAACCATGTAATAAATACTACATGTTTTTGGACCAATATAGATTAATGACCATGACAACAAAACAGATCCAAATGTGTATCATATATTTCTCATCATTTATTGTGGGATTCCAATGGCTTTGGAAGGACTATTTAAATGTTAAGTTTAAGCAGCCTTTGTTATGCCAGAATGTTTTTGCAATTATGATCCCTTTGTGGACGCGATCCAAATAACATAAAAAATAGCCTATCAATGAATTTTAATAGCAAATTTTAATAGCAAGGAACACTTTCTTGTATAAATAACTGCATATGTTGCGGTTCTTTGAAAAATAATATTCACTAACACATTAAGTAACAGTTTCAAGACTGTTCTTCTTTTTGCATTAACTATAAAGTTTTGGGACTGACTTCGTTTTTGACTTGGGAGTCGTTCGAACCCCGGAAAACACTTGATCCTACCAAATGGGCCTGATTTGTGTAGATAGTGGTTTACATGAGCTATAGCTATAGCAGGGACACTGGGAGGAACTTTGTGCTGGTTCTGAAGTATTGAATATTGCAATTGGCAAGCGGACCATTGCTTTGGGAGACCTCTAAAGGGTACAGTGCGTTTGAATTTCGTTGGTTTTATGTTTGATGTTATTTACAATGAACCAAGGCACACCATACCAAAGGCTAGCCCATTCGGCTTGCTTGGTGCAGTACGGATTCAGAATTTGATAAGAACTACGTAACCATGATAACCAAGACCATCCATTTTAGTATTACATAACTCTTCTGATCGGTGTTCATGTACCATTCATTGCGGAATTCCAATGGCTCGGGAAGGACCAGTGAAATGCAAAGTCTTTGCTATGCGCCCACAAATTGTCGTTACGGTCCCTATGTCATCACGGTCCCTGAAAAGTGATTCAATTCAACCAAAATAGAATCAGCAAAGTGTCCTCCCATCCTCGGTTTGAAGACATATCATGCCCATAGGTGTGCTTATTGAAGTATCGCGTGTTTTGGAACTTCTATAATTAATTACCATGACAACCAAACAGATCCATATTGGTGTTTCTCATTATTCATGGTGGGATACCAAAGGTTTGAGAAAGACCTTTGAAATGCTTAGTGTGGGTTTTTTTGGCGGAGGCGGGTAGGCGTTTGAACCCCAGAAATCAAGGGCTTAATTTGTGTAGGTAGTAGTTAACATGAGCTAGCTATAGCAGGAACACTGGCAGAGACTTTGTACTGGTTCTGAGGTATTGAATATTGCAATTGGCAAGCGGACTATTGATAGGGATACCTCTAAAGGGTAGGCCTACAGTGCGTCTGTATTCCGTGGGTTTTACGTTTGATGTTACTCACAATGAACCAAGGCATACCATATCAAAGGCTAACCCATTCGGTTTGCATGTTGAAGAATGGATTCAGAATTCTGTAAGAACTACATAACCATGACAACCAAAACCATCCATTTTAGTATTACATAACTCTTCTGATGAGTGTCTATGTACCATTCATTGTAGAATTCCAATGGTTTGGGAAGGACCAGTGAAATGCAAAGTTTCAGCTCTCTTTGCTAAGCGCCCACAAAATTGTTGTTACGGTCCCTATGTCATCACGGTCCCTGAAAAGTGATTACCACTGAACCAAATTAGTATCAGCAAGTAACCTCCCAGCCTCGGTTTGAATACAATACACTGGGAAGAGGAAAATACCAGGTACATCATAACCCATAGGTGTGTTTGTTGAAGTATTGCATGTTTTTAGAACTTCTATGTTCAATTACCATGACAACCAAACAGATCCTTATTGGTATTATATAGGCCCTATTTCTCATTATTAATTGCGGGATTAATTCCAATGATTTCGGAAAGATCATCAATTTGCGAACTTTTAAGCAATAAAACTTTTGCCACGGTCCCTATTAAAGACGCGTTCCCAAACAACATGAAAATTGCCTATCACTGAACCAAACAGATTTATTAAGGCAGTTGTCCTCCCAGCCTCGGTGTAGAAACTTGTTTCAATGGAGAAAACTTAATTAAAATAGAAAGGAATACAAAGTCTTCCGATTTTTGAGGAATCGTTTGAAATGCCGATACTTTTAAGCAAATTCTTTTAAGCAAGAAACGCTTTTTTAGATAAATAATGGTACCCTCTGCGGTACTTTTTAAAATGTTATTTACTAACATTTTCATGGGTTTTCAAGTTCTGTTTTCCTTAACTATAAAGTCTTAGGGTTGACTTCATTTGTCGGAACAGCATTCCAACCCCCGAAAACACTTGATCCTACCAAAAGGGCCTGATTTGTGTAGGTAGTGGTTTACATGAGGTAGCCATAGCAGGAACACTGTGGGAGAGAGACTGAGATATTGAATATTGCAATTGGCGAGCAGACCATTGTTTGGGAAGATCTTTAAAGGGTACAGTGTGTTTGAATTTCGTTAGTTTGACGTTTGATGTTATTCATGATGAACCAAGGCATACCATATCAAAGGTTAACCCAATATTCAGTTTGCGTTTTTGCAGTACGGATTAATTTTATAAGAACTACATAACCATGACAATCAAAACCATCTATTTCAGTTTATCGTAACACTTCTGACGAGTGTCTATGTACCATTCATTGCGGAATCCCAATGGTTCGAGAAGGACAAGTAAAATGCAAAGTTTCAGCAGTCTTTGATAATTATGTGCCCACAAATTGTAAGTTATTTATACAAGGAAGTGTTTCTTGCTATTAAAACGTGCTAAAAGGCGTCAATATTTCGAACGATTTAAAAAAGCCTCGTCCGAAGACGATTTATTCAAGTTGTCTATAATGATAGTTTTTTCTTCATTAAAATAAATGTTTCCAAACAAAGGCTGCCTCAATCTATTTGGTTCAATGATAGGCTATTTTTATGTTATTTGGATGGCGTCCACAAAGGGACCATTGCAAAAACATTCTGGCATAATAAAGGCTGCTTAAACTTAACATTTAAATAGTTCTTCCAAGGCCATTGGAATCCTACAAGAAATATCGAGAACTAGCCTTAACGTGTTTGTGACAACAAACACTAGGTGTTCGGGTATCGCTGGGGTCAGTGCTGTGTCAATGCGTGAGCTATTTCATTAAGTTGAACTTTGGTGTTATTACTGTTTTGAGGTGCGTAACAAACTACACACTTTAGCAAAAGTTTAAAAAAGCACACGATCAAAAGCCTAGCATTAATTTGATTGTTAACGAGGTTTGCATGGACGGCTGTTTTAGAGACTAACAAAGCGTATTGTCAAAAGCAGGTTGTGCGAACCTTGAACAGAGACTAGACCACAAGCATGTTTCAATTAGTACATTTATTTCAATGCTGTCCTTGGACAAATAATATACAATGATTGTAAGAGGTTAAATTACACCATTACATGTATACATTAAGTTTAGTTGATTTTAATGGACTTTGAACATTGCGGTTGATTTGCTCACCGTATACACACACACTACGCGATAAAAATAGGTAAACTGGTTTAGTTCGCGTAGTGTGTGTGTGTCCCGTGGTTTTACAGCGGGTCAATAAATACCGGTAATAATTGGTCACAATTTCAAATAATTGTAAAAAAAAGGAATGACGTCATCATGCGGACAAAGCTCGGGGAGAAGAATAAGCAAAACTAAAAAATTAAATAAAAAAACGAACAAAAACAAAGAGTTGTTCGGCGCTAAGCTCCGCTCCGAACACCTAACTAGACTTAACTTTTTGTTGTAACAAAAACAAGGTGTTCGGTTTGGAAAAAATATTTTAGTGAAAAAAAACCTATAAAAATATATATTGCCTGAGCCTATTTTGGTTCAGTGGTAAGTAATTTTTAGGGACCGTGGTGACATAGGGACCGTGACAACAATTTGTGGACGCAAAGCAAAGACTGCTGAAACTTTGCACTCCACTGGTCCTTTTCGAGCCATTGGAATTCCGCAATGAATGTTACATGGACACTCATCAGAAGAGTTATGTAACACTAAAATGGATGGTTTTGGTTGTCATGGTTATTCAGTTCTTATATAGTTCTGAATCCTTACTGCAAAATGCAAACTGAAGGGGTTAGCCTTTGATATGGAGTAACATCAAACGTCAAACTAATGAAGTCAACCCTAGGGCCTATGACTTTAAAATCCATATGAACTAAAGAAGAAAATCATTGAAAATATTAGCAAATACTGTTTTAAAAGGAACTGCTTAATATACAATTATTTATGCAAAACAGGTTGTCTTGCCATTAAAATTTGCTCAAAATCATCAACCTTTCAAATGATTCCTAAAACCTCGAAGACATCTTATTTTTGTTCTCTATAATTTCATAGGTTTTTTCTCCATTAAAATATTTTTTTCCAAACCGAGGCTGGGAGGACTTTTCGGGGACCGTGCTAACATAGGGTTCGTAACAACAATTTGTGGGCACATATCAAAGACTGCTGAAACCTTCCATTACAGTTGTCCTTTTCAGCCATTGGAATTCTGCAACGAATGATACAATTCTATGCACACTCGTCAGAAGAGTTATTTAATACTAAATGGATGGTTTTGGTTGTCATGGTTATGTAGGTCTGATAGAATCCTGAATCCGAATGGGTTAGCCTCTGATATGGTGTGCCTTGGTTCATTGTGAGTAACACAAACGTCAAACTAACGCAGTCAACCCCAAGACTTTATGATAAATGAAAACAGAATAACAATCCTTGGAAATATTAGTAAATAACTTTTTAAAAAGAACCGCATAATATATAATTGTATTTGTTCAAGAAAGTCTTTCTTGCTATTTAAATTTGCTCAAAAACATCAACATTTCAAACGATTCTTAAAATCTCGTCCGAAGACAATTTGTTTTAGTTCTCTATTTTTGATAGGTTTTTCTCCATTAAAAGGATGTGTCCAAACCGAGGCTGGGAGGACACTTGCCTGATCCTATATTGGTGGACTGATAATCACATTTCAGGGACCAAGCTGACATAGGGACCGTAACAACGATTTGTGGGCGCATAGCAAAGACTGCTGAAACTTAGCATTCCACTGATCCTTCTCGAGCCATTGGAATTCCGCAATGAATCGTACAATTCTCTAGATCCACGACAAGAGTTATGTATACTAAAATGGATGGTTTTGGTTGTCATGGTTATGAAGTACTTGTAGAATTCTGGATCCATTCTTCAACATGCAAACCGAATGGGTTAGCCTTTGATATGGTTTGCCTTGGTTCATTGTGAGTAACATCAAACGTTGGAATTCCGCAATGAATGGCACAATTCTATGCACACTTTTCAGAAGTATTATGTAATCTTGAAATGGATGGCTTTGGTTGTCATGGTTATGTAGTTTTTATAGACTTGTGAATCCGTACAACACCTAGTAAACCGTATGGGTTAGCCTTTTATTGGTATGCCTTGGTTCATTTTGAGTAACATATCAAACGTAAAACGAACGGAATTCAAACACACTGTCACCCTTAGAGGTCTCCCAAAACAATGGTCCGCTTTCCATACCTCAGAACCAAAGTCTTTCCTATGGTTCCTGCTATGGCTAGCTCATACTACCTACACAAATCAGGGTTTTTGGTAGGGTCAACTGTTCTCGGGGTTCGAACGCCTCCCCCACCTACGTTAAAAACGAAGTCAACCCTACGACCTTATAGTTAATGCAAAAAGGAAGAATATTCTTGAAACTATTATTGAATATTATTTTTAGAAGAAACGCATAATATACAATTATTTACACAAACAAGCGTATTTTGCTATTAAAATTTTACTCAAAAGCATCAACATTTCAACAGATTCCTAAAATCTCGGAATACAATTCATATTTTCATTTTCATTTTTTTTTTTTTTGCATAATAGGCCTAAAGTCTGCTTAAACGAAGCAATTCAATGGTCTTTCCCAGAACCATTGAAATACCACAATGAAGAACGAGAAATATATATACCACTTTCGATCTTTTTGATTGATTTGGACGTTCATATCTTCAAAAGTAAAGCACCTACAGAAATAAAATTTACATCATTTTAAAGCTCTTGAAATGGCCCTCATGTGATCACATAAAATTAATATTATACCTCATACCACACACAAAATACGCAAAAATATGACCTTGATTTGCGAACATGCGTATGTTTCAAAATGCGTATTCCCCCCCCCCCCCCCACCCCATTGTAAGCTTAAGAGGTAAGCAACATTTTCAGAAAGATTTGGGATGGACACTCTACAGTTTTTGAGTTATTGATTACTTGAACATTGACTAGCAAGGACAAAAACTTAAAATGTATGCATTGTACATGTTCAAATATATATGTACAGTGTAATGTATAGTTATGCGTTATGTACATTTCATGGTTGTCAATTTTGCATTGGGGATAAAGAATATAATTTCTTTTTTCCTAACAACGATGTGTATTAAGCACCCCCCCCCCCGAGTCGTGTAAAAAAAACAGGCAAATCACATGGATGGGATTCGAACCCACGACCTTTGCATTGCTAGAGCTGATGTCTTATCACTAGACAATAGAGTTAGCCCGGCAGCTAGTGGCAGGTCGAATCCAATGTTTAAGCAGCGGGTAAACATTCTCACTCTCTAGTTGTAGACATAGGCATTTGCCCGTGGTCTCCTCCTTAAATTGTACCCTTCTGGAACCACTTTGACCGCTCCCACCACAGCCCGTCTTTCCAATGCTGCTGCTTTGAGTTCAGTTGTATCACAACCTGACCATTCTCAGATGTTGTCTACCCAGCGCATCTTTGGTCGGCCCACGGAACAATAGCATCCCTCTGGCATTCCGTCCACAACGGCTGCTGCCAATCTGCCTTGACAAGCCACATGGCCCAACCAAGCTGCCTTTCTTTCAATCACAGCACTGCTGCTGAAGTACCATGGGTTTCCGATCATCTCCGTAAGTCTTTCATTTGTCACATCTCCGTAAGTCTTTCATTTGTTGTGGTACCCGCTGTTAAAACATAGAATTCGAACTGCCTCTAGCCGCCAGGCTTGCTCGGTGGTCTAGTAGAAAGACATCCCCTCTACATTTAGCAAACCAATGCAAAGGTCGTAGGTTCGAAACCCACCGAGTGACTTGCCTGTGTTTTTATTCCCACAACTCATGAAAGTACTGAGTATACAGTGATTAATACACATCGGTGTAAGGGTAAAAAGAAATTATATTCTTTATCCCCAATGCAAAATTGACATCCATGAAATGTACAAACACATAACTATACATTACACTGTACATTACACTGTACATGTATAATATTTGAACATGTACAATGCATACATTTTAAGTTGTTGTCCTTGCTAGCCAATGTTCAAATAATCATAACTAAAAAACTCTAAGTGTGCCCATCCCAAATCTTTCTGAAAATATTGCTTACATGTTAAGCTAACAATGGGGGGAAAATACGCATATTGAAAAATACGCATTTTTGCAAATCAAGGTCAAAGGTCATATTTTTGCGTATTTTTTGTGTGGTATGAGGTATAATATTAATTTTATGTGATCACATGAGGGTCATTTCAAGAGCTTTAAAATGATGTAAATTTTATTTCTGTAGGTGCTTTACTTTGGGGATATGAACGTCCAAATATAGAAGGTCATGCTAATTAGTCAAAAGTTCGTTAACCCATATCTCAAAAATATTTAACCGATTTACATAACATTTCAGTTCTGGGGGTTTCTCAAGGAGTCCAATCAGCACACCGAATTTCATTTCAATCCGTGACGGTCAGGTCCAAAAGCATGTTGAATTGACACGGAATGACCCACCTATGGGTTATGATGTAACTGGTATTTTCCTCTTCCCAATGTAATGTGTTCAAACCGAGGCTGGGAGGACACTTGTCTGATCCTATATGTGTAATTTTGACCAACGTTTGGTCGATATTGATCCCATTATTGGTATATTTTTGAAATATTTAGTACCCAACTTATGAGCTGAGTTGGTCAATTTCAAAATAATTGTTATTGGTTAATCTAAACCTAATATTGGGTGGATGCAATTAGCCCAACCCTGATGGTTAAAACTTCCCTAGTAATTGGTCATTTTTTTATTTTGTTTAACCATCCCTTGGTAAACGACACTCGGTTTTAACCTTAACAACCACAGATGGTCTCTTGTTCTCCATAATGGGCAAGTAAAACGCACAAATGACTAGCCCAGTGGGCTATTTGCAAAAAGCTTGAGCACAAGGCATGCTGATGTAGTTTTGGGAGATCATGCATTTTTTGACAAGCAACATATATGGTTGGTCAGAAGTGCACAAGTCAGTAGGAAATTTCACTTTGTGAGTGAGTTTCATAAAGGATGCACGCGGATGTTGATTTAATTGCCTTCAAAATAGAGCACCCGATTGATGAAAACGGGCTTTCATCAGAACTGTTCTTTTATTAACTCGGGAGAGACTTTCCGTTAGAGCTGCCTGACATTGTGAAGTGTTGTTTTTCCACCGTGCGAATTGGAATCAAGTTCGAATTAAATGTCGATCTCTGAGTGAGGCGCTCGTACAATGTAGAAGCTTCCGCACCGCTAGCTTCATGTCCATGAAAAGGGGGTTCGAAAAAAAATGCCTTCAGACTTCTTTAAGAGGGAGGTTTCTAAAGAAATATTTTATAATCCTTAAATACAACTTTTGTTCGGTTCACTTAGACTGGAGATAAGTGGAATTTGGATGGCGGAGATGCAATCTAGTTTACAGACCCCATTGCAACGTCACAGGCGGATCTTTTGCCAACGCGAAGGTTGGAAAACTATGGAAAGCCATGAATGCAAAGCAACAACAGATTACAATGATTTGTAACAATGTTAAATTATTCAAAAATACGGTTGAATTTGTTGGAAACAAAGCAACCAATTATGCGATGTAATTTTGTTTTAATTGAAAGTTTTCAGAAATGTTGAATTTGGTCACAACATCTGCTTACACCATGCATGTACATGGATTGGAAACTACAGTCTAGTAAGGTTTGCTGTAACACCATGTACATGAGTAGGATTTGGAACTTTGCATGGTGGAGATACAATCTAGTTAGGTTTGCAGTAACACCATGTACATGAGTAGGATTTGAAACTTTGCATGGTGGAGATACAATCTAGTAAGGTTTGCTGTAACACCATGTACATGAGTAGGATTTGAAACTTTGCACGGTGGAGATACAATCTAGTAAGGTTTGCAGTAAAACCATGTACATGAGTAGGATTTGGAACTTTGCATGGTGGAGATAGAATCTAGTAAGGTTTGCAGTAACACCATGTACATGAGTAGGATTTGGAACTTTGCATGGTGGAGATACAATCTAGTTAGGTTTGCAGTAACACCATGTACATGAGTAGGATTTGAAACTTTGCATGGTGGCGATAGAATCTAGTAAGGTTTGCAGTAACACCATGTACATGAGTAGGATTTGGAACTTTGCATGGTGGAGATACAATCTAGTAAGGTTTGCAGTAACACCATGTACATGAGTAGGATTTGAAACTTTGCATGGTGGAGATACAATCTAGTTAGGTTTGCAGTAACACCATGTACATGAGTAGGATTTGAAACTTTGCATGGTGGAGATACAATCTAGTAAGGTTTGCTGTAACACCATGTACATGAGTAGGATTTGAAACTTTGCATGGTGGAGATACAATCTAGTAAGGTTTGCTGTAACACCATGTACATGAGTAGGATTTGGAACTTTGCATGGTGGAGATACAATCTAGTTAGGTTTGCAGTAACACCATGTACATGAGTAGGATTTGAAACTTTGCATGGTGGAGATACAATCTAGTAAGGTTTGCTGTAACACCATGTACATGTAGGCCTACATGAGTAGGATTTGAAACTTTGCATGGTGGAGATACAATCTAGTTAGGTTTGCAGTAACACCATGTACATGAGTAGGATTTGAAACTTTGCATGGTGGAGATACAATCTAGTAAGGTTTGCTGTAACACCATGTACATGAGTAGGATTTGAAACTTTGCATGGTGGAGATACAATCTAGTTAGGTTTGCAGTAACACCATGTACATGAGTAGGATTTGAAAATTTGCATGGTGGAGATACAATCTAGTAAGGTTTGCTGTAACACCATGTACATGAGTAGGATTTGGAACTTTGCATGGTGGAGATACAATCTAGTAAGGTTTGCAGTAACACCACGTACATGAGTAGGATTTGGAACTTTGTATGGTGGAGATACAATCTAGTAAGGTTTGCTGTAACACCATGTACATGAGTAGGATTTGGAACTTTGCATGGTGGAGATACAATCTAGTAAGGTTTGCAGTAACACCACGTACATGAGTAGGATTTGGAACTTTGCATGGTGGAGATACAATGTATAGTAAGGTTTGCAGTAACACCATGTACATGAGTAGGATTTGAAACTTTGCATGGTTGAGACAATCTAGTAAGGTTTGCGGTAACACCATGTACATGAGTAGGATTTGAAACTTTGCATGGTGGAGATACAATCTAGTAAGGTTTGCTGTAACACCATGTACATGAGTAGGATTTGAAAATTTGCATGGTGGAGATACAATCTAGTAAGGTTTGCTGTAACACCATGTACATGAGTAGGATTTGAAACCTTGCATGGTGGAGATACAATCTAGTAAGGTTTGCTGTAACACCATGTACATGAGTAGGATTTAAAAATTTGCATGGTGGAGATACAATCTAGTAAGGTTTGCTGTAACACCATGTACATGAGTAGGATTTGAAAATTTGCATGGTGGAGATACAATGTAGTAGGTTTGCAGTATATAACACCAGTAGGATTTGAAACTTTACAATCTGGTACTGTAGGTATAGAGTTTGTGCCAGGGTAGCACAATGAACATGAGTAGGATTTGAAACTTTGCATTTAAAAATTGTTGCCATCGTTTGCGAAACTGAATATCATAATGTCAATGAATAGCATTTGAAAATTTGTACACCTAATTTAAGTTGATACTGCAGAAGTGGCAATTCAACGTTCCACACAGTTTAGCTAAAAACTCACTGTCATGAATATTTCCGACCATTACATAAATATACAATTCAGTTTGAAAATGCTCCTTTAACGTAATTTAACTTCAATCAGCTAAGGAAGGCCTTTAACTTGAAGTATTTCTACAAATCCCCACCTGTGCTGTGATGTTTATTACTTCCGTTTTGAAGGACTAAGAAACAATCAGTATGCCACCGGTAAGTGAAGCTTCGTCATCCGATAACATCTTGATTATTCACAGGATTAACTCTTACCCAACCTTGTGAGTAATGGTGAATTATGTATTATAGCATAACTGTAAGAACCATTTCCATGGATGAGGTTGGAGGGGCGGGTTACGGTGAGGGTCAAGTGACAAAAACATGTACACTGTAAAAACTGGGGTGTAGAGAGTGAACACTATGGGGTGTCGTTAAATATACCTAGATACACTAGAGAGAATAAAAGTTAATACGATAGGGTGTTAAAATAAAACCTCGGTTATTTCATTAGTAGTATTTGGCATTTATACTATCCTACCACCCTTCTCCACTGGCATCCCACTGTCTACTGACACGCCCCACTACACAGGGCTTACAATGGGCAACACACACAATAGCCCTGGGCCAGCCAACCACAGTTCTCCTTTCAGAAGAACCAATCAGAGCAGTGACTGACTCTACAGAGGTTTCAGTGCACTGAAACCTCTGAACCCCTATAAATGGGCCAACATGCACTCTTCAGTCTCCTGACGATGACTATAGCAAGCTAGTCGAAAATCTGAGACCTATTTTAATAGGTCTTAAAAGAACTCACTCCGCGGCAGTACGAGAAGTTCCCCCCCCCCCCCCCCCCCCCCACCCGATCCACAAAGCGAAAGTAGTAGTCCCGGCCGATTACCTACCTCCCGCGATGGTAGTAAAGTTAATTAGCATGAAAAGTTCTTTTCAGAACTGAGAAGTCTCCCGAATTCCGAATAATCTACTCCGCGGCAGTAGAATAAATAGCAAGACAAGTTCTCAAAGAACAAATCTACCCACATGGTGTTACCGCAAACCAAATGTAATTTTGTTGGAAGAAATGATTGTTATTTTAACACCCTATATTGCAAATGTTGATTCTTTTTTGTACATATTATGTGAACAACACCCATGGTGTCATTTTTAACACTCCATCAGTTTTCACAGTGTACGGCTTTGACATTGGCCGTGTTCAAATAGGCAGCTTTTCGTTTTGACCATGTTACTTTTCTTTGCCATCTTAGGTCTTATTCCCTGCTTTTAATGGTTATGGAATCGTATGCTCTTCAATGTAACCAGACTATTTTTTTGCAAAAAATTAGTTAGTGGCCTGACGTTTCGACCCCAGCAGAGTCTTTCTCGAAGGCTAAATGACAACACAACACAAATACATGCATACAGGAGTAACAAGAGTAATCAAGTGGAAATACATGAATAGAGAGAGAGAAGCAGAAAGCATTCAGAAAAAGCAGGGGGTACAGGGATTATGGAGACAAAGGGGGGAGGGGGGTTATGGAGGGAAGGGGATGGCTTGATCACAAGAAGTTTGAAACACAAAGGACAAAATGGAAGGTTGGAAGAGGGAGAAAAAGTAAATAATTAGTGAATAGGGCAGACTAAAAATGTAGATATCTGTGGGGAAAAGGAGAAGGCAAAGACAAAAGGTTATTAGTCATTTCCTTGACTATTTTTTTTAAAGTGTGCAACCTCACACGGCCGAAATCGCTGGATTCTAACACGGCCTTGTGTATTATTTATGTCTGGAATGGAATAGACCTTTCCATTAATGATAAACAAAGTGCGCCGGTTCGCATGGACGGCCGAATGTTAACAAACCATTCCATCGGGTTAAACAATGTTGTGACCAAATTCATCCTTTTCTGTAAAAATGCATGAACTGAAATACCTTCCATGGTTGGTTGATTTGTTCCCAACAACTTCAACACTTGAATATTTGTGTAACATTGCTTCAAACTATGGCTATCTGTGTTTGATTTGCAGTTATGGCTTTTCATAGTTTTCCAACCACGGTTGGCAAGAACTCGGGCTGTGACTTTGCAATAGAAAGATCTATACTGATGCGTGATGTAACATGTCGGCTACAAAAGAGGTTTCTAATATGGCAGCCTCGCTTTTAAATCAATCGTTAATATATGAATACAGGGTAACTTCAGTTGCAAATTTAATATACTATACAGTTTCTTCCAACTATAAGCAAAGTGAGTTATTTGTGACATAGATGGCCTTGTTGTCACAATTTTCAGCAGCCTTCTTTGAAATTAAACTTCGTCCCGTGTAGGTCTAGATCAATTGTAACAACTAAAGATTTAATTAAATACACTAGTCAGAATATAGGCCTGAAGCACAATTTGTATTATTATTTGTTTAACTGTTACTGAAAACTGTGCGTAACCTAGAAATGTCACTTCTTCAGTATTTCAATTGCAAATGACATTATGATTATCAGTTTGACGACCGATGGCAAAACATTTTAAAATAACGCAACATTATTTTTCATGCTAGAATCAACAGAAAGAACAAGAATTTAAATAAGAGGTAACTATAAATAAATAAATAGTAAACTTGCGGGTACAACCATGTAATAAAAAAACTCTCTGTGGGAGTGTTGGCTCTGAAAAGAGCCGGTTTGGTCTTGACGTTTCGAGCAGTACACTCTGCTCTTCTTCAGTATACTCTGCTCTTCTTGCAGAGACCAAACCGGCTCTTTTCAGAGCCAACACTCCCACAAAGAGTTGTATTACATGGTTGTACCCGCAAGTTTACTATTTATTTATTTATAGTTACCTCTTATCTCCACACCATGCAACGCTTCAAACACCATTTAAGAACTTAAATGTTAAGTTTAAATGTGACAGTTCATTACCCGTAGTCCAAAAACGTCATGAAAACCTTTCACGTCTGAAATACTAAACAATGCGCAAGAAAATTACCCTATACCATTTATTGTTTTGATTTGCTAAATCAAATAAAGCACACAGTGACACGTGTACGGAGTAAACTTCTGAAAATCGTCTTTGATGTTCCGTCTCGTAAACATATACCTATATCTTAGACGACAATATTTTATGACATATTAATTTTGCTTTTCTTTAAATCAACCACGTAACATACTTTGAAAGGGTGACTTGTTCAAATGTAAAATGGCGTATACCAAGAAAGGACCCTTGCCAATCAACAAGACTTCAAAGCAAACGAATAAACATTTAACACGGTGCGGCCATCTTGATGTTCTCCCATTCAAATCAATGTAATCAAACCGAGGCTTGAAGGGCCAATAGTCTGGTACTTTTTGGTGTGTTGAATGTTATCATCCTGTTGGATATAGGGAACATGACCAAATATTGACAGCAGTATACATTAATGAAATGTCGTGACGACACGATCCCAGGGCAGCGTGGATAACAAAATTGCATCCTGTCCCAAGGACTTTCCATGGGTAGGCGAAAAATCAATCATCCTTCACGATTTAATCAAATGTAGTGAACAATCCCAATCCCGTGTTTTCGTTTTGTTTTCTTGCTTTACGGGAAAACAAAACTTTAAAAAAAATATATATATATATATATATATCATTTGATTATCACAATGGCTTAATTAATTAATTGCAGTCTCCAATTTATTTAAAAGGAAAAGGCTCGTGAGTGCATGGTTGTAATTTACTAAAGCCCAATAATATAACCATGAAATATCAGTGAAGAAAAGCTCGCCTTCGATCGAACAATTATATATATGACTATTGCCCAACAACTTATTCTTTGTTTCCCTGAAGCAATCAATTAGCAGCAATTCATGGGGGAGGAGTGGGGGAGGGGGGATATAAACACAAGGTTATAATTTACAGGAAATTAGAAGAATAAGAAATGAAATTGAAACTCATTACTTAACGTGGCCACGGGGTTACAATACAATTTCTTTATTGTGAAAAATTGGAACACCGTAAATAATATTTACCAAATAGTTTGGTTTTCTTCAAGTGGCACAAATTAACCCCCGTTCGACCCTTCTTTTGGAACACGTTTTCCAGGAAGCTTTATGCTGAGGACTTAGGCTTTTCAGAACTAATTGCACCAGGGAATAAAGCTAACTGCAGTTCTATTCCCACTAGAATTTCGCAATGTAAAGCTTTGGAGCAAATTTGCCATGTCAGTCTGTGGTATTTGCAAAATGCCAATGGCTTTTAAGAAAGGTAACACAAACAGACAGTCAGTTGTGTTTCTCGCGGCTGTTTTTTGACAAAATGCAAATTGACAAGAATTGCAGAATATCATTACGTTGCCGGAACTACTGAAGAGAGAACAAAACCTGTTGATGTTTTTAATAGTTCGTGTTATGTACCCGCCGTAATATTGTATTGTTCCCGGTCAAACGCCATTGTACGGAGCCTGTAAAGGGACGTGTACAGCAACAGAGAACATGTCAACACAAATACAATTCATTTCGTATTCCCTACTAACAACGTTTTGAGGAAATGATTTCGAGTGAAACTATGATTTTGTTGTTTGATTTGCTTGAACATTAGAACGAGCTGAGGGTAAATAAACAAATTGTTTATTATATTTCCATAAACAAAAGCAAAAATGAGAGGAAGTGAATATTGAGTAACAAAGGAGCTCAATAAAAACATTATTAGCCAGAGGTACTTTGATATTGTACAGACTTTTATTAGGTTTTTTTAAAGCAAGAATAAACAACCTGGACCAAATGCCATAGAGCTACTTAAGCACAAGAAATAGCTAAGCACAACAACATTATGCTCACCAACCAAAATAGCATGTCACATGTACAATCTGTGACTGGTATTCTGCTTACTTTTGCTAAGCAGAACATTTTTTAAGCACTATTTTCTGCTTAAGCGGCTCTATGAAACTTTGCCCGGTTAATTACATGGTATTTAGTGATAGTGTTTCAAAATGAATGATGAAAACACAAGTTAAAATTACAAACAAATGCAAGTGCAACAAAACTCTTCCCACATCACTGAATAAAAGCTCTCTTTTTTCTTGTTAAGTGATTATCGGATTTAAGTAAGAAAACATTTGTTTTAATAGTAGAAAGGAAAATTAACTTCGTGTGTGAATTTACTGTGGGCAGATTTAAAAACAAAATTAACAATCTCAAAGAAAACACACACATAAAAAGAATAGATCAAATATTGTAAATGAGTGCTTAACAGTGCTAAGCAATTGGGAATATTCAATTCAACGTTATTGTAATATCAATTTTGTGAATTTCAATCAAATATCTTGCATTGAAAAGTAACACAAAATAAAATACAAAAGCAAAATGATATTTCAAAAATGTTTAACAATCTATCCATTCTGGTCATAGGGAAACGTAATATTGATAAGGTACATCATTTTAGAAGTGGGCCACATCTTTACTTCTGGTCGACTTACTCTTTCTGATTCAATAGGAAATGCATTTCTAAGGCCAACAAAACTGCAGCAACCGGTAGTTTACTCTCTTTGAATCAAGATAAGGTACACATTTGTCATGCTAACAAAACTGCTGAAACGGGTAGTTTCACTCAAGTCTCTTTAAATCAAGACAAGGAACATATTTGTCATGCTAACAAAACTGCTGCAACCGGTAGTCCCCTTTGAATCAAGATAAGGTACACAACTGTAATGCAAACAGAACTGCTGCAACAAGAAGTTTACTGTATTTGAATCAAGAAAAGGTACATATTTGTAATGCTAACAAAGCTGCTGAAACTTATAGTTCACTCTCTTTGAATCAAGATAAGGTACATACATATTTGTCATGCTAACGAAACTGCTGCAACCGGTAGTCCTCTTTGAATCAAGATAAGGTACATATTTGTAATGCTAACACAACTGCTGCTTTATGTTTGCTTACTCTCTATGAAATGGGATACAAGTATATATATGAATACTGGTAGTGGAAAGCGCTAACACATTTTTGTACTGGTATTTTGTTGATACAAACAATGTGTGAATTTTGACAAATTGTGGAATAATTTTGTTCATAGTAACCTTATACATGAGGAAGTTGTGAAAATGAACCTTTGACCTTTGAACAGTGTGTACACTCCCAAACAAAATCACATTCACTGAAAAAGTCATCATTCTAGGCCAAACTATTTTCAGAAGGGAAACTGGTGCACCATTATTACGCCGCGCATTTATTAGAAAATACTCCACACTGATTTTGTAAAATAATCTTGTTTCAAAATCACGAAAGAGAACGAATCAATGTTTTTGGAGAATTAAATAGGCTTTTTTTGTTGGGTAAATTTCTTCCAGTCCAGCAGTTTTCAATAGGCACATTGTCCAAGCAAACGGTGAAAATGTTGTCACATTCATCGGCCACAGTTCATGTTTTGACTTATTCTGATTGTGGTAATTAAAAGAAAGCAACCACGATTCTTAAGGTTGTTACTTTGTTATAAAACTTTGACACTATTTCAGACGGACATATTTCTGTTGGGCTCTGGTACTGGTGTGAAATTAACAATCAGTGAGATTTCACATTAAATCTGATCATTTTTGTGTTTAACAAGAGCCAATCCAGTGCTTTTTCTTTAACATATCTTTATTTATGATGCTAATATTTACTGAAGATTAGATCTACTCAGTAAAGGATGGTGTTTCAACTTCTTAAAATCCTCTCATGTGTCTCACAGATGTTTTAAGTTCCACTGATTACTAAGTGACGCCCGTTAGTTTGTGCCCCTATTTTAAACATGTGGAAACCATGGGTTGCATTGAAACATGTTCAAGAGCTGCCAACATTGCATCTTGCAATCAGGGAGATTTTGTACAGCAATCAAGGAGATTATTTAGAATTACACTCAACATAGTTGGGAAGGTAGTGCAATCTGCTCTACCAGCCAGGCTCCTAGTGGATGATACCCATGCCTACATCCTTACAGACCATGAAGGGGGTAACCCTGTTTCAGCCCCAGGAGTACATGTAGGTGGCAATGTGTCCCCTTGTGGCAATTGATTTGGTTTGATAGCCCAAATCAGTTAAGTGTAGCCCTCACCTTGAAGAGGCCATCCGTGGCCTTGTGATGTTAGGCGATCTCTCATAATACATGTATTATGAGAGATCATAATATATATATATACAAACAAAATAATAGGGAGAAAGATTCCATAATCGAGGAAATTTTCAATGTTGTTCATTTAAACAAGGACAAATGTGTGTCTTTTCAGGGAACATTCTGCAATATCAGAGAGAGTTGGCAGCTCAATACACTTCCACGGAAATCCAAGAATGAAATTTGACAAATTAATTTAACGAGCATAAACTCAGTCCCTGGTTAATCTTTTGTGTATAAATAGACTTTGAATAATGGTTATTACTGTAGGAACAGAGGATTCTTTGTGTTTTTGTCAATGACTCCCTCCGTCATTCGTCCGTGGGTCATGTTCATGAATGACAAAAGCCTCAATCTCTCTGTTAATTCAATCAATTAATTTGTATGCAAATGTCATGACATTTAAATAAAAATTCATATTATGTAGCATGTCATGGTTAAATTGTTTTATGCATCAGACTCAAGTTCTGGTGGCCAAGTCATCAGGGTGTGGGTTCGAACCCTGGTCATGACACTTGTCTCCTAGAGCAATACGCTTAAGCCTCTTAGAGCATATACGCTTAAGCCTAACTATAATTGCTTCTCTTCACCCAGGGGTCGATTTCACAAAGCACTAAGATTCATCTTTAAGATGAGTTATCAGTATTACCATAGTGATTTGTATTGTGACATCACTCTTTGCAGGCTGTCTACTCCCTTGGGAGCTGAGATGGTTTAAGGAATTAGGAATTAATAATGTAAGAGTCCAATGAGTGTCACTGATTGATGGATTTGAGCGCTTTATAAAAAGTCAATATTACCTATTGTACAACCTACAATTTCTGAATCATACAATTATTTCCAAACGGATGATGGATGCAATTATGGCATTGAAGTTTCATATTGATTGATGTAATGCTTGCATAGTGGACAACGAGCCACAGCAATTTCAATATTAATTTGATCTTTTTCTCGCCACGAAAAAAATAAATAAATAAAATAACAATTCATCATCAGGCTAATGAGGTGTGGATTCGAATCCCGGTCGTGACACTTTTGCCTTTAAGCAAGACCCTTGACTATAGACCCTTGACTATAACTGCTTCTCTTCACCCCGTGGGTGAATGGGTACCCGTGGGTGAATGGGTACCAGTGAGGGGTACCTGTGTGGCTTATTCAGCTTGTTGTGTACTTACTCCACAGGGAGTTGAGATGCTCCACGAGCCTCGAAATTGGCAGATAGCGGACCCCATATGTCCATTAATGGTACAGTGTATTACAACAAGCCCCACACATCACACAGCATTATCCCTAAGCAGGTTTATTTGCCGAATGAAAAACAAGCCATAAATAACTTACGATCATAACCAGTTTCTGCCTAGCAAGACTTGACTTGGCGTAGCAAATGATTGCGTTCTCAAACATTGTAATCAATTTCAGCAAATATTACTTCTGCTTTTTTTTTTTCCTCGTTCAAGTAGCTCTGTAACGGAAAAGTACTTGATTGTTTTGGGAATGATAAATTCATTCCGCCATCTATTAACACATTTTCCAACCAACCTATATAAAGCTCATAAAATTTAGTGTCCTTTCAAAAGAAATAGCTATAAAAAAGCAATAGTGACTCGTAGGGTATTCAAATGCTATTTCCTCGACTTCAAGAATTATTTATCTTAACTATGGCGTGTCATGGCCGATTAGACTCATCAAGCTCTGGTGTTTCTGATCAGCAGAGCGTGGGTTTGAGTTCCAGTTGTTGCACTTTTCTTCTTTTTATTTTTGGTTACTGATCCTGTACTTCGACTATAAACGGCGCGCTGAAATGGGAGCCCAATTTGAGGCAAACCATTCAGCCAAATTATGCTGCTTGCATCTGACTTTTATTCTATAGCTATGCTTAATACAAGTAAAGGCAAAGTGGGGACTACAAATTGGAAGTGGCTTTTTTGCTAAAAAAGAACACAACGATTCCCACTTTTTAACTCAATGTTTATCAAATACACTGATGTCTATGCATTTCTTACTTCATAAGAACATAACTTTTGAAACTAGGGTCATGTTGTGTTCAATATTTCCATGAAATTTCCCGCTTGTTTGTACATTTTGAAACATTTTCTGCAGAGATACATATTTTTGCTGGTCATCTATATTTAAAGTAATACTTAATTCTAATAATTTTTCTATATTAAATGAGTATCCATATCAAAGCCCATGCCATGCAATTTTTTACCAATAGACTGTGCAAACCCCACGCGTATTCAAACATTGGGACCAGTTTAAGTGTGTGAGTTTGTTTCCTTCACGCGTTAAAACAATGTACGTGGGACCAAAGTTGTCCCAAAATCTTTTGAATACTCGTTAGACTTTCACGGTCTATAGACCCAATTCACCTGACATCATCATCACCCATGATAAATCTTGGTAGCGCCAATTTTTGAGTTTCACAATGCAGTGCATATTTCAGGCGACGCGCATGCAATGTGACTCCCAAAATGGCAAACCAAGGCAAACAGTAGCGGCATGTGACGGCAGTGGAAAGGGTCTAAACACCTGCAGCCATTTTGTGTCATGTTCCAGTTTACATCAATGGCCTTTTCGAAACAACGGCTTGGGGCTTCTGCATGGGCTTAGTAGGCTCTATCAGTTTTTTAGAAAACATGCGATTTCCTTACAGGGCTTTGAACAAGCTTACAGGGCTTTGAACAAGCGGACAGAGCCTGAGCCCAAACCCAAGCAGTGGTTTCGCAAAGGGCCACAATGTATCACCAAACCAATGCTGCAAAGCAAAATAGCCTGGCTCCTGCTTCGGTGCAATGAGAAGTATCGTTAACACAGTCAGGGTTTTAGACAATGATAGCTGGCAAAATAGCCTGGCTCCTGCTTCGGTGCAATGAGGAGTATCATTAACACAGTCAGGGTTTTAGACAAGGATAGCTGCAGCATCATCTGAACCTCAATTTCATAAGTGCAAATATTAGCTCAGCACAAAACAATTGTGCTTACCAGAAAAGGGTTACCAGCCAAGTTGCCAATGTTATAAGATAATTTTAGTGATTGGTTTCGCGCTAATTTTAGCTGAGCCGTAATTCTTTAAAGGCACTGAACATGTTTGGTAATTATCAACTCGGTGTATCCCAACATATGCATAAAATAACAAACCTGTGAAAATTTGGGCTGAATCGGTCATCGAAGTTGCAAGAAAAGAAAGAAAGAAAAAACACCCTTGTTGCACAATTTTGTGTGCTTTCAGATGCTAATAAAAGGCTTCATGCATGAAGTCTTTTATTATTTTAGTGAGAAGTTACCTCTTTCTCAAAAACTGCGTTACTTCAGAGGGAGTGGTTTCTCACAATGTTTTATACTATCAACAGCTCTCTGTTGCTGGTTACCAAGTAAGTTTTTATGCTAATATATATTTTGAGTAATTACCAAACGTGTCCAGTGCCTTTAAGCAACTTGATGAAATTGGGTCAAAATGTAGCAGGTGCCAGCCTTACAACTCATAATGTAAGTACAGTGTTTGCACGCAGTGCATAAAATGTAAGTACAGTGTTTGCACGCAGTGCATAAAAAGTAAATAAATAATCAAATAACAACTTGGTAAATTATTTGTTGAAGTATTACTGGTAAATCTTAAGAAACATGCACGTTAATTATTCATCACAAAAAATACTTAGCAGGAATGGGGTAAAAATATATGATAAATAAATTGCTATTTTGCATATTATAAATTTACATAATCATGGCGATTCGGATGATGACATCATCTGATATCGACGAATGCTTTGGGGAACTTGCCCGTCTTTCCTTTCAGTCGTCCCTTCAGCCAATCAGCACTCACATGCTCCAAGATCTCAATGACATCACCATTCTGCGAAGAAAAAAAATTTGTGATGATCTAATCAATTTATCTGTTTGGTGGATTTGTTAAAGGCTTAAGTCTAAAAACAGCTTCCTCCCAATGCCACAATCATCATACATCACAATTTTCCAAGAAATATTGTTGACATTTCGAACATCTTTTGTTAGAAGCTGTTTAGCAGAAATTCTTAGAGGGAACCAGTCACAAACAATATACATTTTGTAGTATTTTGGCTGGTAACCCGTTTCTTCTTAGCAATTTAAAAAAAAATTCAGGCCCTCAGAATTCATGCTTACCGCAATCTGTTAAGCACACAAATCTATGTACAGTAAGCGCAGAATTCCGCGCTAAGCAAAGCCATGAAATTTGGCCCTGCTCTAGAAAGTGGGGGTCAGTGGTTAGAAACCCATCCGAGTAGCTTGTGGTTTTATATTGTCCTACAGGGAAGCACTTGGAAAGCACTGAGTGTACAGTGCTTATCACATATCGATGTAGGGTATAACTAAAATAAACCAAAATAATATACATACACAGTTTTTGCATTTGGATAATTAATAGTTAACTTCACTATACTCATGTTTGTTTACAGTATGAATTATTGATTGATTATGAATGGATGCGGCTTAAATATTAAACATTAAGTTTGACTATGTTAGGGTGTGGTGAAACAATGTGGCTTTACACTGGCCTCAATCCATGACAACTAAAAAACACCTCGATCTAGGTTAATCTTAACCTAATCTTATCTAATCTTGGTCCGGGATATTCTTAATCTGATATACGGTAATCTAGATTTAAAAGATAATCTTACAACAATAGTGAGTTCATCGGCCTCTTCCGCATAGAAGTCATACATGGCTTTGCAAGTAGCATTGCTAGACGCTGTGCCAGATGCACTATCTGTACATTAAACAAATGTGGTAAAATAAAATTATATTTTCAATTGTTGATCAAACTTGAAAAATGATAATAATAGTGAGGGCGCCCTTCGTGAGGCTGCATCATGATGTTTTACTGCTCTGCTGTTTTTTCGATAGATTGTCTCAGTTTTGCTGTGAGTTGGTGTTTGTCTCAAATGTGTGAACTTTATAGTATGTGAGTACTCGTGATCACCTGCACACCAGTATTTTTCGTGGACTTTGTATTAAAAGTGAGTTTTTACCACAGTTTTGCGGTGGTCTTTGCAGAACATTATTTTCACATTTGGAAGAGTGACACTAGACTGCCTCTAACCAGTATTTGATAGGAGTTTTTAGTCTGGTGCCGACACCTCCACCTTGCTTGTTCATCAGGTGCTGGACTGTTTTGAGGACGCTGCCACTGACTGCTATAGCCGGTGCCATGTCATTCGTCAGCTCTCTGAATGCCATATACACACTACTGTGAGCGTTTGATATCTCTATCTCAAGAGACATGCCTACAATTAACAGATATACGTACTCCAATAGCTTTCTTAAGAGCTTGAACAGTAACAACTGCTTGTTCCAACCGGACACCCATCTACAAAGTACACTCATTGATTTAATGGCGTGCCGAAAAAGAAATAAGAGGGGATGTCGTGGAGGAAAGAACCTGTACAGGAGGATACAAGTTGTGGAGGCTTTTAGACCCCACTTACAGAACCCCACGATCATTAGAAGAGGAGTAACTTTGTCAAATCTCACTGAGATTATAACCATCACATCAGTTCAAGAACATCCAAAGAGAGATTTTCCTACATTCGTGCTTTGCAACGCTCAATCTCTTGTGAACAAATTTGATGACTTTGAGCTGCTTTTACATCAAGAATCTGTAGATGTGGGAGTGATAACTGAATCTTGGTTTCGACCTGATATGCCTGACTAGACTATATGCTCTCCATTGACGGCTATGAGATTTTTTCAAAGTCTCGTAGTCATGCAAAAGGTGGAGGAGTTGCAGTTTAAGTCAAGTCACAAATCACTGCAAGTGGGATTCCAGAAATCTCAGTCCCCAACGAGCTGGAGTGTGTATGGTCTCTATTACAACCTAAGAGGCTACCCAACGAGCTGGAGTGTGTATGGTCTCTATTACAACCTAAGAGGCTACCCAACGAGCTGGAGTGTGTATGGTCTCTATTACAACCTAAGAGGCTACCCAACGAGCTGGAGTGTGTATGGTCTCTATTACAACCTAAGAGGCTACCCAACGAGCTGGAGTGTGTATGGTCTCTATTACAACCTAAGAGGCTACCCAACGAGCTGTAGTGTGTATGGTCTCTATTACAACCTAAGAGGCTACCCAACGAGCTGGAGTGTGTATGGTCTCTATTACAACCTAAGAGGCTCCCCAACGAGCTGGAGTGTGTATGGTCTCTATTACAACCTAAGAGGCTCCCCAACGAGCTGGAGTGTGTATGGTCTCTATTACAACCTAAGAGGCTCCCTAACGAGCTGGAGTGTGTATGGTCTCTATTACAACCTAAGAGGCTACCCAGAGATACATCGATCATCGCTGTATGTGGCGTCTATATTCCACCAGATTCTTCCCTCCAAGATATTCTCACACAGCATTTATTGGAATCCATGGACCTTCTCCACACTAAATATCCGGACATAGGCTTTGCTATTATGGGGGACTTCAACAGAATGCCCGTAAACAACATTCTCAAACATTGTAATCTAAAACAGTTGGTTAAATTTCCCACTCGTGCACTTGCTACATTAGATCTTATCATGACCAATTTCAATGTTCAATATAGAGACCCAGTTCCCTTGTCATCATTAGGAAAGAGTGATCATGTGTGTATCCTGTGGAGACCCGAAGTGCATGTTATAAAAAGTCAGGGCAGCAAAAGGACATTTCGTCCCATGAAAGATTCAGAATTGAGAGAGTTTGGTAGGTGGATCCAAGAACAAGACTGGTCTAATGTTCTCAAAGCTGAAAATACCCAGAGTAAGGCAGACGCACTATACGAGTCTCTCCATGGTGCAGTTGATAGATTCTTTCCCATGCAAACAATAATAACCCAAAGCAGTAGTAAACCATGGATGTCTCAGAAAGTTCAATCACTTGTAAAAAAGAGACAGGTTGCGTTCGGATCGGGGAGAGTCGAGGTGTACAATAAACTACGCAATGAGGTACGTAGAGAGATCAAGAAGGCCAAAGTTCACTTCTACGCTAACAGAGTCCGAATTCTACAAGAAACCAATCCAAGGAAGTGGCACCAGCAGATAAAATCAATGACTGGAAACACTAAAGCTGTCCTCAGAATACCTGTCCAGGTAGTGAGTGATGATGATGATGTGACCATTGCCAACACAATTAATGATCAGTTTGTGAAGGTTTCTTCACATATCCCCCCACTGGATCTTAATGTTCTGGAGGCCTACTTACCAGCCATGGAACCTCCACCATCACTCTATCCTTGGGAAGTGTACACTGAGCTCAAAAAAGTCAAATCCAACAAAGCAACTGGTCCCGATGGAATTTCTCCCAAGCTTGTTAAAGAATTTGCCTATGAGTTGAGTTCACCTTTAACTGATGTGTTGAATTGCTCGTACAAAGAGGGCGTGGTGCCTAAGCAATGGAAAAAGGCCATAGTAGTGCCAATACCAAAAACGAACCCCCCTACAGCTGATAAACTCAGGCCAGTTTCTTTGACTGACTGCTTTGCAAAGATTGGGGAGGGTTTTGTAACAAACTGGGTTTTGGATGATATTCAAGACAAAATTGACCCACAGCAATTTGGCAATGTCAAAGGCATTTCGACCTCCCATTATTTAGTTAGTCTCCTCCATTCACTCCATCAAGGTGCTGATAAGGTCGACAACATTGGGACAGTGGTTCTGACGGATTTCTCCAAAGCGTTCGATATGATTGATCATCCTCATTGAGAAATTTATCCGCTTGGGAGTCCGTAGATCCATCGTCCCTTGGTTGTGTGACTTTGTCAGCAACCGCCCCCAATGTGTACGATACAACCAAGCACTCTCAGAGTACAAGGTTCTCAGTGGAGCTCTCCCGCAAGGAACTAAACTCGGCCCCATTGGTTTCCAGGTTGTTATTAATGACGCTGCTCATGATTTGGGTGAAAAGATTAAGTGCTGGAAATATGTGGATGACTTGACATTTGCTGAAAATCGTTCCTGTTTCCAACCTAGTGGGCTGCAAGTACATGTAGTTCTTGATGAATTTACTGAATGGACCAACACCAACAAACTCAGCCTCAAGCCATCCAAACATGTTTCAAAACTAAACCCCCACCACATGCCGAGTTGAGCATTGTGGGAGTCCCTCTGAACTTTGTATCTGAGGCAAAGGTCCTAGGAGTCTGGCTACAGAATGACCTCCGATGGGATAAAAATATCAATTAAATTTCTAAGAAAGCCAATCAAAAACTGTATATGCTCCGCGTTCTTAAGAGGTTTGGATTTAATGATGTTGAGCTCATATCAATTTATAAAAGTTATGTGAGGCCTGCTGTTGAATATGCGGATGTTACTTGGTCTTCCTCAATTACTGCTGCCCAGAAGAAGACTCTGGAGCACCTGCAAAAACGTGCATGCAGAACCATTTTGGCACAGCGCTATACTTCGTATGCAGATGCAATGCAGCTTTGAGGGCTTGAGTCTCTTGCTGATACTATAGGAGGGAGAATCATTGTCTCAGCTTGGCCGAAGGACTTGCCAATTCAGAACGTACAAATGATCTTCTCCCTCCTACCAGACGGGAGTCTCACGCCCGCAACCTGCGTAATGCACATCATTATTCACACTTACACACAAGGACATCACGATTCAAAAACAGCCCAATACCCTATTTCATCAGCTTGCTGAACAAGTAGAATCTTTTGCTCTGTGAACAGCTTTTAATAATCTTTTTAAAATTAGTGCCACCACCTCAAATCTGTGCAAGATTATTACTCGCATTTAGATTAATAATAAAACAGCCCGTGCTTACTTTTTACCAAATATCTAAATACACTGTAGGGCCTTAGTATTCCTTGTGAGCAGCTTTTTAATTTTTAATTTGTTCAATGATTTGTGGCAGACAAATCTGCTAGTATGTGCCATGTACTAATTTTTTTTCTTCTTCTAGATTCTTAACCAACCCATGTCGTTGTTTTTTTAATTTTTTTTTATATTCTTGTTTGCTGTGATTTTGATGTTTTTAATATTGTAAATTATAATGCAATTTGGCCTTCGGGTCACAATGTGATAATGTGAATAAAATATACCATACCATATTCTTACTGTGGCGCCACAAAGTCCTCATCAATTTGAAGATCATCATGTCAAAGCATAATTACTTTCCATCTGAATTTTTTTAATTTTTAGCTCAGATCTTTTTTCCCCCTTGGGAAAAAACCTCTTGTGCAGACAAATTTAGCGCTACATGTACATAAAACTACTCATATAAAAAAGAATGTTAATGATAAAATTGACTCTTCTATACGTCATGTGCAATTCTGACGACCCTGTTGAGATTTCAGCCTCACACGATGCGTCACAATATTATTATTATATTTTTCTTGTAATGAAACCAAGGATGCCTCGTAAGTTAACTTAATCATTGTAGCTTGCAAGCCTGAGGAAACCTGTAAACAAGGGTGCTTGCTACATGTATGTGAACCAGAAACACTGGGGTTAACCTCTACTCTTCAGCGATAGGTGTTCTAGGTTCTTCTACATGCATTACCCATTCAGTACACCGGATATACGGTTGTATATCCAATATGAAGGAAAAAGCAATTATGGCTACATGTAAGTACCTTGCTCAAGGACACATAAGTGCCACGACCGGGACTCAAACCCACACCCCACTAATCAGAAACACCAGAGCTCAAGTCTGGTGCTCTTAACCACTCGGTCCACGACACACCACATATACATGTATGATGTAATTCTTGCATTATATGTATTATGCGTTTTTGCGGAACACATAACAGGGGATTGTGCATAATTTACATCTAGATTTTGAAAGGGGAGTCAATGTTTGTCTTAGTGTATTACACTGTTTGTTTAATCGGATATTCCACAAAACAATTATGGAATTTCCATGTTTAGCCTTTTGTGAATCGCTAGAAATTCAGATGGCCTCTTGTCATAGAGAGACACTGGTAAGAACTCACCCTTCTGTTTCCCAACAATGTCCACGAATGACTTGGGGAAGATACCGTCCCTTAGACCCAAGCGCCCTCTGAGCCAATCATCACCGATGTACTCCAGCAGGGTGACACGATCCCCAACCTTCAGGGCGAGCTCACCTTCTGCGGCAGGCTCAAAGTCAAACTTTGCAATGCATTCACCAATCTGTCAGATCACGTACAATAGACAAGCTTGTATTTGTAGGATTTGAAACTTTGCATGGTTGAGACAATCTAGTAAGGTTTGCAGTAACACCATGTACATGAGTAGGATTTGAAACCTTGCATGGTGGAGATACAATCTAGTAAGGTTTGCAGTAACACCATGTACATGAGTAGGATTTGAAACCTTGCATGGTGGAGATACAATCTAGTAAGGTTTGCAGTAACACCATGTACATGAGTAGGATTTGAAACCTTGCATGGTGGAGATACAATCTAGTAAGGTTTGCAGTAACACCATGTACATGAGTAGGATTTGAAACCTTGCATGGTGGAGATACAATCTAGTAAGGTTTGCAGTAACACCATGTACATGAGTAGGATTTGAAACTTTGCATGGTGGAGATACAATCTAGTAAGGTTTGCAGTAACACCATGTACATGAGTAGGATTTGAAACTTTGCATGGTGGAGATACAATCTAGTAAGGTTTGCAGTAACACCATGTACATGAGTAGGATTTGAAACTTTGCACGGTGGAGATACAATCTAGTAAGGTTTGCAGTAACACCATGTACATGAGTATTATTTGAAACTTTGCACGGTGGAGATACAATCTAGTAAGGTTTGCGGTAACACCATGTACATGAGTAGGATTTGAAACTTTGCATGGTGGAGATACAATCTAGTAAGGTTTGCAGTAACACCATGTACATGTACATGTACATGTACATGTACATGTACATGAGTAGGATTTGAAACTTTGCATGGTGGAGATACAATCTAGTAAGGTTTGCAGTAACACCATGTACATGTACATGTACATGTACATGTACATGTACATGTATGTACATGTACATGTACATGTACATGTACATGTACATGTACATGTACATGTACATGTACATGTACATGAGTAGGATTTGAAACTTTGCATGGTGGAGATACAATCTAGTAAGGTTTGCAGTAACACCATGTACATGAGTATTATTTGAAACTTTGCACGGTGGAGATACAATCTAGTAAGGTTTGCAGTAACACCATGTACATGAGTAGGATTTGAAACTTTGCATGGTGGAGATACAATCTAGTAAGGTTTGCAGTAACACCATGTACATGTACATGTACATGTACATGTACATGTACATGAGTAGGATTTGAAACTTTGCATGGTGGAGATACAATCTAGTAAGGTTTACAGTAACACCATGTACATGACTAGGATTTGAAACTTTGCACGGTGGAGATACAATCTAGTAAGGTTTGCAGTAACACCATGTACATGAGTATTATTTGAAACTTTGCACGGTGGAGATACAATCTAGTAAGGTTTGCGGTAACACCATGTACATGAGTAGGATTTGAAACTTTGCATGGTGGAGATACAATCTAGTAAGGTTTGCAGTAACACCATGTACATGAGTAGGATTTGAAACTTTGCATGGTGGAGATACAATCTAGTAAGGTTTACAGTAACACCATGTACATGTACATGTACATGTACATGTACATGAGTAGGATTTGAAACTTTGCATGGTGGAGATACAATCTAGTAAGGTTTGCAGTAACACCATGTACATGACTAGGATTTGAAACTTTGCACGGTGGAGATACAATCTTGTAAGGTTTGCAGTAACACCATGTACATGAATAGTATTTGAATTTTTGCATGGTGGAGATACAATCTAGTAAGGTTTGCAGTAACACCATGTACATGAGTAGGATTTGAAATTTTGCATTGTGGAGATACAATCTTGTAAGGTTTGCAGTAACACCATGTACATGAATAGTATTTGAATTTTTGCATGGTGGAGATACAATCTAGTAAGGTTTGCAGTAACACCATGTACATGAGTAGGATTTGAAACTTTGCACGGTGGAGATACAATCTAGTAAGGTTTGCAGTAACACCATGTACATGAGTAGGATTTGAAACTTTGCATGGTGGAGATACAATCTAGTAAGGTTTGCAGTAACACCATGTACATGAGTAGGATTTGAAACTTTGCATGGTGGAGATACAATCTAGTAAGGTTTGCAGTAACACCATGTGCATGAGTAGGATTTGAAACTTTGCACGGTGGAGATACAATCTAGTAAGGTTTGCAGTAACACCATGTACATGAGTAGGATTTGAAACTTTGCATGGTGGAGATACAATCTAGTAAGGTTTGCAGTAACACCATGTGCATGAGTAGGATTTGAAACTTTGCATGGTGGAGATACAATCTAGTAAGGTTTGCAGTAACACCATGTACATGAGTAGGATTTGAAACTTTGCATGGTGGAGATACAATCTTGTAAGGTTTGCAGTAACACCATGTACATGAATAGTATTTGAATTTTTGCATGGTGGAGATACAATCTTGTAAGGTTTGCAGTAACACCATGTACATGAATAGTATTTGAATTTTTGCATGGTGGAGATACAATCTAGTAAGGTTTGCAGTAACACCATGTACATGAGTAGGATTTGAAACTTTGCATGGTGGAGATACAATCTAGTAAGGTTTGCAGTAACACCATGTGCATGAGTAGGATTTGAAACTTTGCATGGTGGAGATACAATCTAGTAAGGTTTGCAGTAACACCATGTACATGAGTAGGATTTGAAACTTTGCATGGTGGAGATACAATCTTGTAAGGTTTGCAGTAACACCATGTACATGAATAGTATTTGAATTTTTGCATGGTGGAGATACAATCTAGTAAGGTTTGCAGTAACACCATGTACATGAGTAGGATTTGAAACTTTGCATGGTGGAGATACAATCTTGTAAGGTTTGCAGTAACACCATGTACATGAATAGTATTTGAATTTTTGCATGGTGGAGATACAATCTAGTAAGGTTTGCAGTAACACCATGTACATGAGTAGGATTTGAAACTTTGCATGGTGGAGATACAATCTAGTAAGGTTTGCAGTAACAAACACCATGTACATGTACATGTACATGTACATGAGTAGGATTTGAAACTTTGCATGGTGGAGATACAATCTAGTAAGGTTTGCAGTAACACCATGTACATGACTAGGATTTGAAACTTTGCATTGTGGAGATACAATCTTGTAAGGTTTGCAGTAACACCATGTACATGAATAGTATTTGAATTTTTGCATGGTGGAGATACAATCTAGTAAGGTTTGCTGTAACACCATGTACATGAGTAGGATTTGAAACCTTGCATGGTGGAGATACAATCTAGTAAGGTTTGCAGTAACACCATGTACATGAGTAGGATTTGAAACTTTGCATGGTGGAGATACAATCTAGTAAGGTTTGCAGTAACACCATGTACATGAGTAGGATTTGAAACTTTGCATGGTGGAGATACAATCTAGTAAGGTTTGCTGTAACACCATGTACATGAGTAGGATTTGAAACTTTGCATGGTGGAGATACAATCTAGTAAGGTTTGCTGTAACACCATGTACATGAGTAGGATTTGAAACCTTGCATGGTGGAGATACAATCTAGTAAGGTTTGCAGTAACACCATGTACATGAGTAGGATTTGAAACTTTGCATGGTGGAGATACAATCTAGTAAGGTTTGCAGTAACACCATGTACATGAGTAGGATTTGAAACTTTGCATGGTGGAGATACAATCTAGTAAGGTTTGCAGTAACACCATGTACATGTACATGTACATGTACATGAGTAGGATTTGAAACTTTGCATGGTGGAGATACAATCTAGTAAGGTTTGCAGTAACACCATGTACATGACTAGGATTTGAAACTTTGCATTGTGGAGATACAATCTTGTAAGGTTTGCAGTAACACCATGTACATGAATAGTATTTGAATTTTTGCATGGTGGAGATACAATCTAGTAAGGTTTGCTGTAACACCATGTACATGAGTAGGATTTGAAACCTTGCATGGTGGAGATACAATCTAGTAAGGTTTGCAGTAACACCATGTACATGAGTAGGATTTGAAACTTTGCATGGTGGAGATACAATCTAGTAAGGTTTGCAGTAACACCATGTACATGAGTAGGATTTGAAACTTTGCATGGTGGAGATACAATCTAGTAAGGTTTGCTGTAACACCATGTACATGAGTAGGATTTGAAACTTTGCATGGTGGAGATACAATCTAGTAAGGTTTGCTGTAACACCATGTACATGAGTAGGATTTGAAACTTTGCACGGTGGAGATACAATCTAGTAAGGTTTGCTGTAACACCATGTGCATGAGTAGGATTTGAAACTTTGCACGGTGGAGATACAATCTAGTAAGGTTTGCGGTAACACCATGTACATGAGTAGGATTTGAAACTTTGCATGGTGGAGATACAATCTAGTAAGGTTTGCAGTAACACCATGTACATGAGTAGGATTTGAAACTTTGCATGGTGGAGATACAATCTAGTAAGGTTTGCTGTAACACCATGTACATGAGTAGGATTTGAAACTTTGCATGGTGGAGATACAATCTAGTAAGGTTTGCTGTAACACCATGTACATGAGTAGGATTTGAAACTTTGCATGGTGGAGATACAATCTAGTAAGGTTTGCTGTAACACCATGTACATGAGTAGGATTTGAAACTTTGCATGGTGGAGATACAATCTAGTAAGGTTTGCAGTAACACCATGTACATGAGTAGGATTTGAAACTTTGCATGGTGGAGATACAATCTAGTAAGGTTTGCAGTAACACCATGTACATGAGTAGGATTTGAAACCTTGCATGGTGGAGATATAATCTAGTAAGGTTTGCTGTAACACCATGTACATGAGTAGGATTTGAAACTTTGCATGGTGGAGATACAATCTAGTTAGGTTTGCAGTAACACCATGTACATGAGTAGGATTTGAAACTTTGCATGGTGGAGATACAATCTAGTAAGGTTTGCAGTAACACCATGTGCATGAATAGGATTTGAAACTTTGCATGGTGGAGATACAATCTAGTAAGGTTTGCAGTAACACCATGTACATGAGTAGGATTTGAAACTTTGCATGGTGGAGATACAATCTAGTAAGGTTTGCAGTAACACCATGTACATGAGTAGGATTTGAAACTTTGCATGGTGGAGATACAATCTAGTAAGGTTTGCAGTAACACCATGTACATGAGTAGGATTTGAAACTTTGCATGGTGGAGATACAATCTAGTAAGGTTTGCAGTAACACCATGTGCATGAATAGGATTTGAAACTTTGCATGGTGGAGATACAATCTAGTAAGGTTTGCAGTAACACCATGTACATGAGTAGGATTTGAAACTTTGCATGGTGGAGATACAATCTAGTAAGGTTTGCAGTAACACCATGTACATGAGTAGGATTTGAAACTTTGCATGGTGGAGATACAATCTAGTAAGGTTTGCAGTAACACCACGTACATGAGTAGGATTTGAAACTTTGCATGGTGGAGATACAATCTAGTAAGGTTTGCAGTAACACCATGTACATGAGTAGGATTTGAAACTTTGCATGGTGGAGATACAATCTAGTAAGGTTTGCAGTAACACCATGTACATGAGTAGGATTTGAAACTTTGCATGGTGGAGATACAATCTAGTAAGGTTTGCAGTAACACCATGTACATGAGTAGGATTTGAAACTTTGCATGGTGGAGATACAATCTAGTAAGGTTTGCAGTAACACCATGTACATGACTAGGATTTGAAACTTTGCATGGTGGAGATACAATCTAGTAAGGTTTGCAGTAACACCATGTACATGAGTAGGATTTGAAACTTTGCATGGTGGAGATACAATCTAGTAAGGTTTGCAGTAACACCATGTACATGAGTAGGATTTGAAACTTTGCATGGTGGAGATACAATCTAGTAAGGTTTGCAGTAACACCATGTACATGAGTAGGATTTGAAACTTTGCATGGTGGAGATACAATCTAGTAAGGTTTGCAGTAACACCATGTACATGAGTAGGATTTGAAACTTTGCATGGTGGAGATACAATCTAGTAAGGTTTGCAGTAACACCATGTACATGAGTAGGATTTGAAACTTTGCATGGTGGAGATACAATCTAGTAAGGTTTGCAGTAACACCATGTACATGAGTAGGATTTGAAACTTTGCATGGTGGAGATACAATCTAGTAAGGTTTGCAGTAACACCATGTACATGAGTAGGATTTGAAACTTTGCATGGTGGAGATACAATCTAGTAAGGTTTGCAGTAACACCATGTACATGAGTAGGATTTGAAACTTTGCATGGTGGAGATACAATCTAGTAAGGTTTGCAGTAACACCATGTACATGAGTAGGATTTGAAACTTTGCATGGTGGAGATACAATCTAGTAAGGTTTGCAGTAACACCATGTGCATGAGTAGGATTTGGAACTTTGCATGGTGGAGATACAATCTAGTAAGGTTTGCTGTAACACCATGTGCATGAGTAGGATTTGAAACTTTGCATGGTGGAGATACAATCTAGTAAGGTTTGCAGTAACACCATGTACATGAGTAGGATTTGAAACTTTGCATGGTGGAGATACAATCTAGTAAGGTTTGCTGTAACACCATGTACATGAGTAGGATTTGGAACTTTGCATGGTGGAGATACAATCTATAGTAAGGTTTGCAGTAACACCATGTACATGAGTAGGATTTGAAACCTTGCATGGTGGAGATACAATCTAGTAAGGTTTGCTGTAACACCATGTACATGAGTAGGATTTGAAACTTTGCATGGTGGAGATACAATCTAGTAAGGTTTGCAGTAACACCATGTACATGAGTAGGATTTGAAACCTTGCATGGTGGAGATACAATCTAGTAAGGTTTGCTGTAACACCATGTACATGAGTAGGATTTGAAACTTTGCATGGTGGAGATACAATCTAGTAAGGTTTGCAGTAACACCATGTACATGAGTAGGATTTGAAACTTTGCATGGTGGAGATACAATCTAGTAAGGTTTGCAGTAACACCATGTACATGAGTAGGATTTGAAACTTTGCATGGTGGAGATACAATCTAGTAAGGTTTGCAGTAACACCATGTACATGAGTAGGATTTGAAACTTTGCATGGTGGAGATACAATCTAGTAAGGTTTGCAGTAACACCATGTACATGAGTAGGATTTGAAACCTTGCATGGTGGAGATACAATCTAGTAAGGTTTGCTGTAACACCATGTACATGAGTAGGATTTGAAACTTTGCATGGTGGAGATACAATCTAGTAAGGTTTGCAGTAACACCATGTACATGAGTAGGATTTGAAACTTTGCATGGTGGAGATACAATCTAGTAAGGTTTGCAGTAACACCATGTACATGAGTAGGATTTGAAACTTTGCATGGTGGAGATACAATCTAGTAAGGTTTGCAGTAACACCATGTACATGAGTAGGATTTGAAACCTTGCATGGTGGAGATACAATCTAGTAAGGTTTGCTGTAACACCATGTACATGAGTAGGATTTGAAACCTTGCATGGTGGAGATACAATCTAGTAAGGTTTGCAGTAACACCATGTACATGAGTAGGATTTGAAACCTTGCATGGTGGAGATACAATCTAGTAAGGTTTGCTGTAACACCATGTACATGAGTAGGATTTGAAACTTTGCATGGTGGAGATACAATCTAGTAAGGTTTGCAGTAACACCATGTACATGAGTAGGATTTGAAACTTTGCATGGTGGAGATACAATCTAGTAAGGTTTGCAGTAACACCATGTACATGAGTAGGATTTGAAACTTTGCATGGTGGAGATACAATCTAGTAAGGTTTGCAGTAACACCATGTACATGAGTAGGATTTGAAACCTTGCATGGTGGAGATACAATCTAGTAAGGTTTGCTGTAACACCATGTACATGAGTAGGATTTGAAACCTTGCATGGTGGAGATACAATCTAGTAAGGTTTGCAGTAACACCATGTACATGAGTAGGATTTGAAACCTTGCATGGTGGAGATACAATCTAGTAAGGTTTGCTGTAACACCATGTACATGAGTAGGATTTGAAACTTTGCATGGTGGAGATACAATCTAGTAAGGTTTGCAGTAACACCATGTACATGAGTAGGATTTGAAACTTTGCATGGTGGAGATACAATCTAGTAAGGTTTGCAGTAACACCATGTACATGAGTAGGATTTGAAACTTTGCATGGTGGAGATACAATCTAGTAAGGTTTGCAGTAACACCATGTACATGAGTAGGATTTGAAACCTTGCATGGTGGAGATACAATCTAGTAAGGTTTGCTGTAACACCATGTACATGAGTAGGATTTGAAACCTTGCATGGTGGAGATACAATCTAGTAAGGTTTGCAGTAACACCATGTACATGAGTAGGATTTGAAACCTTGCATGGTGGAGATACAATCTAGTAAGGTTTGCTGTAACACCATGTACATGAGTAGGATTTGAAACTTTGCATGGTGGAGATACAATCTAGTAAGGTTTGCAGTAACACCATGTACATGAGTAGGATTTGAAACTTTGCATGGTGGAGATACAATCTAGTAAGGTTTGCAGTAACACCATGTACATGAGTAGGATTTGAAACTTTGCATGGTGGAGATACAATCTAGTAAGGTTTGCAGTAACACCATGTACATGAGTAGGATTTGAAACCTTGCATGGTGGAGATACAATCTAGTAAGGTTTGCTGTAACACCATGTACATGAGTAGGATTTGAAACTTTGCATGGTGGAGATACAATCTAGTAAGGTTTGCAGTAACACCATGTACATGAGTAGGATTTGAAACTTTGCATGGTGGAGATACAATCTAGTAAGGTTTGCAGTAACACCATGTACATGAGTAGGATTTGAAACTTTGCATGGTGGAGATACAATCTAGTAAGGTTTGCAGTAACACCATGTACATGAGTAGGATTTGAAACTTTGCATGGTGGAGATACAATCTAGTAAGGTTTGCAGTAACACCATGTACATGAGTAGGATTTGAAACTTTGCATGGTGGAGATACAATCTAGTAAGGTTTGCAGTAACACCATGTACATGAGTAGGATTTGAAACCTTGCATGGTGGAGATACAATCTAGTAAGGTTTGCTGTAACACCATGTACATGAGTAGGATTTGAAACTTTGCATGGTGGAGATACAATCTAGTAAGGTTTGCAGTAACACCATGTACATGAGTAGGATTTGAAACTTTGCATGGTGGAGATACAATCTAGTAAGGTTTGCTGTAACACCATGTACATGAGTAGGATTTGAAACTTTGCATGGTGGAGATACAATCTAGTAAGGTTTGCAGTAACACCATGTACATGAGTAGGATTTGAAACTTTGCATGGTGGAGATACAATCTAGTAAGGTTTGCAGTAACACCATGTACATGAGTAGGATTTGAAACTTTGCATGGTGGAGATACAATCTAGTAAGGTTTGCTGTAACACCATGTACATGAGTAGGATTTGAAACTTTGCATGGTGGAGATACAATCTAGTAAGGTTTGCTGTAACACCATGTACATGAGTAGGATTTGAAACTTTGCATGGTGGAGATACAATCTAGTAAGGTTTGCTGTAACACCATGTACATGTACATGTACATGTACATGAGTAGGATTTATTGTGTTGTACTCATATAACAAAATTTGTATGATTTGCAATAAAACTGGTAATAGTTAGAGAAACTTTTCTTTTAGCTTGAAATGATTTATAACAACAATGATTATATACTGAAACGGGTCAAATGCAGTTTTGTGATGCACTCATTTTGGAAAATGAGTGCATCGCATCACAAAAGTGGACATTGGTTACCTCTGATGGACTATCAGTGAAGGCAGGTAGATTGGGCGGGATGTGATCCACGAATCCTGAAGGGAAATTCCCCTTCATGCCTCTGACCTCTCCATGCAGCCACTCAGCGTTGACCTGGCCAAGAACGGTGATCCGATCACCTTCCTGTTCACGTAAAAATAGTTGCATGTTTTTTAGATTGTAATCACTACAAACGGAAACTTCATTGGTTTTCAATAAGTACACCGTTCAACCAAGTTTGAATATTTCATCGCATTACATGGTGGCATACTCTAGAAAACACTGATGTTATAGATGTAAATTGAGGTGTTTTTTATCCTTACACCAAAGTGTGATAAGCACTGTATATTCAGTGCTGTCCGGAACAAAATCCGCAGGCAAAATCCTCAAGTGGAATTGGAAGGCAAGTCACTGTGCCAAACATTATTCTAATAAGACATGCTGCTGGAAAAGACAGCTGCTTGAGTTGAAATGTTGTTGTGAAGAAATGGTTAGATAAAGACATTTGTTACCATACAAATACATGTAGCTGTGTGGGTTAAATTAGCAAAGATGTAGGACAGATCCAAAACAAAATAATTTAATTTTATGTTTTGGTTTGGGGTTTTTTCATTTTCATTTCATTTAATTTATTCTGGTTGTGAACTTAATCACTATACTGGCCAAGAACCCCATGGAGAGAAGACAAGGAAGGAAGTTACAGTTTTAGATGTGGGAGGAAAACCCCAGAGAATTATTCCAGGGAAAACCCACGCAATCAGGCAAGGACTGAAAACCCAATCCATGTAGTGCCCCCGGCATGATTCAAGCCGGGGTCCTAGAGGTAGAAGGGGAGGAAAGATACCTCTACACCAAACTGACCTCCCTTCGTGAACCTGACCATGCTTTGTGAATTTTCAATTGCTTCTTCATAATAGAAGATTCTGACAATCTTAACCACTCAACCATCAACCTTGCACAGTGACAACAGGAAGGCCTGGGTATTATTGAATTAGACTCGACACTCCAGCGCTCCGTAATGAAATTTTAACTCACCTTGAAACTTATCTCGTTGCTTTCAGCAGCTTCAAAGTCATACAGTGCAGTTGCTCCATTCCCTGACAGAATGACAAGTCGATCAAATAATAATAATAGTGTCCTCTTATATAGCGCTCAAATCCGCCACTCAGTTATGCTCATGGCGCTCCAACATTATTATAATTTATCATAAAAGATATGTGGAGCTACGTTTTATGAAGTACAAGACCTTTTTCCTTTACATAGCACCATGTAATGGTTTACAAGGTGCTGTGGCGCAATATGCAGCCAATCAAACCAGGAACAACAAACCAGCATTTATACCAGATCAGTCTAGAGGTTACATACCACATAGAGGTATGTAATATTGTGCTTTAACCCCAACTCCCATGAGTGATTTACTAGCATCCTTCCCTACTCCAACAAAATCAAACCCAGTTATGGTAACTCAACACCCAAACTGTTGGACTCTGATTATGGTGGTTTGCCTGATTCTATGTAAAGCATAATCAGTTTACTAGCAGTCCTCATTCCAACACCATACAGTAACTCAACACCTAAACTATTGGACTCTGATTATGGTGGCATGCCTAGTTCCATGTAAAGCATAATCAGTTTACTAGTGCAGTCCTCAGTCCAACACCGTTCAGTAACTCAACACCTAAACTATTGGACTCTGATTATGGCGGCATGTCTGATCCCATGTAAAGCATAATCAGTTTACTAGTGCAGTCCTCAGTCCAACACTACTCAGTAACTCAACACCCAAACTGTTGGACTAATCTCACATAAGTAGTAATACATAATTCACCATCCCATCAACATTTCTAGGTACATTTTCTTTGATTCTGTTGGTCCAAGGACTGAGCTAATTAAACTTTGACTAAGGCCAGTCATAGCACCATAATATGAATCCTGACAGTTAGAGAGTTAAATTACAATGCGGCATTGAACATTTTAGAGTTAATAAAGATCCTAGCAAATGACTCCATTGAGGTTGTGTTTATACTTCCAAACTATGTTAAACAGAAAATGCATTAAAACCCTGGAGTCAGCGGATGGTCTCAAGCGGTAGAACAATTTTTCTATTTTTGTTAATTAAAACACTTTAAAAATTTATTTTTTCGCTGAACTTAATTTTCATCCAACCCTGAACACCCCTTAACAAAGTGGCTGAACCGATTTTGCCCTAGAGGTCGTTCACCGGGTAAGCCAGCTGTCACAAAGTGCCAAGGCGGCAATCCTTAATGCGCCTACCGCGTGAGCAACCTCGTTCCTCGGTTCCGCTAGTGCTGTCTGTCATATGTCTGTGAATGGAAACCAGAGCTGTTTGTTTACAATCCTGACCAGAAATACCCTCAGGGTATATCTAGGTGACCTGGTTACTGCTTGTTTTCACCCTGTGGCTGTTTCATGTGTCAATTTCACTAATTACATAATGCGCCTACCGCCTGAGCCACCTCGTTCCTCGGAGCAAATCACAAAATATTCGCTTCTCGCAGGGTTAACTGTGCAAATTTGCTTTTCCCCTCCCCCAACAAATACAAAAAAAAATATCAAACAAAATATAGTGCCTCCGTGGAGGTCAGTAACTGTTGACATAGAAAGCTTTATGTTGTGTAAATATGCAAAGTCCATTGAATGCTGGTGATGTGTTGGGTTTGTTTCAATGCATTATTCTTTTCCTTGTTGACTGTGAACCAAATTTTAAATGAATAAAGGAAACATGCATTAAAGAGGGGGCTCCAAGGTCAAACTCATTTTCCAATAGATGGAGTCCTCAGGAAAATGGGGAAAAACAACATTACAAGTCTCTTACCTCACATGTTGTAAAATGCCAGTGTTTAAGACCCTTTGTCAAAACTCAAAAATGTTTGATGACATTACATCCAAATATTTGGTCTAGGCATTTTTATACAGAGAATTTTAAATTCATTCCTGAACTTTTATGATATGCAATCAAAATAGCATGAATTTGACCATAGAGAAAGGACCACGGAAGGAGTTACAACTCTCTTACTTCAGAGGAAACATGATCACCGCCGCAAATACCTTGCAGTCATATTGTGACTGCTGACACATACATCTACTTTGCGGTCAGCCAATTGTCCATAGCAGAGCGGCGCAGTGCATTTAGGTAATCGGCGTGCGCAGAACCCCAAACCAGTAGTTCTGTTGAACGAAAGTGTGGCAGGAAAGGAAGGTTTTCACTCTTCAAATGTTTTGATTTGTGGTTTGGAGTTGGCTACGGTTGGCCACAATCATCAATTAACATGTTCAAAAAGACTAACTCACTCCCTGCCAGATGCACAATTTTTTGACCCAGAAAATCCATGAAAATTGTATATAATTTGTCAGTTTTAACAAGTCATAATTCTCGCACAAATTTTGAAGAATTTGGTGTAAATTCCCCTAACTTTGGTTGATTTAAAAAAAAAAAAAACATTGACGGATACTTGTAACTAAAATCTTCATGATTGCGTGCGTCATTATGAACCAGGGTGAACTGTACTCGACTGCGCATGCGTCATTATGAACCAGGGTGAACTGTACTCCACTGCGCATGCGATAAAGTCTTATTTGATGCAAAATATCTACTCCATTTATTGTGGAAAAGCTTGCAGCGAAATGACGTCAGGAAAATACGACGCAGCATTCTTCAATGCAGGGCCCAAATGAGTTGCAGTTTACCAGTGTAAAATGCGGCATTGCACAACCTACACACAGGGTTCGTGTGGCCCATTGATCTTTGTTGTTACTGCCCGACAGGTTCGAACTCCTTCCGTGGTCCTTTCTCTATGATTTGACCTTTTGACTGGAGCAGAAATTCCTCTTTGGAATGTGAAAACTCATTTGTTTTGCTGTCTGATGACGTCATGTTTCAAATTTCACTCTGAACGAGTATCAAATATAACATCAATTTTAAAATGAGGTTAGAGATTTGTAATTTTCCCCAACTTTCATACAATCTCTATCTATTGGAAACTGAGTAATCAAATAATAAACCACAAGGGAAACTGACTGGGTAACTTTTAAATGATTTTGGGTTGAACCTAGAAAAATGAGTAAATCACAAAACTGGATTTGAACTTGGAACAAAAGTCAACAGCTTGACATTGACTATTAGATCGGTCATTTTGTACCTGAGTTACCGTTCATGACACTGGTTGATTTCTTGGTAGAGGGTAGAGCTTCAATGATTTCAACATATGAATCGGGGAAGATCCCCGTCCTCCCGTTGTGTTGTCCCTTCAGCCATTGAGGACCCGCGTTATCCAGTAGCCTGATGACAGAGCCCTCTTTGAATGTGAGATCGCTCGCATTAACGCTTTTGTAGTCGTACTTTGCTATGCATCTCGGTCCACTACTACGAATTAGAACAACCATGTAAAAAATAAGTATTAATGCATTGAAAGAAATCCTGGCAGCTTCCCCCTTCCAACCCGCCCACGTAAGGGGTGGAAACAATAGACCTTTCTATTGCAACGTCACAGCCCGAGTTTTTGCCAACCGAGGTTGGAAAACTATGGAAAGCCATATCCGCAAATCGAAAACAGCTAGCCATAGTTTGTAGCAATGTTACACAAATCTTCAAAAATAGTGTTGAATTTGTTGGAAACAAATCAACCAATCGTGGAAGGTAATTCAGTTCATGAATCTTTACAGAAAATGTTGAACTTGGTCACAACATTTTTTAGCACGGTTGAATGTTTTGCTAACATTCAACCGTCCATGCCAATCGGCGCACTTTGTTTATCAACAATGGAAAGATCTATAGATCCAATACTGAAGGAACTTATCTGTATTTTGTTGTCCTTGAGTATTAAAATATTACTGACATAAATGTGGATATTTATGATGTCAAAAAGAACTTACCAGACAACATCACTGTTTCTTGACTTTGCTGGAAGATCCACCTTATAAATGATGACAAATAAAAGGAACATAGTTTACCTGGCTACAGGAGAAAGATGTTTGGGTCTTTGTGGTCTATACAATCTTGATTAGGCACTACAAAACATAGCCCTTTAAGCTGTTGCAATACACCACTAATTACACTATTCAAACTGTCTTAAAACAAACAAGTCAAAATTTCACTGAAAGCAGAGCTTTCCTTCTAAATGAAAAAGTTACCTGTCTTGTTAATAAAACATTTTTTGTTAACCTGTTTTTTGGTGTTGCCTCGTTAGTTTTAATACAAACTGACTGCTCATATTCATGTTGCCTTGTAAACTTGTTAACTCAACGCAGTCAACCCCTCAATATAAAGAGCACCGTTATAACGAGATTGTTTATACAAAGAGTACATCCTGAAGTCCTGAATATCATTTAAGTTTTTGGTGTTTCTTTGTGTTGCTGTCCTTTTATAACAACGTTCCTGTTATAAAGTGGTAATTTGGCTAGTCCCAGCCATATTGTGATCACATGAGTTGACTGTATTTGTTTGTGTTGCCATGTTAATTTAAATACAAACTGAATGCGCGTAGGTATTGGCTTCTTAATCTCAAAACAACCTGAAGGATCATTCATGTTGCCTCCTAAATCAAAAGAAACACAAGTTGCATTCAAACACCATTTTCTTGAAGATAAAAAAAAACATCTAAAAAGTAATACACGTGTACTGTGAAACACAACCAATTGTTTATAAAAACTATGTCTTCAAACTTTTAAAGTAGTCTTTAAGAACTGATCAAGACACTTACAATGACTTTGACGTGGTTTGCAGGGAAGATGCCAGTACTTCCTTTGCACTGTCCTTTATACCACTGGTCTCCAACCCTGTCTAACAGTATGATGTTATCTCCTTCATTGAAACGTAACTCATCAGACGCCAAGCCTTCGAAGCTGAATACGGCTACTGCACTTGGCTCACTAGATTTTGACTGTAGGGGGGTGGGTTATGTAAAAAAATTTGTTATGAAATAATGCGCTTTGTATTATGCAAAGGGTCACTGATCCCTCAAAACAGTTTCGTTTATTTGCAATTTACAGACCGCCCCTGTCACCAAGGAATGGCCTGACCACTTCAAAATTTTTGTCCGAGTTCAATGACTTCCTGGTTGAAATATCACCTCTCTGGAAATCACCTGATTTTAGGGGATTTCAACGTGCACTTGGATACCCCAAATAAACCTGACGTTGCTCAATTTTTGACATTGCTTGTTGATCATGGCCTACAGCAACATGTTCAAGGGCCGACCCACAAATACGGGCATACCCTTGATCTTGTGATTTCACGCCAAACAGATACCCTTGTGCAAAACTGTAAAAACTTCGACAAGCTTTACTCAGATCACCATGTAATTAATTGCATCATTGATCGTGCCAAACCCACCCAACAGTTGGTGCAATCGAAGACAAGAAACTACCGTAACATCGACACCGATGCTTTTACCAATGGTCTTACCCAATCTCTTGAGTTGTTCCCATGTGACAGTAGTACCAGTGACCAGGTCCTATTTTACAATAACGCGGTCCGAAGTATTCTTGACGATCATTGCCCAATCAAGATAAAAACACACAGGTTCAAGCCCTGCCAACCATGGTATACAAATGAAGTTCACATTGCCAGACGCAACCGCAGAAGATTTGAAAGAAAATGGCGCAAAACTAAACATCCTGATGACCGGCAAAACTACATGAGTCAGATTCATTCATTAACTAAGCTCATTTGTCATGAAAAATCTACTCACTTCAAGGCTCAGCTTTCGTCTGCTGACACGAAAACTGTGTTTAAAACAATCAATTCATTGCCCTTCCATCTGGCCAATCCTTGAAATTATTGAGCAATCGGTTCTCCGCTTTCTTCAAGGACAAGATTGTGAAAATACGAACTAATATCAAGTGTTCGCTCGACCATACCCCTCAACCTGTTTCCCTCCATGTTGATTGCCCATCACAACTACCTCAACTCTCTGAGTTCACCCTTGCTGATGATGACGAGGTCCTTAGACTTGTCAGCAAATCACCTAACAAGTCATGTGGGCTGGACCCTCTCCCAACATGGATGCTGAAACAAAATGCCGTCACTCTCCTCCCTGCATTGGTTTCCATTGTGAATAGTTCACTTTCCACAGGTTCTTTTCCATCAAGCCTCAAGGAAGCCATTGTTTCACCAATTTTAAAGAAACCTAGGTTGGACACAAACAATCTAAAAAACTATAGACCCGTTTCTAATGTGGCTTTTCTTTCAAAACTCATTGAAAAGGTTGTTTTAAGTCGCATCAATATTCATCTTTGTACTAATGTGTTTGATCAGAAGTTTCAGTCTGCCTACAGGTCTGGCCACAGCACGGAGACGGCGCTGTTGAGAATCAAGAGCGACACATTGCGTGCTCTTGATGATCGGCAGGCCGTCTTCTTGGTGTTGCTAGATCTGTCGGCGGCTTTCGATACCATTGATTATGCTTCTCTCTTAGACAGATTATCTAATGTATTTGGGCTAACAGGTCATGTTCTACAGTGGTTCAACTCTTACCTAGTTGGTCGCACCAATCAAGTTAAGGTTGCTAGTGAGCTTTCTGAACCACAACTACTGGAGTTTGGTTTACCACAAGGCTCTGTTGTAGAGCCTCAGCTGTTCTCCCTATGTACTTATCCTCTCGCCACCATTATTCAATGTTTTCAGCATGTTCGCTACCATTTCTATGCTAGGATCTGAAACCATCCAGACTTCCACTAAGGTCAGAAATCTTGGAGTAGAGTTTGACCAGACCATGCGAATGTCCAACCAAGTCAATGCTATTTGTCAATCCGTTAACTTCAATTTACGTAACCTATCACGCATAAGAATGTACATTGATAAACCATCTTGCCATGCTGCTATTAGAGCCCTTGTAACATCTCGGCTCGATTATGCCAATTCACTTCTCTTTGGGATATCATCTGCTGACTGTAAACGCCTTCAACTGCTCCAAAACCGTGCCGCCAAACTGATTAACCAGGCTCACAAATATGACAGTGTCACCCCTATCCTTCATGAACTTCATTGGCTGACAGTCTCCAGCCGAATTAATTTCAAAATTCTGACCCTGGTCTTCAAATGTCTTAATACTGACCCTGCACCTTCATACTTAAAGGAACTAATTCAATTGTACCATCCAGCCAGAAGCCTGCGATCATCTGTAGATACCAAATTACTCGTCATTCCCAAAACCCGTACTGTCACTGGCGACAAAAGCTTACGCGCTGCTGCACCAAAACTCTGGAACAATTTACCCCACAACATCCGCCACTCTACCTCACTAGCAGCTTTCAAAAAATCTCTAAAAACCCACTTGTTTAATTAATCACTCATGTATTTTGCCTATTCTGTATTCTCCTTTTTGCTTGTTGTTTACTTTGTGTGAAGCGCTGTGTTACTTTCTTTCGTTAGTTGGAGCGCTATATAAATGCTCTGTATTATTATTATTATTATTATATATGAAACAGACCGGCTGAAATCAAACAAGCAGAGACAACGTACATGTACTTTACTCTCCGCCTGTGGAATGTCTTTGATGATTTTCAGGAAGGCTGCTGGGATGAGACCTTCTGAGCTGCCGCAGCGTCCCTTCAGCCAATCAGCATCAATACGCTTCAATAGGATGATCATATCGTTTGCCTGCGCCACAAGATTTTGGGAAAATTTTCACAAAGTTAGTCACAATTTTTTACTTTTTTTACTTTTAGTTGCATTAAAATGCTAGGTCCGATTTTCGAACGATTTGACCCAAAACATTATATTTCAGTTTAAAGTAGCTATTTTACAAGATTCAAGAAAGTTGTAAGCTTTAAGTTAAGGTAGTGTTTGAACAAATCTGCCAATGATATGTGTTAGTTAATGAAAAAGTAAAAATGTCTTACTGTTTGGAAGCCCGACATTATGTCAAGTCCATCGTCCTTGTACAAACAATGTTAAATGTTACAGGTACTTTGTGCATTGTCTGTGGCATATGTGAACCGTTTTGCATGTTTTGTTTTAAAATGGCATTGTCTGTCAAAATTCATTCAGAACAACAACAACAAATGTGTACTGGTGAAAATTGGGCAATGCAACTATAATTTGACACATTGTACATTTAACAAGTCTTTGTACAAAATGTTTTTGCAGAATTTTGTTATAACTAGATAGGAATCTTTACGATAGGTTTGGCCTTGGGCAGTTAATTGTATTTACAAACATTTCCAGGAAATTTCATTGTCATTGACAATTAGCTTGATGGAAGGACAAAAGACACAATTACCAAAGTTGATTGTTGTTGATTGACTATTGTCTGTAATTGAATGGGAGATCATTTGACGCACTGTCATGGCTTGAGTCAACTGTGCACTAACCCTGCTTGAGGAAGCCCAATGGCGACTATACCCTGCTAGAGCCCCAATTGCCACTTAAGTCGAATGTGAATCGATGAGTGTTTTTAATCGATAAGCGTTCTTTAATGTGCATTACACAGCACACAAAACCTTCTGCTTTACAAACCCATCCAAAGGACGAAGCAATTACTCTCAAGTGTCTTGCTCAAAGATACAAGTTCCTTGATTAGGACTCAATTCCACACTCGGTCAAAAGCAGAGCTTGAAGACTGCTTGGCCTTGACACCCTAATGATTGCAAACCACACTGTACAATGAAGCAAGTAAAGGGGCTCCCTGGGTATTTCTTGATTGCCATTACAATATTCATGAGTAAATAGTAATACTTTTTTATGTTAGCAATATTCAATTATAATAACATTTGGTTTTAGCAATACACTGATGTAAGGCTAAAACCAAATAATTATTCTTTATCCCCGATGCAAATTAAACTTCTATTAAATTATTGCGGTACCTGCTGCTAAAATATAGGATTCAAACTGCCTATAGCTACCAAGCAATCTCGTAGGTCTTGCGGCAAGACATCTGCTCTAGAATGGCGAAGGTCATGGATTCAAGTCCCACCCAAGTAATATGCCTGTGGATTTTTTTCACTTGGACTCTGGGAAAGTACCGTGTATAGACCTTTCCATTGTTGAAAACAAAGTGCGCCGGTTGGCATGGACGGCCGAATGTTAGCAAAACATTCAATCGTGTTAAAAAATGTTGTGACCAAATTCAACATTTTCTGTAAAGATTAATGAACTGAAATACCTTTCATGATTGGTTAATTTGTTTCAAAAAAATTCAACACTATTTTTGAATATTTGTGTAACATTGCTACAAACTATGGCTATCTGTTTTTGATTTGCATTTATGGCTTTCCATAGTTTTCCAGCCTTGGTTGGCAAAAACTAGGGCTGTGACGTTGCAATAGAAAGGTCTATACAGTGCTTTACACACACTGTGTGGCTAAAACCAAATAATGTTCTTTTCCCCCCGATGCGCATTTAGATAGTCATTATACAAAATATATACATTTTTAATTTACTATTTACCTTAAATCCAAGTTCATCTGGTTGGATCGGCTTGTAATCGTACAAGGCAATCCCATGAGGTTCTGAAACCTACAAGGAAGCAATAACAATCAGAAAGTAAACAAGTTAAAGTAGAAAGATAACATCTCTTTTCATCTTGCCAATGTCCAATTTGGTTGTCTAAATATGCCTGGTGCTTTCTGCTGCATTTTGAATTTACAAACACTATTCCTTTGCTTGATAACAGGGCCCATTGCATACGATGTCACAAGCTAAAATAGCGCCCTCACTGACTTCAAAGAAAGCTCTATCATTGGCCTAGAATTATCCTACCCATGGGGGGTCTATTTCTTAATGGAGATTCAGAAGAAAATATTGCTTAAAGATGTTTACTAATAAGATAAAGATACAAACAGTAAACATGGCTCGGTGTTTTGCCTCTTAACTATTTTCCTGCACATCAAAAATTGACTTTGGTAAGCAACATTTGAAACTTTGCATGGTGGGAGGAGTACAGTTAAGTAAGATTTGCAGTGACACCATGTACATAAATCTTTATTTTCACGTATAAAAAGTTTGTGGTTACTGAATTTGTTCCATGTTATCATCAGAAAGCCAAAGAATCTGTTTATACATTGTACTGCTCGGTAAACCGTTTAAACCATGTATTGTACAGTGAGGAGGGTCACTTATCTGTGAGGATAACTTCTGGTAAATTTAGGTAATCAGCTTTAATACCAAGTATGGTCAAGTAAACCGTTTACCTACCATGTATTTATTATACAGTGGATGCCCAGGTCCTGGTCGAGGCGGAAGTGAATCAGACGGGGAGGATTGTTTGCTCGATTGGCCCCCTGGCTTGAAAGGGGCATGCCTCTTTGGTTTCTGGCTGGAGGAGGACGACTTCAGCTGGTTACTGGGGGCGTTGGGTCTGGTCGGAGCAGTGCCTTTAGATTTCCCCGGTCCGGCGGAGGGCTTAGAGGACAATCAAACACCATGTTAGCACACTGCTGTGATTTTAATATTATTTTGCAGACATACTTCAGGTCTGTAAATCATCATGGTTGTTTTCCCGATTACAAGTTTTTTGTTTTATCTACAGGATGTTTGTTTTTATGGTTCTTGTTTTGCATGGTGTGGCAGGCGATTCTGTCCCCCTCCTTATGGCAAATTGTGTATAAATTCGCCTGATAGCGCCCTCTTTTCAATCAACTTCCTTCAGCCAGTGTTAATTTACCCTATGGGGGACACACCGGGGATAACACCAGTAATGAAAAAAACATGTCCTTAACCACAAGCTTTCAGTTTCATGGCGATGTAGTAAAAACCTTCGAAACATAACATCCAGAAGGTTTCACTTTTGCTAACACAAGATCTACAGAGTGTGAAGATCACAGGCATATATTGGGGAATCTTCCGTTCCCAAGGACGTCGCTTTAATGTATAAAGGAAATAAACCTGCACACTTTGAGGGATTCCAACATTTAAGTATGCACCAGATTTGACCAGTCTATTTTTATTCAGTCTATAATGGAAGAAGATATTCTGTACTCATGAGACTAAAAGTCTGAAAACTTGTTATTTTTAAGGCAAACTTATTCGATGGCAAACTCACCCTGGGTGGTGGCACCTTGCGTTTGACATCAGGTGAACTGCTCCGACTGTTGGGTTTGGATACTGGCTTGTCAGCTCCTGGTCTGATGATTGTTGGTTTGGAGCGAGGCCCACCGTCTGACTTTACCGGCTCAGTTGAGATCTTAAACTTTGGCACTGGTGCTTGTCTATGCCCACCTGTTGTGGGTGGCTTAGGCACTGGTTGTACAGGTGTCTTAGGAGGTGGCATAAGACCCATCAGGCTGTTCATGCTGAATCCAAACCCGCCTTGCTGCCCTTGGTTTTGGGGTCTTGCCCTTGCGGAAGGGTTTTGCAAAGCGGAATTTTTCTCCTGTGATTCGTTCACTTGGTTAATACTTGATTTGGCGATACTGAAGATCGACGAAGCTGCTTTGCGCCCTTGCTCCGATCTTGCCATGGACACACCGGCCTTGCCTATGTTCTTAGCATCATCAGCAGTGACGTTCTTTGCAGCTGAGCTGGCTATCTTCCATTTCAGGTCCCCGGAGTCGGATGATTTAACATCAGATGCAGTGCCCTTGGCTATACGTGAGAAAGAGCTCACCGCCTTGCGACCATCTTCAGATTTCCCTAATGCGTCCATAGCTCCGCCAATGTTATTCACGTCCTCTGCTGTTGTGTTCTGGGCAACTGCACCTGCATATTGAAATGCCTCCACCTCATTCTTTGATCTAGTTCCATCAGCTGCAGCTGCATTTGCAGCCAGACCGCCAAACCTGAGGGCATTCTCAGTGCTTGCGTTTTTTGCAGCAGCACTAGTAGTTTTGTTCTCTGGCTTGGAGTTCTTTTGAAAAGTGTTGTCAAACAAGGACAGTATGTCTGATCTGGAATACTTGTTTCCAGCAGTTGGGGGTTTGAGAGGCATAGTTGGTCTTTGTGGTTGACTCTCAGAGTGTTTATGCGAATCTGCAGCAGGTTGGTTGTCAGTAAGAGCCTCTGAATTGTTCACAGATCGCTGCGCCGGTTTGGGAGGTGCAACCGGATGAGGTAGTGAAGGTTTTTCTGCAGGCTTCGGAGCCACCACAGTGTGTTGGGGCACAGCTGGTTTCTCCGCGGGTTTTGGACGAACAGATGGATTCGGCACATGCGATTTGAACTGACTTACTACTGGCTGGCGAGGTGCTGGTGCCTCATGGGGTTTGTTTACTGCCTCATGTTTAGGAGCTACTGGTACAGGGGGAAGCACTTTCACAGGCTTTTCACTGTTGGGTATAACTGGCTTTGACGACTCAACTAAGGTATGATTTACAGGTTGCGGCCGTCGGCTCGGAGCTGCCTGGCTATTCCCTTGTGGTGCTTCCTCGGTGCCAGATTTGACTCTTTGAAGCCTTGGCTTAGGTAATGGTTCTGAGCTCGGCTGGCTGGGATCAAGATAATCGGAACCCCCTTCTTTAATTGAACTAGAGGACACCGACCCAGGATGTACGTAAGCTGCTTTTGGCCTTGAGCTTGGCAGGGGAGGGGGTACATAGGGGCCTTTCGGCCTGTTTGATGGGAGTGGTGGGGGTGGACCAGACATGTTGGTTGCACCAGTAACACCAGGTGGCTCTGAGAGGTTAACAGTGAAAGGAAAAGAAAATCATAAACACAGGGCGTACAGCATGCTGACAACATATCAAACGCACACAAAAGAAAGCTAAAAGCTCAAACAAAACAATTCCTTCATGCAGGCAACTCCCATTGTAAAGAACACTAGTTTTAACGCTACCACACTGCTATGCTAAAACTCAAACATTTAGGATGCCAATCATGCAAATGCCAGCCACTGATGAATCCCTTCTCCCTTTACTACAGATAGAGCCTTCATTTGGTTTCCATTACAATACAATTTCTCATCTTTCTTTTTTTCAGGCCTGTGAGTAAACCCTTTAAAAAAGCGCTGAAACACTACATGATGTAAAAATGATCGTGGAACCTCAAGTGAGCGCGCGTCACGCATTTACGCTGGTCGAATTGGGGCACCCTATTGATCCAGTAACTAGGCTTATTTCACCTTATTGTAGTTGTACATTATTGTTGCCAAGCTTATATAAGGCGCAATTTTTTTACATTTTTTTTTTCAGGAAATAAAAAATCGGCACGGTCAATGAAAAAGCGGAGATTTCACAGGCCTGTTTTTTAATACTTTGAAGCAAAAGCCCATGCACCGTATGCTAATTTGTTTAGATAAAACTCATAGTGCAGCACTTGACTGACCTGATCTGTTTTCAACCGACAGTGGGTTCGATCTTGAAGCTTCTACATCCAAATTTGAACCACCTCTTGGAGCCGCAACGGGATGGTCAAATGCCTTCGCTGGGGTGTTTGAGGTGCTGTCTACAGCAGGCGGCTGTTTGGGAGCTGCTGGGGTTTTCAAGGCAGGCGAAGGGACTGAACTGCAGGTGTCTTTAGAGAACCCAACGACCTCACTGAGTGGTCGGGCAGAGAGGATGGTTATTTCTGGTCGTCTGGTGGTGGAATTAAGTATTTGTATGAGAAATATTACACATTACTCTTCATAGCAACAGACAGAAGTGGAATTTCTAAGATCTTCTCTGTGAAAATCAATAATGTAAAACTGATATTAAATATTTTGGGGTCCACCATAAAGAAGATGGTGCATGTACTTCACTTTCCTAAATGGGAAGGCAATGTTTCTTGAGATAAGAGCATTTAGAACCAAAGCAGTAAGATTTTATTATTGCACTATCCCTCCTACTGTCTAACCTTTCACTATGCCAGCCTGCAATATGATATCATGTAGTGAATTCATCCATACAGTACACAGTCAACCCTCCTACTGTCTGACCATTCAATATCATCCACTGTGGTTTTGAATGATAGATGCACTATGCCAGCCTGCAATGTGATATCATGTAGTGAATTCATCCATACAGTACAGAGTCAACCCTCTTACTGTCTGAACATTCAATATCATCCACTGTGGTTTTGAACGAAAGATGAGCTAAACCAGCCAGCCTGCAATGATATCATGTAGTGAATGCATCTACACATCACACAGTCAACCCTCCTACTGTCTGACCATTCAATACCATCCACTGTGGTTTTGAATGATAGATGCACTATGCCAGCCTGCACCTTGATATCATGTGGTGATGCATCTACACATCACACAGTCAACCCTCCTACTGTCTGACCATTCAATACCATTCACTGTGGTTTTGAATGATAGATGCACTATGCCAGCCTGCACCTTGATATCATGTAGTGAATGCATCTACGCAGTGCACACATGGAGACTGTTACTTCTGGGCACAGTTGTGCTACCATACACAAACTGCGCAGTTGGATGTTTTCAAAAGGGGGTCAACTCTCTGGAAAACGTCCCCACGATTAAGAGGATTTAAACCTATTTCTTGTCATACTTTTTCTGAGGATTGCTTCCAGTGGATGGTTTATCCTTGATGCTAGGTGCCTGGGACAGAGGGAGATGTACGCTGGCTGGTCTGGTGCTTCGCTTGATCCCAGGTTTCGAGTAAACACTTGATGGTCGAGCTTTGACTTGGACTGAAGGTCTACCAGGGCCTGTACAAAGGGAAGGTCAGATCTCTATTCAACTATTTTCATTATAGTTTATTGAAACTAAATGCCATCCAGAAAATCGTAAGTTGTCTTTAATATACATGTAGGTTTCTCCAACAGAGTTTAACTTTTAGCCAATTGTTAAGTTCAAGTATGAGAAATTTTTGAATTTTGTCTGAATTTATACTTTTTAAGTCAGTCTGGTGAAGAAAATCAGCTGTTAATTTCATTAAAAATCCTGCTCTTTGATCTATTTCTCTAGTGCCGAGGACACTGTTCCTATAAGCTACGTGAAGTCTACACCCCAGGAGTTACTAAAAGGTGGAAACGCCAACATTTCAACAAACCTTTCTAAAATGTGGATCCTATTTTCAGACTTTTTTTGTCAGCAATGATTTTCACCCCTGTTCATTACTTATATATTTGACATATTTCTGTCATTAAAACCAATTTTTTTTTTACCTGTTTGTCTTGTCTCCACGTTTGTAGCTATCTTCTACAAGCCTTGTCTTAATCTGACAGCCTCATACTCTCTTTAATTTGGTCTACATAGATTAACTCTTTCCCGTCCATCTTCTATGCTCATTGTAATATTCTTTATACATGTACATGTTATACTTGAGAAGTGTATTATAAAACAAATGTTGACTTGAACTGAATTGAATTGCTCTGAAGGTGATCTCAGTTTCCTTCAAGAAAACTGTTGTTTGAGGGAATTGTGGGTAATATTAATCATCATGCACTTTACTAGATTGCATTATCTATCTAGTAAATCGATTCCCTGAGGCGCTCAATGAAGAGGGTACATTACCAGTGGATGGTCTTGCTGGAGGGTGTCGTCGAATCACAACATCACTATGAAAAATTGAAATGAAAATTTTTAATTACAGGTCAACCCTTCAACCCTTCCCTACAGCAATCACCAACCTTACCCAATAAAATATGTTTGAAAAAAACAACAATTTAAAAATGAACACAAACAGAAAGATACGTTTAAAAAAATGTATGTTCAAATTGTTGTTTTTTGAATTAAAAAATATAAATTTGTTAGAGATGAACACAAACAATCCAAACTCATCTACATCATGGGCTCGATTTCACAAAGCACTAAGATTCATCTTAAGATGAGTTGTCAGTATTACCATGGTGATTTGTATTGTGACATCACACTTAACTTGGCAACTACAATTGATTTGCAGTTAAGATCAATCTTAGCTCTTTGTAAAATTGGCCCTTGACCTTTATTATGTTGATGCCATCTGGTCGCCCGGTTCATATCAATGTAATCAGACCGAGGTCAGAAGGACAATAGCCTGACCTCTTTTTGATAAAGTGAAAAACAGTATTCATTACTACTGATAATGAACACAGGGCAGCATGATAAACGTCTACATGTTAGGAGATTATTAAGATGAATGTCATTGTGCTCTCAAGTTGCATTCTTTAAATGTCTCTACATCTTCATAGATGCCAAGAGACAATCAATCTTCTTTGAAAAGAATATTCATTAAGGTGACATTCTGAATAACCACTGTTTAAAAATTTCAACTCAAAAGTGAACTGTCCCCCCTAGTGACTCATTTTCACAGAGGCCCGTCACTTATTATCTTGTCAACAATTTTCCCGGTTTTATGGATAAAACTTATTGAAGACATTAAGCGGCTTGTTGCCCCATTTTTGAACAGTCTTCACGGTAGTCATCAAACATGCAGTTGTCAGCAATAATCATTTTGTTACTACAGAATATTACTTTAACCTCCCCCCTTCCCCTCCCCCGGTCCCACCCATATCCCCCCCTCTCAGGCTGTTTATTTATTGCTTTTTTGTTTGAATTGTTATTTTTTGTTTGAATTGTTTTGGCTCCACACACACACACCCCAAATTTAGATTTTTTTAAAACATTGACTGACTATTCAATATATCCAACAAACTGAAGGACAAAGTGATTCCTCAAATAAAGCACTTCCTGCTCATTACATTTCAACAGCTTCTCTCGGCTTCCAGAATGAAATACAACTTTGTCAGTTGAAAAAAAAGAGGAATTTGCCAAACACAAAAAACACTTGAAGGGTGTGTACAACAGTCATTGGTAAAATTGAAAATATAAATGCTCACAGATTTGCACATAACTTACATGGTATAAAGATGGTCATGGTGGAAAACTTCCCTTGAAAATAGTTTTGCTTGAAATGCCATAGTTTCTAGGAAATGAGTAAAACAATAGTCTTTATCCTGCAGGATAAATTCCGATGTTTGAAAAAAAGTTAAAACATTTATAAGGTTTTTTCCCACTGTTTTATGACTCCGAAGACCGATTTAGCAATACTTTCACAGGTTTGTTATTTCATGTATATGTTGGGTCACATCAAGTTTGGATACAGGTCTTTGGCAATTACCAATGTTGTACACACCCTTTAATATTTATTTTAAAAACATTGCTTTTTCTGAATGGCCCCTAATTACAAGTACATCAACATTGCCTACATCACTCGGCATGCTAATTTTTAATACACATTTTTTCAAAGGAAACAAAGCGAAGCTTTGCTAGGCGACTTTGCTAGGGGGCGAGATGACTGGTTTCTAGCATGGTAAAGGTTCCACTATGTGATAAGTTGATTATTTTAATAATAATTATTTAAAAAGTGCAGTGCAACTTTGATTGTTTGTGTGCAAGAAAAGGCAGTTCAATGAACTTGGGTCCAGGGACCACTTTCATAGAGCTGCTTAAGCAAATAATATTACTGAACAATTTCCTGATTAATAGCAGTTGAGCAGAATACCAGTCACAAATGGTACATTAAAGGCACTGAACACGTTTGGTAATTGTCAAAGACCAGTATTCTCACTTGGTGTATCCCATCATATGCATAAAATAACAAGCCTGTGAAAATTTGGACTCAATTGGTCATTGAAGTTGCAAGAAAATGATGAAAGAAAAAACACCCTTGTTGTACAAATTAGTGTGCTTTCAGATAGGAATAAAAGGCTTCTGGCCAGAAGTCTTTAATTATTTTAGTGAGAAATTACCTCTTTCTCAAAAACTACGTTACTTCAGAGGGAGTCGTTTCTCACAATGTTTTATACTATCAACAGCTCACCGTTGCTCGTTACCAAGTAAATTTTTATGCTAATATATATTTTGAGTAATTACCAAACGTGTACAGGGCCTTTAAACATGGTATTTTGGCTGGTATAGTGGTAAGCATAATTTTGTTGTGCTTTGCTACTTTGAAAGTGGGCACAGGTCTATTAAGCCCAAAACTTTTACTGGACAGACCACCAACATTTGTTACAATAATAAATGATTTATTACTCTTTAAAAATTGTTTTTAATTGCTGAAACACTGGTCGAAACATTAGACTGCAAGACTTGCAATCACAAGGTTGTGGGTTCCAATTTGGCCAAGGTATTAGCTGATTACACAATGACCAGAATAAGCATTTTCATCTAGTTACTGAATCACAATTTATTGATAAGTGCAATTCATAATCATAGGCATTAAACCAATGTTTGTATGAAAGAGATTGGGTGTTGCCAGTTTGGCATTCCTATCCCCTGAACCTCAGAATTTCAGAATCTCAGAACTGTAACTGAACATCGCCAAATCGGCATCATTATTCAGTGTAAGGAGTATGGGATTTGAGGCATTGCATGGTGAGGTATCAATGTATATTTTGGTTTGTGGTAAACACCATGTGTATATCTACTTGCTAGGTAGATTTTGTTCTTTGAGAACTTGTCTTGCTATTTATTCTACTGCCGCGGAGTAAATTATTCGGATTGGGAGACTTTGGGAGACTTCTTAGTTCTGAAAAGAACTGTAATGCTTTAACTACTACCTGGGCGGGGGTTAGGAAATCGGCTTTGTGGATCGAGGGGACTTCTCGTTATTAACTACAAGTCCCCTCAATCCACAAAGCGAAAGTAGTAGTCCCGGCCGATTTCCTACCTCCCGCCCAGGTAGTAGTTAATAAGCAGGTTTTTCAGAACTGAGAAGTCTCCCGATCCGAATAATCTACTCCACGGCAGTAGAATAAATAGCAAGACAAGTTCTCAAAGAACAAAATCTACCTAGCAAGTATACACATGGTGTTACCGCAAACCAAATATACATCGTGGAAGGAGCTTCGGTCTAGGAATTGAACCCGGTCCACACAGGTGAAAACTGAAAGGCAGGAAAGAAACCACTGAGCCAACATGACTGCCCAGACTGTTTCTACAAAGAAGGAATATTGTTTATACGTTTTGAGAACACACAAACTTGAACTATGTACCTGTTATCAGCAGTCTGCAAAATTGGATCTCCCTCAGATGGTGAGTTAGAACTCTGGTTAGAATTTTCCTCATCAATGTTAGTAGATCCTACACATGCATGTCAATGAAACTAATGTTTAATAAAACTGCGCATGCAAACCAAACAGGGAAAGGGGGTGATGCAAATAACAAACTCAAACTGGGCCCAACAATGGAAGTGGTACAGCATGGATACAAAATAAAAGAACAATGATTTGAATGGTTTTTTTTCAAAGTTTGCAATCATTAGGCCTATTTCTTTTAAAGCAACAAAATAAAACAAATATCATGTATTTCTCACAATGGACAGCATGAATAAAATAACAATGTTACTTCAAAGTTTGCTATCTTATATTTATTTTAAAGCAACAATGAATTAATCAATTATTTAGTAAATTTGTACTAACTAGGAGTAGGTGTAGAAATAGAAGAGAATTGAAACAAACATTTCGAAAGAATCATGTCTTTGTTTGTTTTGTTTGTTTGTTTATTAGACAATCTCCACAGAATTCTTTAAAATAAAACAAGTGGAAAAAACAGATATTAAATACAAAAGTAGGGAAAAGACATTGAATCTGAGGAATTGTCGAGGTCAACACAAAAAAGCTATTTCAAGCTTATTTCCATTGTGGTCCTCTATAAAAAATTAAAAATACATTCAAAAACACTGAAGACACGGTAAAATTTGACTAGAAAATTGCACGGAATAAAACCAATAGAACAAGCGTCTTTATTTAATTTTAAAAGGTATCAATAACCCACAAGGGAAACTGACTGGGTAAATTGTTGAATTTTAAAAGGTCTGAAACTTCGTCTTGTGAAAAAACAATTATTGTGATGAATAATAACAACACTTAACAACAACAAGGGGTACTGACGAAGGGAGTGTAGTGTAAGTTGTAACGTTTAACCGTTGGCGTTAGTTTACTTTTGCCGATCAAAAAATGTAATTTAAAAAAACTGATTCAATTTACCAGATTTTGTTCCAGCACGTATGATTGTAGGTCTCTTAACTCGGACAGGGTTTCCAGTTGATTGCTCACTCATCGCTGACAAGGAAATGTTTTGAAGCAAGTTTAGATTGTTTTTGTGTGGGATTTTTTCATGATCGTTGAATCGTAATCGCTAGCTTGCGAAAACGCTTCCGCATCAGCAGTGGCACAGAATGAGACTTGTATCAGTCCTTTGCTCTCATCGGGTGTAATTTTTTGTTTAACTTTTACCATTCCACTGTACTTAGCGGTTAGCACCAAGTTAGCACTGGGTGCTTTCAATTTCATAGTCCTAAGGAACTAATTCGCAGGTTCAGGGTGGGATTCGACCCCCTTTTCCATTCTGGATCACTGTCACCACAGGTGCATGCCGAGGAGTGACGTGACGAGTGCAAGAAGAGTCGGGTATCCCCCGTACCTCATAGCTAGTGTGGGGGCGGGCATTCAGTTTAATCATAGAGAATAAGCTGGTTAAGTTAATCTTGGAACATAGGCCCATAGAGAAAGGACAGAGGCCTATTCATCCTTTGTCACACCAATTGTTTACAGGCAACTTGCAGGCAATCAACTGCAGTGCATGAGTGGACCACTTTGATACAAAACATTTTCAAACAAATTGTCATACGATCCCAAGAAAATTATGTGAACATTCGAACTGTGAATGGCTTTCCTTTTCTTCTCGGAGATTGACTGAAACCGGTTGTCTGTAATTTGCTTCGGGATGACCTTCCTCAGTGAGCTACAGGCACGATCAAGTTCTGAGGCATCCTTGGTTTAATTACCAGAAAAATATTCCAACCCCCCCCCTCGTAATAAAATTATCGTTATCCTCTTTAAAAAACATACCGAATGACACTTTTCTTGTGTTGATTGCTCAGTTGAAAGGAACTTGAATTGCCTATCCTGTACAAATAACACAATTGAATTTGATAACTTTGCTTTTAAAAGCTAATCGTATGCAATAATATATTAAAATTTGCTCTTTCTGTGTTTTTTTTAGTTCTTGAAGTAAAAAAGAAGGTAACATGGGGTAAAAGAAATGTCTCGAAATTGAAATGCGAGTGATTCATTTCAAGGTTAGTGCACTTGCATCGAGTGTGCTCAGCTGAGGACAATGGTGGGCCTGCATCCGTATATAGACATTTGTGGAAAGGTATTATATTCAATTGCCATTTTCTACTAAAATTATTTGTCATTAATCTCAAAAATTGTATCATAATATTTTAGCCTACGGTTTGATCAAGGGACGACCGAATATTTAGTGACAGATGGGTATACATCCCCCAATAAGTGGATACACACAACAATTAACACACAACATTTTTATTTTATGATTAAGAATAACAAAATAAATACAGAAAAAGACATAAGTTAATAAACAAAATAAGACAATAAGAGTTGCCAACTAATTAAGAGTATTTTTCTTTTACACTTTTTAATTATGTTGGCCTGCAAAGAGCACGCGAATATAGTAACGCGACCAAAATGTATCATCATAAATGTGGCGCGCTTCTCGGTTCTCTGCAACCATGTTTTGTTTACCCCCGTTATTAAAATGCTTGGTCGACTTCACAAAGTCTAGGTTGAAGACACTTTCGTAGTCTGTTTCCGGTACACATTCTTTCACACAGAAAATACGCGTGGAGATGCGTTCCCGTAGAGGCCAACACCAGACTTCTGAAAAAGACATTTCAAACATTATGCAGAGAGACAGCGTTAGCTAAACCTCTTGTTTTCGTCATATTTTTCAAATGATCCAAGATCAGGTATGCTTTCTAGTATATTATAAACCATTGGTAAGCTTCCATTGACATTTTACGGGCAACAAATTGGAATTTTGAAAAATTACAACAGTTTGACCTAAATTCACTTTGTCGCTGGTGCTCGACCGCACTGTCACTCTTTGGCTTTACAAAGCAAGAATACATCTGCGCTACGACCAGTCGGATACCAGTGTGAAAATCTACCATCATGATGATGGCGCCAAATACCTAGGGAGTGTTCGTTGCAGAAAAAGCCGTGGTTTTTGACCAAATGATACCGTGAGTATGGGATGATATGCTTGAATCCAGTAAGCTAGAAAGTAGAGTAAAATACAGTTGTTTGAAAATGTGTTGTTTCAAATGTAATCGGAAGCCACTAAAGTGAACAAATCAGCCTCTGAATATTTAATTAGGAACTCGCTGGACAAACGAGCATGGGATGATGGTGTGTGTGTGTATTTAACGTAGTAGACATCATCAGTCCAGCATGAACTTTACATTACAAATACAATACAAAACAAGTTCAGGCCTACATTGTGTATGGCTGGTTAATTTTCAAATCATGTCCTATGCCAATAATAAATAATAATAAGTCATCTGTACATAATTAGAATAGTATGAACAACATGGTACTGGTGTGTTCTTGCTGTTTTTGTAAATTTATGTCACAGTCACACTATCCTAACCAATTTTTTTATTTAAAAAGATCAAATAAAACCACAAAGACTAGAGAAACAAATCGTGCACTTTTTAATCAATGAATATGATAAACCATGTTCAGCATTATTTATATCAAATTTTAATACAGATTTTAGAACAAAATTTTTAAGTTAGTTACTCATTACTGTCATTGTCAACATGGTCAATGACAATGTATTCATGGTATTGACTACGCAAGCAGGTTTACCTGCCATGCTAGTTGCGATAATCGTAACCCTCCTCTCCCGACGGGCTAAAGCCCCGTCGGGAGAGGAAGGTTACGATTATCGCAACTACTGCCATGCCTGCAGTACTTCTAATAGCTATATTACCTGATATTTTTATTTTTTTTCAATATAGATAAACTATACATCATTGGAAAGGTCTTTTCAAGACAAGAGCAATGGTGAAAAGCAAATTAAAATCGGACCAAGATTAATGAAGATATGGCTCTTAAAGGGACACTTAATACCAGAACTCTTCTGCCGCATATTTTTAAAGAGGTGTAATTTTGTACTTGTACAATTGATTACCTCATATTTCTCACATACAGTCACCATGATTGCAATTATTGTGTAATAAATTAATCCTCTTGGTTTGGGCAACACATTAGTAAAAACAACATTAAATTGGTTATTCTTAAAAGAAGTTATGCCATGTGAAACACAACCCACTTAAACAATTCAAAAGCTCTGTTCAAGATGAAAACGTACATTTGCATTTTAGAAGTTATGTATTTTCATACTTTTCTTATCATACTTCTCATCTAAGTTACTAGGTTGATTGGACAAAATGAACTTATAACCCATTTCAGTACTTGTAATTGGAAATGTAAAATTAATCATTACTTTATTATCAATAACACACATGTTAGTACTACTCAAAATGAGTTCAACATGTGCCACGCCCACTCATGCAGTCAGTCTGTACTCAAGGAGCCAGATTGCACCAAAATCAGGCCTGACACAGGCTTGCTTTTGCTCCTTGCGGGGCTATGCGGCATGGATTTACTCATTAAAATGATACGAACTAGGCACAAAACTGTTCAAAGAATTCATTTATAGCTGAAATTTGAATGTTCCCTGAGCAATTTCCTGGTAACACTGCTTTTTAACCAAAAAATGGGAGCTTAATTGTCATTAAGTGTAAAAAAAACACATTTTTTGGCAACTTACAGTTCTCAAAATTTCGTGGCGATGTCCATTTACATGAAGTGATGTCTGCTGATTACAATAGTATGCAAAACATGGTCATTACATGCCCCAAGAGGGCGATATAACATCAAAATGACTTAAAAGTTTTTACCCGATCAGGGGCAATATTTTCCAAAATGGCGACTTCCAGCGCGTGATCACGGAAAGTTGGGGTTCTCAAAACGGGCGTGAAATCAATGGTTTGATGCCACAAAAGTGAGTAAATCGACCTAAATTACAAAATATAGACATTCTAGAGTAATCCTTGAATGTTTTGTTGAAATGTGATTGAAAGTATTCCCACACCGCTTCAATATATTTTCCCGATTTTGTGTGGTGGCAGAATAGCAAATGTCTTAAACGCGAACCCTTTGCGATAGCTACTTCTAAGGCACATGCATCAAGAGAACTGTCTCATCGAACCATTGATTGGACACAAGACTGTTCCGTCCCAACTTGACAATCGTCCCAACTATAGTTGGGACCGGTCCCAACTTGAAGTGTTCAAGTTGGGGCGTCCCAACTGTAGTAGGTAGAATCATCAAATTTCAAAGTTGATTTGATAGTTGTAGAATTAGTTTTTTCTGAAAGAGCTTTCAAATTGCTATTAAACAAGGGGTCTCCTACATGTACCTAGCTTCATAGCGCAAGCGGTTCTGAAGTTATCGCAATTCTAAAGTCGTACTTTTTACCTGAAATAATGGTCGCTTTGGCTGAAAAAAATGTGACCATGCCATTTGATGATACATGCATGTACAAACATGGAAATTTATACACACAAGTATTCCTTTCAAAACATTGGCTTATTCTTGTGGCTTTTAATTTTCAAAACAACCGCCCAATATCAAAATGGCCGCAACGAAAATACAATTCTTTTCACTTTGTCGCAAATAACAAGTCTTTGTTAGTTGTATTTGTCCAAAATGTAGTCAAATTACAAACCTCAACAAGTGGAATATGACCGTCCATTTCGGTGGTCATCGTCGCCGGTCAACGCATCGCCGTTACGGCATGGCAATATTTCACTATTTTTCAGGCAAAGAATTGACAGGTAACGGACGAAACTTTTATCACAACATCGGAAATTTATGAATGAATCCAAGATGGCCCCCATTGCGCTGCAGCCCCATCACAAAGCTGTGAAAATCAGATCACTCCGCACCCCAGATATTGCGTGCTATACGGGTTCGGTGGTGATGCGGTCACACAAGGTGAGGTTATTTTCAGCATAAAAATAGCGCCACCAACGTCCGCGTCGGTGATTCAACCTAACTGTAGTTGGGATCAACAGGATAGCCTCCGCAGAAACGATACAGTTATCGATCGTGGGGACTGTGACATGTGGTCGGGGGGGGGGGTAGTGAGGCGGGGAGCTCCCACTGCCGCGATCAACGTATGGATGGGAAGAACAGTCTAAATTTTTTGTTTTTTCAAATATGGTGCTGGCACTGATTTTTCTAAATTATTTAGAGTGCTGATTTCAGTCTTTTCACACACCCAACCAGAACTCTGCTGGTACCCTGTACCGGTACTATCCCAACTACATGTACAGTTGGGACGCCCCAACTGTAACACTCAAGTTGGGACCAGTCCCAACTATAGTTGGTGCGATTGTCAAGTTGGGGCGGAACAAGACTACAGTACAGACAATTTTTTTCTAGGCCTATTTTCTTAGAAAGATTCCCTTCCTGATTCTAAACAAAATTCCTGTTTAATTGGAAAGATACTTGTTCCTTGTAAATTATTATAAATACATTTTTGTAAAAGAATGTTTACTACCCAAGGCCAAGCAGAGTCTTTCACGCTGGATGGACTCTCTCCGCTTCTTTCCCCTACACCCACTTAGCATCAGGAGGTGAGACGATTTTTCAAATAGAAGCCCGGGTTTTGTTGCAGATATTTTTCCCCCCAGCTTTTACTTACCATTGCACAATTCTGGAGAGCACATTAAAACGAAAATTGCTCGTTTTTCTGTAGTTCTATGAAAAATTTCAGTCAACAACTCGATTAAAATAAACGTTACTTTAGTATTAGGCCAAATAAAAAAAAATACCAGTTGATCGTCCTGATTTTTCCAAAAAGAGGAGGATGAGGGCCTTTTTATTTATTATTATTATTTTTTTTCCAAGATGGCCGCCAAGTATTTCAATTCAAACAGGCCACCAATTCTTCAGTTTGAAATCACCGCTAACTTTCTTTATATCTATTTGTTGCATGAGGTAAGTTTACATCAAAAATTTAAAAAATCTATGTCAAGAGTGGATTAAAAAATACAAACAAATATTGTCTTTTTTAGGAAAAATCGAAAAAACAAAAAAACAAGTTGCGGCCTCAAAAAAGGATGCGGGCGGGGACGATCAACTGGTATTTTTTTTTACTTGGCCTTATCGATTATCATCTTTCCCTAATATTTCATAACCATATTTTATTTCCAGATGCTGTACTTAAGTGCAATTGTCGACCTATTCCACAAGGTGTGAGCTCATTCACATCAGTCACACGCGACCATCATGTTTAGTCCAACCATGGCGGGAACCAGTGCAAATCATGGGCACCAGCCTGCGGAGGTAGGCTAAACTAAGTTAGATGAGTTTTTATTGACACACTGCCTTGATGTAGAAAGTCTTAAATCTTTTTCAACCCTTCTTTGTCCCAGCCATATCCCTGGCCCTAACTTTGATTGCCACACACCCAAAAGTATTTGTTATGCTTGTAGTATTTACACCAGTATTGACAATAATATTCAGTGGGGTTAACTAACCCCTGTAAGCCTTACCCTGCCAAAAGCAACAAAATGCTCCAGTTTGTAAAAGTTTGTTGTAGTTTGTTGCCTTTAGCAGCTGCTTTATCAGTCGACTCAAATCCCATACCCTGTTGCACTGTGCTGCATTTAGCAGGGTTCTACATGGCCTTGACATATCCATGTGTAATCCCATTCCCCCTCCCCCCCCCCCCCCCCCTTTGGCAAACTTGAATGAATATTGGTGCATTTAGCAGGGTAACGGACCACTGCCAAGACTGGCGTTAACTAGTTATTAACTAGATTAACTAGTTATTAACTAGTTATTAACTAGTTATTAACTGTGTTCATTTCAAAATGTAGCAGAATCCTCTGTTGCATTTTGCTGCATTTAGCAGAGTTTTCATTTCAGCTGTGTTGCATTTGGATGCATGCCTAAAAAATGTGGTGTGGCGTGGCCAAGCGGTCAAGCGCACTGTACTCAATCAAGCTCTGGTGTTTCTAATCAGCAGTTGGGGCTTTGGAAGAACGTACCTAACTAGTGGCACTTGGCACAACTGGTTCTTTTTTATTCCGAGTACTTCACTGTCAGCTGATCCAGACTTTGCTCTTAAGGCCCCAGGAAGAATAAGAAGCCCAGAGTTGAAACATGTACTGTCATGTGTATCTTTGTGATGTATTTATGGTAGCGATCACAACCACAAGGAGAAGTTCACAGTGTCTGGGGTTACATTTGTTTACAATCTGTGGAGACTTAGATGGCTATCTACTATACAATGACCTTCAAACTGCTCGTTTATTTATACTACATTTAATCAGCCAGTCAGAGTGCCCAGCGGGGTGCATTGACATTAGGGATGTCTTCAGTGCATCAGAGAACTGCGCTTTTCAGCAAGTAAAACCATATCTCTCATAGAAATAAAGTCCCAACAGAAATCCAACAAAAAATGGACATCGGAGAATTGTTATCCAACTACTTGTCCTGGATTAATTTTGACAAGACCCCCAAGGATGATTAGCCTCTTGAATTATTCTACTTATTGTTAATATTACTACGTAGAGTTGGACTTTGATGGATTCAGGTTGGATCTCAGAACAGACAAAAGTCCTTGCTCCATTATCCAAGTAGAGGTATGGCGTGTCGTGGCTGAGCGGATAAGAGCACCGGGCTCAAGCACTTGTGTTTCTGTTCAGCAGAGTGTGGGTTCGAGTCCCGGTCGTGACACTTGTGACCTGAAGCAAGACGCTTAACCATTATTGCTTCGTCCTTTGGATGGGCGTAAAGCCGTTGGTCCCGTGTGTTGTGTAATGCACGTATAAGAACCCAGTGCACTTGTCGAAAAGAGAAGGGGTTCGCCCCGGTGTTCCTGGTTTGATTGGCTGCATATTGCGCCACAGCACCTTGTTAAACATTACGTGGTGCTATAAAGGAAAAAGGTATCATACTTCAAAACATAGCTCCACATACCTTGCAAGAAAATACTGACTGTTGAAGCGCCTTGAGCGTCACTGAGTGACACATATGAGCGCTATAAGAAGCCACTATATTAGAGGTAAAGAGAGGGAGGGAATCGAGATTCTGCTCTCTCAACTGTTATGAAATTATTGTGTTTTAACTGTAGGTTTTCCGCAAGGATCTGATCAGTGCCATGAAGCTTCCTGACTCGTACCAGCTGCTACAAGACGAGTACATGGTCATCCAGGACACATGGAAACAGGAATGGGAAAAGGGGGTCCAGGTACCGGTTAACCCCAGCAGCATCCCGTCAGTGACATGTGAACAGAGCCAGGACTGGCAACCAGTGAACTTTAAATTGTAAGCAAACCCTAAGATGTATTCTCTCGTTATGATATTTAAAAAAATTAATTTTGAAATATTAGCGAATATTTTGTGCACAATTGATGACATAGTAGGGACTCAAAGATATGAATATTTTCCTCAATAGAGCAACACAGTACAGATACAAAATAACCAATATTTTTCAAATCAGAGTGAATTGACCCATTCAACACAAGTACAATGTTGTCAGTAGACCCTACGCTATTCACTCTATTCAATTCAATTTATTTGTTCATCATATGAAAACACATGAAATTTGTTTTCCATTGTACAGCATTTTTAAAAAGTACATAAAACTACACCAAGTACATCACAAATAGACAATTATATACACAATGAAAAAGAGAGAGACATAAAAACAGGACGAGTCAATAAGGTTGAACACATTATCTGCTGAAAGTACTGCTAAAACTATAGATAGCACTGGGTAGGAAAGAATTTGTTTAACCTGTTTGTTTTAAGGCCTAGTTGTCGAATCCTACCTGATCTATTGGTTACAATCATTGAGTGTAGAGGATGTGTGCTGTCAGACACAATACAATTAAAACATTTCTAGCTATTGAATATAAGTTTACCCTACATTGTGACTCGCAGGCCAAGGAAGTTGATCTGCATGTCGGGAGGTACAGCAGAGCAGGAAGATTTTGCCGAAGCGCACCTCAAAAAGCTGGAGTCTGTTTGTCTGTATGACCTGGACGAGGTTGATGAGCAGTGGTTGGAGATTGTCAATCAAGAGAGAGGTGTCATGGGTAAGGAGATTGCCAAGGATGAGGAGTGTTAAACCATTCTTCAATACATTGCCAAGTTTGCGCAAAGACTATCGTTTGACCATAGTTCGACTAAGTTAGCCCGAACTCCTGTCTAGTCAACGATAGTTGACTATGCTAGTCGACTATTTGGAACCAGCCTACGGGGCATGGTCGCATCGCTAGTTATCAGTAGCCGTTTTCATAGCAAAGTCGCCGGTAGCGTTGACATGACATGATAACTAGAGTCGTTCGCACTACAAATTCTGTGCGCATGCTCTACGTACGTCACGTCACTAAACAACCACTAGTTAACCAATGGTCCTTGCGCAAACTTGGCCTTAGCTGTTTATTACGTCCTCTATAGTTTACACCAAAAAGGCTATGTTTGCCTAAAAGCGATGCACAAATCAATCAATCAATCAAAGGCCATTTATAGAGCGCCAAAATCAACAGTTTGTTCTAAGGCGCTGAGGCACAGTTGAATGGTTAGTAAGCCTGCTGGAACAGGTGAGCTTTAAGGAGTGTCTTGAATGAGGTGAGTGAGCTGGCATGGGGACCTTAAACTGGCTGACATAGTGTGAAAATCATTCACCAGCCACACAAAAGAATGCCGTAAATACAGTGAATACGACCTTCTTGATTTGCAAATCATAAACTTGAACAACCTGGGTCGTGTGGCGGAAGCTGCTCGATGACCAGAACCTTGTTGACCTCTTTCCCAGTGTACACTGTGAAAACGACCTCTCCTTGGCAAACAGTGGAGGGGCACTAGCTTGTGGGTTGTTCGTTTTTAAACTGCATGTTTTGTTTGATCCTATTTGACTGAGGACTGCACCTGTAAACGGGTTATGCTGTACATGATGGGAACAGGCATACCACCATAATCAGAGTCCAACAGTTTGGGTGTTGATTTACTGAATGGTGTTGGACTGAGGACTGCACTAGTAAACTGATTATGCTTTACATGGGATCAGGCATGCCACCGTAATCAGAGTCCAACAGTTTGGGTGTTGAGTTACTGAATGGTGTTGGACTGAGGACTGCACTAGTAAACTGATTATGCTTTACATGGAACTAGGCATACCACCGTAATCAGAGTCCAACAGTTTGGGTGTTGAGTTACTGAATGGTGTTGGACTGAGGACTGCACTAGTAAACTGATTATGCTTTACATGGAACTAGGCATACCACCGTAATCAGAGTCCAACAGTTTTGGGTGTTGAGTTACTGAATGGTGTTGGACTGAGGACTGCACTAGTAAACTGATTATGCTTTACATGGAACTAGGCATACCACCGTAATCAGAGTCCAACAGTTTGGGTGTTGAGTTACTGAATGGTGTTGGACTGAGGACTGCACTAGTAAACTGATTATGCTTTACATGGAACTAGGCATACCACCGTAATCAGAGTCCAACAGTTTGGGTGTTGAGTTACTGAATGGTGTTGGACTGAGGACTGCACTAGTAAACTGATTATGCTTTACATGGGATCAGGAATGCCACCATAATCAGAGTCCAACAGTTTGGGTGTTGAGTTACTGAATGGTGTTGGACTGAGGACTGCACTAGTAAACTGATTATGCTTTACATGGAACTAGGCATACCACCGTAATCAGAGTCCAACTGTTTGGTTGTTGAGTTACTGAATGGTGTTGGACTGAGGACTGCACTAGTAAACTGATTATGCTTTACATGGAACTAGGCATACCACCGTAATCAGAGTCCAACAGTTTGGGTGTTGAGTTACTGAATGGTGTTGGACTGAGGACTGCACTAGTAAACTGATTATGCTTTACATGGAACTAGGCATACCACCGTAATCAGAGTCCAACAGTTTGGGTGTTGAGTTACTGAATGGTGTTGGACTGAGGACTGCACTAGTAAACTGATTATGCTTTACATGGAACTAGGCATACCACCGTAATCAGAGTCCAACAGTTTGGGTGTTGAGTTACTGAATGGTGTTGGACTGAGGACTGCACTAGTAAACTCATTATGCTTTACATGGAACTAGGCATACCACCGTAATCAGAGTCCAACAGTTTGGGTGTTGAGTTACTGAATGGTGTTGGACTGAGGACTGCACTAGTAAACTGATTATGCTTTACATGGGATCAGGAATGCCACCATAATCAGAGTCCAACAGTTTGGGTGTTGAGTTACTGAATGGTGTTGGACTGAGGACTGCACTAGTAAACTGATTATGCTTTACATGGAACTAGGCATACCACCGTAATCAGAGTCCAACAGTTTGGGTGTTGAGTTACTGAATGGTGTTGGACTGAGGACTGCACTAGTAAACTGATTATGCTTTACATGGAACTAGGCATACCACCGTAATCAGAGTCCTACAGTTTGGGTGTTATGTTTTTATGGTGATGGATTTTGGTAAAGTTTGTGAAAGGATCCTCGGCCCTTTTCTAGACCAGTGCTTGGGCTCTTTCCGCCTGTTCGAAGCCCTTTAAGGAAAGCTCACGTTTTTTAAATAACTGACGGAACTTAAGCCAAAGTCCAAGCCGAGGTTTCAAAAAGGACCCTAATAAAAAATATCACTTAACAGAGTTAGGGATAAGCTGAATAGTGGAACTGTTTTATTGTAAATTTTAGTACTGTTTGTCTTAACCATGGTGCCTCTTCACCAAATTTCAAAATTATGTTCTTATTTGTTATCTGTTCATTGTAGTTATATATTAATTATGCATACTTATCTCCCAGGCGATGCACCCATTGATGAGTTCACCATGGAACAGATAATTGAAGAGTGTGAGATGCAGGTAAATACATGAAGTATATCTCTGTTTGGTTGTAAAATAAGAAATAGTAGGCAGATTGCTAGAAAGTTAACTTGTCCTGAATTTTATTTACTTTCTGGAAAAGCCAAATATTGAAGATGAAAAAACCAGCACATTGGTATTGTCCCTTGTTATGCACCTCTTGATCATTACTCAATCACACTTACATTTGCACCAAGTAGAAATTATACAGTTATAGCTGAAGGATAGCAGGGTCCCCAGTGTCACGTTGGTATTTGTCAAAGACCAGTATCCAAACTTGGTGTGGCCCAACATATACATGAAATAACAAACCTGTGAAAGTTTCAGCTCAATCGGTCATTGGAGTCTCAAGGAATAAGTAGGAAAAAACCTTAAATGTTTTCACTGTTTTCAAAATTGAGTTTTGGACTTTCATGATCAAAACTAAATGTTTTACTCATTTCTCAAAAACCATTGCATTTCAAGCAAAAGTATTTCAAAGGGAGTTTCCCACCATGACCATCTGTATACCATGTTAGTTGTGTGCAAATCTGTGAATGTTTACAATTTTACTCTTATGTTATGCACACCTTTTAAACAAAAGTGCCATGACCGAAACCCGAACCCACCTTTTGACAACAGCAGAACTTGAGTCGGGTGCACTAGACTGCTCGGCTTTAACAGTCAAGTGCACTTCTGATAGTTGTGACCTTGTAGGGTGTCATGGCCGAACGGTTTAGAGCATCGGCAGGGTTCTGCCCAGGATTTGTTTAGTGCCAGAAATTTTTTTCCTTCCTAGTACAGTCAAGTCAATTTCCTTTCGATCTGTGCCTTGAATGTAGGCCCTCAGTGCGCGCACGCCTTTACCGCCATGGGAAAACAATTTACAGCATCTATAGCATGGTGCTTACTCTGCAGTTCATTTCCGTTGTATTAAACGCTATAGAATAGGATTCGCAACATGATGAAACTGGTATCATGTTATTCCAAGCGTAAAGCTATAATCAGCGTGACTGGAAACCATTGCAAAATCAATGCGGGTTTCGTGCGTTGGATATATACATCGTACAGGCGGGAGGAATGCTCGATCCTGGATCATTAAAATAGACTCAAACCAAAGAAGTAGGCTACTCAAAACTTTGGATAAAACTGTTTACTGGTAAATAATTTGTTTTACACGTTGTTCAAAATATTTTGAAGGAAATGGGCAAAAAAAAGGGAAAATGTGTGGTGGTCGGAAAAAGAAAAAATTCTGCGAGTGCCGGTCGGGGAATCATGAGTGCCGGTCAGGTTTTCCGGCACCGACCACCGTGGGCAGAACCCTGCATCGGATTCAAGTTCTTGTGGTTAAATCATCTGGGTGTGGGTTCGAGTCCCGGTCATGACGCTTGTGTCAACTTCACGATAATCGCTTCTCTTCACCCAGGGGTATGAATGGGTACCTGCGAGGGTAGAGGTTGATACTGTGTTTGAAAAAGCTTTCGGAGCCCCACGGCAGTTGGGGATGTATACTCCCCAGGGAGCTAAACAAAATTACAGGAATGTTATTGGCCCAATGACCAGGGCTATAATGCAAAGTGCATGATGAGTTATTGTAAAATGCGTTATATAAGAACTAGTTATTATTATTCTTTCTTTTTTTGATCAATTGTCTGTTTATCTTGTTACTCTACAGTGCCATAAGAACATGGAGCATGCCATGCAGACAGAGGAAGGACTAGGTATTGAGTATGACGATGATGTCATCTGTGATGTATGCAGAGCGGTAAGTGGAGAATGTCCATCCCCACTCAAGTAAAAAATCTGTAATCATTTCAGTCTTCCATAGGTGTCATTATTTCATAGCCAATAGCTCAAACGACGCCCTCACTGAGGAAGTCCTATCATAGCCGGAACTTTTGACGTCGCACTTCGAAGCTCAAGAATAATGCCGGATACCAGCCTTGAGCACCAGGCGGGATCCCGCCGGATGTACCTTTACCTCGCATATATTTCACACAGAGTAATGTAGTCAATTCACACACATCCAACAACACTACATGATGCACACGGTGCATGCAGACGACCGATCACCTCGGACCAATCATAACACAGATATGAAAGCTTACATCACAGCACGTTTATCCAATAAAATCATTGTATCCAATGAAATCATTGTATCCAATGAAATCATTGTATCCAATGAAATCATTGTATCCAATGAAATCATTGTATCCAATGAAATCATTGTATCCAATGAAATCATTGTATCCAATGAAACCATTGTAGCCAATGAAATCATTGTAGCCAATGAAATCATTGTATCCAATGAAATCATTGTATCCAATGAAATCATTGTATCCAATGAAATCATTGTATCCAATGAAACCATTGTAGCCAATGAAATCATTGTATCCAATGAAATCATTGTATCCAATGAAATCATTGTATCCAATGAAACCATTGTAGCCAATGAAATCATTGTATCCAATGAAATCATTGTATCCAATGAAACCATTGTAGCCAATGAAATCATTGTATCCAATGAAATCATTGTATCCAATGAAACCATTGTAGCCAATGAAATCATTGGGCCTGTAAGACCAGTGCCTGTCAGTAACCTTGCAGATAAAGACAGGGCACCAGTCTAGTCCTATCATTGGTATAAGATTTGTAGGTAGCAGGTTCACACACAACTTTTCCATTGTTTGATCTTAGGGATGATGGCGAAATGCGTGGAGTCTATTTAGAAACCATCATGTATATTTTGTTTGTTTAAATGTTTGTGAAATTGACAAGAAGGAGTTCATTGGTGTCTTGTGTCTTTACAGCCGGACTGTGAGGAGGGTAACGAGATGGTCTTCTGTGATAAATGTGACATCTGTGTACATCAGGTAAGATTAGACAGGTGCTCTAGAGTCGCGCTGAACCAAAAGTACATGAAAAGTTAGACGTCCGAAACAGTTAGGAGCGACTGGACGCGCTGGAAGTCGCAAGATCAACTGTTGCAGTCGTTCGGAACGACTCTGGAGTGTCTTGGTTTCAGACGTCGATCTTGTCATGAGCCGAACCTAATGTAAATGTTCTTCACTGTTTCTTGCATATGCTGCAGTTTGTTGCTTTTACTTTGCCTGTAAAAAATGCCTTGTTACATGGGCCTTTATTCGCTTTGATTCATAAAATCGTTCTTAAAAATCTTCACCATTGATTCTTGGATAATTAGACGCAGTACACACATGGTTCTGTGTACAGTTAGTTCTGTGCACAGTTTTGTCACAACCGATGCAGTTGGATGATTTGGGTTAGGTCAACTCACTGGAAGAGTGGGAGGGTTAATATAATATTCAAACAAGTAGTGTCATGTTTTGTGATGTTTATTTGTATACATTCAGGCATGCTACGGCATTGTGAAGGTACCTGAAGGGTGCTGGATGTGCCGTACCTGTGCTCTTGGGATTCAGCCCATTTGCTTGCTGTGTGGAGTGAAAGGCGGAGCCATGAAAAGTACAAGGTGAGGTTTGTTGGGGTGTTTGTATGTTTGTTGGGTTGTTTGTTGGGTTGTTTGTTGGGTTGTTTGTTTGTTTGTTTGTTTGTTGGGTTGTTTGTTTGTTGGGTTGTTTGTTTGTTTGTTGGGGTTGTTTGTTTGTTTGTTTGTTGGTGTGTTTTAGTGTTTGTTTGTTTGTCTGTTGGTGTGTTTGTTTGTTTAGATGATCTTCCCGACAAGGGAACTCGGCAAAGCTTCCACAAGGGGATATACATTTTAAGCTGGCAACAGCCAATCTCTCTCATACAAAATTTGGTTCAATGTCTATGATTATGAATTGCACAAATCACTAAGCTGTATTTCAGTAACTCTAGATGACAATACTTATTCTAGTCATTGTGAAATCAGCGGTTAGCTTGGAACGATTCGAACCCACAACCTTGTGATTGTTTTACTCGCATGTTAGTTTATTATTCACTGATATTCTAGTAGCTTCCTCAGACTGCCAGCTCTGTCCACTGTACACTGTTCTTTTATACACTACGATTACTTCAGAGGGCTTGGCTTCAATGATTTGATCGTAGTTCGCATGTGTATTAGACTACTACAAGATATTACTAAAAGAAAAGCATGCTAGAGAGGGAACTTGGCCAATGCCATTCAGGGTGCAACCATAGACCAAAAAATTCATTTTCCTTAATTACCCGTTTATTTTGTAAGCAAAAATAGGTGAAACCCATTGAGTTCTTGCCTCAGACAGTCCCGATTGAGTGTATGACCCTTCAGGCAGTATGACTCATAGACTCGGAATTTCCAAAAACTTAAAACAAAAAAAATCCTGAAAATTTGTGTGTGCTATCTTTACAATGTCAGGAAAGGTTGTTCGCCTTGGAAAAAGTATGAAATCACCATTGTTTTCCCAACAGTCTACACGCTGCTGTACCCTATGGCATTCAAGTAGTATTAATAGTACAAGGGCATCACAGGGTGAAGGTTAATCCTGGTTTATTTCTGTGCTATGACCCGTACCATGCTATCTGACTGTAGTGTCCTTACTGTCCTGGAACAAATAATGCAGCGCCAAGTCGGGCTCCATGATGTCATCCACAACGATAGACTTGCACAAGTCTTTACATTAATACATTACATTATGTAGTTTGCAGGCTCCTTCATCTTTGTTGATTATGTTCTCTCCCAAATGCAAGCTGGAAAAAAAAAGATAAAATCTTACGGCCTTAAAATATCAATGTTCCTCTAAGATAGTAATAGCTTTTTTGTTTGCTTTTTTTTTTCTGTCACACAGGAGTGGGACAAAGTGGGCCCATGTCAGCTGTGCTCTATGGATCCCAGAGGTTAGCATAGGATGTGTGGAAAGAATGGAGCCCATCACTAAGATATCACAGATACCGGTAAGATCATCACCAAACTTCACGGTTATATTTCTCAGTGAAATCTGGCTTTTTTTTATTTCACTCAGCTTTGCCTCTTGAAATGGAATAATCCAGATTTTACCTCGTGATTATATTATGCGACAATGCACTCACATGCCGTCAATATTTGTATAACATCACACTCTTGTTGCCATGGATCGACCAATCAGAAATCAGAACTAAGGATTCAAGTTTGCTTGAAGATAATAGTTATTATATGTCTCGGACCTGGTAATAACCATGGTCAAGATTAAAAATCTTTATTTTCTGATAATTTAAATTACCAAATACTCTACTTAGGAAAAGAAATAGTTGCTATGTCTTAAACGGCCATTTAAAACATGCAGGGTCGTGACCACTGTCCTTTTTTGCATGGCCACGACCCTGCAAGGTTTTAAATGGCCGTTTAAGACTGAGTCACCACTCTTTTATTCCCATTCATAAATACGAATAACATCTGTTAGCGCACGCTTTTGACTCGATAACCTCAGCCCATTTTTAAACACCCCTCACTGTGTTCATATCACACGTTTAAACATGGTCATGTGATCTCGTCTCGACCAATCAGAGTGGATAAACTGGCCAAGGTATTTATGAGTATGTTGTTCTTTTTTTCAGGGAAGTCGATGGGCATTGATATGCAATCTATGCAGGGTGAGGACCGGCGCATGTATACAGTGTTCGGTAGGTAGCAATTTTCTTGTGTTCAATTTGCTTTTTGTGGATGGATTTGTTTACCTAATAAGTAAACAAGTGGAGCCTGCTGTTGTGTTTCTGGCAGTAGCAGCAAATTGCACCACAGAAGCTTTTAATGCTCAAAAGGCACTAAAGTAATTGATGTTATTCATTAATTTCTCCATCACAAACCCCCACCCCCCCCCCCCTATAGTTATGTGTAGAATATAATTTCTGTAACGTATTGAGGTACTATATTACTATACCTCATACATATTCATGATTGAGAGCCGAACTCTCACACAGAAGGTAAATACGCATACGTAGTAGACTGTCGCATGTGCAACAGTCTCCACGCATGCGCTTTACGAAGCAATCCTGGAACGCGAACAACGCTAGCTACATACACATGAGAAGATGGTGGCAAACGTAAATGTCAATCCGTGTTTTCCCGAGCTAAATTATTTCAAACTAGAGAAGTATGAGGTATAGTAAAGCAAATATAAGATAGTATATTTCGGGCGGACAGTTGTTATTAGTGCCCCTCGGTATTGGAAGTTGACAAAATGGTTCTGGAGGCGAGGCCGAGATAACTAGTTTGTCAACTTCCAATACCTTGGGAAGCTATAATCAGCTGTCCCCCTCAAACCATGTTATATTTCAGAAAAACTATAGAAGTGAACTTGCAGGTATAACAATGTATAAAACTCTGTATACTCTGCTTGTCTTCATGTTATATTTGTATATAATAATAATAATAATAATAATACTCGGTTCTTATATAGCGCTTTTTCACACCCCAGGGGCGTATCAAAGCGCTCAGTATTTTTTCCTGCAAGGTTTGTGGAGCTATGTTTTGAAGTATGAGACCTATTCCTTTACATAGCACCATATAATCGTTTACAAGGTGCTGTGGCGCAATATGCTGCCAATCAAACCAGGAACACCCAGGCGAACTCCTTCTCTTTTCAATAAGTGCACTGGGTTCTTTTACGTGCATTACACAACACATTGGACCAACGGCTTTACGTCCCATCCAAAGGACGAAGCAATAATGGTTAAGTGTCTTGCTTAAGGACACAAGTGTCACGACCAGGACTCGAACTGAGTCTGGTGCCCTTATCCACTCGGCCACAACACGCCATATAAAAAGCTCAGATTGTTGACACTTGGTTTATGAGTGGGTAATTCACTACAAATGTATCTCCTACTCTATTCCATAGGTTAAAACCTGCAAAATTGCGTATCACGTCACTTGTGGTTTTCAGAACAACTTAGACATGAAGACGTATCTTGATGAGGAGGTCGAAGTTCGATTCAGAGTAAGTGATAGGAAGACAAGCCCCTCAATGACAGTCACTTTGTACAATTACTGACTCGCATGCAGCTTTCGAGAAAGACTCTGCTAGGGTCCAAACGTCAGGCCATTATCTTTCTTTTTTTGCATTTATACCATCCTTTGGTAAACAGTCTGCAACAGCTAATTCTATTTTCTCCTCATGGGATAGACAATGAACTTTTCTGTTCAATTTAATAAGGTTTCTCTTTTCATCACATCGTCGGTCGAAAACAAATTGTTTGTTTTCCTGAATAGTTCAACTTCAGCCGCAATTTTGTCTGAACATGGAGTTGTGCACTAAATGGTGCGACCCACGACGCATATTGCAGGGGTTTCAAATTGTTTGTTTTCCTGAATAGTTCAACTTCAGCCGCAATTTTGTCTGAACATGGAGTTGTGCACTAAATGGTGCGACCCACGACGCATATTGCAGGGGTTTTAAATTGTTTGTTTTCCTGAATAGTTCAACTTCGGCCGCAATTTTGTCTGAACATGGAGTTGTGCACTAAATGGTGCGACCCACGACGCATATTGCAGGGGTTTCAAATTGTTTGTTTTCCTGAATAGTTCAACTTCGGCCGCAATTTTGTCTAAACAAAGAGTTGTGCACTATATGGTGCGACCCACGACGCATATTGCAGGGGTTTCAAATTGTTTGTTTTCCTGAATAGTTCAACTTCAGCCGCAATTTTGTCTGAACATGGAGTTGTGCACTAAATGGTGCGACGCATATTGCAGGGGTTTCAAATTGTTTGTTTTCCTGAATAGTTCAACTTCGGCCGCAATTTTGTCTGAACATAGAGTTGTGCACTAAATGGTGCGACCCACGACGCATATTGCAGGGGTTTCAAATTGTTTGTTTTCCTGAATAGTTCAACTTCAGCCGCAATTTTGTCTAAACAAAGAGTTGTGCACTATATGGTGCGACCCACGACGCATATTGCAGGGGTTTCAAATTGTTTGTTTTCCTGAATAGTTCAACTTCAGCCGCAATTTTGTCTAAACAAAGAGTTGTGCACTATATGGTGCGACCCATGACGCATATTGCAGGGGTTTCAAATTGTTTGTTTTCCTGAATAGTTCAACTTCAGCCGCAATTTTGTCTAAACAAAGAGTTGTGCACTATATGGTGCGACTTACGACGCACATTGCAGAGGTTTCCCTTTTTTGTTTTCACTTCCTGTTGAACTAGCCCTATTACCACCGATCCACTTCCTGCCTGTATGGCTCTTTCCACGAAAAACCACAGGAGACTGGAGACAAGTCCACAGTACACATAATACCAGCTGTACAAACAGAAGAAATCCATGCACCCAATGCTAGCGTGGAAGGTGGTACTTTGTGGAAGTATGTGGTACTTCTAGGAGAGCTGTGAACCTGAAATATGTGGTCCACTGGAGAAAAAAATCGTGGTTGAAGTTGCACTTCAGTGATGTTTCGAAGTTTACTTACCACTTTTTGTTGTATGTTTTATAGACAAAAAATTAAGCTGACTTCTTCATTTGTGTAGAACTGTGAATGTGTTTTCATTCTTGCATCTATTTTAATGAGCAAGTAATTCCTAAAATGAACAAATGAGTTTTGCCCGCAGAGCGCTGTGTACAAACCTCTGCATATTAAGGCATATTGTGATAGGTTGCTTCTGTAAAACAGTAAGTTTCATAGGTTCGATAGATACGTCACTCCCATGAGAATGCAAAGTTATACACCTGTGTTTGGAACTGAGCTAGAGCACTATTAGCCTTTTGTCAAGGCCTTCGTGGCTTGAACAGCTTTTGTAGAGCCGCGATCCCAAGCGACTGAAATGGGAGACCACGCAAGCGAGTGGCGAAGCCACGAGGGCCTTTTCCAACTTGTTTGCGGTTTCTTATGTGTTTCTTTATAATCTCGACTTTTGCTACCCGAAACGGTAGCAAAAGTCCAAACCAATCAGAAGTGCATAACGCACGTTTCATACTTCATGAATAATTCATTTAAAAAAACGCAAACAAGTTGGAAAAGGCCCTCGTGGCTTCGCCACTCGGCTAGCGCGCGTGGTCTCTCGTTCCAGTAGCTCCACTGTTTACAAAGCTGTCCAAGCCACGATGGCCTTGACAAAAGGCTAGAGCACTATGTACACACATGTCAACGTTTGTAAAGTGGTGTATCATGATAGGTCACTTCTTGGAAACACAAAATGGTAATTCTAGTGATACATTGTTCATACTATTTAGTGTAATAACAGAATTATTTCGTGTGGGTACTAAAACTTGCTGAAAATGTTAACAGTAATGAGTTATATTAATAATTTGTATAAAAACTTTGTGGTTTTTGACAGATAGGTCACGTTGTTGTACCAGCCACGAATTTATCAAAATGTTTGGGGTTTTTTCTCTCTTGAAGTCGTTCTGTTTGAAGCACAGCAAGAAACGAAACACTGATTCAGACACAGACGGTACGCCCCAAAAGAACTCGGTAACGGGGACCCCGAAGAAAGAGAAATCTATAGAAGAAAAAGACAACGAGCGTGCAATAAGGTGAGCAATGATACTCAAATGTGCTGACAAACCTTGTCTGTTCTCTAATCATTAACTACATGTATCCCCAGATTACTTTAGGGGTTTCAATGTCAAGATCATTTTTGTGATGCGCTCATTTTCCGTGAAAATGGAGAAAAAATAAAACCTCACGATAAATGGGAGCGTGACATAGGTGAACATCAAAAACAAATGGGTCTGTACATGTCAAAGAGGAATGTTTTGTGCCAGTCAGAAGGTCAAATCCAATGCCGTATTGATTGAATATGGTCAAAACTCGGGAATTAATTTAAAAATTCTCCGTAGAAAAATGTACAGGCTATTATTTGAAATGTGACGTTGACAAACGTTTTTGGTTTTTGACAAAAATTGCACTTGTAGGGTATCAAACATAGTGCAGGGATTGAAATTAAACTACATTGCTCACTAGCCGGCAGGGACAGTAGAAAACAATAATTACTGGCCCGCCAGAAAATTTGGTGGCCCAATACCATTTTGTAATTTTATTTAAAAATCGATCAGCATCATTTTCGGGCAGTGACCATCGCGCGCGCGGTCAGTGCACATGTATTTTAACAACCAACATTATATTTTCCAAAACAGATGGGAGTTTTTTTAAATAAGTATATATTGTACAATATTTAACTTTCTAAAGTAAAAGGCCCCCCAACAAAATTCTTTTTCATGGTTACACGACCGACCCTAACTTTACGACCCTAAACTTTTTATTTGGCTTGAAAAAATTTTTTTTTAAATGAATGTACCATGGACAAAATGTCAGACTTTGACCAACTTAACATGTTTTTAACAAAATTGAACTATAAAAACAAAACACATCAAGACAATTTTACCGATGTCTTCGTGATTTGAGTCTCATGATTTTGTGATTAACGGTCGTCGCGTCGTGTTTCCTACAAAAGTACCCAGCGAAAAAATACCCACAATTCAAAGCACAGCGCGCACGTGTGTACACAATGACCAAACTTACAGAGCGCAATTTGAATATTGCGCAAACTTTTGCTTGATAGGCAAAAAGAGCTACCATTCTGCATAGCGCAAACTGATGATTGCGCAAGAGTTTGTCCAATGCATTGTGCAAATCCGTTGATTGCGCTCTACAGATAATGAGCGTGAACTCATCAGAAGTCGTAAGCGGACGATTTGGGCATCCTTTTAGCCGAAAAATATCTTTTTTTGAAGTATATCTGACACAATCATACCTTCATATTAACCAGAACCATCTCCTGCGTACCTCATGTGAGTTTAAAGTATACTGAAGAGGTCTTCGATGGATTTCGGAGCAGTGTTTTTTTCGCTCGCTATTTAGGAAAAATGTTCACTGTCCCACCGGGCTATCGTTTTTGGGGTAATCGGTGGCCCAGAGATATTTTCACTGGTATCGGGCCACCGTTAATTTCGACTCCTGTAGTGGCATTTTAAACTGTTTAATGTGAAGTCTGAGGCTTCTTAATTTGTTCCCAATTTTTATAAATGAGAGGAACTTAAAACTGAATTTGACCTTGGAGCTTCTCTTTAAAATCTTAAATCAAGAACTAACTTTATGGTAATCGGGGCTCAAATTTGTTGGGGAAAATCCACTAGACCTCGGGGGCTTGTTGCTCAAAATGTCTACAAGACAAGAATTGTTTCTACAAGACCAAAATGAGAAAAAACTTCCTGACACAATTAAACATGCTTTGAATGTTTTTATTTGAAAAGGCACTAAGACAGAAGAATTATCACATTTATCTTTATGGGTATTAAGAATACTTCATTTACTCAATAGAATTGAAAGGTATTTTATCAGACCTCTTTCCCACCGTAGATCTGTAGCCAGCCTCTGTCTTTTCTACAGATATTTTCATGGTAAATGTGCCACCAGTGTGTCTGAGCGTGAAACCAGACTTTCTGCTTCTTCTCACCCATACACTCTAGCTTTGCTGAGATGTAGAACAAAGAGCCATTCCAACAGCTTTATTCCACGTACTGCATCTCTTTGGAACTCCTTGCCTGGTGCATGTTTCCCCCCATCCTACAATCTAGACTGTTTCAAGAGGAATATCAATTCCTACCTCCAGCTCTCCTGAGTTATTTTCATGTTTAATAAATTTCTTCTTGTAGCCCCTTACCAAGAGTGGCTTTTAGCCTTGTTTGGGGCGAACTTGCATACAATTTTTTTTTTTTTAAGACACAAAGTCAACATTGGAACATAATTTTCTAGATATTACACAGAGTGAGATCCGGTCATGAGTTTACTGGCCCAACACTAAAACTACTGGCCTCCGGCCTGTGGTCCAGTGTAAAACTACTGGCCTCGGGGCCTGTGGTCCAGTGTAAAACTACTGGCCTCGGGGCCTGTGGTCCAGTGTAAAACTACTGGCCTCGGGGCCTGTGGTCCAGTGTAAAACTACTGGCCTCGGGGCCTGTGGTCCAGTGTAAAACTACTGGCCTCCGGCCTGTGGTCCAGTGTAAAATTCTGGTAATTCTGCACCCTAACACTCCCAAATCATCTTCAAGAAGTTATCCGTTTATGGAGGAATAAGAACACTGGTCCTAAATAATAACTGCTGATCACTGGGCTAGGTTTACCAATCTTGTCCTAGTCAAAACATTTTGGCATTGAGTGACCATGGACTGGAGGATAATGATGGATTGAGGTTGCCTGGGGACAAGTGGGCTTAGGGAGTAAGGGTTAATTAACATCACAACGTCTCTTGAAGAAGCTACAACATGCCCAGAATGCAGCTTCACATGTTCTTTCAAGGGGAAGGAAATTTGACCATATTACTCCAACACTTATAGCTTTGCATTGGTTACCCATAAAACCAAGAATTAATTACAAAATCCTACTGTTGACTTGGAAAGCACTTCATGGTCTAGCCCCAGTGTATATAAGTGACATGTTGAGTACACACCATCCTCGACCCAATCTGAGATCATCAAACAAACTGCTGTTGAACATTCCTAGATCTCGTTCTTCATCAGGTGATAGAAGCTTTGGCTCATGTGCACCAAAGCTATGGAATGATCTCCCCTATCAACTTCGTACACTTGACATCTTACTGGTCTTCAAACGCCAGCTCAAGACTCATCTCTTTGAATCTGCTTACATTTAGTCCATTGCACTTGTCATCTTCATTTGAAAATCTGTAAACTCTTTTGTCTTAAAATTTTCCTTCACTTTGCTAAGCGCCTCGGAATAAGCAATCGGAATGATGACTGATTAATTTAGGTTAGTAAAAAAAATTAGTGTTGGTAGTAATTTTACTTTACATGCGGCTCTCTCCTCTGCAGAATTCAAAACGTAACAGAAGATTTCTACAAGTACGCCAAAGTAAAAGAAGTGGGCACAAACCTAAATATGAAGGACGACCTTGATGTGGTGGATCTCGTGTTCGAGTACTGGAAGCTTAAAAGGAAGGTTAGACATTTTGATTTGACTAATGATTTTTATTTCAATAATGGTAATACAGTTATTATGTGCTTTTTCAAGCCAAGGATGCACCTCAAATGCCTTTTAATATTATTAACTCTGTTTATCGGGCCATAAGCATTCCTAAAATTATCTTAACTTCTTGGGAGTGTGCAGCACACAGATTGCTATCATTCACATCAACAGTCTTTACCCTCGCAGGTACTCTTTTCATTGGGTGAATTGTAGTTCAATATTTATTTTGGTCTGGCTTAGTTAAGCTCGGCAGTTAAGAGCACCGAGCTCTGGTGTTTTTGATGAGCAGAGTGTGGGTTCGAGTCCCGATCGAGGCACTTGCAGACCTGCCAACCTGTATGCATTTTGCGTACCATGCACGCACGAGATATATGCAGAAAATACGCAAAAGACGCAAAATCTATATCGCGGTGTTTTAAAAACTGCAGCACGAACAGACATTTTTGTTCTCATTTTCTTCAACTGTCATTCGTTCAACCCCAAGTGCAAAAACAACCGAACAAAGACACCCTGCATCTGAGTGATCATTATGCGCTTCGATAAAAAAGAGGTTGTGCTTAGAACTATATTTTTAATTTTTACTCCCGCTGGAAAACTAATGAACCAAGGGGGTGGGAATGGCACAATCCAGTTTCGGTCAATCTGGTACAGTACATTGTATAGCCGTATGCATGGATGTACATGCACACAACGCATGTGTTCGGCATCGCCGTGTGATTATACTTGAGTGTACAACAACATGGACGCCGATCGAAGTGTCAGATTAATCATGGAGGTAGAAATTTCTACCTCCATGAATGAATACATCGTTTCTGTTAGTTTTACTTTTATTAGGGGAGAATAATGGGAATTTAATGGCCTGTGATCTTTGTATAAGAGAAACAAATGATGAATTGAAGTGGAACTGGAAAATTCTACGATAGGCTTTCGTTTGTCCGTTTACTGGGCAACCAAAGATGGAACCTTTCGCATTATTATTGTCAAGTTATTTGCATGCCGAGTAAGTTACTAATAATTTAGGAACATTGTTCAACAGTGCTTTTCATAGAAATTAATATATGTTATTGGAATAGAAATCGGTCAAAATGGGCTTACCGCCTGTAGGGAAACCCCTGGCTAATTTTTGTTGAAAGGTACTTTTTTGTACATTGTTGAAAGGTACTTTTCATTGAGATTTATACATGATTGGAATAGAAATCAGTCAAAATGGGCTTACCGCCCACAGGGGAACCCCTGGCCATTTTAAATATATTTTGTGGGTAAAGATTTTTTTTTTACAACTTTCTGCCCCTTAAGTGGCATCTATGATCTAGGCAATTGGAACATACAGTGCCAACAGTCGAACTGGTTATTTATTTTTTCTGACTGACTGTTGTGCCAACAACACAGTACATGTAGTTGGGCTTCTGGTTTTAATGCCGCTGCGCTAATGTGGTACTCAAAAAGAAATGACAAGGTTGGCAGGTCTGCACTTGTGTCCTTGAGTGAGATACTTTACCATAATTGCTTTGTCCTTTGGATGGGATATTAAGCTGTAGGTCCCATGTAGTAGGATTGGTACATGTAGTCCCAAGAACACTTAGTAATCTCTGTATTCATAAGCCACTATCTCGGGGTTGTTTCAAATTATTTTTTTGCATGGAGATGCTGCACAATATTGTGTACTATACATGATGCATCTGAAGTTGATCGTGAACGTGCATCCTCATTATCGTGTACGTACACTATACATGATAATTATCGTGTATGTAAATGATAATTATTGTTCATAGGGGAATGATAATTATCATGTACGAACAGGATAAGTATCCTCTACGCACACGATAAGTCCGGAGTTACCGTGTCATACAATTGTGTACATCCAATAGTTATAATGTACATGTATGTATGATAGTTATCATGTACGTACATGATAGTTATTGTACACGTACACAACAAGTGCGGAGTTTTTTCATTCAAGTGACGGCACTACGCTTACATGGTGTACAAACTATGCCTGCAGGAAATCCCGGCTCTGTGGCTCTTTTGTAAACAAGTGATTTTCACTAGACTGCATACACAGCAATAACCAATAGTCATATTCATTATTATTATTTTTTACATGAAGGAGTAGAGAGTCCCTTTTTTTAATTTCTCGCACAAGTAGACAGGATACAAAGTATTATTGGGGAAAAAGTGGGAAATCTGTCAGTAATGTCCCTTGTTGTCAAATAACCACTTGAAAAAGGTGTTTTTTGGCATTTCTACAGCCGGACCCACATTCAGACCCCTGCCAAATACCAATCAAAGGTGTGATTGGTATATCCTTATACATGTATCAGGTCACACAAATACACCTACATGTACATGTAGTTTATAACCAAATGTAATACAAAAGCAATCGGACATTTCACTTAGGCACTAGGGGGTCTCAAAAATGACGAAAAATCATTCCGCAGGCTAAAATGTCAGTTTCTAAAGACCTATACCTTGATATAAAAATGTCCTATGCTAATTTTGACAGTAGATTCTAGTTGATGGGGTACCAGGTACATTGTACCCTGTATATTAATTTGCAGTTACATCTTATCTCAATTTGTAGATATAGGCCTCTAAAAATGCCCAAAACACAAAAAGTAAATTTGAAGGGGCGGGGCTTAAATTTTTAGGGGGTCATATCTCAGAAATGTTAAGGGGTAGGTTTCTAAAATTTGGTGTGTGTTCATGGCACCCATAGGGGAAAGTTTGAAGAAAAAAATTAGCAAAATCTGAGACGGAGCCTGCCCTACTTTTCAGAATGTATTGTCATAATGACAATAATATTTTTTAGGAAGTAAATTTAAACATTTTATTTTTTCTGATTTGATATCAGTCTGGTTTCAACAAGCCGCTGGTTATTCTTCAGAAAGAGGAATTACCAAGCTCCAATGAGGAATACAACCTCCATGCTAGGATGAGGATGTTTGTTCATCTACGTCAAGACTTAGAGAGGGTAAGATGCGGGCTTGGTCTGAGGGGATAGGGTGGGGGTGGGGGTTATAAAACCTCCATGCTAGGATGAGGATGTTTGTTCATCTACGTCAAGACTTAGAGAGGGTAAGATGCGGGCTTGGTCTGAGGGGATAGGGTGGGGGTGGGGGTTATACAACCTCCATGCTAGGATGAGGATGTTTGTTCATCTACGTCAAGACTTAGAGAGGGTAAGATGCCGGCTTGGTCTGAGGGGATAGGGTGGGGATGAGGGTTATACAACCTCCATGCTAGGATGAGGATGTTTGTTCATCTACGTCAAGACTTAGGGTAAGATGCGGGCTTGGTCTGAGGGGATAGGGTGGGGGTGGGGGTTATACAACCTCCATGCTAGGATGAGGATGTTTGTTCATCTACGTCAAGACTTGGAGAGGGTAAGCTGCTGGCTTAGTCTGAGGGGATAGGGTGAGGGTTATACAACCTCCATGCTAGGATGAGGATGTTTGTTCATCTATGCAAGACTTGGAGAGGGTAAGATGCCGGCTTGGTCTGAGGGGATAGGGTGGGGGTGAGGGTTATACAACCTCCATGCTAGGATGATGTTTGTTCATCTACGTCAAGACTTAGAGAGGGTAAGATGCGGGCTTAGTCTGAGGGGATAGGGTGAGGGTTATACAACCTCCATGCTAGGATGAGGATGTTTGTTCATCTATGCAAGACTTAGAGAGGGTAAGATGCCGGCTTGGTCTGAGGGGATAGGGTGGGGGTGAGGGTTATACAACCTCCATGATAGGATGAGGATGTTTGTTCATCTACGTCAAGACTTGGAGAGGGTAAGATGCGGGCTTGGTCTGAGGGAATAGGTTGGGGGTGAAGGTTATACAACCTCCATGATAGGATGAGGATGTTTGTTCATCTACGTCAAGACTTGGAGAGGGTAAGATGCCGGATTAGTCTGGGGGGATAGGGTGGGGGTGAGGGTTATACAACCTCCATGCTAGGATGAGGATGTTTGTTCATCTACGTCAAGACTTGGAGAGGGTAAGATGCGGGCTTGGTCTGAGGGAATAGGGTGGGGGTGAGGGTTATACAACCTCCATGCTAGGATGAGGATGTTTGTTCATCTACGTCAAGACTTGGAGAGGGTAAGATGCCGGCTTGGTCTGAAGGGATAGGGTGGGGGTGGGGGTTATACAACCTCCATGCTAGGATGAGGATGTTTGTTCATCTACATCAAGACTTAGAGAGGGTAAGCTGCTGGCTTAGTCTGAGGGGATAGGGTGAGGGTTATACAACCTCCATGCTAGGATGAGGATGTTTGTTCATCTATGCAAGACTTACAGAGGGTAAGATGCCGGCTTGGTCTGAGGGGATAGGGTGGGGGTGAGGGTTATACAACCTCCATGCTAGGATGATGTTTGTTCATCTACGTCAAGACTTAGAGAGGGTAAGATGCCGGCTTGGTCTGAGGGGATAGGGTGGGGGTGAGGGTTATACAACCTCCATGCTAAAATGAGCATGTTTGTTCATCTACGTCAAGACTTGGAGAGGGTAAGATGCGGGCTTGGTCTGAGGGAATAGGTTGGGGGTGAGGGTTATACAACCTCCATGATAGGATGAGGATGTTTGTTCATCTACGTCAAGACTTGGAGAGGGTAAGATGCCGGATTAGTCTGGGGGGATAGGGTGGGGGTGAGGGTTATACAACCTCCATGCTAGGATGAGGATGTTTGTTCATCTACGTCAAGACTTGGAGAGGGTAAGATGCGGGCTTGGTCTGAGGGAATAGGTTGGGGGTGAGGGTTATACAACCTCCATGCTAGGATGAGGATGTTTGTTCATCTACGTCAAGACTTAGAGAGGGTAAGATGCCGGATTAGTCTGGGGGGATAGGGTGGGGGTGAGGGTTATACAACCTCCATGCTAGGATGAGGATGTTTGTTCATCTACGTCAAGACTTAGAGAGGGTAAGATGCGGGCTTGGTCTGAGGTAATAGGTTGGGGGTGAGGGTTATACAACCTCCATGCTAGGATGAGGATGTTTGTTCATCTACGTCAAGACTTAGAGAGGGTAAGATGCAGGCTTGGTCTGAGGGGATAGGGTGGGGGTGAGGGTTATACAACCTCCATGCTAGGATGAGGATGTAAGATGCAAGATGCATGCTTGGAGGTTTGGGTGAGGTCCGAAAGGTCTCTCGAGGAGTTCAACCTCCCTTCTATATGAAGATTATATCATAAATTGTTGCAAGACTCAAGTGTTATTTTTCTTAGCGGAGAATAAAATTTGCTTTGTATGTAAATTTGTTGTACAACATATGTGGCAATCCTTTGATGACTTCTTTACCGGATCCTGTTGATGCAGAAGACGGTTATTTTGGTGTCGGATTAAAGTTGTTGTCTTCACTGAGTTACAAGTTTTAATTCTAAGCCTCTGTTTTTCAGGTGCGGAATCTCTGCTACATGGTCCAGAAACGCGAGAAACTAAGTCGACAAATGGGCACACTGCGAGAGGAAATCTTTGTGAAGCAGAGAAGGATCTTCACCAGTGACACGTCAAGGTTTTCCAAAGAGGATCTGGAATTCGCTGAACAGGCCGCCGCCCTTAGTTCTCAGGTCGCCGAGAAATCCGAATCCACATTTGACCTGTTTTCAGAAGTCAGTGTGGACGAGGATAAAGTAACTGAAGAGGTTAAACTAGTGGAGGACCTCGTGATGAGCAGTGTCGTCAAACCTAAAAAATATTTTGAATCCAGTGAGAGTTCCTCTTCGGAGACGGAGAGCTACAGCGAATCGAGGAGTAGCTCCAGAACAGAGTATTCAAAGGTTTCCTCGGAGTCTGACCAGAAGTCAATGAGTCTGATAGCTGATTTGGATTTCAATGCTGCGGAGGTTGACGACGTTAAGCGAAGTGTAGTGGTGGAAGTGGACGATCAAAGGTTGACACTTGAAAGAAGTGAACCAAAGACCACTCAAATGCCGTCTGGCAGCACCCTTGAACACACTGTGAATCATTCTGTGAACTTGAATAACAACAGTTTATTAAGGCAGAGACAGCGAGGCAGTCCGTTAAAACGAACTGCATCCGACTTTGATCAGGCAGATCATATACAAACGAAACGCACCTCGAGAAACGGTAGACATACACAAAATTCAGTCGTGAAATCGAAAATAGCATCTTACCTCAAATCATCAAAGTTAGACTTTCAGAAGCAAGACCTCAAACACACACAGGGGAAGTTATTAAATAATCCAACAGCGGAAACAGCGGAGAAGCCAAGGCATCCACGGCCGACGCTGTCACCAAGACAACTTCAGATGCAGGAGGAGGCAGCTCGTCTCAGAGAGCAGATGTTTGCCTCCAGTCCTGCTTCCAGATCCCTCCTAAGCGGCTACCGCATCCCGAAGAAGAAATCCATCCCATCCAGCGAGTCCTCACCCCCCGCCATCGAGGCAGACATTGCCACGGCGTCATCACAACCCGACCGGGAAGACCGCAGCCTAACCGCCACCCCGGAGACACGCAGCGTCCGTCGGAGAATCGAAGATGAACTCGACCGGGAGAGCAACTGTAGCGATCGTCAATTTGAGAATATCGATTCGGAGGTCAGTATTTGTCTCAAGGGGAAAGAGTCGCCCAGTTCGTGCGATTCAGAAGATGACATCATCATTGTCGACGACGACCACCAGGAACAAGTAACAAAGCAGCTTTTATCCCAGGGCCTGAGCGCCTCGAGCTCAAAACTCACCAAAAGCCAAAGTGTTGATAGACCTGACGTTAATAACAGAGTTAACGAGAACAAACCTGTTACTACTAGGTTATATGATGCTGCGTATCGTTTGCTCAACAGCGCCATTCCACTCTAGGCCAATAGTTCACTTCTTGTATTTCCTTCTTCGCTGGCTACGTCTGACAAACTTTCATAGAGTTTGATTATTTTCTTCTGGTGGAGGTACAGTTTGTTATTCAGGGTTTTTGTATTGATCATGTTTATTCAAATACTCCTAAAGAATTGGAACCACTTGTATTTCTTGTTTGCTCTTAAAAGAGAAAATACCATTAAACACCTACATGTACTGTTCTAAAACATCTTTAGAAGAATCAATTTTGAGTTGTTGGTATTCGCAAAATCTTCATGTACTCGGCTTTCAAATGATGTAGCACAAACATGTATATTGGCTGGGAGAAATACATACTGGCCCAGTAATTCAAGCACTTTGCCAGTAACCCCACAACCTAACAAGTCCTGCAGTCTAGTGTTTTTCCATGGACCAGTAACCCCACAACCGAACAAGTCCTGCAGTCTAGTTTTTCTTCTTCTTCTTCTTCTTCCTTCTGAGTGCAGCCTTCAATGATTGAAGATAGTCGCACTGCCAGACTCACCGGGGCGAACCCCTTCTCTTAGCGATAAGTGTGTACTGGGGTCTTTTACGTGCGTTGATAGTTTTTATAACAACACACAGGACCAACGGCTTTACGTCCCATCCGAAGGACGAAGCAAGTGGTGAAGTGTTTTGCTTAGGAACACAAGTGTCACGACCGGGTCTCGAACCCACACCCTGCCGATCAGGAACACCAGAGCTTGAGTTCAGTGCTCTTAACCGCTCGGCCACGACACCCCACGTGTCGTGTGTGATGAGCACCATACACTTGGTGCTTTGCCGCCTGACTTAGAAAGCACCAAGTTTAATACACAGTGATCTAAGACACAAATCAAAATAATTTCCTGCAGGCCTGGAGTGTCATCTTAGAGAGGTCAAGGCCATTTATATTTCACTAAGGGCACTTCGATTGGGAAATCTGATAAAAAAGGCACCAAGGTCAAGACCAGGGCAATGAAGGCCATGGCCTCCTTAGCCTCTGTGTAATTCTAAGCCTGATTTTGTGTCCTCTCTCAGCACTGAAAAAGCACTTGGGGGGAAAAAAACGTTTTCAAATATAAGAAAGTGAAGATCCACCCATTTGCTGCATTGTCATTATGCTGCCTGTGCCCAAGAGCATGATAAAATGGGTTTTGGGGGGTTTTTAAAGTTTTTTTTTTACAAATACTTGTTTGGTTATGTGTAAAATAAGGGCCCCAATCTCTCCCCCCCCCCCCCCCACCCACCCATTTAGGAAGGCAACCATCTTCATTTACACTTGCTAACATTTGACTGAAATACATTATTTGACTTTAATATACAAGAATGGTTGTGTGTACTGTGTAAGATATTTCATAACATGATATCAGATTGGAGGCTGGCATTTTTATCTGTCATTTGAAACCACAGTGGATGATATTAAAAAGTCGGACAGTAGGAGGGTTGACTGTGTTCAGTGTACATCGATCACTGCATAAAATTATATTGGAGGCTGGTGTAGTTTATCTATCATTCAAAACCGCAGTGGGTGATATTGAAAAGTTGACTGTGTACTGTATACATGCATTCTGCACATGACATCATGTGTTGCAGGGTGGCATAGTTCAAAACCGCAGTGGGTGATATTGAAAAGTAAGACAGTAGGAGGGTTGACTGTGTACTGTATACATGCATTCTGCACATGATATCATGTGTTGCAGGGTGGCATAGTTCAAAACCGCAGTGGGTGATATTGAAAAGTCAGACAGTAGGAGGGTTGACTGTGTACTGTATACATGCATTCTGCACATGATATCATGTGTTGCAGGGTGGCATAGTTCAAAACCGCAGTGGGTGATATTGAAAAGTCAGACAGTAGGAGGGTTGACTGTGTACTGTATACATGCATTCTGCACATGATAGCATGTGTTGCAGGGTGGCATAGTTTTTCTATCCTTCAAAACCATAGTGGATGATATTGAAAGGTCGGACAGTAGGAGGGTTGACTGTACTGTGTAGATGCATTTACTACATGATATGTTGTGGGTTAGCATAGTTTAAATATCATTCAAAACGACTGGATGATATTAAAGGGTCACACTGTAGGAGGGTTACAAATGGTGTCAATGAGCAGGTCATGCAGTATGTTGTTTTTGGTTGAAAACACTAACAAGCTCCATGTGCTTTGTGCGATTTAACCCAAGTAAAAAGTCTAAAAGGTATGCTAACGTATGCTCTCTACAGTAACTTCTGCAAAATACTGGCTTAAAACATTCGCATGTCAGTAAAGTTTGAAGCTTAGCATAATGTAGAAAGTTACTGAGTAGAATTAAAGGTAGGGTCATAGCTTGGTAAATCCTCCAAAAATTAATTACCATAAAATCTTACTTGGTGAGAAGCACTGCAGCTGTTGATAGTATTAACTATTTTGAGAAAGGATTTCCCTTCAAGGTAACATGGGTTGGGTAATTTTTCACCCCAAAATCATTGAATCTGAGAAAACGAATTGTTTCTCGGATTTCCATGGGTTGGTGTCTATTTGCGAATACTGCAGCCAGAGATGAGGTTGGTACCCGCTGTCATCTTGTTAAACATGGATGGATTCAACGTTCTTGTGAAAATACTGTGAACTGTATGTTGCTGTTTTCTCAGCAAGCTGACACTGTATTCAGCTGAAACCAGCTCTGGCTGAAACTTTCACATGTGACTTTTATTGTATCTTGCCTACGATCAAGCATTATGTTGCCAAAAACCCAATGTATGACTCTACTTTACAGAATAAAACAACCATGTGAATTAAAGCTCTTTGGTTCTGAGAAGATCCAGGGTTGAGATCCTGCAGGGTCTCAGTGTTTCCAACAGTGTTTTCTGCTGATCTTCAGGACAAGAAACTGTTTGCGAGTTAGATTTCAACAATGTCTGGTACAATGACTTGCTTAGTCACAAGTTACTGCTTAAAATTGAATTCCTCAGACTGTAGAGACAGTTGCTATTTCAAATGGTTCAGGGCAAGCTTTTGTGTAGCAACCTCCAGATGAGCAAACCCTGGTACCATTATGCCATACACGTCCATTCAAAATTGTTTGTGGGTGTTTGCCATCTCTTGCATCACTATGCAAAAACTTGCCCCGATCCATGTGACAGCAATTGTCGATGTCGTCTAAACTTAAAGGTGCTGCATACGTTTGGTAATTGGAGCCCACTGTTTGTTTCAAACCTAAATAATTGTAGGTACATACAATAAAACTAACCTGTGAAAATTTCACTTCAAAAGGTGGTCGCGTTTTTGAGATATCACCGAAAAAACAGCGCGAATATTTCCACGCAGGAAGAATATTCCCTATAGGAATGCACAATCTGAGAAGCGTTACGGCCGTAACGCTTCTCAGATTCAAATTTTGGGGTGATAAAAAGTTATATATTTTTCCATAACCGTAGTACTTCGAAGTGAAAAGTTTCTCAAAATGCATTATACTATCCAAAGCTGCTGTACTTCTTACCAAGTAAGCTTTTATTGCCATTAATTTTCAGAGTCGTTACCAAATGCATACAGACCCTTTAAGACTAAACAAGTATTTGTACCAGACATTATTCACAGCTCAGTTAAGGGCAATTTTGGATTTCAGGTGAGTGTTTTACAAAAGTTAGATTTGAATTATGTCTGGTACAATGCTTTCTTCGATCACAAGTGATTGCTCAATTTGAATTCCTCAGACTAAATCCAGTGTTGCTTTGTCATATGGTTTCTGGGCAACTCCATCAGCAAAGAATTGTGTGTCGGTGTTCGTCGTCTCTTATGCAACTTTGTGGCTAAATGGGGTACTGCACCAGACTAAGGTCGATCAAATCTAACTCGCTAAGGTCGATCAAATCTAACTCGCTCAGGTCGATCAAATCTAACTCGCTCAGGTCGATCAAATCTAACTCACTAAGGTCGATCAAATCTAACTGGCTAAGATCGATCAAATCTAATTCGCAAAAGTAGACCTTTAGAGGACTATTCTGAAATACTGAATAATAATCACTGAAGATAAAACTTTATGGAAATTTGATTTGTGTTGCGTTTCTGGTTGATTTTCAAATGCTATTATGGGCTTATTTTTGGTATTTTATTTGTTTTCCTCATTTGCTTATGATCTCAATGGTAAATGATAAACTGCTTTTATTTTATTCAATTATTGGCAAAGTTGGTTTGTACATGTTGTGTTTACATCATTGCCGAGCTGACTGAATGTGTAGAAAGTCCCTCCTTTTGCAATTTCTTTTGTTAAAATTCGTTCCTGAATAAATTTGGACTTGTATATAACGGAAGCAATGAGTGGTGTTTGGTGTTTTTTTTCATATAGGAAACTGCATATGAACATGAGAAAAGAGGTAAAAGTATTGTTGTAAAAGTTTCAACAAATTTCATCAAGTAAGGGTCAAGTACCAACCATGACCTCACACCATTTTTTGTTGTAATTTTTGTTGATGGAATTCTGTTTCCTTGATTTTGACAGTGCCTTTAAGACAAAATTGTTCAACTTTCCATTGAGGATTGGCATGGGTAAGAGATTTCAAATGTATTATAAGTATGACCTTTATTTTTTCAAACACTCTTTGTTTCCTTTTAAAGGCAAAGTATACTTTGGGTTTTTGGAAGCGTTCGATTGTTTTTATTCGTTATAAATGTTGATATAATTATATACAATAAAACTAACCTGGGAAAATTTCATTTCAAAAGGTGGTCGTGTTTTTTAGATATCGCTGAAAAAATGGAGCAAATAATGTCCAAACAGGAAGAATAATCCCTAATAGGAATACACAATCTGAGAAGCGTTTCTGACAAACATTTCTCAGATTCCAATTTTGGGGGCATACAAACTGATATATTTTTTACATGACCACAAAACTTCAAAGTGAATTTCTCAAAATGCTTTAAACTATCAAAAGCTACTGTAGGCTTCTAGCCAATAGGTTTTGCCATACATTTTGAGAGTGATAAACAAACGTATACCTTCCCTTTAGGTTTGATCTGCACTTTGCTTATTCACTAACAGAAAACAAAATTTACTGGAAACTAAAATCTTAACAATAAAATAAATAAGTAAAAAACAAAAATAGTGAAAGCTATGAGACAAAAACAAGCAAACAACACAAAATAAGTATTTACATATTTGACCAACTTCGGATGAACAAACCATAAACAATAGACCTTATGACGTCATTTGAGTAGGGCGCCCTCACCTAGAGGTCAAAAGGAAGATGCTCATCGGCCAGTCTTGTGCGCCGCGCGTACAAATCAGCGCGTTTCCATTGTTTCATCATCAGTTAATACCTCTAAGATGGCGGCTTGGTGACGTCAATGCATAAGGTCTATTGAAAAGCATAACAATTTGAAATGTAATTCATAATTTGAAAGTGATCAATTTATTGGCAACTCTTTTTAAAGGGAGTGTACACCTTTGGTAATTACTTCAAAAATGAATTACCATAAAAACTTACTTGGTAAAGAGCACTTGAGAGCTTTTGACATTATAAAACATTGTTAGAAACAGCACCCTTTGAAGTAATGTAGATTTAGAGAAAAAGGTAATTTTTCACCCATAAATTTGAACCTGAGAAAGGCTTCAGGCATCACAGTGAAAGCACACTATTTTATGAAGCAAGGATGTTGTTTCTTTCATAAATTTTTTCTTGCAACTTCAATGACCAATTGAGCCAAAATTTTCACAGGTTTGTTATTTTATGCAGATGTTGGGATACACCAAGTGAGAATACTGGTCTTTGACAATTTAAAGACTATCCTGCCTTTAACTATCTACTTTTGTTGACTTGCTAATTTGTAGGCAACAGAGGGCGCCATATAGTGACACCGTTAAATTGTAATACTGTCACGTACGCGCGCGTGTTTTATTTTATCTTATTTTTTTATTACACTTTTGCACTGGCATAAAAATTACAGAAAATGGTGATAAAAATATACAAATATAAAAAGCAAAATAAACCAAGCCAGCTAGTGCGTGGCAAGGAGAAACAGGTGACCAGCACCTCTACAAGGCCATCCTACGCTTGATTGTACGTAATATAGTTACTCTCTACATTTGCTGCATCACTTGTTCGACCGTGTTCCCGGCTCGGGGAGGTAGCACTGCAGCCAATTTTGGAAAATACATTGAATGGTAAGAAACCAATTTTCCCTGCAAAATTATTCACTCTATCGGGCTTCACTGTCGTGTCGGCGAACCGTTGCTCTTGTTTGTTGTTACTGTTTTGTTTAGTGTTGGTGTTTGTTTTTTCATGGAGGTAGAATTGTGGTCAAACCTGGGACCCTGCTGTGGGTGTAATTCGATAGTGTTTTGGCTCCCACCATCAACCAAGGTCAGTCAGGTCATCACTTGCAATGCGAGTGAAGACCTGACTCGCATGTCCGACGAGAGGTCGTAATTGGCAAAGTGGCTGATGACCATGATGACAGCGGGCTTAGTGTCAAAACTCTGTGTACCTATTAACTACTTCTAGAAACTATAAGGCTCCCCCGTGAGCCTTATACTATAGGGGTCTAACTACATTTTGGACCTCCGTAAGAACGCTAGCCTATACAACTTCACAACGTTTTCAAAATGGTCGTTGATAGGTGAACAATACGGTGGTTTGCCATCAATATCTACAGTTTCCTTTGCACTACACAACACAAACTTTCCCCATACACTTAATATACATTCATAATGAATGCATTTCCTTTTTGTTGAGTTATGTTCAAAAACATCTTCAAAAAATGAAATTTACCACGCAATACTAACGGTTGTTTTTCCCTCATCGCGGCACTCGCGCGGCGTTCGCGATTTGCGCAAAAAAATAAGACTGCGCGGTGTGCGCGGAGCCTTCCAATTGGCTTCCGGCGCACACCGCGCTGTCTTTTGGCTCCGCGCACACCGCGCAGTCTTATTTTTTTGCGCAAATCGCGAACGCCCCGCGAGTGCCGCGATGAGGGAAAAACAACCGTGAGTATTGCGTGGTAAATTTCATTTTTTGAAGATGTTTTTGAACATAACTCAACAAAAAGGAAATGCATTCATTATGAATGTATATTAAGTGTATGGGGAAAGTTTGTGTTGTGTAGTGCAAAAGAAACTGTAGATATTGATGGCAAACCACCGTAAAATGTTCACCTATCAACGACCATTTTGAAAACGTATAGCGTCATACCATACGGAGGTCCAAAATGTTAGACCCCTAAGGCTCACGGGGGAGCCTTATAGTTTCTAGAAGTACTGTGGGTGTAATTCGATAGTGTTTTGGCTCCCACCATCAACCAAGGTCAGTCAGGTGTACTCGGGTCATCACTTGCAATGCGAGTGATGACCTGACTCGCATGTCCGAGAGGTCGTAATTGGCAAAGTGGCTGATGACCATGATGACAGCGGGCTTAGTGTCAAAACTCTGTGTACCTATTAACAATTAATATTAACATTTAGATATTCTTAGATATTCAGTTGACATCAATTACAAAACAAGAACAGTGTGTGACTGTCAGACTGTGACCTGTGTAGTGACACAGCACGGATGGATACATTCATTTGGACGTGACTTGTCAGTTTCTGTTGCGCCGGTCGCATTGTATGCAACGGAGGAGTCCAACCTGGGCTGCGCTATACATAACTTCCGACGAATGTCAGACTCAGGGCTCGAATTTGGGGAGAAAATCCACAAGACTACAGGGCTTGTAGCTCAAAAATCTTTACTGGACCAGGCATTTTTTTACAAGACCAGATTCAAAATGTGAAAATAAAACATTGCTGACACATATTAACATGCATTTGACTGCTTTTATATGAACCCGAACTGAGACAAGTAGGAGAAGAGTATACTTGATTACTCATAGAATTGAAAGATAATTTATCAGACCCAAAGTCAACACATAATTTGTTTCTGTTATTCAATTGAAAAACACAAGTCCCAAGACCATCGGACTTGTTAGGTCATAAGTTTACTGGCCCAACACTAAAATTACTGGCCTGGGGCCTGTGGTCCAGTGTTAAATTCGAGCCCTGCAGACAACTCGACGGTTCGACAACTCGACAGTCTGACAACTCGACGGGTCAGACAACTCGTCCGGTCGGACAACTCGACAGCTTTGCCTTTACAACTCGCCAGTGAGACAACTCGACGGAGTGCCAAGAAGCATTTCTGACAGAAACGCTTCTCAGATTCAAATTTTGGGGCATACAACCTGATATCTTTGTCCATAACATCTTTACTTCCAAGTGAATTGATTCTCAAAATGCTTTATACTATCGAAAGCTGCTGTACTTCTAACCAAGTAACTTTTTATTGCCATTAAATTTAAGAGTGATTACCAAACGTACATACCTTCCCTATAATAAGCATTAACAAGTATTAAATTCGGTCACTTGAGGTCTTAAAAAATGGATGAAGCGTGTAATGATTTTTCCTATCAGCTCATAAAGAACTGAATGTACAAAACCAATGGGAGCTGTTGTAAAAAAGTTATAAAAGTATAAACAAAAGAGGGACAATAAGAGGTCCACGATTGCAGGCGTATACGTACACACTTGCGTGTGTGTGTGGGTAGGTATCCACATTCAAACCGTGGACCTATAACAAAAGGGACAATAGGTCCACGGTTGCTATCACAAAGGAAAGCATTGTGGTCCATCAATATCTACAGTTTCCTTTGCACTACACAACACAAACTTTCCCCATACACTTAATATACATTCATAATGAATGCATTTCCTTTTTGTTGAGTTATGTTCAAAAACATCTTCAAAAAATGAAATTTACCACGCAATACTAACGGTTGTTTTTCCCTCATCGCGGCACTCGCGCGGCGTTCGCGATTTGCGCAAAAAAATAAGACTGCGCGGTGTGCGCGGAGCCTTCCAATTGGCTTCCGGCGCACACCGCGCTGTCTTTTGGCTCCGCGCACACCGCGCAGTCTTATTTTTTTGCGCAAATCGCGAACGCCCCGCGAGTGCCGCGATGAGGGAAAAACAACCGTGAGTATTGCGTGGTAAATTTCATTTTTTGAAGATGTTTTTGAACATAACTCAACAAAAAGGAAATGCATTCATTATGAATGTATATTAAGTGTATGGGGAAAGTTTGTGTTGTGTAGTGCAAAAGAAACTGTAGATATTGATGGCAAACCACCGTAAAATGTTCACCTATCAACGACCATTTTGAAAACGTATAGCGTCATACCATACGGAGGTCCAAAATGTTAGACCCCTAAGGCTCACGGGGGAGCCTTATAGTTTCTAGAAGTACTGTGGGTGTAATTCGATAGTGTTTTGGCTCCCACCATCAACCAAGGTCAGTCAGGTGTACTCGGGTCATCACTTGCAATGCGAGTGATGACCTGACTCGCATGTCCGAGAGGTCGTAATTGGCAAAGTGGCTGATGACCATGATGACAGCGGGCTTAGTGTCAAAACTCTGTGTACCTATTAACAATTAATATTAACATTTAGATATTCTTAGATATTCAGTTGACATCAATTACAAAACAAGAACAGTGTGTGACTGTCAGACTGTGACCTGTGTAGTGACACAGCACGGATGGATACATTCATTTGGACGTGACTTGTCAGTTTCTGTTGCGCCGGTCGCATTGTATGCAACGGAGGAGTCCAACCTGGGCTGCGCTATACATAACTTCCGACGAATGTCAGACTCAGGGCTCGAATTTGGGGAGAAAATCCACAAGACTACAGGGCTTGTAGCTCAAAAATCTTTACTGGACCAGGCATTTTTTTACAAGACCAGATTCAAAATGTGAAAATAAAACATTGCTGACACATATTAACATGCATTTGACTGCTTTTATATGAACCCGAACTGAGACAAGTAGGAGAAGAGTATACTTGATTACTCATAGAATTGAAAGATAATTTATCAGACCCAAAGTCAACACATAATTTGTTTCTGTTATTCAATTGAAAAACACAAGTCCCAAGACCATCGGACTTGTTAGGTCATAAGTTTACTGGCCCAACACTAAAATTACTGGCCTGGGGCCTGTGGTCCAGTGTTAAATTCGAGCCCTGCAGACAACTCGACGGTTCGACAACTCGACAGTCTGACAACTCGACGGGTCAGACAACTCGTCCGGTCGGACAACTCGACAGCTTTGCCTTTACAACTCGCCAGTGAGACAACTCGACGGAGTGCCAAGAAGCATTTCTGACAGAAACGCTTCTCAGATTCAAATTTTGGGGCATACAACCTGATATCTTTGTCCATAACATCTTTACTTCCAAGTGAATTGATTCTCAAAATGCTTTATACTATCGAAAGCTGCTGTACTTCTAACCAAGTAACTTTTTATTGCCATTAAATTTAAGAGTGATTACCAAACGTACATACCTTCCCTATAATAAGCATTAACAAGTATTAAATTCGGTCACTTGAGGTCTTAAAAAATGGATGAAGCGTGTAATGATTTTTCCTATCAGCTCATAAAGAACTGAATGTACAAAACCAATGGGAGCTGTTGTAAAAAAGTTATAAAAGTATAAACAAAAGAGGGACAATAAGAGGTCCACGATTGCAGGCGTATACGTACACACTTGCGTGTGTGTGTGGGTAGGTATCCACATTCAAACCGTGGACCTATAACAAAAGGGACAATAGGTCCACGGTTGCTATCACAAAGGAAAGCATTGTGGTCCACAGTTGCTATCACAAAGAGTTGAACAAAGGAGGGTCCACGATTGCCGGTATTTACACACGTGTGTGTGTGTGTGTGATGCTGGGCAGTCTTGTGCAAGACAATCTCATTTTGTTTCACCCCACAATTTTTCCCGCTCTTACAACACGAATTGCCCCTTGAGACGGGGAGGTCTTGCACCTGTAAACACTAGGTGCAGGGAAGAGCAATTCATTGACAAATAAAATAGTGCACTAGGACACCAAACCGTTGCTGTGGTGAGGAGGTAATACATGTAGATGAGTCTATTCAAACGATCTGGCTCATCCAGGTTCACTAGGACACCAAACCGTTGCTGTGGTGAGGAGGTAATACATGTAGATGAGTCTATTCAAACGATCTGGCTCATCCAGGTTCACTAGGACACCAAACCGTTGCTGTGGTGAGGAGGTAATACATGTAGATGAGTCTATTCAAACGATCTGGCTCATCCAGGTTCACTAGGACACCAAACCGTTGCTGTGGTGAGGAGGTAATACATGTAGATGAGTCTATTCAAACGATCTGGCTCATCCAGGTTCACTAGGACACCAAACCGTTGCTGTGGTGAGGAGGTAATACATGTAGATGAGTCTATTCAAACGATCTGGCTCATCCAGGTTCACTAGGACACCAAACCGTTGCTGTGGTGAGGAGGTAATACATGTAGATGAGTCTATTCAAACGATCTGGCTCATCCAGGTTCACTAGGACACCAAACCGTTGCTGTGGTGAGGAGGTAATACATGTAGATGAGTCTATTCAAACGATCTGGCTCATCCAGGTTCACTAGGACACCAAACCGTTGCTGTGGTGAGGAGGTAATACATGTAGATGAGTCTATTCAAACGATCTGGCTCATCCAGGTTCACTAGGACACCAAACCGTTGCTGTGGTGAGGAGGTAATACATGTAGATGAGTCTATTCAAACGATCTGGCTCATCCAGGTTCACTAGGACACCAAACCGTTGCTGTGGTGAGGAGGTAATACATGTAGATGAGTCTATTCAAACGATCTGGCTCATCCAGGTTCACTAGGACACCAAACCGTTGCTGTGGTGAGGAGGTAATACATGTAGATGAGTCTATTCAAACGATCTGGCTCATCCAGGTTCACTAGGACACCAAACCGTTGCTGTGGTGAGGAGGTAATACATGTAGATGAGTCTATTCAAACGATCTGGCTCATCCAGGTTCACTAGGACACCAAACCGTTGCTGTGGTGAGGAGGTAATACATGTAGATGAGTCTATTCAAACGATCTGGCTCATCCAGGTTCACTAGGACACCAAACCGTTGCTGTGGTGAGGAGGTAATACATGTAGATGAGTCTATTCAAACGATCTGGCTCATCCAGGTTCACTAGGACACCAAACCGTTGCTGTGGTGAGGAGGTAATACATGTAGATGAGTCTATTCAAACGATCTGGCTCATCCAGGTTCACTAGGACACCAAACCGTTGCTGTGGTGAGGAGGTAATACATGTAGATGAGTCTATTCAAACGATCTGGCTCATCCAGGTTCACTAGGACACCAAACCGTTGCTGTGGTGAGGAGGTAATACATGTAGATGAGTCTATTCAAACGATCTGGCTCATCCAGGTTCACTAGGACACCAAACCGTTGCTGTGGTGAGGAGGTAATACATGTAGATGTAGATGAGTCTATTCAAACGATCTGGCTCATCCAGGTTCACCAGGGCCCAATTTTACAGAGCTGCTTAAGCAGCAAACAGTACTTAAATGGAAGGTACATTTGGTAATCACTCTTAAAATTAGTGGCAATAAAAACGTATTGGTTAGAAGCCTACAGCCTGACAGCAGCTTTCCATAGTAGTATGTAAAGCACTTTGAGACACATTTCACTCTGAAGTTTTGTGGATGTAAAAAGATATCAGTTTTTATGCCCCCAAATTCGAATTTGAGAAGTGTTTCTGTCAGAAACGCTTCTCAGATTGTGTGTTCCTATTAGGGATTAATCTTCAGGAACTGCATGGACATATTTGCTCCAGATTTTCGGCGATAGGCCCTATCTCAAAATAGCGACCACCTTTTGAAATGTCATTTTCACAGGTTAGTTTTATTGTATGTACATTTATATAGGATTAAAATCGAAAGGTTCCAAAAATCAAAGGTAGATACTTTACCTTTAAAACAATATTCTGATAAGCAGAAATAAGCAGGATACCAGCCACTCAGGAAACATTTTGAATGTCATTCTGACTGGTAACCTTATTTTGATAAGCATAATTTGTTGTGCGTAGCTGCTTTTTGTGCTTTATTAGCTCTATGAAATTGGGCCCAGGTTTGAATACTTTTGGTACATGTAGAAAAGAGCGTTATCCAATTCCGTCCCTCACGTGAGGGATGGAAATTAATGGACAAATGCCTTTCCTTAGTGAATATAGCAGATAAAAACTGAATTGAACCTACATGTTTACTTGCTAATGATGTTAATACACATTCTTAAAGTATTATTTAGTGAAAATCACTTAAAGATTTTAAGCAGGGGTCGTTTTTTATGCGTGAGGGACGGACAATCAATAGAATTGACAAACACTACCTTTTGTACATTTCTGTACACTTCTGTACATTTTCAAATATTTTATTGAAACTTGAAATTTTTTATTGACTACTCTTACTAATTATTAACAATGAATAGCAATATGTTTCATGAATTGTCAAACAATTTCAAGTCAGTTACACTCAGGAAAGTGGAGGGAATTCTTCAAAAATGTGTGATGACGGACAAAATGAGACTTATTTTTAAAATCAACAATATTAATAAAATTCATCTTGGAATATAATTTTTGACATTTAAATAATATGATTTGAGAAAAAAAGGGTATAAAAGGGTTTATTTGAGATGTATGACCTTGTTTTATAAAGTGAGGGACGGACGTGAGGGACGGACATGATCACATATTGTTCACATTTACACACACAAAATATGTAAAGTGAGGGACGGACATGTCCGTCCCTCACTTTTTAAAATTGAAATAACTAGGACCCACAATGTTTCAGTGACTTGTGATATTCATTTCTGGAAAGCTGATGTAGTCTGTCATTTGAAGTACCGTTTTGATTAATTTGAGAAACTCTCAAATTTTCATCAAATGTTTACCAGTTTTGGATCACGCTCAAAACTTTTTAAAAGCATACCTCATTCTATTTTTTGAAGACTTAAAATGTGTATTTATTTTTCTTTTCTACTTTATTTGATAGCATTTCCTGCGCAGCACTGTACTCTCAATAAGTCACATTCTGAAAGCGGAAGAAAGCAATAAACCTCCAACATGAACTACGCTCGCTTCTTGAACGCTGTCAGTAGAGCAAGACGACCATCACCCCTAAGGGGTCTGAGTAAGTAGCCACAGTCTGACTGTTAGTCTTGGTTTAAGACCCTCCTGTTATTAATAACTTCCCATGATCCATCACCACAAGAGGGCGTGTTCTCACCCAAGACAGCTATCACGGGAGTCCGCTAAACTCCTGTGAGAGTGGTTCTTGGGGTGATAGCAGTACATGGTTGAAAGTGCCCTCTATCTGCGACACTGTCGGCGAGGGAATTACTATCATTAGGAGTAGAGCTTTCCAGATAATAAACAACAGGAGCGTCTTGAAGCAAGACTACCTTGCTGTGTGTTAGTGACTCAGGAAACAACTGCTTATGATGTATTAAGGTCAGGGACTTATAGGAACTCTGCACTTTGCACTTGAGGTTTCAGACATGGTAATAGTGCTACCAGTAGCCTAATTCATAAGATTTCTCTATCACAGGTTTTGCCCTTGACACAAGGGCCCAATTTCATAGAGCTGCTTAAGCACGAAAAGTAGCTAAGCAAAATTATGCTTACCAGAATAAGGTTATCAGCCAAACTACCATCTCACTTGTGACTGGTATCCTGTTAATTTCTGCTAAGCAATATTTTCTGCTTAAAGCAAGTCTATGAAATTGGGCCCTGGCTGGCTTACTTTGTATTCACAAAAGCTGTTGTGGGTTTGTAAAGACCTCTTCTTAATCTAATAACTCCCTCACTCTAACAAAATCCAACACCATTATGGTAAACTCAAAACCCAAATTGTTCGACTCTAAAGCCCTTTTCACATGGGGGAAATAAGCAGGGGGCTCATGGCTCTATAGAACACAAACTTTGTCAAGTCTACATGCACAAGCATGGGTCCATTGTCTTTTTCCTGACCAAGATTGAGACCAGCAACAAAAATATGTGTATCTGAATGGACATTTATGTTGAATAATATATAATAGTGAAGCAGAAGTCCTGTAGGATAAACTATGGCAACCAGTGATCACAACTTTGTGGACATTGGACTTCAACTCTGCAGGTAAAAACAAGGTGTCCCTTGCCCCACTCACATGCCTGTAATAATAAAACCAAGTTTGTTCATTGTGTTATTCGCTGTATTCGTCTACGTGTACTTTATTCAGATTAATTAAATACATCTAATCTTGGAGATAAAGTTCCGATAATACGTATCAAGTAAAGTGTGTGCTATTAGAACTTCCAGCAAGTAATCTGGACAGTTAGTTGAATGAGCATGATGGTCTACTTTAAAACCTAAAGCCCAAGGCTTCCTGTCCGTATTATAGTTTTTTCATGGAACAGTGGTAGTCTTTTCGGGACACTACATGTACATGTAGGTGGCAGCAGATCATGAACCAAACCCACGCTCTTGGAAGTATTTGAGTATTGGACCATGAATCAAACACTGCTGTACTGTCTTTTTAAAATTTTTGAAATTTCCTCTTTTCAAAGCTGAGATCCTCCAGCAAAGTCCAGCTGGCACCATTTCTATGGCAACCGGTCTTCCCAACGTTGAGCAATTCCCATTTGAAGAGGCTACTTTCAAGCTGAGGTATGTCGATATTATTCAGGGAGATGCTTTTCAGTAAGACCTGTTCAACAGGTTAGAAAACTGCTAAACAAGAAATAGCGGGGAACCGGGAACAAACAATAGACACAATCGGCGACCGGAGTCACGTGACTCATAGTGGGTATCCATCACTAGCTTTGTTCAAAACTTCCCTGAAGACTCACCTAATGAGGACTGCATAAACATTCCCTTCTTCTAATGTGTCGCTGCGCCCTGAGCATCTTAAGATGGATACCGGCGCATTATAAATGCCCATTATTATTATTATTATACAATGTAAACAAACCAAGCAAGCAATGCACAGTGAGCATGGAAAAGCATGGCTGCTTCCCACCTTACCGCAGAAGCGCTCGGAAGCAGCCAAGCATTTCCATTCATGCTGCGCGTTGATTGCTTGGTTTGTTTACATTGTATACCCACAATGGGTCTCGGACTGCAGTCACTGATTCTGTCTATTATTTTGTCAAAATTTTGCTGGTGATAACACGTATCACCAGCTAAATTTTGACAAAATAGGGGTAGGGTGGTGTGACCCTGGTGTGTAGTAGTCCGCTAACTTGTTAAAAAGTAGGACGCCAACTCGCAGAGATTAAGGAGTTAAATTCAAATAAAGCGAATCAAGACAAAATTAATTTTGGACTACAAAATGATGGTTTGGATTTATTTCCAAGAGGTTAATAAATGTTAGGCTGACAAAAAAGTAGTTATATCAATTCAGTCACTTTAAATCCCCGACAATCTCTGATCAAATTAATCCATACATTACATCATAGAAATCCCATTAATCCACTTGACCTAACCAAGTTAATGTATTCTTATAGTACAAGTAAATATAATCTAATCCAGTCTAATCCAAATCTTATTTATTCTGATCCACATCCAAATCAAATCAAATCCAAATCAAATCCAATGAAATCAAATCAAATGAAATGAAATCCAAATCAAATCAAATCAAATCAAATCCCCGAGCACTACCATGACCAAGCAGCCAGCCACTCACGAGCTGGTATAACAAAACGGATCTTATACCGTAATTTCCTGCGTATAAGGCGCAGTACCCTTAAATTACCAAAATAAGATTTAAGGGTTAACAGATAAGGCGCACCTCCACATAAGGCGCAACATTACCTGCACAACATACACGCTTGCCATGTCCCATACTGCTAGGTGCTGGTACATCAACACATACAGGGGTGATTGTGATGGTATAAAAGAACACCTACCATAACGCAAAGGGATCGTTATTTTTTAATCACAAAGATGAGTAAAACATCACTTCTATTTTTTCATTATTATTTTTTCATTTTCGTTTTAAAGATTTTTTCTTTAAACCATAGCTTTGTAGCTTTTCTTTTTACACAACGCAACACACGTTTTCCCAACGTTTCCCAATGAATGGGCTGCTAGTCTTTGCTATCTCGCATTTTTGAAGGCTACAATACATGCAAGAACTTGCATACGCTAGAGGGCGCTTTCTTATTAATGCCCCTGGTATTGGCTTGTATTGGCTGTGCCTGAATTGGCATCTTCAAATGCAGCTATAGCTTGATTGCTGTAAATGCATATGATTCAATGTTGCAGCTGTAGCCAACAGTCACACCCAAAGTTGATAATGAACAATTGTGACTCCCCACCCCCAAAATCAGGCACTTCTCAGAAATAGTAAAATTGCTTTAAAAGTGTAGAAAACCAAATCATCAATGTGATGTGATGTAAAAAGGGTGTGTACAACACTGGTAAGATTTAAATATAAATGTTCACAGATTTGCACATAACTTACATGGTATAAAGATTGTCGTGGTGGAAAATTTCCCTTGAAATAGTTTTGCTTGAACTGCTATAATTTTTAAGAAATCAGTAAAACAATTAGTCTTTATTACGCATGATAAAATTTGATGTTTGAAAACAGTGGGGGTATTCTCTGTTTTCTCATTACTCCGAAGACCGATTTAGCTTTAAAACTTTTTCAAGTTTGTTATTTCACAAATATGTTGGAGAAAAAAAATATGTTGGGTCACATCAAGTCGGGAAACTGGTCTTTGACAATTACCAATGTTGTACATGTGCTTTAAACAATCTATACATGTTTTTAAACAAAAATTAGGTGTCATTTTTGAAAGCTCTTCTCATCTATTTGATGAGCCAATAAATTCGAATTTGAGTTTTTGCAGAATGTGACAACTGGTTTTGGCATAGATCGTCACAATTTACAGATTGTAGGAATGTACTTTGAGATTACTGTGGGCCTATAGGCATTTAATATTATTGAACTGATTGAACACACCATCATCATAAACTTTATCTCTCTCTTTTTGCTGTAGGGATAATACCAGCATGCACGTCAATGCAGCAGATATGAGGGTGGCGTTACAGTACACGGCAACACCAGGGTAAGTCCATGAGAAAAATAGGAGAAATTTGCAATTGATCAAATTCAAAATATCCTTCATACACAGACACATTCCCTGTTGATTTTGGAACTTTTATGTTTGCTTATGTCAGGCCTGTTACTTCCTGATACTTTTTTATTTTATTTATTTAAAACCATATTTAATGAGGGTGACCCATCCAGCACAGCTGATCATTTGGGGCCCTCACATAATAAAAAAATATTTAAAAAACCCCCAAAACATCAAAGATAAAATACACAAAACGACAAGACTTGGCAGAAGTTGTGTAAAAAGGGAAATAAAGAACTAATAATGTACAAAAGGCCTATCATTAAAAGACTAATGGACGAAATAAAAATTAAAGGAATACGAGCGCCCCCATCCTCCCGAATGCAGATCACTTCATGGAGGCAATGCCCTCAATGCTTCTGCTCATTGCCTCGGTGCCCCTGGAATTATTCCTGTAGTGCCCTTAATATGAAGGAAAAGCTGCCTTGCCCTTAAATGAAGGGTCATACTTTGGTAATGACCCCAAAAAAGAAATTGTGTAATTTTTATGCAAAAGCCTACTTGTTATATTATGTAAATAGTAAGTGCCCCCTATGCTTAGAAATGAATAAAGTATGTTGAAAAAATGGAATCCCAAGAGATTGCATCTAGGTGATATTGGAAATTTCATTGGTGTCTGTTTGAATGCTGCCCTCAATACGGCCAGAGATGCGGTTGGTACCCGCTGTCACCTCGCTAAAAGTGGATTAATGAATTCAACTTTCTGTATGAAAAAAAGCAAGGATCTATGTGTGAGTTATATAATATATTTTAAAACTCTATTGCTGCTGCATTTACATAACGGATCTTTGGCTGCCCTGATTTTTGTCAATTTTGATTGCATTATTTATTTCCTGTAATATTATAAATTTAAGACTAATCATCATTTTCAGTTGCAGTAGTATTTCCTGTGATACCTTGTTGATATTTATGTATTATTGTAAACAATCCAGCATTTCTGTTCTACTTTGCTGTGACACACTTCTGCAAGTTGTCATGCTACAATTTGCCATTAACAGTTCTGTAATACTTGTGTGATATTTTAGTTGTGACTATTACCTGCAGAATACTGTCATTGTTTGTGTAATATTGTTGATGTTTCTGTATAATAATTATGTTTCTCTGTGTCTATTTTTCTTCATGTAATATACTTAATTTTGCAAATACTTGATGTGAAAGTACTCTTGTAATACTTCTTGAATATGTTCCTAATACTTTTTGCATATGATTCCTTTACTCAGGCTTCCTGAGTTAAGGGATTTGCTCATTAAAATGCAAATACAACTTCACAATCCTCCGACGTTAGACAGTAGCAATCCAGACAACCAGATGGATCTGATGGTGTCTACAGGAAGTCAACACGCTCTCAGCACGGTAAAAGCAACTTCCATTAAAGACCTGTCTAATTTGCGGCTGATTTTACCCGAAAAAATTACGGGAAAGCTCCATTAAATAAAGAGGCAAAAATGAAACATCCTTTTCGTCTGACAACTCACACCTGTTATCTCCTTTTCCATACAGTCCAGTTAATTGGATCATTTTTTTCCTCCATGATTGGATCATGCACACACCATTAGGGCTGCTGACTGCCCCAGGCAGATTAATTGCTCATCCTTTAAGTTTGATGAACCAATTAATTCAATGTATACACACCGACTTTGTGAAAAGGATGTACACTTTCTGAGTTTTTGTGGCCAAACTTGGAAATTCTTTCATGGAGCTTTCCCGTAATGAATTAGATAAATTTCAAATAGCTATTTTTATAGATTCAAGAATAGTTTATAGGGATAGGTTACACAGCATTGAAGGCACAAGATGGGGGAACTTAAGGTTTGAATGTGAAATGTGCACTTGACGCCATTTCAGTAAGCAACTATTCCATGCAATAGTGCTTGAGACTGGTTCTCGACATGTTTTTGCTCAAAAGAACTTTTGTTCATAATTAGCAAAACTTTCTGCTTCCAAGATTTATTTATGGTAACCTATTCATCTTGATCAGCACAGGTATAATTTTACAAGATATACAAAGACTATTTTATCAATTAATCGTTACATCTGTTATTTTTCAAATTTCTTTTACAGTCTTGTGAAATGTTGCTGGCGAAAAACGACCATGTCTTGACATCGAGTCCTCTCTATCCAGGCACTGTGGCAATTGTAAGTCAAGATTTATCAAATATTGTCTCTTCTCCCTTGTCCACGCAGGAAGAATAATTTGTAATTGGAATACATTATCTGAGAAACGATTCATGCATGGAGCGTTTCTCAGATTGAAAATGTTTTGAAATCCCTTTCTCTAAAACCACATTCCTTAGAAGGGAATCGTTTCTCATAATTTTATCAGGGATGCGATTTCGGGGAAATCCGGGTTTGTTTTGCCCTACTCCCAAAAAGAAATCTGGGTTTTTTTTTAAGTTTTTTTTTTACTTAAGATAAAATTCATTAAAAAATGAAGATAAAACCATATATAACGCCCCAGATTGCAGAGTAGGGCTTTTAAAACCAACGATAAATGTTATTAGTGGGCTTCGTGCTCGCAGGTTTTCGAGCTCGCAAGCGTTTGCACTTTGCGCTCGGAGTTCAGGTTTTTTTTTTAACAGGCATCACATCCCTGTGTTATACATTATCAGCAGCTGCAGTCAAGTAAGTTTTTATGGTCATTCATTTTTGGAGTAATGACCTAAGGCATGACCTCCCTGTGGAATAAATAAACCTGAGTACTTGTTCTTAGATGCCGTCATGCTTAAACATCTGACTTGTTTTTCCCCCAGCTCCGTCCCTTAGGAACCAAGTTTCTGACTATTGAGGTTGATGGTGATGGAATGAAAGTAGAACAAATACGGAAAGTCATGTCACAGTGGGATCCAGCGGACGGCCAGAGTGAAAAGTAAGCTCGCACACCCTTCTTTGTTCACCCTCTATGACTGTGCTTATAAAAACAATTATTGGAATTTGTATGTCTCAGAACCAGTGGCTGAGTCCGACCATGGACCCAGTTCCTTATTCAGATATACACAGGCCTGGATATACGTGTAGCAATCAAAAACTGTAACTGAATTGAATTAATATGATGAATAAGGAACAGGGAACCATCCTGTATGCTTTACAGGGAGTTGAGACAGTTTGAGGAATGGTTCAAGTATGCCTGATGAACAGGGTTTATAGATAAACTGTATGGCAACAATTACATGAACAACCAGGAAAATTACAATAAGTAATAAGTAATTAGAACCCAATACTTTTGACTTGGTGATTATTATAATTTTTTATTCAGAAATGCCCAAATTTAATGGGCTTTTTCAAGTTTACTTGCATTTGGTTTCCAGTATTTATATTTTGGAGTTTCATGACCACAATATTTTCGGTTTCTTTCCTCTACCCAGTTCTGATATTCCTAGGGTTTTGTGTGTAGTGCCAAATGGTGACAATCCCTCCGGTGCTGGGCTATCACTAGAACGGAAGAAGGAGATCTATGCAATAGCGCAGAAATATAACATGATCATCATGGAGGACGATCCGTATTTCTTTATCCAATTTAACAAGGTGAGACTGAGAGGTCATGACACGTACCCTTATAGACTTTATGCAAATGACGTCACTGCAGTGGGGCACCCTCATGTATTGTCATAAGGTGGTTGCTCATTAGTCCATTTTGTGCGCCGCGCATATATAGTTGTGCATTTTCCATTGTTTCATCAATGTTTTACCTCTAAAATGACAGCATGATGACGTCAACGCTTTAGGTCCATTATTATAACCACTGCTGGAGCTTAATATAATAATAATATTAATAATAATCTAAGCATTTATATAGCGTTCTTACACAGAAAGGTACCACAACGCTTTACAACAATAAATATAACAACAATCAACAGTTAACAATACAAAGGAATGAGAAATAAATACATAGCCTAGTAAGCAAATTATGTCTGGAAAAGGTGAGTTTTAAGCATTTGTTTGAATTCAGTAAGTGAAATGGCGTGATGTATTTGATAGGGAAAATTGTTCCAAAGGTTTGGAGCAGCTGCATAAAAACCTTTGGAAGATGAAGTGTATCTGGTTTGAGGTTTTGTGAGAATCCTTGTATCTGAGCTGGAACGGAGTGCACGATTAGGCTGGTAAGGAGTGATAAGTTCAGTAAGGTAAGGGAGCTTACAAGAGTGTTTCTTTAACTTCAGCACATGGCGAATAGCTATTGGAGTTACTTGTAAGCATTTCCCCAAGTAAATCACTTTACACGGTCAACGGGTATCAGATTTTAAATTTTAGTTTTTCTAAAAAGTTTGTGGCTTAAGTTCTGATAAAAACAAGTTGTAAATAATGGTACTTTGTATTGGAAGTGTTTCCACAGGACTTTGGCAGAAGAGTTTGAATTGGATATATCTGACCTCAAACCCAAACCATACTACATTTAATATGTGTAGAATTAATATTGGTTATTTCCTTTTGTAGCCAAAGGTCCCGAGCTTTCTCTCATTAGACATTGACGGTCGAGTTCTTCGGTTTGACTCATTCTCTAAAATCCTCTCAGCTGGGTAAGAATATGTTTCTTGTTTCCCTCTCGCCTTTATTGTGATAATCTCTCCACCTGACCACTGATCATTTGGCTCTGTGTATGTGTGAGCTCCTGTGGGGAAATAATGCTCATCAAATTTGTGTGCTGTTGAAAATGATATTGAAGTTATTTACTGTGTAAAGTTCCTGCAGCATGGAGCATTTTATATAAAGTTCGGTGCTACAGGTCAAAGGTCAATGTACTGTTGATATTTCCAACCCGTTCATTGTTTCCATATTGTTTCAAATCTGTATGAGATTAGTTGAATTAAATTCCAGAGCTGCCAACTGTCCCTGATTCTGCAGAAAGTTCCTTGAAAATTACCCAATCTTTCCATGTTCTGATGAACACATTTAAACATCTTCCTGATTGCGGAAACTTTGTCCCTATTATATTGAATGCTATTCTAAATATCTCCCTGATTGTTGTACAAAATCTCCCTGATTGCAAGATGCAAATGTTGGCAGCTCTAAACTTCAAATGTTTCAACATCCAACTTTTTTTTGTAATAAATTGAATTATGTTGCTTTTATTGTTTACCAACATCTGTGTTGTTTTCCATTTGGTTTCCAGCTGATAATGATAAATTGAATTGAATTTCTATTGTTCCTATGACATGTATGAGCAAATTGTTTATTACTTCCCCATTGTTTCAAAATTCTTAGTGGATTAAATTGGATCTGTATTGTTTCTATGAACCAAACTCTTTGCTGTTTCCCTATTATATATTTGGTTTGCGGTAACACCATGTGTATATCTACTTGTTTCCTTATTGTTTTCAATTCTTAGTGGTGCATTAAATTGAATCTCGATTGTTTCCTTGACCAACCTCTTTGCTGTTTCCTTGTTGTTTTCATTTCTTACTAGTGTACGAAATTGAATCTATTGTTTATATGACAACCTCTTTGTTCTTTTCACATTGTTTCATTTCTTACTAGTTTATTAAATTGAATCTACATTGTTTCTATGACCAAATTCTTTGCTGTTTCCACATTGTTTTTAATTCTTAGTGGTGCATTAACTTAAATCTTTGTTCTTTTCACATTGTTTCTTCAATTCTTGCAGGTGAATTGAAATATAAATTTCATGCTTTGTATGATACAGGATGCGTGTTGGGTTTGTGACTGGGCCTAAATACCTGTTACAGAAAGTCAACATGCACATGCAGGCATCTGTAATACACACCGGTGGCATGTCACAGGTAGGGTTTCACACTCATTGGGGTTCACCAACCAGTCATGCGAGGAATTTGATGAAAAACCTGCGTGACCCGAGCAGTATTTACGCATTACGATTAGTTGAGCGTTCCAGAATTGATTGATTTGCCCGTAAACTATACAATGTGATGTGAAATGGGAACCAGAGGACTTGAATTTGGCGGGAAAATTCACAAGACCGCAGGGCTTGTAGCTCAGATTTTTTACTGGATCGGAATTAATTTCAAACAACCAGATTCAAAATGACAACACCGTTTTTAACATAAACTGTATTGTTGTTGTTGTAGTTGTTTTGAGACGGAAGAAAAGATTGATTGCATTTGTCTTATGGGTTTCAAGTAGACTTTGGTACTCAACATAATTGAAAGATATTTAAAAATCTAGTTGAGCATAATTTTTGTTATGAAGATTGGAAATCATAAGGCCGCCGGACTTTTCCAGTTGTGAGTTTACTGGCCTGACACTAAAATCACTGGCCTCGGGAATTCGGTCCAGTGTAAAATTCGAGCCCTGGGGAACCATCTATAAAGTGTTTAGTTTTTACCAGTAACAATCTAAAAATAAAATATATAAATATATACAATTACTGGGCTCTTATTTACTGAGATTTAAAATAGTCAAATTGTTTATTTTTAGATTTGAGCTTTGGATTCACTGGCATGATATTCTTGCTACTTTAATCCATTTTCCGATTTTATTTGCCCTTGGAAGACTCTGAAAAATTGTAACTTAAAGGGTGTGTACAACATTGGTAATTGCTAAAGACCTGTATCCAAACTTGATGTGACCCAACATATACATGAAATAACAAACCTGTGAAAGTTTAAGCTAAATCGGTCTTCGGAGTCATGAGAAAAAAGTGAAAAAACCCCTTATGTGTTTTAACTTCTTTTCAAACATCGGAATTTATCCTGCAGGATAAAGACTATTATTTTACTCATTTCCTAAAAACTACGGCATTTCAAGCAAAACTATTTCAAGGGAAGTTTTCCACCATGATCATCTTTATACCATGTAAGTTATGTGCAAATCTGTGAACATTTATATTTTCATTCTTACCAATGTTGTACACACCCTTTAAATAGCCTTAAAAGTCTACTAAAGCCTCCACCGTATGAACATGTAGGCCAGGGGTGCGTTCCACTTGAGCAAACAGATAGCGAACAATCGCGCAAACGTTTGTGACCATTTGCGACCCGACTGGAACGATTGTATGTGCACATTGATGTCAATATGGCGGCGCTCTGTAATGAAGATGGCGACACCGTATGAATTATATTTTTTGTAATTTGGTTTTTGCTGTATTGTAAGTAAATTTTAGTCCTCGTTTGGACATCACGACTTCAACTAATTAAGTTGTTATTTCAACTCCACCTGACTGCGTTACCAACCACTAAATTTTTTTTTATAATTATAAATAATATCGTCTGCTTAAGTTTTGTTGTCCGCCATTTTAAAAACCACACACCAACACCTCAGAAATACTTTAGCCTGTGGTTGCGAACGTTCGCAAACGTTGTTGTTGCACAGTTCGTTCCTCTCAAAATTGTTGGCAAACGTTGGCAACGTTTGCGCAAGTGGAAAGCACCCCAGCCCTTGTACTCATTAAAAGTGTTCCTACTTTTTTCTTAAAGCCATATACCATGTCTGAATAAATGACATTTGTTTTGATTGATTCCTCTATGCAGATGTTGATTTTCAAGTTACTAGAACAGTGGGGCATGGAGGGTTTCTTGAATCACACGGAAAAAGTAGCAGCGTTTTATGAAGAGAGACGTGACATCCTTATGGAATCTGCAGACAGATGGCTGAGAGGTGAGCAATCAAGTAGGATTTGAAACTTTGCATGGTGGGAGTATAATGAGGTGAGGTTTGCGGTATCACCATGTGTAAATCTCGTTTGAGTAATGTTGGTTCTGAAAAGAACTGGTTGTTGACTACTCAACGTTTCGATAAGTATGCTCTGATCGTCTTCAGGAGAAAGCTGGACTCTGTTGCTAGATGCTGCTACCGCAAACCTCACCTCGTGAGCAATCAAGTTATATTTCATTTCATTTTATTTGCCAGCAAACATTTAAAAAAAAAAAATTGCAAGTCAAAGGATCTACAAGAACAAACAATACAAAAGTTACTGACATTATCTCAATATAAAGGAGGTTCTGGTCATACAAATCTATGAAATCTATGAAAAAATAATAGTCAATTTTTCTTTGTTCAACCCAAAATCATTTAAACATTTACCCTTGTGGTTTATTATTTGATATCTGATATAAAAAGTCGCATCCCCTGAAGGTGATCCCCTGGCTGCCGCTTCCCAGGTTGTATCGTATACTTGGGTGTGATCCCTGGCTACACGGCAGTTTGCGGTTGTATGGCTTCTGACTGGCACCCCCCGAACAAAGATATTGACAAAATAGGGAGACCGCCAACATAGGGCTAGATAGCTCAGTTGGTAGAGCGCCGGCACGTTAAACCGGAGGTCGTTGGTTCAAATCCCGCTCTAGTCAATTTTTCTTTCTTCAACCCAAAATCATTTAAACATTTACCCAGTCAGTTTCCCTTGTGGTTTATTATTTGATATCTGATATAAAAAGTTGCATCCCCTTAAGGTGATCCCCTGGCTGCTGCTTCCCAGGTTGTATCGTATACTTGGGTGTGATCCCTGGCTACACGGCAGTTTGCGGTTGTATGGCTTCTGACTGGCACCCCCCGAACAAAGATATTGACAAAATAGGGAGACCGCCAACATAGGGCTAGATAGCTCAGTTGGTAGAGCGCCGGCACGTTAAACCGGAGGTCGTTGGTTCAAATCCCGCTCTAGTCAATTTTTCTTTCTTCAACCCAAAATCATTTAAACATTTACCCAGTCAGTTTCCCTTGTGGTTTATTATTTGATATCTGATATAAAAAGTTGCATCCCCTTAAGGTGATCCCCTGGCTGCTGCTTCCCAGGTTGTATCGTATACTTGGGTGTGATCCCTGGCTACACGGCAGTTTGCGGTTGTATGGCTTCTGACTGGCACCCCCCGAACAAAGATATTGACAAAATAGGGAGACCGCCAACATAGGGCTAGATAGCTCAGTTGGTAGAGCGCCGGCACGTTAAACCGGAGGTCGTTGGTTCAAATCCCGCTCTAGTTAATTTTTCTTTGTTCAACCCAAAATCATTTAAACATTTACCCAGTCAGTTTCCCTTGTGGTTTATTATTTGATAAAAATAATAGTAGTAATGATATTGTAAATTTGTATTGCGCGGGTGTCCGTCAACTGAATAACACTCGGACCACTTTGCAAATGTAGTACATATCACTTAATGTATTTCAGTTCCTTAATATATTTCAGTTCCTATAAGGAACTGAAATATCAGTTGTGATTGTTTGGTTTCCGACTTTATAAAGTAAAAAAGGTTCCTGATATAGGAACTGAAATATATAGGTTGTGATTGTTTGGATTCCAATTCCACAAAGTCAAAAGGGTTTCTGATATACATGTAGGAACTGAAATGTATCAAGTGAGTACTTTATTTATTTTTATGTTTTTATATATACCAGAATCTACTTTTATAAATGACTACTTGTTCGGGGCAAACTTGCATATAAACAAAATAAATAAAAAATATATGATTCTTGTAGAACTCATGACCCTTTTCGTCTACTTTTACCCCTAGGTTTAGCTGAATGGCATGAGCCTCGCGGCGGCATGTTCCTCTGGATGAAACTCCTAGGTATTGAAGACACTACAGCACTCATCATGAAGAAGGCTAGAGACAAGGGTGTCCTCTTCGTACCAGGAGGCGTCTTCTACCCAGAGAGTGATAAGAAATCTCCTCATCTTCGAGCGGCTTACTCACTCTGTACGCCAAAGGAAATGGATATGGTGAGACCTTAGAAATTACTGATTATATTTTATTAACATAATAGACCTTATGCATATGACGTCATTTGAGTAGGGCGCCCTCACCTAGAGGTCAAAAGGAAGATGCTCATTGGCCAGTCTTGTGCGCCGCTCGTACAAATCAGCGCGTTTCCATTGTTTCATCATCAGTTTACCTCTAAGATGGCGGCTTGGTGACGTCAATGCATAAGGTCTATGTTGAAGCTGAAATATTCTCTGTAAATATTTTTTGTTTTTGTTGTGGTGTGATGTGGCCAAGCTGTCAAACCACACTGGACTCAAGCTTTGGTGTTTCTGAGCAGCAGAGTGTGGGTTTGAGTCCCGGTCCTGACATTTGTGTCCTTAAGCAAGACACTTAACTACTATTGCTTCGTCCTTCAGATGGGACGTAAAGCCATATGTCCTGTGTGTTGTGTAATGCACGGAAAGAACCCAGCACACTTAACAATAACCCTTTCACTACCGAATTGTTTTGACCACGCAGCCCACTGAGTACCACATTGTTTGTGTGGAGTGTACAGTCCAGAACCGAATTGTTTTGCGTGTGTGTGAAAACAGGCCCTGCGCTCATCGACGAAAGTCGACGATGGTAACGAAGCATAGGTAGGTGCGCCGTCGACGAAAGTCGACGAAGGTAACGAAGCATAGGTAGGTGCGCTGTCGACGAAAGTCGCCAATGGTATTGAAAGGGTTAAGAGCTCCTGTGTTTTCTGGTGTGGTTGGCTGCAGTTTGCGCCACAGCACCTTGTATAACGCTACGTGGTGCTATGTGAACAAAGCTCCACAAACCTTTTAGAAAAAATATTGTGAGCGGTTTGAGATGCTCTCGGTTATGCTTCATAAGAACTGCATATTATTATTATTACTCTTTGTAATTTATTTCATGTTATTTTATTGTGTCATAATGCAGCTATTGTATATTGTATTTATTGATGCATTATTCAATATTCTATTGAAATCTCTCTTTCATACAATTTGAATATGCTTTTATGATTGTATTTCAATTGCATTGTGTTTGTTTTCTCCTTTGAATGGTGCACTTGCATGTTGATTATATTTGTTAAAATTTTTTGCAGCTCATAATTTTGGCCATTGCACAACTCCTTCGTTTGCAAGAACTTAGTCCATAAATCCTTCTAAGATGACGTCACTATTTTATCGCTGGCCATGCTGGAGAACTTACACACACACATTGTGGACATACCGCCCTGTGTTGCAGTCACTCTGTGGACATTCCTTTGTTGTGTACACTTAAGGAAAATCCTAATCTTCAACACTGTACAAAAGACTGTGTGGACGTGTGTAAGTCCACATAGTGTTTCAAGTCCCTACATTATGTGGATCTCTTTTGTTCTCAGGAGGTCCACACATCGTATGTAGAGTTAAAACACACCGTCATGTTGCTTGAACTGCACGAACATGTGCTATGAAACACAATGCTGGTTGACACTACATGTCGTGCATTGTACTCCAGCATGGCTGACCGCTAGCATCTGCTGACCCAATTCATGTGACGTCACCACCATAATAAATCTGACTTGTACCGTTTTGGTAGTCAGAATCCCTGTGTCATGTGTGACTGTGCAGTGCATACTTTTTAAGGTGACGTCCGCTCGCAGCATTTACACACACACACACCTTATCTTACATGTAGTAAACAATCCGACTCCCATAAAGGCAGACCGTAGACAGATGGTACCTGTGTGTGACGTTAAAGCATTGGATCTTTAAATTGTTTTCAGTCTCTTTCAGTTTCTTTATGTGATTTGTGAATTGTATTTTTCACTTCCATGTTTCATGTGTTTCTGTTGCAGGATTCTATATATTGTGAACCCTATGGGTTTTAGGTTAATATCTTATTTCTTGTGGTATGTGTGGTGAATATTATTATTTCACTGCTATTATTATTGCTATGTCTGTATTCAGATTTAAGTTATTGTCATGAAGGGTGTGCATTGAGCCTTTTTCTTATTACAGAGCCCACAGAGCCCACTCCCATTGAAAACCAGGGATATTCCTGGTGAATTTCAACCCCACCGCCAGCCAATGTTCATTTCACACTCAATGTGCATTTAGCATGCTTACCCCGGGTTACCAGACTTAACCTTACTCCCAGAGGTAGCTATTTTCCCCCGAGACCTGGCTTTTTCCCTTAAGTTTGCCAGGGTCAAAAGGTCAACCGAAAGTGCCTCAAAGGCTGTGTCCACGGCTAGATTCCCGCATCATCATGCATTGAAGTATAGGATGTCCTTGGCAACAATCATAGCCGTAGCTGTAGCCGCCAATTTGAATACGGCCTAAAAAGTATCAATGCTGTGCCAAAGATTATTATGTCTATGTTTTAAGTATGTTTTGTTTAAGTGTGAATGTTCTACAATGTGTGAAGTTTAACCAATTATCTTTTTGCTAAAATTGTTTTTATTTTTATTGGTTGTGAAGCACAGTGGGGCTGCATCAACACAAAATATTCAATAACAAAACCATCATAATATGTGGATTGTTCATAGATAAAATGTTATGACTATTTTACATGTTTCTGTAATTAGTATAGGTCTAATACACCTGTAGGTAATAAATATATATTAAATAAAGTCTTGGTTTTTTTTTGCAAGATCGTAAAAATTATCCTTATCATCCATGGATTGTTCAATGTTTTCTTGTAATTATTAATTTCACCTTTGTATGCTTTGTTCAAAGGGTATGGAAAGATTATCAATAATTGTCAAAGAAGAATTATCCGAGATGCGGCAGTAGAGGAGGACCCTACGTACTACAGGAATGTTTCTGACTGTGACATCCTTGTCTGAAATGAATGTTATAGCCAGCATCACAGTTTCACCACATTAATATGTCTTTTAACCAGGGTATGTTGAAGAGTAAATAATGCACAGCCATTTTCCACCCATTGAAATGAATGTAACCAATTGAGGCTGGATGAGGAAACAGTCTGGCCCCTGACTGTTCAGTTCAGTTTATTTCCACAGTATCAAAATCAAATCAAAGACAATATAAATGGGAAATTAAGAGTTAAATTAATTATTTGGTAAGATTTAATTAAATAGAGAGTAAGCATGGGAGTTAATGAAACTGTGGAGGGACCCATAAAGAAGCAAGGCTTGTAAGGTTATGGGTCCCTGAGCAAGCTTGTGCATTGAGCCGATAATACAATTATTGTTGATATATTGTGGAATGCACCACTCCAGGTAGAAAAACACATTCCTGTAAGGACAGTTGTATTACCAAGTAGGCTCAATGCACAAGCTGCCAACAACAAAGGTAGTTACCTAGACAAACGAACAATGGACAAGAACGAACAGAGACAGGTCAGCAATATAAGAAAGAAAGAAATCATCTATCAACAATAGGAATGCAACAAAATGGCCTTAAATTTATGCTTAAATACTGAGATATTTTTAAAGGCTTTAAGTTGAGAGTTTAATGAGTTCCAAAGCTTGGGTCCCTCAAATTTGACTGTTTTATGAGCGAGAGAAGTACGAGTATATGGTATATGAAGGTCGGAAGCTTGACGAGTAAAGTGAGAGTGAATCTCGCGATTGTGTGTAAATATACTATTAATTGAGGATGGTAAAGTATTACGGGTAGACTGGTACATGAGGGATCCAAGTTGGTGATAATAAATGTCATTGACTTTAAGAGTCCTATGTTTAGAAAAAAAAAGGATTTGTATGTGAATGAAAATCGGCAAAATTAATGGTACGTAGATGACTGTGTGATGACAATCGCCATTCCTGATTACTGTTGTAGACAGGGAGCATGACAAAGATGGTGACAGCATGAGTTTGCCCAAGAACCTTCTGATATACATCAACAGGCTGTTTCTCCACTCTATCACTGAGATGAACCCCATCCACAACCCATCAAAATTGGTTTGGTTGATTCTGTTTAGACGGACGACTGCATCTGATCATGTTTTACATGGAATCAGGCATGTCACCATAATCAGAGTCCAACAGTTTGGGTGTTGAGTTACTGAATGATGTTGGACTGAGGACTGCACTTGTAAATTGGTTATGCTTTACATGGGATCAGGCATACCGACATAATCAGAGTCCAACAGTTTGGCCGTTGAATCGCCACATGGTATTCGATTTTTTAGGGGGGTAAGCATCCTAGTAAATCTCTTCAGAAGGTTAGGGTTGATTTGACAGTGTCCCCATGCCAATCTTGCATTTAGTTGGTGGCATGGGTGGTTATCACTCGCCTCTTACCACTTTGGCCCTGGTTCGACTGTATATGAGTAGAGTTGTGCGTTGGTTCTCTCTTGTGCCACAGGGGTTTTCTCTGGGTCTTACAGTGTTTCTCCCTCCGGGAAAATCCGACCTTTTCAATCTCTCATTGTGCTCCATATGGGTCGATGGCTGCCAACGGTGCCTTTACATGCCTGGGGCTCGACCACGCTTAAGCCATGTCCTTCGCTTTTCAGCTGCTAGTATACAAATATTGACTGCTTCGAGTGCTATGGTTAAAACTACGACTCCCTCGGTGATCCCCGGAGCGTTCTATTTTCCCGAGGCGAATGACTCCCTCGGGAAAATAGAACGCTCCGGGGATCACCGAGGGAGTCGTAGTTTTAACCATAGCAGTCAATATTTGTTTTATAACGCCACAACTATTTATCATCCTTGTACACGTAACAGTTGTACGCGCATTTCAGATACACAGATGTACAACTGATTGGGTTCGAGGTTGGTAAAAAAGACGTCTAGGTACTGCATGCCATGTGATAGTACATCGGCGGCTATGTGATAGCACCGCGCCGGGTTTCTAGTAAAACTAAGACATATCATGTGATGCACTCTAAACCAATCAGAAGGCAGAATATTTGTAAGGGGTGTTATAATAAGGATGATTAGCCTCCCAAGTTATTATAGTCAGTCAAAAACAAGGTTGCATTTTGGTGACCTTCACTGACTTATTTTGGATATCATTCATGGATGGTTAAATGGTTTTGAGAGTTCAGTTATTCAACTCAATTCAATTCACTTTTTTATCCACAAACGTGAAATTCATTTCGGCCTTAACATCAATAATTTAAAATTTCAAAAATTACAATACGTTAAAATTTACAATTTCAGTACAAAAACCATAATACTTCACTTTATAGCCTCATATTAAAATAGGCAATTTGATAAAGTGATGAAGTTGCATCAACTACACTGGAACCAAATCTTTGGCTCTGTTAAACTTGACTTCCAGATGGCGGAGTCTGGCTGCTGTTACAGAGTATTCACACATTTATTTACAGAATTCAGTGCTTGTTTATTTTTTAAAAGAGTGAGTTTCATTGTTTTTAAAATGAAATAAACTCTGTACATCTTGAAATATGCTTATGGTCATAAGCACCAAAACCACTAGTCTTGGTGCAAGACGTTCCAATGTTGTTATTTGAGTCAAGTCAAATCCCAAGCAGCCTGTACATTTTTCCCACAGAACTCGGGAAAGCATCAAGTATACAGTGCTTGTCAGTTGTCACAAATCGGTGCAAGGTTGAATGTAAACTATCAAGATATAAAATTATATATTTTAGGCTTTATTTTCAGTGGTGTTTAGAGGTGACTTGTTTCAGGGCAGCTACTTTGGTTTCATTAATTCAAAATGAAGCCTCACTTTTGCACAAATTAAGTTTATTTTCCAGTAAGAGCACGTAGGTTTGCTTATATGTCTAAATGTATTATGTTGTGGTATTCCTGTTCAACTTTGATGTCTTGTAAACTGCCAGTATTGTTTCTTATTTCCTGTCATTCCTTGCGGGTACAATGTTGTGAGAATCTGTCTTTGGAAGAAGTGTTGTGTCTTGGAAGAGCCACCTCTTCCTATCACTATCATGACGGGAAAGCTCCATTAAAGAATTTCCTGGTAATTGGCCACAAAAACTCAGGAGACAAGCTTTTTACCCATTAGGTGTGTTTACATTGAATCATTTGGGTCATTAAACTTAATGGATGAGAAGTTAATCTGGCTGGGGCAGTCAGCAGCCCATGGTTTGCGGATGATCCAATTAAGTCCACTGTTTGTAAAAGGATTAACATGGAGATAACAGGTGTAAGTTGTCAGATGAAAAGGATGTTTCATTTCAGCTTCCCGTAATGTGAAGGCTCATCCCTCTGTACTAAGATCTGACAAATGTCATCTTAAAATGAGGCTATGTTCACATAAAGCAAATCAAAAAGTGTTCAGTGAAGGCAGATGACATTTACAAAAATGCCTGTGTTCAGTGCTGATCTCTGAATTATTGTTAAGATATATTTATACACATTCAAAACCCCTGTTGGGTAAATCCCAATGGGAGCTCAGTGTTGCCAAAAAGTTAGTGAACAAACAAAGGAGGAACAAAAGCAGGGATCCCCACTTGTAGGTGTTTAATTATTTTGGTTTGTGTGGGTAGGTATACACATTCAAACAGGGGCCTATAACAAGAGGACAATAGGGCCCCCGTTTGGTTGAAGGTCCCAAGTTGGAACAACCAATGGGAGCTCTTGCCAAAAAGTTGAAGTGGGTAGGTAGACACATTCAAACCAGTGCCCTATAACAAAAGAGGACAATTTTCCCTAGGTTGGGTGAAGCATAGGTAGAAAGTGTATACAAAGCCCATCGGAGCTCTTGCCAAAAAGTTAGTACAAACAAAAGAGGGACAATTGGGGGTCCCAAATTGCAGTTGTTTACACACTTCTGTATGTGTGTGTAAAATTAGCATTGCTATCTTTCCAAAAAGTCCAAGGGGTTACATTAGATTGTACTTCAAACTCTGAGGTCTAACTTCAAGGATGGGATAGAATAGTGACAGGTTTATTGAAGATCCGTCTGATTATTTTATTTCCTTGGGTCAGCTTGTAATGTTTTTACTTTTTAGAAATTTATAGGTTATGGTTGTACATAATTGTTAACATAATGTTTAGTTTTTAAAGGAAATTGTAATGAAATAGAGCCATGGAGTGAATTCAGTGTGCATCAATATCTGCTAGTCCTCCCCCCTCCATTTATAAGTGTACGTTGTTGCTGTATGGCAAACTGAATATCGGCTTACCCATTGGTCATTTGGGTACATTTGTTAGGTCATACACGAGTGTCACATAGCCGTTTACTGGTAAGACTATGTCTTGTAAGTACTCTTGCAGAAAAACGTGGTACACAAAGATTTGACAACTGTGCGTTCACATTGGATTTGCTGTTGTGTCTGTAGTCTTTATTGGCAGCGTTCATTTTGTCGATATCAAATTACTGGAGAAGATATGTTTGTATAATACAAACATCTAGTTTTTAACCAGATTCTATGACTTGCCCAGTCTCTGTTTTCTTCCCAAGGGCCATAACATTAAATTAATTCATGTTTGAAACATTAACATCAAATTAATATGCAACATACATGTACAGAGACAACATAATTCTGATATGGTAATTCAGCAGTGGTGCTGGTTTTATTATATTTATGGTTATTTGAAATGCTTGAAATAACAGTCACAATATATATTATTTGAAGATCTTTTAATGGAATGTTTTTGTATGAAATGTTGATACAATTTTTTTTTTTTCGGAGTGCAGAATATTAGTCTAGTAAAAGATTGTGGGTTGGAGTATGTAATGAATTTATTCTAAGAATTATGGATTGTTTAGCTATTTGTGTGTATGATTTTTATTAGTGGGTCAAGACTATAGTACAACAGTGATAGATAGTATAATGCTGCCACTGGTAAGCTTACTCTCTTTGAATCAAGATAAGGTACAGCATAGGCATTCACTAACTCTTTTCCTGAGTTCATATAGATCCTGAATGTTTATTCATATCAGATGGGACGTAAAACGTGTCTTGTGTAATGCACGTAAAAGAACACAGTTATTGCCTAGAGAAGGGGTTTGCCCCGGTGTTTCTGGCAGTGGCTGCTGAATGCGCCGGAGCACCTTGTTAACACTTACAAGGTGTTACACAATTGGGTCTCATAGTCCATAAACCTCAAAAACTTTGTCTGGAATTGACAGTCGTTTTCTGCATAGGTCAAAAATAGTACAACAGTGATTAAAAGTATAACTATGCTGCCACTGCCCTGGTAAGCTTACTCTCTTTGAATCAAGATAAGGTACAGCAAAAGCATTCATTAACTCTTTTTCTATAGGATTAAAACAATGGAACAGTTCCAAAACCCCAAAGTATACTTTGCCTTTAAACTCTTAAATGAAGGGAGTAAGCCTACCCATGAATTATTTTTAAATGGACCTGGTACACTACTCTGGTATCAAACTTGTATGCTTCTATTTGACAATGGATTTTGACAGTTTCTATTAAAGTGAGAAGGAAGTATTACTCCTTGTTTTTTTTTTTTTCTGGTGTTGTTTGCTTAATTACATAGACCTTGTGCAATAACATTTATGATCGGTAACTGCTCTATATTCTGACACCCCGATGTTGGTGTCACGGTGATACAGTCCTCGATTGTTTCTATTTTTGGGGGTCTATATTTTGATGTACAATGCTGTCTGAACAGAACCGTTCAAGAATTATTAGGTGTTTGTGCACGAACACCTCTTGATATTGTTCTGTTTTTTGTTGTTCTTCTCCATCTTCTTCTACACAACTCTTCTCTGGAACATAACTCAAGATTGAAACTGAATTGAACCTCAATATGAAGACGGCACAGTTGTCATTACGTCATCGGGTGTCGAATTACAAGGTTTTTAAAGTTGAAAAATGACCATTTGCTTTTCGCTGTATCTCAATTAATATGAAAGCTATGATGTTAATAGTTTGGCATCTGATAGACCAAGATTGGGGCAAGATTTGAAAAGTTAACGCCAAAATCGTACGACCTTAACTTCCAGGTCGTTACCCTAGGTCGAAGTTCGCCATCGTTTTTTTCCTTCAAAAAACAACTTTGGAGCTTATCTATGGAATAACTCAAGATTGAGATTGAATTCAACATTGAAACTCATCAGATAGTTGAACCTCAGTATCAAGACAACAAAAACCTAATGACGTCATCGGGTATCGAATTACAATAAATCAAAGTTTAATATTTGTAAAAATCATAACTCATGAACCATAATTCGGATTTTGACAATCTACACATCATCGGATAGGTCGTTAAGAGCTTGACAAACGCTACACAGAACCTTTACAACATTTGAACTGACTTCCGGTTCAAACCGGAAGTTGAATTCTTTATATCTTATCTTATTCATATCTTTAAAACTACTGATCATTTCAGCATAATGTTTGTATCAGATTGTAGAATGTTCAGCCTGCTCAAACTTTTGCACAGACATGACAACATTTTGCCTTTTTCATCTGGTCGAAAAAGGACAATTAAGACGCACTATAGCATATTAATGTGCAAGCGACCTTGCCCTGGCCACTCAAACTTTAAATTATGTTTCTCAAGCACATTTTCTTAGAAGTCAGATTGCAAGTGTGTATGTACTTGTGCTGTATAGGTAGGCCTACATGAAGGAATACATTTCGCATCGATCGGTGTTACAACTTATATTGCACCCCAGAGGTAAAATGTTATCACCAATTCATTCAATCAGTCACCACGAACACCTTGTTTTTGTAATTAACAAAAACTGAATCTCTAGTTAACATTTTTGTTGTTTTCCTAAATGCTGGTTGTAACACACCATGAACGCTGCACCATTACCCTGAAAGCTGTGACTTTCTTGTTAGTAAATGAGTGACCCCCCCCCCCCCCCCCCAGTAACTTCCTTCTTAGCCCCTTAGTAATTGCCTTTGTAGCCCCTGACATTTTTCAGTATAAATTTGAATTATCAAACGTTAAAGGCACTGAACACGTTTTGTAATTGTCAAAGACCAGTATTCTCACTTGGTGTATCCCAACATATGCATAAAATAACAAGCCTGTGAACATTTGGGCTCAATTGGTCATTGAAGTTGCAAGAAAATGATGAAAGAAAAAACACCCTTGTTGTACAAATTAGTGTGCTTTCAGATAGGAATAAAAGGCTTCTGGCCAGAAGTCTTTTATTATTTTAGTGAGAAATTACCTCTTTCTCAAAAACTACGTTACTTCAGAGGGAGTGGTTTCTCACAATGTTTTATACTATCAACAGCTCTCCGTTGCTCGTTACCAAGTAAGTTTTTATGCTAATATATATTTTGAGTAATTACCAAACGTGTACAGTGCCTTTAAGAATATTTGGGGTTTTTTCCTGACTGTATCTTGGACTTCTGGTCATTTTTTTATCGCAGAAAACCATGATCTTACATTTTAGCTAGGAAAAAACAAAAATAAAAATACACAAATTGCCCCTCGTAAATTCTTCTATAGTCCCTCTGGTACCTCCAATCATAACCTCTGGAATATTCCAGTATCCATTTAAGTTTAAAATATAAAATTCAACTAGTCTAGGGAGATTTTCATTGAAACGTCTCGTGAATCACATTCAATTTTTCCCATAAAATAAAATACAACGTAATCTCATCTGAAAGGCAACAGTGCATGCATGCCTCGCCCATTAAAGAACAATAACACCAGGCCTGCTTTTAAAGCCGGCGAACTGTGAACAAATCAGCCTTATGCCCCAACCAGTAGTCCACTTCCTGATTTTCCAGCATTTCCCACTCTCCTCGCTCTACCAGATCCTTTATTGCAGCTCGTATTCGGTCTTTAATCTCTTTATGCTCTTGGGTTTCATTCTCAAATGATATTTTGCCGACAGTGAAAACCATCACGCCACCTTGTGGAAGAAAAAAGCATACAATCATTCTTTGATAAATTTTAAGAAACTGTTCTGAAATAAGTAAATCTAATTCCTTCTGTTAATAAACCAAACATACTGAAGACTGTTGTACTTACTTTCAAGACTCTCACCAGGGGCCGATTTCACAAAGAGCTAAGATTGATCTTAAGTTCGAATCAATCTTAATTGCTAAGCAAAGTGTGATGTCACAATACAAATCACTATGGTGATACTGACAACTCATCTTGAATCTTAGTGCGTTGTGAAATCGAGCCCTCAGGCAGAAAAGACACTACATAGGTCTTATAGGAAATATTTACATTTTGGATCATAACTTCCACTTCCCTCCTTCACTGCAATCTCCATAAAAATGTTATGTAAAAATGTAAATTGTAATCTAGGATGTTGCAGTTTGCAGGGTCTATAGGCAGCAATTTTATTTTTGAGATTTTGCTTGCGGAAGTCAAGGTCAGTGTGGAGTCCCAGAGTTTTCATATGCACAATGCATTGGCAAAATCCCAACCAACATGGCGTTATTACAACCATCAGTAATACCCAGTAATGCTAGCCCAGTACTATTATTTTGTATGTTTTGTGGCTTTGATATAATGCTTTATTGTTGAGAGGTCAGTGATGGTGGAGATGCTGTGGTTGATGAGGGATCAAGCCTGTTCAGCGTGTTTCAGTTGAAAAGTCAATCACAAAAGAGTAAGGGCCTAGTCTTCACTGCATGGTTGGAGACTAGCACTATAGGTGTGCCCTGTTTGGTTTGGGTGTACACACAGACCATTAACCCAAACATAACAGTGTAGTGCTGTGTCTATACCTCAAAATGGATTGTGACATCACTGTTGGCGTGATCAGTTAACAGTAGCCAACCTGAGCCCAATATCAAAGAAATAATCAGAAAACTGTGCTTACAATTTTTTGGCTGAGCAAAATTAACCAGGATACCAGTCACAAATTGTACTATGTGACATGGTATTTTGGCTGGTAACCTTATTCTGGTAAGCATAATTTGGTTGTGCTTAGCTGTGTTTTGTGCTTAAAGGGGGTGTATATTATACCTTTGGTAATTACTCAAAAATGTATGACCATAAAATCCTACTTGGTAAAAAGCACTGGAGAGATTTTGATGTTATAAAACATTGTTATTAACACCCTTTGAAGTAATGTAGTTTTAGAGAAACGGGTAATTTTTCACCCTAATATTTTGAATCTGAGAAAGGCTTATGCAACAAGGGTGTTTTTTCTTTCATTATTTTCTTGCAACTTCAATGACCAACTGAGCCCAAATTTTCACAGGTTTGAATTATTTTATGCATATTTTGGGATACACCAAGTGAGAATACTGGTCTTTGACAATTACCAAAAGTAAATCTTGCTCATGAAATTGGGGCCTGGTCTTTTCGACACTAGGCAAGACGATGAAGAGTCCCTGGTACTGTTATGATGTATTTATTAGATTAATGATGCAGACCTTAACAAAACGTTTTAGCATTACCTTTCTTGACAATTCGGTTCCATTCCATAAATGCATCTTCAGAAATATGACCGATACCCACTGCTCCTATATGCATGATAAAGCATCGTAACAACCTAAATGAAGGCAGGGTACAAAACATGGTTAGGAATAACAGTTTTTGTTTTAAATCTCAAGGGATCTGAAGTTCAAAAATGTATTATATTTTGGAAGAGTAATTTAATGTGTACCCGCTAGTGTCACACAAAGCACACCGAACCAACCTGTGAACATTTCTCCAAGTTGGATAATTGGTTTCAGTATTTTAAAGAGGGACCTCCAAGGTGAAATTCAGTTTTGTGATCCACTCATTTTCAAATAGATAAGAGTCCTTATGAAAATGGGAAAAACAATTTTAAAAAGTCTCTAACCTCACGTTGAAATGGTGTAAAATGCCACTCCCCCTGTTTGATACAATTCAAGTGCAATTTATTTCACAATCCGAAAACATTCGAAGATGCCACATTTCAATATGTGGTCTGTCCGCTTTTGTAAATTTTTTAAAGTTCATTCCTGAATTTTGATGATATTCAATCAAGATGATGTTGAATTTGATCTTGAGTCTAGCACAAAAATGTCTTGGATTGTACAGACCCATATAACATCTTGCCCGGAAGTGTATTGGATACGATGGTTATTTACACCATTTTAACATTGTAAATTTTTCCCAACTCACATGAGGACTCCATCTATCGGAAAATGAGTACATTACAAAATTCAATTTGACATTTCCCTTGCTCTTTAAGATAATTTCCTTGATTTTGACAGGACTGTTTTTATCAGATGCAAGTATCGCTCAGGAGGATTTGTACTTGTATGAACTTTTTAAAAATACCAAACTTTCAGATTCAAACATCAAGTTTTTAAATTTTGCCGATTAATGTTGCATAGAGCAAGTGGTCTTAGTCTGCAATACATCCCATGTAAAATAGTTTCATACCAACCATCTTCAACTCCCTTGATCTTGTTTTTGCCAAGGCTGTCACAGATGAGCTTTCTGTAGACTCCCTTCGAGGCGCTAATATCCAATGACCTCTGAGACATATCTACAGCGTCAATATTCTTGAATCCCCGTTTTGCCAACTAGGTAAAAAAAAAGTTACTTTAAAAATTGTCGTAACACATTTTTTATGCAATGCATACTTGGTCTCATAATATAAATAAAATATAAAATATTGAAGAATCAGACAGTTTAAGTTCAATATCAATCAATCTAAAGATGTCATCCCAGTTTGCAATACGTCATCCAAATGAACTTTAAGATGATTGTTCGTACTTTAAATAAAGTGTAGAAATAAAATGATTGTATACCTCCACTCCGACTTGCCCCGTACCTGCTGCACAGTCGACAATGAGGGCGCTCTTGTCCTCCACCCGTTTACTCAATTCCTCTGCACCATTCACTGGTGCCACGTACTTTGAAATTTCCAAATCCTAGAAGAGTACAAAGAAAGATGGTTCAGGGGATGGCAGATTTTTCAGACTTTTGTCTGAATTGAGACTTTTTATATCAAAAGGTAGAAACGCCATCATTTCAACATAGACATGTAACCCCCAACATGTAGTTTCAGACTTTTTTGCCAGCAATGACTCTCATCCCTGGGATGGGGAGGGTATGGGTCACTTCTTAACAGATTTTATCATATTATGTCTTTGTTTGAGAGTCTGCTGGCAAAGGAAACTTTACCCCAAAACTCCTTCCATACAATTAGCCTAAACCTTTCAGAGAGCGAAATTTACACTGGACGCCAGACCATCCGAGGCTAGTGATTTTAGCGCCAGGCCAGTAAACTCCCGACTGGCCGGCAGTCTTGTATTTTTCAATTCACTTGTGCGTATCTTTATTAAGAAGGTTCAAATGTTGACTTTGAGTCTGAAAAAATAGTCTATTCTGTAGAGTATCGTCATTACACATACGTCAGTATACACAAATGAGATAAATCTTCTCTAATTACTGCTTGTTCAAATATAAACAGTGTCTACTAGTATTTTGAACTGTTGTGTATAGATAGTTCTCATGATCCTGGAGTCAAGTAAAACAATTTCAGATATTTTTGAGTCACAAACCCCGATTTCTTATTGCCTAAGTTCAACCCTGCCTTTGTAGTTTGATGAGGTTGTATGCCCCCGCCTCCTCCACCGGCCATCCCACCCCATGCCAGGAATTGTTTTGATTGGCAGTAGGCCTACTAGTACTACTGACTGGACAATCAAAACCCAGGAAAGAATTGTCATGATCGTGTAAGATTTGAGATATTGATACCTTGGGGTCCATAGCTGACTTACCTGGTCGTAATGATCAGCCCATTTGTCATAGAATTGTCCGACAGCTTCTTTGCAGTCTGTCCTGCTAGACAGTTGATAAATCATCCTAACATTGACATCTGTATATCTGATTGGAGTAGGCTCCATTCTGGCTATTTAGTAGGAGTTTAGTTTTCTCTGTATTTTTATGTAAACATATACATTACTGATATACACTGGGAATTATGTTGTATATAAAAATGATGGATAACCCCAAATGTGATTTTTTTCAATTTTGGACCCAAATTTGATTTAACAATGCTGGACTACAACCCTTGTGATTTTTTTAATTTCGTTGGTCTCATGATGATGTAATAATGATTAAATAGATCATAGAGCAAGGACCTTGCTCTATGGATAGATCATGGAAGTAGAAATACACAATCCGAATGCATGGTCGCTCCCTCGCTGGCAACCACTGGCCGTGCCCGGGCCGATTGTCATGAACCGCTCCCTCAACATTTTACGTAGCATGGGATGATACTTTTTTTTAACAGTTAAAATCCCCAAAAGCAGCAGGATTGCCCCCTGTTGTGTGTGTGCTCTACTCTTCCTACATTCCCCAAAATCTTAACATTAAACAAACCTGTAAAAAAGAAACCAACCAAACACAGACAGTGAACCAACTCACCTTTGCTTAATTAAGTTAAAGATAATCCATTTACAGCTAGCTGGAGAACCCAGTAAACATTGTTATCGTTAACCTTCGGAAAAGAAAAACACCCTTTTGCTTGTGAATCGGCCCCTAACCGTTTGACCTTCCCACAGGAGCAGCTATAGTAACTTCAGAATTCTTTTCAATTTTTTCCAGGTCAGCCGTTTGGAATTTGCTCCCCAAAGTATGATGGTGGACAAATGGCATAGTTGTGGTTTTCGAGTTCCGTAGGTAGGGGTTGGGACTGAGACTGCTAGATTGGCAGAGTAGTTATGATCTTGGAGATTCGGTGGTGCCGCTGGTGTTTGTACATTTAGTTGTCTCAGTGCTTTCGCAAGGTAGATTGTGAAGAGAATGGGACTCAGGCAGTCTCCTTGAGGTACGCCAATGTTGGTTTTGAAGGGCTTACCTAAGATTGTACCCACTCTAACTTGTAAGCGGACTTCTCTGAGTATGATTGGCAAAAGATGAAGTTCATCCTGCTCTAGCATTTCTTTAAGGTCTTCAAAAAGAACTACTCTCTTGACGGAGTCAAATACCTTTGTAAAATGTATAACAAGATTGAAAAAGAATGAGAGGGGGACAGTTTCCCTATGACTTGTGCGTTTTTTGACAGCGCGCTCTGCGTAGTCTCTAACACAGAATGGATCAACCACAGAGCTAATTAAAATATCCCTTATATTTGGATATTTCAAAGTCACACTTCCAGGGGGATATGATCGAGCGATGCATTCTGGGAAAGAAAACAACATGGCGCACGGCGAGATCGTACACCACTGGGAACGAGGTTGCCCGAGCACTGTAACCTTGACAGGCGTTCATTTTGTTACCGTAGTCGCCGATATCAAATTACTGGAGATTATGTTTGTATCATACAAACATCTAGTTTTTCCCCAGTCCCTCAGAGCCAGTCTATGTTTTGCCTCTACCGGTGACTAATACAAAAGCTTATAAGCATTGCCAATCATATTGCCCACAAGAACTGCCAGCAAGTTAGCAGGCTTTTCACTTTGTTTTGGGATTTTTTGGGTAGTGAAAATGTCAAAGGTCAAGGTCACAGTGGTGAGTTATAGGTACATGGTTTATGGACCATAAGTCATGTAGAAGTGATTTTTGGACTTGTTGTAACTTGGGTTGGGGTTGCCTTTTGGAAAGGAAAGTTGCGGTTGTTTTGGGGTGCAAAGGTCAAGGTCACGGTAAAAGGTAAACAAATAAACTGTCAAGGTTACAGTGCTCGGGTGTTTCAACATAGTTTTGTGATACTAGTTAGCTAGAATGTATTAAGGACTGATGTGTTTCAACAGCATAGCTGTTATTTTTTGTTTCCAATTCCCAAGGGCCTTGACATTAAATTAATTCATGTATGAAACATTGCCATGAAATTAATATGCAACATACGGAGACAACATAATTCTGATATGGTAATTCAGCAGTGGTGCTGGTTTTATTATGATATCCACATTTTGTTAATGGTCATTTGAGATGCTTGAAATAATAGTCACAATATATACTATTTGAAGATCTTTTAATGGAATGACAATTTTTTATTTTTTTTCGGAGTGCTGAATATTAGTCTCGGAAAGGATTGTGGGTTGGAGTATGTAATGAATTTATTCTAAGAATTATGGATTGTTTAGCTATTTGTGTGTATGATTTTTATTAGTTGTTCAGAAAACGTACAACAGTGATAGATAGTATGCTGCCACTGGAAAGCTTACTCTTTTTTAATCAAGATAAGGTACAGCATAGGCATTCACTAACTCTTTTCCTGAGTTCATATAGATCCTGAATGTTTATTCCTATCTAAAACAAAGCCATTTAACCAAGACAAATTCTTTCAACCAATTAGTTCTTCGTTTAAAAGGACTGTATACGTTTGGGAATTACTATGAAAAAATCAATTGCAACAAAAACCAGTGATTTGGTTATGGATAAAAATATCAGTTTTTATCCCCCAAAATTTGAATCTGGAAAACCTCTCTGTCAGATACGTTTCTCAGCTTGTGTATTCCAATGACAGATTATTCTTCCTGCGTAAACAAAACTGCTCCAGATATATGAAAAACGCTTCCACCTTTTGAAATGAAATTTTCACAGATTAGTTTTATTGTATTTATATATCTACATTTCTTTATGCGATTAAATCAATGGAACGGTAAAAAAAAAAAAAAAGGTATATTTTGCCTTTAAACTATGAAGGGAATAAGCCTACCCATGGATTATTTTAAAACGGACCTAGTACTCTTGTTTCAAGCATGCTTCTATTTGACAATGGATTTGAAATGAATTAGACTATCAACAGTTTCTAAGTGAGAAGGAAGTATTACTACAGGTTTTATGATTTTGTCTTCGGTTGTTTGCTTAATTACATAGACCTTGTGCAATAACATTTATGATCGGCTATATTCTGACACCCATATTGTTCCTTGTGTTGCTGTCACGGTGATACAGTCCTCCATTGTTTCTATTTTTGGGGATCTATATTTGATGTACAATGCTGTCTGAACAGAACCGTTCAAGAATTATTAACATTTTTGTTGTTTTCCTAAATGCTGGTTGTAACACACCATGAACGCTGCACCATTACCCTGAAAGCTGTGACTTTCTTGTTAGCAAATGAGTGATCCCCCCCCCCCCCCCCCCAGTAACTTCCTTCTTAGCCCCTTAGTAATTGCCTTTGTAGCCCCTGACATTTTTCAGTATAAATTTGAATTATCAAACGTTAAAGGCACTGAACACGTTTTGTAATTGTCAAAGACCAGTATTCTCACTTGGTGTATCCCAACATATGCATAAAATAACAAGCCTGTGAACATTTGGGCTCAATTGGTCATTGAAGTTGCAAGAAAATGATGAAAGAAAAAACACCCTTGTTGTACAAATTAGTGTGCTTTCAGATAGGAATAAAAGGCTTCTGGCCAGAAGTCTTTTATTATTTTAGTTAGAAATTACCTCTTTCTCAAAAACTACGTTACTTCAGAGGGAGTGGTTTCTCACAATGTTTTATACTATCAACAGCTCTCTGTTGCTCGTTACCAAGTAAGTTTTTATGCTAATATATATTTTGAGTAATTACCAAACGTGTACAGTGCCTTTAAGAATATTTGGGGTTTTTTCCTGACTGTATCTTGGACTTCTGGTCATTCCATCGCAGAAAACCATGATCTTACATTTTAGCTAGGAAAAAACAAAAATAAAACTAGAAATCTAGAGTTTGTGGACAAACTCAGGGTGTTCGGGTCGAACGAAATAAAGTGACTGCGTAAATAAAAATAGGGAAATTATTGTGTGAAGGTTTTTTTTTGTAATTGTGCTGTGCTGACAGGCAAAATATTTATTTGTACTTCTTGTTGATCTCTGTGCAAAATCATAGCATAAAGGTTGTCATATGAAACTTCAACTTCCGGTTTTGACAGGGAAAGGTCAAATGGGGTCACACTTTGTACAAAGTATCTAGAATTGCCCAAGAGCTTTAAATTGTGTGTTTTGTTATTTTCAGTGAGATACAGCAACAAGCAAATGGTCATTTTTCACCTTTAAAAACCTTGTAATTCGATACCTGATGACGTCATCATGACTTAATTCTTCGCGTGCCGTCCTCATATTAAGGTTCAAGTGTATGCTAAGTTTCAAGTTTGTACAACTTTTACTTTTTGAGAAATCTGCAAAAAACTAGAATTGCCTAAGAGCTTTAAATTATGTGTTTTGAACTGTTTTCAGCCTGCCGCTAGAGGGCGCTTTTGAATTATGTGATGTAAACCAGACACTTGCCAGATCACAACATAGTTAAAAACAACTCAAAAAAAATTCCCACTTTCAAGTTACTGGGCATTTCCGGTTTCGACCGGAAGTAGAGGTCATGTGAGGTCACGCGCATGACAAAAAATTAAGACCTATTTGACCTTAGTATGATCCCGCATAAAGCAACCGCCGGTCTCTTAAGTGTTATTTGTTACAGACTTTCAAACATAAACAAATAAATAAGAGAATACGCTTGAGAAACATAATTTAAAGTTTGAGTGGCCAGGGCAAGGCTGCTTGCACATTAATATACTATCGTGCGTCATTTGTTGTCCTTTTTGGACCAGATGTAAATGTCAAAATGTTGTCATGTCTGTCCAAAAGTTTCAGCAAGGTTAATTCTACAACCTGATATAAAAATTATCCTGAAATAGTAGTTTTAAAGAAATGAATAAGATAAGATATTAAGAAAATTTCAACTCAATACGTGAATCACACATTAAAAGCAGATCTGAGTTTGCCTACATGTATGACCATGGTATGACAAACTCGGGTTCATACCAACTGGTTTGGGAATGAGCAGTTTTCAACAAGATCTTTCTTATCTGATCAAAAGTGCAAACATGTGGTTTAGGGTGTCATTGCCTGTGAGTTTACAGACAGAACCATCGACGAAATTTCACAGTTTCTTGTTTAAAATGTAAAGTATTGGGAAAGTGAGTTAAATGTTATCATTAAAGCAACTTTGAATCATAAAAATCGACCAAATATATCTCGAGAAATTGAATAAGAAACAATAGGACTTTCTCTCTGCTCTTCAGCATTTCGGTGATTTGACACCAGCAAGTAGGCTTGTGGGTTATGGATCACTGGCCTTGGGGAATTGGTTCCAGGGAGAATGTTTATAAAACAATTACTTAACTGATAACAGCTCATAGGTTCATAGGTTCATTTTATTTACCACAGTATCAACAACTAAAAAAATACATTATCACTCAAGAGCGATCAGTTTAAAGAATACAATACAGTAAAGATATATCAAGATGAAAATAAATATGATACCGCAGAGGGATCCATTTTAGAAGCAGAGCTTGTAGGCAATGGTCCCTAAAGACATGCATTTGCATTTAGACACATAGGCCCTATTAATTACACTTCGGCGAACCAAAAGGTCCGAGGGCGAGGCGAGTTCAAAAAATAGTAAAAATATATCTCAATGCACATGCATGTAAACTCAATGATAAATTTAACTAAACACTAACAACAAATAGAACGAAGGACGTAAACAAAACACTGGACAAAAACTAAACACAACGGCCTTGCAGGTCTGCTAGTTAAGTACCGACCGAAACAGAGTGATCACACCCAGGGGATACCACCAAGGGAAAAACAAGCTTGGAAATGGGCAATGTGGGCGAGGATCCCCGGCGGAGGGGACCACCCATTCCCGGTCAGCACTGTACATGTTTAGATAATGAGTACATGGTAAATTCATACATATTCTGTTCACTCATCTACAAATAAGATTCCAACGTGTCAGATTTAAAGACACGGTTAAAGATAGATAAACTTTTGGAAACTCTAAGGTGTTCATTAAGCACGTTCCACAGCATGGGTCCCTCATGTTTAATCGTTTTACGAGCAAGGGAAGTACGAGTGTAAGGAATATGAAAATTAGAAGCTTGGCGGGTAAAATGAGAATGAACATCTGAATTTAAAGAAAAAATTGATTTAATTGCAGGAGGTAAATTTTTGCAGGACAGCCGATACATCAGGGACCCAAGCTGTAGGCGATAAATATCCTTCACTTTTAAAGTATTATATTTGATGAAAAGGGGGTCTGAATGTGCGTTAAAATCTGCAAAATTAATAATACGAAGAGCTCGTTTCTGCAAGATAAGAAGTCGATTGAGATTAGTAGCAGAACTAGCTCCCCAAGCAAGTATCCCATAATGAAGATAAGATCCAATCAATGTGTTATATAGGGAGTGCAATACCATTTCAGGGAGGAAGTGTTTGATCCTATTAATCACACCAATATTTCTAGAAATGACTTTACAAATAGAATCCACATGACTATTCCATGTAAGGCCACGGTCAACAAAAAGTCCCAAAAATTTACAACAATCAGTTTTAGTGATGATAAAGTCATTAATCTTTACAGGACATGGAAGGTCACTGGCAGTGTTGCTGAACAGCATGTAATTAGTTTTAGTAATATTAAGGGATAACTTGTTGACCGTAAACCAATCAGCAACAAGTTTAAGCTCTTCATTGACAGTATTTACCAGGTAATTAAGGTTGCTATGGGAAAAAAATAAATTTGAGTCATCTGCAAATAATATAAAAGAAAGCACACTGGAGGAATTAGTAAAGTCATTAATGTATAGGATAAATAACAAGGGCCCAAGGATGGATCCTTGTGGTACACCATAAGTAAGGACATCGGACTCAGAATTTATGCCATCGACGGAAACATATTGTGGCCGGTCTGTAAGATAACCTCTAAACCACTCTAGGGGAATTCCTCGAATGCCATAGTAGGAAAGTTTATGTAATAGTATTTGATGGTCTATCGTATCAAAAGCTTTTGAAAGGTCAAGGAACATCCCCAGGGTATGTTTGGAGTCATCAATTGCATTAGAGACTTTATCAATAAAATCAAGTAGTGCATGAATGGTTGAATGTTTACTACGGAAACCAAATTGCTGGTTTGTCAAAATGTCAAACTTATTCAGAAACTTAATAGTTCGGGAATAGACACATTTTTCAAAAACCTTAGAGAAACATGAAAGAACAGAAATAGGTCTGTAATTATTAATACAGCTACGATCACCCTTTTTAAAAACTGGGATGACTTTGGCAATTTTTATTTTAGAGGGAACAGTGCCAGTCCTAAAGGAAGTGTTGACAATATGAGCAAGAGGCGTGCATATGGCAGAGATAGACTTTTTAACAATGGAAATATTTATCAAGTCATGACCGGAGCTCTTTTTGTTTTGCAATTTGTTGACAATGTCAATAATCTCATACTCGTTAACAGGGGTGAAAAACAAGGTATTAGGATTAGGGTTTGATAAGTAATCAGAGAAACTAAGGGGTGGGAGAGTAGGTGGGATGTTATTGGCAAGGTTAGGACCAATGTTGATGAAATAATCATTGAAGTGATTGGCAATTTGGTCAGGCTTATCAACTAATTCCCCATTCACAAGAATGCTATTAATACAATGAATAGAAGTCTTTTTATTCAAAACAGAATTAATGACTTTCCAAGTGTTACGGATATTATTTTTTTCCTTTTCAAACTGAAGGGAATAGTAATTTTTCTTAGAAAGACGTAAAAGGCTAGTCAAAGTATTTTTATACTTGGTGTACTTGCACTTAAGATAATTCGTAGGATTGGACAAATACTGACGATACAATTTATTCTTTTTCTTAATAGATTTGAGAAGAGAATGTGTGACCCAAGGGCTAGTTGAAATATGACTAGCTTTGCTAGTGTTGTTAGATCTAATTGAAGGAGTATTTTGATCGTACAAGTTAATAAAACTATCCAGGAATGTATTATAAGCAGTATCCGGATTATTACAACTGAGGACACCACCCCAGTCGAAAGAGCGCAAGTCGCCAATGAACTTATCAAGGTTAACATTTGAAAGATTACGAGTAAAAGACAATTTGTGATTATGAGGTGCACTTGAACTTGAAGCTTGTATAAACATAAAAATTGGCAGGTGATCTGAAATGTCGGAAATTAAAATGCCGGATTTGGAAGAGGGAAGAATATTTGATAAGAAGTTATCGATAAGTGTAGCAGAAGTATCAGTGATACGTGTGGGCTTATGAATTTGGGGAAGGAAGGAGTGAGATGTAAACAAATCGATAAAGGACAGGGAGTTAAGATTGGTTTGATTTAGTAAATTAATATTGAAATCACCTGAAATAATGCAAGATTTGTTATTACAGTCAGCACGTGAGCATATAATCTGAAAGGTGGTCATGAACTCATCGTGAACAGCTGACGGTGCTTTATACACAACACCCGCAATAATGTTTCTAGAATTAGGAATACAAATCTCCACAAATAAAGACTCAAGAGAGTCATCAGAAAAATTCAGGTCTTCCCGAACAGTAACATTAAGCTCACTAGAGATATAGAGGGCAACTCCACCGCCAGTTTTTGCGCCTTGTCTGTTATTCACGACGAGCTCATACCCAGGCAAATAAAAGTAACTGTGGGGAACTGATTTGAGCCAAGTTTCAGAGAGTGCGATAAAAGAAAATTTATAGTTGATTGAGTTTAGAAGAAATTTGAGTTTGTCAATGTTTTGATGGAGACTTCTAATATTAACGTGAAGTATGGAAATGGAGCTATCACCAGTCGGCCTAGGAAATTGATCTATCGAATAATAATTAGTGTTATCAGATAAATTAAATGAAATATCATCATCAATATCTATATCAAAAGTCATAAGAACTTGTTGTTGGTTGTACGCAAGAATCAAGGCATGCACACAAAAAGTAATTACAAGTAAGTTGACCAGCAAGGAGAACACAAAACAAACAACTACGAAATACTAAACAATTCACAAGGACTGACACAAAAACACAAATACAATAATTCAACAACACAGATAGAGAGCACTTCATGATTGTGAAGTAAAAAAGACCTCTTGTCTATCAGACAGCACCGGAAATCCATAGTAAGTTTGGTAATGTTCCGATTGGAACTGGAAGTCAATCTCAAAATGATCTGTTCTTTGAAGCATTTGTAGAACATTTAACAACCTATCCGATGATGTGTAGATTGTCAAAATCCGAATTATGGTTTTTGAGTTATGATTTTTACAAATATTAAACTTTGATTAAATGTAATTCAGTGCCCGATGACGTCATCATGACGTAATTAAGTATGTGTCGTCTTGATACTAAGGTTCAACTATCTGGTGAGTTTCAACATTCAATTCAATCTCAATCTTGAGTTATTCCATAGATAAGCTCGAAAGTTGTTTTTTGAAGGAAAAAAAACGAAGGTGAACTTCGACCTAGGGTAACGACCTGGAAGATAAGGTCGTACGATTTTGGCGTTAACTTTTCAAATGTTGCCCCAATCTTGATCTATGTGATGCCCAAGTATAAACATTATAGCTTTCATATTCGTTGAGATACAGCAAAAAGCAAATGGTCACTTTTCAACTTTAAAAACCTTGTAATTCGATACCTGATGACGTCATCATGACGCAAATCTTCGCGTGCCGTCCACATATTAAGGTTCAAGTGTATGCTAAGTTTCAAGTTTGTACAACTTTTACTTTTTGAGAAATCTGCAAAAAACTAGAATTGCCTAAGAGCTTTAAATTATGTGTTTTGAACTGTTTTCAGCCTGCCGCTAGAGGGCGCTTTTGAATTATGTGATGTAAACCAGACACTTGCCAGATCACAACATAGTTAAAAACAACTCAAAAAAAATTCCCACTTTCAAGTTACTGGGCATTTCCGGTTTCGACCGGAAGTAGAGGTCATGTGAGGTCACGCGCATGACAAAAAATTAAGACCTATTTGACCTTAGTATGATCCCGCATAAAGCAACCGCCGGTCTCTTAAGTGTTATTTGTTACAGACTTTCAAACATAAACAAATAAATAAGAGAATACGCTTGAGAAACATAATTTAAAGTTTGAGTGGCCAGGGCAAGGCTGCTTGCACATTAATATACTATCGTGCGTAATTTGTTGTCCTTTTTGGACCAGATGTAAATGTCAAAATGTTGTCATGTCTGTCCAAAAGTTTCAGCAAGGTTAATTCTACAACCTGATATAAAAATTATCCTGAAATAGTAGTTTTAAAGAAATGAATAAGATAAGATATTAAGAAAATTTCAACTCAATACGTGAATCACACATTAAAAGCAGATCTGAGTTTGCCTACATGTATGACCATGGTATGACAAACTCGGGTTCATACCAACTGGTTTGGGAATGAGCAGTTTTCAACAAGATCTTTCTTATCTGATCAAAAGTGCAAACATGTGGTTTAGGGTGTCATTGCCTGTGAGTTTACAGACAGAACCATCGACGAAATTTCACAGTTTCTTGTTTAAAATGTAAAGTATTGGGAAAGTGAGTTAAATGTTATCATTAAAGCAACTTTGAATCATAAAAATCGACCAAATATATCTCGAGAAATTGAATAAGAAACAATAGGACTTTCTCTCTGCTCTTCAGCATTTCGGTGATTTGACACCAGCAAGTAGGCTTGTGGGTTATGGATCACTGGCCTTGGGGAATTGGTTCCAGGGAGAATGTTTATAAAACAATTACTTAACTGATAACAGCTGATAAGATTCACAGTGAAACTGGTGAATAGAATTCTGAGATTTTTGTAAATTGTGGGAAAATCACTTAATGTTCCGATTGGAACTGGAAGTCAATCTCAAAATGATCTGTTCTTTGAAGCATTTGTAGAACATTTAACAACCTATCCGATGATGTGTAGATTGTCAAAATCCGAATTATGGTTTTTGAGTTATGATTTTTACAAATATTAAACTTTGATTAAATGTAATTCAGTGCCCGATGACGTCATCATGACGTAATTAAGTATGTGTCGTCTTGATACTAAGGTTCAACTATCTGGTGAGTTTCAACATTCAATTCAATCTCAATCTTGAGTTATTCCATAGATAAGCTCGAAAGTTGTTTTTTGAAGGAAAAAAAACGAAGGTGAACTTCGACCTAGGGTAACGACCTGGAAGATAAGGTCGTACGATTTTGGCGTTAACTTTTCAAATGTTGCCCCAATCTTGATCTATGTGATGCCCAAGTATAAACATCATAGCTTTCATATTCGTTGAGATACAGCAAAAAGCAAATGGTCACTTTTCAACTTTAAAAACCTTGTAATTCGATACCTGATGACGTCATCATGACGCAAATCTTCGCGTGCCGTCCACATATTAAGGTTCAAGTGTATGCTAAGTTTCAAGTTTGTACACCTTTTACTTTTTGAGAAATCTGCAAGAGAAAGTTCAGGGAAAAGAAGAACAGGAAGAAACTAGAAATCTAGAGTTTGTGGACAAACTCAGGGTGTTCGGGTCGAACAAAATAAAGTGACTGCGTAAATAAAAATAGGGAAATTATTGTGTGAAGGTTTTTTTTTGTAATTGTGCTGTGCTGACAGGCAAAATATTTATTTGTACTTCTTGTTGATCTCTGTGCAAAATCATAGCATAAAGGTTGTCATATGAAACTTCAACTTCCGGTTTTGACAGGGAAAGGTCAAATGGGGTCACACTTTGTACAAAGTATCTAGAATTGCCCAAGAGCTTTAAATTGTGTGTTTTGTTATTTTCAGTGAGATACAGCAACAAGCAAATGGTCATTTTTCACCTTTAAAAACCTTGTAATTCGATACCTGATGACGTCATCATGACGCAATTCTTCGCGTGCCGTCCTCATATTAAGGTTCAAGTGTATGCTAAGTTTCAAGTTTGTACAACTTTTACTTTTTGAGAAATCTGCAAAAAACTAGAATTGCCCAAGAGCTTTAAATTATGTGTTTTGAACTGTTTTCAGCCTGCCGCTAGAGGGCGCTTTTGACTTATGTGACGTAAACCAGACACTTGCCAGATCACAACATAGTTACAAACAACTCAAACAAAATTCCCACTTTCAAGTTACTGGGCATTTCCGGTTTCGACCGGAAGTAGAGGTCATGTGAGGTCACGCGCATGACAAAAAATTAAGACCTATTTGACCTTAGTATGATCCCGCATAAAGCAACCGCCGGTCTCTTAAGTGTTATTTGTTACAGACTTTCAAACATAAACAAATAAATAAGAGAATACGCTTGAGAAACATAATCTAAAGTTTGAGTGGCCAGGGCAAGGCTGCTTGCACATTAATATACTATCGTGCGTCATTTGTTGTCCTTTTTGGACCAGATGTAAATGTTAAAATGTTGTCATGTCTGTCCAAAAGTTTGAGCAAGGTTAATTCTACAACCTGATATAAAAATTATCCTGAAATAGTAGTTTTACAGAAATTAATAAGATAAGATATTAAGAAAATTTCAACTCAATACGTGAATCACACATTAAAAGCAGATCTGAGTTTGCCTACATGTATGACAAACTCGGGTTCATACCAACTGGTTTGAGAAAGAGCAGTTTTCAACAAGATCTTTCTTATCTGATCAAAAGTGCAAACATGTGGTTTAGGGTGTCATTGCCTGTGAGTTTACAGACAGAACCATCGACGAAATTTCACAGTTTCTTGTTTAAAATGTAAAGTATTGGGAAAGTGAGTTAAATGTTATCATTAAAGCAACTTTAAATCATAAAAATCGACCAAATATATCTCGAGAAATTGAATAAGAAACAATAGGACTTTCTCTCTGCTCTTCAGCATTTCGGTGATTTGACACCAGCAAGTAGGCTTGTGGGTTATGGATCACTGGCCTTGGGGAATTGGTTCCAGGGAGAATGTTTATAAAACAATTACTTAACTGATAACAGCTGATAAGATTCACAGGGAAACTGGTGAATAGAATTCTGAGATTTTGGTAAATTGTGGGAAAATCACTTAATGTTCCGATTGGAACTGGAAGTCAATCTAAAAATGATCTGTTCTTTGAAGCATTTGTAGAACATTTAACAACCTATCCGATGATGTGTAGATTGTCAAAATCCGAATTATGGTTTTTGAGTTATGATTTTTACAAATATTAAACTTTGATTAAATGTAATTCAGTGCCCGATGACGTCATCATGACGTAATTAAGTATGTGTTGTCTTGATACTAAGGTTCAACTATCTGGTGAGTTTCAACATTCAATTCAATCTCAATCTTGAGTTATTCCATAGATAAGCTCGAAAGTTGTTTTTTGAAGGAAAACAACCGAAGGTGAACTTCGACCTAGGGTAACGACCTGGAAGATAAGGTCGTACGATTTTGGCGTTAACTTTTCAAATGTTGCCCCAGTCTTGATCTATGCGATGCCCAAGTATGAACATCATAGCTTTCATATTCGTTGAGATACAGCAAAAAGCAAATGGTCACTTTTCAACTTTAAAAACCTTGTAATTCGATACCTGATGACGTCATCATGACGCAATTCTTCGCGTGCCGTCCTCATATTAAGGTTCAAGTGTATGCTAAGTTTCAAGTTTGTACACCTTTTACTTTTTGAGAAATCTTGTAGAGAAAGTTCAAAGACAAGAAGAAGAGGAAGAACTAGAAATCTAGAGTTTGTGGACAAACTCAGGGTGTTCGGGTCGAACGAAATAAAGTGACTGCGTAAATAAAAATAGGGAAATTATTGTGTGAAGGTTTTTTTTTGTAATTGTGCTGTGCTGACAGGCAAAATATTTATTTGTACTTCTTGTTGATCTCTGTGCAAAATCATAGCATAAAGGTTGTCATATGAAACTTCAACTTCCGGTTTTGACAGGGAAAGGTCAAATGGGGTCACACTTTGTACAAAGTATCTAGAATTGCCCAAGAGCTTTAAATTGTGTGTTTTGTTATTTTCAGTGAGATACAGCAACAAGCAAATGGTCATTTTTCACCTTTAAAAACCTTGTAATTCGATACCTGATGACGTCATCATGACTTAATTCTTCGCGTGCCGTCCTCATATTAAGGTTCAAGTGTATGCTAAGTTTCAAGTTTGTACAACTTTTACTTTTTGAGAAATCTGCAAAAAACTAGAATTGCCTAAGAGCTTTAAATTATGTGTTTTGAACTGTTTTCAGCCTGCCGCTAGAGGGCGCTTTTGAATTATGTGATGTAAACCAGACACTTGCCAGATCACAACATAGTTAAAAACAACTCAAAAAAAAATCCCACTTTCAAGTTACTGGGCATTTCCGGTTTCGACCGGAAGTACAGGTCATGTGAGGTCACGCGCATGACAAAAAATTAAGACCTATTTGACCTTAGTATGATCCCGCATAAAGCAACCGCCGGTCTCTTAAGTGTTATTTGTTACAGACTTTCAAACATAAACAAATAAATAAGAGAATACGCTTCAGAAACATAATTTAAAGTTTGAGTCGCCAGGGCAAGGCTGCTTGCACATTAATATACTATCGTGCGTCATTTGTTGTCCTTTTTGGACCAGATGTAAATGTCAAAATGTTGTCATGTCTGTCCAAAAGTTTGAGCAAGGTTAATTCTACAACCTGATATAAAAATTATCCTGAAATAGTAGTTTTAAAGAAATGAATAAGATAAGATATTAAGAAAATTTCAACTCAATACGTGAATCACACATTAAAAGCAGATTTGAGTTTGCCTACATGTATGACAAACTCGGGTTCATACCAACTGGTTTGGGAATGAGCAGTTTTCAACAAGATCTTTCTTATCTCATCAAAAGTGCAAACATGTGGTTTAGGGTGTCATTGCCTGTGAGTTTACAGACAGAACCATCGACGAAATTTCACAGTTTCTTGTTTAAAATGTGAAGTATTGGGAAAGTGAGTTAAATGTTATCATTAAAGCAACTTTGAATCATAAAAATCTACCAAATATATCTCGAGAAATTGAATAAGAAACAATAGGACTTTCTCTCTGCTCTTCAGCATTTCGGTGATTTGACACCAGCAAGTAGGCTTGTGGGTTATGGATCACTGGCCTTGGGGAATTGGTTCCAGGGAGAATGTTTATAAAAACAATTACTTAACTGATAACAGCTGATAAGATTCACAGTGAAACTGGTGAATAGAATTCTGACATTTTGGTAAATTGTGGGAAAATCACTTAATGTTCCGATTGGAACTGGAAGTCAATCTCAAAATGATCTGTTCTTTGAAGCATTTGTAGAACATTTAACAACCTATCCGATGATGTGTAGATTGTCAAAAACCGAATTATGGTTTTTGAGTTATGATTTTTACAAATATTAAACTTTGATTAATTGTAATTCAGTGCCCGATGACGTCATCATGACGTAATTAAGTATGTGTTGTCTTGATACTAAGGTTCAACTATCTGGTGAGTTTCAACATTCAATTCAATCTCAATCTTGAGTTATTCCATAGATAAGCTCGAAAGTTGATTTTTGAAGGAAAAAAAACGAAGGTGAACTTCGACCTAGGGTAACGACCTGGAAGATAAGGTCGTACGATTTTGGCGTTAACTTTTCAAATGTTGCCCCAGTCTTGATCTATGCGATGCCCAAGTATGAACATCATAGCTTTCATATTCGTTGAGATACAGCAAAGAGCAAATGGTCACTTTTCAACTTTAAAAACCTTGTAATTCGATACCTGATGACGTCATCATGACGCAATTCTTCGCGTACCGTCCTCATATTAAGGTTCAAGTGTATGCTAAGTTTCAAGTTTGTACACCTTTTACTTTTTGAGAAATCTTGTAGAGAAAGTTCAGGGAAAAGAAGAACAGGAAGAAAAAAAAAAAAAAAAAAAAACTTAACAATAACAATAGGTTTTCGGCTGATGGCCGAACACCTAACTAGAAATCTAGAGTTTGTGGACAAACTCAGGGTGTTCGGGTCGAACGAAATAAAGTGACTACGTAAATAAAAATAGGGAAATTATTGTGTGAAGGTTTTTTGTCTAATTGTGCTGTGCTGACGGGCAAAATATTTATTTGTACCTCTTGTTGATCTCTGTGCAAAATCATAGCATAAAGGTTGTCATATGAAACTTCAACTTCCGGTTTTGACAGGGAAAGGTCAAATGGGGTCACACTTTGTACAAAGTAGCTAGAATTGCCCAAGAGCTTTAAATTGTGTGTTTTGAACTGTTTTCAGCCTGCCGCTAGAGGGCGCTTTTGAATTATGTGACGTAAACCAGACACTTGCCAGATCACAACATAGTTAAAAACAACTCAAAAAAAATTCCCACTTTCAAGTTACTGGGCATTTCCGGTTTCGACCGGAAGTAGAGGTCATGTGAGGTCACGCGCATGACAAAAAATTAAGACCTATTTGACCTTAGTATGATCCCGCATAAAGCAACCGCCGGTCTCTTAAGTGTTATTTGTTACAGACTTTCAAACATAAACAAATAAATAAGAGATTACGCTTGAGAAACATAATTTAAAGTTTGAGTGGCCTGGGCAAGGCTGCTTGCACATTAATATACTATCGTGCGTCATTTGTTGTCTTTTTTGGACCAGATGTAAATGTCAAAATGTTGTCATGTCTGTCCAAAAGTTTCAGCAAGGTTAAATCTACAACCTGATATAAAAATTATCCTGAAATAGTAGTTTTAAAGAAATGAATAAGATAAGATATTAAGAAAATTTCAACTCAATACGTGAATCACACATTAAAAGCAGATCTGAGTTTGCCTAAGTAGCCCATGTATGACAAACTCGGGTTCATACCAACTGGTTTGGGAATGAGCAGTTTTCAACAAGATCTTTCTTATCTGATCAAAAGTGCAAACATGTGGTTTAGGGTGTCATTGCCTGTGAGTTTACAGACAGAACCATCGACGAAATTTCACAGTTTCTTGTTTAAAATGTAAAGTATTGGGAAAGTGAGTTAAATGTTATCATTAAAGCAACTTTGAATCATAAAAATCGACCAAATATATCTCGAGAAATTGAATAAGAAACAATAGGACTTTCTCTCTGCTCTTCAGCATTTCGGTGATTTGACACCAGCAAGTAGGCTTGTGGGTTATGGATCACTGGCCTTGGGGAATTGGTTCCAGGGAGAATGTTTATAAAACAATTACTTAACTGATAACAGCTGATAAGATTCACAGTGAAACTGGTGAATAGAATTCTGACATTTTGGTAAATTGTGGGAAAATCACTTAATGTTCCGATTGGAACTGGAAGTCAATCTCAAAATGATCTGTTCTTTGAAGCATTTGTAGAACATTTAACAACCTATCCGATGATGTGTAGATTGTCAAAAACCGAATTATGGTTTTTGAGTTATGATTTTTACAAATATTAAACTTTGATTAATTGTAATTCAGTGCCCGATGACGTCATCATGACGTAATTAAGTATGTGTTGTCTTGATACTAAGGTTCAACTATCTGGTGAGTTTCAACATTCAATTCAATCTCAATCTTGAGTTATTCCATAGATAAGCTCGAAAGTTGATTTTTGAAGGAAAAAAAACGAAGGTGAACTTCGACCTAGGGTAACGACCTGGAAGATAAGGTCGTACGATTTTGGCGTTAACTTTTCAAATGTTGCCCCAGTCTTGATCTATGCGATGCCCAAGTATGAACATCATAGCTTTCATATTCGTTGAGATACAGCAAAGAGCAAATGGTCACTTTTCAACTTTAAAAACCTTGTAATTCGATACCTGATGACGTCATCATGACGCAATTCTTCGCGTACCGTCCTCATATTAAGGTTCAAGTGTATGCTAAGTTTCAAGTTTGTACACCTTTTACTTTTTGAGAAATCTTGTAGAGAAAGTTCAGGGAAAAGAAGAACAGGAAGAAAAAAAAACAAAAAACAAAACTTAACAATAACAATAGGTTTTCGGCTGATGGCCGAACACCTAACTAGAAATCTAGAGTTTGTGGACAAACTCAGGGTGTTCGGGTCGAACGAAATAAAGTGACTACGTAAATAAAAATAGGGAAATTATTGTGTGAAGGTTTTTTGTCTAATTGTGCTGTGCTGACGGGCAAAATATTTATTTGTACCTCTTGTTGATCTCTGTGCAAAATTATAGCATAAAGGTTGTCATATGAAACTTCAACTTCCGGTTTTGACAGGGAAAGGTCAAATGGGGTCACACTTTGTACAAAGTAGCTAGAATTGCCCAAGAGCTTTAAATTGTGTGTTTTGAACTGTTTTCAGCCTGCCGCTAGAGGGCGCTTTTGAATTATGTGACGTAAACCAGACACTTGCCAGATCACAACATAGTTAAAAACAACTCAAAAAAAATTCCCACTTTCAAGTTACTGGGCATTTCCGGTTTCGACCGGAAGTAGAGGTCATGTGAGGTCACGCGCATGACAAAAAATTAAGACCTATTTGACCTTAGTATGATCCCGCATAAAGCAACCGCCGGTCTCTTAAGTGTTATTTGTTACAGACTTTCAAACATAAACAAATAAATAAGAGATTACGCTTGAGAAACATAATTTAAAGTTTGAGTGGCCTGGGCAAGGCTGCTTGCACATTAATATACTATCGTGCGTCATTTGTTGTCTTTTTTGGACCAGATGTAAATGTCAAAATGTTGTCATGTCTGTCCAAAAGTTTCAGCAAGGTTAAATCTACAACCTGATATAAAAATTATCCTGAAATAGTAGTTTTAAAGAAATGAATAAGATAAGATATTAAGAAAATTTCAACTCAATACGTGAATCACACATTAAAAGCAGATCTGAGTTTGCCTAAGTAGCCCATGTATGACAAACTCGGGTTCATACCAACTGGTTTGGGAATGAGCAGTTTTCAACAAGATCTTTCTTATCTGATCAAAAGTGCAAACATGTGGTTTAGGGTGTCATTGCCTGTGAGTTTACAGACAGAACCATCGACGAAATTTCACAGTTTCTTGTTTAAAATGTAAAGTATTGGGAAAGTGAGTTAAATGTTATCATTAAAGCAACTTTGAATCATAAAAATCGACCAAATATATCTCGAGAAATTGAATAAGAAACAATAGGACTTTCTCTCTGCTCTTCAGCATTTCGGTGATTTGACACCAGCAAGTAGGCTTGTGGGTTATGGATCACTGGCCTTGGGGAATTGGTTCCAGGGAGAATGTTTATAAAACAATTACTTAACTGATAACAGCTGATAAGATTCACAGTGAAACTGGTGAATAGAATTCTGACATTTTGGTAAATTGTGGGAAAATCACTTAATGTTCCGATTGGAACTGGAAGTCAATCTCAAAATGATCTGTTCTTTGAAGCATTTGTAGAACATTTAACAACCTATCCGATGATGTGTAGATTGTCAAAATCCGAATTATGGTTTTTGAGTTATGATTTTTACAAATATTAAACTTTGATTAATTGTAATTCAGTGCCCGATGACGTCATCATGACGTAATTAAGTATGTGTTGTCTTGATACTAAGGTTCAACTATCTGGTGAGTTTCAACATTCAATTCAATCTCAATCTTGAGTTATTCCATAGATAAGCTCGAAAGTTGATTTTTGAAGGAAAAAAAACGAAGGTGAACTTCGACCTAGGGTAACGACCTGGAAGATAAGGTCGTACGATTTTGGCGTTAACTTTTCAAATGTTGCCCCAGTCTTGATCTATGCGATGCCCAAGTATGAACATCATAGCTTTCATATTCGTTGAGATACAGCAAAGAGCAAATGGTCACTTTTCAACTTTAAAAACCTTGTAATTCGATACCTGATGACGTCATCATGACGCAATTCTTCGCGTACCGTCCTCATATTAAGGTTCAAGTGTATGCTAAGTTTCAAGTTTGTACACCTTTTACTTTTTGAGAAATCTTGTAGAGAAAGTTCAGGGAAAAGAAGAACAGGAAGAAAGAAAAAAAAAAAAAAAAAAAACTTAACAATAACAATAGGTTTTCGGCTGATGGCCGAACACCTAACTAGAAATCTAGAGTTTGTGGACAAACTCAGGGTGTTCGGGTCGAACGAAATAAAGTGACTACGTAAATAAAAATAGGGAAATTATTGTGTGAAGGTTTTTTGTCTAATTGTGCTGTGCTGACGGGCAAAATATTTATTTGTACCTCTTGTTGATCTCTGTGCAAAATCATAGCATAAAGGTTGTCATATGAAACTTCAACTTCCGGTTTTGACAGGGAAAGGTCAAATGGGGTCACACTTTGTACAAAGTAGCTAGAATTGCCCAAGAGCTTTAAATTGTGTGTTTTGAACTGTTTTCAGCCTGCCGCTAGAGGGCGCTTTTGAATTATGTGACGTAAACCAGACACTTGCCAGATCACAACATAGTTAAAAACAACTCAAAAAAAATTCCCACTTTCAAGTTACTGGGCATTTCCGGTTTCGACCGGAAGTAGAGGTCATGTGAGGTCACGCGCATGACAAAAAATTAAGACCTATTTGACCTTAGTATGATCCCGCATAAAGCAACCGCCGGTCTCTTAAGTGTTATTTGTTACAGACTTTCAAACATAAACAAATAAATAAGAGATTACGCTTGAGAAACATAATTTAAAGTTTGAGTGGCCTGGGCAAGGCTGCTTGCACATTAATATACTATCGTGCGTCATTTGTTGTCTTTTTTGGACCAGATGTAAATGTCAAAATGTTGTCATGTCTGTCCAAAAGTTTCAGCAAGGTTAAATCTACAACCTGATATAAAAATTATCCTGAAATAGTAGTTTTAAAGAAATGAATAAGATAAGATATTAAGAAAATTTCAACTCAATACGTGAATCACACATTAAAAGCAGATCTGAGTTTGCCTAAGTAGCCCATGTATGACAAACTCGGGTTCATACCAACTGGTTTGGGAATGAGCAGTTTTCAACAAGATCTTTCTTATCTGATCAAAAGTGCAAACATGTGGTTTAGGGTGTCATTGCCTGTGAGTTTACAGACAGAACCATCGACGAAATTTCACAGTTTCTTGTTTAAAATGTAAAGTATTGGGAAAGTGAGTTAAATGTTATCATTAAAGCAACTTTGAATCATAAAAATCGACCAAATATATCTCGAGAAATTGAATAAGAAACAATAGGACTTTCTCTCTGCTCTTCAGCATTTCGGTGATTTGACACCAGCAAGTAGGCTTGTGGGTTATGGATCACTGGCCTTGGGGAATTGGTTCCAGGGAGAATGTTTATAAAACAATTACTTAACTGATAACAGCTGATAAGATTCACAGTGAAACTGGTGAATAGAATTCTGACATTTTGGTAAATTGTGGGAAAATCACTTAATGTTCCGATTGGAACTGGAAGTCAATCTCAAAATGATCTGTTCTTTGAAGCATTTGTAGAACATTTAACAACCTATCCGATGATGTGTAGATTGTCAAAATCCGAATTATGGTTTTTGAGTTATGATTTTTACAAATATTAAACTTTGATTAATTGTAATTCAGTGCCCGATGACGTCATCATGACGTAATTAAGTATGTGTTGTCTTGATACTAAGGTTCAACTATCTGGTGAGTTTCAACATTCAATTCAATCTCAATCTTGAGTTATTCCATAGATAAGCTCGAAAGTTGATTTTTGAAGGAAAAAAAACGAAGGTGAACTTCGACCTAGGGTAACGACCTGGAAGATAAGGTCGTACGATTTTGGCGTTAACTTTTCAAATGTTGCCCCAGTCTTGATCTATGCGATGCCCAAGTATGAACATCATAGCTTTCATATTCGTTGAGATACAGCAAAGAGCAAATGGTCACTTTTCAACTTTAAAAACCTTGTAATTCGATACCTGATGACGTCATCATGACGCAATTCTTCGCGTACCGTCCTCATATTAAGGTTCAAGTGTATGCTAAGTTTCAAGTTTGTACACCTTTTACTTTTTGAGAAATCTTGTAGAGAAAGTTCAGGGAAAAGAAGAACAGGAAGAAAAAAAAAAAAAAAAAAAAACTTAACAATAACAATAGGTTTTCGGCTGATGGCCGAACACCTAAAAAAAAACTTAACAATAACAATAGGTTTTCGGCCGCTAGCCGAACACCTAATCAAGAGGTGTTCGTGCTCATATTGCACGAACACCTAAAAAGGAAATAGTAAAAAACAAATATAGATAGATATACTAGAAATCTAGAGTTTGTGGACAAACTCAGGGTGTTCGGGTCGAACGAAATAAAGTGACTGCGTAAATAAAAATAGGGAAATTATTGTGTGAAGGTTTTTTTTTGTAATTGTGCTGTGCTGACAGGCAAAATATTTATTTGTACTTCTTGTTGATCTCTGTGCAAAATCATAGCATAAAGGTTGTCATATGAAACTTCAACTTCCGGTTTTGACAGGGAAAGGTCAAATGGGGTCACACTTTGTACAAAGTATCTAGAATTGCCCAAGAGCTTTAAATTGTGTGTTTTGTTATTTTCAGTGAGATACAGCAACAAGCAAATGGTCATTTTTCACCTTTAAAAACCTTGTAATTCGATACCTGATGACGTCATAATGACGCAATTCTTCGCGTGCCGTCCTCATATTAAGGTTCAAGTGTATGCTAAGTTTCAAGTTTGTACAACTTTTACTTTTTGAGAAATCTGCAAAAAACTAGAATTGCCCAAGAGCTTTAAATTATGTGTTTTGAACTGTTTTCAGCCTGCCGCTAGAGGGCGCTTTTGAATTATGTGACGTAAACCAGACACTTGCCAGATCACAACATAGTTAAAAACAACTCAAAACAAATTCCCACTTTCAAGTTACTGGGCATTTCCGGTTTCGACCGGAAGTAGAGGTCATGTGAGGTCACGCGCATGACAAAAAATTAAGACCTATTTGACCTTAGTATGATCCCGCATAACGCAACCGCCGGTCTCTTAAGTGTTATTTGTTACAGACTTTCAAACATAAACAAATAAATAAGAGAATACGCTTGAGAAACATAATTTAAAGTTTGAGTGGCCAGGGCAAGGCTGCTTGCACATTAATATACTATCGTGCGTCATTTGTTGTCCTTTTTGGACCAGATGTAAATGTCAAAATGTTGTCATGTCTGTCCAAAAGTTTGAGCAAGGTTAATTCTACAACCTGATATAAAAATTATCCTGAAATAGTAGTTTTAAAGAAATGGATAAGATAAGATATTAAGAAAATTTCAACTCAATACGTGAATCACACATTAAAAGCAGATCTGAGTTTGCCTACATGTACGACAAACTCGGGTTCATACCAACTGGTTTGGGAATGAGCAGTTTTCAACAAGATCTTTCTTATCTGATCAAAAGTGCAAACATGTGGTTTAGGGTGTCATTGCCTGTGAGTTTACAGACAGAACCATCGACGAAATTTTACAGTTTCTTGTTTAAAATGTAAAGTATTGGGAAAGTGAGTTAAATGTTATCATTAAAGCAACTTTGAATCATAAAAATCGACCAAATATATCTCGAGAAATTGAATAAGAAACAATAGGACTTTCTCTCTGCTCTTCAGCATTTCGGTGATTTGACACCAGCAAGTAGGCTTGTGGGTTATGGATCACTGGCCTTGGGGAATTGGTTCCAGGGAGAATGTTTATAAAACAAGTACTTAACTGATAACAGCTGATAAGATTCACAGTGAAACTGGTGAATAGAATTCTGAGATTTTGGTAAATTGTGGGAAAATCACTTAATGTTCCGATTGGAACTGGAAGTCAATCTAAAAATGATCTGTTCTTTGAAGCATTTGTAGAACATTTAACAACCTATCCGATGATGTGTAGATTGTCAAAATCCGAATTATGGTTTTTGAGTTATGATTTTTACAAATATTAAACTTTGATTAAACGTAATTCAGTGCCCGATGACGTCATCATGACGTAATTAAGTATGTGTTGTCTTGATACTAAGGTTCAACTATCTGGTGAGTTTCAACATTCAATTCAATCTCAATCTTGAGTTATTCCATAGATAAGCTCGAAAGTTGTTTTTTGAAGGAAAAAAACCGAAGGTGAACTTTGACCTAACGTAACGACCTGGAAGATAAGGTCGTACGATTTTGGCGTTAACTTTTCAAATGTTGCCCCAGTCTTGATCTATGCGATGCCCAAGTATGAACATCATAGCTTTCCTATTCGTTGAGATACAGCAAAAAGCAAATGGTCACTTTTCAACTTTAAAAACCTTGTAATTCGATACCTGATGACGTCATCATGACGCAATTCTTCGCGTGCCGTCCTCATATTAAGGTTCAAGTGTATGCTAAGTTTCAAGTTTGTACACCTTTTACTTTTTGAGAAATCTTGTAGAGAAAGTTCAAAGAAAAGAAGAACAGGAAGAAACTAGAAATCTAGAGTTTGTGGACAAACTCAGGGTGTTCGGGTCGAACGAAATAAAGTGACTGCGTAAATAAAAATAGGGAAATTATTGTGTGAAGGTTTTTTTTGTAATTGTGCTGTGCTGACAGGCAAAATATTTATTTGTACCTCTTGTTGATCTCTGTGCAAAATCAATGTCATATGAAACTTCAACTTCCGGTTTTGACAGGGAAAGGTCAAATGGGGTCACACTTTGTACAAAGTATCTAGAATTGCCCAAGAGCTTTAAATTGTGTGTTTTGAACTGTTTTCAGCCTGCCGCTTTTGAATTAGGTGACGTAAACCAGACACTTGCCAGATCACAACATAGTTAAAAACAACTCAAAAGAAATTCCCACTTTCAAGTTACTGGGCATTTCCGGTTTCGACCGGAAGTAGAGGTCATGTGAGGTCACGCGCATGACAAAAAATTAAGACCTATTTGACCTTAGTATGATCCCGCATAAAGCAACCGCCGGTCTCTTAAGTGTTATTTGTTACAGACTTTCAAACATAAACAAATAAATATGAGAATACGCTTGAGAAACATAATTTAAAGTTTGAGTGGCCAGGGCAAGGCTGCTTGCACATTAATATACTATCGTGCGTCATTTGTTGTCCTTTTTGGACCAGATGTAAATGTCAAAATGTTGTCATGTCTGTCCAAAAGTTTGAGCAAGGTTAATTCTACAACCTGATATAAAAATTATCCTGAAATAGTAGTTTTAAAGAAATGGATAAGATAAGATATTAAGAAAATTTCAACTCAATACGTGAATCACACATTAAAAGCAGATCTGAGTTTGCCTACATGTATGACAAACTCGGGTTCATACCAACTGGTTTGGGAATGAGCAGTTTTCAACAAGATCTTTCTTATCTGATCAAAAGTGCAAACATGTGGTTTAGGGTGTCATTGCCTGTGAGTTTACAGACAGAACTATCGACGAAATTTTACAGTTTCTTGTTTAAAATGTAAAGTATTGGGAAAGTGAGTTAAATGTTATCATTAAAGCAACTTTGAATCATAAAAATCGACCAAATATATCTCGAGAATTTTAATAAGAAACAATAGGACTTTCTCTCTGCTCTTCAGCATTTCGGTGATTTGACACCAGCAAGTAGGCTTGTGGGTTATGGATCACTGGCCTTGGGGAATTGGTTCCAGGGAGAATGTTTATAAAACAAGTACTTAACTGATAACAGCTGATAAGATTCACAGTGAAACTGGTGAATAGAATTCTGAGATTTTGGTAAATTGTGGGAAAATCACTTAATGTTCCGATTGGAACTGGAAGTCAATCTAAAAATGATCTGTTCTTTGAAGCATTTGTAGAACATTTAACAACCTATCCGATGATGTGTAGATTGTCAAAATCCGAATTATGGTTTTTGAGTTATGATTTTTACAAATATTAAACTTTGATTAAATGTAATTCAGTGCCCGATGACGTCATCATGACGTAATTAAGTATGTGTTGTCTTGATACTAAGGTTCAACTATCTGGTGAGTTTCAACATTCAATTCAATCTCAATCTTGAGTTATTCCATAGATAAGCTCGAAAGTTGTTTTTTGAAGGAAAAAAACCGAAGGTGAACTTTGACCTAACGTAACGACCTGGAAGATAAGGTCGTACGATTTTGGCGTTAACTTTTCAAATGTTGCCCCAGTCTTGATCTATGCGATGCCCAAGTATGAACATCATAGCTTTCCTATTCGTTGAGATACAGCAAAAAGCAAATGGTCACTTTTCAACTTTAAAAACCTTGTAATTCGATACCTGATGACGTCATCATGACGCAATTCTTCGCGTGCCGTCCTCATATTAAGGTTCAAGTGTATGCTAAGTTTCAAGTTTGTACACCTTTTACTTTTTGAGAAATCTTGTAGAGAAAGTTCAAAGAAAAGAAGAACAGGAAGAAAAAAAAAAAACTTAACAATAACAATAGGTTTTCGGCGGATCGCCGAACACCTAACTAGAGTTTGTGGACAAACTCAGGGTGTTCGGGTCGAACGAAATAAAGTGACTGCGTAAATAAAAATAGGGAAATTATTGTGTGAAGGTTTTTTTTTTAATTGTGCTGTGCTGACAGGCAAAATATTTATTTGTACTTCTTGTTGATCTCTGTGCAAAATCATAGCATAAAGGTTGTCATATGAAACTTCAACTTCCGGTTTTGACAGGGAAAGGTCAAATGGGGTCACACTTTGTACAAAGTATCTAGAATTGCCCAAGAGCTTTAAATTGTGTGTTTTGTTATTTTCAGTGAGATACAGCAACAAGCAAATGGTAATTTTTCACCTTTAAAAACCTTGTAATTCGATACCTGATGACGTCATCATGACGCAATTCTTCGCGTGCCGTTCTCATATTAAGGTTCAAGTGTATGCTAAGTTTCAAGTTTGTACAACTTTTACTTTTTGAGAAATCTGCAAAAAACTAGAATTGCCCAAGAGCTTTAAATTATGTGTTTTGAACTGTTTTCAGCCTGCCGCTAGAGGGCGCTTTTGAATTATGTGACGTAAACCAGACACTTGCAAGATCACAACATAGTTAAAAACAACTCAAAAAAAAATCCTACTTTCAAGTTACTGGGCATTTCCGGTTTCGACCGGAAGTAGAGGTCATGTGAGGTCACGCGCATGACAAAAAATTAAGACCTATTTGACCTTAGTATGATCCCGCATAAAGCAACCGCCGGTCTCTTAAGTGTTATTTGTTACAGACTTTCAAACATAAACAAATAAATAAGAGAATACGCTTGAGAAACATATTAATTTAAAGTTTGAGTGGCCAGGGCAAGGCTGCTTGCACATTAATATACTATCGTGCGTCATTTGTTGTCCTTTTTGGACCAGATGTAAATGTCAAAATGTTGTCATGTCTGTCCAAAAGTTTGAGCAAGGTTAATTCTGCAACCTGATATAAAAAATAAAAATTATCCTGAAATAGTAGTTTTAAAGAAACGAATAAGATAAGATATTAAGAAAATTTCAACTCAATACGTGAATCACACATTAAAAGCAGATCTGAGTTTGCCTACATGTATGACAAACTCGGGTTCATACCAACTGGTTTGGGAATGAGCAGTTTTCAACAAGATCTTTCTTATCTGATCAAAAGTGCAAACATGTGGTTTAGGGTGTCATTGCCTGTGAGTTTACAGACAGAACTATCGACGAAATTTCACAGTTTCTTGTTTAAAATGTGAAGTATTGGGAAAGTGAGTTAAATGTTATCATTAAAGCAACTTTGAATCATAAAAATCGACCAAATATATCTCGAGAAATTAAATAAGAAACAATAGAACTTACTCTCTGCTCTTCAGCATTTCGGTGATTTGACACCAGCAAGTAGGCTTGTCGGTTATGGATCACTGGCCTTGGGGAATTGATTCCTGGGGTGAATGTTTATAAAACAATTACTTAACTGATAACATCTGATAAGATTCACAGTGAAACTGGTGAATAGAATTCTGAGATTTTGGTCAATTGTGGGAAAATCACTTAACCCTAAAGAACCCAAGTCCTACAATATCCTCATTGCCAAAGTGCAGGATTTCGAAGGATTTGGGCTATTAGGGATCTGCAACACAGGAGGATTTCGAAGGGTTTGGGCTAAAATGAGTTTTTGTTAGGGAAGGATTTCGCAGGACTTGGGCTATCGGGCTGTTTTGACATAGGAGGATTTTGAAGGATTTAGGTATTATGCAGCTTAGCCAAAATAGGATTTTGGAGGTTTTGGGCTTTTTGGGGTTGAAGACATATTTCTTTGTTTGGCAACTAAAGTGTTTTTTGTTAGCTTGGTCATTGTTTTTAGGGTTCCCAGGCATTGAATGTTAATTGCACACCACACAGACTTTGTAAACACACCATTCATGCCATTGGAATCTTTGGAATTTCTCAAGGGCATTGTCCTAGCCATAATACAGCATGTGGGCACTTCCATTTGTTTGAGGGTAATATTATGTAATAATCTAAATTGATTTTAATAACATAAACCAAATTCAGTGAGATATATAGGTCAATGGGTATCAACAATAGGAACATTGATCTGATTTTAATATCAATGAAGAATTATGTAATAACTAAGTGCTGATTTCCTATAAATATCAGTGTAGATTGCTACTCCTCCCCTGTCTACTTCAGACAACCATTGAGCAATCATGTCATTTAGAGAAGCTAGAGCATTGCAGCAGTCTTTGACTCAAGAGGAGTCTCATGTTTTTACAAGAGCTGCCATGGGGAAAGATAAAGGAAGAGCGAGAAAAGGTGTAAGCAAAAAGAAAGGAAGGGGAAAAGAGCCTCTACCAAAGGAAAAAGATGGAGGTTTTTTGCGGCGTCAAGCTGAGGCCAAAAAGCAAGAGTTGAGAAACGTGATGTACACAAGTTCCAAAGCTGCTGGTGTCCGTTTCGGAAAAAAGTACAGGGCAGTCGTCAGCTCCTCTGAGAGTGATGAGGAGTACCTAGACCATGCGGTAGCAGAAATGATGGCAGAAGACCAGTGTGCCGAGTCATCACGGCAGACTGACAGCAGTGTTTGCAGTGACTTGGCCGTAGAAAGTGATGGTGATGATGGTGATGATCCTGCCCAGGATGATTGGGGTGATGATGATGGGAATGAGCCTGGCGTCTCTGATTCGGATGATGAAGACGATGAAGAAGAATACAAGGCCGATGAAGACGAGGAGGACGAAGAGGATGAAGAGGAAGACAGTGACATCCCTGAGCTGGCCCCAAAGACAAGAAAGAAACAACAGACACCAAAGGAAAATGTCATAGGAAGGAGAAGAAGAGTGGCAGAGCCGGAGTCCGACAACGACCCAGAGCCTCCCATCGCACAAGCACGAGACTACCCCTCAGATGACCACGGCTGGACAAGATCCCTCCAAAGTGTGATGGTGCGGCCCTTCAAGGGGAAAAAGCCGCTGGGTGCCTGCTTCAAACGTTCAACATCAGCTATAAAGTACTTCTTCCAGTTTTTCCCGCTGAGTTTGCTGCTTCTAATAGTGAAGTGGACTAACCTGAAGATGCGAGAAGCTGGGAAGAAGGCAACCAACTTAGCCGAGATTCGAGCATGGTTCGGGCTGCACATTCTGATGGGACTCATCAAACAGGGCAATTATCGGAACTACTGGTCGACCCACCCAGCTCTCAGGAACAACCTCATCTCAGCAACCATGTCAAGAAACCGCTTCAATGCTCTCAACACCTATCTGGCCTGCAACGATCCTGACAAAGATCCCTCGTACTATGACAAGGCCCACCAGTATCGGTACAAAAAAAAACATCCCCTCTACCCACTGGAGCCAATATGGGAGCGTGTGAGACAACAATGTCTCCACAAGTACAACCCGGGAAAGTGTTTGACCATCGATGAGGCAATGATAAAATACCGAGGTTTCAAGGCATCGGTAAAGAAGTTTTTCATGCCTCTAAAACCGATCCGGGCTGGCTTCAAGGTATACGTTCTTGCAGAGTCCACAACTGGCGCCATACTCAACTTCATAGTCCATCCATGGAATAATAATAAGCCCACAAAGATGACAGCGATCGCTCTGAAAGTAGCCAAACACCATCTTGAGCGCTACCACAACATCTACACCGATAGACTTTACACATCAGTGGAACTCGCTGAGCTGCTCCTCACAAAAAATACCTACCTCACCGGCGCAGTGAAGAGCACAAGTAGACGACTCCCTATAGACCTGATCAACTCTGACAAAAATCCCAGCAAACAGAGGATGAAGAACATGGCTAAAGTCCCTCGTGGCACGTTCTACAGCAGGCAGAATGGCCAGATGGTGCTGACAGCATGGAAAGACAGCAGGATCATGCTGACACTGTCTACCTGTCATCAAGGCTGGCGTGACCCAGATCTTCACACCCTCATCCGGAAGATACCCGATGACATCACGACCCGAAGAGTAGCCAAGACAATTGCTGCCCCCCCTCAGGTATGTATTTTCCCTGTACATTTCTTTATCAGATGCTGTCTTTACATTGCATTTTGTGCTGTATTTATATTGGAAGTTTTGACAATTTTTCCTTTTTTTATCCTCAGGTGTGTGACTACACAAAGTACATGGGCGGAGTTGACAGAAGTGACCAACTCCGTGCCTATCACACATGTTCCCGAAAGTCACAATATTGGTGGAAGAAGATCCTGTACTTCATACTGGATATTGCCAGGGTTAACGCCTACATAGCATACAAGCAGCATCACCGCATCGATGCTCAGTCCACTGAGGACAGTGATGTCAGTGATGTGCCAGCACAATCAAAGCCCCTCACACACAGCCAATTTGTCCTGTCTTTGGCCATGGACCTCATTGATGGCTACGCCGCCGGCTCAAGCCACCGTCAGAGCAAGGCATTTTTATCTGTCGCTCATCAAAACATAGGTGGTCACATCTCGTCAAAGATGCCAGGGCTCTACCCCAAACGATGTAGATGGTGCATCAATCACAACGGAGTCACTGCATCAGGTAGAATAAAGACGACTAGAGTTGGATGCAAGCAGTGCATGTTGAATTTATGTCCTGGAACTTGTTTCATCAAATTCCATGAGCATGCCAGCAAGACAACAACTGACTCATCATCAGCAGCCGACTCCAGCAAGTCCAATGAGCGCTCCAAACAGAGAGCAGAGAAGAAACGAGGGAAAACAGACAAGAAAGAGAAGAAGAAGAAGAACAGTCAGAAAGAGAAGAAACAGAGGATGGAAAAAGAGAAGGAGTGAGAGACGAAGACCAGATAGAAGGCCAAGAGCAAGAAGTAGGAGGAAGAAGGGTTAAAAAGAACACCCCCCAAAAAACCCCAAAAACAAAAAAAACCACAAAAACACAAAAGGCAATGATGACATCAGATATTTTGCAATCTGAGTGGGCGAACTGGTGGTACGAACTCCACCATAAAAATATCTGTTGACTGAGCCAAAAAAAAGAAAGAAGAAACAAAAACACATAATTGATCAAATATCATACACCAAGGGCACCAGCAGAGCACCTAAAGTAAATCACAAAGTTGACACCCTAACTTCTGTCTCAAAAGGATTTTGAAGGATTTGGGCTAATATGTATACTTACAATAAGTTGAAGGATATCGAAGGATTTGGGCACTTTAGGTTTATGACAACTTTAATCTGAAGGATATCGAAGGATTTGGGCAGTATGTCTACCCAAGGGCCTAGTCTGTTAGGGTTAATGTTCCGATTGGAACTGGAAAACAATCTCAAAATGATCTGTTCTTTGAAGCATTTGTAGAACATTTAACAACCTATCCGATGATGTGTAGATTGTCAAAATCCGAATTATGGTTTTTGAGTTATGATTTTTACAAATATTAAACTTTGATTAAATGTAATTCAGTGCCCGATGACGTCATCATGACGTAATTAAGTATGTGTTGTCTTGATACTAAGGTTCAACTATCTGGTGAGTTTCAACATTCAATTCAATCTCAATCTTGAGTTATTCCATAGATAAGCTCGAAAGTTGTTTTTTGAAGGAAAAAAACGAAGGTGAACTTCGACCTAGGGTAACGACTTGGAAGATAAGGTCGTACGATTTTGGCGTTAACTTTTCAAATGTTGCCCCAGTCTTGATCTATGCGATGCCCAAGTATGAACATCATAGCTTTCATATTCGTTGAGATACAGCAAAAAGCAAATGGTCACTTTTCAACTTTAAAAACCTTGTAATTCGATACCTGATGACGTCATCATGACGCAATTCTTCGCGTGCCGTCCTCATATTAAGGTTCAAGTGTATGCTAAGTTTCAAGTTTGTACAACTTTTACTTTTTGAGAAATCTGCAAGAGAAAGTTCAAAGAAAAGAAGAACAGGAAGAAAAAAAACAAAAAAAAAAAACTTAACAATAACAATAGGTTTTCGGCTGATGGCCGAACACCTAACTAGAGTTTGTGGACAAACTCAGGGTGTTCGGGTCGAACGAAATAAAGTGACTGCGTAAATAAAAATAGGGAAATTATTGTGTGAAGGTTTTTTTTGTAATTGTGCTGTGCTGACAGGCAAAATATTTATTTGTACCTCTTGTTGATCTCTGTGCAAAATCAATGTCATATGAAACTTCAACTTCCGGTTTTGACAGGGAAAGGTCAAATGGGGTCACACTTTGTACAAAGTATCTAGAATTGCCCAAGAGCTTTAAATTGTGTGTTTTGAACTGTTTTCAGCCTGCCGCTTTTGAATTAGGTGACGTAAACCAGACACTTGCCAGATCACAACATAGTTAAAAACAACTCAAAAGAAATTCCCACTTTCAAGTTACTGGGCATTTCCGGTTTCGACCGGAAGTAGAGGTCATGTGAGGTCACGCGCATGACAAAAAATTAAGACCTATTTGACCTTAGTATGATCCCGCATAAAACAACCGCCGGTCTCTTAAGTGTTATTTGTTACAGACTTTCAAACATAAACAAATAAATAAGAGAATACGCTTGAGAAACATAATTTAAAGTTTGAGTGGCCAGGGCAAGGCTGCTTGCACATTAATGTACTATCGTGCGTCATTTGTTGTCCTTTTTGGACCAGATGTAAATGTCAAAATGTTGTCATGTCTGTCCAAAAGTTTGAGCAAGGTTAATTCTACAACCTGATATAAAAATTATCCTGAAATAGTAGTTTTAAAGAAATTAATAAGATAAGATATTAAGAAAATTTCAACTCAATACGTGAATCACACATTAAAAGCAGATCTGAGTTTGCCTACATGTATGACAAACTCGGGTTCATACCAACTGGTTTGGGAATGAGCAGTTTTCAACAAGATCTTTCTTATCTGATCAAAAGTGCAAACATGTGGTTTAGGGTGTCATTGCCTGTGAGTTTACAGACAGAACCATCGACGAAATTTCACAGTTTCTTGTTTAAAATGTGAAGTATTGGGAAAGTGAGTTAAATGTTATCATTAAAGCAACTTTGAATCATAAAAATCGACCAAATATATCTCGAGAAATTGAATAAGAAACAATAGGACTTTCTCTCTGCTCTTCAGCATTTCGGTGATTTGACACCAGCAAGTAGGCTTGTGGGTTATGGATCACTGGCCTTGGGGAATTGGTTCCAGGGAGAATGTTTATAAAACAATTACTTAACTGATAACAGCTGATAAGATTCACAGTGAAACTGGTGAATAGAATTCTGACATTTTGGTAAATTGTGGGAAAATCACTTAATGTTCCGATTGGAACTGGAAGTCAATCTCAAAATGATCTGTTCTTTGAAGCATTTGTAGAACATTTAACAACCTATCCGATGATGTGTAGATTGTCAAAATCCGAATTATGGTTTTTGAGTTATGATTTTTACAAATATTAAACTTTGATTAATTGTAATTCAGTGCCCGATGACGTCATCATGACGTAATTAAGTATGTGTTGTCTTGATACTAAGGTTCAACTATCTGGTGAGTTTCAACATTCAATTCAATCTCAATCTTGAGTTATTCCATAGATAAGCTCGAAAGTTGTTTTTTGAAGGAAAAAAACCGAAGGTGAACTTTGACCTAACGTAACGACCTGGAAGATAAGGTCGTACGATTTTGGCGTTAACTTTTCAAATGTTGCCCCAGTCTTGATCTATGCGATGCCCAAGTATGAACATCATAGCTTTCCTATTCGTTGAGATACAGCAAAAAGCAAATGGTCACTTTTCAACTTTAAAAACCTTGTAATTCGATACCTGATGACGTCATCATGACGCAATTCTTCGCGTGCCGTCCTCATATTAAGGTTCAAGTGTATGCTAAGTTTCAAGTTTGTACACCTTTTACTTTTTGAGAAATCTTGTAGAGAAAGTTCAAAGAAAAGAAGAACAGGAAGAAAAAAAACAAACTTAACAATAACAATAGGTTTTCGGCGGATCGCCGAACACCTAAAAAAACTAGAAATCTAGAGTTTGTGGACAAACTCAGGGTGTTCGGGTCGAACGAAATAAAGTGACTGCGTAAATAAAAATAGGGAAATTATTGTGTGAAGGTTTTTTTTTGTAATTGTGCTGTGCTGACAGGCAAAATATTTATTTGTACTTCTTGTTGATCTCTGTGCAAAATCATAGCATAAAGGTTGTCATATGAAACTTCAACTTCCGGTTTTGACAGGGAAAGGTCAAATGGGGTCACACTTTGTACAAAGTATCTAGAATTGCCCAAGAGCTTTAAATTGTGTGTTTTGTTATTTTCAGTGAGATACAGCAACAAGCAAATGGTCATTTTTCACCTTTAAAAACCTTGTAATTCGATACCTGATGACGTCATCATGACTTAATTCTTCGCGTGCCGTCCTCATATTAAGGTTCAAGTGTATGCTAAGTTTCAAGTTTGTACAACTTTTACTTTTTGAGAAATCTGCAAAAAACTAGAATTGCCTAAGAGCTTTAAATTATGTGTTTTGAACTGTTTTCAGCCTGCCGCTAGAGGGCGCTTTTGAATTATGTGATGTAAACCAGACACTTGCCAGATCACAACATAGTTAAAAACAACTCAAAAAAAATTCCCACTTTCAAGTTACTGGGCATTTCCGGTTTCGACCGGAAGTACAGGTCATGTGAGGTCACGCGCATGACAAAAAATTAAGACCTATTTGACCTTAGTATGATCCCGCATAAAGCAACCGCCGGTCTCTTAAGTGTTATTTGTTACAGACTTTCAAACATAAACAAATAAATAAGAGAATACGCTTCAGAAACATAATTTAAAGTTTGAGTCGCCAGGGCAAGGCTGCTTGCACATTAATATACTATCGTGCGTCATTTGTTGTCCTTTTTGGACCAGATGTAAATGTCAAAATGTTGTCATGTCTGTCCAAAAGTTTGAGCAAGGTTAATTCTACAACCTGATATAAAAATTATCCTGAAATAGTAGTTTTAAAGAAATGAATAAGATAAGATATTAAGAAAATTTCAACTCAATACGTGAATCACACATTAAAAGCAGATTTGAGTTTGCCTACATGTATGACAAACTCGGGTTCATACCAACTGGTTTGGGAATGAGCAGTTTTCAACAAGATCTTTCTTATCTCATCAAAAGTGCAAACATGTGGTTTAGGGTGTCATTGCCTGTGAGTTTACAGACAGAACCATCGACGAAATTTCACAGTTTCTTGTTTAAAATGTGAAGTATTGGGAAAGTGAGTTAAATGTTATCATTAAAGCAACTTTGAATCATAAAAATCGACCAAATATATCTCGAGAAATTGAATAAGAAACAATAGGACTTGCTCTCTGCTCTTCAGCATTTCGGTGATTTGACACCAGCAAGTAGGCTTGTGGGTTATGGATCACTGGCCTTGGGGAATTGGTTCCAGGGAGAATGTTTATAAAAACAATTACTTAACTGATAACAGCTGATAAGATTCACAGTGAAACTGGTGAATAGAATTCTGACATTTTGGTAAATTGTGGGAAAATCACTTAATGTTCCGATTGGAACTGGAAGTCAATCTCAAAATGATCTGTTCTTTGAAGCATTTGTAGAACATTTAACAACCTATCCGATGATGTGTAGATTGTCAAAAACCGAATTATGGTTTTTGAGTTATGATTTTTACAAATATTAAACTTTGATTAATTGTAATTCAGTGCCCGATGACGTCATCATGACGTAATTAAGTATGTGTTGTCTTGATACTAAGGTTCAACTATCTGGTGAGTTTCAACATTCAATTCAATCTCAATCTTGAGTTATTCCATAGATAAGCTCGAAAGTTGATTTTTGAAGGAAAAAAAACGAAGGTGAACTTCGACCTAGGGTAACGACCTGGAAGATAAGGTCGTACGATTTTGGCGTTAACTTTTCAAATGTTGCCCCAGTCTTGATCTATGCGATGCCCAAGTATGAACATCATAGCTTTCATATTCGTTGAGATACAGCAAAGAGCAAATGGTCACTTTTCAACTTTAAAAACCTTGTAATTCGATACCTGATGACGTCATCATGACGCAATTCTTCGCGTACCGTCCTCATATTAAGGTTCAAGTGTATGCTAAGTTTCAAGTTTGTACACCTTTTACTTTTTGAGAAATCTTGTAGAGAAAGTTCAGGGAAAAGAAGAACAGGAAGAAAAAAATAACAAAAAAAAACCTTAACAATAACAATAGGTTTTCGGCTGATGGCCGAACACCTAAAAAACTTAACAATAACAATAGGTTTTCGGCGGATCGCCGAACACCTAAAAAAAAAAAAAAAAACTTAACAATAACAATAGGTTTTCGGCTGCTAGGCCGAACACCTAAATACACAAATTGCCCCTTGTAAATTCTTCTATAGTCCCTCTGGTACCTCCAATCATAACCTCTGGAATATTCCAGTATCCATTTAAGTTTAAAATATAAAATTCAACTAGTCTAGGGAGATTTTCATTGAAACGTCTCGTGAATCACATTCAATTTTTCCCATAAAATAAAATACAACGTAATCTCATCTGAAAGGCAACAGTGCATGCCTCGCCCATTAAAGAACAATAACACCAGGCCTGCTTTTAAAGCCGGCGAACTGTGAACAAATCAGCCTTATGCCCAAACAAGTAGTCCACTTCCTGATTTTCCAGCATTTCCCACTCTCCTCGCTCTACCAGATCCTTTATTGCAGCTCGTATTCGGTCTTTAATCTCTTTATGCTCTTGGGTTTCATTCTCAAATGATATTTTGCCGGCAGTGAAAACCATCACGCCGCCTTGTGGAAGAAAAAAGCATACAATCATTCTTTGATAAATTTTAAGAAACTGTTCTGAAATAAGTAAATCTAATTCCTTCTGTTAATAAACCAAACATACTGAAGACTGTTGTACTTACTTTCAAGACTCTCACCAGGGGCCGATTTCACAAAGAGCTAAGATTGATCTTAAGTTCGAATCAATCTTAATTGCTAAGCAAAGTGTGATGTCACAATACAAATCACTATGGTGATACTGACAACTCATCTTGAACCTTAGTGTGTTGTGAAATCGAGCCCTCAGGCAGAAAAGACACTACATAGGTCTTATAGGAAATATTTACATTTTGGATCATAACTTCCACTTCCCTCCTTCACTGCAATCTCCATAAAAATGTTATGTAAAAATGTAAATTGTAATCTAGGATGTTGCAGGTTGCAGGGTCTATAGGCAGCAATTTTATTTTTGAGATTTTGTTTGCGGAAGTCAAGGTCAGTGTGGCTCCCAGAGTTTTCATATGCACAATGCATTGGCAAAATCCCAATCAACATGGCGTTATTACAACCATCAGTAATACCCAGTAATGCTAGCCCAGTAATGCTATTATTTTGTATGTTTTGTGGCTTTGATATAATGCTTTATTGTTGAGAGGTCAGTGATGGTGGAGATGCTGTGGTTGATGAGAGATCAAGCCTGTTCAGCGTGTTTCAGTTGAAAAGTCAATCACAAAAGAGTAAGGGCCTAGTCTTCACTGCATGGTTGGAGACTAGCACTATAGGTGTGCCCTGTTTGGTTTGGGTGTACACACAGACCATTAACCCAAACATAACAGTGTAGTGCTGTGTCTATACCTCAAAATGGATTATTGTGACATCGCTGTTGGCGTGATCAGTTAACAGTAGCCAACCTGAGCCCAATATCAAAGAAATAATCAGAAAACTGTGCTTACAATTTTTTGGCTGAGCAAAATTAACCAGGATACCAGTCACAAATTGTACTATGTGACATGGTATTTTGGCTGGTAACCTTATTCTGGTAAGCATAATTTGGTTGTGCTTAGCTGTGTTTTGTGCTTAAAGGGGGTGTATATTATACCTTTGGGAATTACTCAAAAATGTATGACCATAAAATCCTACTTGGTAAAAAGCACTGGAGAGATTTTGATGTTATAAAACATTGTTATTAACACCCTTTGAAGTAATGTAGTTTTAGAGAAACGGGTAATTTTTCACCCTAATATTTTGAATCTGAGAAAGGCTTATGCAACAAGGGTGTTTTTTCTTTCATTATTTTCTTGCAACTTCAATGACCAACTGAGCCCAAATTTTCACAGGTTTGAATTATTTTATGCATATTTTGGGATACACCAAGTGAGAATACTGGTCTTTGACAATTACCAAAAGTGTACCTTGCTCATGAAATTGGGGCCTGGTCTTTTCGACACTAGGCAAGACGATGAAGAGTCCCTGGTACTGTTATGATGTATTTATTAGATTAATGATGCAGACCTTAACAAAACGTTTTAGCATTACCTTTCTTGACAATTCGGTTCCATTCCATAAATGCATCTTCAGAAATATGACCGATACCTATTGCTCCTATTGCTGTTAAAGCATCGTAACAACCTAAATGAAGGCAGGGTACAAAACATGGTTAGGAATAACAGTTTTTGTTTTAAATCTCAAGGGATCTTAAGTTCAAAAATGTATTATATTTTGGAAGAGTAATTTAATGTGTACCCGCTAGTGTCACACAAAGCACACCGAACCAACCTGTGAACATTTCTCCAAGTTGGATAATTGGTTTCAGTATTTTAAAGAGGGACCTCCAAGGTAAAATTCAGTTTTGTGATCCACTCATTTTCAAATAGATAAGAGTCCTTATGAAAATGGGAAAAACAATTTTTAAAAGTCTCTAACCTCACGTTGAAATGGTGTAAAATGCCACTCTGTTTGATACCCTTCAAGTGCAATTTTTTTCACAATCCGAAAACATTCGAAGATGCCACATTTCAATATGTGGTATGTCCGCTTTTGTAAAATTGTTTAAGTTCATTCCTGAATTTTGATGATATTCAATCAAGATGATGTTGAATTTGATCTTGAGTCTAGCACAAAAATGTCTTGGATTGTACAGACCCATATAACATCTTGCCCGGAAGGGTATTGGATACGATGGTTATTTACACCATTTTAACATTGTAAATTTTTCCCAACTCACATGAGGACTCCATCTATCGGAAAATGAGTACATTACAAAATTCAATTTGACATTTCCCTTGCTCTTTAAGATAATTTCCTGGATTTAGTTTAACAGGACTGTTTTTATCAGATGCAAGTATCGCTCAGGAGGATTTGTACTTGTATGAACTTTTTAAAATTACCAAACTTTCAGATTCAAACATCAAGTTTTTAAATTTTGCCGATTAATGTTGCATAGAGCAAGTGGTCTTAGTCTGCAATACATCCCAGCGGAAAATGTAAAATAGTTTCATACCAACCATTTTCAACTCCCTTGATCTTGTTTTTGCCAAGGCTGTCACAGATGAGCTTTCTGTAGACTCCCTTCGAGGCGCTAATATCCAATGACTTCTGAGACATATCTACAGCGTCAATATTCTTGAATCCCCGTTTTGCCAACTAGGGTAAAAAGAAAGTTACTTTAAAAATTGTCATAACACATTTTTTATGCAATGCATACTTGGTCTCATAATATAAATAAAATATAAAATATTGAAGAATCAGACAGTTTAAGTTCAATATCAATCAATCTAAAGATGTCATCCCAGTTTGCAATACGTCATGCAAATGAACTTTAAGATGATTGTTCGTACTTTAAATAAAGTGTAGAAATAAAATGATTGTATACCTCCACTCCGACTTGCCCCGTACCTGCTGCACAGTCGACAATGAGGGCGCTCTTGTCCTCCACCCGTTTACTCAATTCCTCTGCACCATTCACTGGTGCCACGTACTTTGAAATTTCCAAATCCTAGAAGAGTACAAAGAAAGATGGTTCAGGGGATGGCAGATTTTTCAGACTTTTGTCTGAATTGAGACTTTTTATATCAGCCTGGTGAATACAAAAAGCTATGATTTTTTTCCACAAAAAGAAAGACTGCCTACTTATCACTAGTGCTTAGGACACTGTTCCTAGTAAAAGCCCTTTGAATTCCAAACCCTCCCTAGGGGTTACCAAAAGGTAGAAACGCCATCATTTCAACATACACATGTAACCCCCAACATGTAGTTTCAGACTTTTTTGCCAGCAATGACTCTCATCCCTGGGATGGGGAGGGTATGGGTCACTTCTTAACAGTTTTTATCATATGTCTTTGTTTGAGAGTTTGCTGGCAAAGGAAACTTTACCCCAAAACTCCTTCCATACAATTAGCCTAAACCTTTCAGAGAGCGAAATTTACACTGGACGCCAGACCATCCGAGGCTAGTGATTTTAGCGCCAGGCCAGTAAACTCCCGACTGGCCGGCAGTCTTGTATTTTTCAATTCACTTGTGCGTATCTTTATTAAGAAGGTTCAAATGTTGACTTTGAGTCTGATAGTCTATTCTGTAGAGTATCGTCATTACACATACGTCATTATACACAAATGAGATAAATCTTCTCTAATTACTGCTTGTTCAAATATAAACAGTTTCTACTAGTATTTTGAACTGTTGTGTATAGATAGTTCTCATGATCCTGGAGTCAAGTAAAACAATTTCAGATATTTTTGAGTCACAAACCCCGATTTCTTATTGCCTAAGTTCAAAAGTTCAACCCTGCCTTTGTAGTTTGATGAGGTTGTATGCCCCCGCCTCCTCCACCGGCCATCCCACCCCATGCCAGGAATTATTTGGATTGGCAGTACTACTGGACCAATCAAAACCCAGGAAAGGATTGTCATGATTGTGTAAGATTTGAGATATTGATACCTTGGGGTCCATAGCTGACTTACCCGGTCGTAATGATCAGCCCATTTGTCATAGAATTGTCCGACAGCTTCTTTGCAGTCTGTCCTGCTAGACAGTTGATAAATCATCCTAACATTGACTTCTGTATCTCTGATTGGAGTAGGCTCCATTCTGGCTATTTAGTAGGAGTTCAGTTTTCTCTGTATTTTTATGTAAACATATACATTACTGATAATATACACTGGGAATAACTGGGTATAAAAATGCTGGGCTTACCCCCAAATGTGATTTAACCCTTGCAATTTTTTCCAATTTTGGCAATTAGGTCCAGCTTAACTTGGCTCTATATCTATTTTTCTCGTTGGTCTCATCATGGAATATCCTTCCTCCATGGTCTCATCCATCATGTAAATATTTAAAAATAATGATGTCGATTGCTGTGCCCTTTCTCTATGATTTTGGATAGATCATATGGAGGTAGACATACACAATCCGAAAGCATGTCCGCAGCAAACCACTGTCTGCAATCCTACTAGGAACATTATGAGGTTTGATCAGCTATCGTTCGTGGAAACGACAGCGGATCAAACCTCATAGAGTACCATTGGCCATGCCCCAGCCGATCACGACCCGCCCCCCTCGAAATGTTACATGGAAGCATGGGATAATATTATTTTTAACAGTTAAACAATGAAATCCCAAAAGCAGCAGGATCGCCTCCCAGTTGTTTGTTTGTGTGCTCTGATCTTCTTACATAACATTCCCCCTAAAACAATAAACAAACTTGTAAGTAAACCAAACACAGTGAACCAACTCACCTTTGATGAAGTTAAAGATCATCCATTTACAGTTAGCTGTGGATCAGTAAATGTAAACATGTTATCGTATAACCATAGAGCAAGGTCTGTCCTTGCTCTATGGTATAACCTTCGCAAAAGAAAAAACCCAGTGAACAAGGGTTGTTCTAAAACCCCCTCGACCCCCTCGACCCCCACGACCCACGACCCCACGACCCCTCGACGTCCGCCCTGTTATCGAAACGTGTCCCAATTCCAATTCATAACACATCGCTTTACGGCCGAGTAAGAATTAAGTTCCCGATTTAGAATTCACAGCGTGTGAAAAATAGGTTAAAAGAGAAATAATGTGCATTAAACTTTATAGCTACGTTTTGGAATTTTGGAAGACATATAAAAAATTGGGGGGGGGGGGAAGTTCATATTATCGCATGTAACTTGGTCCTTAATATTAAAATTAGCCAATAAGTTACTTAAGATCTAATTTTCTTAAAGAAGCATTAATGTACAGCCTAAATATAAACGGCAATTTTAATTTTAGCATTCTGTGGCCAACACCAAAATCCGAAAAGAAATGGTCTGCGTATTTTCCCCAGGACAAATGAGGCCACTTTATAGCATAAATGGGCGTATTTAATCCGCTTCCGCACGTTACGTGCACACCGATCATGATCTCGTTTCATATGGTCGGGGGCCCGGGTGTGGGAGACTGACAACCCCAAAACACGTGTGGGCCATGGTCGGTCGGGTCTACAACCTCGAGCTCCGCATAGAGCGAGTAGTAATTGTTGACACAGGACGGGAGCGATCAGCCGGAAAAGAGTCTGCCTGATCATCACGTAATGAGTTGGCCTAAATCGTACTCGGGCGGTAAACGCAGGATCCCAGTTGGGATATACTCCTATTCAGGCTCGGGTCGGCCAAGAGATACGCTTGGAAATGCCGCGATTTTTTTTCTGTACACCAAAATTGCCACAGTACCCGATCTCAGCCAATCACGCGCAGTTTGCTTCGTGCGTGATTGGCTGAGATCGTGTCATGTGGCAATTTTGGTGTACATAAAAAAAAATCGAGCATAAGTCGAGGGGTCGAGTGGGTCGTGGGTCGTGGGTCGTGGGGGTCGAGGGGGTCGAGGGGGTTTTAGAACAACCCAGTGAACAACGCTTTGATTGTGTGAATCGGCCCCATTTGACCTTCCCACAGCATGCATGCAGCAGCTATACTAACCCCGCCCCTTCCCCGGGGGGGGGGGGGGGGGGTGTTGGGCAATCATTTGCGATCACAGTTTGGGTACACTCCATTAGAAAAGAGGTGATAACCATTAAAAACCGAAAAGAAATGTATAGCGTTAAAATGCTCTCTTCAACAGCACTGAAAACATAATGTATTTTGTAAGAGCATTTTCAGTTGTTGAGGTGCTTAGTTTTAAATAAAATGCGCAAAAAAGTTACCCACAAAACTCATTAATTTGTTTAAATCTTTATTTGTGTAACTTTTTTTTTTTTCATTTCATTTTTTTATGCATAGAGGCTCCTGCATTATGCGCTTTATAAATATCTCGTATTTATTATTATTGCAGCAGCTAACGTGTATGAATGGGTCCAGAGGTGGGAATTTCATTAAACCCCCCCCCCCCCCCCCCACCCCATAAAATGGCTGCAATTATCGATATAAATTGAAAATTGTATCGTTCATCCTCTGATTTTTTTTTCACTGAACAAAATATTTAAGGATAGATCTTAATTCATTCCTGAAAGTTTAATTAACAAAATCCCTGGGTACATCCTCTAAATATTTGACGATTGTTAGAAGTTTGTTTTTAGAAAATGGTTTCTGTCTATCATCTGCGCCGCGTGCAAAGAATCTCTGTTGACGGACGGGAACATTTGCCGCAGGTAATATTAATTCTGAGGCAACATACACATTTTAAACAGATATGTAATACATATACGTTGTTTATTAAATTATTAAATTACTGAAGCAGTTGGCAACGCAAAGTTCTAGTGTAAGATTTGGTGACTTTACAACATTTGAAGATAACAATACCCTCTGATAAAAATGGACTCGTCCAGGCAGTCTCAACGTCACTCTATAATGGAGATTAATGTTCCACCCCAACCACCTGAGCGAGTTAATAGACCTTTCCATTGTTGATAAATAAAATGGCAAAACATTCAATCGTGTTCAAATATTATGTTGTGACCAAATTCAACATTTTCTGTAGAGATTCATGAACTGAAATACCGTCCAGATTGGTTGATTTGTTTTCAACAAATTCAACACTATTTTTTAATATTTTGTGAAACACTGCTACAAACTATGGCTATCTGTTTTTTATTGGCAGTTGGCTGTCCATAGTTTCCCAGCCTTCTTGTTGACGGAAACTCGGGCTGTGGCGTTACCCCCCCCCCCCCCCCCCCCCCCCTATAGCACGACGACTGTGGGATGCACTAGACTTGTGTGTGGAAAAGTCGTTCATGTACATGTACATGTATTGTTGAGTCGCGAGATCTGGCTGCCGAATCTTCACCATTAGGCCTAAAAAAAAAAACTAAAAAAAACTTTGTATTGCCCCTTTGGCTAAAACCCTTTTGGTCGTTTTTTTTTTTTTTTTTTTTTTTTTTAAGAATACGTCAGAGGAGGGAAAAAACACAGTAGATATACACACAACTGTATGTTTTCAACCATTTTAATGTTCTCAAAGTCGTACACATTCATATGGTGAATGAATACAAAACAAAAATAAACTTTGTGCTCGGTAGACGCCGCTTCTACTACGATGGAAAAGTTTTTCCCAAGTGGTCGAGAGCGTGGCCATTGATATAAATCGGGCCCATAATCGCAGTCTCAGACTTGAAACCAAGTCTACCACGAGCGTGGTTTGGTCTCCACAAGCGTGGTTTGGTCGGGATGGGATCTCGTAGATCGAGAAGCTGCATTCTCTTTTTCTCTTTAATTTGCAAAATTGCTGGATTTTGACGGCGATAGTGCCACGACTCTATTATACGAGATTATACTTTTAAAATACATCATAAATATTTAAATGATATTTTAAACAGTTTCTTGATTTTTAATGACGATTTAGGCAAGTGAAATTGATTGTTTTTATTTTGAATTCGTACACGAAACGCCCGTAGTTAAGCCCACAGCCACGTGTTTACAATATCAGACAATTTATCAGACACTTCATCGTTCATCGTGATTTCTGACAGTACTCAAAAATAATTAAAAATTTAAAGGGGATAATCTATCCTGCGAGCAACGATAGAACCGCGCGGGACTTTCCCTATTGCGTAAAACTTGACGTTATTGTCAATAGACGCGTGACATCATTATTGTATTCATAGATGGCAAGTGCATTATAATGAGCAGCAGCCAAATGCTACTTCCTGATGGTGACTACAGTCCCGTGAAATCGTGCTCAGTGCATGGTGGTTGCAAAATGTTGCGAAACTTCACCAGAAGTGGGCACTCAACGACGAGTTACCGCCACTGACTAGTGCACCACAAAAAGACACTTGCAGTTCTAGTATTCAGGAGGACGAATTCAGACCTGCTGATTATATTGGCCATTGTTTATAGCTAGTTGAACAATTTGCTTTCCGCTGATAGGCGTCCGCTGCAAGGCAATAGACCACCGAACGAACGTTGCACGGTACCCACAGGTAAGTAGACTAGATCTCGTTACAAGGTCATGCCCGTTCTTCGTTGTCATAGCCACCATGCCGAGTTTCTTTTCGCAACCACTGTGGAATGGCGAACTTCAGCTAAAAACACAACTGGACAATATTGAGGTGTGATAGTTTTAAAAAGAGTGCACTTTTATTGATCAGAAAGCTCTTGGTTTGTTGCTGTTAAAAGTTAAAACTAGCAACAAAGACCTGGACTTAGGTAACAATCCCAGTAAAGTGCTCTTGTTCTCTGACGTCTTGCATTTTAGTCTAATACGTGGTGTCACCTTTCAGCAGTGAAAAATGGCTGACGCTATACGAGCGTGTTGACTTGATAAGACATAACTTCAATGCTTTTGAATGCTTTCTTGTGTTTGGATTTGGAAATAAAGTTCAGTTAATAATAATATTGTGTGAACTCCATAGCTTGCTGCGTGTGAAGGCTTGTTGATGGTCACAAGAATTGTCTACAACAAAAAATTCTTAAATCCAATTGAATGTGTTTTGAGCCGAGATGACGGCAAAGTTAATGCTATGGAGTTCTCGAAGTGCTATCTTACTTTACTGATGGGAATCATTCAAGAGTCTCAATAGAAGGATGGACTTCCAGGGCTCCGTAGCATTAAAAATAAACTACACAATGAGCTTGTTTTCCCAGGAAATACCCTTGTAATATTCAATTGTATGATGACATCACCAGTGGACGTAGATTGAAAAATACAAAACAACTTGTTTTTACTTTCGGTTACCCCCTCTTTGTTTGTTTTCACCATGGGTCCAATTTCAAAAAAGGTGTTCATCAGCAAGTAAATTGATGTGCTTTTTACAAAATCTAAAAACTATTACGTGCATAAACTACAATGTAAAAGGTGTATTTCCGTATATTATTACGATTGAAATGATTTGGCAAATGTGCTTTCTAGCAAAAATACATGCGTCAGCAAAGGTGTAAAGGTACACGTTGCCTTGGATTTGGCGATTTGGGCTATGAAAAGCGTCTGAAACCGTTTGTTATGAAATGCATATGGTTGGGAAGATGTTTAAAAAGTAGAATATAATTATCCACACCAAATATATACCTCGAAATTGTGTGGTTTTCCTTTCACTTCGTGAACTAACACGACCCGCCATTTTAAAGAGCCAAAAATGTTTGACTCCACAAAATGGCGGACCGTGTTAGTTCACGAGATAAAAGGAAAACCACACAATTTCGAGGCATATTTGTGTGGATCATTATATTCTACATTTCATAACAAACGATTTCAAACGCTTTTCATAGCCCAAATCGCCCAATCCAAGGCAACGTGTCCCTTTAATAATAATATTAGCATTATTTTGTGTGTGCACAAAACAAGTTCAGTCTAAATATTTTGCTATGCAAAATTGCTGGATGAAATCGTTCCCGGTCATCTGCGTATATACAAGAAAGGCCGGCAAGCTACAGCGTACGGTTAGCAGTGTTCTATTTAATAAACATTATACAAAATAATGGCCCCTCTGTAAGCACAAAACGTCTGCTTACATGCTTTCCGAAATTGTGCCCTGGTTGCAAAATCCACCTGCAAAAAAAGTGTACCTTTGGTTTTTAGAACCGTTCGATTGCTTTAACCGTATATAAATGAAGATTAGCCTATACAAAAATTATACAATAAATCTAACCTGTGAAAATTTCATTTCAAAGATGATCGCGTTTGTGAGTTATCGCTGAATATTAAATCCCTATAGGAATAAATGAGAACGGTATATATCTGACAGTACGTTTCTCCTCAAAGTTTTGGGGCATAAAAACTGACATCTTTTAAATTTTTACCACATTACTTCGGAAGTATGTTTCATAAAATTCTTTATAGGCCTACTATCAAAAGCTGCTGTACTGCTAACCAAGTGTTTATTGCCATTCATTTTAAGAGTGCATTGTTACCAAACGTGTACATTGAATTCCCTAAGATGCAGGCGACATCGAGAAACTGTGCTAAGACGCTTCTCCGTAAAGTAGACAATATCTGCTTACAGGCTGAGTGAAATTAGCTACCAATTTGTTGCTCAGTCCTGTGTGTGCTTGGTTCTGTCAATTTTCCACCGAGAGAAGTCATTGGTCTGATTTCACAAAGCACTAAGTTTCATCTCTACAAAAGTTATCGAATGGATCGATCTTAAAGGATTTAGGCCTATATATATATTTTTGTTTTAGACGATTCAGTCCGTTATATTCCCAACATTTGAATTAATGAAATGTTCATCAAAAACCTGGTCACGTTTTTGTGACTACAACGAAAATCATTGTGGCACTCGAAGTTCACAAAGAGTTAAGATTGATGTTAACTGTGTATCAACTGTGTAACTGTGGTAACTGTGTATATTAATCTTAATTTCTAGGCAAAATGTGAAATCACTATGGTGAAACTGACAACTCATTTTAAGATGAATCTTAATGCTTTGTGAAATCGACCCCTAGACCCAATTTTACACAGCTGCTTAAAGCGGACAATAGCTGTACTTAACAATCCTCTACTACTACTAGGCAATGAGCAGGATACCAGTCATAGAGGGTTAGTAATTGGGCTGGTAACTTTTCTTTGGTAAGCGTAATGTTGTGCTTATTATTGTGTGCTAAAGCAGCTCTATGAAATATGGCCTATAATTGCACTGTTTCAGTGATTGTGACGTTTTTGATGTTATTTCCTCAAACTGACAGAATTCTTTTGGGCTGAAATATTTTCCCGAAGAGTTGGTACTGTAATGAAACTCAATACAGTATTGGTGACACTTTTATCAATTGTTATCACTCTGTGCGTAGTTTAAAAGTTCGCCTTAGCATTTTTCTTGTCTCCATTGTGTCACAAAGATTTTTCCCCGCGACTGTAAATAACCTTTGAACTATGCGTCATCATTACAAAAAATAAATCAAAGAATACACAAAAAAGTTGCCGTGTCATGAGCTCGTTTTAATAACAGTTGCTAGCGTGACACTTCTGTGACAATAAAATACATCACTGGTATTTATTGACCTTTTATGTTTGTTGAAAATGATCGTATACTGCATTTCAAACACTCCTTTGTGATCATTATTTAGACCTTTTATGCGAACGAGTGAAGTCTGGTTTTTCACCAGCGTCACCCACCGTTGGTTTATAATGTGTCTCATTACCTTGCAGGTTGAATTAAAAACAAATCATTTCCTTATAGAAAAACTCTATATTTTACACGGCAGAATGACGTGATTGCTTAAAGGGACACACTGCCGTCGGATTGGGCTTTTGGGCTACAAAATGCGTTTGTTAAGAAATGAATTTGGAAAGATACGAAAGCCCATTAGTGTCACTTTGAAATCATAAATTGTTTTTTTTGGGCAAATAATGTTTGGCAAATCATTTTTGTTGTTGCAATTTTATATGTTTGGCAAGTCTTTTTTTTAAGTCTATTTTTTGCAAATCTAGGTGTCTACGAATGTCTACGAAGCTTGCTTTTTTTAATTATATGTTTGGCGAGTCTTGTTTGTTGAAGTATATGTTTTGCGAGTCGATTTAGCACACACATTGCTTATACGACCTTTTTGCCGGGCACTGCTCTTGCGTTTCACTCAAAAGGGAATTCCGTACGTTATATTTACATTCAAAAGTGTATTCTATTTGCAGATTGAGTTCCCGACGTCATGGTTTCGTCCAGTGCACATCATTTGCTCCTAACTGGTCGAGATGGTTGGTTTCTTGCGATCATCTTGCTGGTTCTTCTGTTGCAAAAGACCTACTCATCGTGTCCAGCAGCGGTATGTGATTGCTCCGGGTACAATACTCACAAAACGATCCGGTGTCACAATCTCGATCTCACAGACGTCCCTCTCGGGCTGCCAGCTGACACGAAGAACCTCCGACTGGAGTACAACAGCCTCACCAAGCTCGCAGCCGCGGACTTCATGAATCTCTCACAACTCGAAAAGTTGTACCTATACAACAATCAAATCAACGTGATCGAAGACGGTGCTTTTCGTGGTCTGTCAAGTTTAGTTCACTTGCAGTTAACAAGCAACAGCATCAGCGAGATTACTAACGAGACTTTTGCCGGAGCTCCGAAGTTAGAGAAATTATACCTGCGAAACAACCACCTTTCGGATTTGCCCAGTGGTGCGTTCAGTCAAGTTCCCCTGCTCAGCTACTTGGACTTAGCGGCTAATAACCTGAACGAGTTTCCAGCTGACGTCACCCAAGACTTGGCGAACCTCAAGGAGTTACACTTGTCCGAGAATCCAGTCATATTGGCACCATCATTCGGGCAGCAACTTGGGGGATTGGAGAACCTCCGTCTTAAAAATATGGCTATTAATGCCATGGGACAGTTTTCTGTACCGGACTCGGCTTTTGATGGGTTGGTGAATCTAACAATCCTTGAGCTACATGAGAACAACCTGACCGAAATACCACAGGCTGTCAAGTCACTCCCCAACTTAATCACAATCAGACTTGAAGATAACTTAATACGGAATGTAAAGGATGGGGATTTTCACGACCCCTCTCCCCTTCAGGATCTTTACCTTGATGGAAACTCATTGGTTGAGGTACCAACAAGCGGTTTGTCTAAGCTGCCCCAACTCGTTAACTTGGAACTTGACTATAACTTAATCGCTACAATACCAGCACGGGCGTTTCGGCACAACACGCAACTAGAGTGGCTGTCCTTGATTGAAGCTGGGATTTCGTCCATCGACAAAGATGCTTTTCAAGGTCTCCAAAGCTTGAAAAATCTACGGCTTAACAGAAACAATTTGACGACCATAGTAGACGGAGTCTTCGACAACATTAACACAGCACTGCGGGTGGTTCTGGCCGGTAATCCACTGCTGTGCGACTGCAACTTGCGTGCATTTGGAGGATGGCTGAAGAACAACACGTTGTACTCAGAAATTCTTAAATGCGCGGCACCTGAGCGTCTACAAGGAATCGAAGTGGTGGATTTAGAGCCAGAACAGTTTGCTTGCGAACCACGGTTGCTCGCCAACACCATACACACCACTTTAGCCACACAAGGTACTGATGTACCATTACCATGTGGAGTCGAGGCTGATCCCATTGCGGAGATCTACTGGATAACCAAAAACCACTCTATTGTTTATCCACACCAGCCTAAGCCCAGGTTCTACTTCCTATCGGGGAGCAATGGCACACTCATGGTTACCGCTGTCAGCCTAACAGACCAGGGGTCGTACACCTGCGTTGTAAAGAACTCTGCTGGCGAAATGTCGAACTCGATCACTCTCGACGTCTCGATGCCAGTGAGTACCCCACCAATACAGGTCCCTACGCTTACCCCAGTTAGTGGTGAAACAGTGATGGTTTTGGGTATCTCAGGAGGTGTCATAGCCTGTGTAGTCGTACTCGTACTGATCGCCGCAATCGTCGCGTATCGAAACAGCAGAACGGCCGATATTCAAAACGTCCCTTTACCACCAATACCCCTAATGGATGATGAATGCACAGGTGAATGTAACTCGGTACTGTACGACGAAATCCCGGGTGCACATAATACTGACACCAACGGATACACTACTCGTATCAGTTTTGGAAAGCAACCATCGAAGTTCAACCCTGATGAAGAGACAAACCCTGTTGACCAACATGTTGTCCACACGTACCTGGACCCCACATACAAGAAGAACAACAACAACCAAGACGGGAAGGTTTCTCTGGGATGTGATAGCGATAGTCGGCGCTACACTACCACGGAGCAGTCGAACCCAGCTGCTGACCAAGATATTGTCCAGACGTACCTGGACCCCAAAAGCAAGAACAGTAACAACCGTGAGGAAGAGGTTTCTTGCAGATGGGTTAAAGGGAACAATGCCGTGGAACTCTCCAATGAGCCGCGCTACTCTACCACGGGGCCATCAAACCAAAATGGTTACATGACAATGAAACCATTGCCGCATCAGGAAAGCAAATAATAAAACACACACACACTATGACCTTATTCACCTAGCGTCATATAATCACAATAATCTTGGTTGCGCCATTTTGGGAGTCAAAATGAATGTCCCTCGGGGGACGATTTCACCAAGCACTAAGATTAATTTTAAGATGAGTTTTCCGTATTACCATAGTAATTTTTAACTTGACACCAGCAAATCGGATTGAATAAGATCGATCTTAACTCTTTGTGAAATGGTACAGACATTGGGCAGCGCACCGTATTGGCTGGAAAAAGAAAATGGCGTGGCGAGATCGATCTCTGGGTGCGGCTTGATCGTCACATGAGCATGCGCTGAAGCATGCCGAACAACACCCATAGCAACAACCTTAGCAACAGCTGCAACCATTAACCACAGCCACCTATTAGACCTTTCTATTGCCACGTCACAGCCCGAGTTTTTGCCAATACAAATACAGATAGCCACAATTTGTAACAATGTTACACAAATATTCAAAAATCGGTCATGGCAGGTCTTTTATTTAATTGAAAATTTGCAGAAAATGTTGAACTTGTTTTCAACATCTGTTAACACGATTACATTTTTTGTAACAATCAGCCGTCCATGCCAACCAGCGTGGTTTGTTTATCAACAATGGAACTTCTTTTCGGACACGGCCTTATCAACGTTGCATTTTGGCTGGTAACCCAATACAAGATCTTTCTATGCTCAGCAATTCATTTGTGCGCGTACCAGCTTTATGATTACGAGTTGTCGGCCATTTTGAATACGTCTGCTTTGTAATTGACTTTTCAAAATTGCCATTCGGGGGCCCTCCGAGTTTGGGAAGAGAACTGCTGTTAATTTTTAGTTAAAGAGTGTTTAAGTCTCGCGCGTATTCGAACATCGGGACCCGTTAAAGTGCGTGAGTTTGTTTCCTTCACGCGTTAAGTCAATGTACATGTACGTGGCTGGGAACAAAGTGGTACCCGAAATTTTTTCGAAGGCGCGCGAGAGTTACACGGTCTAATTGGCTCGCCTATTGTGTCTGGCTTCATTAATTCTGGCGTTATGTGGTTATTATATAGCGATATCAATTTATTTTAACATTTTTATGATGATTGTTTTTACAAATTTAATTGGTTTGGGACTTGACAGAATTATATAGTACTATACTCCAAACAGAACACTATTAGTTTTATTTTACACAGCTCCCACTATAAAGTGTACACAGACGTAATTCACATTATCTTTTGCGCTTGTTAAGATATCACACAAATTAAGCTTATTGTTTTAAACTTCATATTTACATAAACAAATTATTGAGTAATGTATATGGTGTGACTATATAGTGTTTATACTACGATTGTGAGTTTGTAAACAGTTTAAATTAGATCGCTGAAGCCTGTCGGCGATTTCCTCCAGAGAGAACATGTCAAATTATGGAACTTTAATATCTGTGTTACAATGTGTCGAGTTATCGAAACCATCGAACCCCTGTTCGAAACTAATACCAAGTTCTCATTACTGAATACTGCATGAAGAGATTGATAGAAAGCCAATTTTATGAGTTGAAATTCAAACTAGCTTAAAGGGGCAAACTACCTTCAAAATCTCGTAAAATCTTGCTGTCTGGAATTGCTCCTAATCCTTCTGGAGAGATGTTCATGCACTAAAACACATTGGAATAATCATGTGAGAGGTGATTAACAAACATATATTTGCCTCTTGAAATACAACATACGGTCCGCCATTTTGTGGAGACGAAAAATTGTTCCTGCAAAGTGGCGGACTGTGTTCTGTCATGAAATTAAACAAAAATCACACAATTTCAAAGGACTTGAATCATTATGTTCTACTTTTAGAATTTGTTTCCTACCAAACTAATTTTATAACAAGCGCCTTTTTATAGCCTAAAGCACCCAATGTGAAGACAATGTTCACCTTTACTCAATGAGTGAGGCTTTGCGTCTCGTTGACGGTTTTTGTTTAGTTTTTCCACATAATGGACATTTGTACAGTAAAATGAGATTATTAATCATGTATAATCCTGAAACCAATATTAAACACAGAGGAATGTTTGTTCTCATCATAAATGTTTACATTTTGTACACCTTTGTGACGATTTAAAAACGTATATTTTACAGTTGACAGCAGTCCGGATGTAATACAAACATTTGATGACAGTTTTATCATTCCCCCCCCCCCCCCCCCCCCCCCTTTGACAGCCCATGTTATACTGTCTAAATATTTAATAAAATAAAACCCAAAAAAGAAATCAATTAAGGGTTGAAAGATAATAAAACTGACACGGTTCACAAACCATGAACAGGATTAAAACACTGCAGCAGGGAGCCGAGCCTCCGCCCAAAATCATGCCTGTTTATAACGCCTCATCGGTAGGCACTTTTAATTTAAGGGCAACTAAGTCTGTTTGGGGTGGTCCCAAGGTAATTCCCAGGCTAGAAAGTCCTTGTAAAGTAGCCTGAGGATAGATAATTACATCATATTGGCTGCAAAACTTATCAATAAATAAAATTCAATGTTCGTGTACAAAACGCATAATAGGCGAACATCTGTGCACGTGTTTCAGTGGGTGTGTACAACGTATGTTTTTTGTGTGTGAACATGTCAATGGGGAGTGGGGACTACCGCCGGCAAACTTCAAATGGTCATGGTGACCTGTTAGTGAACTCAACCCAATGGATGACGAAAATATTTCAAAGGGGAAGTTCTAACAGAGGATTACATGGAGTATGACCGGATTTGACAATTGGTTCTTATATTATTTATAAAAACAAAACATTTGCCTACCGCGAGCGCCCCCTTTTTGGACGTAGGGTTAAAACACAAACTTTAGCGTTGTGAATTATGGAGTTTTGTGGCCTATACAATGAGCGCACCTGACTCGGTTCATGTAGTAGAATCATCATCAGAATGTGGGTTCGAACCTTGCCCGCAATGATTCTTGTATTCTTCACCAACACACATAACCATAAATTGCGTACGAGTGAGATGATGCTGCTGTTCGATTAACCCCTTTGAGCTCATAAAGCAGATTGAGGTATACTCCCCATGCAGGAGTTGAGAAAGTTTGAGGAGTTATTTAAATACATGACTGGTAAACTGAACATGGATTACAGTGTGTTTGTTACCACGGTTATGTAATTGTGAATTTATATTGGTCGAGAACCAATCGCGTATGTGCTACAAAGACGCGTGTATGCCTATGACTCGGGGAACAAGAGTGATATGTACCCATGGGGGTACATCACCTTGACCGTGCCCACTGTTGGTCGTTTCCAGTCACGGCCTTGAACAATAATATTAGAAAAAGCACCGGTTTCGAGGCTGTAATTACGCTGGTAGGCCTACCGTAAAAGGTAAATGGACTTACATTCGTGTACGATGTGCCGTAGGGAACAGTGAATCAATATTTCTGCCAATGACCGTTAATGTTGTTGTTTACAATTATTTTGCCACTGTTCGCCTGTTTGTTCGTTTGTTTGTTTGTTTGTTTGTTGGGTTGTTTGTTTGTTTGTGGGTTTGTTTTGGTTTTTGTTGGTTTTTTGCGGGGGGGGGGGTTCAACTGTGCCAATTCCGTTGTAATATACTGTGGAAGATGACAACAGATTGTCTAAACACCACGGACCACAATCACAGCGTGCAACAAGTTGTGACTGTGTGCGCCATAAATATAAAAACCCGATGTTATAAACAGTAAACACCATTTTAATCACTGGAGCTAAGTTTCCCAAAGTGAAACCAGAGATTACAGCGGATGGGAGTGTGCCGTTTGTTTTGAACCCGTGTTTTGTTTCTGTGCAAACACAATTTACATGTAATTATCCGCGTCTCTGGATGCCCACATTATTCTGTGAGGTTGCAAAGCTTCCATGTCGATACTTCCTTTTATTGTTTTAAAACAACTATATTTGGATAGTGAAATAAAATACTGTTTTGAGCATTTGCTTAATTGTTGTCCTCAACTGGCAGTGGTTAAATACATTCTTGTGTTTGTTTTTGTTGCCTGTAGGAAAAGAGTGCAGTGTAAACGCAACACTAAGAATGGCAGCTTATTGCGATGGTGGATTTTGTATTCGTATTGTCACCCTGCACAGGCACAAAACCGAACGCATCGCTTACAATACAAACATTGCGAGGTCTGGAGCTGTGCACGACTGCTTCAGTTGAGCAAGAGGTTCAGTATACCTCATTCATTCTTAGATGACACTCTCCGCTGTCCTGTAGTCCCATGTGGATGGTCTTGTACCAGTCCTTAGTCTGTTTCGTACCGTCGGTTGCGCGGGAGAAGGACTGAGACCGAAGGCCCTATGATCCGACACTGGCTTCCAATAATAAGATCCGCCAAATATTATACTTTAACAAAACATGATCCGCCAAACGACTTGTCAACAAGTCTAGGACCTGCCCGGCCCGGATCCCTTTTGTTGAATGCTAGTACACCCAACTCGGAGAGCTGATGGTCATCTTTTGGGTTGTTTTTTGTTTTTATTAAAGGGGGTACTTTTTAACCTGCGAGCAAGAATAGAACCGCGCGGGACTTTCCCTATTGCATGCGTAAAACCTGACGTTGTTTTCAATAGATGACATCATTATTTTTTTCACAGATGGCAAGTGCATTATAACGAGCAGCACCCAAATGCTACTTCCTTTCTGATGGTGACCACAGTAGTCCCGTGAAATCGTGCTCAGTACATGGTACACGGTGGTTGCAAAAAGTTGCCAAACTTACGAGTTCCTGCCACTAGTGCACCACAAAAAAGACACTTGCAGTTCTAGTATTTAGAAGGACGCATTCAGACCTGCTGATTATCATTGGCCATTGTTTATAGTTGAACAATTTGCTTTCCGCTGATCGGTGTCCGCTGCACGTCAATAGACCACCGAACGAACGTTGCACGGTACCCAAAGGTAAGCTAGACTAGATCTCTTTACAAGGTCATGCCCGTTCTCCGTTGTCATAGCCCCCATGCCGAGTTTCTTTTCGCGACCACTGTGTAATGGTGAACTTCAGCTAAAAACACACATGGACAATTGAGGTGTGATATTTTAAAAACATTGTGCCTTTTTATTGATCATAAAGCTCTTTATGGCTGTTTTTTTACTAGTAACAATTAAAGACCTGGACATCTGAAATACACTGAACAATCCCAGTAAAGTGTTCTTGTTTTCTGACGTCTTGCATTTAAGTCTAATAACAGAAATACGTGGTGTCGTCTTTCAGCAGTGAACAAATGGCTGACGCTATTGTACAGAGAGAAAGCGCTATACGAGCGTGCGTTTACTTGATAAGACATATGAACTTCAGTGCATGAATGTGTGAATTCCATATAGTTCGCTGCGTAAATGCTTGTTGTTCACGAGAATTGTCCGCGATTGTGTTTTGTGCCGAGATGACGGCAAAGTATAATGCTACGGAGTTCTGGAAGTGCTATCTTACTAAACTGAGATCATTGGAATCAGAGTCTCAATAAAATGGATGGACTTCCAGGGCTCCGTAGCATTGAAAAAAAACTACACAAAAACTGTTCCCCCCCCCCCCCCCCCCCCAGGAAATACCCTTGTAATATTCAAAAATATTGTATGATGACATTATCAGTGGACGCAGATTGAAAAATACAGAACAACTTGTTTTTGCTTTCGGTTACCCCCTCTTTGTTTGTTTTCACCATGGGTCCAATTTCAAAAAAGGTGTTCATCAGCAAGTAAATTGATGTGCTTTTTACAAAATCTAAAAACTATTACGTGCATATAGGCCTAACGTAAAAGGTGTATTTCCGTATATTATTAAGATTGAAATAATTTGGCAAATTATTGTGCTTTCTAGCAAAAATACATGCGTAAGCAATGGTGTATTTTTATTTCATAAACGACTGAGAAGATTTGACAGCGCGTGTGCGCGTTCACAATGGATTTGCAAAGTTTTCGTAACTCATCCAGTGATCGATTTAGAGCAAATTGCTACACAAAATGCATCAGTTGCTTCTCAAAACTCAGGAGTTGCTATACTTAAAAATAGCATTTTTTTGTGTGTGCACAAAATAAGTTCAGTCTAAATATTTTGCTATGCCGAAATTGCTGGATGAAATCGTTCCCTGTCATCTGCGTACAAGAAAGCTACAGCGTGCCTTTGGCTTTTTTGCTTATTTATACGGGTAGCAGCGTTAATAAACATTCTACAAAATGGCCCCTCTGTCAGCAAAAAACGTCTGCTTACATGCTTTCCGAAATTGTGCTCTTGTTGCAAAATCCACCGGCATAAACAGTGTACCTTTTGGTTTTTAGAACCGTTCGATTGCTTAATGCACTGGACACCTTTGGTAATTGTCAAAGACCAGTATTCTCACTTGGTGTATCCCAACATATGCATAAAATAACAAACCTGTGAAAATTTGGGCTGAATTGGTCATCGCAGTTGCAAGAAAATAATGAAAGAAAAAACACCCTTGTTGCACAAATTTGTGTGATTTCAGATGCCAATAATAAAAGGCTTCGCTGAAGTCTTTTATTATTTGAGTGAGAAATTACCCTTTTCTCAAAAACTACGTTACTTCAGAGGGAGCCGTTTCTCACAATGTTTTATACTATCAACAGCTCTCCATTGCTCGTTACCAAGTAAATTTTTATGCTAACAATTATTTTGAGTAATTACCAATAGTGTTCAGTGTCTTTAACCCTATATAAATGAAGATTATAGGGCCTATACAATAAATCAAACCTGTGAAAATTTCATTTCAAAGATGATCGCGTGTTTTGAGATATCGCTGAATCCAGAGCGAATAGGCCTAATATGCAGGAAGAATATTAAATCCCTATAGGAATAAATGAGAACGGAATATATCTGACAGTACTTTTCTCCTCAAAATGCTGGGATATAAAAACTGATATCTTTTTAATTGTTATCACAAAACTTCAAAGTGAAATGTCTCACACAATTCTTTATACTATCGAAAGCTGATGTACCGCTAGCCAATAAGTTTTTTATTGCCATTAACTTTAAGAGTGCATTGTTACCAAACGTGTACATTGAATTCCCTAAAATGTGGTCGACATCGAGAAACTGTGCTAAGACACTTGTTCGTAAAGTAGACAATATCTGCTTGCAGGCTGTGTGAAATTAGCTACCAATTTGTTGCTCAGTCCTGTGTGTGCTTGGTTCTGTCAATTTTCCTCCGAGAGAAGTCCATGGTCTGATTTCACAAAGCACTAAGTTTCATCTCTACAAAAGTTATCGAATGGATCGATCTTAAAAGGATTTTTATATTTCATTCGACGATTCAGTCCGTTATATCCCCAACCTTTGAATTCATGAAATGTTCATCAAAAACCTGGTCACGTTTTTGTGACCACAACGAAAATCATTGTGGCACTCGAAGTAAACTGGTTTCACAACGAGTTAAGATTGATGTTAACTGTGTATATCAACTGTGTTATTAATCTTAATTTCTAAGCAAAGTGTGATGTCACAATACAAATCACTACGGTGAAACTGACAACTCATTTTAAGATTAATCTTCGTGCTTTGTAAAAAATCAACCCATGACCCCAATTTCACACAGCTGCTTAAAGCAAACAATAGCTGTACTTAACAATCATCTGCTAGGCAATGAGCAGGATACCAGTCATAGAGGGTTCACGTTGCGTAGTAATTGGGCTGGTAACTTTTCTTTGGTAAGCGTAATGTTGTGCTATTGTGTGCTAAAGCAGCTCTATGAAATGTGGCCTATAATTGCACTGTTTCAGTGATTGTGACGTTTTTGATGTTATTTCCTCAAACTGACAGAATTGTTTGGGCGGAAATATTTCCCCGAACAGTTTGTACTGGCAGGCATAAAATTTACAATATTGGTGAGATTTCAGGGACAATATAATCCATTTTTATCAATCTGTGCGTAGTTTTAAGATTCCCCCGAGCATTTGTCTCCATTTTGTTACAAAGATTTCTCCCCGCGACTGTAAATAACCTTTGAACCATGCGTCATCAATACGCTGACTTTTCTCTAAAAAAGAAAATCCAAGAATACACAAAAAAGTTGCCGTGTCATGAGCTCGTTCCAATAAAAGTTGCTAGCGTGACACTTCTATGACAATCAAATACTTCACTGGTATTTATTGACCTTTTATGTTTGTTGAAAATGATCGTATACTGCATTTCAAATACTCCTTAGTGATCATTAGTTAGAACTTTTATGAGAACGAGTGAAGTCTGGTTGTTCACCAGCGTCACCCACCGTTGGTTTATGCGTCTCATTACCTTGCCGGTTGGATTAAAAACAAATCATTTCCTTATAGAAAAACTCTATATTTTAAGCGTCGTTGGTACACGGCAGAATGACATGAACTGCTTAAAGGGACACATTGCCATCGGATTTGGCGCTTTTGGGCCATAAACAGCGTTATGTTTAATATGAAATGAATATGGTTGGAAAGATACGAAAGCCCATTAGTGTCACTGCGAAACTTAATTCCTTCTTCTTTTTTGCAAATATGTTTGGCGAATCATTTTTGTTGTTGCAACTTTATATTATGTTTGGCAAGTCTTTTGTTTAAAGTCAATTTGTAGCAACTCTAGGTGCATGTTGTTGTTTTTTAAGTAGGCCTACATGATTGGCGAGTCTTTAATATTAATTTTTTTGAAAGTACAAATGTCTACGAGTCTTGCTTTTTGTAATTATATGTTATGTTTGGCGAGTCTTGTTTTTGAAAGTATATGTTTTGCGAGTCGATTTTGCACACAAATTGCTTTAATACGACCTTTTTGCCGGGCACTGCTCTTGCGTTTTTCTCAAAAGAGAATTCCGTAAGTTATATTTACATTCAAAAGTGTATTCTATTCGCAGATTGAGTTCCCGACGTCATGGTTTCGTCCAGTGCACATCATTTGCTCCTTACTGGTCGAGATGGTTGGTTTCTTGCGATCATCTTGCTGGTTCTTCTGTTGCAAAAGACTTACTCATCGTGTCCAGCAGCGGTATGTGATTGTTCCGGGTACAGTACTCACAAAACGATCCGGTGTAACATGCTCAATCTCACAAACGTCCCTCTCGGGTTGCCTCCTGATACGAAGAACCTCCGACTGGAGTATAACAGCCTCACCAAGCTCGCAGCCGTGGACTTCATGAATCTCTCACAACTGGAAAAGTTGTACCTATACAACAATCAAATCAATGTGATCGAAAACGGTGCTTTTCGTGGTCTGTCAAGTTTAGTTCTCTTGCAATTGGCAAGCAACAGCATCAGCGAGATTACTAACGAGACTTTTGCCGGAGCCCCGAAGTTAGAGAAATTATACCTGCGAAACAACCGCCTGTCGGATTTGCCCAGTGGTGCGTTCAGTCAAGTTCCCCTGCTCAGCTACTTGGACTTAGCGGCTAATAACCTGAACGAGTTTCCAGCTGACGTCACCCAAGACTTGGCGAACCTCAAGGTTCTTTACCTTGATGGAAACTCATTGGTTGAGGTACCGACAAGCGGTTTGTCTAAGCTGCCCAAACTCGTTAGCTTGGAACTTGACTATAACCCAATCGCTACAATACCAGCACGGGCGTTTTGGCACAACACACAACTAGAAGAGCTGTTCCTTGACAATGCTGGGATATCGTCCATCGACAAAGATGCTTTTCAAGGTCTCCAAAGCTTGGAAGATCTTTGGCTTTTCGAAAACAATTTGACGACCATAGTTGACGGGGTCTTCGACAACATTAACCCAGCACTGCGGGTGTCTCTGGCCGGTAATCCACTGCTGTGCGACTGCAACTTGCGTGCATTTGGAGGCTGGCTGAAGAACAACACGTTGTACTCAGAAATTCTTAAATGCACGGCACCTGAGCGTCTTCAAGGAACCGAAGTGGTGGATTTAGAGCCTGAACAGTTTGCTTGCGAACCACGGTTGCTCGCCAACACCATACACACCACTTTGGCCACACAAGGTACTGATGTATCATTACCATGTGGAGTCGAGGCTGACCCCATTGCGGAGATCTACTGGATAACCAATCACCACTCTCGTGTTTATCCACACCAGCCTAAGTCCCGGTTCTACTTCCTATCGGGGAGCAATGGCACACTCATGGTAACCGCTGTCAGCCTAACAGACCAGGGGTCGTACACCTGCGTTGTAAAGAACACTGCTGGCGAAATGTTGAACTCGATCACTCTCGACGTCTCGATGCCTGGGACACCACCAATCCAGGACCCTACGCTTACCCCAGTTAGTGGTGAAACAGTGATGGTTTTGGGTATCGCAGGAGGTGTCATAGCCTGTGTAGTCGTACTCGTACTGATCGTCGCAATCGTCGTGTACCGAAACCGCAAACCTGCCGATATTCAAAACGTCCCTTTACCACGAATACCCCTAAGGGATGTTGAATGCGTAGTTGAATGTAGACTTGGTTCAAGTCGGGTTTCGTGCTAACAGAGTCAATGGTACATGCTAGCGCTGATGAGCTTTTTAATTGTGCGCCCTCTAGTGCCAATTAGTTGCCAATCTAGACACTTGGATCGCGATTTGGGTAGCAGCCATTGAGGTTGCAGCATTCAGCGAATCAATATGCAGAGAAATCTTAACTTTGACCTCAACTGTGAGAACGCAATGACGTGATGTATGTATCTCCTACGTTGTGTCCGTCCCATGTACTTTATGACTTAACCATTATATTTTGGGTCAGCCGTGAACTCTCTAAGAATCCATTTGACACATTATTATTTGTAGTATTTCAATTAAATTTGTGGGTACTATAATCAATAATGATTACATCATATATTTAGCAGTCATAATGTATGCAACTTTGTGGAGTGAAATTTGTGAACACCTATTTAAAAAATAAATGAGTTAAAAAAAAAAAAAAACATTACATTGGTCAGCAGCGGACGCGTATATTGCATATTTAAACTGTTGCATATGCATTGTGAATATAACTACATATCACGCGGGGGGTGCCTCCAGGCGGATTCATCAAGTCGGACTTTTGATACCAGAGTTGATTGGCACTTTCCTGTCGAGTGAAGGGTTGCACAACAAAGTGGTGAAATAAAGCTGCGTGCGATGCATGCAGTGGATACGAGGACTCGACGAAAGTTCGACTTTGGTCTAGTCTAAGTTGAAGGTAACTCGGTACTGTACGACGAAATCCCGGGTGCACATAATACTGACGCCAACGAATGCCCTACTCGTATCAGTTTTGGAAAGCGACCCTCGGAGGTCAACCCTGATGAAGAGACAAACCCAGCCGACCAACATGTTGTCCACACGTACCTGGACCCCACATACAAGAAGAACAACAACAACCAAGAGGGGAAGGTTTCTCTGGGAAGTGAGAAGTGTGCCGTGGATCTCTCGAATGAGAGCGATAGTCGGCGCTACACTACCACGGAGCAGTCGAGTCCAGCTGCTGACCAAGATATTATTGTCCACACGTACCTAGACCCCAAAAGCAAGAACAGTAACAACCGTGGGGAAGAGGTTTCTACCACGGGGCCATCAAACCAAAATTGTTACATGACAATGAAACCATTGCCGCATGAAAGTTTTTGTTCTGCAGCACACGTTGGCTATGGAGTCAACAGTTAAATGGATAGGGAAGAACAGCCCTTAACTGTTGACCGTATTGACGAAGTATGCTGCAGAAAAAAAATCGCTTGCCGCATCAGGAAAGCAAAAAAAAAAAAAAACAGCACACACACACACACACTTTGACCTTATTCACATCGTCACATAATAATAATCACAATAATCTTAGTTGCGCCATTTTGGGAGTCAAAATAAATGTCCCTGGGGACGATTTCACAAAGCACTAAGATTCATCTGAAGATGAGTTGTCCACAGTAATTTTTACTGTGACACTTTGCTTAGCAAATTAGATTGAATAAGATCGATCTTAACTCTTTGTAAAATCGACCCCATGGTGTGTTAGAGTCATTGCAGCCTCTGTACACCATGGGCAGCGCGCCGTATCGGCTGGAAAATGAAATTGGCGTGGCGAAATCGATCACCCCTGGGAACAAGGTTTCATGGAGATCAATGGTTAAAGTTTAGTGAGCATTATTTACGCTAATTACGAGTTGAATCCCCAAATACATGGCGAGTGCGCGTGACAGACAGTATAAAGTAGCTGCATGTAACAAGGGCTGCTCAGTATCAGGGCGAAACTGTTTTCAAACATTGAGTTTTTGACTTGCGATATCAAAACTAGAATTGTTTTACTCGTCTTTCAAAAACTGTTGCATTTCAAGCAACAATATTTCAAGGGAAGTTTCCCTCCTTGGTCGAGTTCAGCATACGCGATAAGTGAGGAATTGGACTGTTGTGAAATCTATTGGTTCGGCAGCGGGGTTCCAACATTTGCGAGGTAGTCCTGGTGTTGTGAACACGGGGTCTCTTTGGGGGTAGAGGAAGGTGTAAGCAAGAAGAGGGTGTTGTAGAGAATAAACAAAAAGCAGCATATAGTCTCTTATCCTTGATTTGATACGGATTTTCAAAGAGTTAAATATTTAATGTTTAAAATGCTTGTAATTTGACAACTGATGACGCCATCGCTTTTTATACATAAAACTAACCTGTGAAAATTTTATTTCAAAAGGTGGTAGCGTTTTGGGGATATTGCCGAAAATCTGGAGTGGTTATGTCCACGCAGGAAGAATAATCTGCAATTTAAATACACTATCTGAGAAACGCTCCTGCAGTAACGCTTCTAAGATTAAAATTTGGGGGGATAAAAGTGATGTCTATTTCCATATTAAACCGCAGTACTTCGAAGTGAAAAGTTTCTCAAAATGCATTATACTATCCAAAGCTGCTGTACTTCTTACCAAGTAAGTTTTTATTGCGGCCATTCATCTTCAGAGTCATTACCAAATGTATACAGACCCTTTCTGACCTCTTTTCCTCTGCAATTTGGACTTCCAAGCTGATATGAGTAACATCCCAGATTTGAAAGTCATGCCGTACACCTTGTTTTTGTTATGTAACAAAAATTTATATCTATAGTTTCCAATTCAGTTTGTTCGATAAATCACTGCCAACCCCCCAAAACCATTGTCTCCACATATAAAAGAAACCAAACCAACAAGGTCATTGGCTGACGCAGTTTCCGAAAGTCAAGTCCGTTCGCACGATCATACAGCAATTCGCCGAATCCCTACTGAATGTTACAGCACTATATAAATTGGCATGTAGGTCTATTCCTAGCTCGTTGATCCTACCTTGTGTGTCCATACAGGCCTGATACTTCACTGAGGCAACGGAGGCAATTTCCCAAATGTGGCGAAATTGGGTTTAAATAGCTGCTGTTTTGTGAATGAACATCCTGAGAAAGTCCATGAACACATACTTTGTTTTGTTTTCTTGTTTGTGTAAAGTGATGCACTGTACTAAAGCGTGAATTGATTTCCTGTTTTCACGTTCAGTTTGCGGCCCAACCGTGTTGTTCCTTGTCATCGCTGTTGTTTTTATTTTAGCACAAGGCCAAACTCAGTCCGGTGTTCTTCTTAGTATGTTTTATTCCAGTAAGTTGAATTACTCATCAATATCCAGTAGGAAAACAAAACAAACAATATACCAAACAAGAATAGTCTAAAAACTAGGTATAAATTTTTGTTACATAACATAAACAAGGTGTTCGGCATGACGTTCAAATCTGGGATGTTACTCATTATCAGCTTGAATACATCAGCTTGGTTTTAAGCTAGACCAAGCATTCAATGCTGTGTATACAAATCTGGTAAAATTGCAACTTTAAGGCGACGTCATATTACAATTGATGACGTCATTTTACCAGGAAAACAAACATTAAATTTAACTTATCCCGTCTTGAGCTCAATCTTACAATATACCATGTCTTTTACTGTAGGAGCACAAACATAATGCTCTAGTACATAGGCCTACTATTAAATTGGGCCCCACGAGTGCAAACACAACATTGCAAATTCATTGTAAATTTGCAAACGCGCTGTTAAACGTTGTAGATCGTTGTTGCGTTATACGTATGTTTTCTGCTAGTATTATTTTTAAATGCCGATTAATATATATACGTTGGCTTTCATTTTGAAAAGCGATGGTGTTCACACGAAGCTTACTGTTTTATCCACCGTGTCGCACCGATAAACACTGCCGTGACTATGCCGGTCTGAAACGCCCTTCACGAGCCGATGTCACCTCCCTGCTTCTCGGTGTGTGATCAACACGTAACCAATGTTCGTATTTTTCTGCTTGCATTTTCTCACATAATTAAAAGTCATACGAATCACTGAAGCAGGCGGCCATCTCAGCGAAACTTCGTCTTCAATTTCATATTCACCATTAAGCCATCAGAAGGGCCAATATGGGAACAATTTGACGCCGAACATGGCACAGGTTGAACGGAATTCAATTCTGCAGTGTTGCGTCATTGATAAGCTTGCGTTATAAGTACGATGACCTTTGACATGTCCGAACTTGCAAGAAAACCATGCCACTACGTATCCTTCAGTGATGGCGCGCCGTGGTACTGATGTGCGTTACATGTAAGCATTGGACTGAGATTTAAACGTTTTTAAAGACCAATTTCACCTACAAATGTATCTCAAAGTTCGTTTGTTCCCATGATGATAAGTTTTAATAACCTTTGCGTTCAAGAAATAACAAAGATTTTATCGTTCTTAGTTTGCGAGTTCTGGTTGTTTTTAAACCAAAAACTCAAAATTTTATTAAAATAAATTACATTTCATTTATACCCAATATATCATTGGGTGACGTCATTATGTTGTCCATACTTCTGTTTCATCTACTTATCAGGTGTAATTTTGTTGCCAAGTTTCATGACCGTGCGGGCCTGACATTTGATTGTTAGCGAGGTTTGCGTGGACGGCTGTTTTAAAAACTAAGAAAGCGTAATGCCAAAATCAGGTTGCGTGAAACTTGAACAGAAACTAGACTACACACATGTTTGATGGACTTTGAACCGTGTGGTCAACGGAGCGAAACAGCCACGTGAATCAGTTACGTATGGTGGCCCTGAAGGGACATCGCATATCGCATACGTGTGCGCACACGTATGCAATGTCGTGAAACAATTCGCGAATATGTGCGCACACGTATGCAATGTCGTGAAACAAATCGCGAATATGTGCGCACACGTATGCAATGTCGTGAAACAATTCGCGAATATGTGCGCACACGTATGCAATGTCGTGAAACAATTCGCGAATATGTGCGCACACGTATGCAATGTCGTGAAACAAATCGCGAATATGTGCGCACACGTATGCAATGTCGTGAAACAAATCGCGAATATGTGCGCACACGTATGCAATGTCGTGAAACAAATCGCGAATATGTGCGCACACGTATGCAATGTCGTGAAACAAATCGCGAATGTGTGCGCACACGAGTGCGAATATATTTGCAATGTCGTGAACGTTTATTGCATACCAAGTTGCATACCTTTGGGATGATGTCATAGTTGCAGACAATTTGTTAGAGACCTAGGGAGTACGTGGCGCTACAGTCAGGCTCCTGTAAGCATGGCTAAAAGAAATACGCCACCCGCCTCGCTTGCCTCACAACAATGACTACCGCTGCAATGACTACCGCTAATCTCACTGTAGGCAAGAAACCCCCCAGATCATTAGACATTTTATTCAAAGGTATGCAACTTGGTATGCAATAAACGTTCACGACATTGCAAATATATTTGCAGACGTGTGCGCACATATTCGCGAATTGTTTCACGACATTGCATACCGTGTGCGCACACATTCGCGATTTGTTTCACGACATTGCATACGTGTGCGCACACATTCGCGATTTGTTTCACGACATTGCGTACGTGTGCGCACATATTCGCGAATTGTTTCACGACATTGCATACGTGTGCGCACATATTCGCGAATTGTTTCACGACATTGCATACGTGTGCGCACACGTATGCGATATGCGATGTCCCTTCAGGGCCACCATAGTTACGGGTTTTCAGCGCAGTTCTTTTTTTGTGTGGTTTATATGCGGGCCAGATAGTTCCTGAGATATGATTTTTGAATTTTTCAACGCCCATTTCGGACCAGAAAATAAGGTAATAACGATATCATCTTTGTGAAGTGATTGTTGAGTTTTAAAAGGCCTTTCCGATGATATATATATTGTAAAAATCCGTCATGTGGTTCATCTACTAATGATTATTTTAACTATATCTAAAGTTTGAAGATTGTGTGAGCTTGGGATGTGTGCTTTTGTTAGCGGAAAATCGCGGGGATAAGAAGAAAAAGAAGAAGTATTAAAAACTAGATATGGAGTGTTTGTAAGATCACAAACACTAGGTGTTCGGGTTTTCGGGTGTCATAATGACGTTCCAAAAGCCTTAAAAACTTGTCATGAGAGGACACTGTTGAAATTATTATGCCATTTTCTTAATGAAAGCCCCAGGGTCAAACTTTATTTCATACAAAGAGACCTAGTCCTAGTTGTGGATCATTATATTTTCGGTTCACAAAACGAGGCCTGGGAATATTTATTTTCGCTTCCACTTCTGGTTTCGACCGGAAGTAAAGGTCAAACGGGTCACACTTTCCGTACGAGTTCAAGGTCAAGTTGAGCCACACTCTGTGTAGCGTTTGTGAATTTGTTAAATACTTTTCCTATAATGTATAGATTGTAAAAATCAAAATGTCTGGTTCAGGAGTAATGATTTTTCAAACATAAAACTTCAACATCCGGATTGAACCGAAAGTAAAGGTCAAATAGTGTTAGGTTCTGTGTAGCGTTTTTAAAAAACTTTTCACGACCTGTCCGATATGTTTAGATTGTAAAAATCAAACATGTGGTTCATGAGTTATGATATTTTCTGCGACTAAGTTTCAACTTCCGGTTTCAACAGGAAGACAAGATCAAATGGGGTCACACTCTGTGTATCGTCTATTAAGTTTATGAAAGCCTTTCTGATGGTTTGTAGATTACAAAAATCCAAGTGCTAAGCTTTGATTTTATAAAATAAATTAAAAAACAATTGGATGACGTCATCATGACGTCACTTCAAATTTTATTAGCAATGGTCGTTGTCTAGCAGTACACGAAGTTTCAACTCAGTCAGCTTTTTGTATTATTAGATACACGGCTTCAAAATGTGCACCTTTACGGCCTTACCATGTGTCACATGATGACTTCATCACTCTACGACCCCACAAATTATGTTGTCTCCATAAAGGTCATTATGTTTACCAGATTTGAAAAGATTCTCATAAACTTTGCCACAGACATCTCGTGAAAGTGTGTTTGTTTACTGTTTTCAACCTGCCGCTAGAGGGCGCTTTTGAAATGTGTGACGTCACCGGTCCTATTTTTTAAAGCCAGATAACAACATCGTTGAAAACAACTCAAACAAAATTCCACTTTCAAATTATAAGGCACTTCCGGTTTCGACCGGAATGAGAGGTCATGTGAGGTCACGCCTCCCCCAAAAATAAAGACCTACATGACCTTAGTATGATCCCGCAAAAAGCAACCGCCGGCCTCTTATTTGTGATTTGATACAGATTTTCAAAGATTAACAAAATCACGTTTAAAAACCTTGTAATTGAACACTTGATGACGTCACTCCAGTTGTGTCTTCTACAAGTAGAGATCTATAATATGTGAAGTTTGAAGGTTGTGTGACCTTGAGAAGTGTGCGTTTTTTGCGGACAATCGCGGGGGAAAAGAAGAAGAAGTATTTTTTTTAAACATACAAAAACAAGAGGTGTTCCTGGCAGATTGCCCGAACACCTAAAAAGAGGGGGAAAACGGAACAAAAACAAGAGGTGTTCCGGGCGGATTGCACCCGAACACCTAAAAACGGAAAACAACCGGAACAAAAACAAGAGGTGTTCCGGGTGGATTGCCCGAACACCTAAAAATGCATTATTTAAAAACACTCAAAAAGAAAAGAAAAAACCCAAAACCTAAAACGATACAGCAAAAATCATTTAACAACCACATTGATGTTATTTTAACACCCCATGAGGTTATGTATGTGTGACAACACACAAGTAGTCAATTTAAATCCTCAACTTTTTGCAGTGTAATTAGGTGACTGACGCGTGTTTATGTTTCTATAATCTTCACCATCAGCGTATCCACCGGGTTGACTAGTACACCCCCACCCCAAAAATCACTTTTCGAAGTGAGGATTTAGGACTGATTTGAACTTTGATCTTGCAATTATTTCATTGGATACAATGATTTCATTGGATAAACGTGCTGTGACGTAAGCTTGTCATACCTGTGTTGTGATAGGTCCGAGGTGATGTTATTTGTCAGCTTGCACTTTCGGTAGTCTGCTACGAAAGCCCAGTAGTGCCATCGCAAGTATAAATTACTTTTTTGCAAGTATTATGTTTGACGAATTTTGTTTTTTGGAAGTCTATGTTTAGAAATTTTTGTTTTTTGGAAGTGTATATTTGGCATATTTGGGGGGGGGGGGGGGGGGGAAGAACTGCTTAATATAGACGACTTGTCAACAAGTTTTAGACCTGCTCGGCCCGGAACCCTTTTGTTGAATGCGTGGACATGCCCACCCAACTCGGAGAGCTGATAGTCATCTTTTGGTTTGTTTTTTTTTTATTAAAGGGGGTACTTTTACCTGCGAGCAAGAATAGAACCGCGCAGGACTTTCCCTATGGCGTAAAACCTGACGTTGTTTTCAATGCACCGATCCATTAAGCCACGCCCATTTCTCATTGACCAATCACAACCGCGACTAATCTGATCACCATTTGAGCCGTTTGGTGATCTTTGCACTAATGGTGATCGGGTTTCGCGGCTGTGATTGGTCAACTCGTAAGGAGGCGGGGCTTAATGGATCGATCTATAGACGACATCATTAATTTATTCATAGATGGCAAGTGCCTTTAATAACGAGCAGCAGTCAAATGCTACTTCCTGATGGTGACTACAGTTCCGTGAAATCGTGTTCCAAAAACAAAGTACATGTACACGGTAGTTCCAAAAAGGTTGCGAAACTTGCACTCACCGATGAGTTCCTGCCACAAGTGCACCACAAAAAAGACACCTGCGGTTCTAGTATTTAGGAGGACGCATTCAGACCTGCTGATTTATATTGGCCATTGTTTATAGTTGAACATTTTGCTCTCTGCTGATCGGCGTCCGCTGCACGTCAATAGACCACAGAAAGAACGTTGCACGGTACCCAAAGGTAAGCTTGACTAGATCTCTTTACAAGGTCATAGTCTCCGTTGTCACTATAGCCCCAATGCCGAGTTTCTTTTCGCGACCACTGTGGAATGGCGAACTTCAGCTAAAACACACACATTGACAATATTGAGGTGTGATATTTTAAAAACATATAGTGCCTTTTTATTAATCCGAAAGCTCTTTGTGGCTGATACTAGTAACAAAGACCTGGACTTTTGAAATATACTGAACAGTCCCGGTAAAGTTTTCTTGTTTTCTGACGTCTAATACGTGGTGTCATCTTTCAGCAGTGATAAATGGCCGACGCTATACGACGAGCGTGCGTTGACATGTTAAGACAAGACCTTCGATGCTTTTAAAATGTGTGAACTGCCGTAGTTATCGCTGCGTGAATGTTTGTTGTTCTCGAGAGATTGTCCACAACACAAAATTGTGTTTTGTGCCAAGATGACGGCAAAGTTAATCTTACTATAAACTGAGATCATTGGAATCAGAATCTCAATAAAATGGATGGACTTCCATGGCTCCGTATATAGCATTGAAAATAAACTACACCCCCCAAAAAATTCCCCCAAGAAATAGCTTTGTAATATAGGTTTTCTCGGTCAATTTCGGCAAATGAGCAGCCGATTTCATTTTCGTGCGTTCGAATTAAAGCTATTTTGCCTCTCCAGTTGTTACTGCGTTTCAAATTCAGAATTCGGGCATTCAATTTCGTATTGAGGCATTCAAATTCTTTTTGCACTGTGTTCAATTTAGCTATCGTCATTCTTTTTAATCGTGACGCACAATCATCATTCAATTTAGCAAAGCTGGTTCGACTGGAGATTTTACTGGTTTAATTTTGTTCAATTTCGTAAAGAGGCAATCAATTTCGCTAAATGAGAATTCAAATAAGTACGGCTAAAGAAATACGAATAAACAGATAATCTGTATTGGGCAACTGTTTCGTATCTTCACTTTAATTCAGGCAAACCTTATTTTCTTTATTTATGGTTCCAGTAGACTTTACATGGGGCCCATGATGTTTTTGGCGAGCTGCTTTAGCAGAATGCGAGCCTATGTAATACCGATTTTGTCCGTCCGTCCGTCCGTCGGTCCGTCTGTCCGTCCGTCCGTCCGTCCGTCCGGCCGGCCGTCCGCATTTAGACTTTTTGATAGTTTGTTGTGTAAAATAATTTGTACCCTCATTTGTAGTTTATTTGTCTCAAACCCAAAATGTGGTTGGATCCACAGTGTGCAAATGGAAATTGTTTGAAATGTTAAAGTTTTCAGGGTACAGTATTACCTTCTGAAAATTAAACAGCTTCCTTGTGCTTAAAAATGTTAAAGTTTTCAGGGTACAGTATTACCCTCTGGAAATTAAACAGCTTCCTTGTGTTTAAAAATGTTTAAGTTTTCAGGGTACAGTATTACCTTCTGAAAATTAAACAGCTTCCTTGTGCTTAAAAATGTTAAAGTTTTCAGGGTACAGTATTACCCTCTGGAAATTAAACAGCTTCCTAGTATTTAAAAATGTTAAAGTTTTCAGGGTACAGTATTACCCACTGAAAATTAAACAGCTTCCTTTGAGTAATCTTAGAATAGAATGCTTTTAATGTCTTACAGCCAAAAAAAATGTGGTTGGATCCACAGTGTGCAATGTACATGTGTATACATGAGTATACATGTGGTGTATACATGTGTTACATGTACCAGTGTGGCTAGGTTCAATGAATGTGTGTGATGTGCACTGAATGGAACAATAGTATGTATGACACTATGGAACAATTTATCCCCTTTCCAAAATATTGTTCTAAATATTGTTTCATTGCATGAAAGTTTATGTACATGTTCATGTACACATGTAAAACATGTAACTGTTTCGCCTGTATAACATGTATGTTCTTGACGAGCATGCATCTTTCAAAGTACCTGTAAATTTCAATACATGTACAATACATAGATGCATCTACTCTGGTAATTTAAAGTCTTTGATGACATACATGTATATGTACCAGAGCTGAGAGCTACATGTAAGAATTTGTTATTATTATGTGGTTTATAAAACACGTTTCATCGTATAGCCCCTTCCCATCCTGAGCCTCTTTCCCACATTTCAGACAAAGTAAGCAATGGTCAACTACATACTTGTTAATTGTCCCCACCTCTTTGAACATCAGTTGATCAAATGATTGTTTTTCTATTATTCATTGTTTCCCCCTATCGGGCAGCTCGCCATGGCAGCTTCTGCTCTTCTAGTTTCTTCTTTGTTTTCTCCTATATTCTTTTTGGGGGGATCTTCATTGGTTAACTGGCCTAATTTTGTATTGTGTTTGAATGGGGTGTTTCTCTATGTTTTTCCTGGTTTTTTGTTGTTTATGTTGTTTCTTCCTCAACCATCAATCTGTTGGCGTGCCAGACATCTTGGCGTATATGTTTAGGTATGGTTGTACCACAAGTTGTACCACAAGCGTTTTTTAGATTGCACAAATTACAGAAATGACTGCCCCAAAATGAATTTGAATGACCAAACACACGCCTCCAAAAGCTCCTGTGTTGAATGCTGCTTTGATGAATCGTTAAATTGAATGATTATTTTGTTAAATCGAATGACGCAACAGTACATTTGACTATAGTCATAAAACGAAATCGAATGACCCTTTTTAGTAGCATTCGATTTCGCGCGAAATAGAATAGCGTGGTGGTTAAATTGGCTGCTCTTTTGCCGAAATTGACCGAGAAAACCTATATTCAATAATATTGTATGATGACATCACCAGTGGACGTAGAATGAAAAATACAGAACAACTTGTTTTTGCTTTCGGTTACCCCCACTTTGTGTGTTTTAACCATGGGTCCAATTTCAAAAAAGGTGTTCATCAGCAAGTAAATTGATGTGCTTTTTACAAAATCTAAAAACTATTACGTGCATAAACTACAATGTAAAAGGTGTATTTCCGTATATTATTAAGATTGAAATGATTTGACAAATTATTGTGCTTTCTAGCAAAAATACATGCGTAAGCAAAAGTGTATTTTATTTCATAAACGACTGAGAAGATTTGACAGCGCAAAGTTTTCGTACTTAACTCATCCAGTGATCGATTTCCCTTGTGTAGCAGAGCAAATTGCTACACAAAATGCATCAGTTGCTTCTCAAAACTCAGGAGTTGCTACTTAAAAATAGCATTCTTTTTTTGTGTGCACAAAATAACTTCAGTCTAAATATTTTGCTATGCCGAAATTGCTGGATGAAATCGTTCCCTGTCATCTGCGTACAAGAAAGCTACAGCGTGCCTTTGGCTTTTTTGCTTATTTATACGGGTAGCAGCGTAACATTCTACAAAATGGCCCCTCTGTCAGCAAAAAACGTCTGCTTACATGCTTTCCGAAGTTGTGCTCTTGTTGCAAAATCCACCGGCATAAACAGTGTACCTTTGGTTTTTAGAACCGTTCGATTGCTTAAAGGCACTGAACACGTTTGGTAATTGTCAAAGACCAGTATTCTCACTTGGTGTATCCCAACATATGCATAAAATAACAAGCCTGTGAAAATGTGGGCTCAATTGGTCATCGCAGTTGCAAGAAAATAATGAAAGAAAAAACACCCTTGTTGAACAAATTTGTGTGATTTCAGATGCCAATAATAAAAGGCTTCGCTGAAGTCTTTTATTATTTGAGTGAGAAATTACCTTTTTCTCAAAAACTACGTTACTTCAGAGGGAGTGGTTTCTCACAATGTTGTGTACTATCAACAGCTCTCCATTGCTCGTTACCAAGTAAATTTGTATGCTAACAATTATTTTGAGTGTTCAGTGCCTTTAACCCTATATAAATGAGATTATAGGGCCTATACAATAAATCTAACCTGTGAAAATTTCATTTCAAAGATGATCGCGTTTTTTGAGCTATCGCTGAATCCAGAGCGAATAATATGCAGGAAGAATATTAAATCCCTATAGGAATAAATGAGAACGGTATATATCTGACAGTACCTTTCTCCTCAAAATGCTGGGATATAAAAACTGATATCTTTTTCACACAATTCTTTATACTATCGAAAGCTGATGTACCGCTAACCAATAAGTTTTTATTGCCATTAACCTTAAGAGTGCATTGTTACCAAACGTGTACATTGAATTCCCTAAGATGCAGGCGACATCGAGAAACTGTGCTAAGACGCTTTTCCGTAAAGTAGACAATATCTGCTTACAGGCTGAGTGAAATTAGCTACTAATTTGTTGCTCAGTCCTGTGTGTGCTTGGTTCTGTCAATTTTCCACCGAGAGAAGTCCTTGGTCTGATTTCACAAAGCACTAAGTTTCATCTCTACAAAAGTTATCGAATGGATCGATCTTAAAAGGATTTTCTATTTCTTTCGACGATTCAGTCCGTTATATCCCCAACCTTTGAATTCATGAAATGTTCATCAAAAACCTGGTCACGTTTTTGTGACCACAACGAAAATCATTGTGGCACTCGAAGTAAGCCGGCTTCACAACGAGTTAAAATTGATGTTAACTGTGTATCAACTGTGTTATAATCTTAATTTCTAAGCAAAGTGTGATGTCACAATACAAATCACTTCGGTGAAACTGACAACTCATTATATTATTAAGATGAATCTTCGTGCTTTGTAAAAAATCAACCCATGACCCCAATTTCACAGAGCTGCCTAAAGCAGACAATAGCTGTACTTAACAATCATCTGCTAGGCAATGAGCAGGATACCAGTCATAGAGGGTTCACGTTGCGTAGTAATTGGGCTGGTAACTTTTCTTTGGTAAGCGTAATGTTGTGCTTATTATTGTGTGCTAAAGCAGCTCTATGAAACGAGGCCTATAATTGCACTGTTTCAGTGATTGTGACGTTTTTGATGTTATTTCCTCAAACTGACAGAATTGTTTGGGCGGAAATATTTCCCCGAACAGTTTGTACTGGCATAAAATTTACAATATTGGTGAGATTTCAGGGACACTATAATCCATTTTTATCAATCTGTGCGTAGTTTTAAGATTCCCCTGAGCATTTTGTTACAAAGATTTCTCCCCGCGACTGTAAATAACCTTTGAACCATGCGTCATCAATACGCCGACTTTTCTTTTTAAAACAAAATAAAAGAATACACCAAAAAGTTGCCGTGTCATGAGCTCGTTCCAATAAAAGTTGCTAGCGTGACACTTCTATGACAATAAAATACTTCACTGGTATTTATTGACCCTTTATGTTTGTTGAAAATGATCGTACTGTATTTAAAATACTTCTTTTTGATCATTATTTAGACCTTTTATGCGAACGAGTGAAGTCTTGTTTTTCACCAGCGTCACCCACCGTTGGTTTATAATGTGTCTCATTACCTTGCCGGTTGAATTAAAAACAAATCATTTCCTTATAGAAAAACTCTATATTTTGCACGGCAGAATGATGTGAATTTCTTAAAGGGACACATTGCCGTCGGATTGGGCGCTTTTGGGCTACAAAATGCGTTTGTTAAGAAATGAATATGGTTGGAAAGATACGAAAGTCTTGTTGTTTTTTTAATGTCTACGATTCTTGCTTTTTGTAATTATATGTTTGGCGAGTCTTGTTTTTGGAAGTATATCTTTTGCGAGTCGATTTTGCACAGAAATTGCTTTATATGACCTTTTTGCCAGGCACTGCTCTTGCGTTTCACTCAAAAGGGAATTCCGTAAGTTATATTTACATTCAAAAGTGTATTCTATTTACAGATTAAGTTCCCGACGCCATGGCTTCGTCCAGTGCACATCATTTGCTCCTAACTGGTCGAGATGGTTGGTTTCTTGCGATCATCTTGCTGGTTCTGCTGTTGCAAAAGACCTACTCATCGTGTCCAGCAGCGGTATGTGATTGCTCCGGGTACAGTACTAACAAAACGATCCGGTGTAACAATCGCAGTCTAACTGACGTCCCTCTCGAGCTGCCAGCTGACACGAAGAACCTCCGACTGAACCACAACAGGCTCACTAATCTCACAGCCGCGGACTTCATAAATCTCTCACAACTGGAAAAGTTGTACCTAAACAACAATCAAATCAACGTGGTTGAAGACGGTGCTTTTCGTGGTCTGTCAAGTTTAGTTCTCTTGCAATTGTCAAGCAACAGCATCAGCGAGATTACTAACGAGACTTTTGCCGGAGCCCCGAAGTTAGAGAATTTAGATCTGCGAAACAACAGCCTGTCGGTTTTGCCCAGTGGTGCGTTCAGTCAAGTTCCCCTGCTCAGCTACTTGGACTTAGCGGCTAATAAGTTGGGAAGGTAGTCCATTCTGTTCTACCAGACAGGCTCCTAGTGGATGATACCCATGCCTACATCCTTAAGGACTGTGAAGGGGCCCGGGTAACCCTGTTTCAGCCCCAGGAGTAGGAGGCAACGTGCCCCTGGTGTCAATTGATTTGGGTCGATGGCCCAAATCAGTTATGTGTAGCCCTCACCTTGAGTGGCCGTCCGTGGCCTTGTGAGTTGGGCGACATCTCATAAAAAAAAAAATATATAAAAAAAACCTGAACGAGTTTCCAGCTGACGTCACCCAAGACTTAGCGAACCTCAAGGTGTTAGACTTGTCCGAGAATCCAGTCACATTGGCACCATCATTCGGGCAGCAGCTTGGGGGATTGGAAGACCTCCGTCTGCAAAATATAGCTATTAATGCTACGGGACAGTTTCCCGTACCGGACTCGGCTTTCGATGGGTTGTTGAATCTGACAACCCTTAATCTACGAGAGAACTATCTGACCGAAATACCACAGGCTGTCAAGTCACTCCCCAACTTAATCGCAATCGGACTTGCAGATAACTTAATACGGAATGTAAAGGATGGGGATTTCCACGACCCCTCTCTCCTTCAGTATCTTTACCTTCATGGAAACTCATTGGTTGAGGTACCAACAAGCGGTTTGTCTAAGCTGCCCAAACTCGTTTGGTTGTCACTTGCCTATAACTTAATCGGTACAATACCAGCACGGGCGTTTTGGCACAACACGCAACTAAGATGGCTGTCCTTGATTGAAGCTGGGATTTCGTCCATCGACAAAGGTGCTTTTCAAGGTCTCCAAAGCTTGGAAGATCTATGGCTTTACGGAAACAATTTGACGACCATAGTAGACGGGGTATTCGACAACAATAACCCAGCACTGCGGGTGAGTCTGTTCGGTAATCCACTGCTGCTACTGTGCGACTGCAACTTGCGCGCATTTAGAGGCTTGCTGAAGAACAATCCGTTTTCATTTAATTTTCCCTCATGCGCGGCACCTGAGCGTCTAAAAGGAACCATAGTGGTGAATTTAGAGCCGGAACAGTTTGCTTGCGAACCACGGTTGCTCGCCAACACCATACACACCACTTTAGCCACACAAGGCACTGATGTACAATTACCATGTGGAGTCGAGGCTGATCCCATTACGGAGATCTACTGGTTAACCAATAACCACTCTCGTGTTTATCCACACCAGCCTAAGCCCAGGTTCTACTTCCTATCGGGAAGCAATGGCACACTCATGGTAACCGCTGTCAGCCAAGCAGACAAGGGGTCGTACACCTGCGTTGTAAAGAACTCTGCTGGCGAAATGTCGAACTCGATCACTCTCGACGTCTCGATGCCTGGGACACCATTAATCCAGGACCCTACGCTCATCCCAGGTAGTGGTGAATCAGTGATGGTTTTGGGTATCTCAGGAGGTGTCATAGCCTGTGTAGTCGTACTCGTACTGATCGCCGCAATCGTCGTGTACCGAAACAGAAAACCGCCGGGTATTCAAAACTTCCCTTTACCACAAATACCCCAACAGAGGGATGGTGAATGTAACCCGGTACTGTACGACGAAATCCCGGGTGCACATAATACTGACGCCAACGGATGCACTACTCGTATCAGTTTTGAAAAGCAACCCTCGGAGGTCAACCCTGATGAAGAGACAAACCCTGTTGACCAACATGTTGTCCACACGTACCTGGACCCCACGTCTCTGGGAAGTGAGAAGTGTGCCGTGGATCTCTCGAATGAGAGCGATAGTCGGCGCTGCTACACTACCGCCACGGAGCAGTCGAGCCCAGCTGCTGACCAAAATATTGTCCACACGTACCTGGACCCCAAAAGCAAGAACAGTAACAACCGTGAGGAAGAAGTTTCTACCACGGGTCCAACAAACCAAAATGGTTACATGACAATGAAACCATTGCCGCATCAGGAAAGCAAATAAAAAGACCCACACACACACTGACTCGTGTTTATGGTGTCAACCGAGGACTTCTCTTTCTTCTCCCATTGTTTGGACATAAGTTTTTTTAGACGTCCCCTTTGGTTTTGTACACAAAATCGAATCGAGGGATCCCTTTTGTTAAAACCCTCTCCAAGTCCTCGGTTTGAATGCGTGGACATGTTCACTTTGACCTTATTCACATAACGTCACATAATAATAATCACAACTAGGCATTAGGTGTTTGTGAACCTGCACGAAAATGTTACGTTAAATCACAATAATCTTAGTTGCGCCATTTTGGGAGTTAAAATAAATGTCCCTCAGGGGACGATTTCACAAAGCACTAAGATTCATCTTAAGATGAGTTGTCCACAGTAATTTTTACTGTGACAGAACACTTTGCTAAGCAAATTAGATTGAATAAGATCGATCTTAACTCTTTGTGAAATCGAACCCCTTGGTGTGTGTTTACAGTCATTGCAGCCTATGCATACCATGGGCAGCGCGCCGTATCAGCTGGGAAAAAAGATTGCGTGGCGGGATCGATCACCCCTGGGAACAAGGTTAAAGTCATTGATCTCCAATGGTTAAAGTTTAATGAGCATTATTTATACGCTAATTACGAGTTGACTCTCCAAATAATTATATGGTGAGTGCGCATGACAGACAGTATAAAGTATAGCTGTGTGTAACGTTGGTACAAGGACTCAGTATCAGGGCGAAACTGTTTTCAAACATTGAGTTTTGGAATTCCGATATCAAACTAGAATTGTTTTACTCGTTTCTCAAAAGCTGTTGCATTTCAAGCAAAAATATTTCAAGGGAAGTTTCCCTCCTTGACCATCTTTATGTCATGTATGTTGTGTGCAAATAATTATGTTGTTACAAGAGCAACTGCTGTACAGCTTTTTATATGTCCCCACCCCCCTCTTCATATCAAAAGTTGAGAAAAATCGGACAGTGCAATCTCCATAAAATATAAGATATATTGTTTTCTTCCATTGTACAAACTGTGCCTGCATGAAGATGAAGTACAGGCTCTGTGGCTCTTTAGTGAACATGTGATGTCACAGGTCACATGGTCTATACTTGCCTCTTGAAATACAACCAGCGGAACATACGTTCCGCCATTTTGTGGAGACGCAAATTTGTTCCTGCAAAGTGGCGGACTGTGTTGTGTCATGAAATTAAACAAAAATCCAAATTTCAAAGGACTTGAATAATTATGTTCTACTTTTAGAAATTTGTTTCCAACCTTACTCATTTTATAACAAGCGCCTTAAAGCACTCAATCTGAAGACAATGTACACCTTTCAATGAGTGAGGCTTTGCGTCTGTAGACGGGTTTTGTTTAGTTTGTCCACCTAATGGATGTATACAGTAAAATTAGATTATAAATGTTTACATTTTGTACACCATTTTGGCGAATTAAACACATATATCTTACAGTTGACCGCAGTCCGGATGTAAATACAAACCTTTTTATGACAGTTTTATGTGTGTTATTTTTCCTTGACAGGAATCCATTATACTGTCTAAATATTTTAAATAAAAACAATCAAATAAATCAATAAAGGGTTGAAAGGTAACAACACTGGACACACTTTACAAACCATTCAATCCTAACGAACATGATTAAAACACACACTTAAATTGCATACAATAAGCTGTACATTGTGTTTACTTGTATTGTCAGTCTCAAACTTTTAAAACTCTAGGCAAAAGAAAAATCTTTGTGAATCGAATTTATTTCTTTACTGTTATTTCTTTACTCCCCTGATTCCTATGATTATGTCCTCTTAACCCCCCCCCCCCCCTGAATCCTATGACCCGTCCTCTCAAAATCCGCAAAATAAAGAACGTGTAGTACAGATTATTATGTGGCTGCCGCCAGATAATTATGTGGCGGCCGCCGGATAATAAGTGGCGGCCGCCGGATATAGAAGTGGCGGCCGCCGGATAATAAATGGCGGTAGCCGGATAATTAAGTGGCGGCCGCCGGATAATAAGTGGCGGCCGCCAGATAAATGGTACAAAAAAAATATTATCGCGCTCATGAAAAAATATTTCACTTCTTATTTCCTGGCACTATCCGGCTTCCGTAAGTTTGTATGCACATCAGTGAGTTGAGAAAGTTTGAGGAAGTTGAGAAAGTTTGTTTTATTTAATTACATGACTAGTGAACTGAACAGGGATTAGGCCTACAGTGTGTTTGTTACCACGGTTATGTATTGTGAATTTGTATTGGTCGAGAACCAATCGCGTAATGTGCTACAAAAACGCGTGTGATGCCTATGACTCGGGGGAACAAGAGTGATATGTACCCATGGGGGTACATCACCTTGACCGTTCCCACTGACCGCGCCCTCCCTCCGTACCATGCCTTGAGAGCGCACGTACCCGCGGGCCTACTTTAACTGGGTAAGACTAAGAGTTCTTACAAAGTACAGCCACACACAGGCCTGCTTTGATCATGACGTCACAGCCCCTATAACTTTATTACTTCCAATAGTTTGCTCGATAAATCACTGCCAACCCCCAAAACCATTGTCTCCACATTTAAAAGAAAACCAAACCAACAAGGTCATAGGCTGAAGCAGCTTCCGAAAGTCAAGTCCGTTAGCACGATCATACACCAATTCGCCGAATCCCTATACTGAATGATACAGCAATAATTTTGGCATAGGTCTATTCCTGGAGATCAGCTTGTCTTTTCCTAAGTTTATAGCCTTTGGAAACCTTTTGTGCTAAAAGGACCCTATGAAAACGTACAGCTCAAGCTGCACCACACAATGACCTTGGAATCCCCTGTGCTCTGTGTGGAGAACTATCCAACCGTTCAATAAACACGCTGGATTTTGTAGTCTCCTGTCCAGTCTTATACCTTCTTAACATCATGTTTACGACGTGTATGTATACGTTGTGTGTGTGTACGTGAGCGCGCCTACCGGAAGCATGCACTTCATCACACACGTGAAAAGACTAGTCGTTCCGAGCCACGGTCCCAACTAACGCCAAATTTGAATGGGGTTTTTTTTTCAAGAAAGATGAGCGAGTGTTATCCTTAACCAATCAAAATGATTGTTACATGACTAGTTCGGCAAAGACTTGCTGAAGATACACTTTTTGGAACTAAGTCGTGATGCGCAATTTATTATTATAATGAGTTGAAGTCGGGAGTCACTGTGCAAAAAAGGATTTTACACAGGAAATGACTAGCCCGATTTTGATGGAAAATGCGATATTTATCATGAAATTGGCGAGCCTTAATGATTAAAGATTTCATTCTATTGGATATTTTATGAAAGTATAGTATCTTAGCTTCGTTATGCTACTAGAACTAAGAGATATTTTATGAAAGTGTAGTATCTTAGCTTCGTTATGCTACTAGAACTAAGAGATATTTTATGAAAGTATAGTATCTTATAGCTTCGTTATGCTACTAGAACTAAGAGATATTTTGAAAGATATTCTCAAAAAGACGATAGATGCAAAAAAAACACGATTTTTTTCGGCAGTTTTTCCATTGGGATACAGCGAGAAGGAAACTCTCGCAGGCTTAGTTCCCCAAAGGTTTCCATCGGCCTACCTAATTGTGTGTCGATACAGGTTCGCACACCATTTTCCAGGTCAACCTGACCTAGAAATGGATCAGGCCCCCTGGGATCCGGAATCCGGGCCAATTTTAGACTTGTTGACAAGTCGTTAATGTTTACATATTTTCCTTAATGTGTGTCGCGGTGATTGTCAAGTCGCGTGGTTGTAGCATGCTCTCGCGAGATCACTGCTCTCGCGCGAAGTTGCTGGCTGCCGACTCCCCAGTCTTGAGAGCAGTAGTCTCGCGCAGAGCAGCATTTTGCGGCATATTGCGAGAGAGCCGTTTCGCTATCACCGCGACAGACATTTAACGACTTGTCCACAAGTCTAGGTCAATTTTCTAGAGTGTACAAGTGCGTCTTAAAATGTGTTTTTGGGGGTTATAACTCCAACTGTTTAGGAGGTTTTTGATGGGAAAAACGTTTTGCCAATTAAAGCATATTTTTAACATTGGTAACGGGAAAGCTCCATTAAAGAATTTCCGAGTTTTGGCTGAAAAACTCGGAAAGTATCCATCCTTTTCAGAGAGGGTGTGTTTATACTACCAATACTTGTTGAATCAACAAACTTCATGGATGAGCAGTTAACCCCCCTGGGCGCAGTCAGCAACATAACTGGCTGTCGGTTTATAAAATAATAAATTCTACCTAGAACTCGGTTTCCACTTCTCAGATTTCAAAATAATGTTAAAACCCACAGAATGTTTTCATGATACTGTGCATGAAGATCCAATTATAAATTACAGATTGGACAAGGAATTCCTTTGAGATAACAGGCAAGACTTGTGGTAAAGACGAAAAGGATGTATAACTCCGGCCTCTTTCTTTAATGGAGCTTTCCCGTAATGTTCACACTTGATGTGACCCAACATATACATGAAATAACAAACCTATGAAAGTTTAAGCCAAATCGGTCATTGAAATCACCCCAAAAAGGGAAAAACCTTATTAGTGTTTTCACTGTTTTCAAACGTTGAGTTTTTGACCCATGAGATCAAAACTAATTGTTTTACTCATTGCTCAATTAATACTATAGCATTTCGAGCAAAGTTCAAAGGGAGTTTCCCACCATGACCATCTTTATACCATGTAAGTTATGCGTGAATCTGTGAATATTTACATTTGTTACTCTTACCAATGTTACAGACATCGTTTAACCTTTAGCGATGAACGAGAAAAATGTGAACTAACTTTTTGCCCTACTTGAGAGCTCATACACCAAGTACACAAATGTGGTCAAATTGGGTTTAAATAGCTGCAGCTGAGAAAGTCCAAGAACAAGTTTGGTTTGTTTTCTTGTTTGTGTAAAGTGATGCACCTAAAGCGTGACTTGATTTCCTGTTTTCACTTTCAGTTTGCGGCCCTACCGTGTTGTCCCTATATAAGTTGTCATCGTTGTTGTTTTTAGCACAAGGCCAAACTCAGTCCGGTGTTCTTTTTAAGTATTTTGTATTCCAGTAAGTTGAATTACTCATCAATATCCAGTAGGAAAACAAAACAAACAATATACGAAACAAGGTAGTCTAAAAATGCATTATATAAAAAACACTTTTAAAAAAGAAGACAAAAAACCCCAAAATCAATACAGCAAAAATCATTTCCGCCTCGCTATCAAATTAGCGTTGGAACCTAGAATTGAAAAGATGATTGGAATTTGTCAAGAATGATCTCCTAGTGCTCTGTATTGATTGTGCGTAAAGGCATGATCTGCCAACATGCCCACTAGGTGATTAGGATGGGTGGGTCCTGCATGATAAACTGTATAGACTGTGCAAGTCTCGCGCGCATTGGAACTTCCAGGACCATAGTGGTCCCAACCATGGAGTTTTACGTGGGCGAGATTTTGTTTCGTCCATTATTTTAGTTTAACGTAGGTTATGACCTAGAAAAGTATACATGTTGTTGGGAATGTAATACTAAGTGATAACAAAATATGAAAGTGAAACCAATTCAACAATATAACGAAGAAAACCCAAGAATTAAACTTGACCTGAGCTTCCGGGTATTGCAAAAAATTAAGAATTTTGTGCTCGCCTCCGATCATAAAACTTACGTAAACGCTTGTTTTGGATGCGCAATTATAATCGCCAGATGATGTAATTGCAAAGCAAACCCTTTTCATTGCAGTCTATGGTTGTTGAGGCGTCAGCATCCTCTTTAAACTGCGATACGGGTCCATTTAAGACCCATTTGACCTTCACTAATCCGCGTAAGGGGTTTCTAAAAAGTTAACATCAAATAGGCATCCTTGTCCCAGAGTTTTAATTTTTTTTTCAATAATAATATACACACTTTTGTGATTTTTTTTCAAAAGCTAAAACTTTTCATCAAATTGAAATGATTTATTTTTGTTGTTTAGATTTTGTCATGAGATATATTTTAAAACAAAGATTTAATTTCAGAAATAAAAATGTTCTTCGTTTGACGTGTTTTCTCGTTCGGATACGCGCGAGACTTGCACAGTCTATTGTTTTCACAGTGTCACCAGATTGCTGTTTATGTAAACTATTGAATTCAGTTTTGTCGTTGGTGTTTCTTTCATGTTTTCTTCCTCCAAAAACGTAGACGCTGTGGCTATTATGAAGCATGAGGCAGCCAAAGTGGTTGAAAATTGGGTTTAAATAGCTACTTAACCCGAACATTTCTTGTAAAGTGAATTGATGTGTAGCTAGCTCGACACACAACAAGATTTGTGTATAGAGGGCGCTCAACCTAACTAATGGTGACTCCACGGCTGTCTGGCCGTTTTCGAAACCTCGGCTTTGGCTTTGGCTCTGTCAATTATTTAGAAAGTGTGCGTTGGGCCTTCCACATAGACGGTTGAGGGAGCCCACATTGTAAGTCATGGTTTCGAAAACGGCCGAAGACAAGCCGCGGAGTGCGTTTTTTATCCCCAGGATAGATGAGGTACTTTGCATAAATGGGCGTGTTTTCTAGCTGAATCAGCCTTTGCGCAAGCGCGCTTCATTTTTCGCTGTGGTTCAGTGGTATGTACGTGTACATGTACATACATGTACATTATGCACATGCAATTGAAAAAAATTGAATTAATTGTAGTACATACATTATGTACATGAAATTGAAACAATATAATTAACTGTTGCAAACTGCTTACTAATACCTGTGGTGTAAATTCAAACAAATAATTAATGCCCTGACGTTTCAACCCTTGCAGAGTCTTTCTCGTACATGAAATTGTACACAGAGCAACAGTACAGGCTGTTATAGAGCAACAGTACAGGCTGTTATAGAGCAACAGTACAGGCTGTTATAGAGCAACAGTACAGGCTGTTATAGAGCAACAGTACAGGCTGTTATAGAGCAACAGTACAGGCTGTTATAGAGCAACAGTACAGGCTGTTATAGAGCAACAGTACAGGCTGTTATAGAGCAACAGTACAGGCTGTTATAGAGCAACAGTACAGGCTGTTATAGAGCAACAGTACAGGCTGTTATAGAGCAACAGTACAGGCTGTTATAGAGCAACAGTACAGGCTGTTATCATTAATTTGCTAACTGTAATATTGATGGTCATTATTTTTATGCGAACCGTCGGAATGGAATGTACAGTCTGGGTGGACCATGGGTGGACAGACCATTTTGGCAAAAATTTGTTTTGTAAGGGAAGAGGGTGGCTAATTATTCATTTGGGGACCCAGGTAGAACATGTACATGTAGCTCGAAAAAGGTATTAGGTCTTAACCTATATAGGAAAAAATTTACCTCTTGAATAATATAAAGAGAACATGAGTTAAACTGTTAGTCCGTGGAACTCACTTCAGATAATGAGCTATGTATAAGGCCAGAGTGTTAGGACGCAAGGAAGTTAATGCAAGAAGTAGGAAAGTGACTCAAATGCCACTGCCAGTTTCCAAGGTTACCATTTTCACGATATGGACAATTTGGCAAAATTCTGTAATTCTCAACTTTCTTACGTGTCTGCATATATATGAACAAACCTGTGAAAGTTAAGCCCAAAATATGGTCATTAGAATCACCAGAAAAAAAGTTGGGAAAACCTGAAGTGTTTTCACTGTTTTCAAACATTGAGTTTTTGACTCATGAGATCAAAACTAATTGTTTTACTCATTTCTCAAAAACTTTTAGCATTTCAAACAAAAAAATTTCAAAGGGAGTTCCCACCACGACCATCTTTATACCATGTAAGTTATGCGTGAATCTCTGAACATTTACATGTGTTACTCTTACCAACAAACATCATTACCTTTAGCAATGAAAGAGTAAAATGTGAACTGACCTTTTGTCCTACTCGAGAGCTCATAAGAACTAAGTACACAATTGTTGCGGAATCGGGCTTAAATATAGCTCCTGGTTTTAGCATATCAACATCCTGAGAAAGTCCAAAAGACACCTACTTTGATTGGTTTTCTTGTTTGTGTAAAGTGATGCACTAAAAAGCGTGAATTGATTTCCTGTTTTCACTTTCAAATGCTTGAAATGCGAAAGTTTTTGAGAAATTAGTTTTGATCTCATGAGTCAAAAAATCGGCCCTACCGTGTTATCCCTTTTCATCGTTGTTTTTTTTAGCACAACAAAACCAAACTCAGCCCAGTGTTCTTTTTAAGTAGGCAGACGATTTTGGCAAAAAATTGTTTTGTAAGGGAAGGGTGGCTAATTATTCATTTGGGGACCCAGGTAGAACATACATGTAGCTCGAAAAGGGTATTATTAGGTCTTAACCTATAGAAAAAAAATTAACCTCATGAATAACATAAAAGGAACTTGAGTTGAACTGTAAGCCCGTGGAATTCACTTCAGATATAATGAGCTATGTATAAGGCCCGAGTGTTAGGACGCAAGGAAATTAATGCAAGAAGTAGGAAAGTGACTCAAATGCCACTGCCAGTTTCCAAGGTTACCATTTTCACGATATGGACAATTTGGCAAAATTCTGTAATTCTCAACTTTTTTACGTGTCTAAAGGTGACTCTGTCTGGTTGTTAATGGGTCATTCCATGTCAGACCAACGCACTTGTTTACCTCATGTCTACCGATTTTGATAAAAATTGCTGTGCTTGTAGGTCCTGATGAGCAATGAATGCACACCAATTTTTTGCCCGATCCGACCTACCATGTGGTCAGGGCAGAAACCACAACAAATTGACATTTTAAGAGTAAAATACCACCCTTGGTACAAATATCTCAAAACCATGTCAATTTTCATTGAATATATTCAAATTTGATATTAAAATAATGAGAATTGCATGCTCAAATTAACTCTTTTGTCAAAATAAAATTTGGTGAAAAGTAGGTCACCGTGACCTTTAATATGTTATCGTGACCTTTGACCCAATTTTTGTAATCAATCAATCATAATACGTTTATTCATTGTTGCACAAATTACAGTAATACAAAGTGAATAATACAGAATGCTAAAATATGGTCAAAATGAAAGTACATATACATTTTATAAAAGTGATAAAAAAGTGAACTTTAAACAAATGGCAACATCTAGGTCCGGGGAGAAGCAACAGCTTTTGTTCCCCAGCCTATGGACGGACAGACAAAAAAGACAGACATACATGAAAAGACAGGACATAACGGGTGTAAGACAGAAATAAGGCTTATTTCTGAGGATTTTTCGTGTTGTTTTAGTTGACAAAGCACTATCTTTAATACTGGGCATAGTGTCGAGATTCTCGTGTTGGCTGCCTTCAACAATAAAATCTTCTGGTTGAGGAGATAAGGGATTGACTGGTACTCTTTGTTCTTGGTCTTCAATGGTAACAAAAGAGGAAGGTTCTGGTGTATCCTCATCACAAACAGATGCCAGAACGTTTGAGAACAAGGGAACCATGTTTGCATGGAGGTTTTCAATGCCTACGCCTTGTGACGGGTCAGTGTTGTCGCTTAAAATTTGGTAGAGCGGAACGTCTTCAAGATCGACAACAGCGCAGTTGGGCTTCTGTGGAGCAGGAGCAGGTACCCATCTTATTGTGAAGGTGGCATGGTGGACTTTCCTCGAAGTGCTGGAAGCAGAGGAAGCACTGACAGGTTAAACAAGCTGCCCATACTTCTGAAGTGCAATTTACTGTTTCACAACAGGGAGTATCTTCATGCTGCTTTTGTCTCAAAGAGGCGAGCGAGGGGTATGTTGTCGTCGTCTTCGTGATGTTCATCTTCACTGCTGTAGTCGTCACCTTCGAATGCAATGACTTTTGCCATCCACCATTTATTTTGTGGCTTCCACCACATTTTAACAATGCTTCCCTTTTTGAGGACATCGCTTGCTTCTGCTCGCAATTCCTCCACCTTGACTACATTGGTCGAACCATCCTCCCATTTCACCAGCACGTCAGATCCTGGGCTGGGGTAGGTTATTCTAAGTAACAAAAAGAACATGTGAAAATTTCAAGATAACTCAAAAGCATTCAGACATTCTGTCAACTATCTTGCCAACTATCTTGCACTAAGTGTAGTATATCGAATATTGAATATTGAATGGATTTGAAAATGATGTTCATGGAAATGGCTTGATTATTACCGCCAATATAAAAACAATTGTTTAATTTAAACAATTGCATGACCAACATTTACGAATAGTTATGCGAACCCGTAATGAACATACTGAAGTAATAGGGATCTATGTATTGCTAGAGTCTCACTTTCCTATATAACTTAAGGTGACACCCACATAAACATAACTAAATAATTCACCACTAGGCCTACTGATGGAGGACAGTATAGACTAAGGGAAGGGTCTCTTAAACGTTTTATATTTGCAACATTAACTCATTTAGATAATGTTACACCAACAAAACTTAATTTTTAAGAGCCAGATTATAGCCTTCTACGACACTAGACAACAAAAACTATTTAAGCTGCTTTTGATCATGCTTACTAATACTAGCACATAGCGTTACATATTTCTTCAAGGAACATACACACTTGATCTCATGTAACTGATAAGTGCTGTAGGTTTGTCTTTTTCTGTAGTTTTAATTGGGCCATAACTGTTAAAAGCAATAAATCAAACACATTAAGCCTTTTTTGTTATTTAGGCTATACATTTAGCGCATGTAGTCTTAGCATAAATAAGCTGTTTGTAAGGCCTTGTATACAAAAATACATTGTATTAATATCATGCTAGACTTGTAATCCTATGTAATCATATGTAATCCTGTTCGGATTGTGAGTTTGCGACGGCCAGGTTTGCTCGTGACTCGGCACAAGTGCGATTTGCTTCGTACCAATCCATCCTGTCCCTTATAATGAAGTAACAAGACTCGCCGTATCGGTGCCAGTCAGGAGGGCAGATTTCAGCCAGTAGACGGCCACAGTAAAAGCCAAGAACAAGACTCAACACTTGAACTAAACGCATCTTGTAAATTCCTCAAAATGCTTGGAATTGATTGTAGCAGAAAAATGAGTTGAATATTTGAACTGTTTTCAGACTGTTACCGTCGCCAGACAATGATGGACTAAATGGCGGAGAGCCTCAACCAAAATCCAGAGCAAGACATCAAACTTAAATTCTACTTATCTCGTAATTGTCAGAAAGTGTGTGACTTGGCTATTTTCAGTGGTTTATAGCTGTTGTATTGTTAGTATGGAGCCAAGTGCAAGTATTGATTTCGCACAGAGGCGTTCTATTGAAATGGTTGTTATCACAACTTCATAGTGGCCGTGTTTCCAGGCCAACAACTAAACATAAACAACCAAGACGAAATAAATTAATTGAACGTCAAATTCGGCGCAGAACCAGACGGCACAACCGCAGAGTAAAATCGATATATTATAATTCGTATTGGATGAAGAAGCATTCAAAATCCTGGTAAACAGTCTTTTAGCATTTAAACCTATGCGTACTCAAATTGAATAAACAAGAAGGGCTAAAAACAAAGACCAAAAAGACACAAAAAGCAGGTGAATTTTTAGATGACATAGGCCTAAGAAAAAACATAATCAAAAAGATAATACCCCTATAACCAACAAGAAATGCAAACTAACGATAAAATAAAAGTTAAAAACAATTTTTTAAAGAAAAGAACAATTTACAAGGCAAAAAAAACGCATAAAAAACAAAGAAAACACAAGGAAACAAAAATTGTACAAACATAAAACCAAAAGTTAACAGACACGACAATAGATGGGCTGCCGGAGTGAAACAGCGACATCTTATTTGCATACCGAACAGTGCTACTTCGTATACATGGTGTATCTGATAAATTGTTACAACCCGTCGTCATGAGATGACAGCTCTGTGTACAAAAATCCCTTTGGAGATGCTTTTGAGACTCACCAATGAGCTTCTGTGGACCTCTGAGCCATCAGCTATGGGAGATTAACGTTGGCGCAATTTTGTGATTTTTTCATATAGCACTTTTTCAACCCCCCCCCCCCCCCCCCCCCGAATACACATTTGTGGAATGATTACATTTTAAACTAACAATGTAATAAATATAAATTAAATAAAATCTGGAAACCTAAGATTATCGCAAAAGCTAGTACGCTCTCGAGGTCAACTTACATAGTCTATTGTGAGTAAATTAACGGATTTTCTTGAAGTTTTGTTTCCAGACCGTAAATTCCACTTTAGGCACAACTATTCTTTGTTTACAAACGAGACGGCTGCTTTACATCATGTGGCGTTCAATTTATAAAGTACAACTCCATAACTGAATAAAGTCACGTCTTAGAAACACAGCCTTTGAAGTTAATGAAAATGTTTAATTACTTTAGAAAACAGAGAGTGAAGGAGAAGAGAGTTACATCAATAGTTGAGCTGCATTTGTACAAAGTGGTATAGGAGTAATTTTCTGTAACCATAATTATTTACCCTTTCCAGTAAACGGGCAATGAAAAGTTTCATAAGGATACTTATATGAAGGGTAATTTACCAGTACGACGTGATTACAATAGGCCTAATGACTCGTTCAATACACCGATCCATTAAGCCACGCCCATTTCTCTTTGACCAATCACAACCGCGAAATCTGATCACCATTTGAGCCGTTTGGTGATCTTTGCACTAATGGTGATCGGGTTTCGCGGCTGTGATTGGTCAACTCGTAAGGAGGCGGGGCTTAATGGATCGGTCTATTCAACTGTGTATTCCATTCAGTTTAATCTAAAGTGAACACAATAGCTTCAATATTGTTATTCTTTAATGTCTACTCTATACAGATAGATAATGAAGTGCATTTGATATGTAATTTTATTATTGTATTAATGAGCAAGCATTTGAGAAAAATCCCTTCCTATGCAAAAGAAACACTTTTACTTGAAGTTCAACTACACTGGAGATCCTGACTGTGCCAATACTTGTTCAAAGCGACGTTGATGATTCGTGGTGTCGTTATTTCTGATACATTGGAGTTGATCTTGCTCCTTAAAACTGTACAAAATTAACATCTCCGCTTCATTAGGATACACTGATGTATCTATTAACTAATTGAGTCTGGCTTTGTTAGCCTGGAATGGTTGGAGTCTGTTCAGAACTTGACACTTCGCACTTAAAGCAACGTCCATACTAGACAAGTATATGTACAACTAATGTGCAGAACATGTTTTTAAAAAATTACCAATAAAAACGTGGTAACTGTGCTGCAAAAAATGTTTCAAATACATCATAACGCAACAGCTAAACTCTAACTTTTTGGTGTAATTGCCAAGATACATCAAGATCTGTAGTCTTAGTCACAATTAAAATCGACCGTCCAATAGAAACAGAGTTATTAAGTATCTGACAAAACAACAATTAACCAATATATCTTCATTAAACACAAATAATTAAAAGTGTAAATTTTAGTTAGATTATTAATATCAGTCCCTGTGTCGTCCATTATATCCTTCACCCGTAATTTAATGACTCTCGCTTCTTCCATGAAAAACCATCTTCCCCAAATCTTGCTCCGCAGATAAAACTAACAAATGATGCATAATTGGCGCCAGACCATTTTCTAAAGAACCATCAGGCTGTGCCTGTATTGGTGAATGCAGGCTGCGGCAGTTACTAAAGGTGTCTCAGATTGGTAACATTACATTGTATTGACCCCTTGCACCAACGTCACATGCAGCTACTGTCTGCCACCCTCGCCCCCTCTATAACACACGCCCAAGTTTGTGTACATCTATCAACCTTTATCTTGAAAGAGAGGCAATTTGGGTTTTTTAATGGGTAAGACACGATTATAGATTGTTACTACACGGTAGTAGCCTCGGCTTGATAGACGTCGAATGTTAAAAGTTATTTATAGAATTAATGTCATCCATAAATTAGTGTACACGTTGGTTGGAAATGAGATCCATGTGACTGATTAACGCATACAAAACTCAAACGTTTTTCGAGACGCAACCATCTTGATATTAAAATGTATTTACATATAATGCTGCACGCCTACAGAAGTGAAGTTCAATGTTGCTCCATTTGAGTGTGAATTTATAATTCTAGGCCAGTGTTGAGATTTGAACTGAGATTGTTACGAAAAACGGCGCCTCAAAATAAGCTTTGTCCATGAGCTGCAGAATGTCTTCAGAATAAAAACTTTAAAATAATGCTATGAAAAATAACTGTACGCTCAAATACGTCACAACTACTTGTTAAACTTCTCAGCACACATCAAGATCTGTAATCCTAATAAATTTGACCATCCAATAGAAATCAGAACTATTGAAGAAGAACTGACAAAACAACAGTTCACCAATATATCTTCATCAAACACCAAAGATTTTAAATGTAAAGTTCATTACTATTTTATTACAATCGGTTTCTGTATCCTCAACTTTTTCCTTCTTTGCCCTTCGTTTTCAATGACCGCTGCTGCTTCCTGGACAAACCATCTTCCCTCCATCTTATTCCTGCAGATTGAAGGAGTGACATCTGGGGTGTGATCGGCAAGACTTCCCGCACGATCCGACGCACTCGCACAGTAACTCCTTCATGGCGTGGTGTAGCAGGTACTGAGGAGTGAGGCGGGTACCACTGCTGGCAGGGAGCTCGCATATACCAAAGTAATGGAATAAGTCGCAGTTGGCATCGTTCCATTGACCATTTTTCCCCTCGTCTTGGACCCCACAGTCTTCACCAGGGTCATAATCATTTGGCTCTCCTTGCTCCCAATTCTCATAGGCGTTGGTCTCCCCCTTCAACGGACAGTGCTGCCACTTTCCCTCCTCCTCGATGTCATTACAACCAATCCATAGATGGTAATTTAATGTCGGACCTTGTTCTTTCAGATATAGTTCCCATATGTAATCCTGTTCGGATTGTGAGTTTGGGACGGCCAGGTTTGCTCGTGACTCGGCACAAGTGCGATTTGCTTCGTACCAATCCATCCTGTCCCTTATAATGAAATAACAAGACTCGCCGTATCGGTGCCAGTCAGGAGGGCAGATTTCAGCCAATAGACGGCCACAGTAGACGCCAAGAACGAGACTTAACACTTGACTGATACGCATCTTGATATTTACTCCAAATATTTGAAATTAATCGTAAAGGAAAAATGAGTTTGGGAGTTGACCCTTTTCCAAACCGTAACCGTTGCCAGACGATGATGGACTAAATGGCTGCCTGCTTTGGGTCCAACCATACTACGTTGAAAGTATTCTATTGAACTGGTATCTGTTCAATGGGGTTGCGTCAGTGTTTCCATGGAAACAGCTTAATGAAAACCACGGAGTCTTACGAATTCGACTTTTCCCGACAATAGACTGTGCAAGTCTCGCGCGTATCCGAACGAGAAAACACGTCAAACGAAGAACATTTTTATTTCTGAAATCAAATCTTTGTTTTAAATTATATCTCATGACAAAATCTGAACAACAAAAATAAATCATTACAATTTTATGAAATTAGTTTTAGCTTTTGAAAAAAATACACAAAAGTGTGTTAATTATTATTGGAAACAAATTAAAACTCTGGGACAAGGATGCTTTTTTGATGTTAATCTTTTAGAAACCCCTCGCGCGGATTCGTGATGATCAAACGGGTTTAAAATTGACCCGTATCGTAGTTTAAAGTAGATGCTGACGCCTCAATAACCATAGACTGCAATGAAAAGGGTTCGCTTTGCAATTACAGCATCTGGCGATTATAATCGCACATCCAAAACAAGCGTTTACATAAGTTTTATGATCGGAGGCGAGCACAAAATTCTTAATTTTTTGCAATAACCGGAAGCTGAGGTCAAGTTTAATTCTCGGGTTTTCTTCGTTATATTGTTGAATTGGTTTTACTTTCATATTTTGTTATCACTTAGTATTACGTTCCCAACAACATGTATAATTTTCTAGGTCATAAACTACGTTAAACTAAAATAATTGACGAAACAATATCTCGCCCACGTAAAACTCCATATGGTTGGGACCACTATGGTCCCGGAAGTTCGAATGCGCGCGAGACTTGCACAGTCTATACCCGCCTGCTGTACCGCCGGGTGAAATCGATTTTATTTTAAGCTGACTTTGCAGTCGCCACATTTTAAACATCTTTCCAACTATATTTAATTTAAAACGGATTTTGTGTACAGTCAATAGTGCCCATTCCGAAGGCAATTTTTCCCTTTAATATACATATAATACTCTCATTCATTAGTAACTGACTCATTAGTGTTCTAAATTGACCGAGGACAAACCTGGCGGAGCACAGTCCCGTCTGTACGGGGATTCACTATACAGTACAGTGCGCCACCATTATTCATGTTTAATTCTTTTATTCACACGAACAGTTTTGCTGAGAATCGTGTGTGTTTGCATTGTTTAAAGGGACACGTTGCCTTGGATCGGGCGAGTTAGGCTATGAAAAGCGTTTGTAACCGTTTGTTTTAAAATGCATATGGTTATAAAGATGTTTGAAAAGTATACAATAATCTACACAAATATGCCTCGAAATGCGTGGTTTTCCTTTTGCTTTGCGAACTAACACGGTCCGCCATTTTGTGGAGTCAAAAATTTGGCTCTACACAATGGCGGGCCGTGTTAGTTCGCAAAGTAAAAGGACAACCACGCAATTTCGAGGCATATTTGTGTGGATCATTATATTCTACTTTTAAAACATCTTTCTAACCATATGCATTTTATAACAAACGGTTTCAAACGCTTTTCGTAGACCAACTCGTCCGATCCAAGGCAACGTGTCTCTTTAAGGGTACATCTTGTTAACAAAAGATAATTTTAACTACGTGTCCAGACAAACCGTCATCAAAAGCTTCATTGACACCAAGAGTCTCTTAAAAATAGTGCACAATTTCTTCTATCTATACAGGTACGCAACATTGTGAGGTTGAACTGACCGTGGAATTCAATTTAACAGATTCAAGATGTATTACATTTTTCATTGTCGTTTTTTAGTGGGCCTTCTGCTTGCTGGACAAGCCTTTTTCCCTCCATCTTGTTCCAGTAGATTTAAGAAGCGACCTTTTTGCATACCGACAGGGCTACTTCGTAAAACGCTTTTTGTTCTCAATTGTTCTCATCAATTGTCATGAGTGAACATTTTCTGTATCGTACAAATGTTGCCATTGATAATTAGCGTTATAATTATAAAGGTAAAGCTCTTGAAGCCTTGAAACATCATGAAACTGTAAGCCTTGATGAATAATGTAGGCCTTTATACACACATATAAAAAATAAAGAAAGACTCGAAACAAAGGGTGTTTTACGTGGAGTGCTAATTCGTGCATGGTGTATCTGGTGAATTGTTGTTACACCATACCGTTGCCATGAGATGAGAGACCAAAATGGCTGCCTACTTTGGCTCTTCCCAGAAGGATGTAGTTGCAACGTTGAAGGTTGAACCATTCATAAACCGCCATTGATTGTTACTAATGAAAATTACGATCAAGGATAAAATGAAGTATAATATTGCGGTGCCATTTTGCCAGCGTTGCCAGCACAAATCCACCTCACATAGCCGTCGAGTAAAAAACGAAACAGATAAAAAAAATATGAAGTTAAAACAAATTAATTATGAAATTACGACGGTCGTCATCTTTTCACAAAACCTAGTAGGGATCAAACATATATCAAATTGTAAGCTTTCTCATGGTATATAATGTGATGAGGATTATGAGAAGTAAGACATAAATGTTACTGCAAAATTGCACCACATACAAAATTCACCCAAACAGACCTTGATGTAAAGGTTTAAACTGTTATTTTCGTACCCTGCAGTCGCCATGTCGGCTAGATTCACTAGCAAGTCTACGCGTGCAGATACTAAAATTCAGTGTTGTAGTCGAGTCACCTGTGTCGAGTCCGAGTCCGAGTCTCAAGTCACTTGGGTCGAGTCCGAGTCCGAGTCCCGAGTCACTTGGTCCGAGTCCGAGTCCGAGTCACGAGTCACGAGTCACTTGGTCCGAGTCCGAGTCACGAGTCACTTGGTCCGAGTCACGAGTCACGAGTCACTTGTTTATATATTGATTGCAAACCAAATGTCGTAAAATAAGAATTGGAAATGACAAAATAAAACACATTTATTTTAAACAAAGTTCTGTTAAAGTTTTTTTTAAAGTTGGTATAACCAAAAGAAACAATACGGGGCGGAACGGCAGATATGCCATGACTGAAAAAATGTTGTACTACTTTTTACTAGTGACGTGACCAAACTTGACGACGGTCGTGTGTGTGTGTGTGTGTGTCGACCATGTGTAGAAACTGGTGCAAACAACACACAGCCATCACAGTGCAATATGCAGGCTGTGTTTTACAGGTACCAGACATGCCATTTCCCTGGTAATAGCACAAGCAGTGGCTATGGTGTTAACGTTGACAGAATACCAGCATAATACTGGTGTCGTGCATCCCAGTGTTATTATGCGTATTGAACATACGAATCGAACATACACGCGCTGTACGTAGATGGCCATTTACACAATAATCACGAACACTATTACTTGTAACACCATACGACAGTGTACTTATTTATTGTGCTAGACGTTAACTCCATGTGCACTCCGGGAATGACGATCGGATCATCGGAATTTTTTTTAATATTTAAAAAAGGTATTGTTTGTGAAAATACGTGACTCGAGTCACGAGTCCTCGGGGACAAGTCCGAGTCATGATAGTCGAGTCCGAGTCCGAGTCCGAGTCTTTTGCAGACGTGACTCGAGTCAAGTCCGAGTCACCGAAATTGTGACTCGAGACGGACTCGAGTCCGAGTCCTGGACTCGAGTCATACAACACTGCTTTATACACACATGTAAAAAATAAAGAAAGACTCGAAACAAAGGGTGTTTTACGTGGAGTGCTAATTCGTGCATGGTGTATCTGGTGAATTGTTGTTACACCATACCGTTGCCATGAGATGAGAAACCAAAATGGCTACCTACTTTGGCTCTTCCCAGAAGGATGTAGTTGCAACGTTGAAGGTTGAACCATTCATAAACCGCCATTGATTGTTACTAATGAAATTCACGATCAAGGATAAAATGAAGTATAATATTGCGGTGCCATTTTGCCAGCGTTGCCAGCACAAATCCACCTCACATAGCCGTCGAGTAAAAAACGAAACAGATAAAAAAAATATGAAGTTAAAAAAAATTAATTATGAAATTACGACGGTCGTCATCTTTTCACAAAACCTAGTAGGTATCAAACATATATCAAATTGTAAGCTTTCTCATGGTATATAATGTGATGAGGATTATGAGAAGTAAGACATAAATGTTACTGCAAAATTGCACCACATACAAAATTCACCCAAACAGACCTTGATGTAAAGGTTTAAACTGTTATTTTCGTACGCTGCAGTCGCCATGTCGGCTAGATTCACTAGCAAGTCTACGCGTGCAGATACTAAAATTCAGTGTTGTAGTCGAGTCACCTGTGTCGAGTCCGAGTCCGAGTCTCAAGTCACTTGGGTCGAGTCCGAGTCCGAGTCCCGAGTCACTTGGTCCGAGTCCGAGTCCGAGTCACGAGTCACTTGGTCCGAGTCCGAGTCACGAGTCACTTGGTCCGAGTCCGAGTCACGAGTCACTTGGTCCGAGTCCGAGTCACGAGTCACTTGTTTAAATATTGATTGCAAACCAAATGTCGTAAAATAAGAATTGGAAATGACAAAATAAAACACATTTATTTTAAACAAAGTTCTGTTAAAGTTTTTGTTAAAGTTGGTATAACCAAAAGAAACAATACGGGGCGGAACGGCAGATATGCCATGACTGAAAAAATGTTGTACTACTTTTTACTAGTGACGTGACCAAACTTGACGACGGTCGTGTGTGTGTGTGTCGACCATGTGTAGAAACTGGTGCAAACAACACACAGCCATCACATTGCAATATGCAGGCTGTGTTTTACAGGTACCAGACATGCCATTTCCCTGGTAATAGCACAAGCAGTGGCTATGGTGTTAACGTTGACAGAATACCAGCATAATACTGGTGTCGTGCATCCCAGTGTTATATGCGTATTGAACATACGAATCGAACATACACGCGCTGTACGTAGATGGCCATTTACACAATAATCACGAACACTATTACTTGTAACACCATACGACAGTGTACTTATTTATTGTGCTAGACGTTAACTCCATGTGCACTCCGGGAATGACGATCGGATCATCGGAATTTTTTTTTATATTTAAAAAAGGTATTGTTTGTGAAAATACGTGACTCGAGTCACGAGTCCTCGGGGACAAGTCCGAGTCATGATAGTCGAGTCCGAGTCCGAGTCCGAGTCTTTTGCAGACGTGACTCGAGTCAAGTCCGAGTCACCGAAATTGTGACTCGAGACGGACTCGAGTCCGAGTCCTGGACTCGAGTCATACAACACTGCTTTATACACACATGTAAAAAATAAAGAAAGACTCGAAACAAAGGGTGTTTTACGTGGAGTGCTAATTCGTGCATGGTGTATCTGGTGAATTGTTGTTACACCATACCGTTGCCATGAGATGAGAAACCAAAATGGCTGCCTACTTTGGCCCTTCCCAGAAGGATGTAGTTGCAACGTTGAAGGTTGAACCATTCATAAACCGCCATTGATTGTTACTAATGAAATTTACGATCAAGGATAAATTGAAGTATAATATTGCGGTGCCATTTTGCCAGCGTTGCCAGCACAAATCCACCTCACATAGCCGTCGAGTAAAAAACGAAACAGATAAAAAAAATATGAAGTTAAAAAAAATTAATTATGAAATTACGACGGTCGTCATCTTTTCACAAAACCTAGTAGGGATCCAATATATATCAAATTGTAAGCTTTCTCATGGTATATAATGTGATGAGGATTATGAGAAGTAAGACATAAATGTTACTGCAAAATTGCACCACATACAAAATTCACCCAAACAGACCTTGATGTAAAGGTTTAAACTGTTATTTTCGTACGCTGCAGTCGCCATGTCGGCTAGATTCACTAGCAAGTCTACGCGTGCAGATACTAAAATTCAGTGTTGTAGTCGAGTCACCTGTGTCGAGTCCGAGTCCGAGTCTCAAGTCACTTGGGTCGAGTCCGAGTCCGAGTCCCGAGTCACTTGGTCCGAGTCCGAGTCCGAGTCACGAGTCACGAGTCACTTGTTTAAATATTGATTGCAAACCAAATGTCGTAAAATAAGAATTGGAAATGACAAAATAAAACACATTTATTTTAAACAAAGTTCTGTTAAAGTTTTTGTTAAAGTTGGTATAACCAAAAGAAACAATACGGGGCGGAACGGCAGATATGCCATGACTGAAAAAATGTTGTACTACTTTTTACTAGTGACGTGACCAAACTTGACGACGGTCGTGTGTGTGTGTGTGTGTGTGTGTGTGTCGACCATGTGTAGAAACTGGTGCAAAGAACACACAGCCATCACAGTGCAATATGCAGGCTGTGTTTTACAGGTACCAGACATGCCATTTCCCTGGTAATAGCACAAGCAGTGGCTATGGTGTTAACGTTGACAGAATACCAGCATAATACTGGTGTCGTGCATCCCAGTGTTATTATGCGTATTGAACATACGAATCGAACATACACGCGCTGTACGTAGATGGCCATCTACACAATAATCACGAACACTATTACTTGCAACACCATACGACAGTGTACTTATTTATTGTGCTAGACGTTAACTCCATGTGCACTCCGGGAATGACGATCGGATCATCGGAATTTTTTTTAATATTTAAAAAAGGTATTGTTTGTGAAAATACGTGACTCGAATCACGAGTCCTCGGGGACAAGTCCGAGTCATGATAGTCGAGTCCGAGTCCAAGTCCGAGTCTTTTGCAGACGTGACTCGAGTCAAGTCCGAGTCACCGAAATTGTGACTCGAGACGGACTCGAGTCCGAGTCCTAGACTCGAGTCATACAACACTGCTAAAATTACGTTCTAAAAGTAGTGGCCATACATTGTTTACATTTCAAACCTTTGAGTTTGTGTTATATCGTTGCTTTGAATAGAGGAATTCCTTTCTCCGTGTCCAATTTAGTTTACTTTTGTTGTCCCTGACCCACATAGTATTGTTTGGTCCTTTTGTCGAGTAGTTTTCTTGTGTCCTTCCTCAGATTAACTTCTTATACGTGCATGCTCCCCTCATAGGCTCATTTTCATTGTTCTCTCTATTTGCCCTCACGTCATCAGAATTTTGTATATATTTGTTTTACTTATTTATTTACTTATTTGTTTATTTGTTCATTTATTTATTTATTTGTTTATTTATTTATTTTATTTTATTTTATTTTATTTTATTTTATTTTATTTTATTTTATTTTATTTTATTTTATTTTATTTTATTTTATTTTATTTTATTTTGTTTGTTTGTTTGTTTATCTATTTATTTATTTATTTATTTTTTTAATTCCTTTTTAATTTATTGATTGATTGATTTATTTATTTATTTGTTTTTCATTAATTTATTTATGTTGTTTTTCATTATGTTTTGTTGCTTTGTCGTTTCTGTTTTGGGTTTTTTTCCCCTCCGTTATTGCATTGTACTGTATTTTCTGTACTTGTACTGTTGAGGTCGAATAAATAATAATAATAATAATAATAACAATGTGTAATTAGGTTTGCAAAAACTTATATTAAAAATTGAGCAATACTGACTTTTAATTAAAGATTTAAACAATCGGTTTCATAATTAACAACTTTAATTTTTTGAACAAAACATCGACGACGGCAAGAACTTGTAATCATTTCATATTATGATGAATATTTATTTGAGCAAACGATTGAAACCATTTCAAAAAAAATAGTTTTTAGTCGATCAAATTTTACAATAAATTGTTTTACTTTTCTAATTGGGGTGATTCTTTGTTAACAGTAACGCATCTTTTCTTTTGATTCGAAAAGTGCATTTCTCTTTCTGATCAGCATGTTGTGAAAAGAATTAATTGTTAACTTTCACATGCTCATCTCATATTAAGGTGAATATAGCACTAAACATTTGCCTTTTTAATTTGCTTTGTGTTTTATTCTTACGTAAGAAGTTAACAATGTTGACATGTGGGTGGTATGGGCTTCGTTGGTTGGTCTGGCTTTCATTTCCCGAAAACTTGTCAAATTGAAACGTGGCATGTATGATAGAGATGGCTTTCATTTCTAACGTTGTGAACAGGGACGTTGCCGTATTGAATTGTGTTCTTTGAACTTGATTGCATTGTAGTGGTGGATTTTTTGAAGTACTGGTAGTCTTTTTGTGGCACGCAACTTAACGATGTGAAGAGTGGCTTGTATGTTTTCTTGTTTGTGGCTTTCATTTCTAACATTGGAGTGGAGTGTTGGCTTGCTTACTGATGGATGTGTTGCTTCTTTTTCGTTGTGGGAAGTTTATTTGTACACTGGTTGTCTCATGATGGTCAGCAACATATAGGCCATACGGGGTAAACTGTATCTTGTCGTCCCGTTTCGACCCCTGTGGGTCTAAGAGAACTCTGCAGTTTTTAACAGAGTAATTCGTCGCATTTTTCTCATAGTGACGAATCAGAAAAAAGTGCATTTTGAGTAAATTCACTTTGAAGTTGGACATGTATTCATTCGTTGCTTTCATACCTTATTATCCTACATTATCACTTGCCAATTAGAAGGTAAGGTTCTTCTTCACATTTGTATATGTTATTCAAAATGAAACGATCTGAATAAACAATTATAACCTCATAAACCTATTCGTCAGTATGTAAAAAACATTGTTGTCTTTTACGCGCTTGTTCGTCACTTTTTGTGCCCAATTCGTCAGTCTGTAAACAAATAAATCTACGCTCTGGGGCTTATTCGTCACTTTTGTGCCCAATTCGTCAGTCTGTAAAAAAACAAATCAACGCTCTAGGGCTTATTCGTCAGTAATATCACCATTAGGCCTAATGCATTTTTTTTAACAAGCCTTAAATTTTCATTTGTCTTAAACATGATATTTCACGGTAAAATCCTGAGTGAAGCACTGATCCAGAATTCCTTCTTTTTTGAGTGGGGAGGAGAGAGTGGGTTTTGTGGGGTGGATTGGGTCGGACGGGATGGTTGTTGTTGGCATGTGGATTGGAGGGGAGGGGAGCTTTAAAGTAAATTCAGACCGGGTTAAAAAACAAAAACAATACACACACAAAAAACCCGTCAAGACACTAATTGAAATAACAAGTATTTTTATTTTTTAATTGAACTAATTTGTTGTATAAGCATACACAAACTTAAAACTATTTTATAAACAATGTTTGCACTTTTAGAATAATCATTTGATTTTGTTGGCACTAGTTTTGAAGGATTTCATTTAACAATCAAAACCTTGTTTACACCAATAATTTTGTAAATTCTGATTTGCGAAGTAGGAATTTTATTATATGCTCCAAAACATTTATTGGTAAAGCCACTGGTTTATAAATTCATACTATTGAGTTTCTTCCACCCAGACTAGAGGTTTCACTCAAAGTTGCCACTAATTGTATCATGAAACAGTAAAAACATTATTCATTCTTAAATAAAAACAAATCCTGGCAAAAAGTACACATCATGAGCATCATCATTTAGACTTAACCATGTAAACGATTATGGTACAATATTCAACAATTCATTTTTCGTACTCGAAATTTTTTAGTTCATGTGAATACTAATTAATAAAAATTTGCGTTTTATCTACAAGTACAATTACGACCAAGTATATTTACAAATCAGATTTTTGTTGTCATTTTAATCGTAACTGTAAACCAAATAAAAATTATACTATGTTAAGTTTAATTTATGACGGGAAAAATTGTGAGATTTCAGGTTAAACTTTAAGTATTAAATGATATTTTCAAAATTATCATGGAAACCAGTTTTTGTCTAGGTTGGGTTCATGATATGTTTGGCAAAGACCGCACATGTCCTTTTTGGGGTCTATGAAACTTTAAATCCATCGAGGAAAACACTGAGTAGTACAAACTAAATGAAAGAGGTGGGTTATTTTCCTCCTTGTACATCTCGTACATTTTCCTCACTGTAAGTTCAGGTGCCAGGTATTGTCTGGTGTTGTTTTTTCGGCAATAATGAGATTCCGTTCTTGGGAACTTATTAATGTGCACTTTTGCTGCGTTTTTCAATTCTTCTTGGATTTTTTTACGAGATCCTTTTACACCACCACGTTTTTCAGACTCCATTACTCCATCATAACTTGTTTTGCTCAAAGCTGTTCTTACTTGACGCTCACTAACACCTAGTGTGTTGAGAAACATTATCCGACAAACTATTTTAGAGATACCCTGGTCATCAGGAAGATTGTAATGAAGTGTTCGTTTTTTACGGGTCCCATCTGCTTTTCGTGGATGAGAGTGTTGCACATGTCTTGACAACCAAGCCCTCTGGTCCTTTAGATTAACCAAGTCAAAAAACGCACTTTGAATATTTTGTCTACGCGTTAAAGAAAATGATGAACAGGCCAAGTTTTTCTTAGAGCACATAACTCCACTGCAGGTGGGTTTAAGTCCTCGACGGGATGGGACAACCTCGTTGGATGCATTTGTGTATCACACGTTGTTATTTCCATAATATAAAAAAATTACATACAGTATTTTAGCGTTGATTTAAAAAACGAGTTTTTAGTTTTTTAGTAAAAATAGAAAGAGTTCGTAACGATTTAAAAGAGTCATCCAGACTATTCCAGAATAAAGTGCCACGCTGGACAACACCATTTTTTGACAACGTGGTTCTACGATAATTAACAAAAAGATTTTTCCAAGCAGTGCTGCGAGTATAATAGGAATGGATGTTCGAGGTTAGTGTAAAACAGGAGTTGAAACAAGCAGGTAAAACATTATTCATATATTTATACATAAATTTTCCTAAGTTAAAATGATAAAGGTCAACGAATTTTAACAGTTTTATATTATCAAAAAGCGGCCCAGAGTGCTCACAATAGTCAGCTTTAGAAATGACCCGAACTGCACGCTTCTGGAGAGTGAGCAGTTTGTTACATTTAGGAGTTGGACTACCCCAAGTATAATGTATCATTCCGAAAATCAACGAAATGAAAATGACTTGATAGAGCATGTCTTCCTCTATCAGAATCCACTAAGAAAAAATTGGGCTCTTCAAAATTTACAACTTTATGACTATTTTTGTACGAATAGTAGGTTAAAAAGTAGTCAATTTATAAACTTTACATTATAAATCCACCAACACAACTCACTCTTCTGTTTCTAAAGTTACTAAAATTAAACTAGATTTGTAAATGTACAAAGCCAGAAAAAGCTAAATTCTACCTTCTGATTTCAAGAAAACTGTCTCATCAGAATATCTGGCCTTTGAGTTGTGCTAACACTATTAAAGCCCTGCACTATATCTTTGTTATTGACTGGACAAATAATTCATGCATCAGTCAACACACAAGACATGCAATTTAGCATCATGCAATGGTAAGCAGGGCCGCCGGAGCCGGGGGGGCCGGGGGGGCCCGGGCCCCCCCACTTTTTCCCCCACTTTTTTTTTTTTTTTTTTCCTTTTTTTTTTTTTTTTTTTTTTTTAACGACGGGAGGGGATAGAGCAACAAAACAGGGACACCACCAAAATTATTTTATTTATTATGTTTTTTGTTTTAGTATTTTTTTTCACCCCAGAAATAGCCGGGACGGAGGTTGGGGGGGGGGGGGGGGGGGGGGTAGGCTTTAGTCAAGGCGCTCGAAAACAGACTAGCTCAAACGGCGAAACTTGTGACATTGCCGCTCGCGCTGGTCGTTTTTCGTGCGTGATGTATACCATCCGGGTTTGCCGCGAGCGCCTTGACTATAGGCTACGTACCCGGTCGATTGCATTGTATAGTCTGGTTCCATGACCAAAGATTCCCGGACGACAGGTGCCAGTCGGAGATTTTGGGGGTCTGGGAACCAGACTAATCATTGTACATGGTGCTTTTATGGTGCTTTACAATCGTTCGCGTTTGTCGGTCGTTGACGTTGGGTTTACCAGTTTACGACGCGACGTCCGTGGATCACAAAACTATGAGACCCAAATCACGCAGATATAAGTAAACTTGTCTGGATGTGTTCTGGTTTTCTAGTTCAATTTTGTTACAAAACATGTTAGTTTGGTCAAGACATTTGGTCCATAATACCTTAATTTAGAACACAAAAAAAACACGGAATTACAAGGTAAGAAAAAGAAATGCGGTCGGGCTACCGGACACATTGAAGAATGAATATCTATTATTCATTGGTTTTTATTTCAAGTAAGTGTTTAGAAAACCAGGATTGTACTTTGTGTTCTTAACAACTTTAAAAATATTTCCTCAAAAAAGTCTGAGGAAAGTGGCCAGGATTCACCTTAGAATGCACCACAGAGCATCTAGGATCAAAAAAATTTCCGGGGCCCTTGGCGGGCCCCGGACCCCACGCCGTAAGGGCTTCGCGCTTCGCATTGTACGTACCGGCCCTCACAGTTTTCACCACACCCAGCACCAACATTTATTTTTCAAAGTTGGAGAACACTGACATTAATTAATTAATCACATAAAAATACCCACATTTACAAAACTTTTGGGGGTCTCCACATTCATGTACCTCCCAGAGATCTGCCTGGCGGGCCTGGGCATAGCTAGGCCTTTGGATAGGTCCATTGCTAAAATGGTTCCGACCCCTTTTCTAGTATTATGCATGATCCTCCCCGTAACTGGGTACCCGTGTTTACAAATCCATGTATTAGTATTACCCAATATTTTCAATAAGGGGAATTTTTATAAGGGATAATTTTTTTCATCAGACACTTTAACCCCCTCCAACAAGAAAAATCTTAGAATTGCCCTTTAAGTCAGTGTCACATGCGTCTTGAAAGCAGCTTTTCAAACGTTTTCACACAAAAAACAAAGGGATTTGGACTCTCCTTCCCCGGATCTGCTGATCCAAACAACCCAATGTTGGAAATTGTTGGTGGCCCCCCACTTTTAAATACCTTCCGGCGGGCCTGGTAAGTGGTATATAATTCAAGTTCTTCACTGATTCTACACCAGTTGGGGAATTTTTGCTCAAAGACAGTCTTCTCTTTGGACTGGTTGAAACAATGTCTCAATCTCAGTGTTCAGTGGGACATCGCCTGAATGAAGTATGTTCTGATGACACTGAGCATTATCTGCACCCGCACGATGAAGAATTACAATGTCTGCATTATTTTGTATTCCAAATGCGCTCGTGGGATAACTAATTATTATCAGTGGCGCACCCGAGGGGGGGGGGGGGGGGGTCGAGGGGCTTGAGACCCACCCCCTCAAAGGTTGTCAATTTGTTTGTTTGGTTTTTTTGTCATATTTTTACAATCCTCTAAAGAAATTTGAAGACAAAAATTGATACAGCAAAAAATCATTTTACTGCCTCGCTATCAAATTAGCGTTGGAACCTAGAATTGAAAAGATGACTGGAGTTTGTCAAGAATGATCTCCTAAAGTGCTCTGTATTGATTGTGCGTAAAGGCATGATCTGCCAACATGCCCACTAGGTGATTAGGATGGGTGGGTCCTGCATGATAAACTGTATTGTTTTCACAGTGTCACCAGATTGCTGTTTATGTAAACTATTGAATTCAGTTTTGACGTTGGTTTTTCTTTCATGTTTTCTTCCTCCAAAAACATAGACGCTGTGAGTCTTTTTTGTAGCGTAAGGCAGCCATAGCTGCTTGAAAATGGACAACCTCTATTTAGCCCGAACATTTTGCTGTAAAGTGAATTGAAGGGTGCACCCAACTAAATAGGGAGAAAAGAGACCGTCGTCCTCATAAACATTTTGTAGGCCCTCAAAATGTTCTCTATTAGACAGATTTGAAAGCCCAATAAAAGGGATAAAGTGTAAACATTTTGCCCGATTGTGACCTGGGGGTTGTTGACTTCCAACTTGAGGTATTTTGGATGACAAGGGCCCTTAAAAATGGTCCTATTTGCAGAGAGGTGTAGGGACATTATTTCAAGATTGATGCTCGGACTGTTGTAAAATTACACCGGTGCAGGGGTGTTTTTATTTGGAGGGGGAATAACTCGACGGGCCTTGGGACTCCCCATATCAAATTGAACAGATAATACAACTTCAAGAGTCATTTAATAATTGTCTCTTTACTGTGAAAAGCTGTGAGACTTCTAAGTATTTGTTGTGTATTTGTTTAATATTTAGCAATTCCCACTAAAACCAATGAGAGTTGATTTAGTTGTGTGGACCTTGTAGGAAGTGGTAGCTAGCTCACATCACAATTTGTGTATAGAGGGCGCTCGACCTAATTAATGGTGACTCCACACATTTCAAAGGGAGTTTCCCACCATGACCATCTTTATACCATGTAAGTTATGCGTGAATCTGTGAACATTTACATGTTTTACTCTTACCAATGTTACAAACATCCTTTAAGCTTTAGCGATGAACGAGAAAAATGTGAACTGACTTTTTGTTCTACTCGAGAGCTCATAAACTAAGTACACAAGTGTGGCGAAATTTGGTTTAAATAGCTGCTGTTTTGCGAATGAACATCCTGAGAAAGTCCAAGGACACATACTTTGTTTTGTTTTCTTGTTTTCCTGTTTTCACGTTCAGTTTGCGGCCCTACCGTGTTGTTCCTTGTCATCGCTGTTGTTTTTATTTTAGCACAACAAGGCCAAACTCAGTCCGGTGTTCTTCTTAGTATTTTTTATTCCAGTAAGTTGAATTACTCATCAATATCCAATAGGAAAACAAAACAAACAATATACCAAACAAGAATAGTCTTTACAAAAATGCATTAATATATGAAAAACACTCAAAAAGAAAAGAAACTAACAAAAACCCAAATCGATACAGCAAAAATCATTTCCGCCTCGCTATCAAATTAGCGTTGGAACCTAGAATTGAAAAGATGACTGGAGTTTGTCAAGAATGATCTCCTAAAGTGCTCTGTATTGATTGTGCGTAAAGGCATGATCTGCCAACATGCCCACTAGGTGATTAGGATGGGTGGGGTCCTGCATGACAGTGTATTGTTTTCAGAGTGTCACCAGATTGCTAAACCATTGAATTCAGTTTTGACGTTGGTTTTTCTTTCGTGTTTCTTCCTCCAAAAACATAGACGCTGTGGCTATTATGTAGCATGAGGCAGCCAAAGCTGGTTGAAAATGGGCAACCTCTATTTAGCCCGAGCATTTGTTGCAAAGTAAATTGAAGGGTGCACCCAACTAAATAGGGAGACTAAACAGATCGTCGTCCTCATTAATATTTTGTAGGCCCTAAAAATATTCTCTATTAGACAGATTTGAGAGCCCAATAAAAGGGATAAAGTGTAAACATTTTGCCCGATTGTGACCTGGGGGTTGTTGACTTCCAACTTGAGGTATTTTGAATGACAAGGGCCCTTAAAAAGGTGTCCTATTTGCAGAGATGTGTAGGGACATTTTCCAAGAGTGATGCTCGGACGGTTGTAAAATGAAACAGGTGCAGCTAGTGTGTTTTTATTTGGAGGGGGAATAACTCGACGGGCCTTGGGACTCCCCATATCAAATTGAACAGATAATACAACTTCAAGAGTCATTTAATAATTGTCTCTTTACTGTGAAAAGCTGTGAGTCTTCTAAGTATTTGTTGTGTATTTGTTTAATATTTAGCAATTCCCACTAAAACCAATGAGAGTTGATTTAGTTGTGTGGACCTTGTACTGTAGGAAGTGGTAGCTAGCTCGACACACATCACAATTTGTGTATAGAGGGCGCTCGACCTAATTAATGGTGACTCCACCCGGCTGTATGGCCGTTTTCGAAACCTCGGCTTTTGCTTGGGCTCTGTCAATTATTCAGAAAGTGTGCGTTATTATGGGCCTTCCACATAGACGGTTGAGGGAGCCCAAGTCTAAGTAGTGGTTTCGAAAACGACCAAAGACAAGCCGCGGAGTGTTTTTTTTTCCCAGGACAGATGAGGTATTTTGCATAAATGGCGTGTTTTTCTATCAGAATCAGCCTTTGCGCGTGCGCACTGCATTTCTCGCAGTGGTTCAGTGGTATGTGTGTAATCTATGTACATGTACATGTACAGTACATAATGTACATATGCACATGAAATTGAAAAAATAGAATTTGTAGTACATTATGTACATGAAAGTGAAAAAAATTGAATTAGCTGTTGCAAACTGCTTACTAACCAAAAGTACCTGCAATTTTTTGCCAATATATCGTCTGTCCACCATGGGTGGACAGACCGGCGATTTCGGCAAAAAATTGTGTTGTAAGGGAAGGGTGGCTAGTTATTCATTTGGGGATCCAGGGGCCGATTTCACAAAGAGATAAGACTAGTCTTATCTGAAGTGAGGACCAGTAACTGGTCTTAACTTAAGACTAGTCCTATCTCTTAGCATTGCCTAGGACTAGTCCTAATAGGAAGAGTTTTGTGAAATCGACCCCAGGTAGAACATAGTACATGTAGCTCGAAAAAGGTATTGGTCTTAACCTATAAACAAAAATTAACCTCTTGAATAATATAAAAGGAACTTGCACGTTGCCTTGGATCGGGCGAGTCGGTCGATGAAAAGCGTTTGAAACCGTTTGTTATGAAATGCATAATTATGGTTAAAATTATGTTTTAAAAGTAGAATATGCCTCGAAATTGCGTGGTTTTCCTTTTACATCGTGAACTAACACGCACGCCATTTTGTAGAGTCGGAAACTTGACTCTACAAAATGGCGGACCGTGTTAGTTTGCAAAGTAAAAGGAAAACCACGCAATTTCGAGGCATACTTGTATGGATCATTGTATTCTAGCTACTTTTAAAACATCTTTCAGTCTAACCATATGTATTTTATAACAAACGGTTACAAACGCTTTTCATAGACCAACTCGCCCGATCCAAGGCACTGAACGTGTCCCCTTTACCTGTAAGCCCATGGAATTCACTTCAGATATAATGAGCTATGAGGACCGAGTGTTAGAGGACGCAAGGAAATTAATGCAAGAAGTAGGAAAGTGACTCAAATATCCGAAAATATTCCCGTCAAGTGTGCCTGCCACTGCCACTAGTTTCAAAGGCTACTATATATTTTTACGATATGGACAATTTGGCAAAATTAAGTAATTCCCAACTTTTGTACGTGTCTACAGGTGGCTCTGACTGGTTGTTAATGTGGATTCTACCTTTACGTGTTAATTTAAACAAAATGTTGCCAATGCTTCGTCACTCAGGTGGGTGGGTTTCCCCTGTAGTGTGGCTAAAAAAGCCCTTTTTTTTTGCTTGGTGTAAAAATGTTATACTGTGTATGTAAATATAAATGTAAATGTACTGTACATGCTTTCCTTATTAATAGCTTATTATGCTCTTCGTTCACACTGCGAAAGTTGGTAAAACACGCCCATTTATGCTAAGTGCCTTATCTGTCCTAGGGAAAAAATACCACATGCCGCGGAGTCGACCATTAATTAGGTCTAGCGCCCTCTATAAACAAGACTTTTTTGTGTGTGTCTAGTTACCACTTCCTACAATAAACTTTACACGAAATAGTACTACAGGTTACCTGGCTATTTTGATTAACGGCATTCAAACCAGCAAATTAATTTTTGTGTAATTTCGTAGGAATTCTGAGACTGGACAATGTCGAGGTTTTCTGGTTTGACAAAGTGGAGGTTTCCAATTGTTTTTGGAAGTATTCTAGCTGGATTTACAACGGCTTTCATGTTCAGGTAAGATTGAAACATTGTTTACATTTTCATTTACTTTTAACTGTTGCAAAAGTAAAAAAACACAATGAACTGAAAACATGATTATCTTCTAATAATATAATAATAATAATAACTAGACTTAAATTTTTGTTACACAACAAAAACAAGGTGTTCGGCATGACGTTCAAATATGGGATGTTACTCATTGTCAGCTTGAATACATCAATTTGGTTTTAAGCTTGACCAGGCAATTGTAATACTGTGTATACAAATCTGGTAAAACTGCAACTTTAAGTCGAAGTCATGTTACAATTGATGACGTCTTTTATCAGGAAAACAAGCGTTAAATGTAATATATCGCGGCTTGAGCTCAATCTTGCAATTTACTATAGGAGCACAAAAATAATGCTCCAGTACATAATATAATTAAATTGGGCCCCACGAGTGCAAAACACAACATTGCAAATTTATTGTAAATTTGCAACGTGGTTGTAGATCGTTGTTACGTTATACGCATGTTTTCTGCTAGTATTAATAAGCACACGACAATTCCTTTTGTCACCTTAGTGATGAAATGCCTTATATTCAGCGTACCCTGTCACCGATTAACGTTTTACAGCAAATCAAAGCAAATTGACCACGTCATTGACCACCATCATTGATGAAAAACAATGGAAAAGTGCACGCGTGTACGCGCTACGCACGACTCAAAGTGTGTCTTTGTTGGCCAACAAAAATGCTCACATTGGTGTTTGCGTAGACTAAAACGAGCCGATCTGTCACAGAGCAAGCCAATAATGCCACAGAGCGTGGTAAAAGCATGACCATAATTTGATATAGCACCACCAGCTTTAGCAAAAGTTTTAAAAAGCACACGATCGAAAGCACAGCATTTGCTTGTTAACGAGGTTTGCATGGACGGCTGTTTTAGAGACTAACAAAGCGTATTGTCAAAAGCAGGTTGCGCGAACCTTGAACAGAGACTAGACCACAAGCATGTTTGATGGACTTTGAACCTTGCGGATGATTTGCTCAACGTATACACACACACTACGTGATAACAAAACAGTAAACTGGTTTAGTTCGCGTAGTGTGTGTGTAGCCCGTGGTTTGACAGCGGGTCAATAAATACCCGTAATAATTGGTCAATATTTCAAATATTTGTATAAAAAAAAGGAATGACGTCATCATGTTTTCTCTTTAGATTTACATAGTCAATATCACTGTCTTTCAACATGCCAAGTTTCAACTCAGTCGATCTTGTGGTTTTGTAAATACACGGCTTCAAAAAGTAAACCTTTAAGGCAATACCATGTGACACACGATGACGTCATCAATCTAAAACTTCACACATATGTTGTCTGCATGAAGGTCATTATGTATACCAATTTCGAAACGATTATCTTAAACTTCGCCACAGACATCTAGGAAAAGTGCATTTTTAATTGTTTTCAACCTGCCGCTAGAGGGCGCTCTTGACTTTTATGACGTCATTTGTCTTTTTTTGTTAAACCAGACTCTTGCTCGACTATAACACCGTTAAAAAAAACTTCAAAAAGTGTGCCACTTTTAAATTACAAGGCACTTCCTGTTTCTTCATGTTACGACCGGAAGTAGAGGTCATGTGAGGTCACGCACACGACAAAAAATAAAGACCTATATGACCTAAGTATGATCCCGCATAAAACAACCGCCGGTCTCTTAAGTGTGATTTGTTACAGATTTTCAAAGATTAATTTATTTTTTTCTAAAAATATTGTAATTTGACACCTGATGACGTCATCATGACGTAAATGAAACGGTTTCGTCTCCTAATGGATATCTAACTATGGTAGAAATTTCAAGTTTATACGAGCTTGGGAAGTGTGCTTTTGTTAGCGGACAATCGCGGGGGATAAGAAGAAGAATAAGAAGTATTAAAAAGTAAGAAAAAAAACCGGAACAAAAACAAGAGGTGTTACGGGCTGTGTGCCCGAACACCTAATAATACAGTCGTTTGACCAGTTAAGTTCCGGATCATTGACCAGTTCCGGATCATTTAAACTTTGCGAACAATCACCTACCAATTTCTGTTAATACATGTGAAGAATAACATCCAATTATAACCAACAAACCTAAAATATAAGGTGACAAACGTCATCGACAAATAAATTATGGTAATTTTTCTGAAGTTTGTCGGCGATAATGATAATTATTTACGCCCAAAAATGTTGGTTGAAAAACGCTGTTAAAACTTCTCACCTTTCAAATTTGAACGCCAGGGTGAATATAAACATTTATGTAAAATGGTAAGAATGTGTAAAAGATATTTCACGTAAATACTGAGCAGGCATTTTTAATTTTTTTTAAATGAGATAAAATTACCGAAATCGTTTGTTTGGAGGCATTGTACCCTTGCCCAGTTCCGGATCACTCAATATGTTGGTGCGTCAAATGGTGTCGCACTCAGTTAGTTAAAATCATACGGCTGTTGTAGAAAGTTTGTCAAAGTTGCACTGGAAGCGTGCATTTTTATATTTCAAGGAATGTAAAACTACATGTACTTCATCCAACAGCCGTCGATAACGTTGCATGTATTTTCAGTTTTATGAATGGGATTGGGAGTATTGGTTTGCAATAGAGGGCGTGCTACTGATTCGGAATAGAATCAACCGATCCGGAACTGGTCAAACGGGTGACGATACTTTTCTCGAAGGCACTTCAAAAGTATTACTTATTTTTTGCCAATGGATACTTGGTAAATGTAATGACATGTGTAGGTAAACTGATCGACTTTTGTTTGTTTAAAATGTTATTGTTAAAGAGAATGCAACAAAACATCGTGAATTCAAAAAGTGATCCGGAACTGGTCAAACGACTGTACCCTGCAACGATGTGTGTTAAGCACTGTATGTGTATACTCTGTACTTTCCCGAATTCTGTGAAAAAAAAATCCACAGGCAAATCACTCGGGTGGGATTCGAACCCACGACCTTTGCATTGCTTGATTATCATTATGAACAGTAGCACACACTGAGTACTGACTCCTGAGTTGAGTACACCATGGAGGAAGGAATTTCTCCAAGAGTATCCTCGTGTCCCCATTATTCGTGCACAGAAGAGTCAAAATTGATTTTTGACTTTATTAACAGTCAGTTTAAGTTTTAGCTTTATTTTTAATTGTCTGATGTCGAAGCCCACCTGAGAGGAAGATTTGAAGGGAAACCAGTCAACTACAAAGTCGCCCCCTCACATAAAAAGTCGCCCCCCCTCTCAAAGTCACCCCTCACAAAGTCGCCCCCCGACAGAATTGCCCCGACAATGTCGCCCCCCGACAGAATTGCCCCCTGACAATGTCACCCCCCGAAAGAGTCGCCCCCCTACAAAGTAGCCCAGTGTATAAAAGATTGAGCGATGTAAAGCCATTTCACAAAGTGAGGGCGCTATTGAGAATTTTGAAACAACTTATTCAGGCAATTTGTAAGATAGATTCTGTAGGAGATCCACTCTGTATGTTGGCGTAACAATGATACAAAGTTTGTGAACCCTCTTAATTCACAAAAAGGTGTCACGTTTAAACATAGAGCTGGAAATAAAGTAAAGTAGCGTATCTTTCTAACATGCACCCCTTTCTCAAATTTTCAACATGCCCCTCCCCCCAAAAAATAAATAAATAAAAAATCCTGTTGCTAAAAGTTGTGCACGACGGGTTACATAAGCGTGCTTAATCTTGGTAAAATGATCTTACTAAATTGTCACAGCTTATTCTAAAAATGTTAGAATAATAATGTAAAAACTAGACGTGTTTGTGTTGCGTAACAAACACGGGGTTTCGGTTGGTGGAACAAAAAGAGAAAATTATATGTAATGTCCAATATAGTCCTATTTAAAGGCTTTGAGGTCAGCCTGATGCATTAAGCTACATCATAATTTGCATTAACTGACGTTGCATTAGATCCATACATTAGGGCCTATGATATTGAGGTCAGCCTGATGCATTAAGCTACATCATAATTTGCATTAACTGACGTTGCATTAGATCCATACATTAGGGCCTATGATATTGAGGTCAGCCTGATGCATTAAGCTACATCATAATTTGCATTAACTGATGTTGCATTAGATCCATACATTAGGGCCTATGATATTGAGGTCAGCCTGATGCATTAAGCTATAATTTGCATTAACTGACGTTGCATTAATTGACGTTGATACAAAATAATTGTTTCTTGGCTTGAATTGAATTGAATTGAATGGATTGACTTGGGTATGTTGTGATGAAGTGTACATTAATTAAACGTTTTGTGACATCGGAGTTGAGCCTTTTAAGTGTGATGATCTTCCAACGCCGCATTTCAAATTGCTGCAGCCCCACTCCAATAGATCATCGCACCATTACAAAGCCTATGGCTGGCCACCCCCAAATGGGTCCCAGGGTCCCAGTCCAGTGATCCCTTCACACTCAGTGGGTGCCACACCTTTGTTAGCAAGCAGCCCAGAGGTACATGTCGGTAATGTTTGTGATTCTAATTCACAAAACGAACGGTGTAAAATATAGAATTGCAAACTTTTTACCAACGAAAAGGACCTGTATATTGCAAAAATTTGTTGGCGGCCTTTGTAAGCAAGCAGCCCAGAGGTGTACGTGTCGGCGGTAAAGTTAAAAACTAAGACGCTTAGATTTATCCAAGTGATGTTGTGATTGTTCAAAACCCTCTAGCTGCGTTCATAGGATGATATAAATAAAAAGGTGTGCTGGAAAAGAAAATTTACATCGTCCTGTGAAACGTCTCATGACACGCATCATTCAGATTATTATTAGTTCAGTAAATTCACCAAAATCTGCCATGCCTGTAAAAACCAGAAAGGGCGGCGAACAAGTTGTTCAAGCTGATCCCTGCATCAAGTGTAAGATGGAGGTCTCGTCAGGACATCAAGCCCTTGAATGCGACGGCTGCAAGAAGTGGCAGCATCGGACGTGTACCAGTGGTAAGCTTTTGATTTTATGGCCCTATTCACCGGTTCTTCTCAGATCCATACATTAGGGCCTATGATATTACAACTAAAAGATCACAAGGTTGCTCTATAAAAAAAAAAATTGCATGTTACTTGTTTCACATTGTTCGTGGTATTGCAAAAGTTTTTGTAGTACATGTAGTTCTGAAATGGAATAATTTATGAAAATTTGTTCGACGGAAAAAAGGATTCTTTCAGCGAAAATCGGACCATTACATCTCTTTAATATCGTCAGCAACATCACGACGTGCCAAAAAAGTCCAATGAAGCCAAACTTTAATATTTAGAGAAGACTGCCTTAAAGATAGTCCTAATATAAAGATACATTGTAGTCCTAATATAAAGAGAGTCCTAATACAAAGATAGCCCCAATATCAAGATAGCCCTAACAGTAACATAAAGAGAGTCATAATACAAAGATAGCCCCAATATCAAGATAGCCCTAACATAAAGAGAGTCCTAATACAAAGATAGCCCCAATATCAAGATAGCCCCAATATCAAGATAGCCCCAATATCAAGATAGCCCTAACATAAAGAGAGTCCTAATATAAAGAGAGTCCTAATATAAAGATAGTCCTTAAAGAGAGTCCTAATATTAAGATAGTCCTAATATAAAGAAAGTCCTAATATAAAGATAGCCCTATAGATAGCCCCAATATAAAGATAGCCCTAATATAAAGATAGCCCTAATATAAAGATAGCCCTAATATAAAGATAGCCCTAATATAAAGATAGCCCTAATATAAAGATAGTCCTAATATAAACATAGTCCTATAGTTCGCTAATAAAACTATTGGAAAGCACAGATCCTTTAGGCCTATTGTATGTTTACTACTGTGTGTAAAGGGTGCAAACTTATTATTTAAGACATTAACAATGCACGGTTTTACCTAAGTAATAAATTAGACTTAAAACCGTCAACCTAAGTAATAAATTAGACTTAAAACCGTCACAAGTCCGGCTAGTGTTTGGACGAAATCTGTTTGGACCATAGGTAGCAGGTTCAACAATAGGCCTAGTCAAATTTTTCTGTTTTCAACCCCAAAATATCTAACATTTAGGCCCTACCCAGTCAATTTCCCTTGTGGTTTATTACTCGATATTAATTATATCATCACACATCATGTGATAAAACCAAAACATTAATGAAAATGAAGTAAGTTTTGACTAATGCGCCATGATGAGCATTATGTTTGGCCGATCCTGGGTCTTTACCAAGTGTTCACTAGACCTATGGTTAAAATAAGTAATGCATGAATCTTTTAAAGCACAAAACATAACTGGATGTGCTTTACAAAAAAAATTAAATTTCAATAAAATAGTGATAAACTACCGTACTTATTAAAACCGTCTTAAGTCCAGCAACTATAGTAACTATAATATTGGAAGTGTTTTATGTTAATTATTTGTGTGTAGAGATAGCGCAAGCTTTATACAGAGAGGTGATTCAGAGTGAGAATTCATTCCCGTGGCGGTGTACTGCTTGCGTGATCGCCATGCCGATTTCTGCGGTGACTTCACTCTGGGATTTGACTTCCAGTGGTCCGGTGGTAAGTGTAGTAGTGTTAGTGCTGTGAACGATTTCCCATGTATAGCCGAGCAAAATGCTACACAAAATGTACCAGTTGCTTTTCAAAAATTTGCTACTCAATATAAGCATTCTGTGTGCACAAAACTTGTTCAGTCTAACTATTTTGCTATGCAACATTTCCAGACAAAATTGTTCCCTGCAGTGCATGCAGTGAGATGGTTTTTAGGTTGGATAAAGCAAGGCAGTGGCGGAGCAACGCAGTACAGAGGCACGGAAGGTATCGCCGTTGATGGGACGAAGTGGCTAGGGTAAGAAGTGGCAAAGGTAGGGAGTGACTGACATCCATAAACTGGGGATGTCAGCCACTTCGTACCTTGGTCATTTCGTACCCAAGTCACTTCATACCATCAGCCGAGTCACTTCGTGCCTTCCGTACTTCTGTTCTGTGTTGCAAACGAGCTGCGGCCCTCTGTACTGTTTTATTGTTTAAATATGTGCGTGTCCCAAAGTAACTGACACGTCTTTATATTGTTTTAATTAACGAAGTGTCCAAAGTCACTTCGTACCTTGAAATGTGTCCTGAGGCACGGGGGGGCATTGCTTTTATGTTCAGTGTGATTTCTTTTACGAGTTGCCTGTTTATTTGTTTCTGAAAAGGTTTATCCGACAACTGCCGAAAGCACACGTCTGTCGGCAGGTGTTGTCACTACGCCTTCCACTCCGGTGTTGACCGATGACTCTGCTCCGTCCTCCCCTCGGTGTGACCAGATCCCGTTTGTCATCAACCAGCCCCTGGAGGAGGATTCCATGGAGGATGTTGCAGTGGACGGTGATCTCACAGCAGATGAGACCACTGACAAAAAATGGTTGTAGAGACGTCTACCCAGCGGGGCCAACCCAAGCTGGTGGATAGCCTTTGTTACTCGTATGTTATGCGGAAAGAGTGTGCAGGCACTCCACACTGGAGGTAAGTGGTAGTCTTTTCCCAAAAATTAAAAACAAGAAATTTAAATTAAAGAAAAAACAAACAAAAAACAAACAAACCAAAAGGTGTTCTGGCATTGCTTGATCATCTAAAAAATGTATATTATAACATATGGATTGTCCACCCTTCTGGAGTCTCTTGTCATTGTGCTTGTTCTTTGGTGTGTGTGATGAACAGTATTAATTTGTAAGAATGATTTTTGTTGATTGCAGATGTTCCTTGAGAAACTGGCAACTCAGATGCAGCGCGACGGTCTTTCAGAGAGGGACGGACTCCTTTGAATGCTGTATGACACCACATAATCGCCCAGGGCGCCCAGGCGAGGAGGTTGTACTTCAGGTGGTTCAAAAGATCAAGGACAGGGCAGCAATTAATGTTTGCACTTCTGCTGCTGGGATTGTGGAGGACGTCCTGGTCCGAGGAATGGAAGAGGACCAGCCAACGCCATACATGCTGAAGCTGACAAATTTGGTGCGGACAACTAACAGGGTGCGACGGGCACATAGGCCTCATGACTTGGGGTTTGATCTTGTTTACAACTTTATTCCTGAAGGTAAGACAATCAGGGCGATCCCTCCCTTGTTTGTTGTTTTTGTTGTTGTTTTTTGCATTTTTCCCCCTTTTTCCCGAAAAGACTTACGGGGAAATTTTTTTGTTATTAGATGTTACTCGGAACAGTATGGTGTTTCTGTCAAGATTTTTATATATTTAAAAAAAAAATATTATTATTCTTTCTTTCCCCCAAACTTTATTGACTTAACATGCAAAGTTTTTAATTAATTATTAAGTGACAGCGATAAGAATATTTAATTAGTCAATCTGGTGTCCATCATTCCTCAAGAAGTTTACATCCAATCCTCAAACTTGTTTTCAGTTATAGACTATAGTGTTATGTTAAGTTTACACAAAATACAATCCATTTATATTTCTGGCTACAGAGATGATCTTCTTTGGTCAATGTACCGGAACATAGCTCTGTGATTGTTTAGTTACAATCACATTAGATCTAGTTGGTTATTGTAAGATTTAATGTACTATCCGGCGTGTCGTGGCCGAGCGGATAAGAGCACCGAACTCAAGCTTGGGTGTTTCTGTTCAGCAGAGTGTGGGTTCGAGGCCCGGTCGTGACACTTGTGTCCTTAAGCAAGACACTTAACCATTAATGCTTCGTCCTTCGGATGGGACGTAAAGCCGTTGGTCCCGTGTGTTGTGTAATGCACGTAAAAGAACCCAGTGCACTTATCGAGAAGAGAAGGGGTTCGCCCCAGTGTTCTTGGTTTGATTGGCTGCATATTGCGCCACAGCACCTTGTAAACCATTACATGGTGCTATGTAAAGGAATAGGTCTCAAACTTCAAAACATAGCTCCACACCTTGCAGGAAAAATACTGACAGTTGAAGCGCCTTGAGCGTCATTGAGTGACGGATATGAGCGCTATATAAGAAGCCACTATTATTATCCAAATCGAAATAGCCTTTCGAAAATTCCTATTTATGTATCTTTATATCTAATTTTGTTTGTAGGGTTCTTGTCGAAGGACATAACCGGACACAATGGTCGCTGTCATTTAATTTTTGCTTGGGAGGATCAGCTGTCAATCCTGGAGACAGCCAAGAGGTGGTACATTGATGGCACCTTCAAGGTTGTCAGAAGTCCTTTCTACCAGCTGCTGTCTGTGCACTGCTTCGTCAAGAAGGACGTGATGGTCAAACAGGTCCTGTTGTGTTTTGTTTTGATGTCTGGTAAGCGGACTTCAGATTACAAGGCAGTTTTCAAAGGCCTTGAAGGCTGTCATACCTGAAGCACAGTTGAAGGAAGTCATGCTGGACTTCGAGGTTGGCCTTTGGAGGGCGATGGAATCCGTTTTCCCAAATGTAGGTTCACACAATTTTCCAACTTGTGTGTGTGAATGCTTAGCGCGTTTTGCTTTAAAAATAAATACAGGGTGGCAATTAGGAGATGACCCGATGGATGGGGCTGCAAAGGGCTTACCAAGAGAAGGAAAGTACATACAAATTGCAGAAAGAGCTCATGGCGCTCCCCTTCCTGCCGGCTGAGGTAAATCCTCGGATGTTCGCAATGACACCCATGCTTCAAGAGGTAAGTTGACTTGTGTTTTCAAGCTCCCTTTAAAATGGCTGTATGTAGAGACACATGGTAGGAAGCCGGTCCTCTAATTAAAATGTTTATATAAAACATGTTCATAACAATTATCTTTTTGAAATTTTGCAGTTGTTTGAATATGTCGACCAAACGTTGTTGACGGGGGTTTGGAAGCCGAAGCACTAGACTGTGTTCTTACAGAGCGTGAGAACGAACAATGACGTCAAAGGTTAGTATAGCTTTTCCCGACTAAGTGTTTCGACCAAAAGGTTACGCTAATGATCAATTCTAACCATTGTCTTTGAAAATTCAAAAATCCATAAAAAAATATATGGGACACCGCCATCATTTATTTACCATCCCTAATAAGAAGAGGATCTGAAAAATACCCTCGCAGTCTCATTCTACCACCGACGCCTCTAATGACGCAATTGTCAAAATGGCTCCTTTGGTCACCAGTTCGCCGAACACATTCCCTGTCACTATGGCAAAATTGCGAATATAATAATCCCCTGACACGGACCCCACCCATAAAAATCTGTACCAAAATTTACCAAATGGCCTCTCGATCATGTTTTTTCTTTTTTTCTTGTCTTTTTTCATTGTTATAGGTTGGCACAACAGACTGAACGGAATGGCAGGAGGAAGGGGAACCTTAACATGTATTTCTTGATACAGTTACTTCACGAGGAATCCAAAATGGTGTCAATGCAGGTCCTCCTGATCAGCGAGAGAAAACTCCCCAAGTGCCAACGACGGCTACTACTCTGAAACAGTGGGGCTCCTACACGGCCAGCACAATCGGTGCCAAAAAGCTATTGCGTGGTTGTGCCGCCCTTTTTTTGAATTAATTAATTTTGAAGAGCACTGATTTGATTTTGCATGCTATTCACTTGTTTATTCGCTACTTTATTGCAGTGATAGGTTGGTTATTTACTTTATTTAATTGTTTTTTATTTAATTGTTTTTAAATTAAAGTAATATTTTTCATTGTGAATTTTTTGTTTAACATTCCCTTGAAGAATATCCGTTCAATTGTCTTAAAGGGACACGTTGCCTTGAATCGGGCGAGTTGGTCTTAGAAAAGCGTTTGAAACTGTTGTGTTGTGAAATGCATATGTGACGGGCTCTACGAAAATGAGTCGCTTGTCGCACAACCCACTTACGGGGCAGTTGAGTGTTGGTAGGGTGAAACAAAAATTTAAATAAAATTTTGTGATAAAACGGTTTCTTGCCTCTTAAGGGTCTATCTTTTCATAATTCTTAAATAGAAACTTTTTTTGTGGTTTATAAACATGATTCATAAATACCCCAGACAGTTTCGCTATTCCTATTGGTGGAGAGCACGTCACGTGGGGGTGTTTAAACGGCTGATAAAGACATAGCTGGAGCTGTTTAAGACCGGTTGTTTTCGGATAGCATTTGTGCGGGTTAGCCCACAACCCCATTCTCAGGGGAGATCGATCTCGCCGCGCCATTTTAGTCCATGGACACGAGGGTGCGTTACTACGCGCACAATGCATATCCGAAAACTGTCTCACGTACAGAGCTCAAGGACGTCGGAAAACAGATAAGTTTTTACAGAGTTTCCTACTTTATTACGCCTTTTAACCAAAAGGGCATTTATGAATGGGAATAAAAGGGTAGCGACTCGTTCTTAAACGGCCGTTTAAAACCTTGCAGGGTCGTGGCCGTGCGATAAAGGACCTCGCCTTCGGCTCGGGCCTTTATCGCACGGCCACGACCCTGCCGGTTTTAAACGGCCGTTTAAGAACTCGTCGCTACCCTTTTATTCCCTTAATAAAAACAGTTTTTAATGACCCTTTTGTTCCTATTTTGTACTTTACAAGGCATTGTAAATGTCTCTCTTTAATTTATTTCAGATATGCAAATAAGGTCATTTGTAATTAGTTTTGAAAATATTAAAATTGCATCGTCATGTGAATACACTAATAAAACTTCCCCCAAAATTTCAAGTCTGTAGCAAATGAGGAACATTGTGGTATCTATGAACTCTAAACAAAATAATAGTATTTCTCTTTTGACATCAATATTTGATTTTTTTTTATTAAACGGGCCGTTTCTCCATTAGGGGTTATTTTCAGATATCGACATAATTTGTTTTTCAAAAGGTCATAACTTTTGAACCAAAAATGACACAAGTGTGTAAGAGATGTCAAAATTAAGCTTGTTGTGTGCTCTTTACAGCCATGTATAAAACTCAAAAGTGAATTGTCCCCCCAAGTGACTCATTTTCACAGAGCCCGTCACATATGGTTAGAATGATGTTTTAAAAGTAGAATATAATGATCCACACAAGTACCTCGAAATTGCGTGGTTTTCCTTTTACTTTGCAAACTAACACGGCCCGCCATTTTGTGGAGTCAAAAGTTTGACTCCACAAAATGGTGGCCGTGTTAGTTCACGATGTAAAAGGAAAACCATGCAATTTCGAGGCATATTTGTGTGGATCATTGTATTCTACTTTTAAAACATCATTCTAACCATATGCATTTCACAACACAACGGTTTCAAACGCTTTTCTTAGACCAACTCGCCCGATTCAAGGCAACGTGTCCCTTTAAACTTCAAACCCTACTGTTATTTTATTTTATTACTTTACTTTATTGGGTGACTGATAGGTTGGTTGTTTACTTTATTTAGTTGTTTTTTATCTACTTGTTTTTAAATTGAAGTAATATTTCAAATTTTACATATATTATTGTACTTTTTGTAGTATTTCCTAAAGAATATCCGTTCAATTGTCTTAAACTTCAAAAGCTAAAAAGAAATTGCAAAATTGCATCAATGCGTATCGTAAAAAAAAATTGAAGTACACTAGTAACAGGGAAACAAACAAGTCAGTGTTTGTGCTGAACGAATCAAGCGATCATCATCAATTAATTGGAAAGGTCTATTGTCAATACACTGATCCATTAAGCCACGCCCATTTCTCATTAACCAATCACAGCCGCGAAATCTGATCACCATTTGAGCCGTTTGGTGATCTTTGCTCTAATGGTGATCAGGTTTCGTGGCTGTGATTGGTCAACTCATAAGAAGGCAGGGCTTAATGGATTGGTCTATTGTGGCTAGATCTAATCTAAACAATATTTAATCAAATTACAAACATGGATGAATGCTAGCCAGTAGGCGGATTTTAAGCTACTTTGTTGGGTCTTTTTCCATTCTGAGTCATTTGTGGCTGGATGTTTGCAAAATCATGGCAAGTTGAGGTCTTCAATTGTAGCTACGATGATCCGCTGGGGAGCTAGTACGACCGCAGATGTCAGAATTTCAGAAAAAAAAACAGTACAGCACCCCAGTTACTGGGTCTAGATGAATGCAGGGTACTTCTAGAAGCTATTATAAGGCTCCCCCATGAGCCTTAATTTATAATATATAGGGGTCTAAAATTTGGGGCCTTTGTAACGCTATACATTTTCAAATTGGTCATCGATAGATCAACATGTTCTGGTCTTTAGCCAGCAATAATTTCAGTTTCCTTTGTACTACACAACTAAAACTTTCCCAACACACTTGACATACATTCACAATGCTTGTGAGACCTTTTTGCTGGGTTACATGCAAAAACATCTTCAAAAATGAAATTTCCGCAATACTCACGGTTGTTTTGCTGTCAAAGCATAACTACATGTAACACGAATGGTCGGACCAACCATTCCGTGAAAAGGGGTATTACACAGCTTTATTTGTGCGCTATGCGTGAATTGCACCTGTGTGCCGCGATAACGAGGCAAGGTATTTTGTAACACCCCTTTTCACGGAATGGATGGTCCGACCATTCGTGGGACATTAGTCATGCTTTGACAGCAAAACAACCGTGAATATTGCGTGGGAAATTTCTTTTTTTGAAGATGTTCTTGCATGTAGCTCAGCAAAAAGGCCTCAGCTAAAATCAAACCTACAATTAAGGCCTGTTTAACAAGCTTCAACAAAACTAACTGAAGAAGTCACTGGCCAAGCTGCTGTCCACAATAGCACCAATAATACCCAGCGTGGAACAGCAACAGTATTCTCTTTATGTTTTGAGTTTTTGCTAGTCAGTGAAAGTGTTTTAACATTGCTCTCAATCATTGTATACAGCCGGTCTGGTATTTATTGTCTCTAGATTTATTGTCTCTTTTTTAAATTGCAAAGCGTATAGAGGGATCTGTGATCCATAATGCGCTATAGAAATGTTGTTTTGGTTATTATTATTATTAACCAAAATTGTCATTAAGTATGTACAACACGTGCAGTACACACCAGTGTAATTATTGTTAATTTCTGAACGTCCGTCTCCAGTCTCCATGGAAATCCCGAGTGTAATTGATTAGATAGTCTCACCCTGTTTTGATTAGTAGAATACATGTATTGTGATAAATGCATTATTCCCTAGCCACACATGCCAAGTAGGGAATTGTGATCCATAATGCGCTATATAAAAAACAATTTAAAAAAACCTAGAAATGTAGTGTTTGTAGAATTACAAACACTAGGTGTTCGGGTTTTCAATGAAAGTTAGTGGTAGGGCTTATGACCGTATGGTGCCATGAAAGTTTGTTTTTATATCCCATTCCGATAGTGAGAAGGATGGCGGAAGAAGGTTGGTCTTTCTAATACTTTGCAAACTAGGGTTTGTGAAAAGTTTTTTGGCTTGAAATTGAAGATTGAACCAGAAGGCGAGTTTGGCAAGTTTAATGATTTTTGTTTTGACCCTCGAACACGGCACCTTAATTGGACAAGCTTAAGTCCGGTACGTTGTCAGCACCTGCTGACAAGTTGTTCAGTAGGTTAAAATGGTCTGTTTTGCAATTTTTCAACGTTTTCTTTATCTAAGTGTGTTGTTTACATATCTATTGCCTGAGTAAATTAATCCGATTTGTTTGCATAATTAATTAATTTTTATAACTTGGTTAATCTACCAATTGACAGACAAATGACGGGATATTGGTAGTATTGTCTTTCCCTTTCTAACCAAACCGCTATCCCATGTTGATTGCCATCTCCTATGCGGCATGGTATGATGCGTTAGCTATTTCATTGAATCGCTGAAAACAATGTTGATAGCTTTTGAAATTTCAAAGAAAGTAATGTGTAAATCTTCTACGTTTAAACGTTAGTTATACACAGGAAATAAAGGCTACTCGAAATATAACATTTTCTAAATAATAAACTTTTGTTTAGCCAGAATTGAAAACCAATGACATCATTGTGAAGTTAGAATTTATTTATCGAGACATAGGTATTTAAATATGTGCCAAGTGAAAAACAAAGGTGAACTTACAAAAATAATTTAGCAAATGAGTACATTATTTAGATTATTTGAAAGGGCCAAGGGTCCATTGTCATTTCATAGTCATACAGAAGAAACATTCTCCCCACTTTCCCTTCATCTTGACTACAGATCTTGAAAAGAGCCTTTGAATGACTCACAAGTACAACTATTAAGTATTAGGCTATGTTTTCCATTCAATGAAGTTTATTTATTTTTCGATGGATATGCATTGAAACTCCAGAATGTGTAGATACACATGTATAACAAGTTTCTTGTAAATAGTCACAAACTGAACTGATAGTTTAAAAGACTATCACTAACCCTTAACAAAATTAATTTTTATCAAACTACGCCTGCTTGCTACCTTTTTCTGGTGCCGATAACTGAAGCAACATCATTTGTCATGATTATGATAAGGGCATAAGAACCTACAGTTTACACGATGTGCAATTTATGTTGAATTTGTTTTGCTGTTCACATTGTATTTCTTTGAAGTATTCAACAGGATTTAAAAGTAAAATCTTGTAAAAACCGGTGTTGATTAGAGTCAAATTTATGTTGATCTTTTTCCGATCACATTTTCTCAGTTATCAAAATTTATTAAAATCACCAAAAGAGTTCAGCAAAATACACTCGTTTTAGTTGATATTTACCACCAAGCCAACAAAAGGCTAACACGAAGGATTTATGCACTGAGCTATTCATTGGACTACCGTCGAACGACGTACATTTCTGAGTCTGTTGCATTATAAAAAGCGCAGTACGTTAACAAACGACCATTAACACGGTATAGCGCCACCAGTGGATATGACATCAACAATCCGTTTCATGTTATGTGGATGTATACACTGTCTTCGTGGCGCGGAATGTGTGCTAGTGTACCGTGTATACACAGGTTACATGCAGGACCCTGTGCAGGACCTTATGAACAGGCCGGAAGTGGAGCAGCCAGCCGCGTGGTGTACTGGAACGCAACAGACGGCTACCGTGCCACTGGGTTAGATACGGTTATACGTGTCTCAGTAGAAGATCTTTTCACGTGCTTTTAATGCGGGTCAATATATAGGCCTACGTTACCTTTAACACCTGATTTCGACCAGAAAGTAAGGTCAAACTAGTATCATCTCTGTGTAAAAGTTTGAGAAGGCACAAGATCCTACAACCTGGTGTAAAAATTTTGATTTAAGTACGAGAAGTTCTTTAGATATAAATTATTGACATTTTAACTTCCGTTTTGGACCGGAAGTCAAGGTAAAATTGGGTCACTCTTTGTGAATTGTTTGTTGGGTTTTTCAAGACCTGTCCGATGATGTATAGAATGTACAAATCCATTCAGCAGTTTTCGAGTTATTTCGACACCTGATGACGTCATCATGACGTCACTCCAGCGGTGTCTTCTACAAGTAACGATCTAACTATATGTGAAGTTTGAAGCTTGTGTGAGCTTCGGAAGTGTGCGTTTTTTGCGGACAATCGCGGGGGATAAGCAGAAGAAGTATTAAACTAGATATAAGTTTTTGTTGCGAGCACAAAAACAAGGTGTTCGGGAATGTTTTTCCCCCAGGACCAAGCATTTACTACTCAGTATATAGATCTTGAACCTGCACCTTTAAGGTGACGTCATGTCACACTCGATGACGTCATCGTGGTGTGAACAAATTTTGTGGATGTAACATATCCCAACTTGGATACATGCAAAGTTTCAGCTTGATTACCAAAGTCGTTCTGTACTCATAAATCTTGTAAGAACTAGCAGTGGCTCAAATGTAATTGAATTTGGTAAATATGACTCTGTTAGAAATGTGTACGATAAGTTTTTATCAAAAGTTAGTGAATGAGTCTATTTAGAAACAAATTATTCCACAACTACTTTCACAAGAGTTACTTCCTTCCATTGTTTGAACCCAATAAAGTTACCCTTTTCCCGTGCAATTTGGACTTCATGTATTACATACTGAAGTCCCTACTCATATCACGCATAGAACAGAAGCACCACAATGACCTAACTATGTCCCGAGTTTACATTAATCCACTAATCCCAAAATGTCTGTAGCGCCCGCTAGAGTTGACTTTTGAATTGCGAGTTTATTTACTTAATTGGTTTTTGGACGGCCATTGGATGGAAGTATAATGTTTCTTGATATGATCGGCTGGTTCCCTTTACTTGGTTTTATAATGATCACATATGAAATAATCGTGTACGATTTTTTCACAACAAAGCTTACATGTTTAGAATGATAGAACATAAGAATTAAGTGTTTGACGGGCATGAGCATCGATCTGCATGCTAGTTTCCATGGTAGTCGCTTTGGAATCAAAACCCATTATTTTTGAATGATTATCCACTTGATTACAATCCTAAAGATGTTATTCAAAATAATAAATAAAGCTGCCACACTTCCTGTGTATACGAATGCAACAATTAAAAAGTCGTTATTTATCGACAAAATTGGACCTGAATATTTCCCTTCTTTTCTCAGTCTTATTTGCAGGGGGAGAGAACAATATTAATCGGTCAAAAACTAAAGTATATAACAAGGCACTTCCTGTTTCGACCGGAAGTAGAGGTAACGTAATGTCACGCACACAATACAAAAATAAAGACCTAATTAAAAATCATCTTTTGTTAAAGCCAAATTTGAAAACTGATGACGTCATTATGACGTTAGATAAGTTCTTATCGATACATTGGTATTTAGTTAAGTGCTTTAAATTGTAATTGAAAAACGAAGGTGAACTTACAAAACGTATTGTCAGCAAAAGAGTACAATATTTAATTTATTAACACATCCCAGCCTAAATACTGTCTTGCAAAGTTTAAGCTTGATGCCAAAGTTGTTCTGTACGTATTAGATCTTGTAAAACACAACCTTGATGGTAATACATGTATAACTTGAAAATTGATGACGTCATGCAGACATCATCACTTCATATTTTATAAATTCATTACCTTTCAAGTTTCAAAAGCCTAGCATTTGTTTGTTAACGAGGTTTGCATGGACGGCTGTTTTAGAGACTAACAAAGCGTGTTGTCAAAAGCAGGTTGCGCGAACCTTGAACAGAGACTAGACCACAAGCTTGTTTATTGGACTTTGAACCTTGTGGTTGATTTTCCCACCGGTTTAGAACACATTGTGTCAGTGTATCCCGTGGTTTAACAGCGGGTCAATAAATACCCGTAATAATTGGTCAATATTTCAAATATTTGTATAAAAAAAAGGAATGACGTCATCATGTTGTTTCTTTAGATTTACGTAGTCAATATCACCGTCTTTCAACATGCCAAGTTTCAACTCAGTCGAACTTGTGGTTTTGTAAATACACGGCTTCAAAAAGTAAACCTTTAAGGCGATACCACGTGACACACAATGACGTCATCAATCTAAAACTTCACACAATGTTGTCTGCATGAAGGTCATTATTTATACCAATTTCGAAACGATTATCATAAACTTCGCCACAGACATCTAGTAAAAGTGTATTTTTAATTGTTTTTAACCTGCCGCTAGAGGGCGCTCTTGACTTTTATGACGTCACTTGTCTTATTTTTTTAAACCAGACTCTTGCTCGACTATAACACCGTTAAAAAAACTTCAAAAAGTGTGCCACTTTTAAATTACAAAGCACTTCCGGTTTCTTCCTGTTTCGACCGGAAGTAGAGGTCATGTGAGGTCACGCACACGACAAAAAATAAAGACCTATATGACCTAAGTATGATCCCGCATAAAACAACCGCCGGTCTCTTAAGTGTGATTTGTTACAGAATTTCAAAGATTAATTAATTTTTTTCTAAAAACTTTGTAATTTGACACCTGATGACGTCATCATGACGTAAATGAAACGGTTTCGTCTCCTAATGGTTATCTAACTATGGTAAAAATTTCAAGTTTATATGAGCTTGGGAAGTGTGCTTTTGTTAGCGGACAAGGGACGAAGAGAAGAAGAAGAAGTAAAACTAGACTTAACTTTTTGTTGTATAACAAAAAGAAGGTGTTCGGAATGACGTTCAATTTGGTAGTAACACTTCCCAGTTTGAATACATGTAAGCTACATTTCAGCTTGACCAAGCATACTACTCAGTATATAGCTCTTGAACCTGCACCTTTAAGGTGACGTCATGTCACACTCGATGACGTCATCGTGATGTGAACAAATTTGTTGGATGTAACATATCACAACTTGGATACATGCAAAGTTTCAGCTTGATTACCCAAGTCGTTCTGTACTTATAAATCTTGTAAGAACTTGCAGTGGCTCAAATTTAATTGAAAAAATTTGTAAACATGACTCTGTTAGAAATTTGTACGATAAGTTTTTATCAAAAGTTAGTGAATGAAACAAGAGTTTCTTCCTTCCATTGTTTAAACCCAATAAAGTTATAACTTTTTCCGTGCAATTTGGACTTTATGTATTACATACTGAAGTACCTACTCATATCACGCATAGAACTGAAGCAGCACAATGACCTCACTATGTCCCGAGTTTACATTAATCCACTAATCCCAAAATGTTTGTAGCGCCCGCTAGAGTTGACTTTTGAATTGCGAGTTTATTTACTTAAATGGTGTTTGGACGGCCATTGGATGGAAGTATAATGTTTCTTGATATGATCGGCTGGTTCCCTTTACTTGTTTTTATAATGATCACATAACAATTATGAAATAATCGTGTACGATTTTTTTCACAACAATGCTTACATGTTTAGAATGATAGAACATAAGAATCAAGTGTTTGACGGGCGTGAGGGCATCGATCTGCATGCTAGTTTCCATGGTAGTCGCTTTGGAATCAAAACCCATTATTTTTGAATGATTATCCACTTGATTACAATCCTAAAGATGTTATTCAAAATAATAAATAAAGCCGCCACACTTCCTGTGTATACGAATGCAACAATTAAAAAGTCGTTATTTATCGACAAAATTGGACCTGAGTATTTCCCTTCTTTTCTCAGTCTCATTTGCACGGGAGAGAACAATATTAATCGGTCAAAAACTGAAGTATAACAAGGCACTTCTTGTTTCGACCGGAAGTAGAGGTAACGTAATGTCACACACACAATACAAAAATAAGACCTAAATTAATTTGGTATAATCCCGCAAAAAGCAACCTACGGTCTCATGTCCGTGATTTGATATGGAAGTTCAAACATTACAAAATTAATATTTAAAAACCTTGTAATTTGACATCCGATGAAGTCATGATGATATCACTGCAGCGGTGTCATCTACCTATGCATATCTAACTATGTGTGAAGATTAAAGTTTATGCGAGCTTAGGAAATGTCTTTTTTTATTGGACAATCTTGAGGGAAAAGAAGACGACGAGATAAGAATTCATGAAATGTTCAACTTTTGGTTAAAAAGCACACGGTCAAAAGCCTAGCATTTGTTTGTTAATGAGGTTTGCATGGACGGCTGTTTTAGAGACTAACAAAGCGTATTGTCAAAAGCAGGTTGCGCGAACCTTGAACAGAGACTAGACCACAAGCATGTTTGATGGACTTTGAACCTTGCGGATGATTTGCTCAACGTATACACACACACTACGTGATAAAAAACAGTAAACTGGTTTAGTTCGCGTAGTGTGTGTGTAGCCCGTGGTTTGACAGCGGGTCAATAAATACACGTAATAATTGGTCAATATTTCAAATATTTGTATAAAAAAAAGGAATGACGTCATCATGTTGTTTCTTTAGATTTACGTTGTCACTATCACTGTCTTTCAACATGCCAAGTTTCAACTCAGTCGAATTTGTGGTTTTGTAGATACACGGCTTCAAAAAGTAAACCTTTAAGGCGATACCACGTGACACATGATGACGTCATCAATATAAAACTTCACACATATGTTGTCTGCATAAAGGTCATTATATATACCATTTTTGAAACGATTATCATAAACTTCGCCACAGACATCTAGTAAAAGTGTATTTTTAACAGTTTTCAACCTGCCGCTAGAGGGCGCTCTTGACTTTTATGACGTCACTTATCTTATTTTGTTAAACCAGACTCTTGCTCGACTATAACACCGTTAAAAAAAACTTCAAAAAGTGTGCCACTTTTAAATTACAAGGCACTTCCTGTTTCTTCCTGTTTCGACCGGAAGTAGAGGTCATGTGAGGTCACGCACACGACAAAAAATAAAGACCTATATGACCTAAGTATGATCCCGCATAAAACAACCGACGGTCTCTTAAGTGTGATTTGTTACAGAATTTCAAAGATTAATTTTTTTCTTCTTCTAAAAACCTTGTAATTTGACACCTGATGACGTCATCATGACGTAAATGAAACGGTTTCGTCTCCTAATGGTTATCTAACTATGGTAAAAATTTCAAGTTTATATGAGCTTGGGAAGTGTGCTTTTGTTAGCGGACAAGGGACGGCCAGAATCTGAAGAAGTAAAAAAAAAAAAAAACGAACAATAACAAGGTGTTCGGAGCTACGCTCCGCTCCGAACACCTAAAAAAAAAAAAACGAACAATAAGAAGAGGTCTTCGGACTTTTGTCCGAACACCTAAAAAAAAACGTACAAAAACAAGAGGTGTTCCGGGCGGATTGCCCGAACACCTAATTAAAATCTGTTAAAATAAATGGTGTTTTGTTGTTATTATTAACCAAAATAGTCGTAAGTATACAGGCAGTACACACCAGTGTAGTTATTATTGTTCATTTCTGAATGACCGTCTCCATGGAAATCCTGTGTGCAGTGGAGTGTATTGATGAGCTTGCATCACTCTGTCTTGATTAGTACATTAGTACATGTACTGTGATTATGCATCGTTTCCGAGCCACACAAAATATGTACAAAAATGCATGTTTATGGTGTCAACCGAGGACTTCTCTTTGTTCTCCCATTGTTTGGACATTTTTTTTTGAGACATCCCCATTGGTTTTGTACACGAAATCGAATCGAGGGCGTCCTCGGTGTGACTTTTTCCCGGATCCCTTTTGTTAAAACCCTCTCCAAGTCCTCGGTTTGAATGCGTGGACATGTTCCAGAAGAGATGGTGGTTAGCTGGTAAGGGCCCTGCTGATCCTTATCATACTGTGTAGTTCTACAAAGAAAATTGACTAGAGCGAGATTTGAACCAGCAACCACTCAAGCCGGCAGGTGCTGTTTAAAAATTGATCTTTGTCAGACAACCTGAACAATACACCATTGGTGGCATCCTAAGGATCTTTCCTCATTATGGAAGGCCTGGAATTGGGGACTACAATAATCCACAGAATAAGGGAGAATTCTGAGCATGAGTTTCAGTGCCCTTTGCCCTGTTTGTTACTGGGCATAACACGTTGAGTTAATGCACTGTGTATGCTACACAATGGAATATCGGGGCATATTTATTATCACGTCTGCTGCAGGCATTCATGGACATTTTTTTCAAACAAGTTTATCCAACTTCTGTTTGTGTGTCTGTAACACTAAAAGTTGCATGCTTGGTTACATGTTGTTCAGCGCTGACTGGTTTAACCCTTTAGAGACCATAGCGGCAACAAGCGGCTTGTACCAAAATGCCCATAGCGGCCGCAAATTTAACCTACTTCTATTCACATAAAGAGGTCAAAGTAAAGGTCATGGCCACATATGAAATTTTCCGATGTAGTATGTTGAACTAGTATTCAAATTTCTAAAACAAGAAACTAAATTTTCTATTTAATTTCATTTATGTTGACATTTTTACTGACAAAGTTTAAATAAAGAAACTAACAATATTAGCAATGTCTGGGCGTTTTGTGATGATTATACGGAAACGAATGGTCAGCCTAGTTTATCATTTTATCCTCTCTATTTTGCTCGACAGACAGAAGTTCATGCCAGAAACTGAGGAGCTTCACCGTAAACACCAGCAGGAAGACACTGAGAACATGGACGAGATGATAGCCCACAAGACCCGCGTCAACGAGCAGAGGGCTCACATCATAGAGGAGAAGAGGAAATCCAAGGATGGCATCAAATCGTAATGAAACCTAAGACTGAGGTCTTCAAGATGGCTCTCTGATTGATGGGGATTTCATCTGCTGTAAATTGCTTAAAAGATGTGTATATTTGCTTGAACGCTGAGCATGCATGATTGCTGACAGTATTGAAAATTGACAATCTAGGGATGTTTATATTGTATTACAAACTGATAATTCTGAGTATGTGATTGGACCATTGAATGTAGCTCAGGACCCATAGTCACAGCAGCATTATAAAACTAGAAGCTATAGGAATAAACAAATTTGCTTCATTGCTAAATTTGCATTGAAGCAAAGGTACACTTTCTCAGACTGTTTTGACCTGAAGGGAGTGATCTTAGTTGTGATTTGAAGTTACGTCATGAAGGAGGTGCCTCACAGGGAAGGTGCCCAGGGTGACAGTATCACATCCAGAGGAAACCCACCACACAATCCTGCAATTCAAAAACCTTCTGAGACTTCATTAACAGATGGAGTATCGTCTCTGCATGAGAAGGCCGCTCTTGCTCAGAGTAAGTGCAGTGACTCTGGTGAGGCAAACACTGGAGGCGCCTCCGAGGCCGGAAATGTTTTGAAGCCCATAAAGGCCAAGACGTCAGCGGTGTCACGAAGAGTCAAGCTTTCCCTACGACGAGCAGGAAGCCACCAGGCCAAATCTAAGGTACCCAAGGAGGTGATCAAAGCCATTTTAGGGGAGACCACTTTGAACCAGAGCAGTGACTTCAAGGAACCCGTTGTACGAGGGTCAACCAATGCACTGAAAGGCAAACGAAGGATAGGTAGCTCACTCAGCAGACCTAAACTAAACAGATCTTCAAAAGCCAAAGCTCTCTCCGAGTTAAGCTGTAGTACTAAAGTTAATAATGCTTGTCAGAGCGATGAAAAAAGTGATGAGATACCGACAAAAACGCAAACTGTCGAACCCCAAACTGGAAATGCTGGAGTCACTGTGGCCAATGTCTCTGCAACAAAGGATTCCCCGATCAAAGGATGCTCAGTTTATGTGTCAAAGTTGAAGTTGAGTACAGAGTCTCGACCGCAACAGTCAAAGAATCTCGACCCCAAGGACACAACAACTTTACCAGAGATCCAGTCCACCTCAAAGGATTCAGCGCAAGTCCTCACCAATGACAGCCCTAGCCATCTTGCTTCATCCCCTGATCAAAAGAGTCCCCAATCAAAAACCAAACCCTCGTGCACAGGCGGAGCGAGTACACAAAAGCACTGTCCACTTTGCAGAGAAACTTTCTCGAGGGAAGACACGGCGGAAAGTGTACAGAAACACACTCAGAAGTGTCTACGCCAACGATTTGCAGCAGGCGTAAAGACACGTGATGGCATGGCTAACTCGGGTATGTTTTGGTCTTTGATTTGATATCACTTTTTTGACTGGTTTAATCCACATCTGCCTGACTGATCACAGTAAATTAAAACAAAAAACACACTCATTGCTGCATTATAACAAGCATTCATTATGATACTGCCTTGTAAATAACAGGGATGTAATTTCTCCGTTTTAATCGGAATTCCTTTGTTTTTTGCCCCCCCCCAAAAAAAAAAATGATAATAAATAAATAATTTTCTTAATTGTTTTATTTTACTTAAGATCAAATTCATCAAAAAATGAAGATAAAACCATATGTAAGGCCCATATTGCAGAGTAGGGCTTTTAAAACCAAAGATAAATGTTATTAGTGGGCTTCTGGATCGCAAGTTTTCGAGCTCGCAAGCTTTCGTGCTTTGTGCTCAGAGCTCAGTTTTGTTTTTTCAACAGCCAATCACATCCCTTAAATAAACATATCCCAACAAACTGTATCGTTGGAAACAGCACATAATTCTCTTTTTAAATGTGATGTATATCTTGCCAGTAGAGTAGAATGGTCCATAAAACCACAAAATGTTGCCGTTTTCAAGAATTAGAGCCTTATAGTATTTGTCGCTAAAAACAACGGTTTTAATCAGTCTGAATTTCCTCTCGGAAAAATAGGTGCACCTTTGTGCCTCTCTATATAAAGGGTGTCCAGATTTGCTAGAAATTTAAAAACTGGGTGTCCAAATTGTTTATTTTCTATATATTTACATGTAAATGACAGATAAAACAGGGTGTTCAAACATAAAACAGGGTGTCCAAAAGACACCCAGACACCCCTCTGGCTAACACTTTGATTTCACCACTAAATTCCTGCTCTATTTTTTTGTACTTTCCATTGAAGACGATACCAGTGGTGATGAGGAGCTCGCTCGCCGTCTTCAGAAACGGGAAGATGAGAAGAGACAGGAGGAGCTGATGACTGAGACTGAGAGGTTCTTCTGTCACATCTGCCAACGTGAACTCACCCACATGAACTCGACGAGAAGAGGTCAGCACAGCAACAGGTACACCAAACCTCAATCTTTTGTTAATCATTCTTGTGATTTTTGTCCGTAAAGGCAGTGTAGGGTAAACTGGGGTAAAAACGCCCATGGGATAAAAACGCCCACTTGACTTGTTTCCACTGCTAGTAAAAAAAGACAAATAGAATTACTAAATGAAATATATTTCTAATAAGTACAATGCATGGAAAAAAAAATTAAAAAAATAATTAAACTCATTAACATATTTTAAGGGTGCATAGGTGCTGTTAAAAAGAAATTTGAAAAAAAAGTTTTGAAAAAACTGTCGAAGGTTTAACCTATTTTACTTAAAATAAAATAAAAACAGCACATTGTTTGATTTTTTTTATTAATCTTTAGTTGATATGTATTAAGAAGGGTTAACTACAAGATAATAAATGATCACAATATTAAAATCAATTTAAATATTTGCTTAACATTGTTTTGCAAGTGGGCGTTTTTACCCCAGGATAAATCAAGTACCTCGGGGTAAAAACGCCCAGTAGCATCCTTAACATCGAACTCTATTAAAGCCTCATTAATCTTCACAAACCTCAATATTAGTAATTTTACAGCCACATTTTTATTTATATTCACTTTTAGAAGCCTATTATATATATAAAACTGTGTATTTCTTATATTTTGTTATTCAGGTTTGATCAATTAGGTTAAGGTTCAATTAAAATTTGCAAGGTTTATTGTAACGTAATTGATTTGTTTTCACAAATAACTTTCCTTCATGCTCAGTACCACTGCAAGCGGCATTAACAGATTATGTTGAATGAATAGGCCTAAATATTATAACTTCATGAATAGGCCTATTTCTGCCATGATTTTACAGGGCATTAAGGCACTAGGTAACAACAGAGAGACTGTTCGCCTGAGTAGAGAGAAACTGTGGATAAGGCGCCTCCAGACCATTCAACCCCATTAGTCTGAACATCCAAAAAGAAACAGCTAATAACCTCTTGTCTTTGCCTTCTCCTTTCCCCCACAGATGTACACATTTTTAGTCTGCCTCATTAACTAACTACCGCCCCCCTTCCCACCTTTACCACCCCCCCCCCTTGTCTCCCTCTTCGATGTTCATCTCTTGTTGTCCTGTGTGCTCTCATCTTTTTCCACTTGACTGTTTCTGTTACACCAGTAGGCCTATTCCTGTTTATGTGTGTTGTGCAGTCAATAGTCATCCCACTGTGGTCATGTGACAAAATCTCCCTCCCGTCAATGTTCGCGAGCTTATGCGCAGCACATTTGAGAGCACATGTGAGAGCACATGTGAGATCCCATGTGAGATCCCATGTGAAATCACATGCACAACTGCACGCCACTGGGGATTAAATCAAGAAGACTTGGCTAAAACTATGGTCAAATTCAATAAATGGCAGATGAATTGAATTGCATTGAAATAGCTAGCATCACAAAGCAGGCTAGAAACATACACGTATATTTGCCTATGCTTGGGGTAAAAACATGATTGACTTTAGTTAGGCCTGTATCAAGCTTAATTGACCGAATATTTTTTTAAGTTGCTTGTACTGCATGCACATGTAAGATGTAGTGTCAAAGCTTTCCGAGTAATTCTGAAAACCAACAACAAGAAACAGGCCTATCAATTTTAATATGAAAGATACATGTCTTTCTTAGGTCTTAACAAAAATATTGGTGATCCGGGCTTGTTTTCACAAAAAGCTAAGATTGATCTTAACTGCGAATCAATCTTAATTGCTAAGCTAGGTATGATGTCACAAAACAAATCACTATGGTAATACTGACAACTCATATTAAGGTGAAATCAGCACCAGGAGCTTCTGGGATGCAAGGTTTTAGCCAGGATTTGGTAAAAGGGTGTCCAAATCTGCTGGAAATTTAAAAACTGGGTGTCCAAATTGTTCACTTACAATACATTTACATGTAAATGACAGATGAAACAGGGTGTCCAAATTTAAAACAGGGTGTCCAAAAGACACCCAGACACCCCTCTGGCTAACACTATGCTGGGATGATTTCTTCGGACCAGTGAAGCCTTGCTGGAGTTATGGCTATTCTAACCTAAGTTAGACCTTTCAAAGTTGGTACATAAAATAAGTGTTCAAGTTTGTTGTGCGTGAATTATGTACACCTTCCACTAAGGTAGTTACCGGTTTCAAACGATTGAGTTTGTAGTTATAATGAACCAACTTTGTTTGAAAAGTTGTTTTTAGTAATAGTACCCCTAAAATAGTGAATCAATTTAATCAATATGATTCCACTACAAAAAGAAACCTGTCGTGTTGCAATCTATTTTTGTGTTTACATGTGGGCGGGCGTTTTTACCCAGAGACCTGGGTAAAAACGCCCGCCAAACTTCCATCCAAAAAGGGTGGAAAATTTCCCTTCATCAACATAGTGACTATAATTTTATAATTGCACACAACCGAGGAGATATGTAATGGATAAAACCAAACATTAATTTCCCTGTGTCTCCAAGAAGTTCTGAGATATTTAACAAAAACTTAAAAAACCGGGCGTTTTTTCCCCCCAGTTTACCCTATACCTTTGGTTTTTAGATCCGTTTGATTATAATAATTCTATCTAAATCTAGACATACGCAATAAAACTATCGGCACCCCCACGAGCAAAGATATTGACAAAATAGGGAGACCGCCAACATAGGGCTAGATAGCTCAGTTGGTAGAGCGCCGGCACGTTAATTCGGAGGTCGTTGGTTCAAATCCCGCTCTAGTCAATTTGTCTTTGTTCAACTCAAAAATCATAAAACTATCGTTTGAAAATTTCATTTCAAAAGGTGGTAGTGTTTTTCGGTTTTGTCCACGCAGGAAGAATAATCCGTCTTTGGAATACACAATCTGACAACGTTTCTCAGATTCAAATTGTGGGGGATAAAAGACTGATACATGTATATTTTTCCATAACCACACCACTTCGACGTGAAATGTTTTTTTTTTTCAAAATGCTTTAAATGCTATCAAAAGCTGCTGTTACTTCCATCAAGTAAGTTTGTATTGCCATTGATTTTAAGAGTAATTACCAAACATTTACATTCCCTTTATTGTGCATAATAAACTTACTTGGTGAGAAGCACTGCAGCTGTTGATAGTAACTATTTTGAGACAGGATTTCCATTGAAATATTATGATTTGGAAAAATTTTCCCATCTTCTTCCCAAGTTTTAATTTTAGGCCTAAAAATTGAAACTGTATTTATAACAAATTGCTATTATTGTTTTTATTTTCGAATTTTGTATGAAAGTATTTTTTTTTTTAAGGATTTGATTTTTTTGAAAAATATAATCTTCGTTCAAGTGATATGAAGAGGGAATTATTGCAAAATGTACATCACATTAGAGAGAATTATTTGCTCTTTCCGACAGCATACATATTCAAGAGCTGCCAACTCTCCCTAATTCTGCTGGAAAGTTCCCTGAAAAATAAACCAATCATTCCATGTTCTGATTAAAAAAATTGAAAATCGCTCTGATAATGGAAACTTTCCCCTATTATGTTGAATGTAATTCTAAATATCTCCCTGATTGTTGTACAAAATCTCCCTGATGGCAAGATGCAAATGTTGGCAGCACTGATGCACAGTCGGTTGGCACATGTTTATTTGCAAGGCAGTAAATCATTTTAGATTGATTGTCTTGTAGCAATGAGCACTACATGAGCTTAGGTTGCATGTTCTGTGATCAGTCAAGCAGATGAGTTTAGGATTGTTCATCATCCTGTCAACCTCCCTTTTTAACAAATTAGTTTCCAAACAGAAAAATAAATTTATGTCATAACAAAAAGCCATTAGTGGGATGATGGTGTATGTAAAGAGTGGCTCAATTTTTATGTTTGCTCGGTCTCTGGATGAGTTGACGTACACTCTTGGACCATTCCCCCTGACCTAATAACCTCTGGTCATCTCTTCCTGTTTATGGAAGGTTTGTTTTATGTAGCTCTATTGTTCATATTCATTGCAAAGAATTATTGTTATTCTTTGCCTTGTATTAAAAAATGCTCGATCGAAACATTCTTCTCAAAGTTGGTTTAAAAAGATCCTTTACATTACATAGAGCTTCCATGCATTATCATATTTGGTGTGAACATATATGTACAACAAGTGATTGTGTGCGTTGTGCCGATCAGTGGTACAATCGTTCCCATCACGCATCACTACATCCTGAACAAGAATTTGTACAAGCTCATCAGCCCATCCCAGCAGTCTTGGATGAGACCGTTGGGGTGAGTGATGCTAAGGAACAGACAATCTTGTTGAACCAAAATTATTTCCTAACAGAAAAATTGTGTGGCCTGTCTGTGGCAAATGGCCAAGTGCGGCCAATTTATGTACACACTGTTTACAGTGTTAATAAGGATCAGAGATGAGACTTTTCAGACTTTTGTCTGAATTCAGACTTTTTATGTCAGCCTGGTGAATAAAAAAAAGCCTTTCATTTTTCCACATAAAAGAAAGGCTGCCCTTTGATCTACTTCACTAGTGCTTAGGACACTGTTTCTAAAAGCCCTAATGAATTCCAAATCTTCTCAGGGGTTACCGAAAAATAGAAACACCATTATTTCAATATACATGTAGGCCCTACATCCTAAAATTTGGATCCAACATGTAGTCTCAGACTTTTTTGCCAGCAACGACTCTCATCCCTGGATATAATTGCTGAATAAATTTATGTCAGAGCAAAAAGTCTTAATTGGTAAGATGATACGTGACATGCACTCTGTATGTGAACTTAGTAAAAAGTGACCTAATTCATAAATGAGCAGAGATTGTTGTGTGGTGCATTAGTTTCCTTACAGAATAATTCTGCTTCATGGTTTATGTAAAAGCTGTTAACGAGGAAATTATTGCTGAATTGATTTAAATTTCATAATACATAGCAGTGAAAAAGCTAGACATTGAGAATTTACAGACCAAACAGGTAGCAGCTGCAAACGGCTTGTACCAAAATGCCCATTGTGACCTCGAAGAGTTGACCTCCTTCCACTCAACCAAAAAGGTCAAAGTAAAGGTCATTTCCTGCAGCCGATTTCACGAAACTTTACGCCATGGCGTAAGTCCACTTGCGCAACATTTATGGCGTAAGTTGCGCCACGAAATTATGATCGATTTCACGAAAGTTATGCCCGTCTGAAAGTGGCGCAAGTCTGAAAGTTACGCCATAGAAATGGCGCAACTTACGCATTCAATTTTGATGGCTTAAGTCAGTATTTTATAGCGCAAGTTGATAAACTGCACAACGTGTTTTACCGGGTATAGGGGCTACACTATCCTTGAAAAACAACGTTATTTCAGTGCTTACCGAAGGATGTTGCATTCTCTCTTTTCTGTAGCTGACTCAAAAAAAAAAAAAAACGTTCATCAGCCAAAATAAGTAATTTTTACGATTAAAAACAAACAAGTTTATTACTTTTTATTGTTCAAAAACTAGCTGAAAATAAATTCAACGCCCATCCCCACCAATTTAATCAAGCATTGTTTAAAAAAATACGTGGCGACATCAACTTAATTTAGCAGTCAGATAATGAAATGTAATGGGAATTCAAAATAAACGAAGTCAGTGGTCCAAGTTGAGCCATCTTATCCCGACACTTGCCACCGCCGTAGACACTTTACTGTACAAACATGTTGTTGTGTAAAAAGATCGCGATTTAAAATGGCCGCTCCGTTGCATTTTTTTTCTGTGGTTTCAGGCAACAGTCGTTGAAAAGGTTGATATTAGCCTCGTCCGCGGTGTTTGTTATTCATTTAAGTTATTAAAACGTTGCGCAGCTAAGGCAAGTTTCGTGAAATGCAATTTAAGGAAGTGGCGCAGCTGCGCAACATTTACATGGCGTAACTTTAAGACATGGCGCAAGTATACGCACTACTTTCGTAAAATTGGCTGCAGAATTAACATTTTTTCACTGTTTCCATAGTAGGCCTACATAACAGTTCCAAAACACAACTACACGTGTGCGTTGTTGGGAAGGGACTTCCGACCTTTGAACCTTTGGAGGTGGAAAACAAAATGTTTTCCTTTGGGCACTATGTGTTATTTTTAGACCATCATAATTTTGAGATCATGCTCTGTCTATGGCTGTTTCAAGCGTCTTAATCGCATGTGTAAAACTCAAGATACAACTTGCCAAATTTCTCAGGTGGTTTGGGGATGGTTTGAGGAGTAACAAGAATAGTGGTTTCGGGGCGGTTTGAGAACTACATGTAAAGGCTTAAAGAAATATTTACATGTAGTAGGTACTGGCTAAAACTTGGAGTGTCGTGGCCGAGTGGTTAAGAGCACCGAACTCAAGCTCTGGTGTTTCTGTTCAGCAGAGTGTGGGTTCGAATCCCGGTCATGACACTTGTGTCCCTGAGCAAGACACTTAACTATAATTGCTTCTCTCCACCCAGGGGTAAAATGGGTACCTGTGAGGGCAGAGATGGTTCTTGTGATTGATTTAGCTTAGTAGCGCATATATTGCAGCATAGGCTGTATACTCCCCAGGGAGCTGAGATGGTTTAAGGAATGAAATAAATGGCCCAGTGACCAGGGGTAATAATGTTAAGAAGCGCTTTGAGACGCCCTTGGGTGTGATAAAGCGCAATATAAATCCATATTATTATTAAAAGCTAATTAGCAAAATTTCTTCTTGTTTGATTTGTCCAATGACATGTAGGTGCATCGATAATTTAGAAACAATTGAGCCTTCAACCGGGATTGACAACGGTAGACTGCAACCAGCCACAAGAAGTATCCCAGACTGTCCCATCTGTGGAAAGCATTTCAAAACTAAGAAGGTACAGTACCAACATAATTTGCTTTGAGTATATTTGCAATGCTTGGATGTACTTTGCTGCAAATGCAAAGCTGGATTTGTATAATTTCACTGTTCCAGAAAATATATTGCAAGTTTACTTTCTTTCATCGCCAACTAAGTGCAGTTGAAGAAACTGTGCATCTCGGTATATCCTTGGTTTCACCATCAAATATATTCTTTTTACATAATGAAAACCCAACACAAGCATGTAAATGTAACATTTAAATGCTTGTGTTGGATTTTCATTGGTACAGTAAGACCAGCCATATTGCAGGCTATTGTACATGTACCAATAGGTACGTAATTCTCGGGGATAGTTTTACTTGAAAATTTCCCGGAATCCTAAATAGAATGCTTTGTCTCACTGAATCAATCAGAATTGGCAAAACTAAGATTCGGGAGGATTTGGGTTAAGTTTGGGTGTATTTATTTTGGGTTTAGTTTGGGTTAAGTTTGGGTGCATTTTGGGTTAAGTTTGGGTGCATTTTGGGTTTAGTTTGGGTTCAGTTTGGGTGCATTTTGGGTTTAGTTTGAATTCAGTTTGGGTTCAGTTTGAACTTAGTTAGGGTTCAGTTTGAATTTAGTTTGGGTTGACTTTGGGTTTAGTTTGGGTTCACTTTGGGTGCATTTTGGGTTTAGTTTGAATTCAGTTTGGTTTCAGTTTGAACTTGGTTAGGGTTCAGTTTGAATTTAGTTTGGGTTGACTTTGGTTTTAGTTTGGGTTCACTTTGGGTTCAGTTTGGGTTCATTACTTTTTCAGTTTGGGCTCACTTTGGATTCAGTTTGAGTTCTTTTTTTAATTCAGTTTGGGTACATTTTGGGGATCAGGTTTAGTTAAATCAACATCTGTTTCTTCTATTGTCTGTACACAGCAAAGGGAATCTCATCTCAAGAAGTGTGCCAGAGAGAAGAAAGTGTCACCCCAGCAGCTGATTGCATTAGTTAGGGTACAGAAGGGGGCATCGGAACCACACTCAGCCCAGGGTACAGGTGCAATAGCACCCTTGGTATCTGTTGGAACAGGGGTGTCACTGGGTACCACGGTTGGAACAGACTCTGTTGGGGGAACAACACTGGGCTCTTCGAGCAGGGGTGTCCCATCAGGTGTGGCCACCAAAAACAGTGGGCGTGTTGGTGTGTTTGGAGTGGCTGGTGCTTCTACAACGCTTGCTGAGAGCAATTTCACATCAGTGAGTAACACAAGTACAGCCGGCATAGCTGGGACAACAGTGGCTACTGCTGGAGGCAACCAGAGCACTGGTGTGTCGGAAGCTGCAGCAGGGGGGCGGCTTTTGTCCAACAGATCCAGAAGAGGTAGGCCTGCTACCAGAGGGGGAAACGCCACAAGAGGGAAGGGCAAGAGGAAACAACAGACGAAAACAGTGACAGAGTAAGTAAAAATGAGTGCATGAATCATGTTGTGAAATTGTAATGTACATTCATCGACACTTTGTTTTTAAAGTATTTTGTCACGGAGGGGGGGGGGGGGATGCAAAGAAGTATCTTGATTGTTATAAACCATGTATCTCGCATGAAATTGGATTCGTGCCAAACATTTTGTACCATAGATAGGTTGCAATATGACGTAAATCGGCCATCTTTACGGGCAATTTGGAACACACAGTCCCGCGTTACGCGTGAGAACAGCGTGCAGCACGCGCACATTTCACAAAACTCATTGCGTGATTGGTTAGTAAACGGCGCGGCTGCGTTAATAATTTGAGCGCTTGACGCGCCTGCAAGCCAAAATGCGATTTGCCCTTAAAGATGGCGTCTACTAGGAACTATCTATTGGGTTTCTGTGTACCTGTACATCAGGAATATTTTGTGTGAGATTTGACGTTTGTGCAGTTTGCAATATACATGTACATGTGTGTGCTGTGTAATGGCAAGTTTCAAAGATACAATGTTTTCAGGCATGAGAATCTTCCGGTTTAAACCGGAATTCCGGTTTTTTCCCTTTCAAATTTGTGGTCTTCGAGTTCAATGTGAATTTGATATAAAACTTGGGGGGTGGGTTGTTGGGGTATTCATTTGGATCTCGCTAATCCCTCTTCTTGGTCTTATGAGAAATTGTGAGTTTACTCATTTACCTTTACACGCTTCCGTTCGTAATAAATTGCCGGCCGGCAGCGGCGGCCGGCCCAATATACGGTTTGACCGTAATACATGTAAGCTTACTGTTGCAGCAAAGGAGCATGTGTGGAGACATTCGAAAAGTCTACTGACAACAACGCACTGTGTTTTGGATGCGAGCGCATCGTTAGACTTACCAGTCGTCAGTACGCACCTTCATAGGTTTAAGTGCCGTTTCTTTGATACGTTTAATGTGTCTTACGGCTGGAGATATTTTTACGCATTGAACTATGACCTGGAAGAAACTTCGAGACAATGCATGAGTGTGCGACACACACGTGGGGAGATTCGTTGACGTTTGACGTCTCACATTATTTTTTCAAAATGCTATGGTTTATAAACTGTCAGGATCCTGGAGATACTAAAAGGTGTTTGAAGAACAAGTTTCAATGGCCAAAGGGGGGCAACTCTTAACACAATATTCACTATCACAGGTAAAAAGACCCCCCAAAAATCAAAATTTGTAACGAAAGCATGCCTGCTCCGTTCATAATCATTTATTTTCGTGGAAGTAAGTTCCGAATATCATTTTATTTTGAGCTTTCTAAGACAATATACGTCTAGCACTGTTATGATTTCATCTTTTTAAGAAGTTTTTCCCTCCTATTAACATGTCCTCGATCCCACACATGGTCCCCAAAACGCCAGAGGGATTCACTGAGTGCGACGCTGACGCCTGGGTAAACTTGCCCAAATTCCGGACATGTAAAAATTCCGGACTTTGCCGAAATCCGGACATGCAATTTTTAGCGTAAAATTTGTTCGTTTTTTTTATCATCGCATATTCTCATGCCTGTGTTTTTACACTGACACGTACTATCATCAAAATCTGTTAGGCCTCATGCAAAGGTAATGAATTGACTTTAAAAGTTAAACTTTAACAACTGGATGGGAGGGGGCAATTGACGTCTGGGTACCCCTCCATTTGAAATTTAGACTTTTTACGGCTACAATATCTAAAATGGTAAAACCCTTATTATTCAATTACTGATTTATTAATTATATTTTACATTTAGGCACCTGGATGAAGAAACCCGGGTAGCGATAGCGATAGCGTTATCTGCCTCCCTCATTCAGAAACCTGACTCTCTTGGGTCAATAGAGGGCGCCGATGGACAGATAACTTCAGAGCTGCCTATGTGTAAACCTCCAGGCAAGCGTGGACGCAAGAAAAGGACCACGAAGAAGGACACAATCAAGTATGCTATTTAAATTTTATTTTATTAATAATAATCAGTTCTTATAGTGCTTTAACTTTGGGCGTCTCAAAGGCAAAGTACACCTTTGGTTTTTGGAACCGTTTTAATCGGATGTTGATACAAACAATAAAACTAAACTGTGTAAATTTCATTTCAAAAGGTGCTCGCGTTTTTGAGATATCGTCGAAAATCCGGAGCGAATATGTCCACGCAGGAAGAATAAACCCTTAAAGGAATACACAATCTGAAAAGCGTTTCTTGACAGAAATGTTTCTGGGGGCATAAAAACTGATATATTTTTGTATAACCACAAAACTTCAAAGTGAAATGTTTCTCAAAATGCTTTATACTATCGTAAGCTGCTGTAGGCTTCTAACCAATAGGTTTTTATTGCCATTCATTTTAAAAGTGATTACCAAACGTATACCTTCCCTTTGAATTGATAATTTTTTTAGTATCATTATCATGTTTACTCTTTGCTTGTATTGTACTACTATAAATTTGTCCAATTGATTCTGTCGTTTCTTATTGTGAGTACAGATATAAACGTAACATTGAATTGAATTGTGTTTGAGATAGGTATGCTAAGTTTTTGAATTATTTATATCGCACCTTGCAATGGTTTACAAGGTGATGCGGCGCACTCTGCTGCCAACCATGCCAGAAACACACATATCTTTTAAGATAACAGGCCTGGGCCAAATTTCCTAGAGCTGCTTAAGCAGAAAATATTGCTTAACAATTGTCTGCTAAGCAGAAAAGAGCAGGATACCAGTCACAAATTGTGCATGTGACATGGTATTTTGGCTGGTAACCTTATTCTGGTAGGCATACTTTTGTTGTGCTTAGCTACTTTTTGTGCTTAAGCAGCTCTATGAAATTGGGTCCTGATACTTCACTGAGGCAATGGAGGCAATCGCTTCCAGTGCCCCTGGTCATTGCTTTAGTGCCCATTCAGTTGTTCCAATAGAAAATAATAATTTTGCTCACAGAGGTGCTCTTTACCAAGGAGAAAACCCCAGTGTGGGCACAAGGAACGATTTCGTCCAGCAATTTTGCATAGCAAAATAGTTAGACTGAACTTATTTTGTGTGCACACTGAATGCCAATTGAGTAGCAAATCATGATTTTTGAGTAGCAACGGATACATTTTGTGTAGCATTTGGCTACACTAAACAAAGGAAATCGTTCACTGGGTTCACATAGGTCTGAATTGGCAGCTACCCCTGTTGCTAAGGTCAACCTGGTGCTCCAACCCATGTTTATGTGGTAATCCAACAATAGCCGGTAATTTCGGATATAGCCATAATAAATTTCAATTCTTACCCTATGCAACCATGACCAAATTTCCCTCATGAAATCTCTCCACCGGCTACCTGTTCGGCAAAGGATTAAATTCAAACTTATTTTGCTTGTTTATCAAACATTTATCAATCAGTCACCAGATTACGTCAAAAACTGTCTTCAAAGACACAACCATCTCGACATAATTTCTGTTCCAATTTGGATCCTTTCCGTACCCAAGAACTTACAATCATGCTAGAGTCAGAATAATAATAATAATAATTTATTGATTTATATTGCGCCCATTCCATAAAATATACACAAGCGCATAACTAGACAAAGATTAAAAAGCAAAAAACTTGTAAAAGCGAGGAAATACTACAATCCATAAAAGTGATAACACAATACCCTTACAGGCCCTCCCAAACAGTAAAAATGCATTAACATAAAGACAGTAGAAACAAAAATGTACTTAGGAGAGGAACAATAAAAGCACATTTAGTACAAAGCTTCTTTAATAAGTCCCCTTACTTATTCAGAACCTTCACAGTCTTCGCTGCTGAGGAATGGAACAATACCCCCCACACACATTAAGTCGGCTAGCTCACTTAAAACCTTTTCTTTAATTAATCATTTGTTGTTACTGGGGTTTTTTCTCTGATTCATTTATTGTTAGCGCTGTGATTTTCTTTATAAAGTAGAGCGTATTGAAATGTGTGATATTATTATTATTTAAAGCATTATATTAAGCTTGTATGCTAAAGCATCATACTGTGTTCTGCATCTTTCAGGGAAGTCCCCGTACTAATTCAGAGAACAGAGGATGAGCGTAAACGAGTTTTAGGGGAAAGAATGGCAGATATAATTCTATCAAAGGTAAACTCAAAACTTTTTAATAATGATGAAAATAATAGTGGCTTCTTATATAGCGCTCAAATCCGTCATTCAGTGATGCTCATGGCACTCCAACATTATTACCCCCTGGCCCAATTTCATGGCTCTGCTTACCGTAAGCAAAGAATGGGCACTTATGGAAGCAGGGAATTCCGCGCTTACGTCAAGCGTATTTCACGGGTTAGCAGGGAATTTGTTGCTTGTGCGCTTGCGTAGTCCACGTTACTAGGCATTCTACGCTTACACAGCTAGCACAGCAATTCGGTGCTTGCTCGGTAAGCGGAGAATGGTGATCGCAAGCGCAGAATTCGGCGGTAAGCAGAGCCGTGAAATTGGGCCTTGGTCACTGGGCCGTTTATTTCGTTCCTTAAAACCGTCTCGGCTCCCTTGGGAGTATACAGCCTGTGCTGCCAAATATACTGCACCAAGCAAGCTAAATCAGTTACAAGAACCATCTCTGCCCTCACAGGTACCCATTTTTCCCTGGTTGAAAAGAAGCTGTTACAAGTTTATAGTTAAGTCAAGACCGCACCGGTTCTTCACATTACTAACACTTCTCCCAAAAGAGTTTAACACATGGTTGCACCCACATTTACTACTAGAGCTCTGCTTTATGTCCAATAATAAGAAGTAACTATAAATAAATAAATAAATAAATAGTAAACTTGCGGGTACAACCATGTATTAAAACTCTTTGTGGGAGTGTTGGCTCTGAAAAGAGCCGGTTTGGTCTTGACGTTTCGAGCAGTATACTCTGCTCTTCTTCAGGAGAACAGAGCAGAGTATACTGCTGGAAACATCGAGACCAAACTGACTCTTTTCAGAGCCAACACTCACACAAAAGAGATTTAATACATGGTTGTACCCGCAAGTTTACCATTTATTTATTTATTTATAGTTAGTTCTTATTTTCACACCATGCAAAGCTTCAAACACCACTTATGTCCAATACTGTTGTTTTTTTTAATCAATTGTTTTTAATTAAAAATGTCAGTGAAAAAAACCGATTCAAAATGAATACTTAAAAAAAAATGTGGGTACTATGCTAGCATAGGATACATTGAAAGAAGTCAATTCAAGACATGACCTTTACTTTGACCTTTTCGGCTGTAAAGTGGTATTCAATTTGCGATGGCAGTGGGCTCTTTTGGTACAAGTCGCTTGAAGCCATGATGGGCTCTCAAGGGTGAAGTCATAATTATGCATATATTTATTAAAATGTTTAAATAGTTTATTTGCATTTGTTTATTCTCCTTTGATTACAGGGTAACTGTGTATTCTGGAAAACGCCAATAATGAAACAGAGCAAGGTTGCTGTGAAACACAGACCGTCGCCATGGAGACACACTATAAGGATGCGAGCGGTTGCCAGGCGAGCACGTCAAAGGAGCGGCGATCAGTGTGCTAATTTGACACAGGAGGCGGCCTTGATTGATGAGCAGAGACAAGGGGTGAGGAGTCTAAGATTATATCTTGAGAGTGTGTATGCCCTGGACCCATTTTCATAGAGCTGCTTAAAGAGGAAGGGAAGTGACTTATTCAATTTTATTTTGTACTCATTTTCTCATAGATAGAGTCCTCGTGTGAGTGGAGAAAAAAAATTACAAGTCTCTAACCTCACATTAAAATTGTGTAAACTGCCATTTTATTCAATACCCTTCCAGTGCAAAAATTGTCAACATCCAATGTCTATGAAAGACATTTCTCGTCTCCAACGACTTCAAAACAGATGTGCTAGGCTAACCTTCCAGATGTCAAAACACTCCCACACCTCACCATATCTAAGACAACTACACTGGCTCCCCATAGCCCAACGTATTGAGTTCCGCACACTGGTCCATACATACAAATCATTAAATCACAGCGCTCAAGATTATCTCTCTTCACTTTTTGAAATCTATGACTGCCCATACTCCCTTCCAAGCTATGATGCTATCTCCCTTTTTGTAAACAAGGCACGCAAGCTACAAATGTAGCTGGTGAGAGAGCTTTTTCCACTGCTGCCTCCTGTCTATGGAACGGTCTTCCTGTCCCAATTAAAAACACTAAGATTGTTTTGTCCTTCAAAAAGGGTCTCCAAATTGTAGCTGGTTGGCCCCATTACTTTGGCCTTTCTTTTCCCCTTAAGCGCCTTGCATCCTTTGGTAATTTGGTGCTATATAAATCCAGTTGTTATTATTATTATTATTATAATTATTATTATTATTATCCATGACATCATTCTGAGAAAAATGGACCTCAACATTTTTGTACAGGGATGGTTTGGTTCAGTCCTGACTTCCAATAAAATTTAATCAAAACAGCTTTGAAGTGACATTTTGACTGTCAAAAAATTCCTCCTTGGAATGTAAAGATCCGTTAGTTGTTGAATTACGATGGCGTCATGTTTCAAATTTCGCTCACAAAATGTCAGTTATGAACCAAACCACCCTGTACAAAAATGTAGTGACCCATTTTTCTCAGAATGGTGTCATCAGATGTTTTGGATGTGGACAAATTCTGCACTGGGCGGGTATCGAATGCAATGGCAATTTGCAATATTTTAATGTGAGGTTAGAAACTTGAAATTTTTCCCCACTCACATGAGGACTCTATCTATTGGAAAATGAGTACAAAACAAAATCAAATCAGTCACTTCCCTTCCTCGTTCAAAAGTACTATACAGGATTGGTAGAGCTGACAAAATAGTTGCAGACAGTGTTCATGTTTTGTGTGATCAACCGTATACATGACATAACAAACCTCTGAAAATTTTGACTTAATCTGGTGTGTGAGTTAGGAGAAAGTAGGGAAAAATCTTGTACAATTTTAAGCATGTAAACACATCGACATTAATCTTGGTTGTAAGCATGTAAACACATCAACATTAATCTTGGTTGTAAGCATGTAAACACATCGACATTAATCTTGGTTGTACAGCAAATGTTTTTATTTGTTTAGGTTTCAGATTCAGTTTTCTCGAAAATGACTTAATTTCAGAGGGAAATATTTCACAGAAAAGATGAATCTAATATGAACTTCATAATCAGTCAGCTTTCAGGCTGAAATTAAACAATGATGTATTGTATCCGTACAAATCCTGTATAATACCTTTAAGCATACACTTTTATCTTCCTTTTTGTTTGTTTGTTTGTTTGTTTGTTTAGTGTTTTGGGGAGGAAATACTTGTGGGAATTGTGCCTTTATAACCTTCCGTGACACCATTATAAAAAATCACCTCTTGACACTATCGCAGACTTTTTGAGTGTCAGTTTGATATTAGCGTGTAATACATTTGTTTTGAGAACACAATCACTTTTAAATCACCCAAACCATTAGATATAGACCCTTGTGGCTAAATAAAATGAATAATAGCCAAATTTCCTTTGAAATTAGCCCATATTTGTATCTATTTATAGTTTATGCAAAATGGTTCATTTCTCCTAGTAGTGGTAATTAGGTCCAAGGCTAAGTAGTGACTGTACAATTCCTACGGGGAAAACCGGGAGAGCTGGTTCTTGGTGGATTTTTTTTAAGTGAAAAACAACCTCGATGGTAACAAGACAGTTGGCATGCTATTTGGCTAGGTGTAGTTGGGGAATATGGAATGTTTAAATAAAGAAATTTAAAATGGCGGAGTACTGACTTTTTAATTAAAAACTGTTACTCAATAAGTCCGCCATGGCATCATGCAAGGTTGATTCAAGCATGGAATCTGGTACACTGTCAGCGTATGTCATGGGAAAGATATGTGGCTTTAGGTCCATCACAGAGTTGACCAAATTTAGGTAGAGTAACAAGCATTTTCAAAAAAGTTCAACTATGATTGCTGGTTATTCTACTTGATTTTTTTTTTTATAAGACAAATCTGCAATGGCATTCTCTGGTAAATGTTGAGTGCAATAATTAACAAAGCTTTTGCATTGATCTATTATCAGTATCCTTTTGAAAGTCTATTCCCTTCATTTCTTTGATATCAGCAAATAATATAAAATATTTTTATTTTGGTGCAGTCTTTGCCCCTGTGGAGTCTAGCATCAGCCTCTGATCCATGCAACCAGACTGCTTTCTACGTTCCACAATTATTGCCAGTGGTCACCCCTCAAAAGAGAAAGACATCACATTTAGGGAAAGACGCCAATAGAAGAGGCTCACTGCCAAGGATGCCTAGTCCTGTAGAGTCCAGTCAACAGGTATGTTTAGATTAATCAAAAACCTTCAAAATGCAAGTTTTGCTTGAATCAGACAGATACAAAAATACACCTTGAAGGCAGGGTAAACTTTTGGTAATTGTCAGAAACCAGTATCCTCACTTGGTGCATCCCAACATCTGCATAAAATAACAAACCTGTGAAAAATTTGTCTCAATTGGTCATCAAAGTTGCAAGAAAATTATGAGAGAAAAAACTACTCTTTTTACATAGTATTGTGCGCTTTCAGATGCCTTAGAAAGGCTTCATGCCTGAAGCCATTCTCTGATTCAAATCTTTGGGTGAAAAATTACCTCTTTCTCTAAAACCACATTACTTCAAAGGGTGTCGTTTCTAACAAAGTTTTATAAAATCAGCAGCTTTTCAGTATTACCAAAGGTATACCCGCCCTTAATAATAATAATAACTAGACATTAGGTGTTTGTGAACAAACACAAAGCTGTTCCGTGTATTATTGTTTTGCTTCGATTAAGTGCTTCAAAGATTTAAAGTTGGTCTGATGTCAAGATAGAAGAATATTGACCTTTGACAGGCCCTTTTTCACTTAAGTGTGCCTAAAAACCTAAACCTGGTCTTCATTCTGATACTGAATCGAAAGGAGCTTTTAAACCAGAAATAAAGGTTAACATGGGGTCATGGTAACCCTTGTCTAACATTAAATGTTCAAAGGGTATAAAACTGAAAAGAAATTGAAAATCGCGTGTGTAGTTCTTGAGATAGGGTCCCACTTCCGGTTGACCCACAAGTAAAGGTCAACATGGGGGCACGGTATTCCAAGGCTAATCTCCAATGCCAAGGATTATATAACTGAAACAAGTTTAAAAATTGGTTGTATAGTTCTTGAGATATGGTCCCACTTCCGGTTGACCCAAAAGTAAAGGTCAACATGGGGTCACGGTTACCCAAGGCTAATCTCCCATGCAGAAGGAGTCTACAACTGAAAAGTTTGAAAATCGGCTGTGTAACTCTTTAGATATGGTCCCACTTCCGGTTGACCCATAGGTAAAGGTCAACATGGGGTCACGGTTACCCAAGGCTAATTTCCAATGCCCAAGGAGTCTATAACTGAAAAAAAGTTTGAAAATCGGTTGTGTAGTTCTTGAGATATGGTCCCACTTCCGGTTGATCTGGAAGTAAAGGTCAACATGGGGTCACGGTTACCCAAGGCTAATCTCCAATGCACAAGGAGTCTATATCTGAAAAAAGTTTGAAAATCGGTTGTGTAGTTCTTGAGATATGGTCCCATTTCCGTTTGGCCCGGAAGTTAAGGTCAACATGGGGTCACGGTTACCCAAGGCTAATACCCATGCCCAAGGAGTCTAAAACTGAAAACAGTTTGACAATCGGTTGTGTAGTTCTTGAGATACAGTGGTCTCAAGATTGGCTAATCAAATATTCACCTCGCTGTAAATGGGCTGATTAAGAATTTAAACAAAATTTACATTGAGAGTTAAGTTCATGTACTAAGGTTTAATTTGATATCGGATCTAACTCTTTCATATTTTTATGCTTTAGGATATAAGGTCACATGCACGGTAGTCTCGATTGGCGACGTTCATTTTTGTTTAACTTAGTGCGATATCGCAACACGAATTACTGTCCACAACACGAATTACTGGAGAAGAGATATCTGCATCACACGCACATCTGGATCAAAACGAACCAGATTTATAGACTTGACCAGTCCTTCTGAGTCAGCCTCCCAAACAGTCAATGTATTGGTGGCTAGTACAAAAAACAGCGTTGCCAATCAAGACTACATGCATGGTTGTGTAAACAGTTTTTTTTCTTGAAATTTTGTTTATGAAACTGCTGTTACATGGGTCACCAACTGTTTCAGAAACGATATGTTGACAAAAAATAACTGTGAATGCTCAGGCTTAATATACGTAAGCCTGTGACGGTTACACGGTTAAGTGACAGATCTTACGGTTAAACGTTTACATTTATTTGTACGGTTTGGATAAACGTTGAAAAATTCACTTAAAAAGTTGCGCGTAATGCTGACCATAATAACTGTGATCACGATTTTCACAGCACAATATCCCATAAAACACACACACATATCATTCCCAATTTACAAACTCGTAGTCTTTGTTATTTCAATACAACTGTGCGTGCAGCAATATTTGTGAGAAACATTGAACGCTAGGGGGCGTTCCACAACAATTTGTGAATGCGCAGGTTTATACGTAAGCCTGTGACGGTTACACGGTTAAGTGACAGATCTTACGGTTAAACGTTCACATTTGTACAGTTCGGATAAACGTTGAAAAATTCACTTGAAAAGTGCTCCGAAATGCTGACCATAATAATTGCCACACCTATATCGTTTCCAATTTACAGGCTTAATTCTTCGTTATTTCATTACTTTGCGTGCGGCATTAGTTGAAAGAAACATTGAACGCTAGAGGGCGTTCCACAACAAATCGATTGCACGGTTACCCGGTTAACCAAACGATAATCCTGTTAATCGTTCAAATGTTAACGATTGGGATCAGCGTAAACAAATTCACTTGAAAAGTGCTGCGAAAATTGTGACTATTACGTGTCAGAAAACGGTTACACGTTTAAAAAAAATGTGAGTGTGCGAGCTTATACGTAAGCCTGTGATAGTTACACGGTTAAGTGACAGATCATCCGGTTAATCGTTTACATTTGTACGGTTCGGATAAACGTTGAAAAGTGTTTTGTTAGTATAATATAGTCCCTAGGAAAAAAAAATGCTTTGAATAGTAACAAATCTATGGCACATCATTTCAGGGCCCAAATTTATGGCCAGCTTAATGCTGAATTCTGCGCTTAGGGGTCACCATTCTCTGCTTAACGAGCAAGCAGCACAGAATGTCTGCGCTAGCTGGTAGAATGCCTAGTAACGTTAACTACGCAAGCACACAAAATGCCATGCTAACCCGTGTAATACGTTTGACATAAGCACAGAATAACCTGCTTCGTCAGTAAGCGCCGATCCTAAGCTTACGGTAAGCAGAGCCATAAAATTGGGCCCTGATGTATTTAGATTGATGTAAAAAAAATTAAATGTAAATGTTGGTTGTTTCAGAAACTGTTTACCTTGTTTGCAGTTTTCTATATTAAAAACATGATTGTTGTGTCTTTGTAACGATTAGTATGTTCTTGCCGGGCTAAAGTAGTAAATATGGGGTAAGGGTTTATTGTTAATTTTTGTTCTTCACCCCCAAATCTAGCACTGACCGTTTAGCAAGGTAATTTCTCTTTTGTACACCTTTCCTCAATCAGCTCTTTTTATTGTTTATTGCAACCGACATCAAGTTTTGTAACTGATACATCGCGGTTTCCTGAAGTAATTCCTTTGCACAAGAAACTTTAAACATATCGTTTTCCGGCGAACGGGACCCAAGCGCAGACAAGTTTGCCAGGCCGAAAGCATTGCCAAGAAAACGGCGCTCTATTCTTTACGTCCACGCTGAAATCTGAATAACTCTCTGATTACACGACGCTGCGCTGATAGCAAGACAAATTCTTTTTGATTCTTGTGAATGACCGTAGACTTGTGTCAGTCGGCGACAGGAATGATGACTCTATGTATATTCTACATAAACGTCAACAACACGGGTCAAAAATGGGTTTGGGGCTTGAACGAATCTAGGAAACCCTATAAAGATTGAGGGCGCTATACGAGTTTAACGGTGCGTTTTTTTTACTTAAAAAAAAAAAGGAAAAAATTTACTCTGTCGTTAATAAACACATATCAAATTCAAGTCAGAGTACCCATGGCGTTCAATTTGCCTGAGAATTTTGGGTTTTTTTCTACTGACAATGTTTTAATCAGTTTTGATGCTTTTAAACTGATTGTCTATAAAACCTTTCTTGTTTTAAGAAATATTTGTGTAATCTAGGACGTTAAATTTGAGCTTATTTGAAATATTATGTCTCTAGAAGTCGGATTTGTTTTCACGATCTCAATGTGTTTTGAACACGGGCTAAAATGCGCAATAAATGACGTAATTGTGACGTCGTTCCACATTTTGTGCCGGAAAGCACATCTACAGTACCCAAGAAGTCTAAAACTGAAAAAAGTTTGACGATCGGTCGTCTACTTTTTGAGATAGAGTGGTCTAAAGTCTGGCTAATTAAATATTCACCTCGCTGTAAAGGGGCTAATTAAATAAGAATTTTAAAAAAATTTACATTTAGAGTAAAGTTTATGTTCTAAGCTTCAATTTGATATATGATTTAACTCTTTCGTATTTGCGCTCTAGGATATTAGGCTTAAACAAAAAACGTGTGCAATTGCTATGGGATTTAGGTCAGAAACAAAGAATAATAATAATAATAATAATAAAAATAATAATAATCTCGACGAAAACAATAGCTGTTCCGACAGCTAGGTCGGAACAGCTAATAATACGCAGTTCTTATATAGTGCTTTATCTACTCTTGATGGGCATCTCATAGCGCTCAGTATTTTTCCTACAAGGTATGTGGAGTTATGTGTTGAAGTATGAGACCTATTCCTTTGCATAGCACCATGTGATGGTTTACAAGGTGCTGTGGCGCAATATGCTGCCGATCAGACCAGGAACACCGGGGCAAACCCCTTCAATTTACGAAAAGTGTACTGGGTTCTTTTACGTGCATTACACAACACACTGGACCTACAGATTTATGTCCCATCCGAAGGACGAAGCAATAATGGTTAAGTGTCACAAGTGTCACGACCGGGACTCGAACCCACACTCTGCTGATCAGAAACACCAGAGCTTGAGTTCGGTGTTCTTATCCGCTCAGCCACGACACGCCTTAAAGCATTGACTATTCTAGATCCTACCATGAGCAGTTTGCTTGATTTGCATTTAATAATAATAATAATAATAATAACAACATTTATAATGCGCACATATCCACCCCAAGGGATGCTCAAGGCGCCTAACAAGGTATACTATTACCCCTGGTCACTGGGCCATTTATTTCATTCCTTAAACCATCTCAGCTCCCTGGGGAGTATACAGCCTGTGCTGCAATATATGCGCTACTAGGCTAAATCAATCACAAGAACCATCTCTGCCCTCACAGGTACCCATTTTACCCCTGGGTGGAGAGAAGCAATTATAGTTAAGTGTCTTGCTCAGGGACACAAGTGTCACGACCGGGACTCGAACCCACACTCTGCTGAACAGAAACACCAGAGCTTGAGTTCGGTGCTCTTAACCGCTCGGCCACGACACGCTCCTGCATCAGTCAACCACATTTTTAAACAAACCATTTCAAATTCATAAAAATTCCAACAAGTTTCAGTTGATCCTTTTAAACCCAACCATCTCAAATCAACTAAAAATCCAACAAGTTTCACTAGATTGGAATGTTTTATAATATCTGTATTACATTTCTTTACCTGGGTATGCATAAACAGTTAAAACTTGTTTACAAGGTGCTGTGGCGCAATATGCTGCCAATCAAACCAATAATTCCTACAGATCTAGTTTGTTTCTTAGCTCATAAAAAAACCTTGACAGCAGATGTTACGATGCTTTTGCAGCATTTGGCATTACTAGTATTATTATAACTATTTTATTGACCAAACAACACCAAATGTACAGTAAATAGAAAGACAAAAGTATGCAAGGTTCTATTACGTAATGCAATAAAGATTAAATTTTATGAACCAAAGCAAGCACAAATTTACTACACAATAAAAAACTTAAACTTGAAACTTGAGAGGGTGTGTCATGGCCAATTGGTCTGGTGCGCTGGACTCCATTTCTGGTGGCCTGGTCATCGGGGTGTGGGTTCAAATCCTGGTCATGACACTTTTCAAGTGTCCTTGAGCACGTTGAGCAAGGCAATATTGGCTTCTCTTCACCAAAGAGTAAATGGGTACCTGTGAGGGCAGAGATGGTTCTTGTGATTGATTTAGCTTGATGCGCTACATATTTAGCAGCACAGGCTGTTTACTCCCAAGGGAGTTGAGATGGCATAAGGAATAAAATAAATAATAATAATAATAATAAAAAGCATTTTATATAGCGCCAAAATCTAGGCCTAATGACTGGGGTAATGATATCACACTCTCAAAAAGTGCCCTCACTGAGACTAAAAGGCGCCCTCACTGAGGGAAAAGGAGGCAAATAATTGGACAATAGCTGTTCCTTGTGCGCAAAAAACGTGCTCGTGACCTCAGTGTTCCTGTAGCATTTTGCGTTATGCAATGGGTCTATAATGTTCATGAGCCATAAGCGTCAAAATTGGCAGATACTGACATTACTATAACTATTAAAATAATATTATTAGAAAAGGAGTAATACAAATTTTTCTAAAACTTTTCTCAACAGTAAATGTGAGTGAGGGGCTGCAAAAGTAAAATAAATGACTGTTACCTGCAGGCATGCAGCCCCATATCAAATAGATACTAATGGCAGAGCATATTGTTTGATAGTCAAATTATTGAACAAGTTAGAATAAATGGATTTAAATGATTCACACTAAGGTTGATAGATGTATTATTATTACAGCCAAATTGGGTTTTTTTGGTTTTTTTATTCAGCGGAATTGTCATCATCAGGAGCTCCTCATATTTGTGGACTGTGTGCAGTGTAAAATTCACTTGACTTTTGTGCTGAATCAATATTAGAAATGTCAAAATATGTAAACAACTGATGTGTGGGTTTGAAAAAGAAATGCCACAGTGTAATTATTAACCCGCAGCGTCTACTTCATAGAGGTAATGGAGGTTGTTGCCTCTGTCGCCCCTAATCGTTGCCTTGATGCCTTGATATAGTCTTTTATATTGTGCGTATCTACTAATAAGGTACTCAGGGCGCTTGAACAAACACAAACATTTGAAGACAGCTTTTTTGTGTGTGGAACTTTTGGAATTATGAGACCAGTTTATGTAGCACCTTTTGGGTTTACCATTTGCTGCGACGCATTTCAGCAGCCACTGCCAGAAACACCAGGCAAACCCCATCTCTTGGGACCTATGGCTTTATGTCCCATCCAAGGAACGTAGCAATACTGGTTAAGTGTCTCTTGCTTAACCCTTTAGCACTCACGCGTTATTAAACACATGCGTCATTACTCCTCAGCGTGCCATGAAAATTCACCAGATTTTCGGCCGTACCTAGAAAACCTTAGATAACTTTCGTTGTGATTTTTTTGAAGTGTTACAAGTCTAGTTTATTTTTTAAAGAGGATGAAATTGTCTTTTGAATGATTTTCCTAGTTGTTCTGTTTGCTTTACCAAATTAAAGCTTTGAGGTTGGAAACATAAGACAGATCAACAATAATTAGAAAACACTGTTTGTGTATGAAGTAAACGTTTGTTATACATGTACGTGGGAAGTTCTGCACACAAGTTTTCTCAACTGTACTGTCGTCTCAAAGCGCAAAAAGATACAAAAGTGATTGAAAATACACACAACATACCTTTTGAAATGAATTTTTTTTGCCTCTATTACCAACAGATAACTTCTTTACCTAAAACTCTTTGTAAAATCCTTGCAAATCATGGTATTACGTATGTCAAAACACCAATAAACTTACCGAGAAACAAGCGGAAGGTCGCCATTACTGTGTACATTGCGCGTGTGATATGTGATACGTACAATACGGTCCGCCACACACAGAGATGGAACAGCTGCTCGTTGTGCTTCACATGCGTTGGTGATAGGACTTCCGACCTTTGAACCTTTGGAGGTGGATAGAGTCATTTTTTCTTATGGGACCATGTGCTATTTTCGAACTATTGTCATCTTGAAATCGCGCTCTATCAACGGCTGTTTGCTGCATTTTAATTGCATGTGTAAAACGCAAAATACAACTTGTCAAACTTCGAGGGCGGTTGCGGGCAGTATGCAGAGTAATAGGCAGGGCGCCTGCGGGCGGTATGAGGGCTAAAGGGTTAAGGACACATGTGTCATGACTGGGACTTGAAACTTTTAGGGCATGCAGGAAAAATGCAGAACGCAAGTACAAAATATTAATTTTGGTATAAATACTGTGTGTATTGCTTGAACCATGAAATGTGCAGTTTGTGCAGTTTAAGTTACAAAAATGACATGTCATGGTTTGTTTGTTGGGTCTCTGTAGAGCGGTGTGTAAAATGGTTCCACAGTCCTCAATGCTCCAATCTAACTTCAGTACTCTTGCAATATTTACAAGATCCTAGCCATGCAGTGAAAATCCCATAAGCAGTGTGCCTGAAATCTTTATTTCTGAGGTAATATATGACCATGTTGAGCCAGCAGCTTGCGTTCTGCAGCACAAACGTCCACCTGAGGATGTCGTATTTCCTACTCGTTGTCTTCGCAACCATCAGGGCGATGACCTCCGGCAGCCAGCAGACGGCAAGCGACACGACGATGATGCAGAAGGTCAGCAGCGACTTTGTCTTGAATCTCATCCTGAGAGCCGGGTTGGCCGACGGGAACTCCTGCTGGGCGATGCGCTTTTTATGTCGATGAGCGATCATGGCGAGGCGTGTGTACAGAGCCAGTATTGTCAACACGGACGTCAGAATGATTATGATGGTTATGCTAAAGTTTGTAGAATCTTTGAGCTGGTGACATATGTGTGCTGCTTCTGAGTACTCCGGTGGGGACACAATGATGTAGGTGAGAGAGTAGACGACAGCGAGAGCCCATAGAACACACACCAGAGTCCTTGCTCTAGGCACCGTCATGATGCTAGGGTAGCGGAGACAGTGCACGATGCTCACATAGCGATCCACAGTCAGTATGAGGAGAGAGAGAATGTTCACGTGAAAGAGGAGCATTCCGCTAGCGACTTGGAAACTACACGAAGCCCTCCTCGTTGTCAACTGTGGTAGTAATGCTCTTATCAGGCTGGGTAGGGCGTAAAACAGAGCCATGCCGATGTCTGAGATCGTCAGAGAGCGGAGAAAGACTTTACCTGTTGCTTTAATGGTGTGTACACGATGCAGTACTACCAGACCAACAGTATTGAGCGTAAGGTTTAAAAGAATATTTATTCCTAGGAGAGTGATGTAGATGTAACGCTCAGTACTGCTATGAAAGTCACTGTAGCTAGAAGTTTGACTAGCAGCAGTCCGCATCAAGGTTACTTCCATGCTGTCCGCACTTGCTTGTTCCATTCGGTTTGCTGGTGTCCTCTCAGAGTTCAAAGTCTTTAATGGTTTTATTTGTGGCTGTTTTATGACGATGACTAGAGCAAGCTAGTCAAAATGTTGAGACCAATTAAGAACTCACTCCACGGCATTGAAGTTTATAAACGAGAAGTCTCCCTCGATCCACTAAGCAAAAGTAGTAGTCCCGGAATTCCTACCTTCCGCCCAGGTAGTAGTTAATAAGCAGGTCGGTTCTTTTCACAACTGAGAAGTCTCCCGAATTCAAAAAAATCTACTCCGCGGCAGTAGAGTAAATAGCAAGACAAGTTCTCAAATGAACCTAATCTACACAGCAAGTCTACACATGGTGTTCCCGCAAACCAAATATACATTGATACATGTACCTCACCACGCAGTGCCTCAAATCCCACATGTCCTGCTATTATAGTGGGTAATGGCATCCACATTAAGTATGGATTGTTTGTGCGTTTGTTTTGATGATCTTCCCAACAAAGAGAACGGGACAGAGCTCTCCACAAGGGGATAGAAACTCCAAGCTGGCAATTTCTCTCATTCAAACAATGGTTTATTGTCTAACGATTGCTCAGTGGCTAGATCTCCAACGATCAAGAGGTCAACACTATACACGTGATACATGATGCACTGGTAACTTATAACCAGTGGCTGCTGCTCCAGTGTGCACTTGGTGCCAACCAATCCTTCAAATCGCGGAGCCGCATATTCAGTTTAATAGTGTCTACACAGTATTTCATTTGCCAATGCGAAAGTTGGTGCTTCGTGCTGTTTTGGACAAAGCAGCCTCTGCAAAGACCATACAGTTGTTTGGATCGCACCAGCTACTGTTGGTGTTTTGGGGGTGTAGAAGTGACCTGATCATCAGATGTCACAGGCTTTTGATATACACCAGATGCAGACCCTTCAGCGCCGAGATCCTTGGTAATCTACCTTTGACCGCTTGGTTGGTACCATACAATGCAATTGCAGGTTTATGCGTGCATACCAGCACCTCAATCTGCTTGCAGGCCCATAGTGTTGTAATGCTACATCCGAAGTGCGGACCTAAGAACAAGAGATGTCCACATATTGTAGAGACTTGAAACACAATGTGGACTTACACACGTCCACACAGTGTTTTTTACAGTTTTGAAGATGTACAGAACAAAAGAATGTCCACAGAGTGACTGCAATACAGAGTTGTGTGTGCACGCAGTGTAAGCTCATCCAATCAAACTATCAAATTAATTACCGATACCAAAGCCTGTCTTTGATGCCGGCGATTCTTCTCCAGAAAACCAATCAAGTTGATAATATAAGATTTCCAGATGGTGCTCAGTGAATAGCGTATAATCGGTGTCCACAATCAACGTTACAGTACTGTCTGCTACATGTACACAGCCGCCTGTCCAGAGGCATGGATTCTGTGGTTCAGGCACCATTCCAGCAATAAGTAAAATAGCTGTCGGCTGAAAACTAACAAACCTACAATTTATGAATGTTCCCGTCGTCTGTGGCTGAAGTACGGCGCTGGTAAATGAGATCTGCAAATATGCGGTTATTTGATACGTTGTGTTCTATAAAGAACACTAAACTGGATTGGTTCGGGGGGGGGGGGGGGGGGGGGAGAAGACAAATACAATAAATGACAAATGTGAAAAGGACACCCTTAATGATTAGACTCTGAACCGGAGAAAATGAGAAAACTGCGCACTTGACGTACAAGGACTGTTTATCACAGTCATGGGGTGGGGGGATAGTCTGTGACGATATTAGAGCCCTCTTCACTGGCATTTATCACCAATCTCTTGATGTGAAGACGATCTGATGTGACATGATGTCCTGTACATGTACGTTTACATGTATGGCTTAGGAATAAATAAACAAGTTAATATATTCCTCTCTATTGCATGTAACCAACTGCCTTTGAAAATACACAAAGAGTGTCTCTACGGTCAAAGTCAGTTTTATGATGCACTTTATTTTCCAATAGATAGTCATCATGACAGTGGAGAGAAAATTACAAGTCTCTCACCCCACGTTAAAATGACCAGTGTAAAAGGCAATTGATAGTCTTTCAGAGCGAAATTTGAAACATGACGTCATAAGACATCAAAAACAAATGGGTCTGTACAATCCAAAGAGGAATTGTTGCACCAGTCAATAGGTCAAATTCGGTGCCATTTTGACCGGGAATTGTTGATTTACACTTTCATTAGCTATTTTTATAAATCAAAGAAAGTTATAAGCTTTCATTTCGAATAAAGCACAACAAAAATCTGTATGGGATTTGAGGCATTGCATGGTGAGGTATCAATGTATATTTGGTTTGCGGTAACACCATGTGTATATCTAATTGCTAGTGTAGATTTTGTTTTTTGAGAACTTGTCTTGCTATTTATTTTTTTTAAATCTGCCAATGATTAGTGGCAGTTAAAAACCCTCCTATTGGCTGATCATTTAAAAACTACGCATAAATCCACTCCTGGCACTTTGCCATAGCTTTGTTCACAGCTTTGCCATTGTATCAAAGCGTACACAACCACGCATGATCGGTGAAGCTAGTAAATGGTTTCAGTTGGTGAGACAATAGACTGTGCAAGTCTCGCGCGTATCGGAGCGAGAAAACACGTCAAGTGAAGAACATATTTTTTCTGAAATCAAATCATTGTTTTTAAATTAGATCTATGAAACAATCTGACCAACAAAAATACTCATTACAATTTGCATAAAATGAGTTTTAGCTTTCATAATAAACACACAAATCATTTGTTAGTTTTTGTTGAAACAAACTAAAAACTCTGGGACAAGGATGCTTATTTGATCTGAACTTTTTAGGAAACCCTTTTGTAAATCCATGCCTGAATACGTGCAAACACTAAAGCAGGTTTAAACGCAGACGCGCGATGATCGCACGGGCGTAGAATTAACGTGTGACGCAGTTTAAAGAGGACGCTGACGCCTCGACAACCGTAGACTGCAATGAAAAGGCTTAGCGTCTGGCAATTACAGCGTCTGGTGATTATCATCGCGCGACCAAAACAAATTTGGTGATCGGAGGTGGGCACAAATTCTTAATTTTTTGCAAGTAACCGGAAGCAGAGGTCAAGTTTAATTATTGGGTTTTCTTCGTTGTATTGTTGAATTGATTTTACTTTCATATTTTTTATCACTTAGTAGTACATTCCCAACAACATATTTAATTTTCATGGTCATAAAGTACGTTAAACTAAAATTATAGACGAAACAAAATCTTGCCAAGGTAAAACTCCATATGGTTGGGACCACGATGGTCCCGGAAGTTCGCTTAAGCGCGAGACTTGCACAGTCTATTGGCTCAAAGGGTCAAAGTCTCACAATGAATGATTGTGATCCTGATATTAATCTCATCAGCCGTGTAGGCACAATTTTGCATGTCACAAGTATTTTGTGCAATGTCCGCGTAAGTTTTTGTATGATTCTCATTTTGAAACAGACAACCATGATCTGTTTAGAGGAAAAGAATAAATAAAAATAGAAATCATTTCAGTCCCTACCTGCTTGCTTGGGTTCCCCGCATTTCGGTTTACCTCCAACGTCTACAACAAAAATTGCTAATTTCTTCATTATTCTCAGTAAAGTTCATCCTGTTATTGACGCTTGTTCTGTTGAATATTTAATTGTACAAAATCAATAGAGAAATTAATATATTTCATTTATTGTTCTTTTATGCAAATTTAACTTCAATTTAGAAAGGTTGCAGTACCCGCTGCTAAAATATAGGACTCAAAGTGCCTCTAGCTACTTGATGGTCTAGTGGTAAGACATCTGCCCTAGAATGGCAAAGGTTGCGGGTTCGAATCCCACCCAAGTAATATCCTTGTGTAGTTTTTTCACCGGACTCGGGGAAAGTACTGAGTAAAAAGTGCTTGTCTGAAACGGGTGTTAAGCACTAGAGTCGCGCCGAACCAAATAGATTAGGAGCGACTCTAGGTCGACCCAATTAAATTTTGGTTTCAGACAGGCGAACTTAACAAAACATTAACATTAGGTTCAGCTCATGACAAGATCGACGTCTGAAACCAAGGCACTCCAGAGTTGTTCCGAACAACTGCAACAGTCGATCTTTCGACTTCTTGCGTGTCCAGTCGCTCCTAACTGTTTCGGACGTCAAACTTTTCATTGACTTATTCAATAATTTGGTTCGGCGCGACTCTAGAGCGCATGTTTGAACGTTTGAACCGGGTGTAACACACAATGGTGTATGGGTAAAACATAAATAACATTGCTCTCCTGAAGACGAGCAGAGTAAATACTGTTCAAATCATCGAAACCACAAGGATTCTTCTCAGAACCAACATTCCTCCCAGAAGAGTTGTATACATGGTTGTACCTGCAAGTTTACTACTATAGACTTTTTTTTCACCCCCTACCTGACTGTGTGGGTTTTCCCTGGAATAATTATCTGGGGTTTGCCCCCCCCCCCCCCCCCCCCCCCGCATCAAAAACTGAAACTTTTTTTCTTGTCTTGTCTCTATTGGATTCATGGCTTGTACAGTGATTAAGTTTGCTTTTCTCAGAGTCCTTGGCTTCACAACCAGAATACATGAAAATAAATGAAACGAAATGAAACATTGTTCTTTATCATTATCCATTTATTCAGAAATCTGTAGTTTGTGACGCCACTTCTCCACCACTGAGTTCCCCTCTAAGTCAGGGAAGTTTAGCCACGCAGTCCTTTGGGAGCACCTGTCGGCTCTTGGCGGAGCTGGCTGCAGAGAGTGCAGGCTGTCTCCACTCACAGTACAATGAGACCAGTCTCATGACGGCCAGTGGGTTCATTCCAGCCAATGGTAAAGATGAGGAGGAAGAAGAAGATGACGAAGAAAAAGAAGTGGGTGAACAGAGGAGCGCCGTAAGTCTTTTGTGATTTATTTTATATGTAACTTACATGGTATGAAGATGGTCATGGTGGAAAACTTACCTTGAAACAGTTTGGCTTGAAATGCTATAGCTTTTAGGAAATGAGTAAAACAATTAGTCTGTATCACTGGCAATAAAATCCGATGTTTGAAAACAGTGAAAATATATAATGGGGGTTTTCACTGTTTTCTCATGACTCTGAAGACCGATTTAGCTTAAACTTTCACAGGTTTGTTATTTCATGTATATGTTGGGTCACATCAAGTGTGGATACTGGTCTGTGACAAGTACCAATGTTGTACATACACACCCTTTAAAGGCAAAGTATACTTTTGTTTTTTGGAACCGTTCAATTGTTTTAATTCTATATAAATTTAGATATATATACAATAAAACTAACCAGTGAAAACATTTTGGGTTTTTCCCCCCCTTTTTTCTCATGACTCCAGTGACCGATTGAGCTTAAACTTTCACAGGTCTGCTATTTCATGTATATGTTGGGTCACATCAAGTGTGGATACCGGTCTTTGACAATTACCAATATGACATGTGCTTTAAGGAAGAATAGGAAATAAAACGGAAACTAACTGTTTACATGTGTGTACTTTGTAGATGCATTCATTACATAGTTTCACATTGTAAGCTGTCTTAGTCTTTATCTTTCCAAAACACAGTGGATGAGATTGTCAGACAGTTGGAGGGTTGACTGTGTACTTTTTAGATGCATTAACCACATGATATCACATTGCAGGCTGGGCCGTCATTCATGAGATTGAAGGGTCAGACAGTAGGAGGGTTGACTGTGTACTGCGTTAATGCATTTACTACATGACATTATATTGCAGGCTGGCATAGGTTATCTATCATTCAAAACCACAGTGGATAATATTGAATGGTCAGACAGTAGGAGGGTTGACTGTGTACTGTGTAGATTTTTTCATCACATGATATCATATTGCAGGCTGGCATATTTTATCTATCATTCAAAACCACAGTGGATAATATTGAATGGTCAGACAGTAGGAGGGTTAAAAATAATATTTGTATTTGTTTGTTTATTTAGGGGCAGACTGTGACTGACCACGAACACAGTGTTCTTTGCAACCTCTCAGAGATGGTCAACAACAGGAGTTTAAGCGATTTGCAATTTGTAACATCGGATGGTTGTACAATCAATGCACATCAGTTCCTGATCAAGCTGAGATGTCCCCCCTTGGCGCAGGTAAAGTTTAATCCTCCATAGAAATTATGATTCTAGTTTACTTATCTGCTGCCTCCTTACCTTGGGCAACGCCCCGTATCGGTACTTTTTGTCACTAACCCCTGGAAGGGAAGCACTGAAAATCAACCCTGATTGTTGGCACACTAAAAATGACTGCTCTGCACACATGCTTGTTAAAATCTTTCGAACCCTTTTATAGGCACTGACCATAAAATCTTACTTGGTGAGAAGCACTGCGCTGTTGATAGTATAAACTATTTTCAGAAAAGGATTCTCTTTGAAGTGGTGTGGTTTGGATAATTTTCACCCCAAAATATTGGAATCTCAGAAATGATTCATGCATGAATCATTTCTAAGATTTCTGTTTGTTTGCGAATGCTGCGGCCTGAGATGTGGTTGGTACCCGCTGTCACTTTGCTAAACATGGATAGATTTGACATTCGTGGGAATATACCATGACAGTGTTTTGCTGTTTTCTCAGCAAGTAGACACTGTATTCAGCTGAAACTACAGCATTGCCTATAAATCAGCATTACGTTGACAAAAACCAGTCTATTACCCGATCTTTAACAACTCAACATTCATTCCTTCAGGAATGGGTTCTTCATATAACTGTACAGACCCGACTGAGTCCACTTCCCAAAGGTGAAAGGTGCTGGGTTTCATTTAAGGGTGGACGATATGACGATATTATCGTCGCGATACGATATTGAAACAATATCGACAATGTCGATGATGGTTTTAAAAAATATCGAAATATCGCGATATTCGCGATATTATATAAGATAGACGATATCGTTTTAATGAAAGCTTTATCACGCTTTTTCCGTTCAAAGGGTTCCAATTTTTGTAGGCCATTCAATAAATTGGACGGCGACCAGGCCTCAATATTTGTAAAGGCTTGTTTTTTTTATATAAATGCTGCAAAATCAGACTCAGTTGAATGAATTGGGGCTTTAGAATTGTATATCGAAGGAAACCGGTCTCATTGTGTACGTCTGCCCATCTAGCCATGGTTGTCTTTCTTCATAGCACATGTATTGCCGAAGCAGCACATACGTGATCGGCACAGGCTGATTGGCTGATTTCTGACTGGCCACTTTCCGATTGGCCGAAATTCACTAGATTGGCGTGAATAATTATGACGTCATGTTTCTCACAGCGCTGCCATTCAATAGTATTTATCACCTCGATCCCGCGAATGGGCTTGCTCCTAACTTAGTAAACTTTATAGTAAGGGGGTGAAGGAAGGGCGTGTAGCCGTGGGAGCGAAATAGCGAGGGAAATTCCCTTGATGAGAAATCACTGCGTGGTCGGGGAAACGTTTCTACATAACACGCACATGTACGGGATCGGAATAAACGTCGAGGCATCAGCTTTTAGAGAGCGCAACGTTCAATCGTTGAGGTAAAACCATGAATTAATTGTGTTGGAGCCAGTTATAAAAAGCACATAAAAATGTAAGACGTTTTGTTTTCATGGAATATGGATATTAAATTCAGTGATTTTTTTTCTCAGCGGTTTATCCATACAGTCATGTCTTGTTTGTTTATTCTATTGCTCATGTCCTCCCTGCGGTAAAACCGTTTTTCCGTGTTCGAAAATTTTTCACGCTATATCGACATATCGGCGATATTAACCCGACGATATATCGCCAGTCAAAAATTACGATATCGTCCAGGGCTAGTTTCATTGTGAAGACTTGTGCCAGAACCTCCCCTAATTTTACTCAAATTTCAGAACGAGTTTTTGGCGGTTTTTTTTGGGGGGGGGGGGTGTTACAAATGTATTTTTTTTTTGCGATACCCACTGCTGTTTATATTTATAAGGTTCAGACTTGCCTTTGTCACCAAGCCTGCTCGATGGTCTAGTGGTTAAGTTATCAACTTTAGAATGCAGAGGTCATGGGTTCAAATCCCAGCCAAGTAGTGTGCCTGTGGAGGTTTTTTTTCTTCTCCTGCAGGACTTGGAAAACTCTGATTATACAGTGCTTAGCATCAGTGTTGGGTAAAACCAAAAATACTATAAATATATTTTGCTCAACATTTTTTCTTGTTTCATATTTGTTCAGCTAATTGAAGAGACCCCGTCATGCAGTGACAGCAATCAAGCAATGACAGTTGACTTGCAGGATTATAACTACACGGCCATTCTCTCCGTATTGGATTTCATCTACGCTGGCAAACTGACTGTACACATCTCGGACGCCAAGCAGGTTGAACTATTCGCTAAAAGGTAAACTTTTGCTTGTTGTCACCATAGAGAATTAACCATGTGGTCTTTTGTCTGTGTTATCACCCGTACACTCTCGCTTTGCATATCTTTGGAACTCCTTGCCTGGTGCACGTTTCCCTCCATCATACAATCTAGAGGAATACAGGGATGTGATTTCCCTGTTTTTACCTGGAAATCTGTTTGGGTTTTTTGCCCTTCCTCTAAAAAATAAAAAATAAAATAAAATAAAATAAAATAAAAACGTATAGAATGCCTCAGATTGCAGAGTATTCAGATTGTCCATGTACACTGTTATTTTGAACCATCATAAATTTTCTTCTGACATTTATGATTGATGTCTTTTGCTGTGTTTCAGATTTTCTTTACCGGCTTTGAGCGATTATTGCGCTACTCTATTCAGTGATATCATCCACCCCTCCATGACATCAAAGTCTGTTAAACCAACACAAGCAGAAGAAATGTTCTCTGAGGAACAGCAGGAGAAGACGCCAGGACAAGACAGTGACACCTTCGTTGAGAAAGGCCTCGAAGAGCTCATACAGAGCCTATGGGATAGTGAAGATGACAGTGGCAGTAACAGAGAAGACAGCGATAATGACGATGACGACAGTGACAGGGAGGTTGACAGACTGACCGCATTCTCACAACCAAGGCGGAGGATTTCTCATCAAGCTACCGACACGGAGAGCGACGCAGGGGATAAAGAAGAAGCCCCTGATGAACAAGACCTTGAGGAGATCTACGAGTTCTTCAGCACTCAGAGGCAGAAGAACAGCCAAAGAAATCAATCTGAAAACCTTTCAGGCGTGATGGAACTCTCCGCGAGTGAATGCAGTAGCGACGAGAACAAGGAGACCAATGCTGCTGAAGAAAACTTTCATAACGTCAGCACAGACTGCAGGAGACAATCGATAAGTATTATCGATCAGCTTCAAAGCAGCTGTTCGCCACAGACTCAGAAATCCAACACCTCGTTAGATCAAGTCTTGATTGGTCTTACTGCATCACAAAGTGACGGCTGCATCACCCCAAAGAATATAAAGTGTCAAGACAGTGAGCGAGCAAACACCTTAGAGACATTGCCTTGTTTTGTGCGAATGGAAAAACTTTCCAGTGATCTGACTATTTCCCCAATGAAAGAAAATCAAGCTGCTCTGACTGTCAGCTCCTGTCTGGAGAATCAGAGGAACTTACAATGTGGTGGAGGGGAGAGTAGGATCAGGGAAAATGGCAAGAAGTTCATGAATCAGGAAGAAAAGGCGGATTGCGGGAGAGAACAATCGGGCGAAGACTGCAGCTTCAGGAAAGATACAGATGCCACTCTTGCTGATGTTGGGGATAGCATCTTTTATTCTGATGATGACAAAGAAGCGGAACCAATGGAAATCAGTCAGTCCTCACAGATTGACAGTCAACAAAGTACCGGTAGTCCATGTCAGAATGATGAGCTTTTAGATGTGAAACAGACCGAAGAGCAACACAGCAATGAGGATTCAATTTTAAGGATTCAACCTTTCGAAAGGGGAAGCAAACTGGCCAAGGAAACAAAGTCCAAGACTGGAGCATCAGATATGATGAGTTCAACCCTCAGCCCATGGAAGCATGAAACCAGAGCAGCAGATGCAACCACCAGTCCCTTAAAGTCCAAACCAAGAGCATCTTGGATGGCTAGGTCAGCTTCTAGTCAATCCTGCATGGAAGATGAATCAGTCCTCCCCTTTGTTGAAGTCAGGAGTCAGCCGAAGCTGGACAAACAACAGACCTCAGAGAGCGGTTCCACGTGGAAACCACTCTGCCAAGAGAAGGGGTTGGTAAGTGACTCCCGCAGTTCTGATGATGGAGTCATAGGATCTCAAGAGACGAGCAACAGCGTTGTCATTGATCTGTCACAAGATGATGACGATGCAACTGATCGGACAGATGATAGCAGCGGAAACGCCAAGAATTCAGATCAAGATGATTCCTGGGTTTTACCACAAACTCCTCCATTGTTGACATCCAAAAGCAAGAGTGCAGCAGTGTCATTATACCATAAGCCCCCACTCAAACAACAAGATGCCGCAAACCCCTTGAGAGCAAGGAAATTCAACTTCAAAAGGCGTGACAAATCAAAAAGTGATGATGAATTGACTTCTGGAAGGACGGAATCTAAAAAACATCCTGTTCAAAGTACAGTTTCAGGGGATGATTTTACGGCTGTCACTGAAACACCTGCTGCCTTCAGAGCCGATATGAACAAGATCAGGGATTCATCAACACCCATTTATGATCTAAGACCAGAAGGGGTTTCTCACGACCATGGCCGTGTCTCGCCAAGAGTATCTCCTGTGGAAGGAGACACAGATCCTGATCAGGAGAAAGATGAGAAGCTGGGTCATGTGAAGTCTCCATTCAAGGTGGCGGTCTCACCAAGACGACATGGCAGAGCGCTAGGAAGAGGAAGTCTGAACGATGCCAGCCCAGATCTAAGAACTTTCACAAGAGGCATCAAAGACGGTTTGAACACTGAGAGTATTGACCTTGCTAGCCCAGATCTAAGGACTGTCACTAGAGGCATGAAATTAGGTTCAATCACTGACCTTGAGGAGATGGAAGGTTTAGAGCAAAACAACTTGTCCCAAAGATCAAAGACTTCTGTTATATTTGGAGATGGTCACTGTTTTGATGAAAGGAGGCAAGGCTTGTCTGATGTTTCAGACACACCTATAAGATCAACACCAGACTGCTTTGACGCTGATACTCCTGTACTCATTCGTTCTATTCCGGCACCGCCCATTTCACCCTCGCCTCCCCCGTCCCCCACCTTCGTAAAACTTCACAGTGCAACAAGCCTATCATCTGGGCAGGAGAGCTTGGATGAAACCATTATAGATGAGGGGATTACAGACTACGGAAGCCTTGGCATGCGATGTAAAAGGAAATTACAAGATGAAGACTCTGACAACCGTGAGGTACCGTCAAAGCGTCCGAAAAGCCACACATCTCAGTCAACCTCATTCATCCAAGCAAATTGCCTGAGTCCACCACTTTGCATTTCTGATGAGGATGTAGACATTCTCATCTCAGCTGAGGATGAAAGTAACAAAAAACTTGGCGGGTCGAACTCTAAAGACGACGTGGCAGCATCTTCAATAGAGGGCGACACTACCCCCTGGTCAGGCCAGCTCTGTGTTGGTCAATCTCCTACAAGAGAGTCTCCTGATTCAGTTACTGATAGTGAAGCTGATGAGGTCTTAATCCTATCCTCAGATGAGTCATCCCATGATTTGTCACTGCCTAGAATTCAAATCAAGGAGCCACTTTCACCAGAGCACACCGTCTCCTTCCGAGCTGGACATGTACAAGTTTCCCCGATAGGACCCGACGAGATTTCTCCTTCCTCTGAATCATTACTCCCTGAAAAGGAGTCGACAGAGGAAGAATCTTCCCCATCGAGTGCAAACAGGCCCTACTCTCCCCTACCTCAAAGCGATTGCGAGTTTCAATTTGCATATTTTGGTGATGATGGCGGAGGGTACATGAATGATTTCAACTTCCATGCAGAAAGACAAGAGGTGTTGAGAGAAAAGAGTTCGGAACAAGAGATCAGGAAGCCACTCTGCGGCGGGGGGCCCAGTTCACTGAAAGAGGTGAGTGCAGGAAACACTAAAAGCAGCCAAGCCCACTGGACCAAAGCTCTGGTGTTTCTGATCAGTAGAGTGTGGGTTTGAGTCCCGGTATTGACACTTGTGTCCTTAAGCAAAATACTTAACCATTATTGCTTCATCCCTCAGATGGGATGTATAAAGTCGTAGGTACCTTGTGTTGTGTAGTACATGTAAAGGAGCCCAGTCACACTTACCGCTAAAGAGAAGGGGTTTCTTTCTGGCAGTGGCTGCTGAATGCGCCACAGCATCTTGTACACTGTTGTAAACCCTTACAATGTGTGACATAAAATGGTCTCATAATTCAAAAACTTCAAAAGCCCGTCTGGGAATAACTAATGATGTGCTCCTTGAGACACTCAAAGATAAAGCGCTATATAAAAACTAGTTTTTATTACTATTATGTTAAATTTGCATCGGGGACAAAGGAAATTAGTTGGTTTTGTTCTACCCAGACACCGATGTGTGTAAAGCATTGTATACTCGGTACTTTCCCGGGTCCTGTGAAGAAAAAAACCCACAGGCATATATGCTCGGTTGGGATTCGAACCCTCGATCTTTGCAATTGTAGAGCAGATGTCTTACCACTAGATCCTCGAGATTGCCTGGTAGCTAGAGGCAATTGGAATCCTATATTTAAGCAGCGGGTACCACAACAATGTGATGTATTGTTTAGTTTTGTATTTCAGACAGTCTGAGAAACCTTTGTCATTTTGATCTTTGACCTCCCCCCATCCCCAATATCAAACTGTGAGCCTATAGACCATAGTGCAGCCATTTTGTTTTCCTCCCATTCAAATCAATGTTACAAAACCGAGGCTTGAAGTTTAAATAGTCGGGTTCCTTTTAGGCTTAATGAAAAATTGGTAGTCATAATTTATATGGATGACAGGGGATAAGACAAAGATGGTGGCAACAAGGTAAAGGTCTATTGTGACATTGTATCACTAGTGTCATCTTGAAATTTTTTTGCTTTTCACAAGCCAAAGCTTCTGAATGTCAGTGATGTTTGAAGCTTTGCAGGGTGTAGATCATAATAAAAACTATAGCAGTAACTTGAGGGTCCAACCATGTATACAACTCTTTTGGGGAGAAGTGTTGGTTCTGGGAAGAACATTGGTTCTGAGAAGAACATTGGTTCTGAGAAGAATATTGATTATGGTTAGAACATTGGTTCTGGGAAGAGCATTGGTTCTGGGAAGAGCATTGGTTCTGGGAAGAGCATTGGTTCTGGGAAGAACATTGGTTCTGGGAAGAACATTGGTTCTGGGAAGAACATTGGTTCTGGGAAGAACATTGGTTCTGGGAAGAACATTGGTTCTGGGAAGAACATTGGTTCTGGGAAGAGCATTGGTTCTGGGAAGAGCATTGGTTCTGGGAAGAGCATTGGTTCTGGGAAGAACATTGGTTCTGGGAAGAACATTGGTTCTGGTTCTGGGAAGCACAGTATACTGTTTGAAACGTCAAGACCACACCAGTTCTTCTCGGAACCAACACTCCTCCCAAAAGACTTTCATACATTGTTGTACCCGCAAGTTTACTGCTATAGTTTTGATGCCGTTTTGATGTATTCTCCTGAAGACAAGCACAGTACACTGTTCGAAACGTTGAGACCACACTGGCTCTTTTCAGACCCAACACTTCTCCCAAAAAGAGATTTACACATGGTTGTACCGGCACGTTTACTATTTATAGTTATTTCTTATTTCCACACCATGCAAAGCTTCAAACACCACTTGCTCTAGTTTTGTTTTGCATCTGAATGTAGTCTTTTGTTTGTGTGTAGAAACCTTGTACAAATGAGAATAGAACCTCCAAGTATTCGTCATTGCAGAGTAACCATGGCAACATGAGTATCAGAAGCTTCCCCAGTTCGGACGAGGAGGAGGAGAAGTTCCCGCTGCGATCCTCTGGGAGTGCATCCCATGGAGGCCCATCTCAAGACGTCTTATCAGAGTCGGTATTACTAAGGGATGAGGCCCAAGAGTTTGGTTGCAGTGAGAGTTTCTTGCAGGAGCTGAAGGCGGGACACATCGATGAGGAAGCCGCTTGGGGCGGGGTCAAGTTGACTGGGTGTGGTCCCAGTAAGCAGCATCCCCAAAGTAAGACACTGAGCATTGTGACGTCCTTCTAAGCTAGTTACTTACCTATTAGATCAAGGCTTTTCCCCATGTATTCAAAGTTCCCTAGTGTGTATCTCACTAATTGTTGGCCGAGAGAAAAAAAAATCCATTCTTGCCATTTTTAAATCTGATTCTATCATTCCCTAAAATTTGAAAACATTTTGAAAGGTCAGGGAAACTTGTTGGTTGGTTTGACTCACCGAGCTATCAGATCAGTATTTCCCCTTTTTATTCAAGTGTTTTGATAGGCATGGCATTTTTTAAAACTCTGTGAGGCATGTAATTGCTCAAGATTTTGTCCTGATTTCTGGATTTTCTCAAATCTCCTAGAGCCTTCAAATTTTCTTCAAAGAAGTAAAGCAGTCACCAAAAGGAGAAAGAAACTGTCCTCTTTGTGCCCAAAACCATAGTTTTGTATTTCTCAAGGATGTGATTTCTCAGTTTTTAACCCGAAATATGTTTTTTGCCCCCTCCCCCCCCCCCCCCAAAAAAGAAGAAATTTGTTATTTTTGGTTGAGATCAAATTTATAAAAAAAGGAAGATGAAGCCATATATAATGCCCCAGATTGCAAAGTAGAGCTTTTAAAACCGAGGATAGATATTATTAGAGGGCTTCGCGCTTGCAAGTTTTTTGAGCCTGCAAGCTTTCGCGCTTTGCGCTCAGTTTGTGTTTCAACAGCCTATCATATCCCGTATTTCTGGTGATGCACAGAGTCTGTTAACCTCCTGAATTGTAACATGTAGGAGGTTCCAGGTCTAGAAATAACTAGGGAACCTGACCCAAAGCCTATTTCAGTAATGTTTACATTCTTCAAATCTCATTCCCACTCTGTTACAGAAACAGTTTCCGAAGTCGGCAAACAAGTCGTCCAGACGCCTGTAGTCAGTAGAAAGCAACCGATGGGCAAAGAGACCATAGATGAGCAGTACTACCCACCAGCACCAATCACCCCTATGCCCCCCTACGATGACATGAACACACCCGTCCTGAAGGTGATTTTTATTTGTTACTATCCTAGTCCCAATCCTGTTCGCAAGTGTGAGCCACTCTCACTTCACATAGTGCTTTGTTTTGTTGAATTTTTGTTGTTGTTACTATTTTCTAATGAATTTGTAACTGATTTTTATGTAAACTTAAACACAATTCAATCTCTGATTGTGATGTCGTTTTGTATTTTGAAATAATGAATAAACCATTTAATCTATCTATCTATCTATCTATCTATCATAAACTGGCTCCACTGATTACCAGAAGTCCATAGGGATCTGGTTGGCTCAGTTTTTTTTGTTTTTTTTCCCTTCCTTTCACCTCTGTTGACCTCGGTCGGTTCGAATCCCACCTCAGACCAGAGCCTTGCATGTGGATTTGGTTTTCACCCTACCTGATTGCATGGGTTTTTCCAATTTGAGGTTTTCCTTCCACGTTTAAAACTGAACACTTCTTCTCATTTACCTATTCAACCTGTTATTGGTGCTAATTGTGCTGTTGGATGTGTAATAAAATAAAATAAGAAATTAGAAAATAAAATTGTATTGAGCTAGTTTTTCTTTGATGATATGAATGCAGGAAAAGATTATTTATTGGACTTGGCTATTGCATACGTTCTTCAAAGAGTTGAGATCTTCTCAGAATTATGAGTTTTTATCATAGAAATGCCTTTGAACTATAAAGTGGGTGATTTGGGGGGGAAAATTACTCACAAACGTGTACCAGCTTTGGAGCCAGAAGTAGTGAAACCTTTGGGCGTGCGGCAGATGTGCATGCGTGTGATACAATGACTTGCAATCAGGATACTATATTAGTATTGTTATTATTATTTCATCTCATCACAGCATGCAAAAGAAAGATCGCATTTTTTTCTGTGCCGGTAACTCCTCGAATCGAGCTACGTCCCGTAGCCTTAGATCTCAAGGGTCTTCCTTAGGATTCTTGCTGTTCCCAAAAGTGCTGCCTTCTGTAACAGATCTACCCTCACAGTTGTACCTATTTCATCTAGATGTTTCCCCAGTGCTTTCGGAATGGTGCCAAGTGCTCCAACCACCACAGGGACTACTTTCACTTTCACCTGCCAAATCTTATGAAGTTCCCTGGCCAGGGCTGGATTTCACAAAGAGTTAAGATTGATCGTAACTGCAAATCCGTCGTAGTTGCTTAGCAAAGAGTGATGTCACAATACAAATCACTATGGTAATAGTGACAACTCATCTAAAGATGAATCTTAGTGCTTTGTGAAATCGACCCCAGGTCTTGGTACTTTTTGATCTTTTCTATCTCCTTTGAAGCTACCCTTATGTCGCCTGGTTATTATTATTATGGTTTATTCAAATACTGCAATACAGAGGCTAAAAGCCAAAATGTACAGTTTACAAAAACAGTCATTGAAAATCTAAAAAGAGCACCAGCGATAAATTACATAAACGGGTAGAAATTTCAAACAGTTGTTAAGAACTACATAAAAACACGTGTAACGAGTTTTGTGGTTGCACAATATCCTCAAAAAGCCCATAATGGTTGGAGAGAACAAATTCCCCAGAAGCACCAGTTGAATCATTCTTGTTCTTGTTTTTCATGTTTCTTTAGAATGAACTCAGGAGATTCGGGGTGAAGCCTCTAGCAAAGAAGAAAGCTCGTCTGAAACTGAAAGAGATGTACAAGCACACACATCAAGGTAGGTTTCCTCAATTAAAGTTACTACAACGCTTATCCATAGAAATTCATCACAGTACAGCCATTTTGGCCCTCTCTGCCCCACCCCATCCCTCCCCCCTCCCCAACCCGCACACACAAGTGAGTAATAGCCTCCAAATGTGGACCCTCTTTTGTTCAACTCTTTGTCCAAACAAACGTATGTACCCCATTGTGTTCCTTTGTATTAGCAATAGGGGACATATTATCACTTTTTATAAGTCCGTTGTGTGAATGTCACTACAAGTACCGTAATTTCCTGTGTATAAGGCGCTCGGCGTACAGGGCGCAGTACCCTCAAATTACCTAAAAAATTCAAGGGTTAACAGATAGGGCGCACCGCCGAATAAGGCGCAACATATCCTGAACATTATATATATACACAAGCTCGCTAAGTCCCATACTGCTGGAACATCAACACATACAGGGGTCGTTGTGATGGTATAAGCACACTTACCATAGCGCAAAGGGATCGTCAGTTTTTATCACAAAGACAAGTAGAACTTCACTTCTATTTTTTCATTATTATTTTTTCCATTTTCGTTTTAAAGATTTTTTCTAAAACAATAATAGCTTAACAGTTTTTCTTTTAACACAACGAGCGAGCGCAGACACACATATTTCCAACATTTCTCAATGAATGGGCTGCTGGTCTTTGCTAGTCTTCGCTGAATGCTGCAATACATGCAAGAACCAACAAACGCTAGAGGGCGCTTTCTTAATAATGCTTTTACAAGAACGTACGCCCTCTGTTGGCAAAAGCTTGAGTAATAAAGACTAGTACCAGTCATGTGATATAGCAGTGTACTGTGTGCAGCATGCATTGATCGTCGCTCATTCGCGACGGTATTGTTATTATTATTTTGGGCAGCAGCATGGCCAGTGACTTCATTCTTCAGTAAGTTTCGTCAAAAATGTGAACGATGTAGGTTTTATTCTAATAAAAATGTGACATGTAGATTTACCCTGGACGAAAGGAACTATTTTGCAGTATAAATGTAAGATTTTACGATGTAATCATCACAATGAACTCAATCGAAATCAGATAAGGCGCATCGGAAGATAAGACGCAGTGACTTTTTGTTACCATTGAAAGTCAGATAAGACGCGTCTTATCCACAGGAAATTACGGTACACACACACGCATGTGAACAGGCAAACTTTTGCAAAACGGTATTTCCCTGAATTGTATTCCTTTTCACAATTTTGTTGTCCCCTTGAAAATATGATTTAAAATAAGTATTAGTATTTCCCCACAATTTATCGAGGTTGTGTTTTTAATACTTACTTGCTTTATCTATTTTTGTATCAAATGCATCATCCAAACCGTATTGTTATGTTATGCCCCTTTGAAATATTGTTTGCTCGAAATTGTTAAACATATTTAAATTAATTCTGGGATTAACAAAGACAAATTTACTAGAGTAGGATTTAAACCAATGACCTCTGGATTAACTTGCCGGCGCTCTACCAACTGAGCCATCTAGCCCTAAAGTTGGCAGTCAATATCTTTAGCTGGGGTTGCCCAGTCAGTTTCTCTTGTGGTTTATTACTTAATCAGGCCTGGACTTACATAGAGGCCTCTGTTGCCCCTTGTCTTGGCCTTGGTGCCCCTTCAAAATGAAAATGAAAATGAAAATGAAAATGAAAATGAAAATGGCCTTGCCCTCTCAAAGATAAAATTCCAGGCTGACTTTACATATAATAATAATAATAGTGGCTTCTTATAATAGCGCTCAGGTTCGTCACTCAGTGACGCTCATGGCGCTTCAACATTATCACCCCCGGTCACTGGGCCATTTTATTTCATTCCTTAAACCATCTCAGCTCCCTTGGGAGTATACAGCCTGTGCTGCCAAATATGTAGCGCATCAAGCTAAATCAATCACAAGAACCATCTCTGCCCTCACAGGTACCCATTTACCACTGGGTGATGAGAAGCAATTATAGTTAAGTGTCTTGCTCAAGGACACAAGTGTCACGACCGGGACTCGAACCCACACTCTGCTGAACAGAAACACCAGAGCTTGAGTTCGGTGCTCTTATCCGCTCGGCCACGACATGCTAATATATATATATCTGAGTTGCCAACTTTATCATTGCGATAAAGTTGTTGGATTTGTTGTTCTTCTTTTTACCTCTGATGGAGCTGAGCTGCTCCATTGATTAGTATTAGTATTGTTACCATTAATTGAATGTGTATATTTATTTACATTTTTAACGGTGATCCTGTTACTTCCATTTCCCAGGTTGAGGTAAACTTGGGTGTGATCCCTGGTTATACAGCAGGTTTAATGGCTTCTGACTGGCAACCCCCCCCCCCCTCCCTCCCTTACAAAGATATTGACAAAATAGGGAGACTGCCATTATAGGGCTAGACAACTCGGTTGGTGAGCACCGTAGTTGGTAGAGGTTCTAATCATGTACTAGTAATTTTTTCCTTTGTTCACACAAAAATTGAATGAAATTTCCCCCGTGGTTTATTTCTTCAACTTATTTTTTTTTACATTTCACTTTCCTAACAGTTTTAGAAGAAGACGACGATTCGGACACAGATGTGTCAGGCCCCATCACCTTCAAGTTGCCGTCTGCATCCACCAAACCGACCTCAACAACATCTCAGAAGAAGCCTGCGTCAAAGAGGGCTGCTCATCCCACCAAGGCTCCCCAGCAGAGAGGCAAGAAACCGACGGCCAAGGGGAAAGCTCAAGATGCGGAGGATCCTGTCAGGAAACCATGGTTACCGGATTCTGAGGCGGACGAAGATGATCCCTTCACAGAGGAGAGGGAATATAAGTAAGCCTTTCTATGTTGTGTGATGGTTGGGGATTTTCCAACCATCCGCGGGATCTTGTTGACCAACATGAACATAAGAAGTAAACACATTCAGGCACAAATCTCTGTGTTCAGATAATTTATTATGTTGCTACAAATTTACAAGGGTTGCCGAATCTCCCACTTTGGTGTGAGACCAAACACTCACCGGTAAAGCATTTGACCATACGAACAAGTAAATAGCCATGATGACCCGACACACGCCTCCGGACGACAGACAACGAGGGTGTGTGCCCAATGGGTTTTATTCTGCAAAAGGTATTCAATTACGTAATAATAATAATATTAATAATAATAATAATAATAGTGGCTTCTTATATAGCACTCATATCCGTCACTCAGTGACGCTCAAGGCGCTCCAACAGTCAGTATTTTCCTGCAAGGTATATATGTGGAGCTACTTTTTGAAGTTTGAGACCTATTCCATAGCACCATGTAATGGTTTACAAGGTGCTGTGGCGCAATATGCTGCTGATCAAACCAGGAACACCGGGGTGGACCCCTTCTCTTTACGATAAGTGCACTGGGTTCTTTTACGTGCATTACACATCACACGGGACCTACGGCTTCAAGTCCCATCCCAAGGACGAAGCAATAATGGTTAAGTGTCTTGCTTAAGGACACAAATGTCACAACCAGGACTCTCGAACCCACACTCTGCTGAACATAAAACATCAGAGCTTGAGTCCGGTGCTCTTATTCGCTCGGCCACGACACGCCAACTTAAACTATGGGAGATTCGGTATAAACCAATTATTGAATTAAATACAATCTATTGCATCATCACAGTTGTAACACCTGGGCCCAATTTCATAGAGCTGCCAAAGCAGACAGTATTGCTTAACAAGTTTCTGCTAAGCAAAAAATTGGCAGGATACCAGTCACAGACTTTACATTGGAAATGGCATATTGGCTGGTAACCATGTTCTGGTAAGCATAATTTTATTGTGCTTAGCTACTTTGTGTGCTTTAGCAGCTCTATGAAATTTGGGCCCTGGACCCAATTTCATAGAGCTGCTCAAGCAGAAAAAATTGCTTAACAATTTGTTGCTTAGCAGAAATGAGCGGAATACCAGTTACAAATTGTACATGTGACATTGTAGTTTGGCTGGTAACCTTATTCTGGTAAGCATAATTTTATTGTGCTTATCTACTTTGTGTGCTTAAGCAGCTCTATGAAATTTGGGCCCTGGCATTGTTTCCCTCTAGCTGGGTCCTGGGTTCCAACCCCGACTGAGTAGTATTCCTGAGGATTTTTTCCTCTTAGTACTTGATGTGTGTGTGACAAACACTGTTGATTCTACCAACACAGGTGGGATTCAAACCCACAACCCATGCATTTTAGAGCAGTGTTTACCACTAGACCACAGACTACATGTCCAAGGACAAGAGGCAAGTTTGAATCCTGTACTGCAACAGTTTAATAGATGTAATAATCTCATTGGGGATGAAGATAGTTTAAATTTTTTTCGCAGAACTCCAGAAAGCAGTGAGTACACAGTGTTTATCACCCATCAGAGTATGGGTTTTACCAAAATACAATATTTTTTATCCCTAGTGAAGCTTTTACATTCAATTCAATTCAATACAACATTTATTTCACATTGACATCCTCAATGACAGTAAATACAATTTGTATAAGGCCGTTCCAATTTTATTAGTTGGTTTACGGATCGCGGCGACTTATTTTGTTGAAACTTTGGTCAGACTATTTAAAAATTGTATATTATAATCAGTCGACTTTTTATTGAGAAAAAGGGTCGCGAAAAAACCCCAAAACATCGTGTTACGTTTCGATCACGCATTGCGTCGGTCGATCATGGTCCGATGGATACAGTGCTTCGCGGCCCGGCAGCGCACGGCACACAGAGAGCATAGAGCTATGCTCCATTGTAAGAGCTAGCTACATGTAACTCTGTGCCTCCCTCATGTTTCGATATCAAATACACACAGCGCATGGGGCTGTGCTTAATAGAGAGAACAGCCCATGTGGACCGTTCGGTAGATCAGTGGGTATGCAATACCGGCGGCTCTGGGGTTGTGTGCTAGACGGGAAGTGTAATACGCGATGTAAACGAAATAGTCTGATACTTGATGATGTAAACAAAATGCTATGTCGCACGTGATCAAGTGCAAGATTCAGCGTTCTGTCAAAGTTTGGTGGATCCAAATCACGATGGCAAGCGCGAGCAAAAAATACTTGTTCAGTGACTGTAAAAGAGGGAGGAAAGCTGGATAAACACCTTATTGATTGCTGTCTCACTGGATTAAATTATCGGTTCGTTGTCCAATGCAATGGGTGTCAGTGAAAAGTCCCTTCAGAACTTCAGGTACAATTTTACTGCAACAAGTGCTGTCGACATGACGACTACCTCCGGCCGGAACGGCTATTTAGTATTTAGCCTGGAAATTAATTCAGTTGAGTGACAATTAGAACTGCTCCAAAATCCATCAAAGACCTCTATAAAATACTTTAAACTCACCAGAGGAACACAGGAACATGGTGGTACGATTGTGTCAGGTACATTTCTCGAAAAACAAATTCGGCTAAAAATGTGAACCAATGTGAACTCAAAATTTCTGTTGTGAGTCTTTACTTGTTTAGCACATTCTTGGGATTTGCACAATCTTTAGATAGCGCACAATATGAGATTGAACTGCTTAACCTTCACAGTGCAATCTTCAGGATGTGCAAATCCCAAGAATGCGCTTCTCGAAGAACGACGCACAAAGCCAATTTTTTTTTGGGGGGGGGGGATAAATGTATCTTACACAACGTACCACCATATTAAAGTATTTTACACAGGTCTTTCATGGATTTTGGAGCAGTTCTTTGTCACTTTCTGTTTGGGGGTTTTGAATCTTGTTGTAGGGCATCTGACAGTGCAACAAACACATGAGCATTCACTTCGACCCTACATTACATACGCCAGATAATGTCCAAAATGTTAGGAAGCAATTTAAAATTAAGCAGCAGTTAAATTCATTTTTGTTCTTAATATACAGTTCTTAATATACATTTTATAAATTTGGGTGGGTAGTCCAGAGTTTTTAAGTGTCAAATAAAATTTTCTCACAACCAAAAAGCACCTTTTGTATCCATTAATGTGTTCGGTGGCAGAATAATAAATAAATCTCACAAAGAGATTTTTAAAAAAATAATAATAATTATGGTATTAAACAGAAATTTAAAAGATGCAAAATTCTTTAATAGGCTTATTGGACCTGACATGGAATAGCGAGATGGATATGGAGGCACATCCCAGTATTAAGCAGGACTTTGGTTGTTGGCCAACGGATTTCGACACTTATCTGTTATCATCATCATTTTTTTATTTATTTTTTTCCTGTCTGACAACTTTTTTCAACACCTAAAAAATCCGTAAACCAACTAATAAAATTGGAATGGCCTAAGGAAAAATAAAAGCAGTAGTTTGTAGCAGAAATAAATATAACATGTTTACAGTAAGTAAACATAATATAATTAATTTTACGTGAAGAGCACACTTGATTGTAAACCAAAAACATATTTTGATGTCAACATGTAGGAAACGAGGTGAAGCATAGCTTTTGTACCCCTCCCTAGAAAACAGGACAACACATCTAAATGTATTACATTTTATTTGGCCACCTGTAATACATTATGTTGGCTATGTAGACTGTGCAAGTCTGACGCGTACGTAAAATGCAAAAACAACTTGAACGAAGACTATATTTTTTTATGAAGTTCTACATTTACAAAATTCTTGAAAATGCTAATGCCCATAGCAATTTGTTATAAAGACAGTTTCAAATTTGACAAGTAATTTGTCACACAGTTTTTAGTAGCCCACAGGTTGGGAAGTGGCGTTTATTAGTCCACAGCAGTTTGTACTGGACAACGACACCAGGCTAGTGTTAAGGATGAGCCCTGCAGATAAAATGTACAAATGGTACATTCATTGAGATAATAATATTAATAGTGGCTTCTTATATAGCGCTCATATCCGTCACTCAGTGACGCTCAAGGCGCTTCAACAGTCAGTATTTTCCTGCAAGGTATGTGAAGCTACGTTTTGAAGTATGAGACCTATTCCTTTACATAGCACCATGTAATGGTTTACAAGGTGCTGTGGCGCAATATGCAGCCAATTGAACAAGGAGCACCGGGGCGAACCTCTTTTCGATAAATGCACTGGGTTCTTTTACGTGCATTACACAGCACACAGGACCAACGGCTTTACGTCCCATGTAACTACTGTTGTTTATATTGCACTGTGCGGTAATTGATTGTCCAATTGTTGTTGTGTTTTTTTGCAGTGGATCAAGTCAACATGATAGATGCCAAGATGGGCAAGATGACGATGACAGTGATGACGACGATGAGGACTTTCCGGAACCTTCCCAGATGGTAAGACCATCCAACATCAACTTTGCTTGTCTTAAGGGTGTCATGGCCGAGCGGTTTAGAACATCGAATTCAAGTTCTGGTGGTTATGTCATCGGAGTGTGGGTTTGAATCCCGGTCATGACACTTGTGTCCTTGAGCAAGATGCTTTACTATAATTGCTTCTCTTCACCCAGGAGTATAAATGGGTACCTGTGAGGGTAGAGGTTGATATTGTGTATGAAAATGCTTTGGAGCGCCATGGCAGCTCGGGCTGTATCCTCCCCAGGGAGCTGAGAAAGATTAAAGGAATGTTATTGGCCAAATGACCAGGGCACTAATGTAAAGTGCTTTGATACGTTGTTGTAAAATGCGCTATATAAGAACTGGTTATTGTTAGTTATTTTTAATGAAGAATGTTCAAAAGTGCATTATTTTTAATGAAGAATGTTCAAAAGTGCATTAGTGACACCTGTGTCCTTCATTAGTTGTCTTAGGGGTCTTGTCAAAATTAATCCAGGACAGGTAGTCGGATAACAATTCTCTCAAATTTTTGTTGGATTTCCACCGGGCTGTATTTCTATGAGAGACATGGTTCTACGGTACTTCCTGAAAGGCACACAGTTCTCTGATGCACTAAAGGCTTCTATGCCAATGCACCCATCTGAGCGCTCTGCAGTTCTTAAATGTAGTATAAACAAACTTGCGGTTTTGGAGTGATCTGGAAGGCTTGGAGGTCATTGTTTATAAACTAGATCTGTAGTGTAGATGTCGAAAGTGAACCATGTAATAATAATAATAATAATAACCAGTTCTTATATAGAGCATTTTACAATAACGTCTCAATGCGCTTTACATTAGTGTCCTGGTCATTTGGCCAATAACATTCCTTTAATCTTTTTCAGCTCCCTGGGGAGTATACAGCCTGAGCTGCCGTGGCGCTCAGAAGGCTTTTTCAAACACAATATCAACCTCTACCCTCGCAGGTACCCATTTATACCCCTGGGTGAAGAGAAGCAATTATAGCGAAGTGTCTTGCTCAAGGACACAAGCGTCACAACCGGGACTCGAACCCACACCCTGATGACTAAACCACCGGAACTTGAATCCGATGCTCTAAACCACTCGGCCAGAGACCCCCTGCTTGTTGTCTAGTAGATAGCGGATCGGAGTCTCTGCTGTTTTTAAACAAATGTGTCCTTAGGCACTGCACTATGAACTTCCCCCATGGTTTCTCCGACACCCAATTTCAAACAAGGTTAATTAACTGCTGGTAAAAAAAACTTGTCTCGGACAGAATTTATCCACTGGTTGTCCTGGACTAATATTGACAAGGTCCCTTAAATAAGATGGGATTGCTTGACCCAGTGATTTATTGGCTACCTTAGACTTGCTCTTGAGCATTTGATATTTTGTAATTTTTGTATCACAGTCAAACTATAATGTCAAGATCTTCAAATCTCTGTTCATTTTTCTTAGCATGTTCTTTACAGACAAAGTTAAGGAGCAGATGTTTGTCAAGAAGTTGCTTGACCTTTTCTGGACTTTTGTTTCCCCCCTCCCCCAGACTTCGGCTAACATTCAAGAATCTATCAGAGTATTCATCAGAACGAATTCAATCTTGTATGGAAAGATCCTGCAGTACGAGGTAGGTATTGCCTAAATTTTGGATAATTGTCACCATTTTGAGGTTGTGATTATTCAATAGATTTTATAGATTTTCAATTTGCATCTGGGATAAAGAATGTTATTTGGTTTTTACCCTTACACCGATGTGTATTAAGCACTGTATACTCAGTACTTTCCCGAGTCCTGTGAAGAAAAAAAATCCACAGGCATACTTGGGTGGGATTCGGACCCACAACCTTTGCTATTTTAGAGAAAAAGTTGTACCACTAGACCACCGAGATTGCCCTGTAGTTACAGTCAGTTTGAATCCTATTTGTTTTGTGATTCACTCATTTTCCTTGTGAAAATGGGAAAACAAATTACAAGTCTCAAGCCTCAAAATTCAAATATTTGGTCTGTACTTTGTTGTACAGATAATTTTCGGTTTATTCCTGAATTTTGATGATATTTAATCAAAACGGCATTGAATTTGTCTTTTTAAGTGGTGCAACAATATTCCTCTTTGGAATGCACAGACCCATTTGTTTTTGATGTCCGATGATGACATGTGTCAAATTTCGCTCTGAAATGGCATAAAATAAAGTGACATTTTACACCACTGTAACGTGAGGCTAGACACTTGTAATTTTCCCCACTTTCATGAGGAAAAATAAGTGCATCACATTGACCTTTGAACCCCCTTTTAAAGGCACTGAACATGTTTGGTAAGACCAGTATTGTCACTCAGTGTATCCCAACATATGCATAAAATAACAAACCTGTGAAAATTTGGGCTGAATCGGTCATCGAAGTTGCAAGAAAATAAAGAAAGAAAAAACACCCTTGTTGCACAATTTTGTGTGCTTTCAGATGCTAATGAAAGGCTTCATGCATGAAGTCTTTTATTATTTTAGTGAGAAGTTACCTCTTTCTCAAAAACTACGTTACCTCAGAGGGAGTGGTTTCTCACAATGTTTTATACTATCAACAGCTCTCCGTTGCTGGTTACCAAGTAAGTTTTTATGCTAATATATATTTTGAGTAATTACCAAACGTGTACAGGGCCTTTAAAGGTAGGGTCATAGATTGTTAAATACCCCAACAACTTAATTAATTAGGTAAGAAGCACTGCGGCTGTTGATAGTATAAACTATTTTGAAGAAGGATTTCCTTCCACCCAAAAATATTTGAATCTGAGAAACAATTCATGCATGAATCGCTTCCTAGATCTCTGAGGGTTGACTGAAAATTCAAATGTTCGTAGTGTCTGTTCGCGAATGCTGTGGCCAGAGATGCGGCTGGTACCAGTTGTCAAGTCGCTATACGTGGATGGATTCAATGTTCTTGATGAAAACACCATGACTGGTTTTTTTAACAAGCCGTCACTGCATTTAACTGAAACTTTCACAGGTTACTTTTATTGTATTTTTCTTGATAAGCATTAAGTTGACAAAAACCAATCTATGACCCTACCTTAAACAAGGTAAACAGAAATATCGCGACTTAAAATGAACAAAAATGTGTTTTGGAATTGTTGTTTAACGATTTGTTCTGTGAAGATTCGTTCATGCTCTTTCATAATGTATATTTGGTTTGCGGTAACACCATGTGTATATCAACTTGCTAGGTAGATTTTGTTCTTTGAGAACTTGTCTTGCTATTTATTCTACTGCTGCGGAGTAGATTATTTGGAATTTGGGAGACTTCGGGAGACTTCTTAGTTCTGAAAAGAACTGTCCTGCTTATTAACTACTACTTAGGCGGAAGGTAGGAAATCGGTCTTTCATATTCTTATATTCTTACAATATTGAAATTGTTCTCCTCTCGCAGCCACTGGATATAGATGCTTTCCAAGCAGAACTGAAAAGCTCCGGAATACGTTACTCCATGAATAATCTCAGAGAATTTCTGGATAATCATGTAAGTAATTTAACGTCTCCCGTACAAGGTCCTTGACTCTGCTATAAAATCCATTCTGGAGTAAGAAATTCCAACACAATTTCAATGCAAGGCAACTTTTCACACTTAACCTGTACAGGCTTTGAACTTCGCTCTTGAAGGGGCACAGGAATATTCCTCTGGTAAGGGGCACTTCTATGAGGAAAATGTAAATTTGTATTGGGAACTTCGCAAAGGGCACCACAGCGAAAGCACGGGGCACCACGGCAATTGCTGTGGATGCCATGGGTTAATTCGAGGCCTGCCAGTGGGTGAACTCAATGGGAAATGGTTTTGTGATTGGCAGATTAAAGCGATAATTAGGCAACAACAGTGTGAGGAGCCGGTCTTCACTGCCGTTAATGGTTGGGTTGGTGGCTGGTCACTGTTAATGGACCAGGTCAATGGCAAGGTCCATTAACGGCAGCCAACTAAGGTCATTTCAGTTACCAACCAAGGTCATTACCATACACTGAAGACTAGCTCCTCACACTGTTATTGCCATTAATAATTACATTTAAGCAAAAAAAAAAGGCAAAAATCATAAGAATTTTGATCATTTTCTTTCCCGCAGATATTTTCATAATTTTTCTGTTCATTTTCAAGGGCCATTCTTAGGCTGTTCAGTTTTTCCATGGGACCTAATCTCTTACAAATATTTAAAGGTTTATTCATATTTGCAAGAACCAGTCTATGAACTTTGAAAATAACAGCACCAGAGTAGAAATACTATGGTTGGTGTTCAGCTTTATGCTTTGCATTTTGTTGGTTTCATGCGCGTACCAGCTACCTTAAATTGATACATTGTCTGCACATTCACGCATAGTATGTACATGTACAAGTACGCAGCACAATCTCTCCATTCCAAAAAGCACACAAATATTACGCACAAAGAAAACGGTTGATTTGAAAGTTCCCAGTGCCCACACAACAAGCACAGTGCATACAGAACTTCTTCACAACATTGTATTGTTTAGGGGTTAATACACTCCCATGTGACCTGTCTTCAACCAATCAGAGTGCATAAACTTTCTGAGGTTTTTAATAATACTCATTATCTCTTTTGTTTGGAATTATGTTTCTCATTACAGAGTATAACGTACCGAAATCGCAGCAGTAACACCAACAGACATGTCAGAAAATCGAAGAAGCCCAAATCCAAATGATTCAAAAGCTCTCATCAAGCTGTCCGCTCATCCAGCTGAAGCTTCATTAGCTTGTCATCACTGTGTGGTTCCTAGACTTCTATTATGAAAATTACTCGGCAAAGACATGCGTTTTTGAAGTGCACTTGTCTGTTTTATTTTCATGCACAATTTTCAGCATGTACATGTATAACACATGGTCCTTAATTTTGGCTGTAACAACCCTAATCAGCTGTTGCAGTTGTGTTTTTTTAATAGTTATTCAGATACAGTTTTCTCGAATATGACTTCATTTTAGAGTGAAGTATTTAACAGATAAAAATGATTCTGGTATAAACTTCATTGTCAGACTAAAACCAAACAATGATGTTTTTTGTCCTTACCAGTTTTGTATAATACCTTTACAACAAAAGAAGCACTTGACTTTGAAGCACTTGACTTTGTAAAGCCTGGTTCACTCGTCATGCAAATGTGAATGCAAAGCGAATTTGACGTCACAGCTTTATAGTTTACAGTAAATGTTTCACAGGAGTTGAGAACATGTTCAGCTTGAGCCAATTGTTCAATGCGAACTTGTGATGTCAAAGTCGCTTGGCATTGGCATTCGCATGACCTACAAGCCCGGTTTATAGGTATCAAAAGGACTCTTGTTTGCAGAGTCAAATAATTATCAATCGCTTTATTGAGACTTTCAGGAGAGGAGGTTTCTGGCACATTTTTTAGACCCAACCCTTTCTCCTTTCGAACGTTTCACCTTTTTGTGCCTCTACCTATTAATCTGAACATTTTGTTTTGTATGAACTCACATTTAATTTATTGCACATAAACAAATACTTACTTAGTTTTATTAGTATGAATACAGATGTAGAAGAATTTCCTTCCATACAGTTTTATATTCACAGTTAAAAACAAAACAACTCTGTCAAAGTTACCTCGAAAATTTGTGAATTAAAGTTATACAGAAGAGTATATTTGTATTTTATTTGTAAAAACATCCCGGAAAGAAAGCTCTGTAAAAGAATCATCAAAATTAGTGATTGATTTTTCATTTATCAAAGAAGTTGGTATTAGTTATATTAAATAATATCAGTTTGAAATCAAGTTTTAGAAAAGTTTCACCTTGTTTATCTTTGTTGTATATAGTTGGCTGAATGGTCCATCAATGTTTACAATAATCATACGCTGATGAAATGGAGGGGAGGGTGGGGGAGGAAGAAGGGATGGTAAGGGTGGAGGTATATTGGTAATGGGAGAGAGACTTCCCGCACCACCACTCTCCTTGCTCTTGTCTGCTTTCAGGGGGAGGGGTGTGGGGAAAGGATGGAGGTACAGTCGACTCTCGTTATAACAAGATGGCTGGGACTGGCCATGTTACCTCTTTATAACAGGAATGTTGTTATAAGAGGACAGCAAAACAAAGAAACACAAAGAAGAAATGATATTAAGAGCTTCAGAATGTACCCTTTGTAGGCAGAAAATATATTATAATCGTGCTCTTTATAATGAGGGCTGACTGTAAGAGAGAGAAGTGGCTGTTTTTATTTGTTATAAACCCCTCATTCTTACTTCCCATTCTGACCACACTCTTTCTCTTGACTGCCATAGGGGTGGGGGGGGGGGGGGTTAGAGGATAAGGTGGGAGGTAAATCGGTAATGGGAGAGAAGCTTACTGCACTTGTCACTGATTAAAGGGATCAATCAGTGCAGGCAAACTTCTGCATTATCATTTAGACGTCCTCAACCAAACAAGAACTGTTATAAATACTAATTTTCGCCAAGAACAATAGCCCAATGGAATAGCCTGCCATCTGACATCAGGAAGTCACCAACTATAGAAACCTTAAAGACTAGAACCCACAATAGCAATCTTCTTCAAATCACAAGGGGTGTTCTTTCGGATTACTAAAGCTGCTTTGCACCGTGACTGCGCCCTGTGCGAGATATCCAGTCTATTGGAGTTTGCACAGTAACTAACAGATGCAGATCCCTACTCCCCCCCCCCCCCCACCCCACCCCTCCCTTTCCGGGAAAAAGCTGAACAAAAATAACAAAACCTAAAGAGAAAAAATACATTAAAAAAAACAATCTTAAGTTTCTAGGCCCTGAAAAGTTTCTGTAAATCAGGAATTTAAAGGTAATTTCTGCAAGGGTTGTGGAAATACTGTTAAACTACTATTTTTTCAAGAAAAAATAAACAAATTTAATGTTATAGGAAGCTGTGTCCAAATAGACAGTACTTTTTTTTCAAAGAGTGGCCATTTAAATTCCAGGTTATTTCATAGCAGGCAATATACTTCACTATTCACATGGAAAATTGTGTATCAAAACAAATTGAAGATTTGTGAGGAAAAAATAGGTACGCAAGTTTTACGGACACCCATGCCGTGGTCACTGAATTTGGAGACCGCTAAATGTGCATAGCGCCCTCTTTTGTTGAATCAAATTTTTTAAACCCCACCTTGGGCCCAGCATAGATCACAATACCCTGCAAAACCCTAGGAAAGGCTCTGTATAGGGTATTATATACTTTCGTTTTTACTATAGGCTAAATAAGGAGCAATTATTTCCCGACATAATAAAGAAAGCAACAATAAGTGTGATGGATTATAATATGAGCCACACTAGTTTCATTCCCATACAGTCGAAGGTGTTATTTTTCAGAATTAGTTATACGGTTTAAAAGGTATATACTGGAATACATGTGTCTTAAGGTACCTGGACATTTCTCTGAATAAATGCCTTACGCGATTGTAAACACTTTATTTGTGATTTTTGTTCCCATATATTGACAAACAAATGTTATTACCATCGCAACAAACGAAATAAAGATTCAGAATGAAAGAAAAATACAATTGCTTTTCTTAATCAATAGAATACCCAATCCCTACTCAACACCCAAAAAGATAACGGACGTTAAAATCTGACACCTGTGCTTTTTGCACACTGCACGTTTTCTTAGTTGTTTTTCTAGTATGCAAATTTTCCAGGAAAGCTTGACATCAAGCCAATTTTTGTCGTCCACTTGTAAGAGCAAAAGTGGGCAACTGGGCGGGGCTTATTTTCCACTGGAGATTCTAAGCATTCGATTGGCCGAAATTTTTGGAACAGGTGTATAACGGGACAGATTACCGTTGTTATGCAAATAAGGGGTTTTGGGCGGCTTAGTCGAATCGCTCATTTTTGGGCAGAAGAGACGCCATTTCTTGAAATGTCTCAGCACGAAGAGAGTGTGCTGCTGCTATGTTCTAAATTCACATGGAAAAAGTAGTGGTTTTTCTTGAGAACACTAAATTTAATGTGACTCGGACTCTTGTACCACCTTTCCACCGGCCAAGGGACATTTTTCTACTCTTTGGAACTGATTTGTTGCTCAAATTTGGGCGAAATTCTGTGTTGAGTTTGCAACCGGCTTTGAGAGATCTACACGAGGTTGGCATGGACCTTCAACGAGAACAACACCACGAACTATAAACTGAACTAAATTACAAACTGACCAACTTCGTTGTGGAACTCTTGGCTGTGCGAATTCCACGGAGTTTAGCCTGAATGCTGTAGCAAACAGTTGGACTAGCCTAGTAACCACAGGAGGCATGGAGCCACCCGAACTGTGGGAGGAAGGAGACCGACGGGGAGGACGGAGACGGACTGGAAGGAAGGAACCACACGGCATGCATTCAGACACGCCCATGGAGGCCGAGACCACAGCAGTTTCAACGAGACTTCAGTCGTATGCGAGTGTTTCAGCAAGGGCAAGTAGTGTTTCTGCGAGCAGATTTTCTTCCAAAGATCATGGTCCATCAAAACTATAGAAATAAACATGAATTGCAAAACTTTAGACATGATCTTTTGGAAGAATTGTAGAGTGTGTGACGTTTTGTCTAATGAGCGATTTGTCAAGAAAAGAAGTGTTCAAGCAAGAAATCTTCAAATATGCTATGTTTTGTCCAATGAGCGATTGTCAAGATATACAAGTGTTCAAGCAAGGAATCTTCAAATATGCTGTGTTTTGTCCAATGAGCGATTGTCAAGATATACAAGTGTTCAAGCAAGGAATCTTCAAATATGCTGTGTTTTGTTCAATGAGCGATTGTCAAGATACAAGTGTTCAAGCAAGGAATCTTCAAAATGTAATTTTTTGTCTTATGAACGATGAAATCTTCATTGTTCTATTTTTTATTTGTTTAATTTGTTGTCCAACGACCGAAAGAATTCTTCAATGTTCTGTTTTTCTGTCCAATGAGCGATTTGTCAAGATATCAAGATTACAAGTGTTCAAGCAAGAATTCTTCAGTGAGCGATTTATTATATATTTTATGAGCTTTATTTTATTTTTTAAGTTAGCCCTTAAAAACCTTGGTATATGAACTGTAGTGCCTAACCCAGGAAATTTGGACTAAACTTTATTTATTTTTTAAACTGAACTCTTCAAACCTAGGTATACTATGAACACTAGTGCCTAACCAATGAAATGTGAACCAAACTTCTTTTTTTTTAACTTAACTCTTCAAATCTTGGTGTATGAACTCTAGTGCCTAACCAAGGAAATGTGGACTGAAACTTTTTTTTTATCTGAACTCTTCAAACCTTGGTGTATGAACTGTAGTGCCAAAACCAAGGAAATGTGGACTGAACTTCACTTTTTTAAACTGAACTCTCAGTCAAACCTTGGCATATGAACTCTAGTGCCTAACTAAGAAAATGTGGACTGCACTTCTTTTGTTTTAACTGAACTCTTCAAATCTTGGTGTAGAAACTCTAGTGCCAAAACCAAGGAAATGTGGACTGAACTTTTGTTGTTGTTGATCTGAACTCTTCAAACCTTGGCATATGAACTCTAGTGCCTAACCAAGGAAATGTGGACTGATCTTTTTTTGTTGTTGATCTGAACTCTTCAAACCTTGGCATATGAACTCTAGTGCCTAACCAAGGAAATGTGGACTGATCTTTTTTGTTGTTGATCTGAACTCTTCAAACCTTGGTGTATGAACTCTAGTGCCTAACCAAGGAAATGTGGACTGATCTTTTTTTGTTGTTGATCTGAACTCTTCAAACCTTGGTGTATGAACTCTAGTGCCTAACCAAGGAAATGTGGACTGATCTTTTTTTGTTGTTGATCTGAACTCTTCAAACCTTGGTGTATGAACTCTAGTGCCTAACCAAGGAAATGTGGACTGATCTTTTTTTGTTGTTGATCTGAACTCTTCAAACCTTGGCATATGAACTCTAGTGCCTAACCAAGGAAATGTGGACTGATCTTTTTTTGTTGTTGATCTGAACTCTTCAAACCTTGGTGTATGAACTCTAGTGCCTAACCAAGGAAATGTGGACTGATCTTTTTTTGTTGATCTGAACTCTTCAAACCTTGGTGTATGAACTCTAGTGCCTAACCAAGGAAATGTGGACTGATCTTTTTTTGTTGTTGATCTGAACTCTTCAAACCTTGGCATATGAACTCTAGTGCCTAACCAAGGAAATGTGGACTGATCTTTTTTGTTGTTGATCTGAACTCTTCAAACCTTGGTGTATGAACTCTAGTGCCTAACCAAGGAAATGTTGAATTTGAACTTTTTCTTTTTAAACTGAACTCTTTAAACCTTGGTGTATGAACTCTAGTGCCTAACCAAGGAAATGTGGAACATGATTTTTTTTTTTTAACTGAAATCTTCAAACCTCGGTGTATAAACTCTAGTGCCTAACCAAGGAAATGTGGACTGAACTTGTTGTTTTTTAAACTGAACTCTTTAAATCTTGGTATATGAACTTTTTAGCCTAACCACAAAATGGAGAACTGAACATATTTTTTTATCTTAACTTTTAGAGCCTTGGTATATACAAACTCTTGTGCCCGACCAAAATGAACTCAATGCACAAATTATGTATCTACAAACTGAACTCCAAAACATAATTTGTTGTGCTGGCTACTTCATGTGAAGAGACTTTCTTCAATGAACAAGTCCAACACCTACTTGCATGCCTGTGTCTGCTGTATTGTCTATGGATCTGTGGTGTGTGATTCGTCTACCTATTTGTGGCAGGTGCTTCATCTCTGGCTCCTCTGACGAGAGTAAAGAAATCACCAGTGATTGGGTAAGCTCGATAATGTCAAGATCAAAGTGGATGGGGTAAGCGAAGATCTAACCATTTCTTCCCAATTTTCTCCACATTTTCCAGGTTTTTTTAATATCTAGGTACTTGTTGATGTTGTCAACGTTATTATTTGCCTTCATTGGTGACGATTCCACTACCACAGTTAGTTCCAAGGGTCTGTCTTGTATTGCATATGGTCATAGCCAGTGATGCAAACATCTTAGCTTAATTTCCTGGCAGAAGTTTCCCTGGGCTGTAAAGGACCAATGTTTGACATGTTAAGTTTGTACACTGTAATGAGTTCATTATGGCAAGATGCCAATGAAGATTTTTAGTATTCTATTTTTAAAAACTCTGTATGGAGCACAACTCCCCACATCGTCATACCATATTTCTTATACCACCCTATTTTTTATACCATCTTCATAAACACATTAGGCAGAATGATATCAGTTAATTATTAGTTATTGGAATTAGGTCTTTGTTTATTAAAACTAATTGATTTTATCTCCAGATAAAAATATCAAAAATCATAGATCTTCAAATAACTGATGGCTACTTCACGTGAGACATAACAATAATCAGATTCCTTTCACATAAACTACCTGATTAATTAAATTTTAGTGAGTTTAACAGACACTAACATAAATTTGTAATGATGAGCGGGAATTGGTAGGAACATCAAACATAAGCACGCCCTCTGTTGTCATAATGACAAATAAAGAATAAAGTTCTGCCAATAAAATAACTTCTTGAAAATTGTCTTATAAGGCATGTATCATGTATGCTTGCGCGTCTGTGTTTATGTAAAGGCTAACATTTATCTTTGATGAACACTTCTACAAGAACATTATTACTTGATGAATTTTAGTGTAAATTAGTCTAATAGACACCACCATATGTCTGTAATCAGTAGCCGTAATTGGTAATAAGCACACCCTCAATTGTGAGAATGTTAAATAAATAATAAAGTTCTACCATAAAATGAACTTTACATTTACTTAGGGTCTATATCATGTATGCTTGCTTGCGCATCTGTGTTTATGCAAAGGCTAACATTGTTTTATCTCTGATCAATACTTCAACAAGAATTTGATTAACTGATTTATTAAGAGTAAATGAGTCTAATAGACACTACCATAAGTTTGTAATGAGTTGTTAGAATTGGCATAAACAGTAATTTTTATCTCCAGATAAGAATATTTAAAAAAACATAACTCATGAATACTTGGGAAAACTGATGGACAATTCACATAAAATAGCACAAATTATCAGATTTCCCTGACATAAACTACCTGATTAATGGATGCCACCATAACTTTGTGAGGAGTAGCGAGAAGTGTCATAAGCACCTCCTCTATTGTCAGAATGACAAATAAATAGTAAAGTTCTGCAATGAAAATAAACTACTTAATAAAAATTTGCTTGGAGGGCCTATTTAATGTATGCTGCACGTTTGTTAAATGTAAAGGCAAGAATTTATCTTTGATAATATTGTTTCCTGATAAATTAAAGGTAAATTAGTCAAACAGACACCACCATAAGTTTGTAATGAGTAGCCGGAACATCAAACATAAGCAACCCTTTTATTGTCAAAATTACAAATAAACAATACAAATTTACTAAATAAAATGTACTTCTAGGGCCAATATCATGTATTCTTGCGCGTCTTTGTTTGTGTAAAGGCCAGCAGTGACCTTTGACAAATATTTCAGCAAGAATATTATTACCAAAATAATTTAGTGTAAAAGAGTCTAATTGACACCACCATAAGTTTGTAATGAGTAGGGAGAATAGGCATTAACATCAAACATAAAGCACTCCCTCTATTGTCAGGATGACAAATAAAAAATGAAGTTCTGCTATGAAAATAAACCACTTAATACAAATTTACTTCTAGGGCCTGTATAGTGTATGCATGCGCATCTGTAGGCTTGTATTTATCTTTGATAAATACCTGTAAAAAGAATATTTCAAAGTTATATAAATACCTGCAGTATTTGCAGTTTCTCCCTCTTAAATTACGGTAAAGATATTTGAGTGACTTTATTCATTCCTAAATGAAAGTTTTTAACTGTTGCTAGTTTTTTAGCACAGCGATTGAAATGTTTAATTGCAGAAACAAATTCCACCTTTAGTGGATATACCTAAAGAGAAAAAAGGGTACTGGGACAGATTAAATATCAAGCGCAGCAACATTTCAAACTTAGCGATCACTCGGCAAAGATAATTTTTCTGTGGTGAGCAGATTAATTATCAATCGCTGCGACATTTCAAGCTTTCTGCGATCGCTGCAAGAAAAAAGAAAAATCCAGCACAGAAGGAGAGAAGGTGCATGACGAATCTTGAGAGAAGCAGCTCATTTTCCAGAGGGTACCAGGTATAAGCCAAGTCTTCTGCTGGTACCCAATTGTTGAAACCTGCACATGATCAGCCATGGAGGAACCAGACATTGATGCCGTGGTAAGGTTTGTATCAGTGGTAAGAATCACATGAAAGGCCTAGAAGTAAGTTGTAGGCTTAGAAAATATACATAACTCTGATTTCCCCTATCCAGGTTCAAGTCCAGGTTGGTGTAAATTTTTACTTTGTCTTGGTTCCAAAACTCCTTTTCGGACCCAGATACTTTACAAAGTGAACTACTTCAAAATTATGAAAATTTGAACCAAGACAAAGTATTACTACACTATCATCAAGACGTGGAAAGATGCATGACGTGAGGTTGGCAGGGTTTGGAATGAGCAACACACCCACACCATGGTAAATGTTCCAGTAAAACAGCAATGGTTAAGTATCAGGTTAAGTGTAAAAGGTTGGTGTGGTTTAAGGTAAGGTACGGTAGGCCAACTCTCATATTATGAGGTTTTAACCGTGTTTTCTCCACAGGTTAACCATTTTTTCTCCACAGGTTAACCATTTTTTCTCCACAGGTTAACCATTTTTTCTCCACAGGTTAACCATTTTTTCTCCACAGGTTAACCATTTTCTCTTTACAGCTCTAACCTTTGTTTTTCTTTGCAGCCATAACCTCTTTTTTGTTTTTATATACAGTGGAAGTCTTAAAGTACAGAAATGTGTGTCTGGAAATGGAGTTTGGTAAAGTATGTGAAAAAGTAAGTGTAAAAGGTAAAGGGTAAGTGTAAAAGTAAAAGGTTGGTGTGGTTTAAGGTAAGGTACGGTAGGCCAACTCTCATATTATGAGGTTTTAACCATTTTTTCTCCACAGGTTAACCATTTTTTCTCCACAGGTTAACCATTTTTTCTCCACAGGTTAACCATTTTTTCTCCACAGGTTAACCATTTTCTCTTTACAGCTCTAACCTTTGTTTTTCTTTGCAGCCATAACCTCTCTTTTGTTTTTATATACAGTGGAAGTCTTATTGTAAGTACAGAAATGTGTGTCTGGAAATGGAGTTTGGTAAAGTATGTGAAAAAGTAAGTGTTGATGTTAACCTGGATTTATCTATGTATCTTCTTCCACAGTCTTAACCTTTTTTTCATTTTCATGCAGGCAGTGTCTTCTTAAAGTAGATATGGCATTGTGGGTCACTCTGGAAATGGAATTAACCAAATTGTGGTCAAGTATGAAATAAAAACCGTGTAAATGTTAACCTTGGTTTAACTATGTAACTTCTTCTTCCACAGCCATAACTTTTTTTTTCATTTTCATGCAGGCATTGTCTTCGCTAGATACATTAATGTGGGTCACTCTGGTAATGGAGTTTGGTTAAGTATGAGGTAAAAACAAAACGGTGTAAATGTTAACCTGGGTTAACTACATATCTTCTTCCACAGCCATAACCGTTTCTTTGTTTTCATGCAGGCCTTCTTGAGCTAGATACAGCATTGTGGGTCAACTCTGTTGGTCACTCTGGAAATGGAATTTAGTTAAGTACCAGTATGAGGTAAAAACGAAAACTTTGTGTTAACCTGGCTTTAACTAGTCGCACCTTCTTCTTCCACAGCCATAACCCTTTTTTCATTGTCCTGCAGTTCATGTCCTCATCCGACACAGTTTGGGTCTGGAAATGGAGTAAAGTTGATGAAGGTACGGTCATAATTAGGTTTGACATTATCCTCATTCTATGATATTAACCTTCTTTGCTCAATTTTGTTTTCTTTGTTACAGCTACTAGGTTTTCTTCATTATTGCCAATGCCACATTGTGCAACCATGATATCTCTGGGCCACTGTACTCGAGAGGTAACACTGACAGTTTGGTAAGGTATCACACTCCCAGGTATACCCGGGTAAGTTTATCTGTACTTGAGTGAATGCTTCTAACCCGTCTTTGTTACTTTCTTCCCTTTAAGCAAGACTTTCTTCAAACTGATGAATTTCTTCTACCCAATGCCATAATCTGCTGAGTGGAGCAAATGTATGAGAACTTAAAATTTAAAAGCAGCCTGAAGTGAAGAGTAATCCATTTTACTGATATCATCTGCCAAATTAAATTTTGAGACAGTTTTGGGGTAACATGGGGAGGGGTGAAAATTCAAATAACTGAACACTAAACTATACTGGTCGACTTAATTTGAATTTAGAAACGTTTTGATGTGGAAAGGAATTGCACTTTCCAAAGTTTGTACAAGAAATATCTCAAATGGTGGTCAGTAAAAAACATGATCGGGGATTCCTTTCTTTGCTCTAAGAAAAAAGTCATTACAATTATAAAACTACCTTTCAACCTTTTCAAAATACTTTGACTTTTTTCTAAACCTGCTTAACCAATCTGAATTTCTACTTTTCTTCCCCCCCCCCCTCCCACCACCAAAAGTTCGGCGGTTCCCGTGTTCCTATCCCTTGTGGACTTGTAATAGAGAGATAACCACAAAGCAACAGAGTACCAGGCAAAAGTTGTTTGTTTTAAAAACTACCCCTCACTCCCGTTACATTAAGAAAGGTTTAAGAATTTGTCTTAAAATCATATCACTTGAGTCTGTGTAGCATGACTTGGCCATCATGGTATTTGGGACAAGCATATTGTATTGTGCTAAATCAATAAAAATCTGGCAAAACCCCGATTTGATCCGAGGGACATTATGTGAGTTGGAGTCAAGGGAAATTTGTCAACTTCCACCAAAGATCCAGCTGAAAACTATTTTAAAATCTACTGAAAAGGTGTTTTGGAGAATTGAGAAATACTAAAATGTTCATGTAACTGACCTAGTAGTAAGTGAAGAAAGGTGAATTATTTTAGACAAGCAACATGATTGCTTGGTAATTATATTTGGAAAAAAAGCCAAACTCAGGATCAGGAAATCAGATGATGGAAATGAATTTATTCGTCCAAAAACCTCAGTGTATTATATCCCTTTAAAAAAGTTAAATTTAAAAAGGGCTTTGAATGACTTTATATATTTGACTTTATCTATGGGTAATGAGGACTCTGCCAGTCAAGAGCCAAAGATGTGAATGATTTAAGACTCAGATGAATCTCCATAATTTGGACTCTCTATCAACAGGATTCAGAAGATGGAGTGCCACAGAGACAACCAAGTTGATCACCAATAGTTACCAAGTCCATCGACCTGCTTGGAAGGTACAGTACACCGTTTACCAATAGACCCTTCTCAGAAGATGTCACTATTGTACCACTCCACGCTGGAGTGCTTAAAATGAAATAAAGCAACTTACATGATTTAAAGTAAGTAATGGTAGAAAGGGTTCCTTAAAAATATTTCTGCCTAAAATGCAATCGTTTCTGAGAAATGAGTAAAACAATAGTTTTTATCGCGCGTGATAATAAACTGGATGTTTGAAAAAAGAAAACACATAAGGTCTCTTTTCACTATTTTCTCGTGACCTCGATGACCAATTGAGCTGAAATTTTCACAGGTTTGTTATTTCATGTATATGGTTAATCACACAAAACATGAACTTTGTTTGCGACTGTTTTGTCAGCTCTACCAATCCTGTATAATACCTTTAAACAATATTTTTATGCAATATAACTGACCCATTAAAGGCAGGTGTACTATTGGTAATTACTCCACTGTACAAATGACAATTCAAACTTACTTGGTAAAGAGCACTGGGGAGCTGTTATTATAAAACATTGTTAGAAACTACACCCTTTGAAGTAATTTGGTTTTAGAGAAAGAGGTAATTTTTTTAATCATTTAAATCAGGCCTCTTAAAGCACACAGTTCTATGCAACAAGGCTGTTTTTTCTTTAATTATATTCTTGCAACTTTGATGACCAATTGAGCCCAAATTGTCACAGTTTTGTTATCTCATGCATATGTTGGGATACACCAAGTGACCATACTGGTCTTTGACAATTACCAGTCCCTCCCACCAAAGAAGCTGCCAAGCAACAACATGTGATGAACACATTTATCTCCAACCCTCAATTATCAAGTCAGCACACTGCATAATGTAAAAGAAATGTGCACAATCCAGCAATCTAAATAGTGTCAGACATTAAGTCTTGGAAGTTGTCATTATTCTCAAAGTGATTGGCGACTGTGTCACAATCTTTCAAATTTTAAAGCATTTTTCATCCGATTGTTGGCTTTGATGCATCTGTAAATAAATGTTGCTGTCAAGCACTTGCTTCTATCCCTCATGTTTAACAATATACTAATGCAGGTGTAAATCATTACAAAGTAACAGAAGAAAAACATTCAGTGTAGTCTAATATCAAAAGGCATGCTGCAAAATAAGTTTTTTGAAAAGTACATTCATCACAATAAGTGGGAGCAGACTCTGTGTTTTTAGCCCAGGGCAAAGATCATAGTTTTTGAACCAAATGAAATTTAAGCACAACCATATGAGCTAGATTATAAAGGATTGTGTAATCACCTTCTCTTCTATTTGCAGAGGATGGACTTGGATCTCGGAAACAGAAGCTTACCTCTTCAAGCTTTGGTGAAGCATGAATCATGGACCATGGGCACTGACTTTGATTATGAGTTATCATCTAGGAAACAGCATGATTATGTTTTAAAGATAAGGTACTGTATTGGTCTTGAGGCCAAACTGGCGATATATATATACTTTAAATGACTAAAGAAAATCCATACAAAATCCTGCAAAGAATGATCAATAAAGCATCACAAAATTCAGTTTTGCATTAAATATAGTATTTACCATGAAATGTTGGTGTTCATGTACACTAAGCAATACTGGGTTCCTTTCTTACTTATAGCCAGCTCTGCTGATCATAAGCAAAGAATCGAAGCTGGTTGCGTCAACAAGTTCAGTACAAAAATTGGCTTTTCATAAAGAGTCCTTGCATAAAGCAAACATTTTAGTGTAAATCTTTAAAAATACAATTTTGAGGATTTCAAATGTTCATTAAAAGTGACCAATGCTGTATTTTATCTTTAAACCTTGACTTTATTATGATGCAGCCATCTTGTTTGAATTCCATGAATTATTTAATATGTTCTTTTTTTAAATCAAGGCATCAGATTCAGCTCCAGCTTATTTGAAACCCTGTACTAAAGTGTACAATATCTGTTGTAGCCTAAGCTGAAGCCATGGTTTCAAAAAGCTCTATTGGCCCATTTTACGATGGGCAGCGCACTTACACTCGCTATCATACGAGTCCCCATAAAATCCTGTCCGCCATTTTGGGAGTTAAAATGAACGCAAAGAAATTAATTCCCAAAATTGTGGAAATGGTAGACGTACATTTTAACAGGCAATTTGTCCAGCATAGACCTAAAGGTACCAGCAGATTTTCTAACCAAGCTTCTTGTTGGTTGTGCTTGTAAGAAAAGGAAAACCCAGACATACTCACAAGATGACTTCATCATATTAATGGTCCCTACAAGTTGTTACTCGGTTGTTTTTTATCTTTTATGGAGGTTTACAGCAGTACCATTGAAATATCTCCAGAAGATCTCAACAGTTGTAATCAAAACCTTTACAAACTTGGATTGTTCCATGTTGCTCCAGCAAAACTTCAATAGACTGTGCAAGTCTCGCTCGAACCGGAACGAGAAAACGCGTTAAACGAAGAACATTTTTTTTTCTGAAATCAAATGTTTGTTTTAAATTATATCTGAACAAAGATTTTGAAAAATTGGGAGACTGCCAACATAGGGCTAGATAGCTCAGTTGGTAGAGCGCCTGCACGTTAAACCGGAGGTCGTTGGTTCAAATCCCGCTCTAGTCAATTTTTCTTTGTTCAACCCAAAATCATTTAAAAATTTACCCAGTCAGTTTCCCTTGTGGTTTATTATTTGATATCTGATTTAAAAAGTCGCATCCCCTTAAGGTGATCCGCTGCCGCTTCCCAGGTTGTATCGTATACTTGGGTGTGATCCCTGGCTACACGGCAGTTTACGGTTGAATGGCTTCTGACTGGCACCCCCCGAACAAAGATATTGAAAAATTGGGAGACCGCCAACATAGGGCTAGATAGCTCAGTTGGTAGAGCGCCGGCACGTTAAACCGGAGGTTGTTGGTTCAAATCCCGCTCTAGTCAATTTTTCTTTGTTCAACCCAAAATCATTTAAAAATTTACCCAGTCAGTTTCCCTTGTGGTTTATTATTTGATATCTGATATAAAAAGTCGCATCCCCTTAAGGTGACCCCCTGCCTTCCGCTTCCCAGGTTGTATCGTATACTTGGGTGTGATCCCTGGCTACACGGCAGTTTACGGTTGAATGGCTTCTGACTGGCACCCCCCCGAACAAAGATATTGAAAAATTGGGAGACTGCCAACATAGGGCTAGATAGCTCAGTTGGTAGAGCGCCGGCATGTTAATCTAGAGGTCGTTGGTTCAAATCCCGCTCTAGTAAATTTTTCTTTGTTCAACCCAAAATCATTTAAATTATATCTATGAAGAAATGTGAACAATAGAAATACTCATTACAGTTTTTATAATATGTATTTTAGCTTTTATATTGAATACACAAATAATTTTTTAATTATTATTGAAACTCGATCTTGACATTTTAGAAACCCCTTTTGTAAATCTACCCCCGAATAATTTGCAACTACTAAAAGCTTGTTTATACGCGTTAAGTTAACGCGTGATGCAGTCTAAAGAGGACGCTGACGCCTCAACGACCAATGAAAGGGCTTTTCATCCCGCGCGACCAAAACAAGCATTTACATAATTTTGTGATCGGAGGTGGGCACAAATTCTTAATTTTTTGCAAGTTACCGGAAGCTGAGGTCAATTTTAATTCTCGGGTTTTCTTCGTTATATTGTTGAATTGATTTTACTTTCATATTGTTTATCACTTAGTATTACATTCCCAACAACATATATAACTTTCATGGTCATAAACTATTAGTTAAACTAAAATAATTGACCAAACAAAATCTCACCCACAAACTCCATATGGTTGGGACCACGGAAGTTGAAATATGCGCGAGACTTGCACAGTCTATTTCAGTGGTGCACCCCCAGCCTGCTTTCAATTTATAGTCATTTTTATTTATTTTAAAAACAAAAAGGGAGGGGAAATTGTTGCAAAAAGCACTGTTAAAGGCACTGAAAGTTGAGGGAGACATCCTGAAAGCCTTCTTTCCTGAATTAGTTTTTTATTTTCTCAGGCCCTCCAAATGCACATGTACATGTACATTTGAATAAGAGGCACAAACCTAATAATGCATCCAGTTTGCTCAAAAATGTTGGCTTCTAAATAAAATATGGTAATGATTTGATCACTGCAATATCTAATGAAACTTAAAACCAAGGGTGGTGCCTTTACATAAACCCATCACTTGGATCAGTCCTTGCAATTGTCTAATTGATTGGCACACCTTTTCACACAAGTTAAACAAACATACTGCCATGCCTCACAGGTTGAAACCCTTCAGGGCACTGAATCAATAGGGAATGGACCATGGGGGTTTTGTGGGTGATGAAAAAAGGAACAGTCCACAGTAACTGATTTTGATCTATACTATCTCTCAGAATAATCTTAATTAAATAAATTGTTGAGAGTATTTGTGGAGTCAATAATTTGTGCTCTGATGCTTCACGGAACGATATTGATGTAATCCTCAATGGCAGAGCCAGCCTAATGAAAGACACACATTGATATCAGAAAAGATGACTTAAATGTTGTACAACCGTCTTCTGTCTTATACTTAAAATAATTATTATTATATATTAGATTCCCTTTTTGTAGTAATATTAACAATCTAGGAATAATGTTTGAATGCCATCTACAGAACTTTAAAAACACATACAAAATTAAGTGTTTTTTATTTATGTCATGACATCAGAATGTCTCAACCCACACAATTTCTTAAACTGTACCTGAATCTAAAACAAGCATACTTGTACGTGTACATTGCAGATAGTGACTTGTATGTACCAGATAGTATCCATTTGCACGCGGTAGGGCTAGACTTTTATTTTACAATATAAATAGCAATAGCAATGGTAATTATGACATCAATAATATTTTGTAAAATTAATAAGTTGTAAATTTACTCCAAGAGTTACTTGCATCTAAATGTAAAAACAAGATTATGCTACAATTCCTGACTCCTCAACCTGTATGCTTTTTAAAGTTTCCAGAGAATTATTTTTCAAAAATGAATTTTTTTCGGTGGTTTTTCACTCTGTAGGTGTGCAAGACATCCAGTATTACCAAGTCCCAAGTAAATAACTTGTGGGGCATTAATTAATGTACAAATAAATTAACTGCTTTGCATATTGGTGGAGAATTGGATGTTGTAAAATTTGTGTGATTTGACTGAGACAAATATTATTTTAAAAATTAATGTATTTCAGTCCAAAAAACTGTGGTTTCATATTGTTTGTAGGTGTGACACTTTGAATGTATAAAGAGTGACTTTGCAAATGGGTGATTTGTTAGGGCAAAATCTAATTGGAATTGTTTACTTAGTTAAATGTTCACACATAGTCTTACGGCAATAAGATCCGATTAATATTTCAGATGTAACTCCAAAGTAGTACTTTAAAAAGTGAGCACATTAAACCCTTGTGTATAGTTTGAACATATGGGCTCATTTGCAAACATGATGTTAAAGGGTCTCGTAATGAAACCCCATAGTTGGGGGCTATATCAGTCTTTTCCAGGATTGAAAGGGGGGGTAGGGGATGCTAGCATTGATCTAAATGGGGCAGATTATGAGCAGGCTACCATGAACTGTTTTACAATACCCCTAATAAAGATTCTACCTTGTGATTGGTTTAGTGTGAGTTATACCTTTGCATTATTTTTACTAGAAAGCAGTGCTGTACCTGTAGCAACTATACCAATGTACTATAACCGTAGCAACATCAGCTTCTAGGACTGATGTTTAAACTGCAACTACCTTGTCGATTCTAGCAGCTGTCTATTTTTTCTTGGCTCTGTCTTGTCAATTGATTGTAGATGGAGCTTGGGGTGGGGTGAACTCTCCCACATCAGTCTAGATGCCACTGTCAATATTCCATCCGTGAAAGTTACTAAATTTTTGAAAATATAAATGGCATAGTGCAGTAGTGCACAACCTAGAGTATCCAGAAGAATGGACACTAGGCTCTGCCACTTTTGCTTTGGGCCACAAAGTACAATTTGTCACAGTAGAAGTAAAAAATGGCTCCTAGAAAGAACAAGAAAACAAACTAGGGCATGACTTTATATGAAAAACTATAATAAACCTTTTTTGAAACACAATTTTGTTCGTAATTGCTTACAACCTTTTACCACTTGGGCTTACTGTCATTACAGTGTCCTGCTGGGCAGAAAACACTACACAACTTGACTTGTTGCTCTTTAGCAACTTTCAACTTAAAACAAAGGGGGTGGGGTGAAACCTATGATGCACAGTTGTAAACCTTACTTACTTGGGCAGAAACCTATTTGGGGGTATGTCTCCCCCTCCCCCCCCCCCCCCCCCCACCCTACCACTGCTCGAAAATGACCACAGCATGAACGTGCCAAAATGAGCGCATTGTTTATGGTATTTTGTTTCACTTGAAAAATAATGTAAAGAAAATTGATGTGTGTGCATAAAATATCCTGTGACAACAAAAGGTATAGAATTTAATCACTGTGACACTGATTAATTAATCTGGCAACAATTAGAAAACTAGGGATGCCTCCCTCATAAGTAAACTTGATCACTGAAGCTCACGAGCCGGAGGGAACCTGTAACCAAGTGCATGCTTGCTGGGTTTTTTTACGTGCAAACCAAAGGCTTTACAGTCTCTGCCTCTCTGCCCTTTTCATTGTTGACCTCTACTATTCAAACCCTATTGACCGACCGATGACCACTGCGCGTCCCCGGTATTCTAAAAGAGCGCCCTCCACAGCTAAACGTCGGAACGGGAGAAGTTGTGAAAGTGTGCTTGTCTTCTTCTTTGTTTTCAAAACTGACGACTAGCATTTCCGAATTCAGTTGAAAAGAAATTTCCAACAATTAAATCGAACAGTACATGAATAAAGGTCACACTTCCTTTAAGGTGAAAGGCGAGTGTTTTTTGCCAAATCAAAGTTTTAAAAAATAGCAGGTATAATATTCTTTTTAATCGAGGAAGTTACAAACTTTTTTATAAGACAAAGGAAGACAAAATCCGCAATTCTGCTTTTGTCGAAACCACCTGCCTATAATATTTGCATGTCACATGCATTTCTTGCACTGTATGCTTGGTATACGTGAATATACTATCTCTTTTTTTTTCTTTCATTAACAGCACAATCTGTCAATTCGTTTTCTTTCGGCTCAAAATCGGCGATGCAACTTTACCGGGCACAGCAACCATTTAGAGAAGCAACGGGTACATCCAACTGTCTAAAATCATTTCATTTTATTAAATTTTCAGCGGTTGTTTGACTCGGAATGAAACTCAGTTAATATTGGAAACATGTGCTGGTATGATTTTTAAGAAACATTATCTGGCAAGGTATTGTAGTTTTTAATATGCAAATCTGGTCAGTCTTTTCGTTGACAAAAGATCAGCTGAGCAAAAATACTTTCAGGATGTCAGTAGGCCTACTTGTACAACAAACATTTATAATACTGTATATTTGGTTTTCGGTATTACCTTGTTTTTATCTACTTGCTAGTCTGGTGGGTAGATTCTGTTCTTTTGAGAACTTGTCTTGCTATTTATTTTACTGCCGCGGAGTATTCGGGAGACTTATCAGTTCTGAAAAGAACTGTCCTGCTTTTTATAAGAACATAATATACCCAGCAAGAAGATATACACATGGTGTTACCGCAAACCAAATATTATACATTGATACCTCCATGCAATGCTTCAAATCCCACATCTAGAATACTTCTATCACAAATAACTTTTATAGCGCTCATTGAAAATGTTGACTTAAATTTGTATGGTATATGGGGACTTGCACAAATCTCTCAAATTTCTTAAATTAATGATAAAAGATATCTTTGGTATAGTAATTTGTTTGTGTGAAATTCTGCAAGAACCCTCGAGGATTTGACGTCAAGGGTAAGTCGAATGGTCCAGTATTCTCTGAAAACTAACACCGCGTGTTTGAGAGTTGGAATTCAACAATGAGCATAAATTATTCTGTCTGACGGTTGACACCTATCTTGTAATTCTCGTATTACTATTTAATTTATTTTATTTATAAAACATGATATGTATGTCGACTCTGAAATGGATCAGCCTCCGGCGCAAAATCTCCACTTTCTGAATCTTTTTTTCATGAGCAAGATTGGGATGGAATTCCTGGCGTTAACAAAACACCTTCGAGGAAAAACAAGTGTTTAAGGTTGAGCTTGGTAATGTTTGTTTCTTTTTTCGCCTTACCCGTCTGCTTGACAGACCGTTTGCGAATTAGTGGCTTTAGCTGTGATTGTGGCTACAGCTACTGCTTTGTAACCATGTTTGTTAACATGCGTTGAAGCAGAGTCTACTCATAGCAACAACCTTAGCCGACAGTTCGGACACAGCCTACGACTGTCTTCGGTTATAACTTGTGTAATATCCCAAAACATCTCGGATGAGGACAATCATTCACATACACACATGCAGCTCTGTGTTGATTCACTCTGTGGACATTCCTTTGTTATGTACACTTTAGGAAAATCCTATTCTTCAACACTGTACAAAAAACCCAGTGTGGACGTTGAGTGTTTCCAGTCCACATGTGGACCTCTTTTGTTCTCAGGTCCACACTTCGTATGTCGCATTAAAACATACCTAACACCAGTGTTAAGTTTATGCTTAAAGTAAGCTTTCAGAAAAACACGATCTTTCATACGTCAGATACTCAGTAAACAAGTTACTTGACTCGTTACAAACTGTCAAATCTGCGATTCGTTTTTATTAAATCCATTAACCCCGTTTCCCCGCCACGAGACCCTTCAAAGTGAATTAAACTTTAATGGTTTATCACTACATGCGAGTCAATTACAAGACAGTGTGATTTGAAGCTGACATTGCATCTGCCAATCAATTAAGTTCCCCCAGGGAATCTGAGTGAAAACATGACTTTGTCACGCTGTCACCTTCAAGTCGTGTTCCCTGTAGTGATGAATACTGATTTACAATCCTACAACTGAGGACCAGTCTATTTAACCCCCTTCTAGCCTCGATTTGGTCACATTGATTTTAATGAAAGAACAAAATATATTGCATTTAAAAAAAACTATCCCAGATCAGAATTGACCTGTGGTTTCGAAAAAGGCCCCAAGCCAGGCTCTCCGTGTATGGTGGCGTAAGTCTCGTTCGCAATGCCCATTTTATGGACACTCCGTGTAAGGGGGCGTAAGACTCGTTCGCAATGCCCATTTATGGATTCTCAATTCGTCAACTAAACTCACCATTATCTGTATCTGTATCTGTATCTGTATTGTTGAGCCGGCAAAAAAATGTCTAAAGACACATCACACCAGCTTTGCGCATTGTGTGGATGGGATGGCTTTTTGATATCATTTTAAATGACGCTGTGTTACGTCTTGGTTTTAACCGGTTTTTTGGTTGTTAATGTTAGTGCAAAATATTGCCGTAATGCAGGGAATGCCTTCTTTAGCCGGTGTCAGATGCAATTGTGTCCGCCATGCAATACTGTCCGCTCCGGACACTTTTGCATATTATGCAATCGTGTCCGGGGCTATGCAAAACCGTCCGGCGGACATGTACATGTACATGTATGTGCGTAAGCTAGCGTGCATGCACTGAAAGTACGTATGCACATGTGCAGCATGAATATTCACGTATTTTATGATTGCAGCGAATACCCAACGGCCGAATATTTTCCCATAGACTACGACGGGGGAGGGGGGTTTACCTCTAGTGAGGGCGCTATTTTTTGTTGTGGTCTGGCTGACACACGTTCACGAGTTGTTTTTCCATGCAAGTTTTACGTCAAAGATCTCCTTTTCTAATGGCCTTCCTATAGCCAAGGATCATACATACACAGTTGTTGAATATTACAACTACACTTGACTACACTACGTATTGTTGTCACCAATAAAGTAAAAGCACAACAGTAGAAGACAGTTTCATGTGCAGTCTCATTGCAGCAACGTGTTAGACTATTTTCGATTTCATCACAATCTGTTTTCTTATTTTCGCGGGGAAGGGGGTACTGCAAGGACGGTTTTGCACGGGAGCGGACACGATTGCATATGCAAATGTGTCCGGGCGGACACAATTGCATTATGCAGCAGCGTCCGGGCGGACACGATTGCATATGCAAAACCGTCCGGCGGACATTATTGCATATGCAGTATTGCATAGAGGACATGTAATTGAATGCGACACCGGCCGTAGCAGATGAGTTACCCTGTGTACATTTTGTTGTGGAACCTCGCTCCCAAGAAGTGATCAACCCACTCTCCCCTCTCCCCAAAAGCGGTGAATCAATTGAATGCCCTAAACAACCACGACAACAAACTTAGTTCATTTGACTTTTGTTTTTTTTGTACATTGCAGTATTTTATTATAAACAACACTGAATAAACAGACATTACAACCAACAAAATTAAGATACAGATCCTCTCTATACATTACGACTTCACGGGAGTAAAAAGTGTCACAATCTGTTAAAAATCCCGCCCACAATGTACTTGTAAATAAGGAAAACACTCTATGCTTGGTTAGAAATTAAAAACTTCAAAGAAGCAGATTTTTGCCCTTTGACATGCACTTATGAAACAATTAATGCCACAGCCACCAACGCAAATTTGCAAAACAAATAAATATGGAAATTCTGTGGGGAAAAATTCACGGCAAATGTTTTTTAAAACGCCGAGGACCTACAAGTTGATTATATCATATAGCTCCCTAAAATTCTGTGCGATTTTACAAGATAACCTGATGCCAGCAGTGGTTGTGGGTTTCAACATTAAAACGGTGGCAGATTATATATGATTAAATAAAGACTGGTTAATGAGCTGATAATTAGTGATGCTAAAGAGACTAAACTCGTGTATAATGTATAATGGTGTATCATCCTCATTGTCAACCCAGTGTATGGGCGTGAGGTCTCATCATTCTCAATGGGTACCACAAGGTTCTATCTTGTGTCCTTTTCATCGTATATGCATTGTAGATCAATAACTAGACACTAAAGCTTACGGCGCTGGTAAAATGGGCACTCTTCACCCAAGACATGAAAAGCTTCGTATGAATGTTTAGCTTCAACATAAAAATTATCACTCAAAACTTCTAATTGAAATCGGACATACACTGGTTTCGAAAAATATATCACCAGCCAAACACTATTTACATATTTATCTTAAACACTTTTAATAAATAAATCTATGACTACAATAAATGAGTCAAGAACCTCATGTATATAATTATAGATTTGTTTTTAAATATTATAAGGTATTTGTGACGTAACACTAATATTAAAATACTTATACACCATTTACACATCATCATTATAACTGAGACATAATTATCTTGATTTAAACATGGATTTAGTTTCATTCTAAGGCGCTCTTGTTCTGTAATTTTCATGTATTTTTTAACATAAAGTTCCAATTCCCTCTGATCACTTCTTTTCTGTACATTATATCAATAACATTTGTTTAGATATACTTTATACAAGGTAACAAGTTTAAATCAAGTTGATGCAAGACTGCTCTGAGAAATTGTAGTTGGGATGTAGTCCTCTGAGATTCGGGCGAATTATTCCGCTGTAGAGACTCTATACACTATCGTGTGCAATGTTTTGCAATATGAAATTTAATTTCAGAGGTACCGTATTTCATATCAGTTACCTTTAATTATGGGTGAAATCTAAGAAATGTAATTATTTGCAAAAATAGACTCTCGTGCATTGACGCGCGCGTGACCCCATGTGACGTCACTTCCGCGAGGTCACTTCTGAGCAATGACGTCACTAGATAAGTTTGAGAAGTGTCTCAACCCGCACAATTCCTTAAACTGTACTTTAATCTAAAATAAGCAATGTTGGTACAGACAAGATTCTTGTTGTGCTGCTAAAAAAACTGTGCGGACACAAACTATACACAACTACTTATGGATAGATACATCACCGCATGCGTGCTCAACTTCACGAAAACAAAATTCTTACAATTCGTTCTACCGCCTCATAGTTTAAGCATGGAGGAAGGAATTGGTTTCAATTACTGCAAACCAGTTGACCAATACTTCGCAGGGTCTCATGGGGAAATATGAAAATGTTATCACGCAAAGCTCCGTCTTTTCTTTTATGCACTATTTCAATTCTTCCTTTACAGTTCTCACATTGAATTCGATCAACATATCCTGTTTACGTACAGCAACCCTTCACACACACATTCTTGTCAACGCTCTCCCTCACCCGACTGTCTTTCTCAAATTTTCTTTATTTCTGTATCTCCCCACAATACACAACGACGTCCTCTGCCCTTCTTTAGTTCTTCACCGCATGCACTTTTTTGCCCGGCCCCCACAGCCTGTTTTCCTATTGTCAACCTCCTTCCTGATCTATGACACACGCTGTGAATGAACAATAGCTCGGGGTCGACGAGACTCCTTTGTCAATACCACGGACCGAAAGACGCAGTGTTCCAAACGTTACGGATAACATTATAAAGAGTCCATAATAAAGATTTGGTTCCATAATTTGTTAACCGATTTTTTTTTCCAAAGGGCGCCATACATTTTTTTAACGTACAACCTTAATTTTGAAATGGGGGTATTTCACTTGTGGCTGAATAGAAAGTGGTTCACAGTGACTTTTTGACAAAATTCATTATTTGAAAAATTTTGTTTGAAATTCTTGGACCGAGGATACAAGAAAGTGTCCCACTTACGAGTATTGACGGAAGATGAAATTCAATTTGAATTTAAAATTCTCGCATCTGGAATGTTTACACAATAAATTATTGCCAATCCGCATCATTTGGCGAAAACATTTTTTATTGTCGAACTCGATTCTGATTGCCTATCTCATCGTTTCCAATTTATCACATTGCCACCAATTTATCATAATACATCCATCCTCATGTTTATCTCTCGGCAAACCTTTCTCACATTTATTCACATCCAACCACGTCCTGCATTCTTTATTATTCATGTGAAGTTTTCTTTGTCCATTCCCCTTTAAAAAAATCTCAAGTCCCAAATCTCATCATTACCTTTCCAGTTCTCTACATCAACGCCACTCCATCATTCTTCACCCTGCCCCAGCGATCCACACTCCCCGCGGTGCCTCCCTCATCTGTGCCTCTGTCCTCTTTTCTCTCTCGAAATTGAAATTCCTTTAACGTTTTACTTTTCGAACTCCTTCTTACACTCTACAAAACTCCCGGTTCAGAATCGAGTCTTATTCCGGTCAGAATTAACCCATATTCCTGGTCAGAATTAACCCATATTCCTGGTCAGAATTAACCCATATTCCTGGTCAGAATTGACCCGCATTCTTGGTCAGAATTGACCCGTATTCCTGGTCAGAATTGACCCGTATTCCTGGTCAGAATTGACCCGTATTCCTGGTCAGAATTGACCCGTATTCCTGGTTAGAATTGACCCGTATTCCTGGTCAGTATTGACCCGTATTCCGGGTCAGAATTGACCCATATTCCTGGTCAGAATTGACCCGTATTCCTGGTCGGAATTGACACGTATTCCTTGTCAGAATTGACCCGTATTCCTGGTCAGAATTGACCCGTATTCCTGGTCAGAATTGACCCGTATTCCTGGTCAGAATTGACCCGTATTCCTGGTCAGAATTGACCCGTATTCCTGGTCAGAATTGACTCGTATTCAGGGTCGGAATTGACACGTATTCCTTGTCAGAATTGACCCGTATTCCGGGTCAGAATTGACCCATATTCCGGGTCAGAATTGACCCGTATTCCTGGTCAGAATTGACCCGTATTCCTGGTCAGAATTGACTCGTACTCATGGTCAGAATTGACTCGTACTCCTGGTCGGAATTGACACGTATTCAGGGTCGGAATTGACACGTATTCAGGGTCGGAATTGACACGTATTTCTTGTCAGAATTGACCCGTATTCCGGGTCGGAATTGACCCGTATTCCTGGTCAAAATTGACCCGTATTCCTGGTCAGAATTGACCCGTATTCCTGGTCAGAATTGACCCGTATTCCTGGTCAGAATTGACCCTTATTCCTGGTCAGAATTGACCCGTATTCCTGTTCAAAGAGGTCCGACCCATTTCTGGGTCAGTGTGTCCCGGAATCTGTGTCAAACTGACCCGAAACCGGGTCAAACTGACGCAGAAACTGAGCCAAAATCCCCATTTTTAACTAGTTTCCAGGTCAGTCTTGGCCATTTCTGACCTGTGGGACCCGGAATCCGGGTTAATTCTGACCCTGGTGTTTTCAGAGTGGATTGTATCCCTCCTTCCATATCTAAACTCGCTTGCCACTCACTCAACCTTCTTCATTAACTCTCCCCTTTTCCATACTTTCCCCATCAATATCTCCTTTCTCTTCCACCTCCATCTTGTATCCTATCATCTCTACCTATAAGGCAAAGCCAAGGAACTTTACCAGAGGGTAAACTCATCCGCCTAAATGTTCCACCATGAACATGCCCCGGAAGTAAATGGCTCCCTTATTTCTAAATGTTCCACCATGAACAAGCCCTGGAATTAAACGTATTTCTTCTTTTCTTGTTATCCCGTCCTCTTACCTGTTTGATCTTTTGTTTCCCTTGTCTTGCCAGAACCTCAACTGTTTCATCTTTTAAAAATCGCAATCGTAACTTTAAGGCCATTTTGTGACATATACACCAACTATAGCTATACCGGTATAAATCTATTTAGCCACCGCAATGGTGGATATTTGAATTTTTCCCTGCACAATATACCAAATCGACAATATTTGTGTCCACTCCTTGTGTTTATTGTGAAGTCAACCTATACCCTATGGTTTACCCCATTTGCTAGACGTCACGCCCAGTTGCCCCAAATAGATACAGCTCCACATTCCTCACTACAACCACCAGCGAAAAACCACTATAACATTTACAACATACCAACAACTTCAAAATATGGGTGGATGGTTTCTTAATACGAAGTAGTAAGGGTAAAAAAAAATCAACTCTAAGTGTTAAGACCAACAGCAATGGTTTAGGTGGATTATACATGAACAGCAAACATAAAACAATCAAGACTAATGTTGGGACATCAACCATCATTAAAACACAGATAGTAGATTAATATGAATCCTTGAATAAGACGAGGTATCAAACTCTAAAAACCCGTGCCATGCAAAGTTAATACATCACACATCCAACGATCGTGCCTATACACTGTCAATAGACTGTGCAAGTCTCGCGCGCATTCGAACTTCCGGGACCATAGTTAAACCCGTTTAACCATCACGAATCTGCGTAAGGGGTTTCTAAAAAGTTAACATCAAAAAAGCATCCTTGTCCCAGAGTTTTAATTGTTTCCAATAATATTAACACACTTTTGTGTATTTTTTCAAAAGCTAAAACCTAATTTCATAAAATTGTAATGATTTATTTTGTTGTTCAGATTTTGTCATGAGATAAAATTTTAAACAAAGATTTGATTTCTGAAATAAAAATGTTCTTCGTTTGACGTGTTTTCTCGTTCGGATACGCGCGAGACTTGCACAGTCTATAGTCCCGGGTTAGAACTTAGATTATGGCTTCCACAGGACCTGACCCATAACCGGGTCAGGCTGACCCTGAAACCGGTAAAATTAAAGAGAGCTTTTGACTCAGATTCTGCCATTTTGACCCCTTCTGAGTTCTTTTTGACACAGATTCCCAGTCCTACTGACCCAGAAATGGGTGGCACCCCATTGGACACGGACACCAGGTCAATTCTGAAATGACCCGGGAGACAAGAGTAAATGTTACGAAAATTACCCACATGTCATTTTTGAAGAGATTTGTTCGAGTCTTAATCCCCTCGAAATCCCCAAGAAACTGATCTTGCATGGAACTAATAATAGAACCAAGAAACGGGCCTTAGAGAAATGCTGCGAGCAAAATATTGATTAAAAACAAAGCCCCTATGAGAATTTGCTTAGGACATTTATAAGCCACTTTGTAACTTCTGCTAGTAAGCCACTTTGTAACTTCTGCTTGTACATGTGCCCGAATTTGTTGTAACCAAACCTGTTTGTGTTTTAGCAACTCTGTGTAGACCATTGTTTACAAAAAGAGTGACATTTTGTACATCACATAGTCTTTCTTTTACTGTATAGGCAAGATATTACATTGGTCATACGGGAAACTGTAAGTTTTGTGTTACAATTTCAACATAGGGCTAGATTCAAGAATTATAAGTTGAACAGCTGAACAAGTTTTTCTTCGTTAAGTTGATATACACTGGACAGAGCAATAAAATATAAGATATAAGATATATATGGATATCAAGCAATCTCTATAATCGCAAGGGTTTAGGTTTGGTGTTGAAATTTGCAGACCATGCAAGATTGCTAGTCAAAGTTTAACAAAAAACCTTTGCGATCAAATTCTACAGTGGTTCAAAATCGCCAACTACCGGCACACAAGAGCGCATCGAACGCATAATGACGTCCTCTGTAAAGTTATTTAATAACTCCTGCGCCTGAACTTATTCAAGCATACATCCTTCCATGAACGTTGCTCATAAATTAAGTTTTTTTACATTAGGTAATAGTTCAAAACAAATCTTTTACTACTCCTGCAACTTCTAATTTTATGTAAAACAAGCCAGAACTCAATAATCCCATGAAGAGATCAATAAAGTGGGCTTCGAAGATGTCCAGTCCAACGTGTCGGGAGTACCATATCAACAAGGTGATGAAAATGTGTTGATGGCTCGCCACAAATCTATCTCTTTTTCTCTGAATTTCTTGTAATGACCTTGTGGCCAAAATATGACACAATTCCGGATAAATTGCCTCGCTCGATTAACCAAGGAAGAGAGGGTGGCTAGCAGCCTCTCCTGTCGCCAAGCTACACCGAAGAGTCCGACGAGACGTTGGTGTAATTTGTAGGGCTTGGCCGCGGCACATTGGTGCGCCGTGTCGACTGGAATCGACTCACGTCACCGCTCGCCGTGGCGCGTTCCCCCGCGCGCCCTCTCCGGCCACACGAGAATGCATTGAGGAAGCCCTGTCGGAATCTCTTATTCATGAAACAGTAGACGATCGGGTTGACGCAGGCCGATGCGTACGTCATCAGCTTGAAGATGGTGACCTCGGCCCGGCCGAAGTGCTCGCTGGCGCTCTTCTCCGAGATCATGATCCAGATGTTGCCGACCCAAGAGGGCGTCCAGCAGATGAAGAACAGCGCCACGATCACAATGAGCATCTTGACAACGCGTTTCTTGGCCCCGCTGGTTGAGGTACTCCGCATCGTAGCCGCCGGCTTCTTGTCGGATTTCTTACTTTTTTTCTCGTTGAGACTACAGGAGGCTTCATCTCCCATGTTCTTCATTGCCATCCCGTTCTCCCTTTTCTCTGCGGATGAAAAACATAATTCAAAATAAAAAGCATCAATCATTATCCAAGATGTATTCGCAAGTACTCATTTTAATGGGTTTCTAAACTATATAACACAATAACTCTGTAAACATCCTTAACAAATTCAAGACAATTGGTCTTGGTTCGGTTACATAATTATATTTGAAACTCAAGATGGTGGTACACCATAAATGGGTCCGTTCGTCTCGAAAGTTTTCCAGAGCTATTTTGCCAATGAAAACAGGTTCAAGATATCCCCAAAGACTCTCCAATATAAACTTCAAGGTGCCAGAATAGTTCCCCATCTAGCCTTGGTCTGATTTTCAAATACAAATCTCTAGGTGCTAGACTAGTTCCACATCTAGCCTCCGTATGATTTTCCATATATATACCTCAAGGTGCTAGACTACTTCATCATCTTTCAGTTTGATTTTCCAATATAAGCATCAAGGTGCCAGACCACTTGCCCAGGCCATCTAGCCTCGGTATGATTGTCAATATAAACCCCAAGGTGCCACGCTACTTGTCCACAGCCTCGATATGATTGTCAATATAAACCTCAAGGTGCCAGACCACTTGCCCATCTAGCCTCGATATGATTGTCCATATAAACCTCAAGGTGCCAGACTACTTGCCCAGCCTCGGTATGATTTTCCAATATAAGCATCAAGGTGCCACGCTACTAGCCCACCTAGCCTCGGTATGATTGTCAATATAAACCTCAATTTGCCAGACTATTTCCCCATCTTGCCTCGTTGTGGTAACTTGGTTTAAAATTGAAAGGGGAAAATCAATCTATGTCATTTGGGTTCGAGTGGTGCCTCAGCTGATTTTCCCCGTCTAAAATAAAACTGGATCAATATCTGACAAATACCCGCCCTGGGACCTACCATTATCAGCTCCACATTGTTCAAGCTTCATGCCTCTACGTAGCTCCCGGATTATAAGGCCATACGCAGCAATCATCGTAAAGAGTGGAGCCACCATAAGAATCACAAATAAACACATCTGTAATATTAACAAGCCATAGTAAATGTTCAATTTGTCAGGTTCCCTGTATATGCAATCAATGTTGAATTGAGATATATATCGAAAGGGACCAGACTATTTTAACCTTCCAGCCTCGGTTTGGTTACATTGATAACAAAGGACTATTGTGTTGGGCCGTGTCTGATTTAACGGTTTCAGCAGCGGCATGGCATGGTCGCTAGAGAGGCATTTTCTTGTTCTGGTTCTGGTGAAATACTGCATAATCTCCACATATCGGGATGTACACATGCATGTGACTGAGCAGCAAGCTTTACATAAAGTAGACCCCCCCCCCCCCCCCCCCCCCCCCAAATGATCTTGGGAGGAAGGAGAATTTGTAACAGTCTTTATGTGCAGGGGCTTAAAATGCAGTTGCAGCCTGTTGTCTAGTTCCAACCCTTGTCGTCAACAATGTTCGTCAACAACTCTGTTCGTCAACAACCCTGTTCGTCACCAACCCTGTTCGTCACCAATCCTTGTTCGTCAACAACCCTTGTTCGTCAACAACCCTTGTTCGTCAACAACCCTTGTTCGTCAACAACCCTTGTTCGTCAATAACCCTTGTTTGCCACCAATGCCGCAGCAGCTAGCAGCCACAGCCGTAGCCTAAGTCGCTTGATTCCGACACTCGTACAACAACAACAGCAAAACAGATGTTGTTTATGACTGAGTTTGATAGATGCTTAAACCAACACATTACAAGTTACCATAAGCCAGATACATGATTTGGTATGGAATGCCAAGGAAGTGATGTTTGAATTAGCTTTGCATGGTGCGGATCATTAGAAAACATGTAGTAGTAAATTTGCGGGTACAAAAATGTATAAGACTATTTTGGTTGAAGTGTTGGCTCTGACAAGAGCTGGTGTGGTCTCGACGTTTCGAACAACGGCGCACCCAAGGGGGGGGGGGGGGGGGGGGGGGGGGGGCTCGGGGGGCTTGAGGCCCCCCCCCCCCCCCCCCCCCCCCCCCCCCCAAGAGGGTCCACACACACACACACACACAAAACGGGGGAGGAAGAGGGAAGGAAAGAAAGAAAAAGAAAAAAATGGGGGAGGGGAGGAAGGGGAAGGAAAAAGAGCCGAGAGAGAAAAGTCGCAAATGTGTGTGTAGCTTTTGGTTTTTATTTCCGGTGGCAGTATTTTATTTTCTTCCTTTGCCACTCGCATTTTTCCCCCTGCCAAATTACTCTTTTATACGGGAGATTCGATAACGCGAGGTGCGAGGTGCGAGGTTAAAGATTTTGAACACCATTTTATGACAACTCCCTTGTAATTGTTTAAACTTGCAACAATAACATATTAAGCATTTGAAACCAACGGGCTAATTTGTCCAGGATAAAATATATCTCACGTCGTTCCGGCATTCAATGGTTTTTCCCCCTTATGGATTGCCTGTATAGTACTACACTTGAATTTGAGAAACGCCGGATAGTAATGTTTTTTACCCGCGATGTTTTTAATGAATATGCATGAAACCAGATATCGACCAGATCAAAAATGAATATAATCACGCGTTGCTTCTTTTCCACATTTTTCATTTTAGTCGGCTATGTTGAGGGATTAAAAAGGTCTGCAATCCTACCCTTTCCAAATTACACATCACATTCATGCCCTGGTTAAACTTATAATTTCATTTTTTAACAGTAATCTGATATAAATTATTATTATGTGACACCACTTTCGCAAAACAAAGGTTTATCTGTAGGATATGGGTTTGCCGCCCACTTATTCATGGAATTTGCCGCCCAGTGATGAAAAGTAGGTGGGATTTTTTAAAAATAAACGTAACAAATTTATATGGATCAGAAGTGCTTAAAAAGTACGTTTTTTCTAATTTTATGCATAAAGAGGCTTGATTTTCACCCCTAAAACGCCAAAAGCTCAGAGCTCCAGGGGGCTTTTCCCCCTGGACCCCCACCGGGGCTTCGCCCCTGGACCCCACCAGGGGCCGTAAGGCCGTCCCCTGGACCCCACCCAATACATTGGTTTGAGCCCCCCCCCCCCCCCCCATAATCCTGGGTGCGCCGTTGGTTTCGAACTAATACTCTGCTCGTCTTCAGGAGCAAGCAGAGAGTGCCAATGAGTATAGACTGTGTATCGCATTATCTGTTGGCTTAAAGAAAGTTTTTGCAAATTTTATATTGCGCAGAAAAATGCACATGGTTCAGTTTGGTAGTCAACTAACTGAAAGTGAAATATGTTTTCTTTTTCCGTGAATGTTCTAAAATATTATCAGTGCTTAACACACATCGGTGTATGGGTAAAACACAAATATTCTTCCATGCAAATTTAACTTTCTATTACCCAAAGCTAAAATATAGGGTTCGAACTGCCTCTTGCTACCGGGCAAGCTTGGTGGTTTTAGTGGTAAGACATCTTCTCTAGAGTGGCAAGGGTTGTGGGTGCGAATCCCACCCGAGTGATATGCCTTTGGATTTTATCACATGACTCGGGATAGTACTGAGCAGGCAGTGCTTATAAAACACATCTTTGTATGGTTACACTGTTAGAACTGGGGTATTAAAATTAACACCATGGGTATCACATAAAGATACCAAAAAAGAAACAACATTTACAAAATAGGTTTTAAAATAACACAAATTTCTGCAAACACAGTTACATTTGTGTTATTTTAAAGGTGCTGTACACGTTTGGTAATTGGAGCCCACTGTTTGTTTCAAGCCTTTATAATTGTAGGTATATACAATAAAACTAACCTGTGAAAATTTCACTTCAAAAGGTGGTCGCGTTTTTGAGATATCACCGAAAAACCGGAGCGAATATTTCCACGCAGGAAGAATATTCCCTACAGGAATACACAATCTGAGAAGCGTTACGGCCGTAACGCTTCTCAGATTCAAATTTGTGGGGGATAAAAAGTGATATATTTTTCCATAACCGTAGTACTTCGAAGTGAAAAGTTTCTCAAAAGGCATTATACTATCCAAAGCTGCTGTTCTTCTTACCAAGTAGGCTTTTATTGCCATTAATTTTCAGAGTCATTACCAAACGTATACAGACCCTTTAACACCCAATGGTGTTAATTTTGATTCTCTCTTGGGGTGCACACATGGTGTAAATTTTAACACCCCAGTTTTTGCAGTGTGAACACAAAACTATACAAATATTTCAGATTTCTTGTATGAAACGCAAATTTATAGGTGAATATTTTATCCTGATCGACAAAAAAACATGCTCAGTAAAACATGACTGGAATGCCTCCACATTTTCTCGTACACTTTTTATTATAAAATTCTGTTAACATTCATATAAAATATAAAATATAATCGGTGCCTCCTTTCATACGCATTTTGTAATGTTTCTCCAATATCAAATTACTATTATTTTCAGTCACGTAAATGAGAATTGACTTTCTAAACGATCAAGTCGAGTGAAATGTTTGCCATAGGCCCACCTTTAATCAAAAAGAGGCAACTTCAAATTGTTTATTATTTGTTCATTACTCATTGGTTTTGGAAAGTGTAATTGGCACTCGGTGTAAATTTTTCAATCAATAACCAGTCATATTAAAATATTTTATTTATTTATGATTAACCAGCCGATCCGATTTGACCTTTGAAAAATCAACCTGAACTGGTATACCAAAAAAAACTCACCCTATGAAACGTTCGATACAATGTAGCAGGCCATATCCTCTCGCATAAGATACGTGACAGTCAGATTGAAAACAATCAATTTTTAGATTAACCATCCAATTTGACCATTTACCAAATTGACCTAGACTGATCGACCCGAAACTCACCCTATAAATTGTTCGATACAGTGTAGCAGGCCATATCTCATCGCATCTGAAGACCGTGCCGCTGTTGAATGAGAATAACTTGCTGAAGATTACCGCTGGTAGATTGAGAAACAAGGCCACCATCCACACCCCAACAATGGCCTAGTTTCCCAAACGAAGCATTCGGGAAATAAAATCAGTAAAAACAGTATAAGTATTTTGAGTGACAAGCATTCCCGTTTTCAACAATGTTTTGCTCAAGTAGCTGTTTAAAATAGGCTTCAACTTCTTATATGTTTGAAGTTGCCATATGAGGAGGCATTCTGTACATGAGTAACCAGTTAACGAATTATAACCCTCTAATAAGTTTCTTTTATTCGTGCGGCAACATAGTATATGCCTACTCGATGACAAAAAATTGAAAATCAAAAGTTTCACTTTGAAAATCATTAAAAAGAAAAGAAACAAAGTTTAACATTATATAAAATCTTTCAAAACAAAGAAAAAATCACGGAGACTTACTGTTGCAAAGTGAATTTGGTTCATATTTACTGTTTGTCTAATGTTCCTATACATGCCAACTTTTTCTGTAGCCTCAGTTTAGCCATGAGCCCCTCCCCCAACTTCACTACTGATTTACCACGAGATTCTTCCCGATCTCTCGCTGGAAGGTGATGGGGGCCTTGTCCTCCAGACCAAGGCTGAACTATGGCCCGTTAGCAAACTTTCATGAATTGTCTTTTTTTGTCTACTCTTTCTGAATCACACCCTGTCTGCTGTTAAAACACCCACAAGTCTCCTATAGCTTCTCCCCTTTTTATGTTGTGGTCCTAAATTGCACACACTTTAAATCCCCCTCTCTTCCCCATCCCCATCCCCTCCTCCTCCCTTCCCCATCCCCTCCTCCTCCCTTCCCCATCCCCTCCTCCCCCCTTCCCCATCCCCTCCTCCTCCCTTCCCCATCCCCTCCTCCTCCCTTCCCCATCCCCTCCTCCTCCCTTCCCCATCCCCTCCTCCTCCCTTCCCCATCCCCTCCTCCTCCCTTCCCCATCCCCTCCTCCATTTTGTCACACCTGTCGCACAGTCATCGAAACCTACCTTGTACGCATGGGCTTTTGTCTGCCAGACACGTGACGACAAGGGGTTGCAGATGGCGTGGTACCTCTCCAGTGATATGACCACCATGGTCCATACCGACACCGTAACTGATATACCTGTAATATAGGGAACGTTACAACTTAGAAACCAGAAAAAACAAAAGGGGGACTTTGGAACGCTATAGGTGGCAGCAGACTTACAAGGTAAATTTTCATAGTTTGCGTCGTTTTGAGCATGCGCACATTAGCGAGAACTATGGATTTACCTGGTAAGTTTAATGCCATCGAGCGTCCCAAAAGTCCCCCATTGGCTAAGGACCAACTTTTTTAAAGCTAAGCAGAGAGGGTTACCAACCAAAAAGCCATGGCAAGAATGTTATTGACTGGTTGTCTGCCAATTATCTGCTTAGAATATTAATTTACCAAACATAACTGATAAAGAGCACCTACATTGTTTCCTATCAAAGGCAAAGTTAAGGTCAGGCCTATATGCGTGCGTTTCTTTGCGTGTGTGTGTATTACTCATTTGCTTGCAAAACACCCGGCAAGCTAAGCCATGTGCAAATAATAATTATGCGATGAAATTCCGCAAGGGTGGCTATGTTAGCAGTCACAACACTCACAGAAGTCTGATTGAATGTTTACTGAAACATGGTAGAATTTAATGCCTCAAAAGGTACATCATCAGTTGGTTATTTGTTGACGCCATGCATACAACCATTCTGTTTAACTTCGTCCATTATGCCGTCATGTTTTGGTGAATACAACGCAAGACAGTATTGCAGTGATTTTGTAAAAGTTCATTTATAGGTAAATGTGGCGATCGAATTAAGAAATTGCGACTTGTGGGAATCTTCAACTCCCACCTCGTCTCAGACAGTATAGACCTTTCCATTGTTGATAAACAAAGTGCGCCGGTTGGCATGGACGGCCGAATGTTAGCAAAACATTCAATCGTGTTAAAAAACATTTTCTGTAAAGATTCATACCTTCCATGATTGGTTGATTTGTTTCCAACAAATTTAACTTTATTTTTGAATATTTGTGTAACATTGCTACAAAGTATGGCTATCCGTTTTTGATTTGCAGTTATGGCTTTCCATAGTTTTCCAACATCGGTTGGCAGAAACTCGGGCTGTAACGTTGCAATAGGAAGGTCTATGTTTAGACGGTGTATGTTTAGACGGAGGTAAGAGGATTGGAACTAGCCTTTGTTGCCGCGAAGATTCGGGAAGTGTAGACCGCATGCGCCACTCGCACGTGTGGTGAAGCCATGAGGCCTTTCCCAACTTGATTTTACGGATTTTGTTGTTGTTGAATTATTCATAAAGTTTCAAACATAAGTTATTCATGTTTTTTTATGCAAACAAATAATGCGCTTAAAAGGTTAGCCAACCACAATGCGTTTAAGGGGAATGCATGCTGACTCCTCGCTTATGATTGGTTTGGAATCTAGCTACCCTGGGAAGGTAACAAAAATCAATAATAAAGAAAAACATTATAAATTCCTGACAAGTTGGAAAAGGCCATCGTGGTCTCCGGTTCCAGTCGCTTCTCGGTCGGCTATAAAAGCTCTCTAAGCCACGAAGGTCTTAACAAAAGGCTTGATTGGAACTTAATAATCAGTGAACCTTCCGATCTTAAAAAAAGAAGAATGTTTCTACTAATCCTGTTCCTTTTCCAACTGAGACTCAACCCAAACCAATGCTGACCACTGTATAGACCATGTTAACAAAATAGTGACTTTATTTATACACTCCAGGGCCTTTCTGGCCGGCAAGATACTGCGCTGGTCACGTGTGAATTTGTTTCCTATTATTTCAAGAGTTATAAAAGTAATCAGCTTATAACTGGTTTTAAGTGAACCTCTGTCTTCATAATTAAAATTTGTTAAAAATCAGACAGTGCGATCTCAATAAAAATGTAAGATGTTATGCTTTCTTCCATTGAGCTGTGTACAAATTGTACCTGCGGGAAGTCCAGGTTCTATGGTGCTTCTATATATAAAAAAACCCGTGATGTCACAGGTCACGTGGTCTACTCGGTTACCACATCGCCGTTGGCTATTCAGTAATAAACACTATAATTAGATGAGCTTGTGACGAAGCGTTGAGTTAATGAAAACCGTTGGAAACTTACCAATCATTATGTGAAAAGAAGATACCTATCGCCTTTTCCAATTAATCACCGAAATGAAGCTTCGCAAACAGATATAATTTAATCACAAATAGGCAGCGTTTTGTAAGACGGTCTTTTAAAATCTGGTGCTGTTTTTGTTGAATAATATCAAAACTATAGGCAAGGAACGGTGAAAACATTTCATTGTAGTTGTTTGTGAATTCTATTATCAACTATATTTTGTCTCGTGACATGGTAACTTTTAGTGATTTGTTTGTTTGGCTGAGAAGCTTACGAGTGTTCAGGGCTAGTCAACGTTTCCACTGGACCGCAGCCCCGAGGCCATTGATTATAGCATCGGGCATGTTAACTCATGACTGGAAAAGTCCGGCGGTCTTGTGTTTTTTGTTCATAACTATGTTCACTTTCAGTCTGATAATTCTCTTTCAATTCTGTTGAGTATTGACGAATTCTTACCCATAATAGAAATGAGATAAATATTCTCTTAATAAATGCTACTTGTTCAAGTTAAAACAGTTCAATGTTAAACTGTGTTTTCTTTCTCTCATTTCAGTTCTGGTCTTGCAAAAAGAAAGTTGGTCCAGTAAACAATTTGAGCGAGCCCTGAGTGAATCCGTAAAGTGGTGTCCCGTGCAACATAGAGGGGGTAGAGTGATCTCTTTTCTAACCTATGTTGGAGAAAACAACAAGATGCCGGATTGATAAAGGTATGTGCGTGTAACGGAAAGCAAATTTTCAATTGGATCTGTTTGAAATTTGCATTAGAAAGCATTTTGTCTTGATAACTTTGATTACAAAACCATTGCCTATAGTCACGGCATTATAATTTTTAACTTATAGTCTGGCTCGTATCCGAACATGAAGACCCGTTACAGCGCGTTTTTTTTGTTCTTCTTTTTAAACACAATAAAAAGAATAAGGCAACATAAGAATTCAGGTTGCTAAGATGTTTTTCCTATGTGAAGCTCTTATAGCTTAACAGATTTAACCCCTGAGCAAAAAAATCAAGAAGGGAACCAGGCATCACGTGCAGCGTATTTTGCGTGTCATTTCAGCTGGTGACCGATTCCCGTAAGTTTAGTGTCCTGCTCAGAACATCTTCATAAAGACTGAACTTCGAAAGGCTACTGGCCTCTGAAGGTACGGGGTTCAATAACTTCACTCGAAACAAAATAATGCTATCAACACATTTTGAAACACACATATAAAAATGTTAGCCAAGGAAATTGTTTGGCGGTTAAAGTCAAAAGGTACCTGATGATGCACCTGTTCCAAGCCAGAATTGCGTTACAAGACAACGGAAGTGGCTATCAATTTAACATTAAGTGGTTGAATGAGTTTAATTCAATCTGAAACAGTGGTAGGTCCAACCAGTCTAGTGTAAAAGCGTCAATCGGACAATAGTCGAAACGTGATGTATAGATTCCACACGGGATTACGTGCGATGCTGCATGTTTCCTCCAATTGGCTGAATATTTTTGTCTGGGGACTCCCGGCAACGAAATTACATTTCACGCCATCTCAATTTAGACACTCTGCTCTAATTGAACGCTGGTATTTAGGTCAGAAATAGCTAAATTGATTTTCTCACATCGATGTATTCATTGCAGGCTGATGGTATTGTTCAAAGGTTTACGGTGAAAGGCTTATTGTCGGTTTGGAGACTGCAGTCAGTAGAGGAGGGTTCTCAGACTGCAAACGCAAAGAGGTGAAATGGCCTAGAATTCGAGGCAATGTTTGGTGGCCACACTCTTAAAAACAATAGTGTTGAATTCACATTTCAAAGAGTGCAGTCAGTGACAATTCTATAACATGTTCGATTTAATCCGATGAATTTAACTTTACAAAGTGTTGTCACTCGTCGCACTCTTAAAGTGTTCATTTTAACACTTATTTTTTAAAGTGCAAGTATAAAAAAGGGGTTGGTTTCAAATGGTTTCAAATAGTGCTGACAATATTGAAAGGAACGGCATATGTAAATCGTATGTAATTTGAACCTAACACAAGTATGCCACGCCCTCCCAATTTCATTTGGTTCATACAACGGTACTCAAATTTCTTACTTAATTAAAGCAACATAAATGCTGTGATATACAATGTAGAACAATTGCCAATGACTCGCTTGTGAATGGGTTTTCAAGCTCTTGTTGGGTTGTCTGTATATACTCCATTATCGTGTTTACGGCACACTGGTTGTGTTCATTTAGAAACCAGAATGGGGATACCATCATGCCCCGCCCCTAAAGAAGACCGCAACATTAAACAAATTACTGTATAGGGGAAAGTAGCAAAGTTCACTCACCTTGAATGTACGGTACGATTTTGCAAATAACTGCCCCGAAGACGAATCGTCCCAGCATGTTCCCAACCACCGTGAACGGCATGCAGAATATACCAAACAGAAGATCGCTAAAAGCCAAACTCAGAAGGAACATGTTGGTCACCGTGCGCATTCGCTTGTCCTGGGCCAGCGTGACCAGGACAAGGATGTTGCCGACGATGGCCAGCACGAACACGATCCCGTACAGCGTCGCGGTCAGGTAAATATTCAACCCAAAACCAATGCGGACGCTCCTGTTCCGGCCACTGTCGAAATCATCCGTGACCAACGTAGAGTTCGTGGAGTTAGCATCCAATATACTGGTCACTAAGAAAGTAGAATTGAAAGGTGGAAGGCTGGTGCTATCCAAAAGCGAGTACGGATAGGCGGTGGTCGCAGTCGCCATGATGCCAGGCGTATGTTGCTAAAAAGTATCTCCACAAGAACGTGTAGTTGGACTTTACACACTGTCAAATATATCCAAGTAAATCAACTCGCCACTTCACAATCTCAGTGCTCCGTTTCGTGATATCAAAGCATGAACTACCGAACTATATTATGTTCAAGTATGACACAACGACACACTACCGAGATCTCGGGAGAAAGAATGAGATCCCTCGAGTGTTACAAATGGTGTACTCCTGTGAAGATTGGTAATTTGTGAAATATTATTGAAATTGTCCGTCTTGGACTAGTCTCCCAGGCGCCTTGTTGTCCACTTTGGACGCATCCAACAATCGCAGCACACGATCATTAATCCTCAAGATGTTGCCACAACAAATTGATTTCATCCGATATTTCGTCAATACTTGAGGGTTCTGAAGATGCGGAGGGAAGTCATTGCAATAGTCCCGCTGACAGAATGAACACAATCTTGTATTTACAGCAAGCGGTGTGAGTCACACAACGTGGCTTTCGAATATTTGATGATTTTTTTTTCCTTTCCACTTCTCTCCTCAGATTGTCTAAGGCTTTGCGTTGAACGCAACTGTCATAAGCTTCTACCGTTGTGGAGCAGCTTCTACCGTTGTGGAGCAGCTCCCACCGATGTTATCACAATCAAGTCTCCCTCCAGGGGGAATCCACAGTCAGATAAGTTGCGGGCATCAAAGGCTTGGTTCTGTCTCCCGCATCAAAGATAGAGAGTTAACATCTCATTTCGCCCGGTGAGTAAAATCAGCTCCGGGAATGGTGACACTAGTACAAGTCGACTAAATGCTTGCACTGTATGATATACAGACACCAACGGACTTCAACCACCCTGTCTACCACCTGAAAAACAACACAAAATAAAACGAGAAAAATCATTCTAATGAGCTTCCAAGGTTATAAGTAGATGCGTGAGAACCGTTTCTTTGGGCACAGATGGTTCCCCAGTGGTATTCTATGTAGCCCTCCAGAAAGCATCTGTTTTGGGGATGAATGGAAATGTGTTTGTCAATATTTCCAGTAACGTGTAAAGTCGTTCATTATTGTCCCCCTCTGATCGATGTTAAGTTATGAGTATGTACATTTAAACAAAACACACAAAACTGTCAAGTCAAGTTTGATCTACAGTTGACACAACCCCTTTTTATGCTTTAATGTTCAATTCATTTGAATGTTTGTGAATTGGACAGATGGAATTTAGTCAAAATGTGAACTTTGGAGTTGGGAAATAATTAAAGCAAAAAGGATGCCCTATTCTTTTTTTTTGGTGGAATAAACAAGAGAGACAAAATGAAATAGTGGTGAGCTTTAGTATTACTCGTTTATTACTTAAAATAAACAGATACATATTTTTAGAAACGTCGTGACAACATCGTACCCGAGTAATGCAATTTGTATTTTGCAAAATTGTAGGCCTACACTCCAAAAACTGGGAGTGTTAAAATTGACACCATGAGTGTTGTCACAAGAGAGAATCAAAATTTACAACATAGGGTGTTAAAGGGTGTGTACAACATTGGTAATTGCCAAAGACCTGTATCCGAACTTGATGTGACCCAACATAAACATGAAATAACAAACCTGTGAAAGTTTAAGCTCAATCGGTCTTCGGAGTCATGAGAAAACAGTGAAAAATCCCCTTATATGTTTTAACTTTTTTTTCAAACATTGGAATTTATCCTGCAGGATAAAGACTATTGTTTTACTCATTTCCTAAAAACCTCGGCATTTCAAGCAAAACTATTTCAGGGGAAGTTTTCCACCATGACTATCTTTATGTAAGTTATGTGCAAATCTGTGAGCATTTATATTTTTCTTATATATTTTTCGATCTTAATGTTGTACACACCCTTTAAAAAAGCACTAATTTTTGCCAAAACAATTACATTGGTGTTATTCTAACACCATGTGGTGTTAATTTTGATTCTCACCTCGGTATCTATATGTGACAAATACCCATGGTGTTTATTTTAACAACCCTGTTTTTGCAGTGTATCTTTAAAAAAACTTTAAACCTTTTCGATGACTCAGGGATGTGATTCTTCCGACTTTTGGAGGAATTCTGACATGCACAGAAACTTGTGGATGTACATGTACGTTGTTGACGATTAAATTGAATGTTTTTATTTTTATTTTCCCCACTTTTTTCCCCTCAGATATTCAGCACGCAAACAGTATTCAAAACGGAAAGCTATGCAATATTGTTTGGGTTACAGTTAGCTGAGAAAATGTACGTGGTTACTGGTTATGTGGACAATTAGACAATCTGCTAAACGTTTTTGAATGTAAGATTCTGTTGTTTTTGTTGTTGTTCAATGTTGTAATGCTATTATTAGAGGCCCACCCACAAACCTGCTTTCGCGAGAAATAGTGCTTAACAATATACGATACTTGCTTAGCAGAACTAAGCAGGGAGCCAGTCACAAACAATATCAAGCGGTGTTTTGTCTGCATGGTCACCTACGAAACACAACTGTTGTGCTAAGCAAAATTTGAGTACGTACAACACTTGAGATTCCCCCCCCCCCCCCCCCCCCACCCCTATACCTTCTAATTATTACGAGACCCAATGTCACTTTGATAGAGTCGCGTATAAATATAACGTATAGGACCACCGAAAGGAATTATTATTCTTGGGGCGTGGCTTTGTGGGTCTACAATGCACAATTAACGCTTTGTTTACGATGAAAATTCCGGGTAAATCCATACCTGATCAATACGGTACCCCTTTTTTTAATTAAAAAAATGGCATAAGACATTATTGGTCAACACCGAAACTAGCGCTTTCACTGAGTTCATGTGTAGTATCGCGAGAATTATGGATTGAGTACATCGGTTATCTAATTAAGTACCACGTGGTGGCGCACGACAGACAGCCGTCAATAAAATAAACAGTGCTGCTTGAAATGAGACTAATACCCGTGGATTTCTGTCGCTTGGGGTTTAGCCTTCGCGAACTAAACGCACTGGGTTCATGAACCAGACCTTATAATTATTATGAGGGAGCATTTTTATACTCGACCTCAAGTCGCCATGAACTCGAGACTATAACAACGGATCAAAATAATCACTGTTGTTTGTAAGAACTTGCGTAGGGGATGAAGAGCTGCTGTAGCATGCGGGTGTCTTGGGTTCAAATCCCACGCGAGTAGTATGGTGGACTTTTCCCCTTGCAAGACTCTGGAAGCATTGTGATATCGCACACCGTTGTATAGCGTAAAAACCAAAATAGCATTCAAAATAATTATAGTGCGTATATACGGATAACTTGAACAAAGCTACCTGTTGGGGATATGATCCAGCGGATGAAGCTCCAATTCTTAAATTCCGAAGGCATGTTTAAAACTACCCATCAGCAAAATGACGCTAAAAACTATTGCCCTCACGGGCAATGTCTATTAAGCACCTTATACCACGATTATTATAGACCCTTATACTCATAACTTCTAGTGGTTCAGATGTAGCACTTCAGTCAGTTTGACTCATGGTTCAAACCCGATCAAATTTAACTGTGTGCGTTCTGAATTCAGTTCTGCATGACTGAAACGTTCAGCTGTACTGTGTATACTGTTTACATACTGTTTACATGTTTAAATGACATACGTGCACGGTACTGTACCACTACAGTATGGATTACAGTACATACGGACGACACAACATAATGGCACCATCAAGTCAGTATTGGAAACACGGATTGCACTTGGACTTAGTCGAATGATGACGCCACTAAGTACCCTTGTACTTGAACGACGGGGCACTTTGGGGTTCGAAGTGAGTGGCCGTACGTCCCTTGAACCTCTGGACGGGACCGAGTCGCATGGCATTGACTGATTTATACCTCAAGAGTTCCCTGTCCTCAACAGGAGGGGGGGGGGGGGGTAGAGAGAGGAGAACAGCTGCAGATCGGGTGAACCGTACATCACTCCCAGTCTGGCCGTTTTTGTTAAATCGCGCCCAAAATGTATTAACGGACGTAAAACCCGAATAAAGGCTACGCCAAGCAATGCCAGCAGCGCACATGCGGTGTTAATGCCTCCATTTCAATTTGCAGAAGCCCCGGGCCTACGCACGGGTCTAATGCCTGTTTACACAATCTCAAAGATGATATAAAGAACTGCTTTAAAAGAGGTCACTGAGAAAAAAAGGATTTTAATTACACAATTACAAGTGGATGAGTTGACGCCACTTCGCCTTTATATCTCGCAAGAGGAAAAGCAAGAGGGGGAAAAAAAATAAACACCTCCAGACAAGACTATGGGGTTCGTCTTCCCGTCTTCCAAAATAATCACGGTGTATTGCCAAAGTGTCAAAGTGAATTTCCGTGGGAGATTGGTCTGTGCAGGTGTTCAGGCCGGAGCTGCATGCCGGATCGAACGCTTCTTTCCCCCGGCGAGGATATGTATTTTGACGCGTGCAAATTGATTTACCGGGCAATGTAACGCGCAGGATGCATGAGTTCGAGAACTCTTTCAGATTTAAAGCGTGCCTTTGCTTGATTTTGTGTCACTCTCAGACTTTTTTCCCCAGCAAGCAAGGCCAGTGAATTGAATACAACATTCTGAAATGGTGGCTGAGGATAATGCACTTAGCGGTGTGACTTTCCAAGCTTGTTGATTTGGAAAACGGCAACCGGCGAAACCTTATGCTTCACGGGTCCTAAATGTTATGTTGCCCTTTTTGATATTTGCCACATAACAGTAATCCCTGGCAACATCAATAAAATAATACGATATGATTTTTTCTTCGGCAATCACCGTATATCAAACTTGCTTCGAGGTTTTCCCGTATTTAATCATATATAGGCCCCTATCATTTAAAAATTTGTATTTTACATAACGTTTTAGTTTAAAATTACTTAAAGGCACAGTACACGTTTGGTAATGACTCTAAAAATTAATGGCAATAAAAACTTACTTGGTAAGAAGTACAGCAGCTTTGGGTAGTATAATGAATTTTGAGAAACGGTTATGGAAAAATATGTCACTTTTTATTCCCCAAAATTTGAATCTGAGAAGCGTTTCTGTCAGAAACGCTTCTCAGACTGTTTATTCCTATGGGGAATTTTCTTCCTGCGTGGAAATATTCGCTCCGGTTTTTCGGTGATATCTCAAAAACGCGACCACCTTTTGAAGTGAAATTTTCACAGGTTAGTTTTATTGTATATACCTACATTTATGTAGGATTAACACAATCAGTAGGCTCCAATTACCAAACGTATGCAGCACCTTTAATCCGAATTAAGTTCACCGATCAATAAATCCGATTACCACCAAATGTTCTGAATTTTCCCAATAGGCTATTTATCGAGGGTCATATTGTAAAAAAATAAATAGTTACATCGGTAGTCAGCTGTTACCATGGCAAACATTTGTTTGACCTTTGGTCAAACGATTCTAACGTCTTTTGTGATTTTTATTTGTATGTCTCAACAACAATTTTACTTGTTTTTGTCGTTTTTTCCCAAAGAAAAGTGGTAGTGATGTGTCGCTTGATGGTGTTAAATGCATTGTGGGAATTTAAAATGGCCGCTATATCCGACGGCTATCTTAGATTTTGTGTTTTCAGCCCGTATTTAGGGGTTCAAGCTATATCAAGTTTGTAATCAATTGAATATTTTTAACAACCCCTATTTTAAAATTTCAGGCCAAGATATAGGGCCTACTTATGGAATCATCAGTTAAGCCTCGTCATTGCACCCTATCCCTCCCCCATAAGTTGGCAGGAGTATCGATTTATAAGTGGAAATCCTAAAATATAAATGTTTTCCCAAATAGGAATAAACCAATGATTATAGCGGGAACGGTGAAATGATCACGTCAAACTAAACTTCTTCTTTTTTGCATTGGGACAACAAAACGGAAAATTACGTTTTTGGACCTAAAAATGCCCTCTTATTGCATTTGTTAATATTATTACTTATATTTGTTTACGTCATCATATTGTAGAACCTGTGAAATAAACATTTGTGACAAGTTTTTAAAAATTATTAAAATAGCTGAAGAACTTTCACAAGTATATACGGAGGGGGGACCAATATGCCCACCCACTTCCCCAATCCTCGGTCACAGTAGGTTGAACAAACCAAACACCGGTCCAGACATAGGGTTCATTTCCAGGCTAAAATTTATCGATTAAGTACTTGGACCTTAATTAGTTTCTGCCACATATTTCCAGTTCAAGTCCCAATTATAAAATAAAGTTATTTTTACCCGTTGGAAATAAGAATTATGTTTGATACCCCATACTCATGTTAAGTAAATATCGTACCGGCACAAAAATTGTTGAAACACTTTCTGGCACTTCAAATAAGTACAAATTTAATTGTTTGAGGCGCGGTTGCCTAAAACCGTGATGCGTGGATACCCGGTTGTGTGAGCAAGGTTGTGTGAGCTCTCTGTCAAGGCAAACGTTTAGGCAAACGTTTAGGCAAACGTTTAGGCAAACTGAAGTTAAAAATGGGCTCAAAGGTCAAATTCAATTCTGTGATGTAGGGCCTATACTCATTATCCAAAATATATAGTTTTTTATATAAGTGGAAAAAATTACAACCTCACCAAAACTGTGCAAAATTCGTTTGTAGGTCTATTAATTTTGTTGATATCTTTCCAGTACAAAAGTTGTCAACATAAAAAAAAATACAAATTACGTTACACTTCAAATACATAGGTCTGTACATTTTTGTATGGGTATTTTGGAGTTTATTTCTGTCTTTTAACGATATTCAATCAAAACGGCGCTGAATTTGATGTTTTGACTGACGAGAAATCCGTCCTTTGAATGTACAGACTCATTTGCTGTTGACATCCAATGACGTCATGTTTTCAAATTTAGCACTGAAATTAGTGTTGAATACAAATCATGGCATTTTCCCAACATATTTGTTTTTGTAAAGAACTTTTTAAATTTACAGCAGACACTACCGAAGCTCAAGTGCAGGTAAATCTATAGGATGCCGTTTAGTTTTAATCCAAACCGAAACAGAAGAAACGAGGCGAGAAAATCCAACCAAGAGACTTACCTTCTGCCTTTCTGTATACAAATTGATCCAACTATATCCGGGGAGGCAAGTTCTCGATATGACTCGAGACTGACTAACAATTGTTTGCAAAATGTACAGGAGTACACTGCAATTTGGAGTTTATGCAAGCGACAAATTAACCCCAATAATGACGTATGTAGACACGTGATTTTCTGTCAACTCTATCAACTCAACAATTGGAATTTTATTATTGAAGAAAAAACCGTCTGCAGATCTAGGCACATCGATTGTAACAAATGGAAACTGGAACAGAGGCCTTGGTGATGTGTGTAACCAGACGCTAGCCATTAAAACCCCAAAACAACTTTTTTCATTAGTCTTTTCCTTCCTCCATGGTCTTTTGTACCACGTATTATTCTGATTCTGAGGGGGGCATGAAACCGGTTAAACTCACCGCATTTGTCTTCCCCGGACGGATTGTTCCATATTCACCAGAAATCAATTTTCCAATCCAGTTTGTTTAGAGTTGTAAGTCCGCGACGGTGGGCTTAGAAAATAGAAGGTGTTCCGTGCTGCGGAACGTGAGCCCGTCATGCCTATGGCCCGCGCGACGGTGTGACGACCAGTGCACGGCACGGATCAGAGCAAGATAGTATGATGTCGCCTTGCACGTAGCTTTGAATATAGTGCGCTATGACACTTAATACTTATGATGTCGTGTTTTTAACATATATATTTTCACCTTATCGATTGCCCTTTTGCCGCTCCTTTTGAAAGGAAGTCCCTTTTTGCCAGAAATAACTCAGAGAATCCTCTGAATACCAATGCGATACAGCATCAGGGAAAAGGGCGAGAAAAGCTATAATTTGCTATTAAAATATAAACTTGAATAAGTGCAGTGGCCTGCCTAATAAGATTGCCATGGCAGCGTGTTACTATAAAAAGATGTATTTTTGACTGCCGCTGTTAGGTATCTGAAAGCACATAATTCTATGCAACAAGGAGTGTTTTTTCTTTCATTATTTCCTTGCAACTTTGATGACCAATTGAACTAAAATTTTCACAGGTTTGTTATTTTATGCTTAATTGGGATGTACCAAGTGAGGATACTGGTCTTTGACAATTACTAAAAATATATATCATGCCCTTAGAAGAGATTTAGTAAATTGATTTAAGGGTGCTAATTTGAAATGTATTTTGATAATTAATTTGATAAGATTTTATCCAGTAAAACACGCGGACAACAGTTTTTGTGATTTACAAAGAAAAGTAGCTGCTGCACTTTACGTGAGCCCCCCCCCCCCCCAAAAAAAATACATGAGATAAACAAACCTGTGCAAGTTTAAGCTCAATAGGTCATACGAGTCACGTGATAATTAATGATGAAAGAAAACACTTATGTTTTAACTTTTTTGTCTCGCAGCATCAGAACTAAATTGTTTACCCATTTTTTCAAAAACTATAGCATTTCAAGCAAAAATATTTCACGGGAAGCCTTCTATCATAACCATCTAATCTGGGACTAAAATTCCTTTTCAATCAGACAATTGTTATGTCAACCCTTCAAGTGGTTTTTATTTTGAAACTAATATTTTTTCAAATAATATTTTCAATTAAAAGCAAGCTGGTTAACGTAAAAATAAATCAAAAAAATATACTTCACATTTTGCTCCTGAGAATTGATTTCGTGTAAACTTCTTTCATCTTTTAAAAAAGTGTTTCAACCCGCTTTTGTTTGTTTGTTGTTTTTGTTGTTTCAATTTTGAGACGAACAAAGAAAAATTGACTGGAACTGAACCTGCGACATCCGGACTAACGTGCCGGTTCTCGACCAACTAATAATTTACCTTATCTCGGTGGTTTCCCTATTTTGTCAAGTATCTTTTTCCAGGGGTGCCAGCCAGAAGCCATTCAACTTGTAACTGCCATTATAAATAAGGGATCACAATCAAGTTCACGATACAGCACGTGAAGCGGCAGCACAGAATGTGGAAGTTTTGTTGCCCCCTCTTTTTGTGCAACATTTATTGTTGGTTGATATCATCCGAAATGTATTTTGCGTTTCGGCTGTGTTGTCCAAAAAAGTCTTACCAAAAGGTCATATAATATCTACAGATGGCTAGTTTTTAGAAAGGTGTATAGGGTGTCAGATATCACTGGAGTGAGCAGCTTCTATTGCCTTTCTTATCACGCCCACCCTCACTGCTACATAAAGGTTACCGGAGGTATATCCTGAGATTGGTATAAGAAGGCCGGGTCTCTTTCTCCCCAAAATCAAAGGGCAGTTGTATTTGTGTGAAAGATTCATTCAGAAGATGCCCACCGCAAAATGAAATTCATTCCGTCTCCTCGTTCCCTCGCTTATTTAATTAAAATCCCCTGTCGCTGCCAAATGGGATTGGGGGGGGGGGGGGTATGGAGGGAAACTCACACTTTTCTTGTATAATAAAAGCGTCAATATTCATCGTGTATTATTCGTTTCGAAAGCATTTCTTAAACTCATTTTTTTGTCCTTTTTCTCTTTTCGGCCTGTTATTTTTTAGTATGCGCAAAAAACACCCCAAGACTATATGGCACAAAAATGCCATTATCTTTAAATCGATGGCAGTGCATTTTGATAATAATCTTCATGTATCAGCAATGACTTTGTTTATTTTGCACAATGATAAAGCGTCGCCGGTGATCGGTTATAATACAGTGCGTGGATAGACCACACCGTGTTATTGCAAGCACGCCCTCAAGTGCTTGGGAAAATGCCACTGGAACCCTAGACTGATCCCAGGTTGTGTTGCGCAACAGGTCGTAGCAACACGTATAACGTCGTCCAGATACAAGACTTATGGTTTGTCATGCGCACGCGGGCCATACAAACATTCTGGAATTTCTGACAGGGTTTGTTTACACCGTTTCTGTGCAACAAAGTGCTAAAGAAATACCTCTAAATTGCCGGTTTCTTCTCACTGAAAGAGTTTCGAAATAGTTCCGAGTGTCATAAATATAAAACGTAAGTGGAATTTCAGTGTTATATGGTGCAAGCAATTGTAAGGCTGTCAAGAAATATTTTGGAAAAATTGTACAGTTGTGTGGGTAGTGTCAACTGCCTGCCGTGCGTGAGGCTGCGCAGCAGGTGCACTGAGTACTGCCAAGTGTCATCGTCTGCAGTCGAACGACAGTACATGTACCCATGTGTGCACAGTTGCAGTGTTGTACACTGTCAAATTTCCAAGAGTTGTAAACAGCTAATGTGGACTTGCCATTTTAACTTAAACCTCCTATACTGTCTGTAAAGTAAAATATTTTATTTTGTTGTGGAACTGATTGTGAATAAGGTTTAGGTTGCTGTCACTTAGTCAGTGTCACTTACTGACTATTCCAGTGACTAACTAACTTCTGACTCTAAAGTCTAAAACTAATCTCTCTCTGGTGAGTAGTAAAATAGTATTGTAAACACAATTTGACAAATAGTGGAAATACAGATTATGGGAGTACTGGCTAAGCTTTACTGAACACTAGTACAGTCCTTTGACCAGTTCCGGATCATTGACCAGTTCTGGATCACTTAAACTTTGCAACAACCACATAAATTAAATTACTTCTCACATTACCAATTTCTGTTGATACATGTGAAGAATAACATCCAATAAACCAACAAACCCAAAATAAGTTACCAAACATCATCGACAAATAAATTATGGCAATTTTTCTGATGTTTGTCGGCGATAATTTCATTATTTACCCCAAAAAATGTTGGCTGAAAAACGCTGTTAAAACTTCTCACCTTTCAAATTTGAACGTCAGGGTGAATAACATTTATGTAAAATGGTGAGAATGTGTAAAAAATATTTCGCGTAAATACTGAGCAGGCGTCTTGTGTTTTTGATGAGATAAAATTACCGAAATCGTTTGTTGGGAGGCATCGTACCCTTGCCCAATAACGGATCACTCAATATATTGGTGCGTCAAATGGTGGCGCGCACTCAGTTAGTTAAAATCATACGGCTGTTGTAGAAAGTTTAGTCATTTAAGTTGCACTGGAAGCGTGCATTTTTATAGGCTAAAATTCCGCAGCGCGCCACCACTCTAGCTCCCTCAATATCTGGCCGATTACTCTAAATTTTAGTCTTACCTGTCAAGATGGGTTAACTGAATATATACAGCAAAAAAACAGGAAAATTGAACAATTCTAAAGGCCTTAAAAAGGCGTCAGAAAATCGCAAAAGCTTCGTCGAAAATAAACACCATTTTGTTTTCGTTTTCCTGCTGTGTGTGTTCGGGTAAATGTGCAATACTCCAATGAGTCGGTCATCGTTCATGCGCATTGGAAAATTCACCAGGACTTGTTGATTTATGGAATGGGTAAGCCAGCTACAGTGGCCTCTGATGTGATGAACCTACCCCCATTGAAGGATGATTCAAAAAAGGGAAAAATAGCCCAAATTCCACATAATCATAACTATTGCCGCTACAAACATACCCCCATTGAAGGATGATTCAAAAAAGGGAAATAATAGCCCGATATTGCCCTTATGAACATGAACTTACCCATGACTTGTACTAATGAAATAATCCAAAAGAACCTTTCACGTGACTAATATGTAAAGCAGGTTTTAGTTCATAAACTCCTGAATATTCAGTTTATGCAAACTATTCGACAATAACTGCTGATTTTAATATTCATAGAAAATTAAATATTCATTATGACCTTTTACTAAACAGGTAATGGGAGAAATTTGTAGAACTATCAAACCAATTTTGGTATCAATCCCTCATAGCCTAGCGGTAAATAGGCTATGCTCTTGTGCATATAATTTGTTCTCTCTTGATACAGGTTCAATTCCCGGTAAGTACATTGCATTATTTAATTGCTTGCAAATGTTCCTTCTAGAGTGAGTGAATGATGGGGAGAGGTAGTGGGGGAGGAGGAAAGAAGACTGGGGAGAGGGGGAAAGAAGCGTGTTTTTTATTTTTCAAATTTTAGGATTTTACAAAAAAAAAAAAAATTAAAATCGGTCCCCTATGAAAACTATTTATTTTACATTTTGGGGTACTAACCCTATCGATAGAATACATCCTCAGGTAAAGAAAACTTTACCAAAGTATTTCAAGGAATGTAAAACTACATGTACTTCATCCAACAGCCGTCGATAACGTTGCATGTATTTTCAGTTTTATGAATGGGATTGGGAGTATTGGTTTGCAATAGAGGGCGCGCTACTGATTCGGAATAGAATCAACCAATCCGGAACTGGTCACACGGGTGACGATACTTTTCTCGAAGCCACTTCAAAAGTATTACTTATTTTTTGCCAATGGATACTTGGTGAATGTTATGACATGTGTAGGTAAACTGATCGACTTTTGTTTGTTTAAAATGTTAAAGAGAATAATAATAATAATAATAATAATAATAATAATATCAGGCATTTGTAGAGCGCCATCAATCTAGTTGCCTATTCCGAGGCGCTTAGCAAAGTGAAGGAGAAGTTTAAGACAAAAGAAATAATAACAGAGTCTCATGTGGAGATGACAAGTGCAATGGACTAAATGTAAGCAGATTGGAAGAGATGAGTCTTAAGCTGGCTTTTGAAGGTCTGTAAGGAGTCAAGTGTACGAAGTTGATAGGGGAGATCATTCCATAGCTTTGGTGCACATGAACCAAAGCTTCTATCACCTGATGAAGAATGAGATCTAGGAATGTTCAACAGTAGTTTGTTTGATGATCTCAGATTGGGTCGAGGATGGTGTGTACTCAACATGTCACTTATATACACTGGGGCTAGACCATGAAGTGCTTTCCAAGTCAACAGTAGGATTTTGTAATTAATTCTTTGTTTTATGGGTAACCAATGCAATGCTATAAGTGTTGGAGTGATATGGTCAAATTTTCTTCCCCTGGAAAGAACACGTGCAGCTGCATTCTGAGCATGTTGTAGCTTCTTCAGGAGACACTGTGTTATACCATAAAGCAATGAATTACCGTTGTCCAACCGGGATGTGATCAAGGCATGTACGACTATTGAGGCAGCATCATCTGAAAGCACTTTTCGTATACTTTTAACGTTTCTAATTTGGGCATAGACAGATTGGCAGACTTTCTTTACATGTGAATCCATTGATAAGGTGTTATCAAACATGACTCCAAGGTTCCGGACAGACGTTGAGGCTTTAATCTGAGTGTGGGCGACTTGTATTTGATCCAACTGAATGCAACAAAAACATAGTGAATTCAAAAAGTGATCCGGAACTGGTCAAATGACTGTAATAGTATAAGTATTATTAATATTATGAAGCTAGGAAAACTTATAAGTTATCTCCCTCTCTAAAGGTTTCAACCACTATTGCGTATCTCAGTGGAATGCCTATTGCTTATCAACCGACATTCTCCGTGTCCCCACCAGGGCACTACCGTTGTCTTTTTTTCATCCCCAAAAGTAACAAGAGTATTGTTCTTTTGTTATTAAAATGTTTACTCCTACATTCAAATTGATCCAACTATATTTTTCTGATTTTTGTTTTGTTTTTTGGCTCCAAAGGATTTTTTTAATTCATAAATTTGGTCTAAGTCCCCCAAAAACAGTTATTGTGTATGTTCAATGCTTGCACAATATACACTGCAAAACAAAAAAAAGGTCGTGTATACCTACATGTAGCCCTGGTAGGGCGTCAGTCAGTGTCACTGCACTGACGTCCTGGGTATAAAGATCCTGTACAATACAAACAAAATTTTAGGTACAAATTTTTCATATTTTTACCTGATTTGAGAAGCTGAATCTCCATTCAATATACATTCTTGGTGTCCATAACTACACTTTTGATGAGTTCACAACTAACAAATACATCATGGATGACATTATTTCCGAAAATAAGTCCGAGTTGTGCACTGGCGATGTGACCGTCGTGTACCAATTGACTGTTAAGGCTCATGTGCGCATGCTCGACATGCATAGCATCTATGAAGAACGCGCATGCGCGTAAGCATTCTCAAGCGGTTCACAAGCTGTCAGTTTAGGCTGTCGCAACGAATGCGTCAATTTCCATTTTATTTTCACAATAATGTCATCTAAGGATAAAATTTAAAATTCTGAATAGAGCAGGCGTAAAGTTCAGGACACAAGGAATATGTAAGTCAAGTTTCAGCTTCCTCAAAAAGGTAAAAATGTGAAGAAAAAAAATTAATAAAATATTTCGCTATGGTACGGGACATTTATACCCTGGACTCCGTCGCGTTGTATGCAATGGAGGAGTCCAACCTGGGCTAGTGTATACCTAACGCTGCCCCACTAGCATGGCAAAGATGTGAACACTTAGCCCACTCCCTTCCCAACCCATCAATCATCCAGCTTACATCGATGGGTGGGGCAGTTGTTTTGCTAAATGAGCTTCCCTCGAGTGTTTTGGTTGTTGAAATTGCTAACCTTTCAAAAAGTTATTGCAAGACTTTTTCACTTTGCTCAGAATCACTTCCCTGTATGTCATTTTGGAATGGTACAATGCCATCTCAAAATTGTGGATGGTGCGAACAGAATTTGATATGTCCGTCTCAAATGTACATCTAATGTGTACAAACAATGCAAATGTTATGTGATATGTGACCCGATACAATCTTTCATACCACGCAGTGGCACAATAAGTCAGAAAGGAACTTGAGAATTATTTGAAATTCTTTTGATATTGAAGTTTGCAGGTTGGGTTTGTTTGTCATCATTTAGTCATAGTCACTGGCTCAGTGGGAATAGTCCCTACAGAGATTATATATAAAGCTCAATTTTAGCGAGCTCAAATTTTTAGGAAGGATCTGAGAGGGATATCAAATCTCACTGCATTTACTATTGAACAACCAAGAGGAGGCTACTGGAGCCAATAGCAGAACCCAATCCTCTTTACATGTAGTTCAGAGAGTAATGTTTACTCATGTTTATAACAACTGAACACAAACTTTGTATTGGTAGAACCATAGAGCTTTTTATAGGTTCATGGTAGAACCTACTCCTCCTACATAATACTAGGCCTTAATACTAGAACTTTGTATATGCATGAATGCATGAGTCGATGTTTTATAGGCCTACATGTACAACAAAAATGATGTACTTTTAAGTCAAGAGGGTCGATCTCGAAACAATTCTAGCAAAACCAGCAGTCTTGTGCACTGGTCTAAAGTCCTTGTGGTTATGTCATTGGAGTTGGGTTTAAATCTCGGTGGTGACACTTGTGTCCTTGGGCCCGATGCTTTACTATGATGATTGCTTCTCTTCACCCAGGGATATGAATGGGTACCTGTGAGGGGTCGGGGTCGAGGTTGATATTGAGCTTGAAAAAGCCTTTGAAGCGGCACAGAAACCCAGGCTGTTTTCCCAGGGAGCTGAGAAAGATTACAGGGATGTTATTAGTCCAATGACCAGGGCACTAATAGAAAGCGTGACGTTAGGCTATTTAAAAAAAAAAAATTATGTTCAAGGCCTAAATCTCTTTTCTAATTGTGGGAGGGGCTGCTACAAAACGTCAACCTGAACACCTCTTGTTTTTGTTTTGTCTTATTGTGTTTCTTCTTCTTCATCTTACATTGTTATTTACTGAATATATAAGTGTTCACAGACTTGCACGTACATGTAACTTACAAAGATGATCATGATCGAAAACTTCCCTGGAAATATTTCTACCTGAAATACCATTGTTTTGAGAAATCAGGAAACCAGTTAGTTTTGATCTCACAAGACTGAAACCTGATGTTTGCAAGTGGTCCAAACACTGTACAAATTTGAAATGTTCTCAAGACTGTTATTATATTTGATGTAGGCCTATAATACGGATACGGGCAAATCACCATTGTTGTACAAGGATAATAGATTGTGATTTTTTTTTATTGAGAATCATTTATGTGAAATAACAAAGATGCGTTGTGGCTCATGGGAACATGAGTGATGTATCCCACGAGGTACATACCATAATCATGCCCACTGTTGGTTGTTTCAAGCGCCTTGTACAATTAGAAATACAGTAGCCCCGGGAACCAAGTTGTAATTATGCTGTTAGTACATGTACTAGGTAAATTGATTTACGTTCCTGTGCGATGTGCCGCAAGGAACAGTGAAGCAATGTTTCTGTTAACGACCATCATTGTTGTTTACAGCTCATTCGCCACTGTTCTTCTGCATTTTTTACCTAATGCCAGTTTCGTCGTAATAATGTTTGAAGATGACAACAAATCTCCAATGAAGAGGAATTACCATGGTAACAAAACAGTTGTTGCATGTTGTGATGGGGTGCATGGGTTTTGTACAATGATTTTGCTAATAATGGCACCCTCGTCTTCACCTCGGGTACCATTTTCCCTCTCAGGTGTACAAGACACCATGGACCCCATCACAGCGAGCAACAATTGTATAATGTTGGCTGGGTGCTTGAAGTGATTTTCTTAGTGACAGCAACTACATGTAATAAGTATTTTGAACCAATTTTTATTTATGAAGCTTAACCCTCTGAAAAGCAGTGGAATTCTAATGTTGGACATCTTCCAGGAGAATACCCACAAGAGTTTGTGTGTTATTATTCCTTGGGATGTTTAAATGTTATCAAAGAAAACATGATACGCTACTTATGGGGCCACAAGGGGTCCTTCCTTAAAATTCGAAGACCAATGTTATTTTAATTAACTTACCAAATGTTCAGAAATCTACCCAATTGTTATTACATTTTAGTAATTTTAGAATGTGGCATGGAGTGTCATGGCCTAGCGTTCTAACCTATTGCACTCAAGTTCTGATGACTGAGTCATCAGAGTTGTTTGAATCCCGGTCATGACACTTCTGTCCTTGTAATAATAATAATAATATCGAAGTCTTATATAGCGCACGTATCTACCAAACAAGGTACTCAAGGCGCTGAGTATATACATACTTTCAGAAAGATAGGTTATTGCAGTGATGAAAATCTGAGACCCAATTATTTTAGCACCTTATAAGGGTTTACAAGGTGCTACGGCGCATTAAGCAGCCACAACCAGGAACACCGGGGCGAACCCCTTCTCTTTTCAATAAGTGCACTGGGTTCTTTTACGTGCATTCACAACGCACGGGACCAACGGCTTTACGTCCCATCCGAAGGACGAAGCATGTGGTTAAGTGTCTTGCTTAAGGACACAAATGTCACGACTGGGATTCGAACCCACACTCTGCTGATCAGAAACACCAGAGCTTGAGTTCGGTGCTCTTAACCACTCGGCCACGACGCTTTAACCATAAATTGCTTCTCTTAAGCCAGGTGCATGTATAAATGTGAACATGGGAGGACTGAGACAGTATTATGTTGGATTACCCATTAGTGCAATATGCAGCTTTAGGTTGTATTCTCAACAGAGAAAGTTTGAGGAAATGTCTAAGTATGACAGATGAATTTATAATCCAAATAAGCGCCTTGACTACTACATGTAGGATGCGCTAATCCTTAGGTCTTTTTCTAATTTATGGGTTTTGAGGCAGTGCATGTTCAGGTACACGTATCGATGTAGATTCAGTTTCCTGTAATTGTAGTTTTGTACTTTGCTGTATAGAATGTTCTTGAGAACATCTTGCTATTTATTCTACTGCTGCGGAGTAGATTTTGGAATTTGGGAGACTACTTAGTTCTGAAAAAGAACTGTCCTGCTTGTTAAGTACTACCTGGGGAGGTAGGAAATTGGCCGGAGCTACTATTTTGGCTTAGTGTATTGAGGGGACTTCTCATTATTAACTTCAATGCCGCGGAGTGAGTTCTCAATTGGTCGACTAGCCTGCTCTTGTCATCGTCAGGAGACTTGAGAGTTTTTGAGATGCTGATCTCTTTACAGGGATAATTAGAGGTTCGTTGTAGAGTCAGCACTGCTCTGATTGGTTCTTCTGAAAGAAGAAGTGATTGGTGGGCTCATGAGGTAGAATAAACTCTGCACATGAATCCATAACACATGTACATATATCTGTCAATATTAAACCAAGTTTAACCAATATTTTTTCTTAGTTAACAGATAACTGATTTTAACTAGGTTTGATCAGAAGAACTGCCTTAACAGCCCAACCTGACTTTATGTAATGTGCTTTAAAACATCTCTTAAGCCAAAACATGTTTGAGGTCAAGATCATTAACATATCTCTGTATCAGTAATACTAGCTTGTACATCAAGTGGTTGGAATGTTGATAGTTTCAACGCTATAAAGTTACAGTGCAGTTGCTCTTTAAAACCATACTGCATCATTTGTTTCTTCTGATCCATCAGAATTAAAAGGCTCTCTCTGGCGGATTTGATAGTGGGGCCATCTCCCAGATGCGATCGTAATGTCATTAACCTCTATTTTTCTCACCTCAAGGTCTCCTGAAAATGGCTTGTAATCTAACCGAGGACGACCAATCTGTTGTCATCGCCCACGTTGCCCGGGAGATTCGCAAATCACGACTACATTTCCAGCTGAAAAGAGCGGCGCAGGTAAAAACATTTTCCCTCAGTGTAATATATTCTCTTTTGTTTGAACAAGGTCACTTAAGGGAGTTAGAAACAATTCCCCAAGTGGCGAGGAGACATAATTTTGAGAGTTTGTTCAGCAGCATCTTGAGCGATGTGGTCACCTGTGAGGGGTGTGTACATAACATATTTTCCATCCAGGACGAGGCCTGTTATTTTCACTGAAGTGATATTTTGATGATTGATTGGTGAAAAGGTCAGTCAATACGTTGATTGATTTTGAAACAGTAATTCAAATTGTTTTCAAGAATTAACTGTCAAAATTTAAATGTTAAACCCGCAGGTGCTGTGCACTCAATCTACGTAAAACTGCGTCCCTTAGGAATAAACTGTGTCAGACATTCTCTTCTCTTTTTAAGAAAATAAAGTAATAAAACACAAAATTCTATTTAGAATTTAAAAAAAAAGCCAAATACCTTCCACATCATTTAGTGGAAGTTCTGTCAGTTGATTAATCAATATTGTGTAGACCTTTGAGTTCTATTGCAGCGTCATAGCCCGATTTTTGCCAACCGAGGTTGGAAAACTATGGGAAGCCATAAATGCAAAGCAACAACAGATAGCCACAGTTTGTAACGATAATACACAAATATTCAAAAGTAGTGTTGAATTTGTTGAAAACAAAACAACCAATCATAGGAGGTATTTTATTTCATTGACAATTTGCAGAAAATTTTGAATTTGGTCACAACATCTGTTAACACGATTGAATGTTTTGCTAACATTCAGCCGTCCATGCCAACCAGCACGGTTTGTTTCTCAACAATAGAAGGTCTATTATAGAACATTATCAGACTGCCATTTTCTGTCTTGTTCCCTCTGTTCATTGCAATAATTGGTACTTATTTTCATGATACCAAGGTGGGATCAGACCATTTTGTCACTCCAGTCGTCATTTTGGTTACATTGATTTAAACTGCAGAGTGCAGACAAAAAACCTCCAAATTAGCGCATCATTATTCAGGTCCCCCAGCAATTGATAGAGATTCACCCAGCATGCAGTTTATAACAAACAAATTTGAACAGATTGTTTACAATAAAGTCTGAAATATTCTTGGTTTATTTTATGCAAATAAACTGACCACTAAAATGGTGCACCAAAAACTCAGGCATGCAACATATCGGCTGATTTGCCTCTTCTATTTCTGTTAATCTCAATCCCAATGTATTATAATCTAGGTAGTTTCCTCTCTTTTGGTTAAAACAAAGTTGATATTGGCGTGTCATAGCAAAGCGATCAAGGGCACTGGACTCAAACGCTGGTGATTCTGAGTGTGGGTTCGAGTCCCGGTCTTGACACTTGTGTCCTTAAGCAAGAAGCTTTTTAAACTGTTAATGCTTTGTACCTTGGATGGGACGTAAAGCCATAGGTCTCGTGCATTGTGTAATGCTGGTAAAGGAACCCAGTTACACTTATCACTAAGAGAAAAGGTTTGCCGGGGTGTTTCTGGCAGTGGCTGCTGAAAGCTTTGCAGCACCTTGTAAACCCTTCAAAGGTGCTACGTAAATCAGGTCACATAATTTAAAGAGAAATTCAAAAACCTGTCCTAAAAAAGTTTCTTAAATCTGTAATCTTCAACAAAAGTAATGTGTATAACACAAAACTCACCTCTTAAAGTCTAACCTAATCCAATGTCACTAAACTTCATTTAACAAAACATTTTTGGAGGACTAATTGAGATATGATTGGCAATAAATTTGAACTTTTACTGGTGTTTATTTCAGGTCGAGGCGGCAAAACCCAGCGTCAGTTTGTCTCATCTACAGGAGCAAGTAATTCAAGGCATACAGGAATCAGGTGAGAATATTTAAAATATGTTTATTTCACAGCCAAAACCCATCAAAATCCAGAGCTCTGTATGAATTGTTTGATTCTGTTAAACTGGTAAACTTATTAGGCCTATGCTTTACATAGAATCAGGCATACCACCATAATCAGAGTCCAACAGTTTGGGTGTTGATTTACTGAATGGTGTTGGACTGAGGACTGCACTAGTAAACTGATTATGCTTTACATGGAACTAGGCATACCACCGTAATCAGAGTCCAACAGTTTGGGTGTTGAGTTACTGAATGGTGTTGGACTGAGGACTGCACTAGTAAACTGATTATACTTTACATGGGATCAGGCATGCCACCATAATCAGAGTCCAACAGTTTGGGTGTTGAGTTACTGAGTAGTGTTGGACTGAGGACTGCACTAGTAAACTGATTATGCTTTACATGGGATCAGGCATACCACCGTAATCAGAGTCCAACAGTTTGGGTGTTGAGTTACTGTATGGTGTTGGACTGAGGACTGCACTAGTAAACTGATTATGCTTTACATGGGATCAGGCATGCCGCCATAATCAGAGTCCAATAGTTTAGGTGTTGAGTTACTGAATGGTGTTGGAATGAGGACTGCACTAGTAAACTGATTATGCTTTACATGGGATCAGGCATGCCGCCATAATCAGAGTCCAATAGTTTAGGTGTTGAGTTACTGAATGGTGTTGGAATGAGGACTGCACTAGTAAACTGATTATGCTTTACATGGGATCAGGCATGCCGCCATAATCAGAGTCCAATAGTTTAGGTGTTGAGTTACTGAATGGTGTTGGAATGAGGACTGCTGGTAAACTGATTAGACTTTACATGCAGGGTTCTGCCCACGGTGGTCGGTGCCGGAAAACCCGACCGGCACTCATGATTCTCCGACCACCACTGGCAGAATTTTTTCTTTTTCCAACCACCACACATTTTTCATTTGCCCATTTCCTTCAAAATATTTTGAACAACATGTAGAAAAAATTATTTACCAGTAAAAAGTTTCATCCAAAGTTTCGAGTAGCCTATTTCTTTAGTTTGAGTCTATTTTAATGATCCATGATCGAGCATCACAATATCACCCAACGATCCGACGAAACCCGCATTGGTTTCCAGTCGCGCTGATTATAGCTTTACGCTTGGAATGACATGATACCAGTTTCATCAAGTACATGTTGTGTACCCTATTCTATATCGTTTAATACAACGGAAAATGAACTACAGAGTAAGCACCATGCTATAAAGCTGTAAATTGTTTTCCCTGGTGGTAAAGGCGTGCGTGCACTATGGAGGCATACATCCAAGGCACAGCTAGCTGCAGGGCAGGCAGGGCGCACAGTGTGTGACCACTCCGTGCACGATTGAAAGGAAATTGACCTGATCGTACTAGGAAAAACGTTTTCTGTACGCTTTACACATTTTTCATGAAACTTTGAATAAGTTTGCTGTTTAGTTTAGGCTATTGAGTAATGTCATTTATTGTTACCAGTACTGCAGTAGCGGTATTGTTAAAGGTAAGACCCCATCTTATATTTATGAGTGGTCTTTGACCCTGTTTTCTACTGCCGAGGGAGATAAGGTTTAAGACAAATTATAAGAAGCTAAAGGTAGGGTCATACTTTGGTAATGACTCAAAAGAAATTTTGTAATTTTCATGCAAAAGCCTACTTGGTATAAAGATGGTAATGGCACCCTGGGAAATTATTCGTTGGAGTGTCCCCTAGAGGCGACCTTTGGAGATTCAAGTTTTGCAACGTATACTTTTAAAAGAATTCTAATCAATGGGAGCACTTTAGACAAAACAATTTTGCCGGATGCTTGCTACCATTACCATCTTTATAACACAAAGGCTTTTAGATAAAAATTCCCCCTTTTTTTTCACTCCCAAAATATGACACTCCATGTACCTTTAAGAAAATGGTTCATGTTTTGTTTTGCATTTTTATTTTAACTTTACAAACAAATTTGAGAAACTGATTGACGGGCAGAATTGTTCTCCAGATGGAAGTATTTCAGACAAGAGTATCTCTTAGAACAAGTATAAAAACCATTAGAGACATCAATTTATGTTTGTTGATTGCTACGTGTGCCACATCTCACGCCTCTAAGTTGTTATAAAACCTTTTTATTTAGGTCTGGGTTCCTTCCACAAGCGAGAGAGTTTAAAACGTTTACTTTCCTAATGACAGCATGGGTACCTCTGCAGCTTATTAAAGTGTTAAGAACTAGTTAGGTCATAGAGCTAGTGCACAGGATGACAAATTACATGTATGAGCAATTTGTTATTCCGTTACTGTGGAATTGCCCAAAACCTTCACCAAGTAAAATGAGCGAGGGATGTCTCTTTAAGGGATTGCTACGAAGATGTAGTAATTCTGTCGTAGTAGCCTGTAGAGACACTATTGGCAGCACATTATATGTCTTATTATCTCCAGGGCGGCCCTTTTCACGGCCCCAATCTTTCTATGCCTCATGCATTCGGGGGACAGGGATATAACGGGAGGGCACTTTCAGCTTAATTGTACTAATGTTGTTGCTGCATAGAATGCACCGCTGCCTCTGGGTGCGCCAGGCATGGCACGATTCGACTGTCCATCACCAAGCATAACAAACTGTGCCGTTGCCGTCCGTCTGGAGATCTGATACGGCACGGATCGCTCCTGTCACCACGAGGGCGCTGCGGGGGTACAAACACGCGTCCGTCGGGATTGGATATGAGATCCGTTATCCCGAAACTGGCGTTAGAATACTGGCCTTTTGAGGTGTCAGAAAGCAAAGAAAAACAAAAAACAAGTATAATAAAAATATTCTTTTGGACAACTTTCCTTTCTATTCGAGGCTGAGGAAGTATTTCTCTCAGGAATACAAAAAAATCTGCCACTATTTCCCCCCCCCCCTTCTCTCTCTCTCTTCCTTCTTTGTTGAGACCATTCCGCTGGCTATATGCAGGTGAAAGCATTGCACATGAACTGACAATTATGTTCCCAGTGCAATAGCATTAAACCTGCCACATTTACTTAATGGTGAACATTATAACATTACACCTGTGTTTGCGTTTTGTTTCTGGGGGCAAGCTGGCTAGATTTTATTGCATTAAACAGCCTTCCTGCCAATAGTTTTTGTCATGAGGCTTAAGTAGGAATTCTATTTTGGGGTTGTGGAAAAACAACCATCTCTTACGTATGTAAATTTATTTCATCATTCATATACAACAGTTCTCAAGAAAAGAAAAAAACAAGCCAAAACCATTGAAACAATCATCTGGTATATTTTGTGGAAAAAAACAAGGAAAAAAAAGCAACTGAATTTCTTTTTCTCATAATATCGATTACAGCACATGGTTTTTTTAAAATAGTGAATGATATAGAAATTTCACTGGCAGTAAGTCAATTAAATGGGTTTCATGCGCATCAGAGTTTTGTCTTGTGCAGCCATTGATTTTTCCAATTCATATCAATGTAACCAAACGGAGGCTGGAAGGTTATACTAGTCAGATCCCTTTTTGGTATAAGAAGAATTGGTATACATTACTGCTTTAGTACACGGGTAACATGACAAAATATGATGGCCGTTTGGTTAGGATCTTTCCTCACTCCAACGAAATCCAACACCATGGAAACTCTATACTCACAATGTTACTGTTGGACCCTGATTATGGTGGTATGCCTGATCCCTTTGAACAGCATAATTAGTTCAGTCAGAAACAAAATTTGTGGTGGTTTATGGCTGCTTCGGGCATTTTGGTACAAGCAGCTTGTGGCCGCTATGGTCTCTAAAGGTTTACTCAAGGGCAGTATTATTAATTCATTCTTTTTTTTCATGTTTTTTGTTTTTCTCTTCCAAAGGCTGGGAGCGGAGACTACACAATGCTGTTTACAGGCACTTGATGTTATACCCCAAACCAACCCATCCTAATACCCCGATGGAGAACACCAAGGAACCTCTTGCCTACATCAGGAGAGCTCAGGTACGTACTAATTGACAAGGAACATCTTTATTTGCCAAGTCATTGACTGGTTTATATACCAACACGTACTCTCCCTTCCTCAATATGAAATTCATTATATTCGCTGAAGACACTGGCGCCCTTCAGTGCTCGACGATTACCATCGTGCGACCGACTACAAACCAGCCTTTCACAATTGTACAAAACGCCCTTGTAGTGGATGCCAGAATACATCTTGTATGGTTTTTTACATCGTTTTTCTCCAATCTACCTGGATGTTATATAAAACAAATAATGAATGTTTTTTCATTCTTGCATTTGTTGAAAGATGGAATAAGTTCCGATCAACTTGGCTTCGCTTTGCTGAATAGAACATTGCATATTTGAACTCATGAAAATATTTTCACCATTGCACTCTCGGACATTGATTATTTGTATACCAGGGTTCTCTCGAGAACAAGGTTTTAGCCAGGATTTGGTAAAAGGGTGTCCAAATCTGCTGGAAATTTAAAAACTGGGTGTCCAAATTGTTCACTTACAATACATTTACATGTAAATGACAGATGAAACAGGGTGTCCAAATTTAAAACAGGGTGTCCAAAAGACACCCAGACACCCCTCTGGCTAACACTATGCTCGAGAATAAACAAAAAAACTGGGGCATAATTCTGGACACTGACAGTAAAAGTTTGGAAATAATTATCAGTAAAAGGGTGGTTTGATGAAATTAACACCCAAAGAAGTCATTAACATCAGGCCATTAACTATTATTCGCACCTCCAAAAAGCAGCACAACAGACATAGCTTCAAGGGGGCACCTCCCAGGATAAGTTTCAATCATAAACAACAACAATATTGCAATAGTTTATAAAATAAATAAACAAGGGCAGAGAGGCAAATAGAAATCAAACCAATGGTGAACTCAAATACAGAGAGAAAAGGGGCTTCGCACTTTACACGTCCCAAAACATGGGTACAGTAGTTGATAATACAAAACAATCAACAACAAATTTCATATGTGTAGGAATATGCAAATTAACCATGGCTATGTTAAACATACAAGTCAGTGCACTTTACGATACACTAGCTTGTGCATAGAGAGGACCCTGTATTTAAATCATGGTATTTCGATAATAATCTTGTACTGATTTTCTGAGGGGAAAACAAATTGGAAATCAACTTCAAAGGAAGAATATCATGCCTGCTCTTGGATTATCGGCAATTTATACCGATGCATATAGCGTACTAGCTAAAGAGAGGTATTAAATCTCAATGGCAGCCTCACTTTTAAATCATCCATGAGGAAAACATTGCTCAATGTTAATTGCTTTGTAAAATTAGATATTGTGCTACTTTACCAGTTACTATGGCAATCAGTGAAAACACTCAAGACAAGAACTAATTTTTTGTCAAATAAGGCACTGGTTAGTTATTTTTTTTATCATATTTTGATTAAATTGAAGACCCTATTGCCCGGAAATTTCCAGACCCCTTTAATTTTTTTATTTTAACTTCCAAATGCTAGGCAGGTATAGAAGTAAGTCAATAAAATTCAATTTGCCCTCTCTTTGCGATAAAGTGACGTGACCGGAATACGTTATGTCTCTCTACACAGGAAACTTAGAACTGGTTCAACGCTATTTTCCTATTTCTCGAGTACAAAGAAAGCAAACATCGCTGCAAATATTGATAAGGGCTGCTGGCTTGACTGTAAAGAATAAGGTTCTGATTCAGGATTTTGCTGCATATCTGTTTCCAGTGCGTTCATCATGTTTGACTTGAGATTCCTAAGTAATTTATTGGCCATATCGAAGGGTCGGTGGAGGGTGGTGGGGGAGGGAGGGGGGCTATAGTTCTTTGCACTCCATGTAGCTTATTGTTCATGAAGTGGAACAGCTAGGGTTCCCTGACAAAGCGCAATTTTTGTTGTTGAAAAATGTCAAGTTGTTTTGAAACTTGACAACATGCACCACGGCAGAAGGAAGGGGGTGCCCACGGCAATTATCTTGGGTTAATTTATTGAGGACTGGAATTGTATCGAAAGAACTGAAAAAAACATGGATCATATTTGTAAAGTATTATATGTGACCTGCTCTATCGAAATGAGGAATGTCTCGGAAATCACGTTTTCGTGTAAATCGCCATACAAAAGTTGTTGACAATCGATAAATGGGATAAACAAAACTTGATCTTTCTTGTGGTGGTCTTTAATTGAAAATATGAATAAATCCACAAAAAGGTTGTTTTCTTGAGCATGTTTGTATGCGTAGCTACAATAGCTACATGTACAATGTTGTTAATAACGATTATCTAACTAAACACGTCATAACAAAATTGAAGTGGCCTTGTCTTGAAGACTTTCTTCATTACCCGATAACTTTGGACTGGAATAAGCTACGGAAATAATAATGGTATTGCTGGAAAGCCAGTGAGTTACTTGTTAACATGGTATGCATAACTCAATTTTCAAAATTTCCGAGACATTCCTCAATACACCGATCCATTAAGCCCCGCCCATTTCTCATTGACCAATCACAGCCGCGAAATCTGATCACCATTTGAGCCGTTTGGTGATCTTTGCTCTAATGGTGATCAGGTTTCGTGGCTGTGATTGGTCAACTCGTAAGGAGGCGGGGCTTAATGGATTGGTCTATTCGATAGAGCAGGTCACATATTGTAACCATGGTTTCCCTTACAGGTAGGGTCATGATCCAAAAATGAATGACCACAAAGACTTACTGGTTGAGAAGCACTGCAGCTGTTGATAGAATAAACTATTTGAGAAAGGACTCCCTTCAAAGTAATAGGGTTTGGATAATTTTCCCCCACAAAACATTTGAATAGCTGAGAAACGGTTCATGCATGAATAATTTTCTCAGAATTCTGAGGGTTGGCGTCTGTTCCCGAATGTTGCAGCCAGAGATGCAGTTGGTACATGCTGTGACCTCACTTAACATGCTAAACGTGAATGGTTTGACATTCTTGTAAAAGTACAGTGACAGATTTGTTGTTGTTTTCTCAGCAAGTAGACACTGTATTCAACTGAAACTCTCACATGTGACTTTTATTGTATCTTTCTTTACAATTTTGCCTATAAATCAGCATTGCGTTGACAAAACAATCTGTAACCCTACCTTTAAATTGTTTCATTTTACCTGTTGGCTGGACAAGTAAACCCGCTTTTTGAGTGGTCTGCAGGATTTCTCACATATCTATCGATTTTTGAAATATTTTAAATCAAATCTCTTGTGTTTTCGAAAGTTCCAAATTTCTAGACAACTTGAACTGACCAACAAGGGAAGAAATAGACAGCCTTTTTTATAATGTTTTATAACAAAGTATTTGGATATGTCGCTCACATATCCTAGTAGCTTTACGTTCATTAGTCATACTTCTACTATTTCTCAAACTTTCTCAACTCCCTGGGGAGCATACAACCCCCAAGCTGCTTTAAATTAGCGACTAGTGATTAATCCAACACAATACTATCTCAGCCCTCTCAGGTTCCCATTTATACACCTGTGTTAAGAGAAGCATTAATGGTTTAAGGGCCTTGCTCAAGGCCATAAGTGTCATGACTGCAAATGGAACCCACACTCTGGTGATTCAGCCATCAGAGCTTGAGTCCGATCAGCGCTAGATGGCTCAGCAATGACTCCCCATTTCATTTATGTCCCAAATCCTACCTTTATGTTTTGCACCGCTAATGTAGAAGGGAAGTAAATCCACTGGAAATGTAACAGCTACATGTAGGAAACTTCATTCCTCACTCTAATACCTTTAGTATGCCTGAACAACTTTCAATTTCAAAAGGGGCAGCATGGAATATCCTTGGGTCAATCAGCATTGTGCATGAACTGTCAACCATAAATTTTCAATTAACTTACCCTGAACTTCATGGTGGGTGTTCATTTTCCACCATTATGCGATCTGGATATTATTTGCATTGGACATGTAAATATCATCTGTATTCCTTTTTTGTTTTGTTTTTCCTTTTAGGTGTTACACACAATGCGTTATGCTTTAATGCACAATATATACAGCTCATGCAAAACTCTTTTTGTGTCATGGCCGAGTGATCTAGTTTACCAGACCCAAGCTCTGGTGTTATCAGCAGCAGAGTGTGGGTTCGAATCTCGGTCTTGTCAATTGTGCCCTTGAGCAAGGCACTCAACCATAATTGCTTCGTAAAAAGTTGGGAAGGTAGTGCATTCTGCTCTACCAGCCAGGCTCCTAGTGGATGATACCCATGCTAACATCCTTACGGACTGTGTAGGGGGTAACCCTGTTTAATAATAATAATAATAATACATTTATATAGCGCCAAATCTATTTTTGTAAAATGCTCTAAGGCGCTTCACAAAAAGGCATAAAAAGTACATAAAGCACAAAGATGATAAGCATTTAAAAAGGTACAAGTAAATTACCAAAAATTACAATTGAAAAATACAAAGATAATAAAATCCCCCCGAAAACATTGGTACAACCCCATGAGTACATGTAGGTGGCAACATGCCCCTGGTGGTAGTTGATTTGGTTCAACAGTGGCCATCCAGCCTTGTGATGTCAGGCAATATCTCATACAAAAAAACAAAAAACCCCAAACTTGACATTTGAGTTTCTGTGTGTTGGTGGTTGTCAACATGTGGTGAAACAGATGCATGATCTGATTGTGCCTAGAAAGTATGTGGAAAACGTTGGTAATATGTCAAAGACCAGTTTCAGTACCCAACATACATGAAATAACATACCTGTAAACATTAAGTTACATGTTTACACAATTTTCAAACATTTGGTTTAGGACTCATGGTTCAAAACTAATTGCTTTTACTCATTTCTCAAATACTGTTTTCCATCAAGACCAATCAGTATTTGTAAATTTGGGAACATTTATATTTCATAAATCTTACTGATGTTGTGCGTACCATTTAATACTTTTGTTCTCTAATTTGTAAACGAATCCAAGCGACATTACACATCACAAACAACTCTGGCCAATAGGAGACTTTGGAACACTGGGTGTAAGTAGATCCTGCGGGTAATTTCCATATTTGGCATAGTTATGAGGATGCGCACATTTCTAAGAACAATGGGTTTACCTGGTAAAGTCTGCCGCCACCTACTGTAGTGTTCCCAAGTGTCTCCTATTCCGGATGCAACTCTATACAATACGTGTCATGGCTGAGCAGTTTAGCGCACCAGACTCAGGCTCTGTTGTTTCTGATCAGCAGAGTGGGTTCGAGTCCCAGTCTTAACGCTTAACCATTATTGCTTTGTTCTTTGTTAGAGACTTAAAGCCGCAAGTCCCGTGTGTTGTGTAATGCACCTAAAAGAAACCCAGTACACTTATCGCTAAGAGAAAGGGTTCACCTCGATGTCTCTGGCCAATGCCTACCTGGGCTCTGCATCGGTCACATCCAGATTCAGATCCCGAATCGGTTCTGTTTCAAAGTGCACTACTGGTTGAGCATTGAATGTTAAACATTTATATCTCTAGTGTTAGACTAGAACCAATTTGCTTTTGTGACCAGCGATGTTGTACATTCACTTTCAAAATATCGATGCAAGCCTTTCATATCAGATTTCCGTTTTTTGTTTTGGTGTGCAGTCGACCTGGGAGAAGCGAATCTTAAAGAGCTTAAACAGCATGTGTACAGAGCTTTCAGTGCCTCTGGCTAGAAAGGTAAGAAGGAGTGCTGCGTGGAATGTGAATGAGGTGGCAGTTGAAGAGGGAAAAAACCCAGCTTTTTTGGGGCAAAATTCCATTACGGGGTTTCTTCCTTTGGATGTAAAGCTGTAGGACCTGCACGTTGTTTAATGCATGTAGAGAAACTCAGTACACTTATTCTGAAGAGAAGAGGTTTGCCTCTGTGTTTTTGGCTCCAGATTGTACCAAATCGCCAACATTAGGGCTAGTTGCTAGTGCGCCGGCACGTTAATCCGGAGGAAGCAGGTTCAAGTCCTGCTCTTGTCAATTTTTCTTTGTTCGACCCAAATTGATTTAAAATAAAGTTATTACCCCACTCAACTTCACGTAGCACTTAAATGTTTCTCCTTTTGCAGTAGTGACAATAATACACAGTTCTTACTTTGGGCTCATCACACCTGATAGGTGTCTCAAAGCACTCTCTCATTATTGTAAATCACATGTATGCAAAGCTTTTTAAATTACAGTGCAAAAAATAGTTTTACTCATGACACAGTGCAGCAATCCAAATAGTGGAAACTTTGTTAAATTGTGTGCAAAGAAATTTTAACGTATTGGACTTTTGTCAAACTTCACATGATTGTTCATTGTGTTCAAGCACAAAGACCAGTATGCGCACTTAATTTATTCCATTGTCGTAACTAAATCATACACACTGGTCAGCTCATATGCTACATGTATGATATCCTCAGCTGGACCATTCCACACATCAGGGGTTGACTGGTTATAAGGGGGCAGGACAAAACTCTTCCAGCGTCTTTTGTGTACAAAATCAGTATGTCAATCGTCAATGGTAGACGAAACCAAATTATAAAAAACTTCACTCAGGCAATACCTGAACAAGTTGTAAACAATGCACTTAGCCGTCTAGCAAAATTGGCCCATTTTCAGAGGGTTAGTGTACCCAAAATGCTCCAAGTTGAAAGTCAACAACCTTTATTTGACACAATATTTGACAATTTTTCAACAATCCATTTCCTTCAAAGCTTTGATGTACAGAAAAAGTCAGTGGTTTTAATTACACTTTATTAACGAGGCTCTGCGCATGAGTTTCTCTCTATTCGGTTTGGTGCACCCCAAGGAAATCAATCTCCCATGGACGTCACGTGTAAAAAAGAAACGCAAAACAAACCTCTTAACCTATGGAAAAAGCTTGTCGGCTGACAACAAACTATAGGGAATTGCAAAAAGGTCTCTCACTGCAGGGCTGGCTTAATGGATCAGTCTGGAAAATGGCTAATAAATATTAAATTAACGAGTAGCAATGACAATTTAGTTTTAGTGCTAATTAGAAGATCATTCTTCATCAGATAAAAACAAACTTCATCCATGTTCGATGTGTATCTGTGAGAATTATCATAATAGTTGGGATTAGCCCTGGACGATATCGTCAATTTTGACTGGCGATATATCGTCGGGTAAATATCATCGATATATAGTGAACAATTTTTGAACACGGAAAAACCAGTTTTTACCGTAGGGAGAACATGAACAATAAAATAAACAAACAAGACATGACTGTATGGATAAACCGCTGAGATAAAATCACTGAATTTAATATCCATATTCCATGAAAACAAAAAGTCTTACATTTTGATGTGCTTTTTATCACTGGTTCCGACACATTTAATTCATGGTTTCTCTTCCACACGATTGAACGTTGCGATCTCTAAAAGCTGATGCCTCGATTTTTATTTTTTATGCCGATCCATTGTATCCATGTGCACGTTATGTTAATACGTTATCCCGACGGTTCCCGACCATGTGGTGATTTCTCACAAAGGGAATTTCCCTTGCATTTTCCCTTGCTCCCACGTCTACACGCCCTTCCTTCATCCCCTAGGTATAAAGTTAACCAGGTTAGGAGCAAGCACATCCGCGGGATCGAGGTGATAAATACTATAGGATAGGATCGCTGCGAGAAGCATTACGTCATAATTATTCACACCAATCGGCCAATCGGAAAGCGGCCAGTCAGAAATCAGCCAATCAGCCTGTGCCAATCACGTTTTTCTTCGGCGATACCATGAAGAAAGACAACCATGGCTAGATGGGAAGACACATTGTGTGCAGTAGTTTCCTTCGAATGATGTTAATTTAAGCTGCTATCCATTCAACTGCGTCTGGTTTCTAAAAAAAATCTGTCGTTTACGAATGATGCAGGGTTGGACGCCGTCCTATTGGAATGGCCTACGCAAGTTAAATATCATACGCGAATGTTATGACTGAAAAGAGGCATTCTTTAGAACCATATCGTCTATTTTTTTATATATCGTGAATATCGCGATATTTTGATATTTTGAAAAACAATCATCGATATTAACGATATTGTTTCAATATCGTATCACGACGATAATATCGTAATATCGTCCAGCGCTAGTTGGGATAAGAGTAAGCAATATGTCTTAAAGTTTTTTTCCTTCTAACTTTGGTTGAACAAAGAAAAACTGACTAGAGCGGGTTATAGGGCTATAAGTAAGGATATTTGCAGTATCACCAAGTGGTAAAATCTCTCTGTTGAGTATGTTATTATTATTATTATTATTATTATTATTATTTATTCGACCAAAACAAACAACAAACCAAAGTTACAATAGCACAAGAAAGAACATAAACAGAAAAACAGTTATAAAAAAGCAAGTAATAAGGAAAATAAATACAAAATTAGAAAAATTAAATTTAAATTTAATTAATAAATTAAATTAAATTAAATAAATAAGAAAATAAAAGCAAAAACAAAATATATAAAAAATATATGAGGGCGACTGAGGGCAGAGCATGCAGGAGGGGAACAAAACCAAATGGGAAGGACAACCAGAAGGGATAAAAACAAGGACAAATCATGCGGGTCAGGGGTAACAAAAGTAAACTAAATTACTGTTGCTCGGAAGCATGCTGCCCCACGCATGACCAACAAACACAATGAACACAGAAACAACAATAGGGAGAAACCAAACAGGGGCTCGTTCACGACCTGCATGCATCCTTAAGGAGGCGGAGAAATGTCATAAGAGGACAGATTACAGCAGCTTCGCGAATGAAGGATGGAAAAGTGTCCAATAGTCTGGGAAGTCGATGGGAGGGTGAATGGTACAATGAGTCGGTACGAGCGGAAAGATGGCGGAATGCGAGTGATTCAAGATGACGAGGATTAATGAAAACCCCGGCAAGAATGGATTCGCAGTGAGCAGTGCCATGTAAAACCTTGAACACAAAGGAACTGAGCAAGTAATTACGCCTGTTAGTTAGAGGATGCCAATGAAGACGCTGCAATCTGTCCTCATAAGACATTACTCCGCGCCTTTGTTTAAGAGCAAGACGGGTGGCAGTTCTTTGGACCCTTTCAAGCTGATTTTGTTGCGATAACGTATACGGATGCCATGCTGGGAGACCATACTCTAAGATTGGGAGAACAAGAGATTTATACAGTGAGAAAATTGCGTTACATGTAGTGGAGGACCCCCTAGCAACTGTTCTGATGAAACCTAACATGCGGTTGGCTCTAGCAACTACTGATGAGGTATGTGTAGCCCATGAGAGCTTGGAGTCAAATGTAAGCCCTAAGTACTGAAACGACTTGGTAGATTCTATTGGAAGAGTACCTAGGTTGTACAATATTGGGTCAAGGTGCCTGCATCTAGTGATATGCATGACCTTGGTTTTACTAACGTTGAATGACATTTCATTGACATCGGACCAGTTTTAAAGCTTATCTAAGTCAGATTGAAGCACATGTTCGTCATTAACGTTTTCTATTGTGCGGTACAAAAGAATGTCATCTGCAAACAACACACAACTGGAGGAAATTGAATGAGATATGTCATTAACAAAAAGATTGAACAGTAACGGCCCTAGCACACTGCCTTGAGGTACACCAGAAGTAATGTTAACCCAGGAGGAGACTCCGCCCCTAAAGAGAACCCGTTGCTTGCGGTCAGTCAGGAATGACCGAACCCAACACCACAACTCGCCCCGAACATTGAAAGAGGTTGCAAGTTTTTCAAGTAGGATGTGGTGTGGCATTGTGTCAAAGGCTTTTGACATGTCCAAGAAAACGGCATCTACTCTTGGGGGGGCGGCGTCTATCAAGGGAGGATGACCAAGATTGAATAATGTTCTCCAGTTGGGTAACGCAACTCCTGTGTTTAACAAAGCCGTGCTGATAGGGATTTAGAAGACCAAAGGTGTTTAAGTGATTATTTAAGGCAGCAGTTATAATGCGTTCAAGAACCTTACATAACACTGAAGTCAGAGCAACAGGCCTATAATTAGTTAACAATGCCTTATCCCCTTTCTTGTACACTGGTGTAATATTAGCACACCGCCAAGCATCGGGCAATTGACCAATGCTCAGCGATGCGTTCAACAATAAACCAAGAGGATGAGCAATTTCAGAGGAGATTTTGTTGAGAATATTAGGCAAGATACAATCAGGTCCAGGAGATTTATTAGAAGGGAGCTTTTTAAGCAACGCAGCAATTTGGCTGGCAGAAACTGAAATGCGAGACAACTCAGGAATATGCAATGAGCAAGGCGGCGGGAGGTGGGGAACTGGACCTGATTGTTTACAAACAGAACAGAAGTAATCACTGAAGGCAGATGAAATTATGTCAGGGCTGGTTATTTTACAGTTATTGTGATAAAATGATGGAGGCGGGGGCGATTGTTTCCTGCCTCTGACAAAGGACCAGAAACTACGTCGATTGTCATTACATTCGAACAAGTGATTAACATAACCCCAGTAAGTTTTACGGGTGGTTTTTTGGACTATATTGCGAGCAATTTTGTAATTAGTCCAGTCAAGTGGGCGACCAAATTTACGGGCTAAATTGAACAGTTTGTGTTTTTCGTTAATCAGTTTCTTAAGTTCTGGGGTGATCCAAGGTGTATGACAGGATCTTCGTTTGGAGACCTTTGGAATAGAATCACGGATAGCAGCATCAAACAAATCATTGAAGTTCTCTGTGGACTCGTTGATGTCGTTGGTATCTATGAACACAGACCAGGGAACCAGATGAATTAAGTGTTTTAAATGTTCGAAGTCACCGCGCCGTGTTTGTAAAAATGTCCGAAGAATTGCTGGGCTAGGGGCAGGTCGAGTGGAGCGGAAAGTAGTCATGACGGCAAGATGATCAGAGTAGACGGGATTTTGAACTGTGTAGATGGTGGAAATAAAGTCTGATCGATTGGTAAAGACTAAATCAATGATGGACCCTGTGTTAGGGTTGTTTTGACTTGGTCTTGTAAATGATTGGACGAGCTGTTCCAGGTTGAAGTCACTGGCGATATCAAGAAGTCGAGTACGATGGTGGTTGCCCATGATCGAAGGGGAGAGTTGTGTGGTTCCCGTGGAACCAGTGGACTCAACGTTGCGGACAGTATACTCTGTCTGTCGTCAGGAGACTGATTTAGGGCTGGATAGGTCAGTTGGTAGAGCACCGGCCCATGGGTCCGGAGGTGGCAGGTTAAAATCCCACTCTAGTAAATTTTTCTTTGTTAAACCCAAAATTAATTAAAACTTACCCAGTCGGTTTCTTTTGGGGTTTATTACATTAATTTTGTTTTTCCTACTAAAACAGAGACCCTTAGCCGAGCAGAAAGATTTAAAAGCAAGATGGAATGAGCTTGGAGCTGAGGAACCAGGTGGGTTAAATTACTGTTTGCCATAGAGCTGCTTAAGCATAAAAAGTTGATAAGCACAATAAAATTATGCTTACCAGAATGAGGTTACCAGCCAAACTACCATGTGACATGTACAATTTGTGACATTAGCAAGCTGCATTAGCGCCGATACCAGGATGAATAGGAAACGAGAAGTAATGTTCAGTTTCAGATGTGGGAGGGAAACCCTAATGGGGGAAAACAAGACGGAATCTAAATTGTTATAATGAACTGCCAAGGTTCATTCTAGACAATGGCTCACTAGCTAGAGCTAAGTTTCTTTCATCTTTGGTTGATTATACGTCTATCAACTTATTACCTAGCTTGGATAATTTGTTGTTGAACCATGTACTTGTTTTCCTTAAAGGCTTTGATCGTTGCTCGTTGGCCGTACGGACTCTTCAATCATAAATTCTGAGTGGCCGTCTGATGTGACAAAAACGAGTTCTATTTTCATTTCTTGTCATCTTCTTTTTTGTTCCTATTCCAAAGATTTAAATGCCTTCTTTCATCTTTGGCTGATTATACATCAATCAACTTATTATCTAGCTTGGATAATTTTTCATTGAGCCGTCTACTGGTTTCCCTTGAACACTTTGATCGTTGCTTGTTGGCTGTACGGACTCTTCAATCACAAATTCTGAATGGCCGTCTGATATGACTAAAAACAAGTTCTATTTTCATTTGTCATCTTCTTTTTTGTTCCTATTCCAAAGATTTAAGTGCCTTCAGGCCCGTGTACGCCCCCAAGGACTTCCTGGACATGCTGATCACGCTCAAGAATCCCAACTGTTCCCCAGGGCTCCATGTTTGGACCCTTCATGGCTGGGGGTTGATCCAGCTGCCACTCAAAGTCAGCAGTCTGGATGATCTGGTGCGTATAGAGAATACTAAGGACGTGGGGATCCATAAATCAGTCTAACAGATGATTCATATGTTTTTCTTTTGTTTTTTTTCTACCGTGAAATCCCTCGTCGTACATTATTAGAAAAAATTTAATCAAATACATAAAAACTGTGCCAGGGGCTGCGAGGACCATTCATGCTGTTTGATAACGTATTTCAGATATGTATAAAGCACACTATTTAATGAGTTGAAGGCAAAGTATACCTTTGGTTTTTGGAACTGTTCGATTGTTTTAATCCTATATAAATGTAGAAGTATACAACAAAACTAACCTGTGAAAATTCCATTTCAAAAGGTGGTAGCGTTTTTGAGATATCGCCGAAAATCCGGAGCGAATATTTCCACGCAGGAAGAAAAATCTCTAATAGGAATACACAATCTGAGAAACGTTTATGACAGCAACGTTTCTTAGATTCAAATTTTGGGGCATGACAACCGATATCTTTTGACATAACCACATTACTTTGAAGTGAAATGGTTCTCAAAATGCTTTGTAGTATCGGAAGCTGTTGTACTTCTAACTAATAGGTTTGTGATTGCGATTAATTTTAGGAGTGACTACCAAACTTCCCTTTAATGCAAAAAATTTACTTTGGAATCTATGCTTGGTATGAAGTTTATACATCTACTAATCATTCTGATAAATATTTCGTGTTATTTTTGCTGCTTTCAAGACAAATTTGTGGTTGAATTTGCTCATTATTTATATTGCCTGGCCAGGCAATCTAAATAAGCTTTGCAAGACGGTTATCACTATTTTGTCGGAAACATGAGCCCCATTTTAAATGGAAAAACTTCAAAGGTAATTTTTTACAATATTAACCGGAAGAAAGTTGGAGTTATATTTAATGGAAAGATACTGGGCTTGCTCGGGAAGCCCAAAGGTCAATATTCTAAAGTATTGTACAAAGATATGCAAATCACTTGCAAGAACTTTAAGGATGCAGAAACTGAGGGTACACTCGGGCTCCCTAAGTTTTCCTTCCTCATCATTGGTTGCCTGCGTGTGTTTGCGTAGGGTTTGAACAGTTTTCAAGAAAGTAAACCCTGAACTTTTGAAAATGAAGAAAAGATGGCCCCCCCAAGTGGCCATCATGCTTTTTTCCCTCATTAAACCCAATGTAACCAAAGAGAGGCTGAAGGGTAGACAAATAGTCTGGTTCCTCAGTATGAAATTAGGATACAGACTATATTGTGTATACTGGGAACTATGCAAAGATGGCAGGACAGAGGGGAAGATTCGCATCCTCAGTTCCTCAGCAAAAAATTGTTCAGATTTTAGCGTGTCTTTCCTTTGGGCAAACAAAATAATTCTACTCACCAATCCCAACTGTCGCTATGAGCTCTGTCTCTTGTTGCAGAAGTGCAGTTTCTATAAAAAGAGTGGACAAAAAGAAAAATGTTGAATAGATTTGATTTATTTGACAAATACCCCACGGAGAAACGATGGTGACGCAGGTTTTGTTTTGTCATATCATTACTGTTTCACAGGTGAAAGGAATGGTGAAATATTAGCATTGATTTTACATGCAATTTGGGATTCTCAAATAAGTCCTTGTGTGCCCAACAGAAGGTAGCGAAACGTCTCCTGACGATGACTAGAGCAAGCTAGTTGAAACGTTGAGACCAATTAAGAACTCACTCTGTGGCAGTGAAGTTAGTAATGAGAAGTCCCCTTGATCCACTATTAAAGTGAAAGTAGTAGTCCCGGCCGATTTCCTACCTTCTGCCCAGGTAATACTTAATAAGCAGGACAGTTCTTTTCAGAACTGAGAAATTTCCAGAATTCTGAAAAATCTGCCCCGCGGCAGTAGAATAAATAGCAAGACAAGTTCTCAAACGAACATAATCTACCCAGCATGTAGATACACACATGGTGTTACCGCAAACCAAATATACATAGATACCTCACCATGCAATGTCTCAAATCCCACATAACAAAACGTTACCGGAGAAACGGCATAAACAATTAATGTACAAAATTGTGTTTCAAAATAACTGAGCATGAAAGTTTGATCGGTTTACTGCCATTCATAAGTTATTTTAGGATCAGTGTTAAATTCTGCATGGGAATGGGAAAACTTGTCTTTTAGGTATCTCTAGCATTAGTAATGCAATACTTTTTGCCAGGAGCCATTTTGTTGCTTACAGCCTTTTGTTGCTAAAAAAAAGAAGGTTTTTTGTGTGCCTTGAAAGAAGGCCAAAGAGCCTTACACTCTTTGCCGGGCACACATTGAAATCCTACTTTGTCCTGGGACTTCTTTCATGATTAGTGACTACAAAGTTATGCACCAGAAGGGTTTTGATCACGAATGAAGAAATTTAGTAGATTTGGGAAATACACTCTTTGTCTCTGTCAATATCCATGTTCAAAAGTTCCCGTACATCTTGTCTATTCTTGAGATCTTATTTATTATACAGTGCTATGAGCTATGAACCTTGGGCTGGTGCCTTAGCAATTTAATGATTGATTGATTGATAAGTCCATTGTTTATTGATCAGTTTTTTTATATAATTGAGTTCTTATAACGCTTTATCACCGCCCTATCAGGTGTCTCAAAGCACTCAGTATTTTTTCCTGCAAGATATGTTGAGCTACGTTCTGAAGTATGATTCTTTTACATAGCACCATGTAATGGTTTACAAGGTGCTGTGGCGCAAGATACAGCCAATCAAGCCAGGAACACCGGGGCGAACCCCTTCTCTCTACGAAGAGTGCACTGGGTTATTTTACGTGCGTTACACAACACACGGCACCTATGGCTGTACGTCCCATCTGAAGCCCTATTTTGTCAATCTCTTTGTTCGGGGGTACCTGTCAAAAGCAATTCAACCTATAACTGCCGTTGATGCAACCTTGGAAGCCGCAGTACAGGGATCTTTCGGCATTCCTTTCATAGAACCAGCAGTTTTGTAAGACTTGTAATTGTTAATATCTTTAATATTTTATTTGAATTTTATTATTATTTTTTCAGAGGGAGGAATTCCGTGAGCTCTCTTCGATTTCCCAGCAGACAGGTGTTGATGATCATGCGGATACATCGTCAGGTAAGTTAGGATCTTGACTTGATTTTAACTAAACTCACAGCTATTGAGGCTGCTTTCACAGCTTTGGAGTCAGTTATTATATTACACTGCAGCAGGCAGTGTTTTTCTCCTAATAGTGGTCCGCTGGCCAAATGCTACTTAAAATACCCGAGGACTAGTCACAATTCTCTCTAAGTGATCTGGCTGGTTAGTTAATGTGAAATATAGACTGGTGAAAAAACTGGGGTCTCATGAAATTATAAGCTAACTGGCCCCACTGGCTTTTTTATTCTTTCTTTTTTCGTAGTCACTGAAAAAGTTAAAGGCAAACCAAGTTCAGTGTATGAAATAAAGCATCGTGGAGTTTGTGTGTGTGTGTACATGCTACAGGTTTATTGTGTTCAAGTGTACAGTTACTACCTTCTTGAAGGACGATGCATTTTGTGTTTATTTATGTCATCACAATTTGCAAAACTTTTCATTTTTTTAACTGTGAAATCTTAATTATGATTTCTTATCAATCAATTAATCAACGGCTGATTGATGCTAATTGATGTGTACACACCGTGAAACGGGCAGAGATGTTGTTGATGTCATGAGGAAATTCTTCTCAATGTCACCGCATAACTTGAAAACTAGGGTGACTCTTTGGCTCAATGTTGGCAGATAATGTTCTCTGGGGCTTGTTAAAGGGGCAACATGGCTTGGAGGCATATGCCAATATGAAATATCAGGTTTGTAGTTTGCACAGCAAATTGCAGGGTACCTCTGGTATAAAAGGTTGTGTTATGTGTGATTAGGACACCAGTCAAGTTAACTTGGGTTTTTATACCATGCCCTTTTTTCTTCTTCTCTTTATTTGTTCGTTTTCAGACCCACTTGAAATGGGTATAGGTCTAATGTTAAAGGCGTGTAAAGAAAGTTTTCAACAAGTATGGCCAAACTAAATTTTTCTCATTTTCTGCTTACAAATGACTAACACATTTCTATCTATATCATGGATGATACCATTAAAAGCAATACCGTGGGAAATGTTTTTTCAATCTAGGGCAAAAATACAACTAAAATTTGCAAAACGGGATCTGTTTTTTAACATAAGTGCATGAACTCCTGTATACAGTATCTGTTGTTCAAGACAAAACATGGATGCCCCGGTTCTGCGACATATGAACATACAAAGTGTTGACGTATCCGTAGACTTGCAAAACTTCTCTAATGATGGGGGGGGGGGGGGGGGGGGGATACACCATGCCACAGATGGAGCACCACACATGTTGGTTTTCTCAAACAAAAACCAGCTTTTTATGCACATGTAGGTACATGCATGCATGCCATAGATACATCTCCATGCAGATTTCGAATCGGTAACCAGTAATGCAAGTATCTGATGTGTGGTGGATTGTAAGGAATTACGTATGTGTGGACACGTGTGTCTGTGAGGCTGTGTCGCGAATGTGAAAATCTCCCCTTGGGCTTGTTTATATTGTTTGCAAGAAATGGGAACGCAATTCCTTTTGGATGGTCATTGACCTAATAATGGGAGTTTGAAACTTCCTGTTGAGCCGTGCACAAAATGAGAAGCGAGTTCTTTGCAGATTTCGATGTTAGTATTTTCTGGAACAAAATGAAGAATTTGTAAAGTTTATTATATTTTTGTATGAACACAACTAAGCAACGAGTCTTAATGTCCAGTCAGAATAATTAGTTTCATTCTGAAGAAGTTCCTTTGAACAAAGACATGGTTAATCACTCTTAAAATTAATGGCAATAAAAACTTATTGGTTGGAAGTACAGCAGCTTTCGATCTATAAGCATTTGAGAAACATTTCACTTTCATAGAGGTAATGTGGTTATGGAAAAAGTTAGCAGTGTTTATGCCCTCAAAATTTAAATCTGACAAATGTTACTGTCAGATATGTTCTCAGATCATGTATTCCTGAATAGGGATTATTCTTCCTGTGTGGACATATTTGCTCCGGATTTTCGGCGATATCTCATAAATGCGACCACCTTTTAAAATGAAATTTTCACTGGTTAGCATGATTAGTTTTATTGTACATGTAAGTATCCACATTTATGTAGGATTAAAACAATCAAACGGTTCCAAAAACCAAAGGTGTACTTTGTCTTTAAAGTGTCAAATACGATTTGAACCAAAATCTCTAAGCAGCAAAAATTTCACACTTCAGATACGAGTAAAACCGTATGATGACACAAATGTGAAAGCAGGTGGGATTAAGAAGAGATAAAATCCCTTTGCACTAAAGGAAGAACCATCCAAAAGTCCCTAACGGCTTTCCAAACAATTTGTTTTTCCCTGCACAAGTTGCAAAGGATTACAGGCAAGGTGAGTCAGATCATCTTGGTTGAAATTGAGATCGGAAAAACATAACAAATCATCTCTAACATTTATCTTGAATCATGAAGCTTGGAAAAATCATGCTTGAGGGAAAAATGTAGTGCGGAAAAAGAATCTTGCGGTCGTCAGGTTTGCATGTCATACATCTTACATCCTCTACTGGAGTTAGACGATCGTTTGCTTTTTTACAAGATGGCCGTGAAGCGGATCACCACGTTAAAATGTTTTTATTCGTCGGCACTTTGATGTTGGACTGTTCGGCATGCATGTTTTAGCGTGGACCGCCAACCGTGAAATTGGAAGCAGAGAGTTGGGACAAGCTCCCAATCATATCTCAGGCATGATTTGTCTCGGGTTAAAGACCTTGAGTTTTTCTCCCCGATGTGGTGATAAAACTGATGTGGTGATAAAACTGCTGGGGAGAAGAAACCTGTGGAATTCCAGGTGCTTCATTAACTACAAGGAACCATTTTATAGAAATGCTCATGGCCATTCATCTTAGCCAGTACTGTAATTTTCAGTGTACAATCTCGTCTGCTCGTTGATATGACACGCCCATGTCTAATTCACACTGCAACAAATTCTCAGAGTAAAAAAGAGCTGTGCATTTACGGTTGTTTTCCTAAACAGTTAAACGGAGCTTCCGTTTAACCATTTAACCATTTCTACCAATTCCAATCAGAACTATATTGAATGAGCTCATCTGTAAAAAGAAACAGATATCAACACATTTTCAAGGATTAAAAATTGAACACTGTAACCCAGTTTTTACAGTCACAAAATCATAAACCACAGTGGGGCAGCATACAAAGCAAAATGTATTGCAATTTGTAGGGGATTGAAAATAATCTTATTACATTTGTTGATGGGATTAAGATAAGAAACATCCCACCAACAAAAGGGATGTCAATCCTTCTCTATGGATAGTGTCTGGGGCTAACATTTTTATAAATTATAATAATAATGAACCATTCTTGTATAGCGCATATCACATTCACAGAGAAGTCTCTATGAGCTTTAAGATGAAAAAAGAGAAGGTATAGTAAATAAGACAATAGAGACAAAGTACATGAAGGAACATTTAGTTGACACAGTAAGAAATACTGAAGGCTATTGCAAAAATAAATGTGTTTTTAGCTTTGTCTTAAATGAATTCACTGTTTGTACTTGTTTTATGTCGGGAAGACTGTGCCATAATTCTGCTGCTGCTACTGCAAAAGCTCTGGCCCCATAAAATCTAGTGAAAGTTGAGGGACATACTAAGAGAGACTTGGATTTTGAGCGGAGATTACAAACAGGATGATATTTTTGGATGAGGTCTTGGAGATATGTAGGGCCTAAAGAAAAGGAAGGTCTCATTTTGTTTACTGTCGGCTTCGTTTAACCATTAAGGAAATTTAGAAATGCGTTTCTGTTTTTTAATAATTTTCCTCAATATTTTCCTCCCTGAAAATAACAGGGCAAAAGATCAACAAGATTGGGCGATTGGTGATGATTATACAGAAATGAACGGTCTCTAAAGAGTAAATACAGGGCACTGCTAGGGACAACTTTTTTCTTAACCATTACAATCTGTTTAATCTCATGTAAACTCAATGTCCTTATTAATTGGAAATATTTGAAATGAATTTCAGCAAAGATCACTTGTTGCCGTTTTTGTTCAGGCTGCTAGGGTTAACTATAACCAGCTTGATTATACGCTACAGAAGAACACAAAGTAACACACGGTTGTTGGCAGTTGAAACGTTTATTTGCTCGATGCTGGTGGACTCTCACTGCCTACTCTCTGACTTTCACCCGGTATTTATTGTAAAACCCAAGACTACTTGTTGCAGCAAGTATAACTGTATTAGGACTTGTTTTACACCTCATTAAGAATACATTTTAATAATTATACACTAAAAGAATATGTTTGGATGGTTTAAAGAAAGGGGTTGTACTAAACAAATGAGTTGGAAGAGGTTGCCCCATATTTGGGTACGTTTGACCAGTGCCTGGCACTCTCTGTCATTACAGTGGAATGCGAAGACCCATACACACTTGGCACTATTGTCCTGATTTAGAACAATGAGACTACTAAATTACCGAAAGCATAGAGGTCTATTGACACTGCTACAATCTCAGAGGACCCTCTCAGATATTGATATTATTTTGTATTTTAAGTGCAAGCTTTTCGTTGGGTGATATAACTTCTAATCCATAGTGTGGAAACTGCTATGGGGAGACTTCCCACTCCTACTGCATTGGAGTAGAAGTCAGCACTGTGTTAGCCTTCCCACATTGGTTTTGATGGATGACCATTGCATGCTTTGAAGATAATGATTATACAATCAACAAGGGTTGGTGCCATGATCGTATTTCTGGCTTCTATAATTTTTAAAGCACCGTTGGCGCCTATCACTTATGAGTGCCTGTGAGCAGCGACCATCACCGGTCAACATGCTTTTCAAATGATTTCATAAGATGCCATCTTAAAGATTTGAATCAATAGGAATTGCTTGTAGCAAAGCTCAGAATGGTGATAAAAAAAAATTCAGTCATTAAATGTTTACAGATTTGCATACAGCGTACATGGTATAAAGTTGGTCATGGTGGGAAACTCCCTTTGAAATATTTTTGCTTGAAATGCAATAGTTTTTAAGAAATGAGTAAAACAATTGGTTTTGATGATGCAAGTCCAAAACTCGATGTTTGAAAACAGTGAAAACATTTAAGGATTTTGTCCACTATTTCCTCATGATACCAATGACAGATTGAGCTTAAACTTTTACAGGTTTGTTATTAGGTTGAGTTACATCAAGTGTGGATACTGGTCTTTGACAATTACCAATGTGACACATGTGCTTTAAGCTGATAGTGTTATGGTTCTTGTACACTATCCCCAGCATGTCTTCACCTACCCAATCCGCCCCCCTATGATGCCCATTCTCAGGCCAGGAAGGTTGCAAACACAGTATGATGAGAAAAAAAAAACCTAACTTTTGATTGATGGATAGTTAGCAGTGATCGTTGTATTATGTGGTGAGGCAAAGGAACGCAACTTCAAAGTTGACATGGAATTTAAGAAGAAGATGTTTAATTTAAGTTGGCACGGAGCCCTAGACAGACAAAAAGCCGACAGAAACAGCGCGAGTAACTTATTTATGGCGCGCTTTTCGACGTGTTTGATATCCCTGTGGAAGATTCAAACTCTTTGTGTGTGCACCGAGAGATTAAAATTACAGAGGTTTCCAAGAAATGAGTATCATGAAGCGATTTTCTTTAAAGATGATTCATTCTTTTTGATTTGTCAAAGTCCCTAGCTGTAGTAACGCTCTTTTTTGGTGGAGTGTGTGGGAAGAGCTTTTATGCTAAATGGGGAAGGGGGAGAGGGGGTTATTTGTAAATTGATAAAAATATACTTTAAAAATCTGTTCCAATTCTAAAAAGAGGTTTTTCATGTTTCTGAAAAAGTAAAAAATAGCTCCCTATGTATTGAAAGAACTTCAAAGCATTTGTGTTGATTATGTGGTTGGTCGATGTGAAAATACACATATTTTTTCCTTCGTGAAATGGGAAAACAAAAATTATTTACAATTAGACAATTTCAAACAGTTAAATAGATTTTGAAACAGTTCACATTGCCCTATACCAAGATTTAATTTAAAAACAACAGGTGGTAAAACACTATTAAGCATACCCTTTTATTAAAAAACAATTATTAGCAGAACAGTAGGGGGGGGGGATGTCATTATTGATTATGAATACAAAGTTATTTGAACAGTCCCGTAGACTTTACCCAAGTCAAAAGTCATTAATTTTTTGGAAAAAAGAAAAAGAGAATTGACTGTGGATAAACCATGCAGCTTTACAGGGAACGTATACCTTTGGTTTTTGGAACCGCTCAATTATTTTAATCCTATGGAAATGAAGATATATACAATAAAACTAACCTGTGAATTTTTTTTTTCAAAAGTTGGTGGCAGTTTTTAGATATTGCCGCAAATCGGGAGCGGTTATGTTTTCGCAGGAAGATAAATCTGTAAATGAAATACGCAATCTGATAAACGTCAACCTATATGACAGTGATGTTTCTCTGGTTCAAATTTTGGGGCATAAAAACTGATATCTTTTTCCATAACCACATTACTTCGAACTGAAATGATTCTCAAAATGCTTTATACTATCGAAAGCTGCTGCACTTCTAACCAAGGAAGTTTTATTGCCATTAATTTTAAGAGTGATAACCTAACGTATACCTTCCCTTTAACTGCAGAAACAATTTCACCATTCCAAATGGTTGATCTGAAGGTCATCTGTAAAGTCAGTGAATGTTATCGAATAGCGACTGTTACCTATCACCAAATTAGCGCATGTAAAGAGCTCATTGATTTCCTGTCAGAAGTGAGTTCAACGGTCTGGAGAAGAGTAATTTTTTATTTTTTTTTAAAGCTAATTTAATGAGCGAGACTTTTTCTACACTATGAATCATTATATTATCAATTTATTAAACAGCTACTTGAGCGAAATAGTTTTTTTTATCGGGAATGCCATTTAAACTTGATAATAATGTGTTTGTTTATCATTTAAATGTAATTTTGCTCATTTTACCCTTCTGGATTTTTTGTAATTATCCTGATTATCGATCAAGGTTTTGAAAAACTAGCTACACTTCTACCGTTGACGCCGTGCATGAAAATACTTTGCCCTCATCTGTGGGATTTTGCTTTGTTATTGCAACAAACCTGGAGCTCAGGCAAATAATATAACATGAGTGACGTAACATGGCTTTTTTGCGAATCATTCTGAAAAGCAACTGAGAAGTGTATTCAAAATAATTGTGCTTTTTTTACATTTAGCCTAATATCTGACTATTCTAATGTGAACTCAAGTTATTGATTGAACACATTTTAAATGATTTTCAGCAAAGATTACTTGTTGCCTTGCCATTTTCGTTCAAGGTGGTCTTTAGTGTATTAATCGTATTTTCGAGAGGAACATCTAAAAGGGAATTAGTGACTACATGTAGTAACATAAATCATGAATCATTGTTGGTTTTTCAACTCTGATATTTGTGATAAGCTCTGATTTTATGTAAATTTAGACGCAATTCAATCTTCTGATTGTGATGTCTTTTTGTATTTTGAAATAATAAATAAACCATTTTATCATATCATATAAGTAGAGAACAGGCCCTACTCAGTGCTTTCCTGAGTCCTGCGGGAATTCTAAAGCATTGAGACTTCTGGTTCAGTAAAAATGTTGAGCTACAAACCCTGCAGTCTTGTGGATTTTCCACCCAAACTCGATCCCTGATACTAGTTATCCAACAGGAAGCTGTAACTAGCTAATAAAAAAAGAAACTTCAGACAGAGTGACCGACCAATTTTCGTGTTACAAATTAAACCATCCGGTCCATCTTGGTTATTCAATAACTAACCAGGTATTCATGAAAAAAAAAAAAAAGCCTTATCCTGACCAACTTGTTCATTTCGGATTTTATAGCCGGGGAAAACTTGATATCGGGAAAGTTTGTCATTCACGATGATGTATGGGGTTTCTTGAAGCATTTAAACGTCAAAGTGCTGTTGCACACTGGTGAAGGTATCCATTTCATCATCGTGACTGTGCTGGTTGCTTCATGGTGGATTCCTTCCTATCCGACGGAAATATCTCAGAATTCCGGAAGGAAAAGTGAAAATAGATGTCTCCAATTCCATCTTTCTTCACTTTTTTTTTTTTTTTTTTCACCATGGAAAAGTTGCAAGCACCAAAATGCTTTTTTGTTTGTTTGAGAACTTAAATAAATCAGATTTGGCCGAAAGAGATATGGTACGTGATTGATTTCAGGCAGATTACTTTTTGGGGGTCCAAGCGTTTAGATTTCCGGAAACATCTTAGAACTCCTCCAATAAAAATGCCCCTTATAAAAATAGCCTGTTTGTTTTTAGAATACTATGTACAAGTTTCCACATTTTGTAATAACACGTTTGTTATGTTCTGAAAACAAACTCGATATTGAATCAGATTCAAACGATCTTAAAGATGGAAGTGTTATACATGTAGATAGAGTTGTCTCTCGGGACGATTGGTAACAGAACAAAATAAACTCTAAAAGATTGTACTTTTCTATTTTGATTATCAACAAAATCGGACTCAATTTCCCAAAAGGTTATGGGATTGATCTTAAAATGCACATCAATCTCAAGGAAATGGTATATTTGAAGATCCCCACAAATCAACTTTGCGTATTTTGGTTGCTGCAATTAAAATAAATCCATTAGAAAGAAGCACAAAAACCCCTGACGAAACAAATTTATCAAATCGTTTCAATATTTTCACTAAAACATTACCACTAAATTTGATGATATTTTCATTTTTTGGGGGCATGGTTATTGAAAACTAGAGGATGGGAATTAAGTAACTCTTCAAATAAAGAAGGCAAAACAAAACAACTATACAATCAATTATGTACCAGGCATGAGATATGTCAGGATTTTTCTTTGATCTCCCCCGCGCCTTCAGATTTTCTTGATTGAAGAAAATTGCCATCACAGAGATGAGAGACACTGCCCTTATTGTATGAAAATCTTCAAATGTCGAGATGAAATGACGAAGAGCTCATAAACCTCTAAAATTTGACAGTTTTATCACCACACCAAGAGGAAAGTTTTTTCATTTTTATACAATCTCACCCCACATTCAATAGATAGGTTGCAATATGACGTAAATCGGCCATCTTTACGGGCAATTTGGAACACACAGTCATGCGTTGCGCGTGAGAACGGCATGCAGCACGCGCACATTTCACAAAACTCATTGCATGATTGGTTAGTGAATGACGCGGCTGCGTTAATAATTTGAGCGCTTGACGCGCCTGCAAGCCAAAATGTGATTTGCCCGTAAAGATGGCGTCTACTGGGAACTATCTATACTGTCTTTTTATACTGTATAATTATAGTACTAATAGTATGAATACTGGTTTCTTACATAGCGCTTGAACATTATTATAAATTATCCTACATGGTATGTGAAGCTAAGTTTTCAAGTATGAGACCTATTCCTTTACATAGCACCATGTAATGTTTTACAAGGTGCTGTGGCGCAATATGCAGCCAATCAAACCAGGAACACCGGGGCGAACCCTTCTCTTAACGATAAGTGCACTGGGTTCTTTTACATGCATTACACAACACACAGGACCTATGGCTTTATGTCCCATTTGAAGGTTGCAGCAATAATGGTTAAGTGTCTTGCTTTAAGGACACAAGTGTCACGACCGGGACTCGAACCCACACTCTGCTGATTAGAAACACCAGAGCTTGAGTCCGGTGATCTGATCCGCTCAGCCACAACATGCCATGATGTATTTGAGCTCTTCCCCTAATTATCATTAGTATTTGTTTTCTTTCAACTTTGCAAATAAGTTGTCTGCAGAGAGAAGCTCTGTGTATTCTTCAATTTTAATATATCCCCAAAGATGAAAGTACCGCTGATAATTTTATCACTTGGTTGTGGTTCCCTGTACCAGCTTTGCATCAAGTGAGATTTCTTGTAAATTCTTCAAATAGTAATCAACTTTTAACCAGTTTTATTACTAGCCATCTTGTCCCCCCTTCAGATTTAATTGGCAACACGAATTGCAGCTACTTCAGTTTTGTCCGCTCGTAAAATTTCCTCTCCTTCACTTTTTATGTCAGCTTACGAAAACTTTAGTTGAAGAGAGAACAAGAGAAGGGAATTTCACACTGAATTGGACGGCAAACAGCCTTGCCGTTTGTACAAATAAATTTTAATCGTTACTACATACAATCCATTGGAATAACCGGTTGACATTAACGGGTGATTTGTCAACTTGCCTGCCCTCACAAACACTGCAATTCATCAACGGCAAATTGCCATATTTTCTTGATCGAAGTGTGTGTGTCGGATTTATCATAACACATCTTGAAGTCCATTCTGCACTCGTTGCAAAAAAATGTCACACGCCAGTAATGATGAGGTTCGTGTTTATATAAAAAATAGCAATGGACACCATTGGAAGTTATTACCAATTAAACCAACTAATCCTAGGGTTGTGTATTATATTGCAGGGGTATGTAGTTTTTTTTCTCTAGAGGTCGGAATTTCATGTTTATTTTATTCGCAGCGTTTAAAATTTAGCAAATAAACTTCTGTTGCTGATGTCTGTTTCACATGTGTGCCTGAGTTTTTTGCTTGAGTGGAATGTTGTGGGAAAGATTGAAAGACAGATTTAGATAATGAAACATAACATAATGTCAGCAGAATGATATATGGATTTTGTCTTGCCTGTGGAGAGAACTGAAAAATAATGTATCTGCTTAAGTTTTTGTTTGTTTGTTGGTTTGTTTGTTTCTTTCTTTCTTTCTTTTTTTTGAGTGGAATGTTGTGGGAAAGATGTAGAGACTGATTTAAATAAATGAAATAAACGAAATGTGTGTATAGGTTAAGCTATATGGATTTTTTTCTTCATTTTATGAATTCTGGTTGTGAAGCCAAGGACTCTCAGATAAGCGAACTATACTAGCCAAGAACCCCATGGAGAGAAAACAATGAAGGAAGTTTTAGTTTTAGATGTGGGAGAAAAACCCTAGAGAATTATTCCTTGGAAAACCCATGCAATCAGGCAGGAACTGAAAACCCCATCCACATAGTGCCCCCGACGGGATTTAATCGGGGGGGGGGGGGGGTTCCAGAGGTGGCCATTACGCCAACCTGACAGCCCGATGCGATTATTAAAATGTTTAATAAAAATTTACAAAACTTTTTCAAGCCATTAAATAATAAACCACAAAGGAAACTGACTGAGTAAATGTCAATTTTTGTTTAGGTTGAACAAAGAAAATTGACTATAGCTGGATTTGGAGCTGGATTTGAATCTACGATTCAGAGGGCGTAACATTAGACAGCCGCAAAGCTATTTGTTTTTGAATATGGCACTTTTTGATTGACATCTTATTGTTGGTTTCTCCAAATCACAGAGGTGTTCGACAATGAACGGATGCGACTGGGTAGGCGAGTCCTACAGGCTAACCACTCCCCCCTCGCCCAGCAGTACGCCAAGAAGGGATGCCCGGGGGGTCTACGGGCTGAGCTATGGGCGAGCATGCTGGGTGTAGCCACTGATGACATTGTGAGTACCCAATTCTTTTGTTATTCAGGAGGGTGATTCCATGGTGACTTATGTTACATCGTTCCACAGTGACTTATGTTACATCGTTCCACAGTGACTTACGTTACATTGTTTCACAGCGTCCAATTCTCAGTGTTTCACGATAAAGCTTTCCAGTGATTCATGTTACATTGTTTCAAAGTGGCTCACATTACATTGTTCAACATCAAACCATTGTTCTGTAGTGACTCACATTACATTGTTCCAGCAACTCATGTTGCTTTCTTCCAAATTAATCCCATGTTACACTGTTCCACAGTGACCCAAACTTCATTGTTCCACAGTGACTCGCATTACATTGTTCCACTGTTAACTCGTGCTACATTTTCCACATAAATCTGGTTTTCCGAATGATTTTCTTGATGTTAAACTCTACAACCGTTACTAAAAAGTTCCAACAAATCAAGTCACTGTAATCTTTCAGTGTAAGGTCAGCTCACCGTGGAATCTCCCCCGGGGGTGTTGAATCAGTTATAGATGTAGATGCTTCATCACCCAGCCAGGTAGCTCGTCTCCAAGTTTGGGCGACATAAACGCAATACAAAGGATGATGATGGGGTCTCTAACCGTACACTAATCATACAAAATGTATGGAAGATGATGCATTACACGACTCTTGGTGATCACGCAATAAAAATGGCGCAGCAACAGCTGAAAATTTTAGGTGATGAATGTGTGCTTTACAGGATTAGAAATGATTTGTTTATTGCAAGGTTGGTGAAGAGGATTTCCTCCTGCAGTGGAGTGAAACATTGACTACAAGAGGAGGGTTTGACAGGAAAGGTGCAGCAACAACTGCTGCTAGATTTCTTTGAGTGTGCGTTGATTCATTGCTGATATACATTTCTGTGTATGATCTTGCCATTGTCGTAACGTGTATCCCACACAACAAAATTGTCCTGCTGAGATTTTCTGTGGAAAGTTCTTCAACTTTTTGATATTTCAGTGAAGTGTGCTTGTGTTGTTGTACTTGTGTCTTGCGTATTTGATGGTAACATGAGCACGGATTTGCTGCAATATAATTTCTATTTTTTAATGTTATGGCCAAACCAGGATTACAATTTTAATGCTGTTTAAACCATACTTGCCAAACTACAGGATTTTCTGTAGAACACACAAACATTAAACCTGATATCATATTATGGACAATAAGTTATCTTAATTAGAAATACTCAAGTTATTATTAGTGGTATGAGACTGGAAACATGGCAAAATAAGTATCATATTAAAGACAAATTTGTGCATTTTGTAACGATATGAAGTTTTTTTTGATATTTTGAATTCCAAGGCAGTAATGAAAAATTACTGTAATGCAGCATCATCAGTGCTACATGGGCTTGGCAAGAACATCGTTTTTGTTCTGCGGTTTTTGTACTGTGTCAGGCAGACATTGTTTAAACATGACTTTTATGTTTAATCATGCTCTGAAATGAGCCTGTAACAGTAGTTTTACAACAAAGACACTAGGGAGAGAAGTGAATGAGACTCAAATAGATTTCAATATTTTTGTTTAATTTGAATCTATTATTAGAGAATTGTGTGTTCATAATGGTTTTGGACAGCTGAATAACCGATGTGGATATTTGTACTTTATGTACAATGAAGAACTGTTCACCTCATCATTTTGTTCATTTGTTTCTTGATTAACTTGTGGATGGGCCCATTGTGTGCAGGCAGCGATTACATCCAGCAATTTTGCTCTGCATAATATTTTAGACTGAACTTGTTTTGCGCAGACTGAATCCACTGGTCTCCCAGTGTTCCCAGCATAAAAAACACATACAATTTAACAATACAGATGTTAAGAGGTAACTATAAATAAATAATTAGTACACTTGCGGGTACAACCATGTATTAAAACTCTTTGTGGGAGTGTTGGCTCTGAAAAGGGCCGGTTTGGTCTCGACGTTTCCAGCAGTATACTCTGCTCTTCTTCAGGAGAAAAGGAGAAAAGAAGAAAAGAAGAGCAGAGTATACTGCTCGAAACATCGAGACCAAACCGGCTCTTTTCAGAGCCAACACTCCCACAGAGAGTTTTATTTCATGGTTGTACCCGCAAGTTTACTAATTATTTATTTATAGTTGCCTCTTATCTCCACACCATGCAACGCTTCAAATACCATTTAGTATAGATGTTACGGAGAATACAATCAATAAATATACCAGGCATAAGATACTGTAAGGTAATATGATATAAAAGGTGAGGGATTTTGAAGTGGAAAGAATCGAACCGCAGATTGCTTTAAGCCACACATTAAGTTCCGTGAAAATACACCAATCTTTCCGTGTTCTGATGAGCAAATTTGACAATCTCCCTGATTATGATAACCTTGTTCATATTATTTTGAATGCATTTCAGAATATCTCCCTGATTTTTGTACAAAAGCTCCCTGATTGCAAGATGGATTGGTGTAAAGACCCTTACTCCCTCGGCCTTTAGGCTTACAGAATACCTCAATCCTCCAATGTCATACTCTCCTATGCCACTCCACACCAACAGATAAGATTGGATTGCCCAACCCAAATTAAAATGCCCTACCCAGTGATAATTGTTATTTGGGCCTACAGCCCTCAATCCATTTGAATACTTCAATTTAGCAAAAAGGATGTAAAGGATTTGAGAGGGGTAGCCGTCCACACCTGCTATGTGGTAAGTGAAATCCATCCGTTTGAGGAGAAACATTTCTGTAATATGCAATAAAGTGAAACTTTATTGATAATGTTCTTGTAAACCACTGATGCCCTTCTTAATTTGGTCACGACTCAGATGCCATCCATCAAAACTCTGCTAGATGCATCTCGGCCGGCAATATTGAGTGTTGTGTCCAAACAGCACAGCGTGAGGTGCCCGCTGGGCAAAAGCCAGTTGAAATCACAAGGACCAGTGAAGACTCTGTCCGAGCGATCCTGTTGTCTGTTGTCTGCTTCAATGGTAAACCACTTTACCAAACCAGTGCACATCAATCACACAGCTTAAAATTATATTCCTATACAAATTAGAGTCTTAAAAGGAAGCCTTAAAATATGGACTGGTGCAAAAGCTTGCAAAACTGAAAGAGATGGTTCCAAACCCATCAAATGTGTTGTTAATTACTGATCAAGGTTGGGTGAACAAAGACAAATTGACTGTCATGGATTTGAACCTGGGACCACTGGATTTTTGTGGCGGTGCTCTACCAATTAATTCATCTAATAACTAATAAGGCTAGATATGTGGTAAATGGCAACTAAATCTGGAGGCTGCAGATTTAAATCCTGTCATAGTCAACTTTGTTTCCCAATTGTTTGTCATGTTCTCAGTCAGTTTTATTTTGGTGGTTATTCCTTGATACTTAATCCTTTATTCTGATCAGCTAAAATGTTAGGGCTTTATAACTTAACAATCGTCATCAAGTACAACTTTGTATGTGTTATGTATGGATTAATCCTTAGCTATGCACACACAATTTGTAAGTGGTTCAGGAACTTTTCCAGCTATAATTGCAGCATCCCTTCAGGAATTTCAAACTAAACAAGAAAAGAAGAAAATGATAACAGTGAAATGACCTCAAGGAGCCCTTGCTATGAAATATAATGTACACCTTGTTGCCACCATCTTTGTCTTGTCCCCTGTCAACCATATCCATATGGGAGAAATTTAAATAAGATGGCTGCAAAATGACAATGTTAAACAATATAAATGTTCTTCTGCCATTTTAAACTAGGATCGGTGTAGGTCAGGAATTTCTCTTTTGGCGTAAAGTTTCGAGCATATATAACACAAAAATACCCCAGGTGAACAAATACATGGCAGATGCTTGGACGTGTGCTTCCACATCCTCATTATTTATCACCATAAAGAACAGATTTCACATTAATAATAATAATAATAATAACTAGTTCTTATATAGCGCATTTTACAATAACGTATCAATGCGCTTTACATTAGTGGCCTTGTCATTGGGCCAATAACGTTACTTTAAATTTCTTTCTCAGCTCCCTGGGGAGTATACAGCCCTGGGCTGCCGTGGCGCTCCGAAGGCTTTTTCAAACACAATATCAACCTCTACCCTCACAGGTGCCCATTTATACCCCTGGGTGAAGAGAAGCAAGTGTCTCACTCAAGGACACAAGACCGGGACTCAAACCCACACCGGGATGACTAAACCACCAGAACTTGAATCGGATGCTCTTAACCACTCGGCCATGACATCCTATATAAACATTCCCTTATTTTGCCATTCCTTTTAAAAATTTATTTACGTCATCTTTTGAGGGCAAACTCTGATCATGCTTTCCATCGAGTCCCTCAGTACAAATACAGTTTTAGTAAAAAAAACATATTACGCCATCAAAATTTTTGAAAGGGAAAGACACAACAGTCTCAATTTACAAAGATTAAAGGACACTTATTTAAAAATAGAAGTCAAAAGGAAGCAATATATTTTAAACAAAAAGACTAAAAATGCAACTTTGTTCTCATAAACAAATAGTAATTCTTATGTTCCATCATGATTTTTCTAATATTTCATTTGTGTGCACACATTGAATGTATTCTTCTTCATAAGGCCTTTGCATTGTACAACTCAACTATACAGCAGTTGTAGGAAAACATGTAGGCTTTGATTTACAGTTGGCATTTAGAAGAAGCTTGACCAGAAGGTTTTGCCTTGTCAAGCTAACTGTGGAATAACTTTGTTCTCATCAACAAATAGCAATTCTCGTATTCCATCATTTCCCCCCCTCTAATGTTTTATTTGTGTGCCCACATTGTGTGTACTCTTCTTTATTATGCATTGTACAACTCAACTATACAGCAGTTGTAGGTAAACATGTAGGCTTTGATTTACAGTTGGCATTTAGAAGAAGCTTGACCGGAAGGTTTTGCCTAGTCAAGCTAACTGTGCCATAATCTTGTACTGTACTGTTACAAACAAAAACACATCAAGGTTGCTGACAAATCATGCTTGGTTAGAAAGTACTCTGCTACACTAAGTAACAACCTAGGACCGGTTTCATCTGCTGGTCAGTTCTCTGTTGAGACCTGGCCAAATAGCAGGCAAAATGTCAACTTACCCTGGGTTGATTCGTTAACCCCCCCCCCCCCCCCCAAAAAAAAGAAATCCATAAATGACTTGCTTTTAAGAATTCCCACAGGAATTGTAAACAAATCTCCTCGCCTGGGGCTAACAGCCACTCATGGTTGAATTGACACTGGGTTTCAGATGGTTTGACAAGTTGGAATTGGTTTGATTGAGTCTAGAAGTTGGTTAAGACTATTTGAAAGGGATTTCGTAAAAAAAAAAAAAAAAAAACCCCAAACTAAATGCTATTATAAAACCTACTGTTGCAAACAGTAGGATAGTGTTAGTGTGTGCAGAGTACCCTATGTATGGTGATGTTTAGAGTCTGTGAACTCTTTGAGATGTGACACTCAAGAGGTTCAGGAGCTTTCACCGGGTTGTTCTAAGACCCCCTCGACCCCCACGACCCTCGACCCCTCGACGTCCGCCCCGTTATCGAAACGTGTCCCAATTCCAATTCATAACACATCGCTTTACGGCCGAGTAAGAATTAAGTTCCCGATTTAGAATTCACAGCGTGTGATCCAAAGAGCTAGCTGGTCTGGCGACGCGACTTCCTTCCGGCGACCTGCTGATGACCAACAGACCATACGTCCAGAGTCAGTGGTGTTGCACCGACCGAGTGAGAGTCACGACACAAGAAGAGAGGTAAGCATGTCAAATAATTTCGTGTTGTTGTCAACAATTGTTTGCCAGTCTGTGTGCACGTTACGTGCACACCGATCATGATCTCGTTTCATATGGTCGGGGGCCCGGGTGTGGGAGACTGACAACCCCAAAACACGTGTGGGCCATGGTCGGTCGGGTCTACAACCTCGAGCTCCGCATAGAGCAAGTAGTAATTGTTGACACAGGACGGGGGCGATCAGCCGGAAATGAGTCTGCCTGATCATCACGTAATGAGTTGGCCTAAATCGTACTCGGGCGGTAAACGCAGGATCCCAGTTGGGATATACTCCTATTCAGGCTCGGGTCGGCCAAGAGATACGCTTGGAAATGCCGCGATTTTTTTTCTGTACACCAAAATTGCCACAGTACCCGATCTCAGCCAATCACGCGCAGTTTGCTTCGTGCGTGATTGGCTGAGATCGTGTCATGTGGCAATTTTGGTGTACATAAAAACAAATCGAGCATAAGTCGAGGGGTCGAGGGGGTCGGGGGTCGTGGGGGTCGAGGGGGTCGAGGGGGTTTTAGAACAACCCGCTTTCACCTCCTGGACTAAAATGGAGCCCAAGTCCCACTGTACCCTATGCATTTATGGTGATGTAGAGAGTCTGTAATACCTGTGAGATGTGACTCAATGAGGCTTTACCTTCTAGACTAAATGGAGACCAAGTCCCACTGTACCCTATGCATTTATGGCGATGTAGAGAGTCTGTAAGTGAGATTTGACTCAATAAGGCTTTACCTTCAAGACTAAATGGGGACCAAGTTCCACTGTACCCTATGCATTTATGGTGATGTAGAGAGTGTAATACCTGTGAGATGTGACTCAATGAGGCTTTACCTTCAAGACTAAATAGAGACCAAGTCCCACTTTACTCTATGCATTTATGGTGATGTCATAGAGAATCTGTAATCCCTGTGAGATTTGACCATCTCTGAGGTTTTACCTTCTGGATTTAATGAAGAACTAGTTCCACTGTACCCTATACATTTATGGTGATGGACACAATTTCATGGCTCTGTTTACCGTAAGCAAAGAATCTGCGCTTATGGAAGCAGGGAATTCCGCGCTTACGTCAAGCGTATTTCACAGGCTAGCAGGGAATGTTTTGCTTGTGTGCGTGCATACTCTAGGCATTCTTTGTTTACACAGCTAGCGCAGAAGTTCAGCGCTTGCATAGTAAGTGGAGTAAAGAGTCTATCCATTGATCAGGTTCATGCAACACTCATGAGGTTTCAACTTAGGCTTCTTTCTTTAGACCACTTCTAAGTTCTAACCTTTTTCTTTATTTTTGAAAACATTGTACATCAATTCTTTTTAAATGTAACACCCAGGAGGATCCCAGGAGGATCCTGCAGATCGAGGGAGGGAAGACCAAGACTTTCTTCCCTAGTTCTCCTATAGACTGTGCAAGTCTCGCGCGTATCCGAACGAGAAAACACGTCAAACGAAGAACATTTTTATTTCTGAAATTAAATCTTTGTTTTAAATTACCGGTATATCTCATGACAAAATTTGAACAACAAAAATTAATCATTACAATTTTATGAAAAGGTTTAGCTTTTGAAAAAAAAAATCACAATAGTGTGTATATTATTATTGAAAACAAATTAAAACTCTGGGACAAGGATGCCTATTTGATGTTAACTTTTTAGAAACCCCTTACGCGGATTCGTGAAGGTCAAACGGGTCTTAAATGGACCCGTATCGCAGTTTAAAGAGGATGCTGACGCCTCAACAACCATAGACTGCAATGAAAAGGGTTTGCTTTGCAATTACAGCATCTGGCGATTATAATTGCGCATCCAAAACAAGCGTTTACGTAAGTTTTATTATCGGAGGCAAGCACAAAATTCTTAATTTTTTGCAATAACCGGAAGCTGAGGTCAAGTTTAATTCTTGGGTTTTCTTCGTTATATTGTTGAATTGGTTTTACTTTCATATTTTGTTATCACTTAGTATTACATTCCAACAACATGTATACTTTTCTAGGTCATAACCTACGTTAAACTAAAATACTTGACGAAACAAAATCTCGCCCACGTAAAACTCCATATGGTTGGGACCACTATGGTCCCGGAAGTTCGAATGCGCGCGAGACTTGCACAGCCTATTCTTGTCTTTAAAGCATGAAATGGTTGTTTTCCATTTGTCCACCCATTGCTTTGCGTTAATGTTATAGTTTGTGAGGTCTGTTATTGAGCTGCATGGGTGGGGGTATTAATGAATATTTGAGGCAGTGATCCATGGTGTGATCTGAGTCTCACTCTACACTCACACATGGTAGGGCCATTTGTAGTGTTGTAGATTGAGTGAAATTCTCTGAAATGTAACACCTTGAGTTTCAGACTCAGAGACTCCATCCTGTTGCCCTATGGGAGACCCCATGCCAACAGCTCATCCTTGGGGCTGTAAACCTCTGATAAAAATGTAATGGGGGGGGGGGTCGTCTCAGGGACTTCCCCTTCTAGACCAAGGGAAGACTAAGGCCCACTATCCGACCAAGGCCCACTATTCATAGCTCTTTGTTAGTGGTGATGTATAGAGTCTGTTAATCCTCTGAAACATAACACCTACACGTAGGGAGTTCCAGGGAGCTTTGTTCCTTTGCTCCGCTCCATGCCTAGACTAAGGGGGAAAACCCAGAACGGACCGGCCTGTACACCGGTTTCGGGGATTGTCAAGTCACGCTCCGACATTCAGCACTTTCACTTCGTAGGGGCACAGTGTGTAACAGTAAATACTGGCATTCAAGTATGCACACGCAGTTCAATGATTAAACTGGATTGACATCACTGCACAGTAATTGCAGACCCCACTTTGTAAATGAAATTCATGGTAGTAAACATTTGATGCTGTTTTTCATGCCTCATGCTTGGTGGTGGATTTGACACTATGTAAAACTTGATTACCATTTTTATTGTATGGACAAGTGGTAATTTGATATTAGTGCTGCGTCAATACAGCTTGTCTGTTAAAGCCAATGCCCGATTTCAATTTACACATACACATACTATGCTATTAACTAGTATTACAAACAGGTTTGACTGTATTTAAATGCCAGTAGTCAGTAAACTCAACTGACTTACAACAGCTAAACTGTTATATCAACTAGTAAACTAATGGTTAACTAGTGATTGATTTCTATCTACCAAGTTGATATCCCATAACCAGCACACCTTATTGACCATTATTTATTTTTTATTTTATTTTTTCAATTCAAAAAACTTTATTAATCCTTGATAAGGCAATTACAAATTTGGGCAGCTCCATAATAAAAACAGTTTAAAAATACCGACTAGAGCAACAACACCACAATAAAAAGACGTATACCAAATAGCATATTTTTGTACATATTTACATATAAAACATCAAAATATAAATTATGTATATTTAAGAAAGAAAGCAGCAAAATCTATAACTGCACTAGAAAATTAATTAGATGGAAACTTTAAGCTGGGCATCAACCATTAAGTAAGTTTGGTTGCCACTGGAATAAAGGAGAGCTTCCGTCTAAGAGTTTTACAAGGTGGGCATCTAAAACGGCGTCCAGACGGAAGTATTTCAAACGTGTTTCAGAATGTGACAATCACTGGCTAAGATAGATTTTGCTTTCCTAAGTATTTGTTGTTCACAGAACTGGCTAAGATCTCTTTGTGGCTCTCCAATAATTTTAGACCCAAGGCTGACAATTCTTTTCAAACTGTTTTTGTTTTTCACATTTAAATTGAAAAACACAATACACTTTCAATGAACGACCGATAAAAAAGACTAAACTAATGGTTAAGTTGGGGTTTTTAATTTCAACCTACATGCCTGTAACCAATACATCTGACAAGTTAACTAAAGAATGAATAACTTGTAGTTTATTTTCAATTGATGTGAATGACCATAACTAGTACACACAAGAGACTATAAGTAACTAATGGTTACTGGTTATCAATCTCAATCTACAGATGGGAATGACCATAACCTGTACACCCAACTGACTAAAGTAATAAACTAATGGTTACTGGTTATCAATCTCAATCTACAGATGGGAATGACCATAACCTGTACACCCAACTGACTAAAGTAATAAACTAATGGTTACTGGTTATCAATCTCAATCTACAGATGGGAATGACCATAACCTGTACACCCAACTGACTAAAGTAATAAACTAATGGTTACTGGTTATCAATCTCAATCTACAGATGGGAATTACCATAACCTGTACACCCAACTGACTAAAGTAATAAACTAATGGTTACTGGTTATCAATCCCAATGGATGTATGTAAATGCCAGTGGTCAGCAAACTCAACTCAACTCAACAGTTCGGTTGAGAGACGTTGTGGTTTGGCTATAGTTAACCCAGCTAGTTGAAACTGCTGCATGATTCAGTTCTGTAGTTCCCTGGTACATTTCATCTACCCTCCCAACTGACCCCCCTGTGTCCCCCCCCCCCCCACTTTTCCAATGAAACCAACGGAACCGAAAGAGGGAATGTATCAGTTCTAACCTTGTCAGCAGATGCTGGCAGACAGATAACAGACAGTCTGTGGATTGACATAGATGTAAAAAAAAATCCCTTAGCTGTGCAGTTATACCAAATGTCTGCCGGCGTTTTCTTACCGTGGCACCACTGCCTGTCTGGTACCCCGAGGCCCCGGCTATACCTTCACCACTGGTGCACATATGCCACCTGTCTTTTCCCAAGCCTTTAGGGGTGGTGCATATACGCCGTACCGGAGTCCGACGTGTTAATCATTAAGGTCTTAAATTCTTGCCTAGGGAATGCAGGCAGCAGCTTAAGGTTTCTTTTTTCCCTGTTTCCCCGACACTTTTAACTCGACGGAGCGAGAGGATAAGGTTGAAATGAAAAAGCAAGTCACGTGAAACATTGGGAGAGAAGAGGTTTCAAAGAACTATCTCCAAATGATTGATTGTTGTGTGGGAAGGCAACAGTGTGTACATGATGTGGGAGTATTGCAACCAGATCTGACAACAGAAGTGACTAGGCATTGTACATCCATGAGTGATGTTACAATAAGAAGCATTGGGACCCATGCAAACATGTTACTGCAAACCTAACTAGATTGATCTCCACCATGCAACGTTTGAAATCCTACTCATGTACATGGTGTCACTACAAATCTTATTAGATTGTAATCCCACCATGCAAAGTGTCAAACCATTCCTAGTTTAAATGCAAAGATGTATTTGAAGTTAAAAATAAATCGTTCTTTTTCCCAAAGTCTGGTACTGTGGTAGATTGAACTTAGTCTCAAGATGGAGACTATTATCTAAGCAGACCTAAACTGTTACAACTCACATTTCTATGGCATAACTTTTTGCACAGTATTCTCCTAATGTTTGTTGGCTATCCAATTTGGCACAGATAGCAGATCGTATGAACAATCATGTCTACCCCTAGAGGGCACTATTACCGAAGGTTTTGTCATTCCGACGAAAAACAAAAACGATTATCAGAGATTTTGAAAGCAGCGAGATAAATTGTAAATTGAAGCGACGTGAAATTGGAGCGCAGCACTCGTCGCAATAAATTCTTGCAGTTGTTCTTTGGATGCGTTCTTAGAACTCGTAGGGTCAGGAGTTGGCTTCGGAAGCGTAAATCGTCCTTAACTCGGGCAGTAGACAGGACATTAAACCAGTCTGTTGTCCCCTCGAGGGAGTAGACACAGATTTATTTATCGCCCCGTTTCACTTCAAATTATCAATACGTCAACGTTAACCCATCCCCCATTCATCGCGTCCCATCAGAGATTTTGACCGGCAAAGTAAGGCTTTGATCTGAAATGGCCTGATGTGATTTGGACAAAGCATCCCCCCCCCCTCCTTTCCCTAGAGAAAGAACACTTTTTCTGAAGTGCTGTTCGATAATCAGATCACGACATCTTGGAAAGATAGAGCTTGGAATAATTAAGACATAGGGACTTTGCTCCAGTAATGGTGGAGAGTCTTTACAATAACTGAATCTTGTATGGTTAAAAAAACAAAAAAACAAAAAACAAATGTGGGAATGTTAACTTGCATAGTCCTGAATAGTACAGCAGCACTACAATGAGCTTTCGAGACATCCAATGACTATTTCACATGACAATAATGACATTACAAACCTGGCGTAACAGCACTCATGTAATACTAATGACTTTGGCAGCCTATTGTGATAAATAACGCAAACAAACCAGGCATTATTGGCTCAGATAGAAAAGAGAAACCCTATAATTAAGAGGAATGCAGAGTACGCCAGGAATAATAATTCCACATGTCACTAAAAGCAAGGACCAATTACACATACAAAAAAGCTTAGCACAGAAACAGGTTACCAGCCAAAATACCATGTAATTGTACATGTTTGTGACTGGTTCTCTACTAATATTTGCTCAGCAGAAGAAAAAAAAAACCCACTTAAGAGCTTTATGAAACTGGGTCAATCTTGAACGATTCAGCAATTTCTGGATTCCTGATACTTGCTTATATGTATAGATGATCAAGTTAGAGACTCTTAGCCTAATGTATAGATGTCTCACTAGTAACTTCCCTGGTCTCAGTCAGAAATAATTTGGATTTGATTTTCCTGTTTAAATGTGATAATTCCAAGTGTAACTCAGGCCTATATTTTCATCTATGAGAGGGCAAAGCCATTTTTCATTTTGCAATGGGCACTTCCATTGGAAATTCTTAAAGTCTATGGGAAAAGTTTTGAAGGCGCACCAAGGCCAAGACAAGGGCAACAGAGGCCATGGCCTCTATGGCCTCCTTGTAATTCCAGGCGTGGTTCTGTAAATTGCTTTGTTCTTTATTTACCCTGAAAGGCAATGTATACCTTTGGTTTTTGGATCTGTTCGATTGTTTTATTTCTACATGAATATAAATACATACAATACAAGCTAACCTAAGAGACATATATAAAATAAAATAAATCATAAAATACCCAATGAGAAAAATAAGAGTCAAACTCATGTGACTAAACAGACATTTTCTCTGTAGTATTATTAGGCCAAATGGCATGAATAGTAGGGTAAATGAAAGAACTATCAAAAACCAATTATGCATTAAAACTCAGGCATTCAAAAAAAAATAAAATTACTGAGAAATATTTCAACATTTATACAAGTTGTTCAGCGAACCAAAACCGTTCCTTGTACATGTATGTTCGTTTGCACAATTCATTAGCAAGTAAAACAGATGTTTTGCAATCTTGAAACAAAATGTTTGTTTAAATCGGCAATAAAACACATCTGTTGGTAAATATTTCAATTTGCATGACAAAAACTCCCCAAAACAAACCATGTTCTTATTTAAAGGGTAGGTATACGTTTGGTAATCATTTTTAAAATGAATGGCAATAAAAACTTATTGTTTAGAAGTACAGTAGCTTTGAATAGTATAAAAGCATTTCTTGAAACATTTCACTTCAAACTAATGTGGTTTTGTAAAAAAAGATATCAGTTTTTATGCCCCAAATTTGAATCTGAGAAACGTTCCTGTCAAAAACGTTTCTCAGATTGTGTCTTTCTATTAGGGATTATTCTTCTTACATGGACATTATTCGCTCAGGCCTGTGAGATATCCGCTTTTTTCTTTTTTTGCCAATTTTTTATTTCCGTTTTAAAAAAAAAACAAAAAAAAAAAACCTTTTTGGCCTTATATATGCTTGGCAACAATGATGTACAACTACAATAATGTTAAATAAGCCTAGTTACTGGATCAATGGGGTGCCCCAATTCGACCAGCGTAAATGCGTGACGCGCGCTCACTTGACGTTCCACGATCATTCTTACATCTTGTAGTGTTTCAGCTCTTTTTTTAAGGGTCCACTCACAGGCCTGTTCGCTCCGGATTTTCGGCGATATCTCAAAAACGCGAGCACCTTTTGAAATGAAGTTTTCACAGGTTAGTTTTATTGTATCATTTATATAGGATTAAAACAATCGAACTGTTCAAAAAAACAAAAGTACAATGTGAGTTCTCTCTGGTTGGTGTTCTCTCTGGGTCTATATTTTGTAATAAAGTTGGCATATATATTCCTCGAAAAAAGTACAGTAACTGTAACCCTTGAGGCTGAATAGCGCTGCATGTGCATGGACTACGCTTTCTTGAAATTGGCATAAAAAAAGAGCGATTGCTCAAATTCAGTGACCTCTGTGTGTGAGTGGGGGGGGGGGGGGGTGTTCTCTAGTGAGAATGTCCAGAAATAATTCCAGTTTGCTGATGTGCTGTTGAAGCGGAAGTACTTTTTCAAAACCATTGCTCCCCCTTGTTATTGGCAAATTATGTAGTTGTGCAACTGATCAGATGATTTCCTCGTGTTTGGTGTCACAGCTGTGTCATTGAAAAATTAAATTAAATTGAAATAAAATAAAGGATGAAATCTTGCTGTGCTTGGAGCTCTAGTTTCCCCCCTGAACGCACTTGCAGTTGCCTGCCTGCATTTGAAGGCATAATTACTTTGTAACAAAATATGATCTCAAAGTCGCAGAAATAAATTACACAGATCAAAGGAAATGCTTCACAGGTTTATAATGATGACCATTTTGCATTTGACACTGGACATGGTTTATTGCCTGTCTTCACAATGACATGCTGATGTTCTTGACGGATGAGGAACAGTTCTCGGTCGCAATTAGCTTCCGCTAGTTTTGATTGATGGCATTTTTCAGGATAAAGTCACTAGGCTTATTACCCCATCTCTTTCCAGTTTAAACAGCGTTGTTGTCCACCACCATCCCTCCCTCCTGTTCCATAATGCGAAACCCTCCATCCATAATATTTACAGTTAGCATCAGTGGAGTTGCACCATATCTTATGCAAATGGTTGATTGGAGATGATTTTTTTTGCCTGGGGTTTTTACGACTTTACCCTTAATGATTTTGGCCCATCTCGATAATTGCGAAAATAAACCGACAGATCGTAAATCAGGATCTTGTTAGATCTGGCTGTGGCGCCCAAAGGTTGTTTGGGCAATTGTTTCCAGGAGCTTACTATTAGTAAACGGAATCGGTGATAATTCACAGTATGTAAATAAGGAATGGCATTTTATAGTATGAGTGTACTAATTCTACTGGTGATGTTTCAGAAACAATCAAGTCGACGAATATTAAAACATTCGTTATCATCATCACCATCATTACTTAGTCCGTGTTGATGGAGTGCATCAGCGCATGTATGATACTGATTGTAAAAGTAATGCAGAGTTTAGTATGTTAGCGCAAAGAGACAAATTTAGTTTCTTTTAATGCCGGGAAAAGGGTATTGTTCATTGCTTAGCCAAGTATATATGTATATCTGCAAAGTTGAGGGAAATCAATGTAATAAGTTTAAAAAGAATGCTTTTTGCTAACTATTCCGTCGGGATGTAAACCGCATTTGTATCATTGAAAGCTTTGTCGTAATCCTTCTTCAGGGTGATGGGGATATGTTCCTTTTGGAATAAAACAAGAAATCAAATCAAATCATTCATGAACCTTGAAATAAAACAATAATAAATCACCCTAAGGAAATGCCACTAGCCCGATGGAAAATCAAACCAAGCATACAAACAATGGGGACAAGAGAACCGTCCATATAATTCTTAAATCCCAAACCACTGCGTTTTTAAAACCCGATCTTGTATGTGAGACTGTGAGTAAGAGGTTACTTGCATGTGAATTCCCCTGTACTTTCTGAGGCAATTTCAGGACATATATCACAAACTGCCGCTCTTCCAACAGGATCTATCATAGCGCAGCGCTGTCAATCATCGATGGGCTAATCCCTGACTTCACATCTGCAAATTCTATCAATTTGTTTCGTTTGAAGAAAAAAATCCCCTTAAACAAAGGTAACTTAAACGCACATTTCTGTGGATGTTTCCTTTAATGGAAAAGCAATAACTCCCCTGTTGCCCAACGGGAAAAAAAACAAAACATGGGGTGAAACCGTCAGAAATATTTGTCCAATTACACGTACTTTGTTCAAAATTACTTTCTCTCCCACACAACCTACAGTACCTGCTGTGATTTGAGATATATTGTGTTTCAGGTTATATCTGTTCTAGCATGATCTCATCTGAGATGTTTTTATAGGAACACAGTCAGTTGTACATGTACTACTCTGAAGGTTGTCTTTATTACTTCGCATGAATGTACTGTCAGGTTGTGCTTTATTTTTGATGTAACAACTTGTGCTGCAAATGCCACCTAATTAAGTTGTAAAATAAAGATTAATTGGAGTTCCTGAAACCACTTCTGTAATTGACAAAAAGCCCTACTAGTGTCAAGCAGTGAATGATTTCCCTTGTACAGCAGAGCAAAATGCTTCACTAAATGTATCAGTTGCTACTCAAAAGTCATCATTTGCTACTCAATATTAGCATTCGTGTTGACTCTAAAACGTTTACTCTAAGTATATCGATCCCTGTCATGTGTTAAGATGGGCTTATCGTTACAACCTTCTTCTCATCGTAAAGTCTGTTGCCAGCCTTTATCTGCTCCTACAGCTATTTCCGTGGTAGATGTTCCACCTGTTTATCCAACCTGGTTTCTTTGACCAGTCTGTAGCCAGACTCTGCCTGGTTCTACAGATATTTCAATGGTAGATGTCCCATCTGTTTATCCAACCCGGTTCCTTTTATTAGTCTGTAGCCAGACTCTGTCTGGTTCTAAAGATATTTCAATGATAGCTGTTCCACTTGTTTATCCAACCCGGTTCCTTTGACCAGTCTGTAGCCAGACTCTGCCTGGTTCTACAGATATTTCCGTGGTTGATTTTCCAACTATTTATCCAACCTGGTTCCTCCTATCGGGTTGTTTGAGCATGAAACAAGGCTTTCCACTTGTTCTCACCTATGCACTCTAGCTATGCTGGGATGTCGAAGAAAGAGGCATTTGAATAGTTTTTACCCTTGTACTGCATCTCTTTGGAACTCCCCGCCTGGTGCATGGAGCTGAGCAGTTATTATAATTAAAGTGTCTTGCTAGGATTTGAACCCTCAATTTAGTTCAACTAAAACTTGGACTACTGTTCAGCCACCAGGTCAAACATGTTGATGAACCTTTAGATTCTGCCACTTCTACATTAAAGAACTACAATGTGGGCAGTTATGGTATTTAAGTGTTTCATCTGAAGCCATACATCCAGCCAAGGGATTGGAACCAACAACCAGAACTTAGTTGACCACTCTGCCAGGTCACCACTCTTACTAAGACTTTTAATTTACATCTTGCCAAATCCCCATTGAAGAACGAGGCTATAAGGATATTCAGGTGTCATGCTTGAGAACATTTATTTTATAAAAGCCCAGCTGGGATTCGAACCCACATTTCAACACTTAAACATGGTGGACTTTCTCTCTTGGGAAAGAGGCAGATGTGTGAGTTAGAATTAGACTCTACCTCATCCTCATCAAAGAACCACAAACAGTTAAGATATTCAGGTGTCTTTGAGAACATTTATATAAGCCCAGTGGGATTCAAACCTACATTCTAACCTGCTCGAATGTGGTGGACTTTCTCTCTTGGGAAAGAGGCAGATGTGTGAGTTAGAATTAGAATATACCCCATCCTCATCAAAGAGCCGTGAACAGTTAAGATATTCAGGTGTCTTGAATGAGAACATTTATATAAGCCCAGTGGGGATTTGAATCCTCATTCTAACCCACTTGAATGCGGTGGACTTTCTCTCTTTCGAAAGAGGCACAGATGTCTGATTTAGAATTAGAATCAACCCCATTCTGATCAAAGAACCATAGACAGTTAGGATATTCAGGTATCTTGAATAAAAGCCCGGCGGAGATTCGAACCCACATTCTGACGCACATAAACACAATGGACTTTGTCTCTTGTAAAAAAAGCAGATGTTTGATTGCTAATCAACCCCATCATCATCAAAGAACCATAGACAGTTATGATTTTGTAGGTGTCCTTCTTGAGGGTATCTGACCTTGGATTCAAACCTGTGAACTTAGCTGACTGCTCGACCAGGCCACCCCTCTTGAAAGAGGCTTTTAGTTCAGACTGTAACAAATCCTCAATAAAAAATAGAAATCCCTGCGGTTGTCCAAATAAACCCCCAAGTATATAAGCAAACACAAAAGTTATAGCTTCAGCAAGATTCATATTTGTATGTTTGTGAAAGTTTATATCATTACATGTGTTGACATCCTCAATGCTTTAATAAATCAAGTCCCTCCAGACATGGAATGTCTCCCCTTTCTCTATGGAGCTACTGCAGAGCGGGGGAAAGCCATGTTGTAATTGCACAATATTTAAAGGCTGTAGAATGGAAATGGTCTTTGGGTAGGCTAGCATCTGACGTATCTTCTTCCCCAAAGTGGAGTTTTAAAGGGAAGGTGTACGTTTTGGTAATCACTCTTAAAGTTAATGGCAATAAAAACCTATTGGTTAGAAGTCTACAGCAGCTTTCGATAGTATAAAGCATTTTGAGAAACATTTCACTTTGAAGTAATGTGGTTATGTTAAAATATATCAGTTTTTATGCCCCCAAATTTGAATCTAAATGTTTCTGTCAGAATCGCTTCTCAGATTGACTATTCTTCCTGCGTGGACATATTCGCTCCGGATTTTTGGCGGCCACCTTTTGAAATGAAATTTTCGCAGGTTAGTTTTATTGTATATACCTACATTTATATAGGATTAAAATTAAAACAATCGAACGCTTTCAAAAACCAAAGGTATACTTTGCCCTTAAAGGCACTGGACACGTTTGGTAATTACTCAAAATATATATTAGCATAAAAACTTACTTGGTAACGAGCAACGGAGAGCTGTTGATAGTATAACACATTTTGAGAAACGACTCCCTCTGAAGTAACGTAGTTTTTAGAGAAAGAGGTAATTTCTCACTAAAATATTTGAATCTGAAAAAGACTTCAGGCCTGAAGCCCTTTTTAGGCATCTGAAAGCACACAAATTTGTGCAACAAGGGTGTTTTTTCTTTCATTATTTTCTTGCAACTTTGATGACCAATTGAGCACAAATTTTCACAGGTTTGTTTCTTTATGCATATGTTGGGATACACCAAGTGAGAATACTGGTCTTTGACAATTACCAAACGTGTCCGGGGGTGGATTTCACAAAGGATAGTGCTAACTTAGGACTATTCCTAGGAGTTTGGACTAGTCCTAGACATAGGATCGATCCTAGCTAAGATCGATCCTAAGATCAATTTCACAAAACTCATCCTAACTCGAGATAAGACCAGTCCTAACTCTTTGTGAAATCCACCCCAGTGCCTTTAGGTCTCCAAACACACCTTGAAAATAAAGTATTTAAATCTGTTTGTTTTGTTCTTTTAATGTCTTCCAGAAAGGAAAAACAGGAAACCATTTCAACTGACAAAACACAGAGAAAATTCTAAATTGTTAAAGGAAAAAAACAAAAACTGTAATCTAAAACTTGTTGTTTGAAACTTTAAATTTATTCTGGGAAAGAAAGTCATTCATTTGAATAAAAAACACAGATACTAAACAAATGTACAAGGATGCTTATTGTTGCTATGTTTTCCTTGAACAATTTTGAATTGTCTGTGCAATATGTAAACTGTTCTATTCAAGGGCTTTTAACAAACCTTTTGGAGTCCTTGATTCGTGAATGGTTTTATCTTAGGTATTGTCCGTAGTCTTCTTTGTTTGCATGGATGTTTTCCCGGTGGACCCTTTGAAGTGTTTCTGTATAACCCTTTTTTGACTATTTCAATCTTGATGTGCGTTTTATTCTGTTTGTTCATCTGTATTGTAATTCAGCCCGCTGATTCCAATACATAGATTTTGTAATAAACCACTAATATTTGAATAATGAACACAAGTTAAAAAGTTATATGATTAGAAACACTGCGTACAAAGTGAGGACTGAGGAACCAAAGATTCCAACTCAAATCAAACTTGTCTTGAAAAAGAACAGATTCTTACAATGTTATTTATTTCAATGTCAATTTCGACAAACAAATTTGACCGACCGAGGGCTTCCCCATTTTCATGTACTAAACCAATGGGAGTGTCACTAAAAAATCTTCCAAAACTAGAGGATTAGAATGAATGTACTCTCCTAAAAACTTAAAACTCAACATAAATAACAACACCCCACTAATGTGCACTTTTATGTATTCACTGCCAAGAAGCGAAACCATTCATGCACAATCCCTTTATCAACTATTCACAACATGTTTATCAATTAAACTGCTTTAATTTTTATTTTTAGGATTGCTGGAAGCAGTTGCATCGAATTGTATATTGAAACAAAATTGACATTTTAAACTAGTACAAATAATAGTTCAACAGGCAAGACAAGAGGAAAATATTTATGATGATTTGTTTCTTAAAAACTACAGGATTAAAATGATTACAGTGAGTACAACGCACTTTGCCTTCAACTTTTCACATTTCTTCATTTGTCACAACACCCCCCCACCCAAAGAAATCTCAATTTATAATCAATAAAGCAAGCTACGCACTGTCAGATCAGGCATCATTCAACCAAAGTGCCATACATTTTGAAGTGCGCTCTCTCTCCAACTGAGCCTTTTTTTGTTTCACACATAGGTTTGATCCAGTGGAGCCCCCTGTTGATTTCATTTGGTAGACTGATAGTCCCATATTTCCCTTTTCATGTTTTTAAATTGTTAGTTTAATCATAAAGAAAAGCTAATAAATAAATAACAGTGGTTGAGTACTAAAAATGATTGGATTGTAATGATCATTTGAAAAACAATTTGTGGAGAAGTTTTTGAAAATCCGGATAAAAAGTTTGAGCTTTTAGATTTCCCCCCTTTAATTATACGGAGCTGTGGTACATTTAAAAGTTAATTCCAATCCAAACAATATCCTCTCTAACAAGAGAAGTGTGAAACTTACTCTTTGAAAATTTGCAATCATTACAAAATCTGGACTCTTCTTTTTCGAAAAGCTTTTGATTAAAATGTTGATTAAAAAATCTCTGCAGATTTCATTTTCCCACTATGTACAATTAGACTAGCGCTTAAATTCCTGTGAAAAACTACAAGTCAAATAAATTGTTCTTACTTTGTGCAAAGGCTGTCCTAATTCCATCCAGTCGTCCAGGAGACAGAGAATTGGCCTGGTTTCATCAATCTCACAAGTCAGTTATCTTTCCTAGAACAGCATCATCGGTCAGGAGTAAGACCCCATCAACAGAAAGCATTCATTGTGGCATTTCAAGCCCCTAGTCAAACAGTTTGCGGCTGTCGTGCGCACAGCCAGACAAGATGTGAATGCTAGCGCGAGAGTCCTGCCCAACTTTGTGGGAAACCATCCACACGTTTTGCATAGACTCACCCAGAGTGGTCCACTTAACACAACCGTCACTGTACAGCACAGTGTGCAGATTGGATTATCACCAGTTGAGAGAAATCATTACCGAGCCGAGTCCCTGTGGGGCTCAAGCCCACACAGCACATCGGTGTAGGCTAACCAATAAGCCGTGTCGTTCACCACAGACACTGCCTGCCGAGTATCGCCCGTGATGCCGTTAATGAAACCGCGAGACTGTTACGTCTGGCGGTGAGTGACAGGGATAGCGTGGATATTGTGCAAACGGCGCGTGTAGCTCCAGGCCACGTTAAATCAGGCGAGATCGTTACGAGCAGGTGGGCAAGGGAAGATGGGAAAACACGGTGTGTGTAAACTGAAACAAATGGAATTATTTAAGAGCGGCGGGAGAGGAGTTTGGGATGAGGTTTGGGGCTCATGTGCTTTTTAATCCTTAGCCGATTGTTTGTGACATTGATTCAGTCCGACCCGAGGGGTGGGCTCCAACACCTCCTCTCATCCTGAGGTGATAAGAGTTCAGCTTTGTGCTCTCTGTACATTCAAGATTATTACCCAATCGGTCCATTTCATAAATTCAAATCCCAATGCTGTGAAGGATGCCTTACATTCACACAACTTCATTCTTCTCTTCAAATACTGTGTAGAAAACCATTATACTAGTTTTTTTAATATAATGAATATTTGTTATCTCATATTTATATGACTACATTTGTATATTCACACAATTTCTCTCCAAATTTTGTGTAGAAAGTCATTTGACTTGGTTAAAAAAAATAGTATGAATATTTTGTATTTTCATAATTACTATTGATTGCATTCACATAACTTCATTCCTCTCGTCAAATACTGTGTAGGAAGGCATTTGATTTTAATTAGTTTTTTATATTATGAATATTGCATGAATGCGTTTATTCTATGTGTAGTGTATAACGTTATCATTTAATCTTTGAGAAAGACTCTGCTAGAGTTGAAACATGTGAAATTATGCTAACCGGTTTTTGAATTTATACCACAGGTCATTTTGGTTGGTAGGCAGTTTGCAAACGGCTTTTTCTTTTTGCAAAACATTTAAATAATTAGTTTTTCCTTTAGCGAAAGATATTTAATTATCAGACAGTAGGAGGGTTTACTGTGTACTGTGTAGATGCATATACAACATGATATAATCTTGCAGGCGGTTTATCATTCAAAAGCACAGTGCATGATATTGAATGGTCAGACAGTAGGAGGGTTGACTGTGTACTGTGTAGATGCCTTCACCACATGATATTATATTGCAGGCCGACAGTTAAATATTGAAAATCGCAGTGCATGATATTAAATGGTCAGACAGTAGGAGGGTTGACTGTGACTGTACCGTGTAGATGCATTCACAACATGATATAATCTTGCAGGCTTTTTATCATTCAAAATCACAGTGCATGATATTGAATTGTCAGACAGTAGGAGGGTTGACTGTGAACTGTGTAGATGCATTCACCACGTGATATCATACACGTGTATATTTCAGGCTGGCATAGTTTATTTATCATTCAAAGCCATAGTGGATATTGAATGGTCAGACAGTAGGAAGGTTGACTATGTACATGTACTGTGTAAATGCATTTATGAGATCTTACCAGATTGCAGGCTAGCATAGTTTATTATATGGGCGGTATTAGTTAACGTGTAATGGAAAGTATAGTGGACAGTATTGATTGGTCAGTCAGTAGGAGGGTTGACTGTTGAAGGCTACAAGTTTATATATGGGTGATATTATTTGACTATAGTGGAAAGTATAGTGGACCGTATTCAGTGGTCAGATAAGGAGGGTTCTTGTTAATTTGAGGGGGGGGGGGGGGGGTGTAAACCAAAGAATTAACACAGTTGAAACGAGGTCATGATTGGATAAAAAAAATAATAATAGAATGTCAAGATTCTAGTGTCAGTTTATGAATTACAGTTTTGACGGTCATGCAATACTGTAGTTCTGTCTCAATGTAATAGAGGGCAGGTGTTAACCTGTTTGTCTTAAATGTTGCAGCTTTGACGTCGTTAAAATATCAGGTTTGAAGGCGAGCAGTAATAGGTAATGAATACCAAGCAAATATTGGTGTCAATAATATATTATTTCTTTTAGTTTTTGAAATTTGATTCAATCACAAGCTGAACACTGCTTAAGTCATTTCCCATCAGTTCTTAAATCAATGGTCGTTAATTTATTTTCCATTATTATTATTTTTTTTTGGGGGGGAGTAAGCGTTAAGTGAGGAAATTACTTGAGGATAAATAACTAGAAATGCCAAGAACGTTGTCTCGTTTGGTGTAACTCAAGACATCAATCTTAGTGTGCAGTTTCCTTGTTGTGATTTACAAATTGCTTTCAGACTTTTGTATCAGCCCTTATCCTGGCCAATACCCAGAAAATAAAACCCAAGGAAAATCCTGGATAATTTTTAATCCCACTGCCACCCCATGTTCCTCTTGCATCACTCCTTGGAAAAATGAACCCTCTCACTAACCCCAAGGTTATCTCGTTTTCAAACCCTACATCATTGCAGGGTTGAGCTATTCCCTGGGAGTTTGCCAGGGTTAGCAATTCAAGTGTGAATAGGTCAACCAAGTTTTCCTGAAGAGCCGTCTCTTAAAGGGAGGTATACCTTTGGTAATTTCTCAAAAAATTAATGATCATAAAAAACTTACTTGGTATTAAAGGATGTATACAACATTGGTAAGATTAAAAATATAAATGTTCACAGATTTGCACATAACTTACATGGTATAAAGATGGTCATGGTGGAAAACTTCCCTTGAAATAGTTTTGCTTAAAATGCTATAGTTTTTAGGAAATGAGTAAAACCATAGTCTTTACCCTGCAGGATAAAATCTGATGTTTGAAAAAAAGTTAAAATATATAATGGGGTTTTCCACTGTTTTCTCATGACTCTGAAGACCGATTGAGCTTAAACTTTCACAGGTTTGTTGTTTCATGTATATGTTGGTTCACATCAAGTGTGGATCGGGTCTTTGGCAATTAAAGCACTGCAGCTGTTGATAATTTATAACAAAGGAATGCAGTTTTAGAGAGAGGGATTCAAAACATTTCAATCTGAGAAACGTTACTGCATTATGTAGCGTGTCATGGCCGAGTGGTTAAGAGCATCGGATTCAAGTTCTGGTGGTTTAGTCATCTGGGTGTGCGGGTTTGAGTCCCAGTCATTTATGCTTGTGTCCTTGAGCAAGACACTTTGCCATAATTGCTTCTCTTCACCCAGGGGTATAAATGGGTACCTGCAAGGGTAGAGGTTGATATTGTGTTTGAAAAAGCCTTTGGAGCGCCACGCAGCCCAGGGCAGTATACTCCCCAGGGAGCTGAGAACGATAAAAGGAATGTTATTGGCCCAATGACCAGGGCACTAATGTAAAGCGCATTGATACGTTGTTGTAAAATGCGCTATATAAGAACTAGTTGTTATTATTATTATTATTATTAACTCAGATTGTGTATCCCACTGGATCATCTTTTTCTGCGTGGACATAACTGCTCCAGATTTTCGGCGATATCTCAAAATTGCTACCACCTTTTGAAATGAAAATTTTCACAGGTTAGTTTTATTGTACATATCTACATTTACATAAAACAATCAAACGGTTCCAAAAGCCAAAGGCTAACGTTCCCTTTAAGTTATGGGGAGCTGTTTCGAGGATATTCCTGAATATTGAACTTTATTTTGGAGCCTGTGTAGATTTTTACTTTACATCTATTACTACATTGAGGCACTAGGTAACTGCAGAGAGACTGTTCGTCTGAGTAGGGAAAAACTTTGGATAAGGCGCATAAAGACCACTCAGCCCCATGGTTTGAATATCCAAGAAGGAAATGACTGATAATAGTGATAACCTTTTGTCTTTGCCTTCTCCTTTTCCCACACAGTTATCCACTTTATTAGTCTGCCCTTCATTGTATTAACTAATTATTTACCTCTCTTCTAACCTTCCATTTTGTCCTTTGTGTTCCCAACTTCTTATGGTCAAGCTATCCCCTTCCCTTCATAACCCCCCCCCCCCCCCCCCCCCCTTTGTCTTCATAATCCCTGCTTACCCACTGCCTTCTCTGAATGCTTTCTGCTTTTCTCCCTCCACTCTCTATTCATGTATTCCACTTGACTACTCTTGCAACTCTTGTCTGCTTGTCAGGCCACTAACATATTTTTTGCATCTATTACTATAGTTTGACAATTTGCAGATTAAAGGGTTAGCAAGAGTATCAACTTTTCAGTAGTCATGGGATGACAGTGTTTTTAAATCAAAGTTTGCAGAAGGGAAGCTCTCGCAAAATTGTAATATCAATTACTTTTGTCCCAGTTTCTGAGTTCCATACATCAATCACTGTTTTTACAACTTCTTTTATGGGTGAAATATGGCACTGTGTGAGTGTGTTTGGTGGGGGGGGGGGGGGGGGGGGGGGTAGCCTATAAAAAACCATGTTCAGTGAATGTTTGAGGAACTTGGTTGTAATCTAAAAAAGCTCTGGTTGAATCGGATACTACATGTGTGTCATGTTTGATAGGTCCCAGAGGCTTCTATTATGATGAATGTTCATCAGTCTGCTGCCCAGTGTCTCATTAATGTCACTTGGGAGAACAAACAGCAGAATGATGAGTGGGAGATGCTTAAAAACACAGCAAGGATCATCAATTTACAAAGTGATGATGATCAAAAAGCAATTGCAGGGGTGTTGTACAACTTCAAAGGTATGATACATTACTGGTTTATGGGAGACGAAACCAGGGCTTGATTTTTACACTAGACCACAGGACAGACGTAGTTTGAGTGTCGGGCCAGTAAACTCATGATGGGGCAAGTCCAGCGGTCTTGTGTTTTTCAATGGAATGAAGCACTCTGGGTAATATCGTGTTCAAATGTTGACTTTGAGTCTGATAAAATACCTTTCAATTCTATTTAGTACTGAAGTATACTTAATACTCATAGAGACAAATGAGATGAAACTTCTCTTACATGTCTTAGTGTTTGTTCAAGTAAAAACAGCTAAATGCATGTTAATCTATGTCAGGAATTTGTTTTCTCATTTTGATTCTGGTCTTGTAAAAAAACAGTTCTGATCCAGTAAACATTTTGAGCAACAAGCCCTGTGGTCCTGTGATGTTTACCCCCAAATTTGAGCCCTGGAAACCATCCTCTGTTTTTATCAATAAGCACACCTTATAACCAATCTATAGGCCCAACAGGCCATTTATGAGTTTGAATGTGTTCCGCAGCCGCTGATTCGAACATGACCTCAGATTTTGGGAAGGTCAAATTAAGCTATGGAAAATATAAAGTGAAATAAATGTTACAAATCAACAAAATAAACCTGGGAAAAAAGACTTGACGTCCGTTTCCGATTACTTCTGAAAGAATTAAGAATTTTGCCCAACTGGCGTTCATGTTATCATTAAACCTTACAAGACGCATCCTTGTCCCAAATAAAATTTTGTATCATTGTTAGTTTGAACAAATTATTTGTGTTGTATAAAAATAGAAGTTGTATTTATAACAAATTTAATAATTTTAAATTACAAAAATAAGGACATTTTTAATTTCAATTTTTTTTCGAATAAATAGAATTTAAAAAGAAAATTAGATTTCATAAAGAAGATTAGATTTCACAACAAAATATAGCCTAATCGTTGTTCGAGTTGTTTTTCTAGTTTTCGATACATGCAAGACTTGTACAGTCTATAAAAGAAACCGTTGGCTGCATTTCTAAGCGTAGACATGATTGCAATGTAGAGAAGTATAACAGAAATACATTTTAAGGATGTATGCATTAAAGCATGCTGTGCAAATTATCTCGTAAAAAAGCTCTTTGCAGTGCGTTTTTATCTCACCAGATGTCCTTTATGGAAATGGGTCACTCAATTTCAGAACGTCAGATGTGAAATAAGTATGGCCAAAGTTCATACTTGTACTATTTGTACGATCGATCGATCATCTGTAGCAACCAAAGGTTGAAATCCAGAAGAAATAAAAAAACCAGTCAAACAACCAAATGAACAAACAACCCCAGAAAATTCACTAACTAATGAGAAATAGCTCAGATTTAAGAATATGTGAAATGGAATATAGGCCTTAAAAGTCCAACATTTAAAAAATTAAAAAAAGTGCATAAATATGAAAGAAAAAAAAAGGAAGTAGGGCCTATTGTGATATTTAATTGAAGAAACAATCTGAATAAATACAATGTCAAAGGCAAGTTACATTGCAAAATGTTAACAAATAAAAACAACAAAATGCACTTAACTATGTCTACAAAATCAACCAAACATTAGGGGACAGTTTTATGATTTTGTTTTACTATTTATATTCGATTATATCAAATTATTACATGTATTAGGAGAAAACTTCATAACATTGCTAAGCATGCAAAATACCAAGCATAAAATGTATTTCAAAAAAAGTTCTGGAATGGCTGTATATTAAAAGATACATTTAAAAAGGTGTGATCTTTCCCAACCCCAACATTTAATGTTGGGGCCAACTAGTAATAACAATTCTTTTACGTCTGGCTACTCACTATGTCTGTGTTGCAAATGACTTTTCGAAACAATATTTTTGCAGTGGTTGATTAGGAGAGTATGTCCTCCACCCCCCCCCCCCCCCTTTCCCATACAAACTGTATCAGATTAAATATTTGAATGCCTGTTTTGTAATGTTTGCAGGAACTTTGTTGTTTTCTAGTTAATTTTAATGCAAAAAATAGTTAGTGGCCTGACGTTTTAACCATAGCAGAGTCTTTCTCAATACCTTATTTTAGCCTTCGAGAAAGACTCTGCTAGGGTCGAGATGTCAGGCCACTAACCGTTTCTTGCATTTATACTGGTTCTTTTGGTTGGTAAGCAGTTTGCAGCAGCTAATTCTATTTTCTCCAATTAATTTAGTTCATTTTTTTTCTCTCCATGAGACAGAGGGGTTGCCTCATCTCTTATGTTTTAATGTAAAGTGTTGTGATAAAGTAGACAGAACCGGAAGAACTCTCTGAGTTCGACTGCACTGTATGCTCTGCTAGTTAAATCTGTTTGCAATACGATGTGACATGTGTATATTGCAAAACAATATATCGGTTGTAACATGCAATGATATTTAAAGGTGCTGTATATGTTTGGTAATTGGAGCCTACTGATTGTGTTAATCCTATATAAATGTAGGTATATACAATAAAACTAACCTGTGAAAATTTCACTTCAAAAGGTGGTCGCGTTTTTGAGATATCACCGAAAAACCGGAGCGAATATTTCCACGCAGGAAGAATATTCCCCATAGGAATACACAGTCTGAGAAGCGTTATGGCCATAACGCTTCTCAGATTCAAATTTGGGAGAATAAAAAGTGATATATTTTTCCATAACCGAAGTACTTCGAAGTTAAAAGTTTCTAAAAATTCATTTTACTATCCAAAGCTGCTGTTCTTCTTACCAAGCAAGTTTTTATTGCCATCAATTTTCAGAGTCATTACCAAACGTATACAGACCCTTTAAAAGAAAACTTTTATTTATTAACAAAAATTAAAAAATAAATCCAGCACATTGTAGCAGAAGAAATCTCAATTTTTTTGTTTTGTAATGCTTGCTGGGCCTATACCAAATTTTTAAACTAACTAGTTTTTCAGGGGGGCGGTTGTTTTGCCTTGTCACCAATATTTAATATAAAGTGTAGTGATACCATAAAAACGCTAAGTGTGACTTCACTCTTTATAGTGCTACTCACTGGACTTAGTGTCACCAAATTTTTAAACTAATTTTGTAAATAGTTTATTATTATTTGTGTTTTTCAGGGGTCGGTGAATTTGCCTTGTCACCAATATTTAATGTAAAGTGTAGAGATACAACAAACTGTACCATAGAAACGCTAAGTGTGGCTGCACTCTATATCTTGCTATTGGACGTAGCGCTATCGATACCAAGTCACATGACATGCGTGCACCGCAAAATGATATCATGTGTAACGCTTCGAAGGCAAAATTGTTCAACATTTTTGTTGGTCAATCTAAATAATGTATGATCTATGTGGGAAATTTCACCGTAGCTGCGAAGACTGGTGATTTCATTTTGACATACCTGCTTCAAAAACACTGTGCAATAGAAAGGCCACGTGTGGGCCCTTAAAGCGGGCTCACAAATGAGTTGTACTGACTTTATCATTTGTGTTTTACCATTTGTGTATCTTCAGTACTTTCCCAAGTACTGTGAAAATAAAGAAGAAAAATCCACAGGCATTTTACTCGAGTGGGATTCAAACTCGCAATCTTTGCCATTAAATTTAGAGCAGATGTCTTACCACTAGACAAACAAGCTTGCCTGATAGTGAGAGGCAGTTTGAGCCCCTATATATGTTTATAGATATATATACATAAATGTTTTAGCAGCGGGTATTGCAGCGGACTTACTTCTGTACCTGTTTTTATTATTATTATTATTATCGTAATATTAATTTTGAAAGCCTGAGCCCCATATGTTCTTTTCATATAGAATGGATATATTATTTTCACAAAGACAATTACCGGTATAATTTTAAAAACCTTGTGGTGCTCTTCAACCATAAAGCTTGGCATAGTTTTTTTTAATTGCCCATTATGCTACTTTTTATGTTATTGATGCAAACTTGCATTTAACATTGATCCCGAGTTAGGACAAGTAGGGGAATGGAGCGAGTGTTCTAAAGACCGGAAGGATTTTATTGAATTGGAAAGCCAAGGTCAGTCTTGTTGGTCAGTGTAAGTCATTTCATCATGCACACCCAAAGTTGGCTGCAATCGATTTTTTTCCCCCATGAGTTCCAGTACCATGAATGGCATACATACATGTACATTGTATGTGACTTGACATGTAGGCCAAATAAAGAAATATGTGTCCCCGCTGGCTTCCTTTTTTTTAGTCCTCATACTTTTTTTGCTCCCCCCATAACAAAATCAGGGACAAAAGTTTTCCCTAATACATATATATTTTTCACTCTTGTAAAATGATCCGGTGGTCATCTTGGAAAAATCAGTGTGGGGCCACTTAAAAAAAATTTCGTCTTTTTTTTTTCTTTTCAAAAAAGCATGACTTTAAACATTTCTTTACTTTCCATTTGTATGTAACAAAATCTAAATTCCAATCATGTCTTGAAGAAAACAACATACCAGCAGTCAAAATAAGATAACAACTGTAATTATGATGCTCGGAAAAAACTGTCACTTGGATCAAGCCCCCTTTGATCATGCATTGAATCCTTGGCAAATATGTTGTCGTTGTTTTCAGTAATATGTGACTGCTTTGATAACATTTGTGCAGGTCGGCTGTGTGGTGTTTTTTAAAAACTAGTAGATGGGAAGGAATTTACTCTTATAAAAAGATATAACAAATAAAAAAAGGAGGGAACATAAGGAAGACCTATATTCCTTTTAAAATATACCTGCGACGTCAACATCGTTCTGTGTACAGTTAATTGTGAATGTAAAGAATGAGTTAAGAAGGCCTAATAGCCCATGATTGAATCATCAACCATATGGGGCTCCTAAGGGAATGGATTCCATCAGATTTGTCAAACACCGGTTCGGGTAGGAACTAATCGGCCGCGCAGCCCTCAAAGAATCAAGCCTTTTAATTTCATTGTAATTACACCGAAGGCTCGCTTCATCCTCCATGTGTTATTTGCGTAAATGTAAAGTGTGAAAACAGAATTCTGTGACGTCGGTGAACGAGAACAAGAGATTTGCGCTTCAGTTTGTAATTTTTTTGAGACCACTGCTGGTGGGATAAGTTGCTGTTGCACTCTTTTGAAAAAGATGCGATTATCGATGCGTTGACAGTGACTTGATGAGGTCTCTGGTTGTTTTGAAGAGTGCTTTTTTTGCTGACTGGTGGTCAGCCTGGTGTGAGGCTATAAGATTTGATGTGAGCTGGGCAAGGCTGATTTAAACTGCAGCCCACACAGTTCTTCTTCCCCCAATCATTTTATTGTACTTTTAAATATAATAGCTATTTCTCAATAATCGTACACACTTTTAAATCATCTCTGCTAGAAAACTAATGACGACTTAAAAGTTCTTCATGTTTTATTTCATACAAATGAGTAAATAATGTAAATAGGGAGACTGACAACATTAGGGCTAGATGGCTCCTCAGTTGGTAGAGCGCAAGTAGGTCTGGAGGTCGCAGGTTCAAATCTCGCTGTAGTCAATTTGTTCAACCCCAAATTTAGATGTTGAACGGGAGCTTGTTTCATAAAGCTGCTTAGCGGCTGATTTTGTGCTTACTAACCACTGCTTACCATGAGCACAGGAAACGGGATAGCTGCATATCCAGTGTGATGTCTATAAGCAAGCGCTTAATTAATTTAGGGGGGAGCAGTTGGGCACACTATCCCCTTCTCCACCCTCTGGGTTGAGCACTTTACAAATACCAATCTTCTCCCAACCCTTCCTGCTTTCTACCAGAGTACTGATACGAAGCAACTCATGAAATGCTGAAACTAGGTCATATAATCTTGTAGAAGACTGGTTGTATGATTTACCTTGAAGTGCACTACTAAATATGACACATTGACGTTGGCCTTGTGTGTTCTTAATTCATTTAATGATTAGTTGAGTGAGAGCCTCCAAGACGAATGTCATATGTTTCTGTCACACCTGAAGTCTGCCATCTCCCATAAGAAAAAATCTCAAGATATGTATACAGTATTTGGCTAAAATTTACAATTGGACATATCTCGGCCCAATTTGTACATGCACTCTGCATCAAAGGACAACCCTGACCAAGTCTCTAGCCCAGTTAGGAATACCTTCCCATCTGAATCACTCGGGGCAAAAGATGGTAATGATATCAAATGTGAGGAGATTCAAAGAGAAATTATTTATGTTTTCCTGCTAAATGAATTAAGAATGTGAAATGGATCATCCGTCAGATGACGCCTTCCCATATTTAAAGGTGCTGTCTTATTGTGTTTTCCATGAAAAATCCATAAAATTGTTATCTTTGACCTTAGATTTCACAACTCTGCTCGGCGTAAGCTTATCCTTAAATGAAAAATCGGCATAAAAACATTGGCACTTAATGTAATGTGCAGTGCTTGGGATGTAAATTTCACAGGTTAGAAAGAAACTGTTTTCCGTTGCATGCACGTGTATATACTAAACACAGCCAATGCAAGCGGAGAATGACGACCGTAAGCGTGTATTATGCGGTAAGCAGAACTGTTAAATTTGACCTTTCTCTAGAACTAGGTACAACAAAGTTAAAGCACCCACCAGCACCTTTCAATGTGAATGATTGCATGTTGCTTTTGGCCCAATTTCTGCTTAAAGGGACACGTTGCCTTGGATCGGACGAGTTGGTCTATAAAAAGCGTTTGTAACCGTTTGTTATAAAATGCATATGGTTAGAAAGATGTTTTAAAAGTAGAATACAATGATCCACACAAATATGCCTCGAAATTGCGTGGTTTTCCTTTTACATCGTCAACTAACACGGTCGGCCATTTATGGGAGTCAAATTTTTGACTTCCATAAATGGCCGACAAAGTAAAAGGAAAACCACGCAATTTTGAGGCATATTTGTGTGGATCATTGTATTCTACTTTTAAAACATCTTTCTAACCATATGCATTTTATAACAAACGGTTAAAAACGCTTTTTATAGACCAACTCGCCCGATCCAAGGCAACGTGTCCCTTTAATAACAGAAGGTATTTCATGTTAACAAAAATTCTGCTAAGTTAAACATTAGCAGAGAACCAATCACATGACACAGAGGCCTAATGCTATTTACACTGTTAACCTGTGTCTTTCGCCAAGCAAGATTTTTCTGGCTTTATAAGTTTGTATCATGAAAGCTGCTCCACGAAATTGTAATATATACATTGTAATATTGAACATTGAACATTGAACATTGTCAAGATATCATGTTTAAGTGGTTCTAGTGTGTCGAAAAGGGTGGCAAAAGGGTGGCAAAGAAGGTCAAAGGGTATTAAAGAGGGTCAAAGGGTGTCCGGGTAAACAATTTGACAGATAAGAATTTGAATGCCATGAGGTACACCTTTAATTCTGAGTGCAGACACAGTTATGCTACTGCTCTCTTAATAATGGTCAACTCATTTGCCTCATTACACACTCCTAGTCAGGTCTCGGCAAAATCCAAGTCGCCCGTGACTCAATTTGATGAAAAGACAGTATCGCTCTCAAAAGATTAGGATGTAGAGAAGCGTAGCTGAAGTTGTCATCTTGAAGAATTAAGTAGATCGCCCATTGATCCATTTATTTATAGGAAACCCAGGCAAACAACATTGTAGACATAGTTTGTAGTTTTGTAATTTCTAGATAACTTTACAACTGGTTAGATGACTGACGTGATCGGCAAATCAATGTGGCTCTGTTGGATGGAGGATTGTATTCCGAGCAGACATTTTGAGAAGTTATTCCTCCAGATGTGTTTGACATACTCTCAGGAAACGCAAAATGGATTTAAGGCGTATTTTCAATTATGTTTATAGGCTGTAAGCACAACTGTTAAACCAAATAACCATGTGACCGCATTTAGTTAGACTATCCTCCCTGCTTGTTAGAGACCCGCTCTGTCAAAACTTAAGATGTCTTGACGATTTTAACAGCCATATTCACTGGTAAAATTTTCATGTATTTTCGCAAACATTCTACTGGTATGTATTTATTAGCAATGCAATGCTCTAAATTCCTCGTTTATTTCAAATCTAGTAAGCAAAATAGAAAACTTGATGGATGTGTGCCCCACTACCTTGACCATGCCATGTCAAAATTTGTGATGAATAAATAGTAAATCAGTCAGGGCAGAGTTCTTTTATGTGATGAATTATTCAGATTGTTGTACAAGTTCCTGTCTTCTTTAGACTTGAAAACAGAATTAATTGAATCGTACGCCGGGCACACTTATCACAGGATATTTTCCTTTCTCCCCTGTCCACCATTGATCCGTGTAGCGTATACAACACCATGCCATATCAAAGCAGAACACTCTCCAGGGTGAATTGAAGCGATCTGCCCAGGACACCGATCTGTAAATATTACCCCTTGCTACCTCCCCCTCGGAACCCCTGAGACTCGGGAGCTCATTCTTCCGTTCCTTCACCCGTTGGTGAATGCCCGGTCAGTGCAACACAATCGGCCGCGCTGTGTACGCACACTCACGATCAGTTTCACAGTCCAGCGCTGTTAAAAGAGGTGGCAAATGGACTGTAAAGTAGGCTCGTTTCTGCCGACGGTGAACCCTGTCCCTGCAAACAGTTCAGGGAGCAAATCCAGTTCTTTTATATCGACCTAGAAACCTGAGGTACACACAGTGAGTCTCAACTGCTTACAGGAAATGAAGAGGGTGTTCATTTTGTCCTGCGATGACAGAGACAGAGATAATTGTGTGTTCAAGGATAACAGAACCCTAACTTTGTCTCTGTAGTACTTCAAATAAATGCATGTTCTATTTTTGCTTTGCTTGGGCAATGGTTTTGGCAGAATTTTCCAGCGCAATTCTTGCTCTGTCTTTTCCAAATTGTGGTATTAATTTCTTTGGTTTGTTGTCGGTGATTTTGACTTGGTTTTATCAAAATTTAAATGGTGGTTTTAAGCAACAATTTCTTTCTTTGGTGTTTCTAATAATAATAATAATAATACGCAGTTCTTATTTAGCGCTTTATACTCCCGATGGGTGTCTCAAAGCGCTCAGTATTTTTCTTACAAGGTATGTGGAGTTACGTGTTGAAGTATGAGACCTATTCCTTTGTATAGCACAATGTAATGGTTTACAAGGTGCTGTGGCGCAATATGCAGCCAATCAAACCAGGAACACCGGGGCGAACCCCTTCTCTTTACGATAAGTGCACTGGGTTCTTTTACGTGCATTACACAACACACGGGACCTACGGCTTAACGTCCCATCCGAAGGACGAAGCATGTGGTTAAGTGTCTTGCCTAAGGACACAAGTGTCACGACTGGGATTCGAACCCACACTCTGCTGATCAGAAACACCAGAGCTTGAGTTCGGTGCTCGGCCACGACACGCCACGGTGTTTCCAACCCCTTGATGGACTCTACAAACTGTTACCTATCCTGTTAACTATCCAGTGTTTCTTACATAAAACTGACTAAGCAGAAACAATGTTCAGTGTTTATAATCGTTGTAGTCTTTCTTTGGTGTTTTTAAGGTGTTTCCAACCCTTTGATGGACTCTACCAGCTGCTTTCTTTCAAGTGTTTCTTACACAAATTGGACAAGCCAAGAATACTGTATAGAGTTTATAACATTGTTGTTTTTTGGGGGGTGTTTCTAAGGTGTTTCCAACCCTTCAATGGTCTATGCAAGCTGCTCTCTGTCCAGTGTTTCTTACATAAATCTGACAAACCAGGAATACAGTATAGTGTTTATAATCATTGTGGTGTTTATTTGGGTGTTTCTAAGGTGTTTCCAACCCTTTGATGGACTATTCAAACTGCTACCTATCCAGTGTTTCTTATATAAAATCTGGCAAACCAAGAATACTGTATAGTGTTTAAAATCATTCTGGTGTTAGTTGGGTGTTTCTAAGGTGTTTCCAACCCTTTGATGGACTATTCAAACTGCTACCTATCCAGTGTTTCTTACATAAAATCTGGCAAACCAAGAATACTGTATAGTGTTTAAAATCATTCTGGTGTTTATTTGGGTGTTTCGAAGGTGTTTCCAACCCTTCAATGGTCTCTGCAGATGTTTTGTTCCAGTGTTTTCTCACATTAATCAGAATATTTGTTGCAGTTGCGAGGTCACACAGTAATAGAGCAGAACTAATTGGGATTTTATGCACAATAGACTGTGCAAGTCTCGCGCGCATTCGAACTTCCGGGACCATAGTGGTCCCAACCATATGGAGTTTTACGTGGGCGAGATTTTGTTTCGTCAATTATTTTAGTTTAACGTAGTTTGTGACCTAGAAAATTATACATGTTGTTGGGAACGCAATACTAAGTGATAACAAAATATGAAAGTAAAACCAATTCAACAATATAACGAAGAAAACCCGAGAATTAAACTTGACCTCAGCTTCCGGTTATTGCAAAAAATTAAGAATTTTGTGCTCACCTCCGATCATAAAACTTATGTAAAAGCTTGTTTTGGATGCGCGATTATAATCGCCAGATGCTGTAATTGCAAAGCAAACCCTTTTCATTGCAGTCTATGGTGTTGAGGCGTCGGCATTCCTCTTTAAACTGCGATACGGGTCAATTTAAAACCCGTTTGACCTTCACGAATCTGCGTAAGGGGTTTCTAAAAAGTTAACATCAAAAAAGCATCCTTGTCCCAGAGTTTTAATTTGTTTTTAATAATAATTAACACACTTTGGCGTATTTTTTTAAAAAGCTAAAACTAATTTCATGAAATTGTAATGATTTATTTTTGTTGTTCAGATTTTGTCATGAGATATAATTTCAGAAATAAAAATGTTCTTCGTTTGACGTGTTTTCTCGTTCGGATGCGCGCGAGACTTGCACAGCCTATTGCAAGTTGAAATTGACAGTTTATTACCTTTAATTGCATGATAAAGTAAAATATAACGGCACTACTGCACCAGATGTTTTGTTCCAGTTTGCTCCTCTTGTTAAAGGGTGTCTACAACATTGGTAAGATTAAAAATATAAATGCTCACAGATATGCACATAACTTACATGGTATAAAGATGGTCATGGTGGAAAACTTTCCTTGAAATAGTTTTGCTTGAAATGCCATAGTTTTTAGGAAATGAGTAAAACAATAGTCTTTATCCTGCAGGATAAAATCTGATGTTTGAAACAAAGTTAAAACATATAAAGGGGTTTTTCACTGTTTTCTCATGACTCCGAAGACCGATTGAGCTTAAACTTTCACAGGTTTGTTATTTCATGTATATGTTAGGTCACATCAAGTGTGGATACAGGTCTTTGGCAATTACCAATGTTGTACACACCCTTTAAATAACAGGATACCCCAAAATGTAAGTTTCTCTGATGGCCCTTTTCACACTTGATATGCTAACTCTGGCAAATTCCTGGGGAACATAGTTACCCTTGCTTTGGGAGAAGGGTTTTAAGCAAGCTTAACCTAGCCTCACTGAGTGTTCGAATATGAAAAGAGCATGGGGTTAAATTCCCCAGGGATTTATTTATAGGGAGTTGGCTCTGTTTAGTGTGAACCGACTTTAGGCTTTAGATTGGTTGCACATTTTTTTCTTGAAATAGTGGACATGCACAATTAATAGTAATGGAGTTTGGTAAAGTGCACACGGTCACTGTGACACCATAAGGTGCTCAAGGGTCTTTAGAAACTTATTATTCATGAATACTTCCAAAGTCAAATTCAGTTTTGTGATTCACTCATTTTCCCATAGACAGAGTCCTTACGAAAATGGGGGGAAATTTACAAGTCTCTGACCCCACTTTGAAATGATGTAAAATGTCATTTTATTTTATACTCTTTCACAGTGGAATTTGAAACGTGAAATCACCAGACATTAAAAAAGAAATGAGACTGTACATTCCAAAGAGGGATTTTTGCACCAGTCATAAGGTCAAATTCACTGCCGTTTTGATTGAATATCATCAAAATTCTGGAATGAGCTAAAAGAAAAATTGGCACAAAAATGTACAGACCATATATATTTGAAATGTGACGACATGGAACGTTTTTGGATTTTGACAAAAATTGGACTCTATCTATTGGAAAATGAGTGCATCACAAAACTGAATTCGAACTTGGAGTCCCTCTTTAAAATCAGCTCTCTGATTAAACTTCTAATCAAATTAGTCTTGTTGATCACATAGCAATTTGGATGGCCCCTTAAACAGAAAAGAACTTTAAAAGAACGTGCATGAACCCAGTTATGACTATGTACATGTGCATGTGACAAGGCCCCATGATGATCACTATCGAACTGAGAATAGCACAGCATTGATGTTATGAGTCAAGGGCAAAATATATTAATTATTGGAAAATTGATTGATCGCGTACCTTGGCCACTGATGAAGTAATATTGATCACTAACTTGAAGATTGCACAACATTGGTAAGCTTGAAAATATGAATGTTCACAGATTTATACATAGCTTGCATGCTATAAAGATGGTCATGCTGGAAAAGTTCTCCTGCAATATTTTTGCCTGATAGCCTATAGTTTTTGAGAAATGAATAAAACAATTTGTCTTGATCTCGCGAGTTGAACATTCTCATTCAAATATGTAGTATGACTTAAAACTAAGCCCAATATTCGGTTAGATTTGTTTTCAGTGATGTTTTTGTTTTGTCAACTCACGTAAGGTGTTCAAACAAATAATCAAAGCTTGAACATGTTTCTGTGAAGGAAGTGTGTTGTCACTTGTGCCTCGATAACTTGGTTACAATTTCGATTGTAATAAGTGCCTCGATAACTTGGTTACAATTTCGATTGTAATAATTTCCTCTGTGCCTTTAGTGAACAACTCGTGTGAAATGGCTAAACAAATGACCGAAAACCAAAACATGTTTCTGGTTCAAGTCTACGGTTTATGGATACCCCTGATCCATTATTTAGTCAATGACATTCCATCCGGCATTTCTTGTTACCCGTTGAGTTTAATTTATGGTAACTGTTTCATCTTAATGAAACGTGACCCAAATCAGAGTAGGGTGATAATGAAGTTTGGGTAGAGTGTAATATGATTACAGTCGCTGTACTACACACATGGATACATGCAGATGACACACAGGTTAGCTCTCTCTCGCTCTCTCTCTGGCTCAGTCCTGGCCGGCCGTCTTGACTTGTTCTCATTTCAATAATAAAATGTCTGCCTTGTATGTGTTGGCAACAAAAATCCAGACCATGAGTTAAACACCTAGAGTTTGTGGAAACCACAGTCTCACTTAGAGGGTGTGCACAACATTGGTACGATTGAAAATATAAATGTTCACAGATCTGCATATATCTTACATGGTTAAAAGATGGTCATGGTGGAAAACTTCCCTTGGAATAGTTTTGCTAGGGTTCTTCCTGTAAAACAATGATTGAAAATCTTCTCCATGTCATAATGAATTTGAAGTGAGCTAAAGTCTACAAGTAGAAAATTGAAACAAAAACTCTTGTCCTGATTGCAGAGAAACTCTTTTGAATCGAAGTAACTAAACTGAGATCAGATAGATAAACAGTCTGGGTTATTTTTTGTCAGGTAAGAGTTACTGTTCATAATTGCTGGGAGCATGACCAAAGATGGTGGGCAGTAGCGGTCAATTTGGAATGAGTTTTACAAGTGCGTCACTGAAGTAAATATTTGCGTTAGTTTGACCACTACACTCAACAGAGTACTTCGGGCTGGTAAAACCAGCTTCTTGTAAGACAAACAAACATGTTACAGTAAAACTGCCACCGAATGCATTTACAAAATAAGCAATAAATTACTTGGTGAAAAGGTGGGGACTTTTAGCATTAAGCTAATGCAGGTTACTTCTTTTACGATATGGGTATCCATAATTTATCCCATTTGAATACAACCTACATGCACTTGTTTAATTATTCATTGCAGCTCAACTTGAAATCGGTAACTATCAAAAGAGCTATTGTCCGATCTGTACTGTTGCCTGAAACCAGGAACAATGGAAGGCAATCCACCTCCGAGCTGCGAATCAAAAATGATAAATTTGATGTACTTGTTGCCATAGCATTTTATAAAATATGTATCTGGGTATGATCCCAAGGGAAGAGTTTTTAAAAACATATGATTAATTTGAAGATAATGTTGTTGTTATTATAATTGTGGTGGGAGTAGCCACATTGACAAAGTTCTAATTATTCTTCCTTGTGCTGATAAAATCCCTTTGTTCTTCACTCATCAAAATCACTCCAGATTTTCCTTATCTTGCGGAATTTGCAATATTCTTCACTCTGACAAAGAAAGAATGTCAACATTTGTTGTCAATATTGAAAATGCTGCATCCAAGTTGCTCATAGCCAGTACATAAAGGCAGACATAAGAGATAAAATTACAGTGTATTGGGAGTTCAAAAGATTACCCAGAAACCCCCTCCCCTAACCCCCCTCCCCTCGGCTAATACAATGCTTCAAATGTCTGGGTGTTTCAATAACTCGGCCTTGCATTAAAAATGGCACCTCTTGGTTACTGAAGTCCCAACAGTAAATCAGGTTCTTTTTTGCTTCTTTGGGGAAAACAAAAGAAAGTTGAGAACAACAGCTGTGAAAAGACCGGCTTTGTTAATGAGTTCTGTAATCATCGATAATACACACTCATTGTGGTTTAAGTTGCCCAATCTGCTTGCCGCTCTAAATGTCAGGCTTGGTCATGTTGCAAGTTGGCAATGCCATCTAAAACCCAGGCCACCCGTCACATTAATCCGCTGACATTTATTGGTCGTCGTGCTCCTGAGTTTTTCTTATAGCCGCGCCTGAAACCGGAGACGGCAAAGGAGTTGTTGACGAATCCTTCCGCGTCAAAACAACAACACAAAATATGAAAGCGTCTGTAAATTGGCAATCACGCTGTTGGCCGGCCCCCGGGGAGAATTAGGGAATTTCTGAGGTCTCGAATGCACAAATTGGGCAAATTATTGTAGCAGACACGCTGGTAAATAATAAAACAAAACTTGACAAAAGGTAACATTATACCGGACAGACGCTGATCTAGACTCTCATTACGCGCATTAAAATTCCTGCCTGAGTCAATTCCACGCTAGTTTCTGATGAGAAGCCAACGATGTAGACGATTTTCAATTTTGTTGATTTGTATATGTTGATTTGTCGTCAGAGAGGATTTTATTTTCTGTCATCCCTTAAAGGACAATTTGTAAGCAGGGCTTCCGGACAACTAAATGTTGCTACACAACTTACTGTAGCTATTGTCAGTTACTAGGGATTTCAAGAAGGGCAAGGATGGAGAGGAGAGTGACCTTGGCTCTTCAAACCAACTCAAACTAGATTTTTTATGTTGTTTTCACCAGAGTGCATATTTTATTTTGCATGTAGTTTTCAGTCAAAAGATTATTGGGTTTTTTTAATAGGGGAGTTGCTAACCACAAGGTCACTGAAGGAGAGGGGGGGGGGGGGGGTTGAAGAAGATGAAATCAAAAAGTAGAAAGGAGATTGTTGATATTGTGTCTGGCTGTAAATTGGGGGGGTTATAAGAGGTAGGGAAGCAGGAAACAGGTAGTGAATTACTTTAGACAGGGATGAGATTTTTTCAGACTTTTGTCTGAATTCAGACTTTTTATGTCAGCCTGGTGAATAAAAAAAGCCTTTCATTTTTCTACATAAAAGAAAGACTGCCCTTTGATCTATGTACTTCACTATTGCTTAGGACACTGTTCTTAAAAGCCCTTTGAATTCCAAACCCTCCCTAGGGGTTGCCAAAAGGTAGAAACGCCATCATTTCAACATACATGTAGCCCCTACATCCTAAAATTTGGATCAGACTTTTTTTGCCAGCAATGACTCTCATCCCTGTTTAGATGAAACTTTAACGGAAGACTGCAGAATTGTGATCAACAAGACTAATTTGATTAGAAGTTTAATCAGAGAGCTGTTTTTAAAGAGGGACTCCAAGTTCGAATTCAGTTTTGTGATGCACTCATTTTCCAATAGATAGAGTCCTCAGGATAAATTCCGATGTTTGAAAAGAAGTTAAAACACATAAGGTTTTTTTTCACTGTTTTCTCATGACTACGAAGACCGATTTAGCTTAAACTTTCACAGGTTTGTTTTTTCATGTATATGTTGGGTCACATCAAGTTTGGATACAGGTCTTCGGCAATTAGCAATGTTGTACACACCCTTACGGTGTGCTTATTAAAACTAGAATATGGTCTTATATTAATTGTTTTCAAAAAACAAAACCCCAAAAGGGCTGTCCTTGGAAGTGAACAAATCACTAAAAAATGGAGCTGCAATATTCACAAAAGGGAAACGTATCAAAGATAATTTTCTTAACATTTTATTTTCTTCTTCTTTTTTAGAACTGATTTCCACTTAGGTTTCATTTCACCGTACGATTATCGATTGCCCATTTTTTCCTCAAAACGCTCGCCCACAAATTGCTTTCCCTCTCTTAATCCAGGAACCAAGAACAACATTTTATTAACAACAGTTTTGTCAGGCACAAAAAATGAAAATCGTTGTCAGCTTTATAAAAACACACACTCTGCCGAGATAAGAAAAAGCTCTCTGTGTATTTATCTTTCCATTGTATTTTTCTTTCCGATGTATTTGTCTCTGGGAGGAGATGTTTGTATAAAAGAATCCCTGCGTGGTCTGTGAAAATAATCCAATTCAATTCTGCTATTTCTGCTGCAAACACATCATGGAACTGTTACAGACTAGATATTTAAAGAGTAACCCATCCTGCTGGGATGTGTATTCCCGCAGGCGCAATCCCACTCAAGTAACTTTGACTCAAATCATGAAAAAAGGGGAAAAGAAAAAGTGGAAATAAAAGTTGGAATTATTGACACGCTTTACGGTTTGCTCCAAGGTACGGAAAGTAATTGTAAAGTGTTGATTAGACTCTGTTTACCAGTAAGCAAATATCCCCCATGTTCCATTTCCATAAAATTACAATATTTTTCTCTGATAATTAGTGCCATGAAGTTATTTAAGAAAATAAATTGAAATCTATTTTTAGTCTCTAATGAATTGAGCTACACATCCATGTGCGTTATTTCACCTATTAGGTTGAGAAAGAGTTCTAAAGTGTTCATCACAAGTCACTTGTATTATGACAACTAACTTCACAGAGTTTAGGACAAGGACAAATTGTAAAATCAGTTTCGTTTCATTAAGCGATTGTTAAAGCATGCAGACATCATTGGTAACTGTCAAAGACACTTGAGGTGACCCATCATAACATGAAATAACAAACCGGTTATAGTTTAAGTTCTGTCAATCGGTCACCGGAGTCGCAAGTAAAAAAGGGAAACCCCCTTATTGCTTTCACTATTTTCAAACACCATGTTTTGGAGTTGATATAAACTAATTGTTTTACTCATTTCTCTCATTTCTATTTCAAGGGAAGTTTTACACCATGACCATCTTTTATAATCTGTAAGCTATCTGTAAATCTAGTCAATGTTAAATCACACCCTTTAATTGCGCATATCATAGAATGTACGGTTTATAAAAGTACTTAACACCCCACACCTTGTTACAAACGTCCAAGGTCTGGTCGAGGACAACTTGAGAAAAATAATTTTCGATTAATTGACCGTATATGTCATTGGAACGTGTCAAATGACGCCCTGAACGGCGATGTTAACCTGCAAGTTTCTCCCAACGCATCTAATTCAATATAAGTAATCAGGGGGGGGGGGGGGGGGGATGTGGAGATAATTTTTCTTTCATGTAGGCCGAGGGTGAAGTCGCACATATTAGCCACACGATTACGCATTCTGGAATTGGCACGGACAGATTTAGGGCTGTGATTAGGCCCAGCCGCCTGTGTTGACTCTACCGACATAGGCAATCGTCATCGCCAAAGCATTCTGAATTGCATACAAATATATTCGCCAACTCGGATGTAGCCCGAAGTGAAAAACTGATTCTTTTCGCAGATAGGATTCAGCGATGTCAGTTACACGTGAAATTTTGTCTTCTCTTAATATCAATGCGAAACCTACTTAGTATTGTCGGTCATGATGGTATCAGTCTGCCCTTAAAAGTAATATAGTTTTTATCGTGTGGCCATCGTCTTTGCCTTGTTCCCAGAATGCAATAACAACAATGAATGCTGAATCTCATTATATCGAAAAGGGTACCGGTCTATTTTGCTGTTCTAACTTTTGTGTGGCCCATTCAAAACCACAGCTTTGGTTCTGGATTAAGGGACACGTTGCCTTGGATCGGGCGAGTTGGTCTATGAAAAGCGTTTGTAACCGTTTGTTATAAAATGCATATGGTTAGAAAGATGTTTTAAAAGTAGAATACAAAGATCCACACAACTATGCCTTGAAATTGCGTGGTTTTCCTTTTACTTTGCGAACTAACACGGTCCGCCATTTGTGGAGTCAACAATTTGACTCTACAAAATGGCGTGCCGTGTTAGTTCACGATGTAAAAGGAAAACCACGCAATTTCGAGGCATATTTGAGTGAATCATTATATTCTACTTTTAAAACATCTTTCTAACCATATGCATTTCATAACAAACGGTTTCAAACGCTTTTCATAGACCAACTCGCCCGATCCAAGGCAACGTACGTGTCCCTTTAAACTCTGTCATTTCCTTTTTTTTAACATGCCACCTTTTGATACAGGAACTCAAACAGGTGTGTTCAGCCTAAACCAAAGCCGAGTATTCAAAATTCATTTCAAATTTAAAATTTGTATTAATAGTCATGTTAAAAAGTACATGAAATTCCTTTCCCTGGTGTGAAAAGTATATATAAAAAATTAAAAATAAAAACTAGGACACACCACTCAATAATTACAATAAAAAGTGTTTAAAATCATTACAGAATAACCAATACAGAGAGGAGACAGTAACACAATAAAAACCCACAACAGACATTAGCAATGCTAAAATACAGACAACATTCACAAGTCCACCTCCCTAAGTTAAGAACTCTTTCCTGTGATTTATGTTAAACATTCGAATTGCACTGGATAAAAAGTAACACTTATGGCGGTTTGTCAGCAAATGCGATTGTAAGATTCTCCCTGCCCTACTAAAAACAATTTGGGAATGTAATGGGTGGATTTTTACTGATTTGAATAAAAGCATAACAAAGGCTTCTTGTCTGTTGTCAAGATCCAGAACAGATGATGACTGGTGGCAATTTATTTTGTAGGAAAAATTGTAAGAAAAATTGTAAGAAGAAGTTTCTTGTAAATGAGGGGGTATGGTGTGATATTTTCTATAGAGAACAACAGGTTTGGGTTTGAATCTTGTTTTTGACGCTTGTGTCCTTGACCAAAACACTTTATACTATAATTGCTTCTCTTCACCTTGGAGTGAAAGGTAGGGCTGTGGTGGTTCTTTTCAACAATGTCAAAGTAAAGGTCAAAAGGTCATCAAAACCTCAACATGTTCCTACATAAAAAATAATGGCAAATTGCTCACCTATTTCCCTTTCCAAAAACACCAGTATCAACAAATTTGACCCTATGGTTACCGATTTATGGTCGTTTGAATGTGGGCGGTCTTGCTCATTTCGACCGAAATCGTCGAGAACGCGCTTGCCGTAGCGCAAAAACCGTTTATCGGATGGAGCCAAAATTTGAAATTTGAACTTGTTGAGCCAAAATCACACCGTAAACCAAATTTGAATAGGGTAGGGTCTAAAATTCATGGAATGATCCGAATGCGTAATCAGCAAAATGACTGATTTTTTAGCCGGGATGCCCTTGTTGTTGGATTATAGTCCTTCATTTGCTAATAGAGGCTCAAAATTCTGACGGAGACCAATTATGTCAACTTTGCCGCTGAACTAATACAATGGATTGAAACAAGATGAAGATGCTCTAGATGATTCATTGTATTCTTTTGCTCAGGAAATATTATCAGGTAGCAAAGTCCTTCAAAGAACCCCGAGTTGGCAGCCCAATTTAATTTACGCAGCGGAAATTGATTACTTACAGAGATTCCCCTTTTTGTTATAGTTACAGCAATTGAAAAGCGGGAGTTAATAATGCATCCTTGAACCTGGTGATGACGGTAGGCACACTATTGCCATATGCCTGCGAGTCTGAGTTAATAGCTAATTGCAGAGGATGGTCTCAATGTAATTCAATTAGTATATTAGCTTTTGATTACAATTGGCTACCAGTCGGTCGCGGAATGCAGGGTGGGGGGTTGACTAATTGGATCTAATTATACACCATTTGCGCTGTGGCGTGTGTAGACATCCCTGTATGTCACGATGTACATGATGTTGACACCACACGTTTATTACCAATGAACTGTTTTCTGTCTGGCAGAAACTGTACATCAGTCTACAGACGATTTGAAACATGGCATTGCATGTTACTGGACTACCATGAAATTACGTTTTTCAAACAGAATTCTGAGAAACTGCACTTTGTCTGTATGACTTCAAGCTCGCGGCCAACAACGTTGGTTATTGTCAAAGACCAGTAAACCACGTTTTGTCTGTGTGCATTCAAGCACGTGGCCAACAACACTGGTTGTCAAAGACCAGTATCTACACTTTGCTGGGCCCACCATATTCAAGAAATAACTAACCTGTGAAAGTCTAAGCTCACTTAGTCATCGGATTTACAAGAAAATTGTGAAAACCTCATCTTTATTTTCAAACATTGGATTTCTGGATGATGGCAATCCTTGTACTCTTCCAAAAACCATGTCTGTAAATACCTTTATCTAAAGTTGAGAGAGGCACATTTGTTTGTCCACAATACTGCCTACTTTAGAAAATGTACAGAACTCCCATATTTGGTGGCATGTCGTGGTCGAGCGGTTTAGTGCATCGGACTCAAGTTCTGGTGGTTAAATCATCGAGTTGTGGGTTCGAATCCCAGTCATGATTCTTGTGTCCCTTAGAAAGACAATTATAATTGCTTCTCTACACCCAGGGTTAAATGGGTACCTGTGGCTGTGAGGGCAGAGATGGTTCTTGTGATTGATTTAGCTTGGTGCACTACATACTTGGCAGCACAGGCTGTATACTCCCAAGGGAGCTGAAATGGGTTAAGGAATGAAATAAATGGCCCAGTGACCAGGGGTAATAATGTTCAAAATGCCATGATAACTTCTTTGGAATTGTGCTGTATAAGAGCTATTATTATCATAACACACACGCCTGCCTGAAAGAACCCATCAGGAGAAAGCCTCAGAACCACTCCAGATCAGCTCTGCAGGTAACCACTGTAGAATCTCCAGCATGTAACTGATTGAAGTTAGGTGTGTTTACAATCATGGCAGGATTAGCCAAGGATCAATGTCTAGCACCTTTGAAAGAAATCTCACAACCTTTTTCATTTCCGTAACATAGATTGAAAGCTATCTGTCCATCCAGCCTAGACTTTATTTTAAAAAAAGTATCAACATTCGCTGAGAGAGTGTAGAGTTGTCTACATATTAAATCCATGATAAAAAGGCAAATCCATAGAAATGAAACACTGTAGAGCGCTGAGCTCAACCATACACTGAGCATGTTCTCCACTTTTTGTGTAATGATCTGTTTCTTGCTAAAGGCGCTGTGTATCAATGTACCACAGGACATGCCTGTATGGCAACATTATATCATGAGACACGCCTGTATGACAAAATCATGACGCACATTGAGCATTTTTAATGTTTTTCGGGGGTTGATCTACATGATCTAGTACAGTATGACAAATGTTGCCGAGCGCGGGATATATAATATCATTTTGCCATACGCAAATAAAAACATGACATAATAACCAATGATGTACCATTTCCTTTTCCTTAAGATTTGTTTCTTGAAATCTAGAGGATTGGAATGAATGTACTCTTCCAATAACCAATGATGTACAACTACTTTTGATATTTTTCTTGTAAGCTAGAGGATTGGAATAAATGAATTGAGCCTGTAATCTTGTAGATTTCCCCCTCAAAATATATGAGCCCTGCTAGTAAGGTTTGGGGTAACGCCATGCTCATAAAAACAATCTCTCACTGAGTTGTGGTGGTTCTGAAAAGTAGAAGTGGTGTAACATCTCCATACTTAAAAATGCATAAAACAAACAAGGATATTCCTTTAAAGGCACTGAACACGTTTTGTAATTGTCAAAGACCAGTATTCTCACTTGGTGTATCCCAACATATGCATAAAATAACATACCTGTGAAAATTTGGGCTGAATTGGTCATCGAAGTTGCAAGAAAATTATGAAAGATAAAACGCCCTTGTTGCACAAATTTGTGTCCTTTCAGATGCCAATAAAAGGCTTCAGGCCTGAAGTCTTTTACTATTTTAGTGAGAAATTACCTCTTTCTCAAAAACTACGTTACTTCAGAGGGAGTCGTTTCTCACAATGTTTTATACTATCAACAGCTCTCCATTGCTCATTAACAAGTAAGTTTTTATGCTAATATATATTTTGTGTAATTACCAAACATGTCCAGTGCCTTTAATTTGTCAGTGTGCCATTCTCATAGCCCAAGTGATTGCCCTCTTTACTTCTTATCAACCTTGGCCCAATAGAAATCAGATCTTGAATTGATAGATCACGTTTACACGCACGGTTATAAAACTTAAATCCAGTAGGCCTTGCTCGGCTCTCATCGCCACAGACTCCAATGAAGTGCATACATGATTCTGCATAACCAATCGCTCCACGTTTATATGTCACATACCATGAATACAGAATAATAATAATAATAATAATAATAATAATAATGGCTTCTTATATAGCGCTCATATCCGTCACTCAGTGACGCTCATGGCGTTTCAACAGTCAGTATTTTTCCTGCAAGGTATGTGGAGCTATGTTTTGAAGTTTGAGACCTATTCCTTTTACATAGCACCATGTAATGGTTTACAAGGTGCTGTGGCGCAATATGCAGCCAATCAAACCAGGAACACCGGGGCGAACCCCTTCTCTTTTTGATAAGTGCACTGGGTTCTTTTACGTGCATTACACAACGCACGGGACCAACGGCTTTACGTCTCATCCGAAGGACGAAGCAATAATGGTTCAGTGTCTTGCTTAAGGACACAAGTGTCACGACCTGGACTCGAACCCACACTCTGCTGAACAGAAACACCAGAACTTGAGTTCGGTGCTCTTATCCGCTCGGCCACGACACGCCACAAATCAAACTAATCAAAGTGTAGCTCCACCGAATTTTGGAAGAAACACAGGGAGATATTTCCAAGGACAATTGGTTTTATTCTTTTATTTGTTTTCCCCCTCATTTGTACTTCTTATGTATCTCAACAAATGTATTGGTATGCACATTTTATTATCAACATGTTCAAAAGCGCATTGCAGTCTGAAATATAATCGTTAAGATAAGGTCATTACAGTGAAGTATTCTTACGAGGCAACAAATCCCATGAAGTATACATCTCTTATTTCACAGGAAACTCTTTGTACTGTGTACCTTGGCTCATTAACAATGTGAGGAGGTCATGGTGGCAGTTGGTCATTACCGGTAATTCTTAATCACCCAGTGGATGAACTCACACGCAGTAATGAGCATTGATTTCGATCACACGCCCATTATTTTGAGCTCTTCATACGTGAAAAAGGAATCGGTCAAGGAAAAACTAATGACTTAAACAGAGCCTGCCATCAACAATCACACCTAGTGAGCATTTTGCGGTAATTGCTGAAATTAGAAGCAAGGTGACGGCATTGGTTTGGGGCTGGGTCTAGAAGCAAGGGGCATGACAGGGTTGACTGCTTCGCAATGGCAGTTACGGGTTACCTTACGGGATACGTTTGAGAGTGTTGTAAGAATTAAACTGAGGCTTCGATGGTACTGGATCGATATGGATTTTGGTTTACAGATTTAACGGAAAGGGTTCTGTAATCTGTACAGGATACATGAATGAAACAGTTCTTTACAAGAACTGTTATTGGAATGGTTCTTTAGGAACTGCTATTGGAATGGTTCATGCCAGAAACTGTTATTGGAATGGTTCTTTAGGAATTGCAATTGGAATGGTTCATGCCAGAAACTGTTATTGGAATGGTTCTTTTGGAACTGCTATTGGAATGGCTCATGACAGAAACTGTTATTGGAATGGTTCTTTAGGAACTGCTATTGAAATGGCTCATGCCAGAAACTGTTATTGGAATGGTTCTTTACAGGAACTGTTATTTGAACTGTTCTTTACATAAATCAATTATTCGAATGTTTCATTACAGGAATCGCTGTTGAAATGGTTCTACACAGGAACCATAATTAAAACGGTTCTTTACGGGAACCGTTATTGTTCTTTACAGGAACCTTTATTGGCCCCTGGCTTGTAAATACAGAAGTCCAGGTTCAGGTTCTAGGTTCAGTATTTGTTCTTGTCAATTATCTTTGTCAAAGCTACCAGCTCCCTGCTAAGGGTTAATCAAACACAACACTGTCTCAGCTCTCTCATCAGGTTCCCATTTGTACACCTGGGTTAAGAGAAGCAATTATGGTTAAGTGCCTTGCTGAATGACACAATAATAATAATAATAATAACTAGTTCTTATATGTGCATATTACAATAATGCGCTTTACATTAGGTTCCTGGTCATTGGGCTATAAATTTCCTTTAATCTTTCCCAGCTCCCTGGGGAGTATACAGCCCCAAGTTGCTGTGGCGCTCGGAAGGCTTTTCAAGCACAATATCAACCTCTACCCTCGCAGGTACCCATTTATACCCCTGGGTGAAGGACACAAGTGTCATGACCGGGAATCGAACCCACACTCTGATGATTCGGCCATCAGAACTTGAGTCTGATGCACTAGACAGCTAAGCCACGGCATGGCCCCATTACACTGTCTTGTTACACTGCAGGCTACCTTTCAAAGACGCAATAATTGTAGAAAATGATAAAACCAAACAACCCTTTCATCCCCTCATCTGTCATAACATTGTGAGTTAAAGCGTCCCTAATAATTTATCATCACTTGACAAGTTTCTTACACTTTGAACGCCCTTCTACCCATACCGTTAAAAGAACCGCTAAGTGGCGTGATAGATTAATGTCATCCCAAAAACCACAAAATAATTTTGTGCCGGTCTAGACTAAGTAGCACCAGTCTAGTCAATTATTGATAATCAAGAAACTGATGAGCATGATGAGAAAATTACTGAGTGTGGACAAATCTTCTGTAGAGTGAGCAAACGGGCGTCAGTCTCTTCCTCCCCCCCCACCAAACCCCAAGGAAAATCAATTTGAAAGAGAGCCGTTTGTTTCATCAAATTTGATTATTACTTTTTTTTCATAGAGATGCACAGCAGAAAAAAAGTTGCTTACTAACTTTGTCAGCTTAGCAGACAGTTGCATAGTCTTGGTGCAAGACGTTGTTCATTATCACGCAACCCTTGCGTTTTAGTGCGCTCTGCACCCCGCCGCGCATATTACTATCGAACAATAGCAAGCGCTGTGGGGAAACTTCCAGATCACCAACACACATCGCACTCAATACAACGGTTTTGCTGACGGGTTCGAGGCTTCCAGAGGACCCCCTCTATCGGTGGAATAGTCGCGACATGTGTAGTGTTGAGTGTTATATGCCCTATGGTTTTATGGTTTTACTAACTCAACAAGAACGTCTTGCACCAAGACTAACAATTGCAGGGAACCAGTCACAAAGAGTATACATGACATGGTGTTTTGACTGGTAACCTCTATTTGCTTAGTTATTCCCCTTAACAAATTTGTGCGGTTGAATTAGCTATGAAATATGCACCTGTACTTTTGATTGAACGTGCTAAAAGTTGCCCTACTTTATGGTTGTGCACACAATACACACACAGAGGGGGCTCTAGAAGAACTTGTGTTTTACAATGGACCATGAATGTCAGCATTCAGCCAATTAGTTTTTCCCGTCATTCAAATCAATATTTGTCAGATGAAGCTTGAAGCGGATGGAGTCTGGCTTCCCTTTGCAAAATTTACATTCTCTATAGGTGAATGATCTCCCTTGTAAAGCATAGCAAAATGCTATGGAGTTATTGAAGACATTTGAGCTCTCTTTTTAAACGTCACAGGGAATGTGCAGGAAATGACTCAGGGTGTATGGTAGTATAGGAACATACATATGAGCAGGTAGCACTAGCAGCAATTTATGTAGGAGTATTCCCTTGTGTGGCATGTTTTATGTCACTTGTGACTTTGTTCCCCCCCCTTCTATGATATAAAACTCGAATCGGATTCTCAATAAAAGGGTAGCCATTCCAACACACAGCAATATGTTCAGCTGGAAGTCGCTAACAATGCCTTGTACTTTTCAGTGCGATCCAGAGTATTGACTTTAATTACTGTGGCACACTCACCATTGACTCCTTTTTTTTTTTTCCTTTTCGGGGTGTGTTTCACACTCGCACAAGTCCGGTCTATACAAGGCAGTCGAGTTATTAGATACATTACAATCTGTACATAGAACTCCACAGCGCCTGTGGGGGGCCACGGCCACATGATAGCAAACAGTTTAATGAAAAGTGGAACGTGGGTTTACGGGAATGGAGAATCTTCACCATACCCCCCCCCCCCCCCCCCCACCAGTATCAGCAGCGCTCAGATTTATATTTCAGCCAAACTCCTAAGGGTTTCTCGATAGAGTTTCAGCCGAAGCTGTCCGAAGAGCTGGATTGATTCTGTCTCGGGGAGTTAAACACTGGCTAAGAAGGCAAAGCCAGGGTGTCCATCACTATACCTGGCAGCTGGATAGTTCAGGCGTATATTTACGGAGCGTGGTACAGAGCATGGCGCTCAACATTCAATAGAGCTAAATGCAAATATTTACCGAGAAAATCAGCAAGGGAAAATTGTGTAGATTTCCTGTCACTCTTCTGGTTTTTATCTATCTGCGTGCCTATCGCTGTTTGAACGCGAGGACTTGTTTTGAAATATAATTTGATTGGACCTACCTTCCTCGAATCGGAATATTGCAAATACTGATAGCGATGAAATTGCCAAAATCAAAAGGTATTGATTTGATGGAGTTAATGGTTAGATTTTTTTTTAATTTAAGTGAGTGCCATTTGGGCTTCTGCCAATGTTTATTCATGACACATCCGATTTGACATATGAAAGGTTTATGTATAAAAATTCATTACAGTTTGGAGTGTCGGATATGCAGTAAATTTTCCGACAATTTTTTATTTTTTTGGGTGCGAAGATGAGCTGGCACTCCCAGCAGTGGGATGGTATGTTTAATTATATTGACAGTGAAAGTACACTATTAGACTAAGAAATGTTCATCCTTTTAAAATTCTCAAGTGCCCAAGAAATATATTCTAACACTATGCTTATGTTTGAAGAAAACAATATGGTGACTTTTCAACAAAGGGAGTTTGCACTATTTTCGTGTGACTGTTGAGCGATTGAGTCTAAACTTTTACAAGCAGGTTTATTTCATGTGTCTGTTGGGTCAAGTGCAGACTGGTCTGTGACAATTACCAGTGTTTTCCGCTTACTTTAAACTATAAAGTACTTTATATTTTAAATAAGAAGTCGCATCCTCTTTATGTGATCCCACTCCTGCCGCTTCCCAGGTTGTAGCGTAAACTTGGGTGTGATCTCTTGGTATACAGCAGTTACAGGTTGAATGGCTTCTGACTGGCACCCCAGAACAAAGATATTGAAAAAAATGTAGACTGCCAACATTAGGGCTAGATAGCTCAGTTGGTAGACACCCGCATGTTAATCCAGAGGCCGCAGGTTCAGATCCTACTCTAGTCAATTTGTATTTGTTCAACACAAAATAACTTTAAACTATGTAATTAGGTGCAATATTGCCATCTAAAAAATACTGTTTTTTATTTCCTCTTTGGTACAAAAACAAAGTTATACGTCCAGTGAATGCTTTTCCCCACCATCAACCAAATAAAAATTGATCATTTTTTTAAAAACGCACTTTGTCCTGAATGAATATGCTCCCACTTCATACCGTAGTTTGTGTTTTAACGCTACATACGAAGTATGGACCTGAGAACAAAAGAGGTCCACATAATGTAGGGACTTGAAACACTATGTGGACTTACACACGTCCACACAGTGTTTTTTATACAGTGTTTTAAGTGTATAGAGCAAAAGGAATGTCCACACAGTTACTGCAACACAGATGGGTGTGTGCATAGTAATGAATCTGAGTAACACCAGATAAAAATTGGATTGTATGAAATAGTTTCTATGAATTAAAACCAGTCAATATTTAATACATATTTATAACCGAACACAGTCCTCGGCGCTGATTCAATTGTGGTTTTTAGTCAACAGATACACCACAGATATATGAATGAAAGGGTTTGGTAATCAATTCGTCTCGCCAGAGGAATGGTTTTTCCGTTTAGATTTCAAGTCTCTATGAATAAATTCAACCCAGTCTGGTTCCATTGGAATTACTTTACATACATTGAACTATTTTTGTTATGAATACAGACATGCTGAGGACTTTTAACCACAGCAGCTGTCTCAGATATATTGTGTTTGTAACTAAATGGTCATCCTAGATTGAATTAAATCACTGCAATTTCATGAAAATTTAATGCATCCAGCGTCTCACAGCTTCCAGTTTCTCACAGAACTCCCATTGCCATACAATTTTTCAGGAAAATGGACTGACCAACAAGGGCAGAAAGACAGTGAAAGACAGAGCACATTATATCATCTGCACTTTCTTGAAGTAGAGATACCATCCAAATATGATTTTTTTTTATAAATACAAAATGTAGGGGGGGGGGGACAAATTCTTGAAACATTCATTGCTGTCAATGTTTTCATGAAGTGACAAATCCCACCGTGCATTGTTTTGTGAAAATGATGATGACATGTATGAACCTAGAATGTGGAGGTTGTGGGTCCGTATCCCACCGGAGTAGCCTGTCGCTTTTATTTTCTAAGCAGGACTGGGAGCTACAGTGATTAAGTTCACTTTGGTTTCATTACCAGAAATATATGATAATAATGCATTCCCGAGAAATTGTGAAAGTTTATTGATTTATTTTATAGTTTAAATTATCTCTTTGCATTTAATTTTGTAAATTTCTTTTTTGAACTCTAATCAGTGTGCCTAAAACCTGCTTAAATCCATCACTCCCACGCACGCACGCACGAAGAAAAAAGAAGAAGAGAAGTCTTGTCACCTTCTTTCCTGAGCTTAATACATCAATAGTAATTGCCTGCATTACAGCCATAAAACATCCCAGTAATTCCTGACACACTTCATCTTGGAATGATTAATGCCCAGGCATGGTCCCAGTGACAGGGATGGTGCTATTTACAATCCTTTGGATTCTTCTGTAAACTCTTGATGCTTAAATCAAATATAATCTAAAAGTATGGGCAGATCAAAGCCTGATAAGACTGGGTTTGGGTTGAGTGGCTTTGACTCTGGCTGCGGCTTATGAGTATTGGCTTCAATGAGGATCCTCTTTTAAATGTAATGAAAAAAACCCATATTTTTAAAGCCGCTTTTTTGAGTGTTTTTATGGTTTTGTTCTTCTGTGTCTTTTGTTTGTCTTTCTTCTATGGTCGTCTTGCCAGTTAGTTTAGACTTTTGACATAGGTAGGGTTAGAGGCGTCTGTCTCCTGAAAAGATCAAAACATTACCGATGCCAGCAGGGATAGGCCTATATGTATTGTAAAAAGTAACTTTTAGTTCTCTGTTGGCGGGACAGACCTATCCCCGAACTGTCGTTTGGGCACTGGCCAGGTGACCAGTCTTGTTTCTTTATCTTTTTCTTCCATTCTGTGCATTTTAACATGTGTTATGCGCTTTTGATCATTTTTATGTAAGGGGCACATTGTAAATTTTAAATATTGTTATTGTTATTATTATTATTATTGTTATTATCCAGAAGTAGGCAGATAGTAGCCCCTTTCACACTCAATGCATTCCCTGGGAAATTCCTGTGTATAAAGTGCAGTTGTTTTATTTGTTAAATGTTTTTTACCCGGAGTTAAAGGGACACGTTGCCCTCGTGTTGGGCGCATATGGGTTATAAAATTGTTATGAAATAAATATGGTTGCAAAGATATTTTAAAAGTAGAATATAATGATTCACACAACTATCCCTCAAAATTGTGTGGTTTTCCTTTTACTTCACCTCTTTCTCTAAAACTACATTACTTTAAAGGCCCTGTACACTATTGGTAAGATCGAAAAACTAAAATAATCACAGATTCACACATAACTTACATGATTTAAAGAAAGTAATGGTAGAAAGGGTTCCTTAAAATATTTCTGCCTAAAATGCTATCGTTTCTGAGAAATGAGTAAAACAATAGTTTTTATCGCGCGCGATAATAAACTCGATGTTTGAAAAACAGAAAACACATAAGGTCTCTTTTCACTATTTTCTCGTGACCTCGATGACCAATTGAGCTCAAATTTTCACAGGTTTGTTATTTCATGTATGTGGTTGATTACACAAAACATGAACACTGTCTGTGATTATTTTGTCAGCTCTGCCAATCCTGTATAATACCTTTAAAGGTGGTCAGTTCTAACAGTGTTTTTAATATCAACAGCTCTCCAGTGCTCTTTACCAAGTCAGTTTTTATGGTCATTAACTTGGGAAGTACTTACCAAAAGTACATCCTGCCTTTAACCAGCTGTGCCAATATGCAGTCTGAAAGTTTGCTGATATAATCGACCGTGGACACTAATAGAGGTGAAGTGCAGGATTAGTTCCCTTCTCACGTTGAAGCAAAGGTTCATCAAAAATGTTTGAATACTCGTAAAATCTGCATGGTGTATTGCAGTTACAAATGGTACAAAAAAGCATCCAGTGGGGTTCTTCTCATGCATAAGGTAGCGTTTAGGGGCGACATGCGCGAATTACAGGCTGATTTGCGTAAATTGCAGCGATATGCCAAAAGAAAAGAAAACAAGTTGTTAACAAATTGTTTGTTGTTTTTTAGTTTTTTTAATATTTTTACTTCAGATCAATTCACAAAAATCATCAACAATCTAACCTTTTATATTGCCTCAGATTACACAGTAGGGCCTTTAAAACAAAAGAAATATCAACCAACAAACATTCCTAGGACCTTGTTTCAATTCAGCGTGCTCAGTCCAAACTTCCAAATTTTGTTTGCCGGTATCCCCCACAATTTTGAAGAATTCTGAGAACCCTACCCTGCATACATGTACGCCACTGTGGCTAATGTCAAACATTACATGCATAGAGCACAAACATGGGGCGTTGTATTTGTACTCAAGGTAGACAACTTTATGCTGAAATTTTGCACTTAGTGGTCGCCGTTGAACCGAATGCACATTGCTTGGAAATGTGCACAGAAGTAAGAGGACACCACAATGGCACAGCATTGGTGATAATATCATTTGCAAGTGGTCTGTATTCACCTATTTCGTCTGCCCCCCTTTGAGCTGGAGTTAAAAGTCTCTTAATGGAAACAGTACACTGTGAGGTGCTTGGGTGCAGTGTATGATGTCTGCCATAAGTACCTTGATAATATGACAGTCGTGTTCAAATACCACTCCACTATTACGCACGTCTGAGTAGGGTATCGCTTGTGAATCGTCCGATCTGTTTATGCTTGAAAAAAAGACGGGATTTGACACTGTGGCCGTCTTTGAAATGTATCCCGTGTACCCATTGATGGTGATCATACTAATGTCCTCAGTGTAAAATGGGAATAGGCTGTTTTTCCCTGCCAGCCTCAGTTTGTACCTAAAGCGATATGGGATTTGAGGTATTGCATGATGAGGTATCAATGTATATTTGGTTTGCGGTAACACCATGTGTATATCTACTTGCTAGGTAGATTTTGTTCTTTGAGAACTTGTCTTGCTATTTATTCTACTGCTGCGGAGTAGATTATTCAGATTTCTGAAGACCTAAAAAGAACTGTCATACTTATTAACTACTACCTGGGCGGAAGGTAGGAAATCGGCCGGGACTACTACTTTCGCTAAGTGGATCGAGGGGACTTCTCGCTATAAACTACACTGCCGCGGAGTGAGTTCTTAAATTGGTCTCAACGTTTTGACTAGCTTGCTCCAGTCAAAGCAAGATGGCCGCTTTATGATGGTCTTGATGGGTAATTTTGCTTCCTCTCATTCTAGTTTTAATTGTGAAAAGACGCTATCTGAGGCAATTCGGATGAGATTCGAACCCACAACTCCCACATTCCACAGTAGGTGTTTTAAAAACTAGATCCCCAAAGCATGCCTAGTGTCGGCAGTTCAAATCCTGTAATTAGCAGCTGGTAAAACCAGAATCATATTCTAATGAGCACTTTGTGACGCTCCTTCGTTTTGATAAAGCACTAGAACTGTGTATTGTTTTTGTTATTATAACCATTGTGGTAAAACGTTTGGATCCCCTTATTGTACTCTTTCACTAAATATATGTTGTATGATTATAATTAATTTTGAAAACATTAGCTGTTGCAAACTGCTTACCAACCAAAAGGAAATGTGGTATAAATGCAAAAATAAGTAATAATAATAAGTAATAATAGGTAGTAATCTAACTAGGATGAAGCCCTTTTTGTCACTGAAGTGGTTGTCTTGTTGTGCCAAGACCTCCACTTGCCCTGACAGGTGCATCTGTAGTGCTGGTAATTAATTCTCTCAGTTCTACACACATCGTCATTATTAGATTACTCTCGCTGTAGAGGGTTTCTGCACACCTTATCACTAATTATTCAAAATATATGTTGGTGATTCTTAACTACGCCTACTTGTTTTCCCCTTGCACCAATGTCACATGCGGTTACTGTCTGCAACGTTCGCCATTTGGGGGAGTCAGATAGCACGTATTTACACAAGCACGTAAATCCCGCGTAGCCCCAAAAAGCGCGCTACACTGCGTAACAATACATGTAGGGACATTGACTCAAAATATGGCACAACCAAATTGTTGTGAGGATGACGTCGGGTGAGTTGGGTCAATGCAAGGCTTAGTGGCATTGACTCACAAACCAACAGAATTGTTTATTTATTGATTAATAAAAATAACAATTTATTCGTCGTGCAGCATTTTACATAAAATCTCAAAACGCTGTACAGGAAATTACAACGAAATATACAGTAAACCAGTAAATCAGTAAAAAAAAAAAAGGGTTAATTTATTAATACATAGAGTAAAAAAGCACATAATGAAAACGTAAAACCTACGATCATTAAAAACCTAGTTATCATTCAAATTATCCAACAGCACAAATAGCACCAATAACAGAATGAATAGGAAACTAGAAGAAATGTTCAGTTTTAGATGTGGGAGAAAAACCCCAAATGGGGAAAACCCCTGCAATCAGGTAGGGACTGAAAACCCAAATCCACATGCAAGGCTCTGGTGTGAGGTGGGATTCGAACGTGGGTCCACAGAGGTGAAAGGCAGGTAAGAAACCACTGAACCAACCTGACTGCCCTGAATATAGGAGCAGTGGTTTTTAGGGTAAAAACAAAATTATATTCATTATCCCCGATGCAGAAATTAACATTTATTAAATTGTGCGGTACCCGCTGCCAAGGATTCGAACTGCCTCTATAGCCACCGGGCTAGCTCGATGGTCTAGTGGTAAGACATCTGCTCTAGCAATGCAAAGATCGTGGGTTCGAATCCCACCCGAGTGATTTGCCTGTGGGTTTTTTTCGGGAAAGTACTGAGTATACAGTGCTTAACACACATCGTGTTGGGTAAAAACAAAAATATATTCAACAAACTGACAAAGAAATTGATGCAACAACATACAGTGAAAATGTCACGGGTTGGCAATATGCAAATGGAAAACTTTTGTGCTTGATGGCTTAAGTGTCCATAAAACTGTGTAAGAACCAATTGTGATGGGCACATTACACACTTTGTGCACATACTCAAAATGTAAGTGGTGTTTGAAGGTCAGCATGGTGTGGAAAGTGGAAGTAACTATAAATAGTCAAGTTGTGGGTACATGTACAACCATTTGTAAAATCTCTTTTGAAGGAGTGTTGGCTCTGAAAAGAGCCGGTGTGGTCTCGACGTTTCGAACAGCATACTCTGAACAGTATACTGTGCTTGCTTGGGAGAAGAGTATACTGCTCGAAAACGTTGAGACCGCGCCGGCTCTTTTCAGAGCCAACACTCCTCCAAATGAGATTTTACACTTGGTTGTACCCGCAACTTGACTATTTATTGTTATTTCTATACTCAAAATGATCTCCACAGATATTGGAAACTGATTAAACTGCGTGTAAAACAAAAAAACCACCCCAAAACCAAACAAACGAAAAACAAAGAAGTTAATTTTGCATATATTCTTGCAAGTTTACAATCATACAAATTTGACAGCTTTTAATTTGATACTCTCTATTGAATAAACTTCACTCAGTCATATGATTTCTTTATAAAAATGTCATAATTTTTTCGTGCTTTTATATGCTCCGACCATCTAAATTAGAAACAGTATAGTTGTACCTTATATTGTATCTCTGTAAAAACTGGCCTTGTACGCACAGGCAGGTGCCTTCTTTAATTGGCCGGTATTAACGCCTCTGTCTCTGTAGTTTAAGCCGTTTCATATCTTACCCAGGGAAGCGTGGGGAACCAGCCATCCGTAGTCCTCCAGCGTTAGCTAATCTACAATTTCCCATCTCAAAATCAATTAAGTCAACAGCGCAACAGTGTAATTGGCCATGTTCATAACGTGATCTGACTGTTGGGATGGCGTGCCCCCCTCGGGGGTTGTTTGAAGGGGGAATCTGCAATTTGATTTGCGGTGTTAAGGAAACAAAGCTCTGGGTTTTGTATCTTGCTCTTTTTCTTATGAAATGGAGAAGTATACAGCCAGTAGAGTCAAGATTTATTGGTGAGTTTCCGTTTCATTCTGTTTTGCTTTAATTGTAAGTAAAACCTGGTTCAGGTGTTTACAACCTTGCCCTTTCTTCAGCTGAGCCTAACACACAATTCAAAACTAAAGGGGTCTGGGACCTTGCGTTCTATACACACTTCATATATGAAGTGGATTTTGTTTTGTCCAGAATGGTCTGTTCATACCACAAATTGTTGTTCCTGCAACTTTTATAACTTTGTAGCCTTTTAGTTTTACAGGGGATTTCCTCTTAGTACTAGTAGTACTATAGAAAAAACTGAGAGACACTTTGCAAGTTTTGTATGCTTAGTCTGTCCCGCCTTTTTTGTCACTACAAAGTTACAGTCTTCAAAACTGGTAGCCTATCAAACAAGGGCTAGATTGCTTATGGCAGGCGTAATATTTTTCCTATTTTAATAATGTTTTTCCTTTTTTCTTTTTTACCAGCAGAAAACCATACATAATTTTCAAAACCATTTCTTAATATGCCTGTAGCTTCATCAGTCAGTAGCAAAAATCAAGAAAGACAATTTTGGGGGTTTAGCTTTGTGTCTGTGAAGTACTTGGATGGTCAACCAGGCCACATAAATTTAAGTGATGATGGAAAAAGGATGTAACTCTAGATTTTGTTATTTATTGCATATACATATATACATACATTTTTGTTATTGAAGCAGAAAGTGGGGAGCACTTACGTGTGAGGAATTTCCAGTGTTTTGTTTTATCATGGAGCTCCATGATTAAACTTCACTAGTTGCTCCATGGTTTTGTGAATGACTTACTATATAATTTCTTCAAACATTCCATGTTTAATTCCAGCAATCACCTTTGTCTAGTTCCATGCCTACAGTGGCATTTATGAATTCTGATTAATCTTAAACCAAATAGGGACCTGACTTTAATTATGCCAACCCATTTTGTTATCATTGATTTGGGCCCAATTACAGAAAGCTGTTAAGCGCAAAAAATTGCTTAGCATAAATTCTAGCAGAAACCGGTTACCAGCCAAAACATAACGGAACATTGTGCATGAGAAGCGCTCAAATAATGATGCGCTGTGTGCGTGCACACACGCATGCACACACACACACACACACCGCGTATTCTGATCTGACCTCTAACGTATAACACATGCTACGAAACAGTCTTTTTCATAAGATATGATTTTATGTCCTGTACAATGGCAACTGGTTCCAATTAACCAATCATCTTTCATGTTATATGAATCGATAAAGAAATTATTCAGCTTGAAGAGGCAGCGCGATCCAGGTGAATGCGTTGCACAATGTGCGAGTTATGGGAAGTTATGCTGCGAGAGCACGGCCATTTTCTATGTTTTTTCACCTTCTGCCATAGGCGCGTGAAAGAAAGTCAATTTGTTTAAATCTAAAGGGCAATTTGTTCCCTATTAACAAACAGTAAATTAATTATATGAATTGAAAGAGTATATTTTTTTCTTATTAAAAGTGAACGATCCATGAAATTTGCTTTTCGCGATCTCGAGATATTATGGATTTTCTAAGAAATTCTGTGTTTTAAAAGTTAGTTTTGTGCGTATTTTGGCACATGCAAAAAAAACACAACGCAAATGATCGATATGTTCCGTTATGTACACTGTAAAGTAATATTGTTTGTGACTGGCTCCCTCCCTGCTAAGACTTGCTTAGGAGAAAAACTTGCTCAGCACCATTTCTTGTTTTTAATAGCTCTGTGGAATTGGGCCCTGTGTACTACGAAGGAGACTACTGCGAAAGTGATCACTAGAAAGTGATCTTAAACCTCTTCATGTTTTTGTAGAAAGAGCAGTCTTGAAAGAGTGTACATGTTTTTCTGATATTGTTACAATGTTACCTTTGGGTAATTGTGGACCAGTCAGTCCCCCTTCCTTTCAACCCTTTTATTTTTTCCTTCAGCGTCCGCCAACCATGGAATCAGATAAGAAATAATAGATATTGGATACTTTCTGTATACAAATACATGTAAATAGCAGAATCTCAACAAGTCAAACTCAAAATTGACTTTTAGCAGTGTGGGCGTCGTCGACACAAAGCGATTTTTCTCTCTCTCATGAAATGACTTGAAACCGACAAAATGCCTACAAAGCAACGCCCGTCCCCACTCTTGAAGTGACAAATTGAACTTTTCAATATCAATTCTGCTCATGACGAGCACAATTTCATCATCATATGCGACTTGATCAAATTACTCGCAAATTTGAAAAACATCAAATTCGCAGAGTTGCCAGGAGCACGTAATCCAATATAAATCAATCTGACGGTTTCTTTAGCTACTCACAAACAATTTTTTTTGGGGGTGTTCATTGCGAATGTTGTTAAGTTGTGCTAATATTTTTTCCCGTTGGTGTGGAGAATTGGAGGAACGGTTGAGCTAAAATCCAAATGCACTTCATGACGGCATGATCTCAGTGTTCAATATCAGCGGGAAGAAAGACAAGCTCTCTCTATACAAGAGAGATCAAATGATTGCAGGGTATCCAAAAAGAAGAATGTTAAGAGATAGAATCACATGAAGTAGGGTGGGAATTCGGCTACTTAAAACCTCCGCTAGCCTGCGGCAGTTTTTTCGCGGACAGGAACTATCCCATATCTGTTAGCATTTGACGGTAACTTAACACTCAAACTTTGAGACTTTTGATTGGTGGGCTTAGAATCATTAGTCCCATTGGCTCTGAATTCATCAAACTCGGGAGGAACCCGGGGGTACGGATGGAGATGATCGGAACTAAGGGATGAATTTTGATTTGGGAATTTCTTTTTGTGAACTTGGTAGGCCTACCAATTAGTGTTTAGTTTCACTATAGACTGTGCAAGTCTCGCATGCATAGGAACTTCCGGGATCAAGTTGGTCCAAACCATTTTGAGTTTTATGTGTACCCGATTCAGATTCTTCAAATACTTCATAGCTTAACGTAGTTAAGGGCTATACAAATTTTATAATATTGTTGGGAAAGTACAATTTTGCAATGAAATTAATATAAATTTAACAAATCTGTTCAGACAACCCAAGAATAAGACTTAACCTGAATTGTTTGGACATGGCTGATGGACGTGAGATAATGTTGGGATTACAACAACAATTCATTCTAATTTTTAATAAATTACCACTCATCATCTGTGTTTTTGTTTCGTGCAATATCTTAAACGTATTACTTAGAAATACAGACTAAGCATCTTTAAAGGGAGGGAATATCTTTGGTAATTACTCCAAAAATGAATGACCATAAAACTTACTTGGTAAGAAGCACTACAGCTGCTGATAATGTATACCAAATGAGAAAGGATTCCCTCCTAAGGAATGTGGTTTTAGTGAAAGGGATTAAAAAGATTGTCAATCTGAGAAAGTGTTTCTCATATTGTGTGTTCCAATTAAGGATTATTCTTCCTGCATGGATATAACCACACCATTTTCTGCGAAATCTCAAAAACGCTACCACCCTTTGAACTGAAAATTTCACAGGTTAGTTGTGTTGTTTATATCAACATTTATATAGGATTAAAACAATCAAACAGTTCCAACAACCAAAGGTATGTTTTGCCTTTCATGATGGATATGAATGAATGTACTCTTCGAAACACAATGTTGAATTCTTTACAGGACTTTGTCCTGAGGTGTGCCCATTCTTGACAAGCACCATGACATGTATCAAAACTGCTATGAGAATGTGTTTTGTGGTTTGCAGTAACACCATGTGTACATATTATCTACTTTGCTGTGTAGATTTTGAGAACTTTTGAGAACTTGTCTTGCTATCTATTCTACTGTCAGGGAGTAGATTTCGGATTTTGGAGACTACTACCTGGGTGGAAGGTAGGAAATCGGCCAGGACTACTACTTTCGCTTAGTGGATTCAGGGGACTTCTCGTAATTAAATTCACTTCCGCAAAGTGAGCTCTGTTATAAGAATGTTTCAAAAAAATTGAATGCAATTTGTTTTTTAAAGAGCGGTTACAGGATGCTCTCAAAATTGCACTTAATGCCTTTTTATGGTCGAATATACATCGTAGTTAACGGTTACTAACTATTTTACACAAAACATTTGCATTTATTAATAAAGAATTCAAGTCAAAAATGCACCTCTCCGCGCGGCTTTTTCAGCCGAGAGTCAAAAACTGCTTATCTATGATAATGATATGCAATGACCCCTTGACGTCATCGGCGCCTAAAAACACACGATCGGCATATGACACACACACACAAACGTCTCTCTTTGGGGGAAACAAAACAAAATCAAGAAGAAACAACACTTACATTATACATTAAAGAAACCTTACTGTCAATCCAGGGTATCCTTCAAATTTATTGTTGTAAAATGAAGCCTACATAGGGTAATTAAGGCCTAGAAATCTGACGCGATTCTGCGAATCGATTCGCTCGAAAATTCACAACCGACGTATTACGATCAACCATTCACGTCGAGTTGTCGTCCTAAACACTGGCGCACGTGTTGACATCAATAAAGTTTTAGTAACCAAAAACTGTTTCGGTTGAATTTTGGCCATCGGTTAACACTGGCCAATGACCGAAACAGTTATTGGTTCCAGCCGCGAAAACGTACCCCAGGTCAATCTGTGTTATCTTGTCCGCGGGTTGGTTGATGGCCCGAAGGATATCGTTTTTGAGCCAATAGTCTTCCTGGATAGTAAGCTCACGGCATCAATCTGCTTTATACACGTGGTTACCATGTACCTAGATAGTCGATTTCCCAAGATAATCGCAATATTTATTATCATGTTGTTTCTTTTTCTTTTCTCCAGTTTATTCTATAAAAGTCAGAAAACATTGAATAATGATAATGTATAGCCAAATAGTAAATTGTTATGACAAATTAAATGATTCTCAAAACATTTTGTGGACAAATCCAAGCACGTACATCGCTGTACTTGGTAACAACGCTTACACTCGAAAGACTATTGGCTCCCAATTGGGATTTTTTGCGCGGTCAGCCGGTCCGCGGACAGGATAAAAAAAAACTTTGAGCTGGATGGATTTATGTAGACTGGGTCCTCATACCTCGCCATAGTGATAACATTTATGTAAACAAAGTACCAGTCTACTTGCGATATGTGGAACCATTCAAGAACGAAAATCCCTAAATCACAAATCCGTTGTAAATTGTCTTGCTGGTTTTTAACCTGTTGGATTGTCCATTGAAGAGTCACATTTGCGGCCGTATTGATTGCAAATGGTGGAGTTTGGCGGTTTATATTGCGTTAGCTCCGTACATTCATATAGGCAGGTCCAAACTACTTGCCGCCGGTGACGTCACGAGTCCTGTTACGCATGGTCTGTTTGACCTCGCATTTTCAGATTTTGGGCTGGGAGTGTTTCGAGGAAAAGACATTTTTACTCTGTTTTAGCGTGAGGTAAGGAACTCATAATAATTTTTTTTATTTCTTTGGGACTCCATCTATTGGAAAAATGTAAAAACTAAACTAGACTTAAATTTTTGTTGCATAACAAAAACGAGGTGTTCGGCATGATATTAAAATGTTGGTCGTAATACATCCCAGCTGTCGTATTCGTAATTTTAAAAAAGCCATCACTTGTCAAGTAATGGACAAAATATATGACAAGTACTGTACACGAAGTAAATTGCGACGTTTTTTGTAAACGATGATATTTACATAAATCTTACAATTTTCATCGCCGTGTCTGAGAGACATACTCAGCGGGCCTAGAGCGCCTTCGGCAGGCATGGTCACGTCGATCAACGTGCCGTCGGTCTCGATGTTTGAACCAATTTCTATCTTTTTCAGATTGAGTTTAAGTCAGTTATTAAACGTCATACATATTACTAAATCAGGTGGACATCTCAGTGAGAACTCGTCTTCTGTTCGTTGTTTACCATCAAACCATCAGACGGGCAAAAGGGAAATCACTTAAGTTTAACTTCGCACGAGTTAACGATAAACTCATCGTGCCAAACACCATGTTTTGTTCGATGACGTTTGACATGTCTAGCTGCACACATACACAATACATTACATGGCTGGACTACACACAAGCCTCGTGGACTTACGAAACTGTCATCAATGGAGCGGAACAGCCAGCCACACACAGCGCTGTGTAGTTAACATGCAGGTTAATACATACGTGGGCTTTATCGTCCGATTTTGAAGAAAATATTCAAAGGCAAACTTTGACCTTCCGGTACGACCAGAAGAAGGGGTCATACGATTTTGGCGTTAACTTTTCAAATATAGCCCCAGTCTTGATCTATCAGATGCTCAATTATGAATATCATAGTTGTAAAATTCAAAGACATACAGCGTATAGCAAATGGTAACTTTTTAAACTTAAAAACCTTGTAATTTGACACCTGATGACGTCACCATGACGTCACTGAAGCGGTTTCATCTCCTAATGGTTATCTAACTATATGCAAAGTTTCAAGTTTATATGAGCTTGGGAAGTGTGCTTTTGTTAGCGGACAATCGCGGGGGATAAGAAGAAGAAGAAGTATTAACTAGATATAAGTTTTTGTTGCGAGCACAAAAACAAGGTGTTCGGGAATTTTTTCCCCCCAGGACCAAGCATTTACTACTCAGTATATAGATCTTGAACCTGCACCTTTAAGGTGACGTCATGTCACACTCGATGACGTCATCGTGGTGTGAACAAATTTTGTGGATGTAACATATCCCAACTTGGATACATGCAAAGTTTCAGCTTGATTACCAAAGTCGTTCTGTACTCATAAATCTTGTAAGAACTAGCAGTGGCTCAAATGTAATTGAATGAAAACATTCATCAGTCTGACCATTTTCTGACTATAGTGACACAGCCAACAATCATACCAATCCCTCCATTGCCCAATTCTATCTCTTCGACGTTCATACTAAACGTTCCTTGGTTTTAAAACCATTTCACCAACGTCACCACTTGATGATACAGGATAAACTTTATAACGTAATTGTGCATTAAATAAAAGAATCATTTTGAAAAGCATTGATGTTCACACAAAAACTTACCGTTTTAGTCCCGTGTAGCAACGATAAACACATGCCGTGAGCAGGGTCTGAAGCACCCTTCACGATCCGATGACACATCCTTCCTTCTCGGAGTGTGATCAAAACATAACCAATGTTCGTCCTTTTCTGCTTGCATTTTCTCACAAAATTAATAGTCATATGAATCACTGAAGTAGGTGGCCATCTCAGCGAAACTTCGTCTTTAATTCCATTTTGATCATTAAGCAACGAGAATGGCGAATAGGGGAACAATTAGACGCTGAATATGAGCGGAATTCAGATCTATAATGTCAGTACGCCATTGATAAGTTGTAAGTACGATGACCTGTGGCGTGCAACTGTACGCCAGCATGCAATACACAGTACACAGTCTTCGTGGACTGCTCAATGTCTTCAATGTCGCAGTGTATTACACGTGGCGGTGTGCTTCTGCGAGTTGATACATTGGTTTTTGGACGGCCATTGGATGGAAGTATAATGTTTCTTAATATGATCGGCTGGTTCCCTTTATGATCACATATGAAATAATCGTGTACGATTTTTTTCACAACAATGCTTACATGTTTAGAATGATAGAACATAAGAATCAAGTGTTTGACGGGCGCGGGCATCGATCTGCATCCAAATTTCCATGGTAGTCGCTTTGGAATCAAAACCCAATATTTTTGAATGATTATCCACTTGATTACAAGCCTAAAGATGTTATTCAAAATAATAAATGAAGTTGCCACCATTCCTGTGTCTATGAATGCAACAAAACATCAGCAGCTCGTGACCGTAGTTTTTATCTAGCGCCCTCTGTGTAAAGGCCGCGCTGATGTAACACATCCCAGCCTAAATACTGTCTTGCAAAGTTTAAGCTTGATGCCAAAGTTGTTCTGTACGTATTAGATCTTGTAAAACACTACCTTGGTGGTAATATAACTTGAAAATTGATGACGTCATGCAGACGTCATCACTTCATATTTTATAAATTCATTACCTTTCAAGTTTCAAAAGCCTAGCATTTGTTTGTTAACGAGGTTTGCATGGACGGCTGTTTTAGAGACTAACAAAGCGTGTTGTCAAAAGCAGGTTGCGCGAACCTTGAACAGAGACTAGACCACAAACTTGTTTATTGGACTTTGAACCTTGTGGTTGATTTTCCCACCGGTTCAGATCACATAGTGTGTGTGTATCCCGTGGTTTAACAGCGGGTCAATAAATACCCGTAATAATTGGTCAATATTTCAAATATTTGTATAAAAAAAAGGAATGACGTCATCATGTTGTTTCTTTAGATTTACATAGTCAATATCACTGTCTTTCAACATGCCAAGTTTCAACTCAGTCGAACTTGTGGTTTTGTAAATACACGGCTTCAAAAAGTAAACCTTTAAGGCGATACCACGTGACACACGATGACGTCATCAATCTAAAACTTCACACATATGTTGTCTGCATGAAGGTCATCATGTATACCAATTTCGAAACGATTATCATAAACTTCGCCACAGACATCTAGTAAAAGTGTATTTTTAATTGTTTTCAACCTGCCTCTAGAGGGCGCTCTTGACTTTTATGACGTCACTTGTCTTATTTTTTTAAACCAGACTCTTGCTCGACTATAACACCGTTAAAAAGAAATTCAAAAAGTGTGCCACTTTTAAATTACAAGGCACTTCCTGTTTCTTCCTGTTTCGACCGGAAGTAGAGGTCAAGTCATGTCACGCACACAATAAAAAATGAAGACCCATATTACCTCTATATAATCCCGCAAAAAGTAACCGACGGTCTCTTCATCTTGATTTGATATGGATTTTCAAAGATTAAATTTTTTAATTTTAAAAACCTTGTAACTTGACACCTGATGACGTCATCATGACGTAAATGAAACGGTTTCGTCTCCTAATGGTTATCTAACTATGGTAAAAAAGTTTATATGAGCTTGGGAAGTGTGCTTTTGTTAGCGGACAAGCGGCAAAGAGAAGAAGAAGAAGAAGAAGAAGTAAAAAACAAAACAAAACCGAACAAAAACAAAGAGTTGTTCGGGCGTAAGGCCCGAACACCTAAAAAACCCGAACAATAACAAAGAGTTGTTCGGGCTTCTAAGCCCGAACACCTAACAAAGAGTTGTTCGGGCCGAACAGTATAGGTTTTTCTCCTTTAGACGAACAAAAACCTGTTCCGGTTTATTTTACTATACGATCCAGACCCTGAACCTGACCCTGAGTCAGGCAGTTGACAACTACCATAAACGTAACACAACCCTCTCATGTGGCTCTGTGACCCAACCCTAACCACAACATTGATTTTGAACCTGACCCTTACTCTTAACAACGACTCTAATCCTAACCCTACCCAGACAGTGACCATTATCCGGACCCGAACCGTAACCATTTACCCTTGATTCTTACCTATACCATTAAACCTTAATAAACTTTCCAAACTTATGTTGCCAAACATTAATACTGGCCTGTCGTCATGATTAAACCTGCGGACTTGTTATTATTCTAAAAGAACTGTACCCCAAAATTCTTTATTCTCTTTTTGAACTTAAGCAGTTCTTTAAAATTGGGCCCAGTTCTCTACTTCATACATGAAAAACCTTAATGGTGTGTCCAGAGATCAGAGCAGTGTTCAACTCTTTGGTCAGTTTAAATTTGAGAAACTCAGCCAATAGGGTACGATATTAGAGTAGGCCTATTTTTAATAAACTGTTTTGTTATTTTTACCTAGCTATCTTTCTACACAATTTATTGCTGAATTTTAATATAAAAACAGCCTTCACAACATGTTGCAGGTACAGCTTATGATGAAGATTGAACAAAATAATGATAATTGTGAAATTTTGAAACAACGGCTGCAATAAAATCAACGGTGTGTAACTTTTATGGCTCACGAATAGTGGCAGGAAGATGATTAGATCGGTTTGCTTATTTTAAGAGTGGCGGCAGATAATTCTGTGAAGGCTTATTGTGATAAAATGATCATCATCATAAAAAAGCACGCACCGTCGACTTAGAGCTTGTTAATACATATAACAATCTGGTTAGTACGAAAACATAAAGAGATAAATAATAATTTGATGACAACACTCACTAAAACCTTGTTTTTGTAAAAAAAAATAAAAAAATTGTTAGTTGTTCTTGCTCCTGTTCTGGTTGTTCTTGTTTATCTCAGGACTCTTCTTCGTAAAACAAGCTCTATTAGAGGACATAATTATCTGCCGCCACCCTTATAATAAGCAAACCGATATAATCATCTTCCTGCGCTATTCCTGAGCCATAAATATATACACACCGTTGGTTTTTATTGCAGGCGTTGTATCAAAATGTCCCCATCATTTTTAATGAATCTTCATCATGTGGATAAAAGCCGTACCTGCAACATCTTGTGAAGTCTGTTTTTAAATTAACTTTTAGCAATAAATTGTTTTAGAAAGAAAGATAGGTAAAACAAAAGAAAACGATTTATTAAAAGTATTCTATAAATATATACACACCGTTGGTTTTTATTGCAGGCGTTGTATCAAAATGTCCCCATCATTTTTAATGAATCTTCATCATGTGGATAAAAGCCGTACCTGCAACATCTTGTAAAGTCTGTTTTTAGATTAACTTTAATTTTAGTAATAAATTGTTTTTAGAAAGAAAGAAAGGTAGAAAAAAAAAATTAAAAAAATCTAATATCGCAGCAAAAGGCTCAATTTTACAAGTTTTAACTGAACACTGCTCTATGGACACTATTGAGTTAACAAAAAAGGTTACTATGAAGTAGAGACCCGGCCCAATATAATAGAAAAAAAAAAAAAAAAAATTGGGCACGTTTTCTTTTAGAATATAACAAGTCCGCGGGTGCCTGAGGACAGACCAGTATAATAATGTTTGGCAACATAAGTTTGGAAAGTTTATCAAGTTTTAATGATCGGTCAAAGGTCAGGAAGTTACGGCTGGAGTCAGGATAATGATCATTGTCTGGGTAGGGTTAGGATTAGAGTCGTTGTTAAGAATAAGGGTCAGGTTCAAAATCAATGTTGTGGTAGGGTTTGGTCATAGAGCCACATGAGAGGGTTGTGTTACGTTTAGGGTAGTTGTCTACTGCCTGACTCAGGGTCAGGTTCAGGGTCTGGATCGTATAGTAAAATAAACCGGAACAGGTTTTGCTCGTCTAAAGGAGAAACACGTATAGTGTTTAGTTATTGTTCTTGTTCTTGTTCTTGTTCTTCTTGTTTTTTTCTTCTTCGGACATTTCACCCAATGCACGCAATTTTAAAGCTGGACCTTTGAGAATAACGTTACTAAAATAATACAAATACTATTTCAATTTCGCCCGATCAGAAACATAAAGTAAGAGTTTTATCTGCCCAATGTATAGAGTGAAACGAATCACCACACTTCATGGTTTCATTGTGGGTGTTAATCTCGAGTCGCAAACATCTCAAGAGTTCTTCAATTTTTTTCTTTTCTTCACGTTTTCGTGTTAACCATCTTCTTTGTTCTTATATTATTATATTTTAAGAGACACGGGAAGGAGGCCGGTCCTCTATTTAAATTAAAAGGACAAGCATTCAGCAAAAGTATAAAAAAGTACACGATCAAAAGCCTAACATTTGATTGTTATAGCGAGGTTTGCATGGACGGCTGTTTTAGAGACTAACCAAGCGTAATGTCAGAATCAGGTTGCGCGAACCTTGAACAGAGACTAGACCACAAGCATGTTTGATGGACTTTGGACCTTGTGATCAATGGAGCGGAACAGCCAGGCCCGTGCTTCTAAAAAACTGACACTTTTAAATTTCAAGGCTTTTCCGGTTTCGACCGGAAGAAGAGGTCATGAAATGTCACGCACATAATACAAAACTAAGACCTAGATTACCTCTATATAATCCCGCTGAAGGCAACCCAAGGTCTCTTGTTCATGATTTGATATAGATTTTCAAAGATTAAATTTTTAATACAAAAAACTGCTTGTAATTTGACACCTGATGACGTCATCATGATGTTATTGATGCTGTTTCATTTCATTATGATTATGTAACTGTATGTGAAATTTCAAGTTTATGTGACCCCGCTACACACTTAATCAAAAGTCTTTTAAAAGCACACGATCAAAAGCCTGACATTTGATTGTTTGCTAGGTTTGCATAGACGGCTGTTTTAGAGACTAAAAAAGCACTAGACTTAACGTGTTTGTGACAACAAACACTAGGTGTTCGGGTATCGCTGGTGGGCTCACTGCTGTTTTAATGCGTAAGCTATATCATTGAATCGCTGAAAACAATCCTGATAGCTTTTGAAATATTAGAGAAAGTAAAGTATAAATAGGTTACACAAGAAATAAAGGGCTGCTAAAAAATTTATAAATTTTATAAATAACAACCTTTTGTTTAGCCAAATTTGAAAACCTATGACATCATTATGAAGTTAGAAAGTTTTTAGCGAGACATAGGCATTTAAATATGTGCCTAGTGGAAAACAAAGATTAACTTAGAAAGTAAGTTTATTTATTTTTCGATCGTTATCAATTTTGTATTGATAAAAAACCACACTATACATGTTGACATTATTAGGTTACAATTCAGAAAAGTTTTTAACAGGGTTTCAAATCCAATGAGGTGGATACTCGGTTCAGGAAACATTGATTGTTCAATACAAAAACACTGATGATGATGTCGCTAAAATAAGTCAAGCAAGTTCTGAGCTGGCAGTTGTATTATTTAAAAAGCTTAATTTGCTTGATTTTTGGATATTGATTTTCCTACAGAACAGTTTGTTAATTTTTAGACTATTGAAAGGGCACTTGTTTTAAATCATAATGCAAAACGAAGGCAAATCATGAAGACGGCAAATCTAAGCCTCTCTTGAATTTTGACTTATAACATAATGATTTATAAGTTCTATTTCTACCTGTATGGTGCATCATACAGGAAATGAGGAATGCAACACAACAACACGTGGAAAATCTGTCACTGGATCCAAAACCATGCCGGTGGATGTGCTGTATTCTGAAGAAGAAAAAAACAATATTACAAAATTAACAAAGTATGACTCTAGGAAAATTAAGTCAAGCTGAAACTGTTAAAATAAACAAAAATCAAGACTTACAACGTTTCATATTTATATAATAATACTACTAATTTATTTAATTTATATTGCGCTCTCTCAATGACCAACCTGTTCAAAGGGGGGGGGGGTCAAAACAGTAACAACATTCAAACTTAGGAAATTGCACAAGAAAAGGTTAGTGGAAGGTGCACATATTGTTTTGGAAGTGAACAACTTATAAACAAAACCTACTTTACTTAACACAAACGTCATCAAAGTTGCCGACAAACATTCTTCAGTCGGACCATTTTCTGACTTTAGTGACACAGCCAACAATCATACCAATCCCCCATTGCCCAATTCTACTCCTCGACGATCACACTAAACGTTCTTTAGTTTTAAAAAACATCACCAACGCCACCACTTGATGATAAAAGATAAACTTTATAACATAACTGTGCATTAAATAAATACTCATTTTGAAAAGCAATGATTTTCACACAAAGCTTACCGTTTTATCACCGTGTGGCACCGATATAGCATCGATAAACACTGCCGTGGACGCCGTCCGAAACACCCATTCATGAGCTGATGTCAAGTCTCTGCTTCTCGGTGTTTGATAAACACATAACCAATGTTCGTCTTTTTCTGCTTGCATTTTCTCAAACAATTACAAGTCATACGAATCACTGAAGCAGGTGGTCATCTCAGTGAAACTTCGTCTTCAATTCCATATTGATCATTAAGCCATGAGAAGGGTGAATAGAGGAACAATTAGACGCTGAATATAAGCGGTATTTAGATCTATAACCTTAATAGTACGCCATTGATAATCTTGAACTACGTTGTACATACGTAGCAGAAAAACGCGCTGGTATTGTTTCGTGCGTGATATCCGGGCCGGGGGTGCCGCGGTGCGCCTTGACTAAAGGCTAGCTTCCCGCCACATGAAACAACAATGACGACACTGAACTGCAGCTTGCATCAGTTTCAACGTTATGTGTACATAATGTTTTGTCAATCAAAGTGGGGGGGGGGGGGGGTACGAGTGGGTAGTTGCTCTTCATTGTCCGGTTTTGACCATATATTAAGGTCAAAATGTTGTCATGTCTGTGTTCAGAAGTTTGAGCACGACTAACGTTCTACACCCTGATACAAAAATTATGCTGAAATGATCAGTAGTTTTAAAGATATATATAAGATAGGATAATAAGAAATTTTCAACTTCCGATTTTAACCGGAAGTAAGTTCAAATGTTGGACGGGTTCTGTGTAGCGTTTGTCGAACTTTAAATGAGCTATCCGATGATGTGTACCGTATTTTCCTGCGGATAAGACGCGTCTTATCTGACTTTTTAGACCCCAAAAACATTGGTGCGTCTTATCTTTCGGTGCGCCTTGTCTGCTGACGATTGATTTTTTGTTGATGATCACCGCGTAAAATAATGCCTTTATTTTGTCCAGTTCAAATCAACGGTCTTTGTGTGAAGAATCCTTACTCAATAATGCGGTCAAACAAGGCTCAACTATCCAGACACTGAGACCGTATTTTCGTTTCAACAATGCCGCAATCCCCCCAGACTGTCCTTTCATTCCAACAATGCCGCAACGTGTTGATCCCCCATGACCGTGCATTCCAACAATGCCGCAATGCGTTGGTGCTTTCGGTCCAACAGACGTCGGCGTCGTACAAACGTTTTTCTGTGTGGCCGCGTATTCGTTCCGAAAATGCTGCAATCAGATTTACTGTCAATGCTGTTGTACAAACGGCATTCACCCAACCTCTATTGTGTGGTGAACTTTGAGGGTTTTTATTGTACAGAATATCTCCGAAGTGTGCTTTAGGCTTGACGTACTATTTAAGGATGGGATAATTAAGTACCAATGTTTGTTGGCCTACCTATACGAATTGCACTTTCGTTTGTTTCATTAAACGTTCAAATATTCATTTTTTTATTGCCTCTTTTTAGACGTATATTATGGTTACAATAAACGTTCATTTATCAAATAAAAAAATGATCCTTGAAAACAAGGTAATGATCTTTGAAAACAAAACTAACATTATTAAAGAAGAGGAGAGATGTTTTAAACAAATATCTTATGAACGAGATTATAAGTTTGAAATAAATCAAAAGAACTTTAAATAAATAAAAAAATATTACATAAACTTTAAAAAATATATATATAATGAAACATTTTGTTACGTCTTCCCGGGTGTGACGGGATTATTTGCTGACATACAGCTTCAAATAACTTTTGAAGAACCAACAAAAGCAACCGTCCTTTTCAGGACGACCAAACGAGAAAAGAGATGGATGGTTCATGTGTCTGTTTCGTTTATTTCAATTGTAAAATAAAAAATGATCCTTGAAAACAAGGTAATGATCCTTGGAAACAAAATCTTATGAACGAGATTAACAAATTATAGGTTTGAAATAATGGAAAAGAATTTTATATACAAAAAAACCCATTACAAAACAAATATATATAATGAAACATTTTGCTACGTCTTCCCGGGTGTGGCGGGATTATTTGCATAAGGTATATATAAAGGCGACGCTAGTTTTGGTATTAGTCACCGGTAAGGGCGCAACATCTACTGGCTCGGAGGGACTTAGACTGGTAACCTGTCTTTATCAGCAAGGATCCTCGTTGTGGGACGTCGGATGTTCAGGCTAGAAGGGCCTGGGTTCGTGTTGCAATATCTTCAGACAGTGCGTGGACCTTCATTTCTGGCCGCTGATTGGGCCGGACTTCATATTATTAACAATGCACAGCGTTGGCTGAATGGATGGACGAAGGTCGGTATCAATTTACGTTAGTCTTTTCTGCATGGCTCTACACGCCCATGTGGTTACGGTTTCATTCATGCTTCGAATAGTGTGAACGCTTCAAAAGTCAACAAAATGACGTCTTTATGTCAATGTACCGACACCGGGTGGCGCCTGGTGTTCTTCTGTGTGCGGTTAAACATGCGGCTTATTCGGCGGTGCGCCTTGTCTGTTGACGTTTGATTTTTTGGGGGGTCATTTTAGGGTCCTGCGTCTTGTCCGCCGAGCGTCTTATCCGCAGGAAAATACGGTAGATTATAAAAAACAAACAAATGGTTCATGAGTTATGCTTTTTACAAATATTAAACTTTGATTTATTATAATTCGATGCCCGATGACGTCATCATGACGTAAATAGGTTTGTGTCGTCTTGATAGTGAGGTTCAACTATCTGTTGAGTTTCATTGTTTAATTCAATCTCAATCTTGAGTTATTCCGTAGATAAGCTCGAAAGTGTTTTTTGAAGAAAAAAAACGAAGACGAACTTCGACCTAGGGTAACGACCCGGAAGTTAAGGTCATGTGAATTTGGCGTTAACTTTTCAAATGTTGCCCGTGTCTTGATCTATCATATGCCCAAATATGAATACTGTAGTTGTAATATTCAGAGACATACAGGCATTGGCATGAGGGCACTTTTCGAGCTAAAATGGCTTGTAACTTGACACCTGATGACGTAATCGTGACGTCACAACTTACTCGGCTTCTCCTAGTTATGTTCTAACTTCACATGAAGTTTCAAGTTGATCAAAGATTCGGAAGTATGCGTTTGCTTGCGGACAAAGCTCACTGAGAAGAATAAGCAAAACAAAGAAGAAGAAAAAAAACTAGACTTAACTTTTTGTTGTATAACAAAAAGAAGGTGTTCGGAATGACGTTCAATTTGGTAGTAACACATCCCAGTTTGAATACATGTAAGCTACATTTCAGCTTGACCAAGCATACTACTCAGTATATAGATCTTGAACCTGCACCTTTAAGGTGACGTTTTGGATGTAACATATCCCAACTTGGATACATGCAAAGTTTCAGCTTGATTACCAAAGTCGTTCTGTACTTATAAATCTTGTAAGAACTAGCAGTGGCTCAAATTTAATTGAAAAAATTGGTAAACATGACTGTTAGAAATTTGTACGATAAGTTTTTATCAAAAGTTAGTGAATGAGTCTATTTAGAAACAAATTATTCCACAACTACTTTCACAAGAGTTTCTTCCTTCCATTGTTTAAACCCAATAAAGTTATAACTTTTTCCGTGCAATTTGGACTTTATGTATTACATACTGAAGTACCTACTCATATCACGCATAGAACTGAAGCAGCACAGTGACCTAACTATGTCCCGAGTTTACATTAATCCACTAATCCCAAAATGTATGTAGCGCCCGGGCGCTAGAGTTGACTTTTGAATTGCGAGTTTATTTACTTAATTGGTGTTTGGACGGCCATTGGATGGAAGGATAATGTTTCTTGATATGATCGGCTGGTTCCCTTTACTTGTTTTTATAATGATCACATAACAATTATGAAATAATCGTGTACGATTTTTTTCACAACAATGCTTACATGTTTAGAATGATAGAACATAAGAATCAAGTGTTTGATGGGCGCGGGCATCGATCTGCATGCTAGTTTCCATGGTAGTCGCTTTGGAATCAAAACCCAATATTTTTGAATGATTATCCACTTGATTACAATCCTAAAGATGTTATTCAAAATAATAAATAAAGCTGCCACACTTCCTGTGTATACGAATGCAACAATTACAAAGTCGTTATTTATCGACAAAATTGGACCTGAGTATTTCCCTTCTTTTCTCAGTCTTATTTGCACGGGAGAGAACAATATTAATCGGTCAAAAACTGAAGTATAACAAGGCACTTCCTGTTTCGACCGGAAGTAGAGGTAACGTAATGTCAAACACACAATACAAAAATAAGACCTAAATTAATTTGGTATAATCCCGCAAAAAGCAACCTACGGTCTCATGTCCGTGATTTGATATGGAATTTCAAACATTACAAAATTAATATTTAAAAACCTTGTAATTTGACATCCGATGAAGTCATGATGATATCACTGCAGCGGTGTCATCTACCTATGCATATCTAACTATGTGTGAAGATTAAAGTTTATGCGAGCTTAGGAAGTGTCTTTTTTTATTGGACAATCTTGAGGGAAAAGAAGACGACGAGATATGAATTCATGAAATGTTCAACTTTTGGTTAAAAAGCACACGATCAAAAGCATAGCATTTGTTTGTTAACGAGGTTTGCATGGACGGCTGTTTTAGAGACTAACAAAGCGTATTGTCAAAAGCAGGTTGCGCGAACCTTGAACAGAGACTAGACCACAAGCATGTTTGATGGACTTTGAACCTTGCGGATGATTTGCTCAACGTATACACACACACTACGTGATAAAAAACAGTAAACTGGTTTAGTACGCGTAGTGTGTGTGTAGCCCGTGGTTTGACAGCGGGTCAATAAATACACGTAATAATTGGTCAATATTTCAAATATTTGTATAAAAAAAAGGAATGACGTCATCATGTTGTTTCTTTAGATTTACATAGTCAATATCACTGTCTTTCAACATGCCAAGTTTCAACTCAGTCAAACTTGTGGTTTTGTAAATACACGGCTTCAAAAAGTAAACCTTTAAGGCGATACCACGTGACACACGATGACGTCATCAATCTAAAACTTCACACATATGTTGTCTGCATGAAGGTCATCATGTATACCAATTTAGAAACGATTATCATAAACTTCGCCACAGACATCTAGTAAAAGTGTATTTTTAACAGTTTTCAACCTGCCGCTAGAGGGCGCTCTTGACTTTTATGACGTCACTTGTCGTATTTTTTTAAACCAGACTCTTGCTCGACTATAACACCGTTAAACAAAACTTCAAAAAGTGTGCCACTTTTAAATTACAAGGCACTTCCTGTTTCTTCCTGTTTCGACCGGAAGTAGGGGGTCAAGTCAGGTCACGCACACAATAAAAAATGAAGACCCATATTACCTCTATATAATCCCGCAAAAAGTAACTAACGATCTCTTCATCTTGATTTGATATGGATTTTTCATTTTTAATTTTAAAAACCTTGTAACTTGACACCTGATGACGTCATCATGACGTAAATGAAATGGTTTCGTCTCCTAATGGTTATCTAACTATGGTAGAAATTTCAAGTTTATATGAGCTTGGGAAGTGTGCTTTTGTTGCCGGACAATCGACGGCCAGAAGAAGAAGACGAAGTAAAAAAAAAAAAAAAAGAACAATAAGAAGAGGTGTTCGGAGCTACGCTCCGCTCCGAACACCTAAAAAGTAAGAAAGAAAAAAAACCGGAACAAAAACAAGAGGTGTTCCGGACGGAGTGCCCGAACACCTAAAAATTCAGAGCATCCTGTAACCGCTCTTTAAAGGAAAATGATAAAAATGACCAGTAATGGTTAAGGGAGACTGGCATAAGATAGCCAACACATGATTGAGATTGAGAAGGTAATTAGAAAAGGTAATCGGTATTGCCCATCCCCAGTGAGACATAAAATGTCCACCTGCGGACAAAGTTGAAACTAAATAAAAGTATCTGCTGCGATCTCATCTGCTGTTGTCAACAGCGTTTCCCCTCTGCAACCAAATCTCATCTGCCGAATGCTCTCAGCAGGAACATATTGAATTTTGAAGGGTGATTTTATTTCGAGATTGGCAAGAAAACAGACAAACAAAAGCCTGCTGTGTGTTGAATAAGTATTTACGACTTCAATGAAATTGCATTTATCTATTTGTCCTTGTTAATTTATACACATGGAAAAGAAATCCACTCTCCGCGAATTTTTTATTTATTCTAAAATTGACAATTTACTCCTGGAGGGGGTTCTGGGTACTTTGTACAATACAAATCAAGAACCATCTACAACAAAATTGATAAAAGAACGGAAAATGTGTTCACATTATTTAATTATCCCAGTGGGTGTTAAGAAGACAAACGGATTGTTTGGAGAACAGCCCAGGGGTGCCACATACTGTAGAAACAACTTGTGGGTCTTATTTCAAATTGCAATTAGCCATACTGACGCACAAGATATGTTTTTTCCTGTTCAATACTTTTGTTTTCTTCAGTAAAAATGTGTGATTTTATAAAAATGTGTGTTTTCTTTTTTGCATATACATTTTCTTTTGGGGAAGATCCCATTGGTTTGATGCATGAAAAACCAACCCATGAATTTTTTTTTATAAATGGACTTTTTTATATTTGGTGTGTTCATTGTTGACAAGGAGTTTGTTCCACTTGCGGGAACATGTTTGCCAGTGTTTGTAAATAATTTCTGGCAGGAGTTGTTCACCGCCAATGTTGGCGAAATAAGGTGCTTTAAAAATGACCATAAATTCTTCAGATGGCATAAACCCAAGTAGACAGGTATCATGTTGTTGTTACCAAAATCAAAACAGTGTTCAAGCATTCCCACAATAGAATTTGAAAAAGCTTCTGCTCTGATCGTCTCAAAAATGCAAAGGTAATCATTTCACAGACCTTGTTTTCTTGTATGCTTTTTGGATCCTGATAAAGTATGAAGCTCCCTCGTTGCAACTTTTCGAATAGTGTGAAGAAATTAAAGAAACATGTTGTATAAATCATCTTTAATAATCATTTACATTGTCACTATGTCCAAAAGTAGCATGATACAGGCTGCAAGACATGTTTTGTTAATTGTTTTAAAATTCACTTTGACAGGTTGCTTGTTGGAAATTTGAGCATATGTCCCCCTCTCTATCTTAAAAATTGAGGGCTTTTCAAGTGGAAACATTTCTAATAGTGATTGGTATTTAAACAACTTAACCTCAAGAGAGCTTTCAAATGATAAAGGTTTTGACAGTCTGATTTGTGAGGTTGTCGACACTGATTTACGTTCCTGTTAAAGGTGCCACCTTGTTGTACTTTCTTTGAATAGTTTGGATTAGATTAACCTTTGACCTGAACTAGACTAGCTATATACACAATGAACTTTTCTCAACAGTGGTTTCCCTTATACTGTGGTCTGTGGTTAAAAAAATAAAAAATCAAAAAAATCAAAATCAAAATCAAAGTCAACCGTAATATCCTGCGGAAAAGGTGCTCGGTGCGTAAGGCACAGTACCTCAAATTACCAAAATAAGATTCAAGGGTTAACAGATAAGGCGCCCCGCCGCATAAGGCGCAACATATCTTTCATATTAAACTCATACTGCTTGTACATCAACACATACAGGGGTCATTGTGATACACAACGAGCGCGCGCAGATACACGTTTTTCCAACGTTTCCCAATGGATGTAAGTATCCTGTGAACTGATTTTGTCTGAAGTTGCCACCATATTAGAAACCAGCAGAAGTAGAATTTGCATCTTCACTTTGAATTTCTTATTAACAATACTCTATAATCTTTTCATTCATGGTTTATCGAAGGACACCCATTTTATCTTCACCTAGCATCCAGCTGTATTAAGATGCGCCAATGTGTTTTGTCTGGAGAGCCTGACCTGTACAAACAACAGACAATAAGCTGGGAGACATTTGAGAGTGTGAGTGTGCACAGCTAAAGCAGTTTTTCTTGTTGAAACAATAAACATGGATCACATGTTTGACTTATTGTTGCTTCAGAATAGGGGGTTGGTTAAGTTGGTTTCTTCACAACTTGGGTGTCCAATTCACAATTCGAGGCCTTTCTAATGTTTTGTAGTTCCTACCACTGGGGCAAGTATATAGCTTGTACTTCAGAGGTAGTAGTGTGATCATGGCTGAGTTGGTCGGGAGCAGTCTACTGAAGTTCTGATGGCTGATTCATCCCGAAGTGGGTTCGATTCCCGGTCATGACACTTCGTGTTCTTGGTCGAGACACTTAACTATAATTGCTTCTCATCACTCAGGAGAAAATGGGTACCTGATCCGAGGGAGTGATTGTTGATGTGGATGATAGCAACCTGTAATTTTGCTGCCGGTGCTGCATACTCCAAAGGAGTTTTAATGGTTTCAGGAATGGATAAGACTAGATGAACAAGTAGTGATAGTGTAAGGCGTGTGATATCGCATGGGCACAACCCTGCATTATACAGCCATTTAAAATGGAGTCTCAACTCTTTATACACATTCATAAATGCCCTTTTTGTTAAAAACATGCATGATATTTCTCCTACCTAAGTCTGAGTTCCGAATTTTGTTTGCCCTTGGAAAAATCAGAAAAATTGTGATTAAATAGACTGAAAAGTCTTCTGAATCTTACACCGTGTGACTGTCTACATGTTGGTCAGCTTTTGTACTCAATGAACTTTTTTTTCAAGGAACAAATGTCATGTCTGTAAAAAGCGTAATAATGTTCAAAAGTCTTGTTGTAAATTTTCAATTCCTAAGTGTAAGGGTAATAAATATATTTATCTTCAAGCAGGCCTGAATACTCGATTCCGATTGGTCGATCCATAGCAACAAGGAGTGTGATATAAACATATTGCACGGCCCATATCACACCCTGCGTATTGTGTGTTCTAACTGCGCATCAAGTTTGCTTGAAGATAAATACGTTATCACACGCACGCTCGTGGAATACGGAAAAATATAGCGCGTCTGCGTCCCATATCCAACGAGGCCGAATGGGATGCAGACGCGCTATATTTTTCCGTATTCCATTCGCGCTGGTGTGATAACTTATAGTATACATATCAAGAATAATAAATAATATATTATAGCCTCAATGCAGTTATTAAATCTTTGAAACGGGTGACATTAGGTACAGAGATGGTTAAACTTTGTAATTTTAGTAATATTTCAAACTGACATGGTCATGAGCAAAAACTGATTTATAAATGTTGCATATGATTTCTTAACAAAGTGTTGTCAAACCATGTGAAATCCACCAACTTGCTATATTGCTATATTGCTATATATTGCTATATATTGCTATATATTGCTATATTGTTATATTGTTATATTGCTATAACTTGCTATATTGTCCCATTGCAAGGGTGCTTTTATTTTTTTTAAAGAGAGAAATTCAGGTTGATACACTAATGAAGTGCAAGTGCACGGCATTTCAGTATGGCTTAATAAAATAAAGTGCCGTATGCTTCACAAGATTTCACAGGTTCACTTGACATGGAACAGAAATGACAACATGTTATTTACAGGTGTTATTTGGTGAAGTACATAAGATGCAGTCACCCAAAGTAATAATGTATGCAAGCGTGCTGCACTTCCTGAGGGGATGACGCGGTAGTGATATCACCCCGAAATCAAAACCCACCCAAACCCCTCAAGTTCTGTTGCTCTGCAAACCACTTTGTGTTCTCACACCAGAATCCAGTACCTGTGGTAACTGTAATCAACATCTAATTGCATGGATGAGGTAAACCGACTAACATTCAGCGGCCCCGGCCCAACAACAATCAGCGCATCCTAGGTATAGTTTTGTTGCTTCATCCGTAGGTAGTTGCATTCAGACTAAATTAAGTATAAGTTTGATTACAGCCAATGTTTTCCCCGCGTCTGATTTCGCAAAGGTAAATTTGGCGATCGTGTTACGGTAAATGGAGAGCAGTGACTGTGGGGTGTTTGTTCATTTCTGTCAGTCAATTTGTGCCGGCCGCTTTGTGTTTGGTTTTCTTCTGTTGCCGGTATCCAGATATGAAAATGAAAAGTTCAAAATTGAAATCATAGTGCTGTGGGCTAAATGTCTGGAGTATTGAATTTGTTATTTTATACTTTTTTTTTGTAGAACTAATTTTACAAAGCATTGAGGTTTGTCATAGAGAAACCGGAGGAAATAGTCTTAATTGCAAGGCAAAATGAGATGTCAGAGTCTCAAATCGTGATGAAGTTGAAATGTGTTTTGTTATAAAGGTCCCATACAGACCCCATGAATAGAGGTTGATTCCTGTCTAGAGTGTGTACTTGGTAGAAGAGGTTTAACCATAAATTGCCTCTCTCCACCTATGTGTACATGTACATGTAAATGGATAAAGACACAGTAAGTTCTCAACTGCTTGTGTTCTTAATCTTATTCCTAAGTATCTCTGATGACATGAGTTTTTGTTACATACATGTAAGTCCCCTCCAGACAACATGAGTTTGATTGCTCACAAGAGTGTTCTTGGTGTAAAGAAACTTAACCATAAATTGCCTCTCTCCACCTAGGTGTAAGTGTAAAAAGATAAAGACACTATGATTATTTAATCACTTGTGTTCCTATTCCAAATCAGCTGAAACGATGATTTTTTGTTACATAAGTCCCCTCCAGACTGCATGAGTGTTCTTAGTGTAAAGATCCCTAACCATACATTGCTTCTCTCCACCTAGGTGTATGTGTAAATAGTTAAATACACTATAAATTCCTAGTCACTTTTGTTGCTCAACAGAAACCAATAGCCTACATGTAACATTTGTTGCCATGACTGTTTCCCTCGCCTCCACATTTCGCTCAGAAAATAAACTGCAGAAGCAATATTTACTGAGTATGATTTAGAGAACTTGATAAACACGGTTAGTTGCTTAAATTGATTACGTACTTGTTGTGTGTGCGTCCAAATGACATGCCTCCAAGGAATTCAGTAGGTGTCGGGAGTTCTTTCATTGGTCCGTTGACATGGGGGGGGGGGGGATATATACAGTGATGTGATCGCCGCTGATAAAGCACTTTTTACTTCAAAACATCGCTGGCATGTTGAACCCACCTTACTCAATGACAGTCAGGAGACGCCTGCATAAATCCAGAGACTTTCCTCCCCAAAGCCAATAGATTTAAGCATGGAGCTGCAAACACTACCGATCTACCCAGAAAGTTGACATAATTGTGCAAACAGAAAAAACCTGAGTATCAAATTCTGATCCTGTTGACAGCAGCCAACTTACCTCTTGTCCAAACCGCCTTGGCAAGCTGAGCCTGTTTTATTGGAATTCTTTCTCCTTTCTCCCTCTTTCTGTCTGTCTCTCTCTCTCAGGGAAAGTGGGACATGCTGACTGTGAATAAGTCACTCTTTATAACACGCATCAAATACCTGCAATCAAGGTGATAGCAGGGATTAACAAAAACATGTGGGAAGATTGGTGTTCATGAATCAATGCAAAGCACCTTGGCTGGATTTTCAATCATTTAAAATCGGCTGTGCATGTTTTGTTTTGTTTTTGTTTTGTTTTTGTTTTGTTTTGTTTTGTTGTGTGTGTGTGTGTGTGTGTGAGCGTGTCTATCCATTCAAACCGAGGACTTTAACAAAAGGGATCCGGGTGTTTGACAGAGCGAGGACGTCCTCGCTTCGTTTTCGTGTACAAACCCAATGGGGACGTCGCTAAAAAAAACTATGTCCAAACAATGGGAGAACAAAGAGAAGTCCTCGGTTAAAAAGCTTTGTAAGTTATTTATTTGTTTATTGCTTTACTAATTACCTATTTATCATCTAAGTATTTTCATTTAAAATGTTTTTTTCTGCGCTCGATGTAATTTGAATTGCGTTCATTGATACTCCATCTCCAGTGTTCGTACTTCATTGTGATATTTAATTAGGTGTTCGGTCTACAGACCGAACAACTCCTTGTTTTTGTTCGGTTTTTTTTCTTCTTTGTTTTGCTTATTCTTCTGATTGTAGTTTGTCCGCAAAAAAAACCATACTTGCAAACCTTTGATCAACTTGAAACTTAATGTGACATTAGAACATAAAGAGCAGACGGTGTGTGAGCAATGACGTCATGATGACGTCATCGGGTGTCAAATTACAAGCCATTTAAGGTCAAAAAGTGCCCTCATGCCAATGCCTGTATGTTTCTGAATAGGAAAGCTATAATATTCATATTTAAACATTATGATAGATCAAGACACGGGCAACATTTGAAAAGTTAACGCCAAATTCACATGACCTTTACTTCCGGTCGTACCGGAAGGTCAAAGTTTGCCTTTCTGCAATTCTTAACAAAAAATCATTTCCTGGCAAAATTCTTAACTTCTGTTTGTCTGATCAACTTCATATTTACACCATGTTAGAACCTTGATGAAACCTCCATCATGTTATTGTGACGTCATGATGACGTCATCGGGTGTTGAAATACAGTAAATCAAAATTTAATATTTCAAAAAATCATAACTTAATAATTACTAAATGGATTGCTTCAATCAATACATCATCGGACAGGTCTTTTAAAACTCAACAAATGCTACACAAAGAGTTGAACATTACGTTAGTATTAGCCCGCAGCAGAAGCAAAGGGCTGGTCGTTCCATTGACCACGTGTAATCTTGCATGTAAACTGTACACACACTGCGCCATTGATCTTAAGGTTCAAAGTCCACGAAGACTGTGCATTGCTGGCCCGCATGTACATGTACATGTACATGTACATTAAGCGTACAGTAAAGTTGATGCGTTATCCATGGTGGCGCTATACCAAGTTAATGGTCCTTTGTTACTGCACTCGTCGATAAATGCAACCATCCTTCGGAAATCTACGTTGTTCGACGGTGGTCCAATGAATAGCTCAGTAAATAACCTTCGTGTTAGCCTTTTGTTGGCTTGGTGGTAAATATCAACTGAACGAGTGTATTTTGCTGAACTGTTTTGGTGATTTGAATAACTTTTGATAACTGAGAAAATGCAATCGGAAAAAGGTCAACATAAATTTGACTCTGATCAACAACGGTTTTTACGCGAATCTAACTTTTAGATCCTGTTGAATATTTCAAAGAAATACAATGTGACTAGCAAAATAAATTCAACATAAATTGCACATCGTGTAAACAGTAGGTTCTTATGCCCTTTTCATTAATTTTTGAATTGTTAGTCTTTTAATTTATCAGTTAAGCATGTTAAGTTTGTGACTATTTACATGAAAATTGTTATACAGGTGTATCTAAACTACTTTATGGAGACTCATACAGCAACGATATCACTTTCCCCCGTGTACACTAAAAGTATACAAGTAATAGGTTTGCAAACGACTTTTTTTTGAAAATTAAAAACTTTCAATATAAATCTGCTTACGCATTTTAGTAACATAACAGTGCCCCATCGATACCCGAACACCTAGTGTTTGTTCTCACAAACACTAAATCTCTAGTTTTTCTTTTGTTTCTGTTCATTTTATTTATTGCTCGTATGTTTCCTGATTTAACAACCAATAACTCATTTCTTGCTGACGATGCTAGCTACAATTCCTGCTCTTACTTTGATCGCAATGATTTTTGTAATCTTAATGTTTCTACACCCGATAATTTCTCAATCTTTTATATGAACTCCAGGAGCCTCTGTAGACATTTTTACGATATTCATGACTTTGTGCTGTCACTCAATCATTCTTTTTCTATCTACGGTTTTTCAGAAATGTGGTTTAAAGACGCTCCTCCTCAATTCGTCCATATGGACAATTATCATCTTATTCATTCCTCTCGTTCTGACAAAACAGGGGGAGGAGCTGCCATGTTTGTGAGCAACTCGCTTAAATTCCACAATCGTAACGATCTCATGACATCTTGTGAAGATTTTGAATGTGTTTTCATTGAAATTCAACGAGCTCATGCTGTTAATTTGATTGTCGGTAATGTCTACAGGGCTCCTGGGGCTTCCCCAGATAATTTTAATAGGTCTTTTGATTCTTGCCTCAATACTATCGCCAATGAGAAAAAGCTATGTTACATAATGGGGGACTTCAATCTCAATTTACTTAATTGCTCTAATCATCGACCCACAGATGATTTTGTAAACACTTTTTTCGCTTATGGCTTCCGCCCTTTGTTTGACAAACCAACCCGCATCACCCCTCACAGTGCCACTCTGATAGACAACATTCTTACCAACAATGACCAGGATATGTCTGCAGGGATCCTTTATTTGGATATCACTGATCACCTACCACTTTTTCAGGTGACTCCTTTTTGTCTTGACAACTTGGCCTCTGCTGGTAACACCTTTGTCACAAGAAATATCAGCACTACTACAATCTGTTCTTTCACTGCAGACATTGCGAATTTGAATTGGAGTGAAGTCTATTATGCGGCCGATCAAGCCGATTCTGCCTACAATGCTTTTGTTACCACCTTTAACTCTCTTTACAATCTTCATTTTCCTTTTTCAGTGAAATCTAGGGGTAATTCTTTAAGAAACCAGCCCTGGATTAGTCAGTCTATTGTCAACTCTTCTGATCACAAAAGCAGGCTGTACCGTCGTTTCTTACATAATCCCACGGCAGCTAACGAGCGTCTGTATAAGGACTACCGTAATCGCCTAACCTCTGTCATTCGCACTGCTAAAAAAAATTACTTTGCCCGGAAGCTGGATCATAACAAAACAAGTTTGAAAAATATCTGGCGCGAAATTAACAGCATCCTGGGCAAAGGTAAAAGGGCTGACAACCCTTGTGAAATTACCAACAGCGACGACACTCTACGAGATCCTCCTGAAATCGCTAACTCTTTTAACACACATTTCTCTAACATTGGTGCTTCATTGGCTAATAAAATCCCCAGTACTGATTCACACTTCACAGACTTTCTTCACAATCCGAACAGCTTTTCATTTTTTCTGACTCCTACTAACTTCCTCGAAGTCATTCAAATCAGCGATGATTTAAAAAGCAGCTCTAGCTGCGGATTTGATGGCATAAATTCTTCTGTGATTAAATCTGTCATTTCCTTTATTTCTCGCCCTCTTGCTTACATCTTCAACCTAACTCTCACCACTGGTTCTTTTCCTTCCAATCTGAAGGTTGCTAAAGTCATTCCTGTCATCAAAAACGGTGACAAACATAATATTAGCAATTACAGACCCATCTCGGTTCTGCCTTGCTTTTCAAAAATACTTGAGAGACTTTTCTGTAACAGACTCACTAACTTCATCTCTCATTTCCATCTCCTTTCTGACTCTCAGTACGGCTTTCGAGCAAATCACTCCACAGACATGGCGCTAACTCAATTTGTTGATAAAGTGTCCACTGCTCGCAATAATAAAATGAGTACAGTCGGTGTATTTATTGACCTATCAAAAGCATTTGACACCATTGATCACTCCATTCTCCTGGACAAACTTCGTTTCTACGGCATAAGAGGTGTTGCTCTCAAATGGCTTTCTTCGTATCTTTCGAATAGGCAACAGTTCACTTCCTTCAAAAATCACAACTCTTCTCGGCAAGAAATCAAGCATGGTGTTCCCCAGGGTTCTATTCTTGGTCCTCTTCTTTTTTTGCTGTATATCAATGATCTGCATTCTTCTTCTTCCCTTCTTTCCTTTACTTTATTTGCCGATGATACTACTATTACTTTCTCTGACTCCAACCCGGCTAATTCTTTAAACACCATGAATGCTGAACTTCTTAAAGTCTCTTCTTGGTTTAAAGCTAACAAACTTTCCCTTAACCAACACAAAACTAAATTCATGCTCTTCAGTAAATCGTCTCATCTCTTGGACGATATTCCTATTCTTCGCATCGATAATAATCCTATCCTTCAAGTTCACTCTACTAACTTTCTAGGTGTCATTATTGACGATCAACTCTCCTGGTCTGAACACATTTCTTCCATTACTAAAACCATCTCCCGCAACACCGGTGTTATGTCTAGACTTCGTGCTTTTCTTCCTCCCAAATCCTTGGTATTGCTTTACAATACCCTCATTCTTCCTTATCTTAACTATTGTAATATCGTTTGGGCACATGTTTCCAGCAACAAGCTTCGTTCGCTAATCACCACTCAAAAAAGGGCAATCAGGATTTGCACTTCTTCGCATCCCCGGGAGCACACTGCACCTCTTTTTGTCCAATTACACTCACTAGCACTTGCTGAAATTAACAAATTTCATACAGGTATTTTCATGTACAAATTCACTCACAATCTTTTACCCACTTCCTTTAGTTCATTCTTTACCTCTGTCCGTGACACCCATGAGGAAGCAGGTTGGCTTTGGGGATGAAGTTGGCTTTGAGGATGAGGATGGGGTGGGCTTTGGGATGGGATTTAGGGATGGGGTGGGCTTTTGGGATGGGGTTAGCTCTGTGGTTGGGGCAGGCTTTGAGGGTGGTGACAGGTTTTGAGGGTGGGGGCAGGCCAGATAGAACAACAAATCACACCTCCATGTGCCATTCACCTGTACATCATTCCACCTGAAAACGCTTCGTTTCTTCGGACCGCGTCTTTGGAATGGTTTAAGCGAATCTATTAAATCACAATCTTCTGTGGGTCGATTTAAAAGTGCTTATAAAAGAGCTCTCCTCTCCCAGTATCTGACATAGTTTGTTCTCATCTAGCTAGTCCGCTTAGATTCCTGTCTACTCATGTTTAGTAGTCAGCTGATGTTCTCTCTTTATATATATTACTTTACTATAATTGTTATTGTCGTTATTATCATTGTTATTATTATTATTAATATTACTATAATATTAATATTATTCTCATAATTTCTGTCTTTGTGCAACTTGTCTGTCCGTACGTTCTTGTTCCTGTTAACGTTCTGTTTGTCTGTCCATCATGCATCTCACTACAAGCCTCGGCTTCCAGATGATGCCTCCATACTTATGTTATTTTTTTGCCTTGTAATTAATGCTTCTTTGATTACTTCTTTAAATCAATGTTTTGGCTATGTACTGTTTGAAAATGTCATGAAGTATGGAAATAAATGTGAGTTTTGAATTGAATTGAATTGAATTCTATCTCTCAGTCTAATTTTCATTGATTTATTTGTATAACTGAAAAGTCTTCCCTCTAATAAAACCAAGGTATCCTCAAAAGTGACTAGCACTGTGACCTGTAGTCCTGAAGATACCTGGGTAGAGATGATGAAGAAGAAGTGCTCAGTTTTAGTGGAAGGAACACCCTGAGTTGGGAAAATCCATGTAATCAGGTAGGGACTGAAAACCCTAAGCCACATGCAAGGCTCAGCCGCGAGCTGAGGGCAACAGTAAAGGAACTACAGGGCATTTATTGCTGATCGACACCTTCAGATGTGTTAGATGAAGTGCCACAACTTTTATTTACATTTGGAAGACAATATCCATTGTTGTTTTATTGAGTTAAGTATTGCTTGTTTTAATAAAATTAGTAAAGCATTTTGATTATTCATTTTGTTTAAAACATAGACATGTGAGTTTGGTTGTTTGCATACCTGTCTTTACCTTACAGGTTTTTTTTCAGAACTTTAAGTACTTAGTGTACATGTTGTTTTCCATTACACTTCTCTATTCTTTCCCACTGTACTGGCACTATCCCAAAGCCCCCACCCCACCCGACCAAAGCCTGCCCCCACCCTCAAAACCTGTCCCCACCCTCAAAGCCTGCCCCAACCACAGAGCTAACCCCATCCCAAAAGCCCACCCCATCCCTAAATCCCATCCCAAAGCCCACCCCATCCTCATCCTCAAAGCCAACTTCATCCCCAAAGCCAACCTGCTTCCTCAAAGCCCATCCATCCCATTCCAAAAGCACACCCCATCCCCATCCCCATCCCCATCCCCAAAGCCCACTCCATCCCCAAAGCCAACCCTATCCCCAAAGCCCATCCCATCCCCAAAGCCCCCCCCCCCCCCATCCCCAGATCCAACCCCATCCCCAGATCCAACCCCATCCCCAGATCCAACCCCATCCCCAGATCCAACCTCATCCCCAGAGCCAACCCCATTCCCAAAGCCAACCCTATATCCCAAAAGCCAACCCCATCCCCAAAGCCAACCCTATAATTATATCCCAAAAGCCAACCCTATATCCCAAAAGCCAACCCCATCCCCAAAGTCAACCCCATCCCCAAAGCCAACCCCATCCTCAAAGCCAACCCTATATAATCCCAAAAGCCAACCCTATTTCCCCACCCCCAGATCCAACCCATCTCAAAAGACAACCCCAACTCCAAAGACAGCCCCATCCTCAAAGCCAGCCCCATCCTCTGTGCCATTGGAAATTGAAAAACACAGTACAAAGACTTGCTGTGCCTGAAAATGTCCTCTTTATTCTTGTTGACAATCTGCAGTTGCTGGGAATCACAACCCACTTGAGAGGGCAGGCAACTAAATGTACAAGTATAAATCCATACACTTCACTAAAATCTTTATTGATGGAGCAGAGCTAATTGACTACAATTGTCCATTCATTCATCAAGGTTTCCTTGCCCTTTATACCTTAAAATGGTTGTCTGCCAGTTAATGAACAGCAGAGCTCATTGGTGTAACATTTCACATGTAAATTTTAATGGCTTTTTGTCTTGGCTACTGCTCAATTTGTTAAGGACGGTTAGTTGATCAATCATGCAATTTTATTTGGGGGAATATTTTGCAAGCTACATTTCTGTAAACTAGCCACCTTTTTATTGGAGTGTTTCAATGGTTTACTTTAGTAAGTATTAATGTTGCGTGGCATTGGATTATTGATGGGAATTTTGCCGAGTATGAGAAATGGCTTGTACCAAACTTCATTCCTCCAAGAGTCGGCCGTTGATCATCAGCTGAGATGAAACTGGTAGAGTCTTAAAGAGCTAATACATCGGGGGGGTGGGGGGGGGGGGGGGGGGGTGACAGGGCCTCTGCATCAGCAGCCCCTCATCTTTGGAATTCTCTGCCCTCCATCATTGAGGTCATCCAGCATTTAAGCATTAAAGAGACAGTTACAAACACATCTGATGGTCATAGCATTTAATTAGGTAGTTATTTGTTTCATTGTTAGGACTTCTTGTAGGCGCCTTGAGAATTTGTAATGGATATGTCTGCCATATAAATGTAGATTATTATTATATTAGTTATTCCCATAGTGGCCAGCCATAAACTTCAGCAAGATCTGACCTATTTCCACTCGACCCAACAAGGCTCAAAGTGAACGCCTGTTTTACTTAACGTTTTCTAATGTTTCCCATGCCCATCCTTTTCTCTGATCCTTCGGGAAGTTTCCTGCAAATAAATCAATCTTTCCATGTTCTGACATGTCTGATGAACACATCTGAAAATCTACCTGATTATGGAAACCTTTTCCCTATTGTACAATATAGTTCTAAATATCAATATAGTTCCATTTATTATTATATTAGTTATTCCCATAGTGGCCAGCCATAAACTGCAGCAAGATCTGACCTATTTCGACTCGACCCAACAAGGCTAAAAGTGAACGCCTGGTTTTACTTAACGTTTTCTAATGTTTTCCATGTTCAGAGCTGTCAATTTTCTCAGATCATGCAGGAAGTTTCCTGCAAATAAATCAATCTTTCCATGTTCTGACATGTCTGTGGAACTCATCTGAAAATCTACCTGATTATGGAATCCTTTTCCCTATTGTACAATATAGTTCGAAATATCTCCCTGGTTTCCGAATAATCTACTCTGCGGCAGTAGAATAAATAGCAAGACAAGTTCTCAAAGAACAAAATCTACCTAGCGAGTAGATATACACATGGTGTTACCGCAACATCTCCCTGATTGTTGTATAATATCCATAATTGCAAGAAGCAAATGTTGGCAGTTCTGCATGTTAACATTGTATCTATATTTATACAAGATTTTGGGTTGAACAAGGAAAAATTGACTAGAGCGGGATTTGAACCAACGACCTCCGGATTGACGTGCCGGTGCTCTACCAACTGAGCTATCTAGCCCTATGATGGCGGTCTCCCTATTTTGTCAATGACGTGACAAAAATAGGGAGACCGCCATCATAGGGCTAGATAGCTCAGTTGGTAGAGCGCTGGCACGTCAATCCGGAGGTCGTTGGTTCAAATCCCGCTCTAGTCAATTTTTCCTTGTTCAACCCAAAATCATTTAAAATTTACCCAGTCAGTTTCCCTTGTGGTTTATTATTTGCTATATTTATACAGTAAGACAAATGTTTTACTGGAAAATGTTTGAAAAGTCAGCCATGTCTGGTTGAATAGTGAGGGTGCTATGGCAATGTTGGTCTTGAAATGGTAAACAAATATTTGTGTTGTACAAGAATCACTTGTAAAAACTCACCACTGCTGTTCATTGTATGCTCCCCAGGGAGTTGAGAAAGTTAGAGGACCGTTTTAAAAGTATGTCCAATGAACAGGTATGATATTATAAATCACCTTGATCCAGCTACTAGGATTTACACATCTGTTAAAACTTTATACAGGCAAGATTAACAAATTCACACACGTCTTTAAAACAGATTCAGTTTAAAAATTTTCATCTGCTCTCATTTCCATAATTATCAATACTACACACTTAAGTTCAAAGAAGAATGTTACAGATATTTCTCTCATTCTGCCCTGCTCGTTCTGCCATTTTACCAGATTTTTGACCCGGGAGCATGCGTGTGTGGGAACTTGATCTTCTTCCCTTCCCTCTTATTGTCAAGTTTATTGTCTCCAGTTTTCCTGTTTTACTATGTGTGGGACAACATGCTTCCGAGCATCAGTGATTTAGTTTACTTTTGTTGTCCCTGACCCGCATAGTATTGTTTGGTCCATTTGTTTGTTAAGTAGTTTTCTTGTGTCCTTCCCCAGATTAACTTATTATACTTGCATGCTCCCCTCATAGACTCATTTTTCATTGTTCTCTCAATTTGCCCTCACGTCATCACAATTTTTTAATTATTTACTTATTTATTTATTAAAATATTTTTTAAAATTTTGTCAAAAAATATTTATATATATATTTTTTGCTTTGTCGTTTCTGTTTTTGGGGTTCCCCCCCCCCGTTTTTGCCTTGTATTGTATTTTCTGTTCTTGTACTGCTGAGGTCGAGCATAATAATAATAACATTTTCTTTCTGAAACGCAGTCTTTGGACTTGATTTCCAATGTTGGATCAATTGGCTATACCACTTGTCACTGACAATTTTAAGATCTTTTTAGGTCTTTTAAGATCTTTCCTTTCCGTACAAGGTTGTCTCGTGTTTTTTTATGATTGTTAGATTGTTGTTACTTCTTGATGGTCTGTTACTGACTGTGACTGTACCTAGTTTCCATCATCCCCTGTGTAATCCTGCATAAAACGGCCAAAGGGAAAAAAACGTTCGATTGGCAAATGAAATGTTCAGGTTTACAAGAGAGAATCACCTACCCTCGATGGACCCTCAATTTATACCTAATTTTGTCTTATGTTCTTTGAGTTGTTATCTTGTACTCATTAATCCACGAACAAAGATATTGACAAATAATAATAATAATAATAATGATAAGCCATTTTTATATAGCGCATATCACCGTGAGGTCCCTATGCGCTGTAAAGGGAAATCAACAATAGTACAAAGTAAACAGATATGTTTTCACACGGGTTTTGAATTGTTCTGATGTCTCAACCTGTTTAACAACCTCTGGAAGACTGTTCCATAACTGAACTGCTGCATATTGGAAAGAGCGGGAACCATACGACTTGGTTTTGATAACTGGGGGAGTCAGAAGGGACTTATGTGCAGATCGCAGATTTCTAGCTGGTTTATACTCCTGAACTAAACTTTGAAGATAAACAGGGGCAATGCAATGGATACACTGATAAGTCAGAACCAAAATTTTGAAATCTATTCTAGCTCGTATTGGTAGCTAATGTAAATCCTTTAGAATGGGTGTTATGGATTCCCGAGTGCGAGTTCTGGTGACACGTCTAGCAGCGGAATTTTGTAAACGATGCAATCTAGCAATTTGAGTGTCGGGTAGTCCGTAAAGTAGACTGTTGCAAGTATCTATGCGACACATGACCAAGGAATGAACCAATTTTTCAGTAGATTTCATATCCAGATAATGTCTGATGGAGCCAATTCTGTATAGAGCAAATGAAGCAGCACGACAAACATTGCTGACAAGATTGTTTAGCCAAAGATTGGAATCAAAGAGAACTCCGAGGTTGCGAGCACTTGACACTGGGGATATGGAAGTATTGTCCAATGTGATACTAGAGATAGGTCTAACAGGTCTGTGGCGACTGGAAAAATGAATGACCTCGGTAGACCATCAACACAGGGCTAGATGCTCAGTTGGTAGAGCGCCGGCACGTTAAACCGGAGGTTGTTGGTTCAAACCCTGCTCTAGTAAATTTTTCAATGTTCAACCCTAAAGTCATGAATCTTTTTTATTATTGGTTTATGTACAAACAGAAATAAAGCCAATCAGGTATTATGACCTCTAGCTAGCACTTGAAAGGTAGGAATATAGATTATAAAGAAAAGGTATTCAAATTGAGAAATTGTTTTAAGATTTAACACAATATTTTGTTGGGGGGGGGGGAGTAGGGTCAAAAGAAAGATACAATAAAGGTTTCTTGGGAATGATTTAGCTGAATAGTGTCTACTTGCTGAGAAAACAGCAACAAACTTTCATTGTATTTTCATCAAGGACGTTGAATCCATCCATATTTAGCGACTTGACAGTGGGTACCAACCGCATCTCTGGCCGCAGCATTCACAAACGGATGCCGTGGAAATTTGAAGCTCTTTTTTTGTGGTGGCATCCGTTCCATGATTGTTAAATACCTCGGTGGAAAAGCTCTCTCCCGACTTATTCAGAGAAAGGAAAAAAAAATCTCAAATTTCAAAAAGGGGAAACATTTCACCCCTTTTTGTGTGTATGCTTCACAATTGTGTTTCACGAATTTGAAAACTGACTTTAACAAATAGAATCACTTGAATTATCTGACTCAGTATCAAATTGCCAGTAAACATCTATCCAGTGAGCACCCTGCAGTAATATTGATTTGTTTCCCCCCCCCCCCCCCCACCAGATCATATTTTGTTGAAACGCCCAATGATACAATAAATCATGGGGAGCATAAATGGGGGTCTTCCCAGTGTGTTCATTGCCTGCTCCAAGCCAACACTCACAAACGCTGCAAGTCAATCTCCCAGGGGGTTGAAATTTATCAGTTTGTGTCATCAGATGTCATAAAGGTTTAGTTTCTAGCTCACTCATCCTCCTTCTGTGACCAAACTGGAAAGAGTTTGGAATAAAAAAAGGAACCTATCCCTTTTAGTAAAAAGAGGTTCATATTTATGAAGGACACAATGATAGTTTTTTATCAGTTCGATACAATAGTGATTTTATGCAGTTGGTAGTTCAACTGCTTTGGTCGTTAGAGACAGTGTTTCTATGATGCCGTATTATGTTCAGTGTGTGTCAGCCCTACTTCCTTAAGCCCTGTTTTTGATTTAACATCTAACATCAATGCTTACTTATTGTTTACCGTACTGGCAAGAGAAGTTTTTGCAATTAGAAACTATAGTATTTTGTGAGGTCAAACCCATTGCGAACAAGCCTTCTTGCATTCTTTTCATCCTTGTGAACAGAAAATGAAGAAAAAAAACAAAAAAACAAAAAGAACTTTTGTGAAATTGACACGCCCGGCAGACATTTTGTAATATGAGTCACTGACTTGCCTTTTATCATATTGGCCCCAGGCAGTTATTTTGTGGTATAAGCCTTAAGCTGTCTATTGTGATATATTGGCCTTTATCATTCCATTTGTCAACTTTGTTATAATGGACTGTTTGCTGATGATATTGGCCCTTTACAAGCTCTCTTAAATTGGCTCTTGACATTACCTTTTGCCCCTTGTCTATTGTATTATATTGGCCTTCATCATTCCATTTGTCAAATTTGTTATATTGGACTGTTTGCTGATGATATTGGCCCTTTACAAGCTCTCTTAAATTGGCATTTGACATTACCTTTTGCCACTTGTCTATTGTATTATATTGGCCTTCATCATTCCATTTGTCAAATTTGTTATTGGACTGTTTGCTGATGATATTGGCCCTTTACAAGCTCTCTTAAATTGGCTCTTGACATTACCTTTTGCCCCTTGTCTATTGTATTATATTGGCCTTCATCATTCCATTTGTCAAATTTGTTATATTGGACTGTTTGCTGATGATATTGGCCCTTTACAAGCTCTCTTAAATTGGCATTTGACATTACCTATTGCCCCTTTTGACCACTTGATATTTGCATTACAATTCATGTTGTATTGGCCCTCAAAAAAAGGCCTTGTGTAAACAGTGGCCCCGAATCATCATTTGGCATTGAACCCTGGCAGGTCTTTTGTAACCCATGTTGGTGACATTTGTTTTCTTTTCGTTTGACCTTCTGTGATATTGACCCTGACATCATCCAGTAGGCCTTTTGTAAATGATGATATTGGACCTCTAAGACCCTCTTGTTATATTGGCCCCCTTAGACCTTTGTTAGGATTCTTCTCGAGGAACAAAGGTACTCTGCAATCAAAACTGCTCCCCCCCAAAAAAACAGCAAAACAAAAAAATCTTGGAAATGAAATCTCCAAACCTTGAATTAGCAGCGTCGTTATTAAAGACCAGCTTGAACGAAAACGGCAACAAGTGATCTTTGCTGAAATTCATTTAAAATATGTTCAATCAATGGAAATTGATTTCACATGAGAGTAAACAAATTTTAGTTGTAAACAATTAGTCATGGTGAAAATCCTTCTCTGGTGTTTTTCAGAAAGATTAGTGAAAAGCACTGTGACGTCATCACTCATGTTACGTCATTTGTTTTGTAAAGCTGCAATAATGCAATAACAAAGCATCATCCTATAAATGACATCGTCAGATTGTCATTTCGATGCCTGCCTTCAATGGCCGGAGTGTAGCCAGTTTTTCAAAACTTTGAGGACCTAGTTTTTTCTATCGATAATTACAAAAACTTCAGAACAGTAGAAATATCAATATTAAAATTCATTGATAAACAAACACATTGTACACAAGTTTAAATAGCATTCCTGTTAATAGTTTCATCACCCAAAGTAGCTGTTTAAACTAAATTGAAACCCTAAATTTTGAGGTACATGTAACAAACACGTTGTCTTATCTTCCAATTGACAGTCCTGAAATGAATATTCTGACAGGCAAAACACTTGTCAACTGCCCGTGTCAACAAACCATGAGGTTTCCACAGCTGGTCCATTTGCATTTAAACCAATCAGAAGAAGAACCACTGATTGAAATACATTGACCCCCCCCCCCCCCCCCCCCCCCTCAAAAGGATCCACTGATGAGGTGTTTATGAATGATGTATCAAGGTCATTCACCTGATCCATCTATAAGATATGTACATAACATGGTCATCTAATCTTAACCATATTCAGAGTGTCTGTCAAGGGGAAACTTTGCTGTCCAATCCCCATGACATGTCACGCTGTGGGGAGGGCCTTTGACAACACATCTAGCATGAATCAAAGTTGTCGACTACTTACAATCAATTCACTCTATGAGCGGACTGGGACAGCTTGACCGATTTTATTGGGTTTTTCAAAATAGCTATCATCCAACAACTGGCTGTCTACACCAGTGTCCCTACTCTCCAGAAGCTGCAATCCCAGCCAAAATGCTTGGGCCACCCATTCGCAACATGATAATAAACAGTCCGTCCCCCCTTCCCACGTGCAATAAACATTCCCTCCCCCGTCCCCCCGCAGACCGCGCAATGGGAGCGCAGACTGCGCAATGAGAGCCAACATTGAAAGGGGGCACGGGGGCCGTGGTGCAGGGGCCCAACGAGATATGGCCTGGATTGTAGGCTCATATAGCAGTTGAAGGCAGGGTATACCTTTAGTAATTACAAAAAAATATATAAAAATGACCATAACAACTTATTGGTAAGAAGCACTGCAGCTGTTGATGTTATAAAACATTGGTAGAAACAACCCCTATTTGAAGTACATGTAATGTAGTTTTAGAGAAAGAAATAATTGTTCACCGAAAGTTTGAATCTGAGAAAGGCTTGCAACGGTTTTACAAGGTGCAAACTTTTATAATGCAGACTACCATGTCAGAAACACTTGGGCAAACTCCTTCTTTTAATGATAAGTGTACTGGGTTCTTTTATGTGAAACATACAACCAAGGGACCTATAGCTTTATGTCCCATCGGAAGAACGAAGCAATAATGGTTAAGTGTCTTGCTTAAGGGAAACAAGTGTCAAGAACGGGACTCGAACCCACACTCTGCTGATCAGAAACACCAGAGCTTGAGTCCGGTGCGCTTGACCTCTCGGCTAGACATGCCATGTGTAGGGTGTCATGGCCGAGTGGCTTAGAGCATCGGATTCAAGTTCTGGTGGTTGGGTCATCGGGATGTGGGTTCGAGTCCCGGTCATGACGCTTGTGTCCTTGAGCAAGACACTTAGCTATAATTGCTTCTCTGTTTTTGCAAAAATTGCAGAAAATTGTATTACTGAATGGATTCTGAACGACATTCAAGGCAGAATAGACATTTGTCAATTTGGTAATGTGAAAGGCGTTTCAACCAGTCACTACTTGGTTGATTTGACTCATTTTTTAATTAAAGGGTCAGAGGACAGCCACAATATTGGTACAGTTGTGCTTACAGACTTTTCCAAAGCATTTGATCTTGTTGAGCACAATCTACTTATTGAGAAAATTATTCAGCTTGGTGTCCGTGGCTGCATTGTACCATGGATTTGTGATTTTCTTTTTAACAGAAGCCAGTATGTCAGATTTAATAACGTAAACTCCGACTATTTGGAGCTCAATGGTGGAACACTTAAAAAATTTGTTTTTTCTTCTAAAGAACTAGGTATTGTATATAAAGGCTATGTCAGACCAATTCTGGAATATGCCGATGTAGTATGGCACTCGGGTATCACTACCAACCAATCAAAACAGATCGAACGAGTTCAAAAACGGGTTTGTAAAATGATTCAGGGTAACAATTACACTTCCTACACAGAATCTCTTAAAGCATGTGAACTTGACTCTCTGTCTGCCAGGAGAAGTGAGCACTGTGTTAAATTCGCCCAAGACATTACCCATAATATCTGTACACAATCCCTTATTCCACCTACTAGGCAAGAGATTCATGGCAAAACCCTTAGCAACAGTCACCAGCTCTCTTTACTGCCTACTAGAACTAAACGTTTTTATAACAGCCCCATCCCATTTTATACCAGATTTTTAAACAAATGATTCTGATGTTTTGGGTCCTGGTACTTTGTAATGTTTTTATTGCCTTTGCTTCATTATTGTATGTTTTGTTTTGTGTTTTTGTATTTTTATAAATATAAAAAAAAAAATTTCACTACATGTATCTTGTTTAAAAAATCTATTCATATATTTCTATTAACTTCTTTTGTACCTTTTTAAAAATTTGTAAGAACACATCCAATTTGGCCTGTGGGCTACGATTTGTGTTTTGTTTTTAATAAAATATCAAAATATCAATATCTTCACCCAGGGTTATAAATGGGTACCTGCAAGGGTAGAGGTTGAAATTGTGTTTGAAAAAGCCTTCGGAGCGCCACGGCAGCCCAGGGCAGTATACTCCCCAGGGAGCTGAGAAAGATTAAAGGAATGTTATTGGCCCAATGACCAGGGCACTAATGTAAAGCGCATTGATGCGTTATTGTGAAATGCGCTATATAAGAACTAGTTATCATTATTATTTATTATTTAATCAAATCAAGGAGATTGAGAATGGACTTAAAGGGTCTGTATACGTTTGGTAATCACTCTTAAAATTAATGGCAATAAAAAACCTATTGGTCAGAAGCCTACAGCAGCTTACGATAGTATAAAGCATTTTGAGAAACATTTCACTTCGAAGTAATGTTGTTATGTACAAAAGATTCATTCATCCATTCATTCATTTTGATTAAAAAAACAACTGGCAGCACAAAGCTGAATTATGTGGCATTACAAGGTAAAAATATTGTTAAAAATTACACAGAAAAAACCACAAAAAATAGCACCACCGCAGTACGGGGGTACATAAATACATTTTAACAAAGACGACAATAAATAGAAATATAAATTTGATAAATCAATGAAAGGCATAAAAAGCACAGGGTGTTGTGGGAACCCTCTTACACATTGAAACCCCACTATGAAATAAACCACCTAAAAAACAGGGTTCCCTTGCACTTAAAAACTGAACAGCCCTAAAAATACATTTTATAAAAGATGACCATAAATATAGGAATAAAAATTTGATAAAACATTGAGAAGACATTACAAAAATGCACAGGATATCGTGGGAGCCCTCCTTTACATTGAAGCCTCACTATGAGAAAAACCATGTTAGAAACCGGGGTCCTTGCATTGAAATTAAAAACCGAACAGCCCTATCACACATAGATTACATAAAAAAATAGAAGCTCCAGATAGCAGATTTTATGCCCCAAAGTTTGAATCTGAGAATTGTTTCTGTCAGAAGTGCTTCTCAGATTATTCTTCCTGTGTGGACATTCGCTCCTGACTTTCGGCGATATCTCAAAAATGCAACTACCTTTCGAAATGGAAATTTTCACAGGTTAGTTTTATTGTATATATAGGATTAAAACAAAGGAACGCTTCCAAAAACCAACGGTATACGTTGCCTTCAATCTATAAACTAGTCTTTCTAAACTCAGAAATGTATTTTTTGTTTTGTTTACCCTGTGATATGTATGATACCTTTAACTATGATAACCAAATTTAATTCTAGGGACCGATGTCACAGAGAGCTAAGACTAATACTAAGCTGTGTATCAATCTTAATGGCTAAGCAAAGTGTGATGTCACAATACCAATCGCTATGGTGATACTGACAACTCAGTTTTTTAAAGATGAATTGTGAAATTGAACACCTGAAATTTACAAAGCACCAAGATTGTTAATGTTTACCATAGTGATTTGTATTGTGACATCACACTTTGCTTAGCAACTAAGATTGAAACACGGTTAAGGTTGATCTTAGCTGTTTTTGAAATCAGCCCTTGAATTGTTTCATACTGTTATATTGTCAAGACACTATAAGTGTGGTCACAATTACATCTCTGGTATGGTAGAAAGTTTTAATTTTGATCCCAACCAATCAAATATACTCCAGCAAGAGTTAATTATGTCGTTGAGTCGTTTCCCCTCGAGGGGTGTAGAGATCTGAGTGTGCACACAGCAAAGATGGAATAAAAGAACTTCCGATGGCTAAATTGCTTCTGGAAGTTTTTTTTATATTTCATCTGAGACTATTTTTGTTTAACAGGAGGGAAATGTGATCTCGCTCGCGCCAGTGTTTTGCAGTAACCAAAGCGCTGTCAGCTCCTCCTTACACTTTAGGAAGTGCTTACCGCCTATTCAAACCTAAGCAATCCAATCCAACCGGAGTTAAACAATGAGAAATAAGCCCCTCTCTCCTTTTGGTAGCTTCATCAATACTGCAGTTGCCAGAATAGAAACCCTTACTGTCAAGAAACTCATGACCTAATTTCCCGCTTTTTTCAAGACTCGAAAGAGAGCAGCGCTTTAGTCTTATTTTAGGTCATACACAAAGAAGCAGCTGTACAAAGAGAAGTTTGAGCGATTGTCATACATGTCACTCATAACTAAACAACAAGCCACCAAGGAGCGATTTGTGACAGTACAGAGTCTTGATGAAGAGTAGTGGAAGCTGCATGATAGGGTGTCATGGCCAAGGGGTTTAGAGCATCAAATTCAAGTTCTGGTGGTTAAGTCATCAGAGTGTGGGTTCGAATCCCGGTCATGACACTTGTGTTCTTGAGCAAGATGCTTTACTATAATTGCTTCTCTTCACCCAGGAGTATAAATGGGTAGCTGTGAGGGTAGAAGTTGATATTGTGTATGAAAAAGCTTCGGAGCGCCACGGCAGCTCGGGGCTGTATACTCCCCAGGGAGCTGAGAAAGATTAAAGGAATGTTATTGGCCCAATGACTAGGGCACTAATTTAAAGCACGTTGATACATTATTGTAAAATGCGCTATATAAGAACTAGTTATTATTGTTATTAATATAGGCTTATTGGCGTTCAGTCCCTCAGAGCCATTTCTGGGTGGGTTTTTTTGGGTGCAAGACCTAGTGGATGATTTCATGGCGACTTGCATTACATTAACCGCATGAACAAGCCTGGTCTTAAACGGGGGCCATGGAGGCCACGGCCCTCTATTGCCCTGTTCTTGGCCTTGGTTTTCTCCTTCAAAAGTTTCCCATAGACTTTAGGAATTTCCAATTGATGTGCCCTTTGCTAAGTGGAAATTGGCCCTGCTGTCTCAAAGATGATATCCGAGGCCTGCATGAATGATTATCATGTTGTTGACAATTTTTATTGAACCCAAGAAGTCATTTCTAATGCACGTGGGCAGCTTGGTCAATGTCAAAGACCTGTGGCGTGTCATGGCCGAGGGTGAGGGTTTTTGGTGAGCTAGAAATCTTAAAGGGATCATGGAACATGAGTTTGAAAAGAGTTCATTTAACAGCGCTTGAAGTACACACTGGACTGGCCGGAGAACTGGCCGGAGTCCAGTAATGTTAGCATTGGGCCACAACCAAACAAGTCCTGCAGTCTAGTGTTTTTTCCATGGGCCAGTAACCCCACAACCAAACAAGTCCTGCAGTCTAGTGTTTTTTCCATGGGCCAGTAACCCCACAACCAAACAAGTCCTGCAGTCTAGTGTTTTTTCCATGGGCCAGTAACCCCACAACCAAACAAGTCCTGCAGTCTAGTGTTTTTTCCATGGGCCAGTAACCCCACAACCAAACAAGTCCTGCAGTCTAGTGTTTTTTCCATGGGCCAGTAACCCCACAACCAAACAAGTCCTGCAGTCTAGTGTTTTTTCCATGGGCCAGTAACCCCACAACCAAACAAGTCCTGCAGTCTAGTGTTTTTTCCATGGGCCAGTAACCCCACAACCAAACAAGTCCTGCAGTCTAGTGTTTTTTCCATGGGCCAGTAACCCCACAACCAAACAAGTCCTACAGTCTAGTGTTTTTCCATGGGCCAGTAATCCTACAACCGAACAAGTTCTGCATTCTGGTGTTTTTGCCATTTGTGCCCTTGAGCAAGCCTCTTTAAAACCATAATTGCTCTGTAAAAAGTTGGGAAGGTAGTGCATTCTGCTCTACCAGCCAGGCTCCTAGTGGATGATACCCATGCCTACATCCTTACGGTCTGTGAAGGGGGTAACGCTGTTTCAGCCCCAGGAGTAGGTGGCAACGTGTCCCTGGTGACAGTTGATTTGGGTCAATAGCCCAAATCAGTGAAGTGTAGCCCCATCTTGACTCTGTTTCATCCCCAGGATTTTTTGTGGGCGTCTGGAGCATTTGTAATGGATATGTCTGTCATATAAATGTACCTTATTATTATAGTATTATTATTATTGGTGTAAGTTAAAAAGAAAATAGCAACTTTATCCTGATGCAATGGGTGCGTTCGATTAGCTTCCCCGGGTCGACCCCGGTCTGCTCATCCGGGTGAGCCCCTAACCATGAGCTAATCGAACGCCAACTTTCCCCAGCATTCACACCGATGCATCTTGGGACAGCCGACCGGAAGTACTTCCATTTTGTGCCGTATGTCCGATACTTTCCGTGGATTCACGAAAACATCGTAAAATAATTATTCTCAAGGTAAAACTGCAACGTTAAACAATTTGTACAACCCCACAGTGATACAAAGGTACCCGGCTTCGAATAAAAAATACTTATTGCTTACAAAAACGCTGTTGTAATGGCGAAAATGTGTGTCAAACTTCCTAAAATGTCCCGCTGAATTACAAACAAAATGGTGGCCATTGAGAAAGTTTTTCGCCGTGACGTCATGAACCAGGGGCAGCCCCAAGTGACCCGCTCCACAAGCAGGGCACTTGGGGCTGACCCGGGTGAGCCCCGCGAATGACGTCAAAGCTATTCGAACGCACCGGGGGAAGACCAGGGTCGACCCGGGGAAGCTAATCGAACGCACCCATAAATTACACTCTATCACTGGTAACCAACCTTATGCTTTTGGGTTGTGAGTACCAAGCAGTTTTGACAGATTTTCCCAATTGGTTATTGCGTTAACTTGGCAAAGGTAATAGATATGTAACCAGCACAATAATGGTATAATTTGGCTTCATAGTAAGTGATCATTCCAACATTTTGAGCCATTCGTAAGGGAGCATTTGTTAAAATTGAATTTGACTTTAGCACTAATCTAATCATACAGCAAGCCTGCCAATAAATCAGAGTCTATTTTAAGATTTGGCTTTATGAAATATCAAAATAATCCAAGGGAATTTGATTATGATTTAGATTCAAGTTTCAATCAGAGGTATGTTATTAGTCACATTCTTCATGTTGATGTTCAAACAATTTAGAAAGTAACAGTTCGTAGTATTTGAAGCTTTAGTTGATATTATAGAGATGCAACAACAGCAAGCCAAACAGAAAATATGTAATTTATTTGAAGCCAAAAATAAAGCTTCAAAATCCGTCTCCAAATTTGTTGAACTGCTTTAAGCACAAACAAACTAGCAAAGCACAAAACTACTGTGCTCAGCAGAAATTGGTTACCAGCCAAAATACTGTGTCATATCGTCACGCGTACCAGGAAGTGACCTATCCGTCAATTTTTTTTTTTTTTTTGCAAATCGGGTTTTATACAAATTATTAATATACTCATTACTGTTAACATTTTCAGCAAGTTTGAATACCTAATACTTAATAGTTTCGTAATTACGTTAATTAGTAAGTGTCACTAGATTTGCCGTTATGATTTCCACGAAGTGACCTATCTCGATGCGCCACTTCACCAATGATATACAAAGCGTTACGACACAGTTCAGCGCGCGTGTGTGACATTTCGCATTTTCACGAAGTGACCTATCTGGAAGCGTAGTATTTTCACGAAGTGACCTATCGCGATTGGTCTCAATATGCAATGTGTTTGTACATAACGCTCTGCGGGCAATACTCGCTTTTCATTTTCACGTAGTGACATATGTATTTAGGACTTTATTACTAATTAAAATAGTTGCAAGAATGAAAACACTCTGACAGTTATGCACGAATAAAGTATTCAGCTTTATTTTTGTCTTAAAAAATAAAACAAGCATATTAAGTATACCCTGAAGCAGCAGTTTGAAAAATAGTGCAACTTCAATCGCGATTTTTCTCCAAACACATTTTTGGGGGCTGTGAACAAGATAGGTCACTTCGTGGTACGCATGATGATATGTACCATCTCTGACAGGTTTCCTGCTCCTTTTTTTGCTGAGCTGGAGCTGTAGGGGGGGAGGGCACTGCCACTAATTGGCACACTCCTCAAAATGTTAACCAATCCCAGAACCCTGTTCATACCTTCAAATTTACAATTTGATTTATCTCACCCAGCAGGCAGTGTATTCCTTGACCTTTGATTGTAAAACAAAAGTCATGTTGCATTGCAATTAGTTCCAGCTGTTTGAACAGGTTCGTTGGCAGTTGTCCAAATTAATGATAATATCTCAGGCCTTTAACTTTGCTCTTGAAGGGGTATATCTATGAGGAAAATGTAAATTTGTATTGGAACTTTGCAAAGGGCACTACAGTAAAAGCACAGGGCACCACGGAAATTGCTGTGGGTGCCTTGGGTTAATTCAAGGCCTGATATCTCACTGGCGGCACTTCACAAAACATACCCTGTGAATCAATAAGTAGTTGAATAAATCCCTAATTGCATCATTTGGTGCTACTCTGTTCTGTCAACATTGACTTTGTAAAACCATATTTTTTACCTGCCCATCAAGGAGTAGTTGAATTAGTCACAAATTGCATCATTTTGTGCTTCTCTATTTTGTCAACATTGACGTTGTAAAACCATATTTTATGTGCCCATCAACAAGTTGTTGAATTAGCTACAAATTACATCATTTTGTGCTTCTCTATTTTGTCAACATTGACATTGTAAAACCATATTTTTATGTGCCCATCAACAAGTTGAATTAGCTACAAATTACATCATTTTGTGCTACTCTGTTCTGTCAACATTGATGTTGAAAAACCATAATAATATGAAAGTTGTGACCTTTCAAACAAACAAACAAACAAACAAACAAATAAATTGTTGAATTAGCCACAAATTACATCATTTTCTGCTACTCTGTTCTGTCAACATTGATCTTGAAAAACCATAATACTATGAAAGTTGTGACCTTTCAAACAAACACCCCAACAAACACCCCAACAACCCAACAAACAACCCAACAAACAAACAAACAAACAACCCAATGAAAGAGCAAAGCTTCTCCAAGAATGGTCAGCATTCAACCACTTTCCAAGTATGACTTATAGGATCATCACTAGTGGTGTAACTATACAATTTAATTTTGATTGGCAGGCAAGGGCAATAATAAGGGGGGGGGGGGTGTGGGCTCTATACTATACTTTACCAATTATTTACAATGTTGATAAGCTGATGTACTATACATTCATGCATTATGGAGCTGATGATCTTGGCTAAACATGTAACATTCATGAGTAAGCACTAAATAACTCATGGGACCCAATTTCATAGAGCTGCTCAAGCAGAAAATATTGCTTAACAGTTTTTTGCTAAGCAGAAATGAGCAGGATACCATTCACAAATTGTACATGTGATATGGTGGTATGGCTGGTAACCCTATTCCGGTAAGCATAATTTTGTTGTGCTTAGCTGCTTTTCAGCTCAATGAAATTGGGCCACTGGCAATAGCAATTTAAAATGCCAACTTTGGCTTTGTTGTCAAACCAGAACTATGCAATACAAGTTGTGACCTTTGTTTTTAAATGATTTAGAGTTGAACAAAGAAACATTGACTAGAGCGGGATTTGAACCAACGACCTTCTGATTAACGTGCCGGCGCTCTACCAACTGAGCTATCTAGCCCTATGTTTGCGGTCTCCATATTTTGTCAATATCTTTGTTGGGGGTGGAGTGCCAATCAGAAGCCATTCAACTGTTAACTGCCATGTAGCCAGGGATCGTATCCAAGTACACGATACAACCTGGGAAGTGGCAGCTTTGTTTTTAAGCAACTTTGAAAGAGAACTGTATACCCAAGGAGATAATAAACAAGCACTGCACAATTTTTCCAAGTTTCAGCTTTCCTTTTTGGGTTGACACAATACATGCGCTGCACATTAAAACATTTTGCCAGGTCAATATTTTCCATAAACAAGTGCAACTAGATATTCTTTGACCATACACACTTGTCACATTGTCACATTTTACAATACATGCACGGCATGTGGTGTTTTTAAACAGCGTTCACAGAAGGATAAAAGAAGAACCCTCCAGTTCCACAGTCCAAAGTCATTACAAAGCTTTTGCAAAGTATTCTTGGGAATATGTAATAAATTCCCCTTGGCGTGAGGTTGTTGACACGCTCTGTGAATTATTCAACAGCAGATGGGTATCAACTTCTGCTGTTTGGCTAATATCTCTATCGCTTCTTCTTTAAAATTCCCAATCGTTGCTACTTGAGGCACCCTTTGTTTTGTCGTTGCTTTGGGGATCAATTGCCATCAACGGAGAGGGACTTAGTGATCTAAGAGCCCCTAAAATGAGTTGTGAATTTGGTTGGTCTGAGTGTGTGTAGTTTTGATTATTAAGTACATATTGAAGAAAAGCTGGGTTCTTGCAACGATTCATAATCTTTGGGGCATTCTGAACCCAAATTTTGCGAGTTTGGCGTGAGCCACTGAGTTGAAAGGAGGTCGTCGGTATGTGTTTTGCTTGGCGTTTATCTTTGGTTTTAAAAGCCCTATTGTGTAATCTAGGGGCATTCTCAATAGTTTTATCTGTATCACTTATGTGAATGTGATCTGAATATCACATAAATATTTCTAACATATTTTAATTTTTTATTGTTTGCTTATCACCTGCAATTCATGCACAATTTGCAAGTATCAGCATGCTATGCAAGCTTTTGCAATAGGCTAATGTTTCGGCAGGTTTTGAAAACAGAGAACATGCACTGATGTTAAACTGCATTTGTGGATGTGTACAGCTAGTTTGTTCCATTTGTATTAACTGGATGTGTGAGAATATATAAAACACAATGGATTGTGGGTTCAAATCCCACCTGTGGAGGATGTGGAGTTTTCCACAAATGTCAAAGAACTGCGACTATTCAGTGTTGATCAAAAAGTTGAAGTAGGTAGCCAGTTCTACCAAATCACAATCCCTCCCACCACTGACATCTTTTTCCTTCAGCGAGAGATAATATTTATTGAAACAGTTTCTGAATATTGATTAACACTTGCCAGGGGTAGATTTCAGGCCCCCCCCCCCCAAAAAAAAATATAAAAATTGTGACATCCAGCGTTGAAATCTCCACCAATCTTATTTGTTGAAGTAAGCACTCCCTCACCCCTCACCCCACCCCATGTCCCATTACAGCAAACAGACTACTCTTGTTGTATCGTAGCTTCTTCACTACAGGGCCTCCATCAAACTGAAGTATGTTTTAAAAAGCAACGTCAACTCATGTTATTCCATTTTCAATAACGTAACAGACCCCCCCCCCCCCCCCCCCCCCCTTCACCGGCCACCTCCTGAGAGACCACTTTTCCCACCTTTCTCTTTCAGACGACTACATGAATATTTTCTTGTCTCTATTGATTTCAACACCAAAAAAATAAAGCTGTCGCCTTTAGCGTAAACCTGTACGTTAGGTTTTTATTCAATTTTACCTTTGTACGTATTTCGGCAGCCTTGGTGACCAACAAGAACTTGAAAAAACAATGTGCAGAAAATGGAATTCCGTCGCTTTTTATTGATTTTCAGAGTGTTAGTTTAAGATAAGGAACCCCACTTAGCGTTTCTACATAAATATTATTACAGGGGTAGTCGTCACTTATCTTCTTATAATACGTTTCTCATTGAAAGCGTACCCGTGTCTCGGAAGTTTAAGAGCAAGTGATCATGTCACGTATTATGTCAATTTGTTTTTATTAATATTCAATGCCTACTACTTATTATACAGACTTTTTTGTATGGATTTTTTTAGTAGGAAATCCCCAAACAAAACAACTTGTTTTAATGTTTAATGATCATGATAATAATTTGATTTATGATTCCCCAAGTTATGAAAGGATAAACAAGAGTTGTTATAGGGAGGGTATGCCTTCGGTAATTACTCCAAACGTTAATTTCCATCAAAACTTACTTGATAAGAAGTATGGCAGCTGTTGATAAAGTATAACATTTTGAGAAACAATTCGCTTCAAAGGGAAAGTGGTTTTCGAGTGAGGGATTCATAAAAAAAAAAATTATCTGAGAAACGTTTAAACGCTTCTCGGATTGTATGTTCCAATTACGGGTTATTCTTCCAGTGCGAACATAATTTCCAGATTTTTTGTGATATCTCAAAAACGATACCACCTTTTAAAAATCAAGTTTTCACAGGTTAGTTTTATTGTATATACCTACATTTACATAGGATTAAAACAATTGAACGAATCCCAAAACCACAGATATACTTTGCCTTTTAAGAATGTTTTATGAAATGAATCAAACTAATTTATTTGTTATCCCAGGGGAAAAAACCACCCTAAAAAACAAAAAAGCTTTTTGCAAACTGCTTACTTTAAATACAAAAATCTGTAATGACCTGGGGTTGTGACCCTAACAGACTCTTTCCCAAAGGCTTAATGCGCTAAGGGACCTCACGGTGATATGCGCTATATAAAAATGGCTTATTATTATTATTATTATTATTTACCTTACCTACAGGTATGTACTCGGCAATCTCAAAGCAAAACAAATTGCTGATTTTGTTTTTATAAATTAACACTTTTGTGGAAGACCTTTGAGAAAGACTCTGCTCTGGGCAAAACACGAGGCCATAACCGTTTTTTGTTTTTTTCTTCATTTTCATATCCTCCTGTACAATCATTATCTAAAGATGCTTTCACAGTGATCCCAAATAAATTGCCAATTTAGTTTCATTGTACAATTATAAAAAGTAACTGAAATTAATTTTAAACAAGTGATGATTTTTAAGAATGATTTTTGAGATTAAGCAACCATTTTATGAGCACTTTTAAAAGGATGCAGGGTTAATGTGACAGCACATAACCTGTCAGATCATTGTACATTTTTATGGAGCACGGAAATTTGCTAAGCACAGAAAATCCTGCTTAGTGGAAACATGTAACCAGCCAAAATGTCATGAAGTTTAAATTGTCACGACTAGTACACCGGTAATTTCCTGCTTAGCAAGGGAATTTGCCAAGCAGGGTTACCAGCTTAACAGCTTTATTAAAGTAGACCCAGGCCATAAAAAACTAGAGTGAACCCATTCTCATAATGATAATTGCCTATACAGTTCTTTTAACCTGGGGCTTAATGACCCATCCCAAGGAAATGCCAATTAATGGTTAAGTGTCTGTGGGCATGTTCACATGAGTAGCTAACTTAGCTGCTAAAAATTCGCAGCAGGGGATCCATCGAGAAACGGACTTAGCTAAAAAGTACCTAATTGCGTTCACACGAGGCTTCGCCGTTAGCCAGCACAGCAGAGTGTGTCGGCTTCCGGTAGTTTTCTTGCCACTCCATGCTGTCACTAGTGTCAGTAGTTTGTTGAACAAATTTACATGTTGGCTTGAAGAATATCTTATAAACATAATACTCATGTACAGTTTCATTTTTCTGTAATAAGTTCACAGCGACTCTACTTTTTAAATTTGCAGCGATTCGGAATAAGAAATGATTTTGTTTTGGTCTGTTCTTGTCACTAACACTGCGTCATCAGCTAAGTTGAGTGCTACAACTTCATTCCCAATAGTGCGCGATGTCAACGTGCCACAGCACGTTGCTTGCTTGTCTATGGGAAGGAGGTTGACCACTTCACGTGCGTTGCCAGCTAGCTGGCCGTAAAAACGTTTTTGGATTGTTCAGATAATATGTTTACAAAAATGATCCCAACAATCGCAGATTCTTTGGTCTTTTATTCTCTTTCTGTGTTATGAGTATGACTAAGCTGTCATAAGGAATATAGATGATGTCAACTTAGCTGTAAAACTTTCGGCGGAAACTGACAAGAAAAATGTATAGGCCTACGTGCAACTCCACCAGGAGAAAAAATACACGGCGTCGTACGTCATATTGAAATCATGTTAACTACGCAGCTAAGGTCAGTTACGTTCACACCAGAGAAAATACTGCTAAAATTCCTCAATCTGCGGTAAAAGTATCAAGTTTCACTGCTAAGTTGAGTTAGCAGCGGAAATTTTCACTGCTAACTTTTTGACTTAACAGCGAAGTTAGCAGCGAAGTTAGCAGCGAAGTTAGCAACTCGTGTGAACGTACCCTTTCTCAAGAACTCATGTGTAATCAGAAATCCCATTGTAAAAAGCTAGACTTTAAAGGCACTGGACATGTTTGCTAATTATATCACCCAACGAAAAGCATGCACTTAAAATACAAAATAATATCAATATCTGAGTGTGTCCTCTGAGATTGTAGCAGTGTCAATAGACCTCTATGCTTTCAGTTATAGTAGTCTCATTGTTCTAAGTCAGGACAATAGTGCCAAGTGTGTATGGGTCTTCACATTCCACTGTGATGACAGAGAGTGCCAGGCACTGGTCAAACGGGTACCCAAATATGGGGCAACCTCTTCCAACTCATTTGTTTAGTACAACCCCTTTCTTTAAACCATCCAAACATATTCGTTTATTGTATAATTATTCAAATGTATTCTTAATGAGGTGTAAAACAAGTCCTAATACGGTTATACTTGCTGCAACAAGTAGTCTTGGGTTTTACAATAAATACCGGGTGAAAGTCAGAGAGTAGGCAGTGAGAGCCTCCACCAGCATCGAGTAAATAAACGTTTCAACTACCAACAACTGTGTGTTACTTTGTGTTCTTCTGTAGCGTATAATCAAGCTGGTTATATTTTTTAAACCGTCGGTCAGCTTCCAAATCAATTTAACATTAAAAATCAAATGTCTACAATCATGGGAACTTCCATACATTAGCCTTTTAGAGATATGGCTGACACTATAACAACGAGTGCACTGTTTAGTTTTGGTGTACACAGACAATTTTACCCAAACCTGATTGTCTCGTATTGTTTTCACCTTATCTTAAAACAACTATTGTTGTTCCTCCTGCTTTGAAATAACAATGTTCCATACAGAATATTGAGTTTAAACTTCTTATTTATACTATTACACTAAGCGTACACAACGTATGCTTTTAACAATCGCCAAAGAGAAAACAAAAATATCCATTGATATATAACCATTGATATAACACTTCAAAACTCACGTTAATTATTTTACAATCATAAACATATAATTGGTTTCAATGATTAATATTAGTACGTTAAAGATTACGAAGCAGCAGCAAAATGGAGATATCAAATAATATCTACTGATTGCATAAATTCGGAAATTGAACTAACATCAACTAACCAAAAGTAGAACAAATATGAACAATAACTGAGTACATTGTATTTTTTCAAACGGTTGTTTGGCTTCAAGACTTGGCACTGGCTATACCATTACCTTAGTCAGTAGTGACTGTTAATAGTCAAGTAAAGTGTTTCCTCTTAAAAGTCTTAAGCAATGCGGATTTGATGTCAATGACGAGGTGAGTCTTGTTGAGCTTCGTGGACTATTTTATCCTTCCAATAGTAACCGCACAACCCACGTATGTACGCGACACTGCAGACATACTGCGCAAATTGGAAAACTCAAAATTCCCACAGAAAGTCCGGATTACGAGTATAGATGTTGTTTCTATGTACACAAATGTCCGTCAAAATGAAGCAATCAACAGCGTTTGCAATGCTCTCAACCGCAACCTCCATCCATACCCTGCAATGCTCTCAACCGCAACCTCCATCCATACCCTGCAATGCTCTCAACCGCAACCTCCATCCATACCCTGCAATGCTCTCAACCGCAACCTCCATCCATACCCTGCAATGTTCTCAACCGCAACCTCCATCCATACCCTGCAATGCTCTCAACCGCAACCTCCATCCATACCCTGCAATGCTCTCAACCGCAACCTCCATCCATACCCTGCAATGCTCTCAACCGCAACCTCCATCCATACCCTGCAATGCTCTCAACCGCAACCTCCATCCATACCCTGCAATGCTCTCAACCGCAACCTCCATCCATACCCTGCAATGCTCTCAACCGCAACCTCCATCCATACCCTGCAATGCTCTCAACCGCAACCTCCATCCATACCCTGCAATGCTCTCAACCGCAACCTCCATCCATACCCTGCAATGCTCTCAACCGCAACCTCCATCCATACCCTGCAATGCTCTCAACCGCAACCTCCATCCATACCCTGCAATGCTCTCAACCGCAACCTCCATCCATACCCTGCAATGCTCTCAACCGCAACCTCCATCCATACCCTGCAATGCTCTCAACCGCAACCTCCATCCATACCCTGCAATGCTCTCAACCGCAACCTCCATCCATACCCTGCAATGCTCTCAACCGCAACCTCCATCCATACCCTGCAATGCTCTCAACCGCAACCTCCATCCATACCCTGCAATGCTCTCAACCGCAACCTCCATCCATACCCTGCAATGCTCTCAACCGCAACCTCCATCCATACCCTGCAATGCTCTCAACCGCAACCTCCATCCATACCCTGCAATGCTCTCAACCGCAACCTCCATCCATACCCTGCAATGCTCTCAACCGCAACCTCCATCCATACCCTGCAATGCTCTCAACCGCAACCTCCATCCATACCCTGCAATGCTCTCAACCGCAACCTCCATCCATACCCTGCAATGCTCTCAACCGCAACCTCCATCCATACCCTGCAATGCTCTCAACCGCAACCTCCATCCATACCCTGCAATGCTCTCAACCGCAACCTCCATCCATACCCTGCAATGCTCTCAACCGCAACCTCCATCCATACCCTGCAATGCTCTCAACCGCAACCTCCATCCATACCCTGCAATGCTCTCAACCGCAACCTCCATCCATACCCTATCACAAAACCACCCTCCGAATACATACGCTAACACTACCACTTTGACTCATGTAGGAGGAGACTAGTCTCACAAAAACAAGCAATACCACTCTGACTCCCTTTTCCCCCAAAAGAACGAGAAGTTGTTGAATAATCATCTGATTTCCGAACGACTTTACGAAAAAGGGAGATCCACAGATCCCGTCAAGATACAAACTAATAAAAACATTGTTTTTTGTTAAATCTCTGTCCAGGTCAAGCTGTTTTTATAGGACCACTCTGGGGTCAAAGTTGAATTGGGATTTAATGAAGGAAACTTGGGTATTTTGAGCTGGTTCTCAAACGACTTAACAACATTTGTATTTTTGTTGAGCCAACAAAGCTAACGACGATTTAAGTGTACAATTCCAAACAAAGTTTTGAAGGCGCCTTTCCTTTCACAGATCAATGTCAAACAAATTCGTCAACCTCACTCCCTTTACGAGCAAATCAATTCATTAAATAGCGGTTGAATCACACAATACTGAAGGGAAGATTAATACAAAAATTAGGGTTCAGTTATTGTGAACGGCCTTTTACAATGATCAATAATTATACGAGTGGTTTTGGTAATTGTTCTGTAATGATGTTTGTACCAGCAATCAGTCTCAAAATTGGCCCCATAAATAAATGACAGTGAAAACGATTAACAAGAGTATTTTCATTTCTATATATTAGATCTAAAGTACAGAAACCTCAAAATGTTGGTCCGAGGGAAACTGTAATAATTGTTGGTTTTCATTCTTAATTTAATTCAATTCAATACAATTTATTAGAAAGCACATTGCTATCCAGTGTACATTGATATTATACAAAAGTAACTAATAGAGAGAGAAAATCACACAAGCAAGATTAACCAATAGGTTAAAAACAATGCCTACATGTAGAAATTAATTTATCTGATAAAACTACTGTTAAAACTGTGAATGGCACGGGGTAGGAATACGTTTTTATATATGTTTGCTTTAAAGCCTGTGACGAATCATACTTGATCTTTTGGTATCTATAATTATTGCAATCGTCATTGTTCATATTTACTTTACTTGTTGATTTCAATAATATAAGCTTACAGTTTAACCAGACTTCGAAAGGCGCATCAAAAAAACCAAAAACCTTTTAAGCGCCTTTTCGTTATCGTAATTTACGAAGTTTTAAAAGATAAAATCAAATAATTGTAAAACACAAAGACATTGTTAGCCTTGCTCAAGGCGGTCGCAGTTTTGAATCCGAAAAGACGCCTTAAAACCCACCCGTATAGGGCTATACATAACAATGTGCGCGTAATGTGTGTATCATATCGCACGATGCCCGTACTACTATAACCGAAAGCATAGAGGTCTATTGACACTGCTACAATCTCAGAGGACACTCTCAGATATTGATATTATTTCGTATTTTAAGTGCATGCTTTTCGTTGGGTGATAATTACTCAAAATATATATTAGCATAAAAACTTACTTGGTAACGAGCAACGGGGAGCTGTTGATAGTATAACACATTTTGAGAAACGACTCCCTCTGAAGTAACGTAGTTTTTGAGAAAGAGGTAATTTCTCACTAAAATATTTGAATCTGAAAAATCTTCAGGCCTGAAGCCTTTTTCAGGCATCTGAAAGCACACAAATTTGTGCAACAAGGGTGTTTTTTCTTTCATTATTTTCTTGCAACTTCGATGACCAATTGAGCCCAAATTTCCACAGGCTTGTTATTTTATGCATATGTTGGGATACACCAAGTGAGAATACTGGTCTTTGACAATTACCAAACGTGTCCAGTGCCTTTAAGCCCGGTGAACCAGACCACTCGATCAGGAATATCATATTCTCCCTTTTTGTGCAAAGGTAATAGGTCAAAGGTAATAGGTCATAGATTGCTTTTGTTAATGCAATGCTGATTTGTAGGCAAAATTATAAAGAAAGATACAATAAAAATCGCATGTAAAAGTTTCAGCTGAATACAGTGTCTACTTGCTGAGAAAACAGCCAAAAACATGTCTTTCACTAAGTTGAAAGGCAGGGCAAAGCAAACTCCCACACATGATGTCAAAGTATTGTCATTTTAAAGCATGCCGTCAACGGCAGAAGTGTTTCTAGTTTTTCAAAACTTTGAGGTTGTGCCCTCATTTTTGATTGATAGTTACGAAAAAAAATTCAGAAGTGTACAAATGTCTATATTACATTTAAATGATAAACACATCATAAACAAGTTTAAATAGCATTCCTCTGAAAAAGTAGCCTTTTAATGTTTACATGTAGCGCTTATTACATTCCCCCCTCCCTCCTCCATGCTGAGTACAGTTTTTAGAAACATCCATTTGGGAACCTTTTGGAGGATTATCTGCTAGTAGGGAAAGAGAAAATCCCTTCTTAAAAATCAAACATTTATTTCATGGTCAAAAGGAGAGATTCCTTCTTTTTATATTGCCCGGGGGAAAAAAAATCCATTCCAGGAAATCCCGGTAAATCCTGTTTGAAGCTTGTTCTCTTCTTGTACATACATGTATAAAGAAAAGTTCTGTTATTTTGTAAAAAAAATGTATTGAGTTACAACTGTACTAGTCCAAGAAAAAAAAACATGAAGCACTACAAGTTTTATTTTCATTTTGTTTCCCCACCAAAATAATCTGAAAACAAGTTAAGTTTAGCAAAAGAAGACTTTGTCAAAATTTACCCACAATTTAGCCAAATGGGATAGGGTATTTACTATTTACACTAAGTTTTATTGACCTTTGTGGGTGTCCCCCCCCCCCCCCAACCACACACCCATGTTTTTCCACCCTGTAAATGAAGGAATTCTCCCATTACTTGAATTTCCATTTTTATTTTTATTTTTTGCGATCCTCTCTCTGTCAAAACACCCGGATCGGTTTTGTTAAAGTCCTCAGTTTCAACGGGTAGCACAAAAAACAAATTAAATTCATCTAAATGGACTCTGACCAAAATTTACCTGAACAGTAATAGCTAAAAGGGATGGATTGTTGACACTAAGATTTACAAATCTAGGTTTGCACATTCCCTTTGTATATCCAGTGTTAAGATCTCAATCTTGGAGAAGTCAGGCGTGCAGCGTTATGGTTTATGTACCAAGGGGCAATCCTCCGCGATCATTGTCCCATCATCAACATTAAGCCGATTAAAATTTCTAGGTCGCCCATTTGCGTACGCCAACTGTCAAAGTATTTTGACTATTGCGTTATAGAGAAGAAGAAAAAAACAGGATATTTGTTTGAAAGCTGTCGCCGCAGGACGGCCACCGGTCGGGACGGGTGCGAACAAAGTCTGCTTTGAATTGTGAATTGCCAATTTGGGAGCTATCGTTGCACGATTTACAGTCATTCAGGTAAGGCCTAAGGGGGGTGACATTCCCTCCCATCAAATATTCTTACTGTGTTTGACCAGGAGGGCATGGCACAAATCAGGAACCCCCCTCCAATACATTTGTCAAAGCTTTATAAAGGCAACGACTGATTGTTAATGCATCATCTGCCCAGCTCTCTTCAGAAAATGGGACAAATTATCAAGCTTTGTGTCCCCAACATTGCCTGAAGTTGAATTCAGAAGAATTATTGATAGTAGAATTGGCCTCAGATAACACTTTCCTTCCCCCCCCCCCCCCCCCCCCCCCCCCGCCCCTGATTTGATTCTGTGATTCTGTAATTTAATTTGTTTAGATGTTTTCTTATAATAGCTTCTACATGGTAGAGGAAAAGTACATTGAATTAATGAAATACATTAAGGTATGAATTTTGTATATTTTCCGGTTTGGTCGTCATAAAACCTTTTGAGATATCACTCCAGTTTCCATGAAGCTAGTAAGTGTTGTTTAACAGAAGAAAAAAATGGTAAGCAAAATTTGCAGAGAACCTTTTAAAAACGGTATAGATTGGATGGCATTTTGGCTGGTAACATCTTTCTGCTTAGCAACAAGCATTGTTGTACTTAGCAAGTTTGTGTGCTAGCAGTATGTAACCTGGCTTTGCACACTGCTGCTTAAAGGCAAAGTTGGTTTTGGGGACTGTCCAATTGTTGTAATCCTTTTCAAATGGAGATACAATACAACTAACCTGTAAAAATTTCATTTCAAAAGTTGGTAGCGTTTTCGAGATGTTGTCGAAAAATCTGGAGCAGTTATGTCCATGCAGGAAGAATAATCTATAATTGGAAAACACAATCTGAGAAATTGTTCATGGAGAAACGTTTCTCAGATTGAAATGCTTGTGAATCCCTCTTTCTAAGACCACATTCCTTTCAAAGGTATTGTTTCTTTAAAATGTGAACACATCTGCAGCGCTTGTTGTCAAGTAAGTTTTTATGGTCATTCATTTTTGGAGTAATTACCAAAGGCAAACCTTCCCTTTAAACTGAGAATATCAAACTAATAATGAATATTCATGAGCGCCTTGTGTAAGAACTTTTTTTATAAGTTGAAATTGGTATTTTAAATTCAACGAGGCAAAGTCGGGTTGAATGCATTTTTATTTGATTTGTGACATAGACGTAATGAAAAAAAGAAAGTAAAAGGAAAAGGAAGCAAGAAAAATTGCATTAAAAAATAAGCAAGAAAACAGTTTAACAAAAGATAGTCTTTGCTGAGGATAACTCAAAAAGTCAAAGAGTTTTTAGCTGTTCCGAACTTTCAGTCGGAACAGCTTTTGAAATCGTCCAGATTATTTTTTATTTTATTTTTTTTCTTTCTTTCCCTCAAATCGTATTGACTTAACCTGTGTCTCTTTCGAAGACCATATGTTATTCTTAGAATTATCAAAAGCAGACAAATCCTATATCATATTAAAGCTTATGCCCTGACTTGAATTTTAGATGTAAATAGATTAAAAATCTTAATTAATTATTCACGTCACAGCTGTATGAATATTTAATTAGCCAATCTGATTTACACCATATCTCAAGAAGTAAACATCCGATCTTCAAACTTTTTTCAGTTATGGCATCGTCTTGTATTGTAGATGTCGATTCCGGTCTAACATTTTTCGTCACGTCATCATGACGTCATTTGTAGGTGTTTTTTCTTTTCGTATAAAAAAAAACGTTTTAGTAACGTTTTGGTGGTTCAAACACAAACCATGGCTACGAAGCTGTGCTATTTGATTAGGTTCAGTCACCTACAATTGTTCAGTTAGCCTGGAATATGGTTCGCTACTTGTGAATGCCTGTTAAGAATAGGACTTATCACAGTTCGCCGAGAAGTAATCCTTAGATATTATTGACAAACAATTTTAATTAATTATTCACGTGACAGCGGCATGAACATTTAATTAACCAAACTTGTTTCTGTCATATCTCAAGAAGTTTACATCCGATTTTCAAACTTTTTTCAGTTATAGACTCCTTGGATATTGGAGATTAGCCATGGGTTACCGTGACCTATTGTTGACCTTTACTTCAAGGTCAACCGGAAGTGGGACCATATCTCAAGAACTACACACCCGATTTTCAAATTATTTTCATTCATAAACCCTTTGCCCATTAAATGTTACACAAGGTTTACCATGACCCCATGTTGACCTTTATTTCCGGTTTAAAACTTCCGGTCAACAAAAGAGCACAAAACTTGATATATTCATATCTCCTGAACCACATGTCATAAGGTCGTAATGTTTGTGGTTTCTTGTAGCTTGGAAAGCTAGAAATTAAAAAAATTACCGGAACAGCTCTGTGATTGTTAGTTACAATCACTATCTCTAGTTTTCATTGAGTTCCTTTGAACCAAAACAAAAAGGGATAAAGTTGAAACCATGGTCAAAGGATGAGTCTGAGCAAAAAACAAACAATTACAGGAAGAGACTATAAAAATAAAAAAAAGGCTCAAAAAGTTCAAGATATTTTTAATGCCTGGGGAACATTCCAATTGTAACTCATAGCTAACAATTAGGGGTTTCCACGGTCATGTTCAGTTCTGTGCTCCAGCCATTTTTCAACAGATAGAGTCGTTATGAAAATGGGGGAAAAAATTGCAAGTATCCAAATTCAGTTTATCGTTGCAAATTACTTTTGGTCAAAATTCAAAATAATTGATGACATCACATTTCAAACAATATGGTCTTCACAATTTTGTACAGATAAGTTTTAGTTCATTCCTAGATTTTGATGACATTAAGAATTGAATATGACCTTTTGACTGGCAAAAAATCCTCTTAAGAAAGAACAGGCTCATTTGTTTTTGATATGAAATGAGGTCATATTTCAAATTTCGCTCTGAAAGAGTGTCAAATAAAATGTCAGTTTACACCAATTTAGTGTTAGGTTAGAGACTTGTAATTTTTTCCCCACTTTCATGAGGACTCAGTTTGTTGGAAAATGGAGCGCATCACAAAAATTAATTTGACCTTGGACTGAAGAAAATCAGTTTTCATTGCGTAGAGCCCAAAGATTTAAATACGATAATAGCTTGACCATATCACTTGTAGTGTACACAATTAACGTTGCCCAGTTCACAAAACCCTGTGTATAGTCTTCCAAATTAATTCTTAAACTATGGCATAAAGGTGTATAGCTAGATTGGATTCTAATTTAGCTGCGGGTGAGGCTTTATTTATCCTGCATTACTTTGCTGTGATATTCCTCAAACAATTTCACACCTTTGGATAAGGTACTTTCTTGGTCATCACGGCCGCACATGGACTCCGTGTTGTTCCAACGACTTACTGGCCATCCTCCCATTTGGATGGGGCAGGGATTAGGACGGACCACAAGGTGCGAAACCGTGTGGTGCCCGGCGGGTAGATATGGTCACTGGCCATGTTTGGAGTGAAAGCATAATGGAATTCATTAAGCTCACTTAATGACACAAGTTGTGAATGAGTCAGAGGCCATGCACCCCATCAACGAAGTGTCCCCGTGGGGGGCGGGGGCAGGATGCTGTGAGAGGGAGGGAGGGGGTTCGTCGAGCAGCTGAGTATAAAGCTTCTGTTATGGTAGACTTAAAGATCAAGAATATGATCGGAAATCACAAACAAATTTCTATTGGAAAATTCACTGTTCATGCCATCACTGGTCCTCTGACGAAATAGATTCCATCTGCAGTAGATAACTCGCACTTGACGTCACAGTGTAAAGTCTGCGATCTTAATGCGCAAATCAAATTTTTTTTTTACGTGCGGCGCGCAGGAGCTATAATCAACTTCCTTCCATGGTTGGTCAGTGAACCGATTGGCCTCATAGGAAAACATTAAATTTCCGCTTAGGAAAAAATGACAATGCTTGACACGACCTAAAGCAAAGACACAAGTTGCCCGTAAAAATGGTGGCTATTGGAAACTATTCTTTACTGTTAAAGTGTAGCAAACAGCAAGGCCTGAAAATACTGCAGTTTGTTTTGATTGCAGAGATTAAAATGAAGTTGTAGTTAATCTTGATCGCCAGATTCAATTTTTGTGTGTGAAAAACTACCTCCTTCTCTAAAACTACATTACTTCAAAGGGTGCCGTTTCTAACAATGTTTTATAATGTCAAAAGCTCTCAAGTGCTCTTTACCAAATAAGTTTTTATGTTCATTAAAGGCACAGTACACGTTTGGTAATGACTCTGAAAGTTAATGGCAATAAAAACTTATGTACTTGGTAAGAAGTACAGCAGTTTTGGGTAGTATAATGAATTTTGAGAAACTTTTAACTTCGAAGTACTACGATTATGGAAATAATAATATCACTTTTTATTCCCCAAAATTTGAATCTGAGAAGCGTTTCTGTCAGAAACGCTTCTCAGACTGTGTATTCCTATGGGGAATATTCTTCCTGCGTGGAAATATTCGCTCCGATTTTTCGGTGATATCTCAAAAACGCGACCACCTTTTGAAGTGAAATTTCCAGAGGTTAGTTTTATTGTATATACCTACATGTACATTTTCATAGGATTAACACTATCAGTATAGGCTCCAATTACCAAACGTATACAGCACCTTTAATTGATTATACCCTCCCTTTAAATTAGAATAAAATTGATTGCAGTAGTAAGCAATCATCTATTTGGTGTTTAAATCAACAATCAAATGACACTCAACTTGTCATAGATGGCATTAGATTACACCTCAAAAAATTATCTTGCCGTCAGACTGGGAAGAGTTATGAACCTCAGTTTCTTGATGTACGGTGATAACCAGAACAAAATGCCACAAAGCGTCAACCAAGCCCAAACTCAGTCCTACTCCAGATTGTCCTGCAATTCAATATCATGACCTGATTAGCTGAAATAGTTCCGGAATATTAGAACTAACTGTCAATTTGTCAGAAGTTACTGTCAGGTAGCGTTTGCCTCCGCAGCGCTACCCTCTTCAACAGAAGCAATACTGTATGTCATCTGTAGGCACCGGACGAAGAGCAGATAAGTTTCAATCGGAAGTAAGGCTAGATTAATTTCAACCATATGCCCATTGATCAATGGAATTGTAATTTAGAGTTGTTTTATTTCTTTTTGTACAAGTTGGATTGGTGATTAGTGGGGAAATCAATTTAAATTGTTTAAAGGGGTATTGGTTTTTGGAAGAGTTAATCATTTTTATCCTCCCCGTTGTTGAAATTAGGCCAGACAAAACAAAAAATGTGTTTCCACCCAACCTAGAAAATCACAGAGAATCTAGGCCTATATCTTTTTTTTATTTTATTGAAAAAAGTAAAATAAAATAATTTTTTTTGGGTTGAACAAAGAAAAATTGACTAGAGCGGGATTTGAACCAAAGACCTCCGGTTTAACGTGCCGGCGCTCTACCAATTGAGCTATCTAGCCCTATGTTGGCGGTCTCCCTATTTTGTCAATATCTTTGTTCGGGGGGGGGGGGGGGGGGGGGGTGCCCAGTCAGTTTCCTCTGTGGTGTTTCTTTTTATATAAAATAAAAATTGCATGTTTCAGACCAAGAGCCTTTTGTTTTGTGTACGTTGTCCTGTATTATCTTTGTTTTGTTTTAGCTGGTTTGCACTGCAGTCTTAAACCATCAACATTTGACTTTACAGCGCTCATGTAAAGTAAACATGAACAGTTGTAATTCTCACATTGTCACTAGTTACCGTTTTACAAATGAGTGCCTTACTGCCAGCCCACTCTTATATCTGTGGTTTAAATTTAGAGTAAAACACGTACCCACCTTTAATTTTATTTTAGTGTGATAGGAAACACTGCTATCTTTTTGTTTGGCCTAAACACACTACCATACAACCTGTTAAACTTGGTTTGCAAGTGGACAGTTTCTTTTTATAGATCTTTGTCCACCTTCAAACTTTCTTAAAAGAGTGTAGCGTACTACCCTTCAGTGAAGAAGATATGGCTCTGTTTTGTTGAAGTCTTGAAAACAGTCTGGAAAAAAACCGCTGCAATGCAACACTTGGTTTTTGAGTGGACAGTTTCTTCATGGTTGTCTTGCAAATGTTTGAGTTCAATGGATAGACCAATCAGACATGTACTAACTTCTACTTTGGATCAGTCAGAGGTAATACATGCGGTGAGTACACGTTATACTACATTGGGAACGCTCATAACATCTCCCATGGCTACATGGAGGACTTGCCTTTTGTTGAAAGGATTTTTAATATTTGAAAATAATTATCTATTATTGCCTTTAATGTATTCAAACTTTGCCTCTGACATTTCTGAGATTGCGATTTCTTTCTTTGGATTCACCGCCACCGTGGGATGACGTCATTTCTCATCGTAGCTCAATGAGTTTGGATTGTTCAGTTGCAATCATGACATTTCAATTTCTCTGCTAATTAAGTTGTCCCCGAGTTTTAGTTATTGAATATTGATATGAATAAAGGGAAAAGATGAATTGGTTGGCTCGTGCTGTCATAGTCAGATGGTGTGCTCGTATGTATGGCGATGTTGTTAGTGGCTTACTGCGGGATATGGGGAGGGATGGATACACTCTATTTTTAAATGCCCTTTAAGGCACTTTGTACGTGTACATGTACTTTCCACAAATGTAGAGCACGATTTGACGTTACACTGTTGAAATGTTTTGAACTTTCACGAAATGGTCAAGCAATTCTCTGTGTCTGACGTCATTTACAGTTTGATATGTATGTACAAAACTACTAAAGGTTTGTTGGACACATAGTATTGGGGTCAGGAAGACTGTTGCTAGGCATTTGTTAATTTGTTAGAGTTTCCCCCTTAATTTCAGGTTTTTTTTTTATAGATCTTTGTCCACCTTTCATCTTTCTTGAAAGTGTAGCGTACTATTCTCTAGGGAAGAAGATTTGGCTCTGTTTTGCTGTAGTCTTGTAGACAGTGAGGAAAAAAACCTCTGCACTGCAACACTTTGAAGGTTCGGGGATTTAATCTTTACACTACCAAATCATTGTAAGGGGTTTTAAATCACCCCTGTGTTGGTCATGTCAGTATGAAGTTCGTCTCTACAGATGGTCTTGTTTCTTTTTCACTCATGGTATCGATCAAGATTCAGAATTTTTAAACTGATTTGGGCCGTCGACCCAAGTCAACTGTCACCAGGGACACATTGCCACCTTACTCCTGGGGCTGAAACAGGGTTACCCCCTTCACAGTCCGTAAGGATGTAGACAAGGGTATCATCCACTAGGAGCCTGGCTGGTAGAACAGAATGCACTACCTTCCCAACTTTTTAGGAAACAAAAATGGTTAGGTGCCTTCAAGGGAACCCACACTCTGCTGCTGACAACACCAGCACTTGGGTCCAGTGAACCTCAGCCATGATCAATGAAGATCTACAAATTGTGGCAATCTACAAATTTAAACCTTTGTGGCATTCTAACCTATAGGTATAAAATTTCACTCTATCGACAAACCTTATGTCTTTTTCACTCAGGTTTTGTACACCTAAACTTCTGTTTTTTGTAATATATAAAATTTCACTCTATCAATAAATCAGTGTGTCTTTTTCACCCATGAAGATTTTCAAATTGTTAGGATTGTTTCAGATTTGTGCAACTATACCTCTGTCTTGTTCTGTCTTGTATAAAATTTGACTCTAAACTGACAAACCTTCTGTCTGTCACTCATGAAGATTATTAACGGATTTTGTTCAGTTTGGTTCACCTAAAACTCTTTCTTTTGATCATATATATACAATTTGACTCTATCCACAAACCTTGTGTCCGTTTCACTCATCTATAAAGATTACAAAATCGTAAGGTATCTGTGAAGATTTACAAATTGATTTATTCATAACATACATATGTTCAATAATAATGCAGGAGATAATGCCATAGATTTATTCAGTTGGTGATATTATCCAAAAGATACAAATCTTTCCCTGTGAGTTGCTTGTACAGAAAGGTCAGGTTCATGAACAGCCTTCCTTAGATAGAAGAAGGAAAAAAAGGGAGGGGAAAAATTCTAAGGTATAAAGTGCCATGGTAACTGATGCATGACAAATCTGATAAGCCTAAATGTTAAACATTTCAGCAACACTGTAGTCAAACATACTCCTCTTCCCCCCCCCCCCAAACACACCTGGAACGAGTGATGTAAATTGCAGCTGGAGTAAAGTCCTTCGGGATGAAAGTGTCCATTTTATTTTGTATCACATGATCGATAGCATCAGGAGGAATTCCGAGTGCCAAATGGCCGAGGGTGAGGGTTTTTGGTGAGCTAGAAATCTTAAAGGGATCATGGAACATGAGTTTGAAAAGAGTTCATTTAACAGCGCTTGAAGTACACACTGGACTGGCCGGAGAACTGGCCGGAGTCCAGTAATGTTAGCATTGGGCCACAACCAAACAAGTCCTGCAGTCTAGTGCTTTTTCCATGGGCCAGTAACCCCACAACCAAACAAGTCCTGCAGTCTAGTGTTTTTTCCATGGGCCAGTAACCCCACAACCAAACAAGTCCTGCAGTCTAGTGTTTTTTCCATGGGCCAGTAACCCCACAACCAAACAAGTCCTGCAGTCTAGTGTTTTTTCCATGGGCCAGTAACCCCACAACCAAACAAGTCCTGCAGTCTAGTGTTTTTTCCATGGGCCAGTAACCCCACAACCAAACAAGTCCTGCAGTCTAGTGTTTTTTCCATGGGCCAGTAACCCCACAACCAAACAAGTCCTGCAGTCTAGTGTTTTTTCCATGGGCCAGTAACCCCACAACCAAACAAGTCCTGCAGTCTAGTGTTTTTTCCATGGGCCAGTAACCCCACAACCAAACAAGTCCTGCAGTCTAGTGTTTTTTCCATGGGCCAGTAACCCCACAACCAAACAAGTCCTGCAGTCTAGTGTTTTTTCCATGGGCCAGTAACCCCACAACCGAACAAGTCCTGCAGTCTAGTGTTTTTTCCATGGGCCAGTAACCCCACAACCAAACAAGTCCTGCAGTCTAGTGTTTTTTCCATGGGCCAGTAACCCCACAACCAAACAAGTCCTGCAGTCTAGTGTTTTTTCCATGGGCCAGTAACCCCACAACCAAACAAGTCCTGCAGTCTAGTGTTTTTTCCATGGGCCAGTAACCCCACAACATGAGTTTTTGCTTTTTAAGGAAACTTTTGTAAAGGGAATTTTTAATCTTAAAGATCCCTGGTTCTTGCTCTGACTAGTTGGTTAAGTAAGAAGCTGTCTCCAGCTGCAAAGAAACGTGATTGTACACAGAATGTTCAGACAGTGTGTGTCTATGTACTAACCCTCTAGATGCCCCCAAGCCCTTAAAATAGGTCAAAAAGTTGCAAGAGTTGGGGAGGAGAGAGAGAAATCAATGATATTTTGTAATGTACTTGAATCGTCCAGTACCCACCTCTCAAGGTTGTGTGTGATTCATCTATCCATAATACATGCATAAGAAGAGCTGGGGGACATGTTAACCAGAGTATCACTCTATACAACAGGGCCGATGGCCAGACGCTGGCCAGACGCGTACAGTTGGAGTGGCTTCATGGCTGAGAGGGAGAAAACATACGCGCCATATTTGCTCTTGGTTACTGAATATATATATATTTTTTTTCTTTCCCCCGGCGATGTTGTAGAAGTACGCCCCACAGTAGGGCACCTCTGGGAGGTGTCAAACTGGGACGTGCCTGGTCTTGATACAGAAGGTAATTTTGAACGGATTTTCGGCACTGAGAGGAAAGCGTAAGTTTGGCCGAAAGGAGAAGTGTCGGAATTCATGGATAATGAGGAAAATGAGACGGGCAGATCCTGGACTCCTTAAGAGCAAAAGCATGAGTAAATAACTTTCTAGAGTTTTGACTTCAAAATGTAAAATGTAATTGTATACCAGGAAAGAACTTTTGATAAAGTTCTCCTGCAATTGCTTTTGTAATAAAGTAACAAACTTGGTTTACTGATTAAACAAAAAGTATGCAGATTTCTGGCAGTGTCAGTCCTAAATCCCATAAAAATAGGCTACAATTAAACTGTAAACATGACCTTCATAGATACCACAACTATAGGAGGAGCAGGGGATGGGGTGGGTATAAGATGCTGCTCCTTACCGAGCTGTGATTCAAGTGAGAGTTTTTCTATAACTTTGTGCCTTCTCACAGGCCAGAACAAAAAGGAGGTCTCCTATTGGTCCATTATCCGAACAAAACAACTTGTGTGACCAATTACACACAACCCGACAAACTTTGCCTGTATGCCAACTGATCTTGCAGATTGACACCTAAAATTCCCAGGGACCAGCTACTGGCAGGCTGGGCACAGATACAAACACGAGCATTTCACTGTAAATGCGCTAAAATTAAATAAAGTGAGCCAGCTGGTTTACCAAATAAAGTAAACCCAATGGATCACTAATGAATCAAACCAATTGGTTCGCTATATAAACTAACCGTTTACAATAAAACTTTATTATTGCGCAACCACCTTGTTTTTCTCCCATTCAAGTCACTGTAACCAAACCAAGACTTTAAAAAAACATTAAAAACCTTTAATAAAAACCAGTCAACCACACACCCAACTGCTGCATATGATTATTGGGCCCTGAGAAAAAGTACAATAAACATCATTTCTGAAAATTCTATGTTTCCATTCAAGTTTTTTTTAATTGAAAATAAATCTTTGTAATATATTTGTCGTTAGTTTATGCCCTAATTTGAGTTAATAAATTGCATAAATAATCAGTAAGTTTAGGTTATGAATTACATAAATAATCAGTTAATAACATCCTCATGTTATTTTTAAAACACTTCCCAAAAACTACTTGTTCTTAAGGATTTGTCTTATACAAAATGTTTGTCTTTTTCTGTATTTACCACACAAAAAAAGGTAATGTGCTTGCTTTTTTTCCCTCCATTACATTTATTATTGTGTATGATGATCCATTGTTAATCATTTCAAATGTCACTCTGACCAGCAAAGTGTCCATAGCTACAAATATATACCTCATTATATAGAATCCTCTAATCTGATTGGTTAAAAGTGGAGTCATTGAAATAGCTGGGCCCCCTTTTTCTATCAAGATGACGTCATAATTAACTGTGCCCGGGGCACAGCAATCGACTGTGCCCGCCAGTCGCAACACACTGCTGTATTTCATAGGTCGCTTGTGTACTTCTGTACGCGTTGTATACGTTCGTGTCACGGCGCGAACTGATGTCCTTTCTTCGGTATATAAAAGAAATATTGACTGCTTAATATTCGGGGCACAGTTAAAATTGTAGGCCCTCGGTGATGTCAAAACCATGACTATGCCCCTCAGCTTCGCTTCGGGCATAGTCATGGTTTTGACATCACCTTGGGCCTATAATTTTAACTGTGCCCCTCATAGCAGTCAATATTTCTATAATAGTAATCTTTCCACAAATCCCTACCCCCTCACTTCAATATAAAGGGGTCCCTGACCAAAGACATCTCTTAATTTGAAGCTTGTATCAAATTAACACCCCCTCCCCATCACTGCCTTCCTGATTGCAACTTAAAGGGACACGTTGCCTTAGATTGGGCTATTTGGGCTATGAGAAGCGTTTGAAACCATTTGTTATATGAAATGCATATGGTTAGAAAGATGTTTTAAAAGAAGAATCCACACAAAAAATATGCCTCGAAATTGTGTGGTTTTCATTTCAATTTGTGAATTAACACTGCCCACATTTTTGACTCCACAAAATGGCGGACCATGTTAGTTGACGAAGTAAAAGGAAAACCACACAATTTCAAGGCATATTTGAATGTGTGAATCATTATATTCTACTTTTAAAACATCTTTCTAACCATATGAATTTCATAACAATCGGTAACAAATGCTTTTCATAGCCCAAATTGCCCAATCCAAGGCAACGTGTCCCTTTAACCCTTTGGTGCACATGGCGGTAGCTAGCGACCACCAAAAACACGTTCAATTTGGACTTTTAAAATTTGTCATAACTCAAAAACCATGGTCCCCATACATACCGCCCTCATTCTGTTGTTTAGAGAAATGGTTGGGCTTTCGTTTGATGTGTCATTCAATAGGGGGCGCTATTGAAAAAAATCGAGAAAAACATGGCCGAACTTTTCGGGTTTTTTCTTGTGATTTTGCGATAAAAAGCGACTATTATCTCAACATGGCGTCAAGATTATGCTTAGTAGGACATTGTTAACCAATCATATGTATCATTTGTGACTGGTAGCCTGCTTAGCAGGGAACTGTTGAGCGCTATTTTCTAAGTAGAATTTGAAACTTTGCATGGTGGGAATACAATCAGGTGAGGTGTCTTGGAGCACCATTGAGCAAAGCCCAACTACCAGTTAATCTCCAAGGCAGTACTTAAAGGCCCTGTACACTATTGGTAAGATCGAAAAACACAAATGTTCACAGATTCACACATAACTTACATGATTTAAAGTAAGTAATGGTAGAAAGGGTTCCTTAAAATATTTCTGCCTAAGGCGCCTTGTCAAAACCTCCAAGCTGTTCCAGGCCGCAGCTTTTCCGCGGAATTCCGCTGACTTTTTAATCCGTTGATAACAAAAGGACCCGTAGCAACCGGGCAGGTCCTCGACCAGAACGGTTCATTTACATGTCAATAACATGAATATTCCAGCGGCTCCGCGGAGAGACCGGTCGGCTGCTGTGGAGTCCAGCTTATTTGAATATCAATAAGCATGATCACCACGGCGGCTCCGCGGACTCGCTGACCGGCGGATCCGCTGAGGAACGCAGGTGGTGAACAAAGGTTTTACTTTTGCAGGGCAAAAAAGCAAAGTGAGGGTGGATGCCAGAAATGTAGCTAAAAGCAATGTTCTCCATTTCCATGTGTGATTATTTACGGGAAGACGGGACGGGAACAAGTTTATATACGGGCACTTACGGGCCAGGACGTGAATATATAAATTCGGGGATGTGTTTATTAACGGGAAGATGGGGCCGGGAACATGTTTATATACGGGAACTTATGGCCGGGACGTGAATTTATTTATCATATGGGCGGGACGGGGATTGTGTTTATTAACGGGAAGATGGGGTCGGACGATGATATTCACGAGTTGAAAATTTATTTTTCTGGGACAGCACGGCCGTTCCGCGTCCAAGCCGCTGATATTCATGACCCGAAAATACAACATGTTTATTCATCAGACTTATTGTTATACCAACAATAGCCCCCGGTATGGATAGCTCATTAAACTTCGCTGCGCTTCAACGCACACATCCGTTCCTCCGCGGGCTGTCCGCTGTCCTTAGAAATGCGGTATTTGCCGTCCAGTCCGCAGCTTGTCCGCGGAAGAACGCTTGGGGAGTTTTGACAAGGCGCCTAAAATGCTATCATTTCTGAGAAATGAGTAAAACAATAGTTTTTATCACGCGTGATAATAAACTTGAAAAACAGAAAACACATAAGGTCTCTTTTCACTATTTTCTCATGACCTCGATGACCAATTGAGCTCAAACTTTCACAGGTTTGTTTGTTCATGCATATGTTGAATCACACAAAATGTGGACACTGATTTTGAGCTGTTACCAAAGGTATCAATAATAATAAATAATAATATCTTGGTTTTATATAGCGCTTTTCACACCCAAAGGGCATCTCAAAGTGCTTCCAACATTATTACCCCTGGTCACTGGGCCATTATTTCATTCCTTAAACCATCTCAGCTCCCTGGGGAGTGTACAGCCTGTGCTGCAATATATGCGCTACTAGGCTAAATCAACCACAAGAACCATCTCTGCCCTCACAGGTACCCATTTTACCCCTGGGTGGAGAGAAGCAATTATAGTTAAGTGTCTTGCTCAGGGACACAAGTGTCACGACCGGGACTCGAACCCACACTCTGCTGAACAATGCCTTTAAGCAGCACCCAGCAACAGCATCCTCCAGCAGTCGCAGCATCCTCTTGAAGACAATCGTAGCATACTCAGTGATCGAAACATTGAGTGGTCTCAGAACCACCATTACTCAAAAGAGATTTACACATTGTGCTACTGCAAGCCTCACCTGATCACAATTTTCTACTTTGACAGCGATATGAAATTGCATCCTTTTCTCAATTTTATAAGCACAAATTAATTCTGCTTGCCAAAAATAGGTTATCAACCAAAGTACCATGTCATGTGTACTGTTTGTGACTGGTGCCCTGTTTGTTCTGCTCTTAAGCGGAAATTTGTTGAGCGATTCTGTTTACTTAAAAAAGCAACTTCATGAAATTGGACTCTGGGGGAAACAGAATTTGATTGCTGTACAGTATGGTGCAAGGCATTAGTGTTATGAATGAAGGATAGAGCACTGCACACTGAGTGTTGTCTGCTGTAAAGTTTCTTCATAATGTGATGAAATTCCCCTGGTGGATGGGGTTGTTCTACTTGTGGGGAGGCTTCAATTTCAGTAGGAGCGAGGCCAATCTACTGTGATGACATGATATCTTGAGAAGCTTTATTGTTCCCATTTGAAATTAATCTTTGTTTTTTAATATAAGACTGCTGGGTTTGAGCAGTCTTAGGTGGTCTGATTCCTATAAATGTAAGGTGAGCTGACCGTGTTTAAAGGTATGATACATGATTGGGATTCATTTAATAATAATAATGTACATCTATAATGCTCAATTTCTGTCATAAATGACTCTCCTGGCGCCAAAATATCACATTTGGTGGAGCTTGTTAAGAATGATTTTATGAGACCATAATACAATACCTTATATTATAAGGTATACAAGATGAGGTGGTTCATATTGCTGCCAGACAAACCCCTTCTCTTTTATGATAAGTGTAACTGGGTTCTTTTTTGTGTATTACACGAAACATTTACTTTATCCTCATCTCTATGTATTGCATTTTACATAGGTAACTTTCTTTTGGTTTAATACTGTAGAAATACATCTCAATCCGATTCTGAATCAAACTTGAATGCTTGCTTTTTATAAACCTGACACTTGTACAAATTGTTCCAGAACATAATTGGATAAAAAAAAAAACCCATAGGCCTGGCCATGTGCGAAAAGATTGTGGCCCCACCCCCACCCCACAAACCCACCCCACAAACCCAGTTATGACAGGAGCATTCAGTAATATTTTTCAAGAAACATACATTTCAGGGAGATTTCTGAGTTAAATGAACCGGACTGTTCATAAGTTTTAAGGTTTTTTTTTCTCCTTGCACTGTTGTGTGGTAAGCACTGCATATTTAGTGCATAATTCCTGTGGGGGAAAACAAAAAACATCCACAGGTTTCTGGGTAGGATTCGAACCCACGACCCATGCATTCAAGAGCAGATGTTTCAACCACTAAACCACCAAGTATATGAGGTGTTTTAAAGTGTCCCGTTTGAATCCTTTTAATTAGCAGCACGTGCTGCAAACAATTTCTAAGATTAGTAATAAATTGATATATAGAATGAAGTGCTTAGATTTTTTGGATTATTTTACTATCTTCATTTCTGTTGTCATGCAAGTCAATACCTGTGATGAAGATTAATATTCTAGACAGAGTTTGTTTCTGAAAATTTGTAGCATTTTTCAAATTGACCTTTAGGCAAACACAGGTTTGATTTTATTGGTAAAAAACAGTTGAATTTGCTTCCTAAGAATAACGGAAAGTTTACCCAGCGTTGTGAGGCTGAGATTCGAAAGGGGCTCATTGTTGTGAAATCTCACACTAGATCTACACCTTGTGCTAGCAGTATGGACTATTTGCATTTCTGAGAATCGGTAGCACTTTTCAAATTGACTGTTATGCAAGAACAAGCTTGGTTTTATTGGTCAAAAACAGTTGAATTTGCTTCCTAAGAATGACGGAAAGTTTACCTAGCGTTGTGAGGCGGACATTTGAAAGTGGCTCATTGTTGTGCAATCTCACACTAGATCTACACCTTGTGCTAATATGGACTATTTGCATTTCTGAGAATCGGTAGCACTCTTCAAATTGACCGTTATGCAAGCACAGGCTTGGTTTTATTGGCCGAAAACAGTTGAATTAGCTTACTAAGAATAACGGAAAGTTTACCTAGCGTTGTGAGGCGGACATTTGAAAGTGGCTCATCGTTGCGCAAACTCACACTAGATCAACACCTTGTGCTAGTATGGAATATTTGCATTTCTGAGAATCAGTAGCACTTTTCAAATTAAACTTTATGCTAGCACAGGCTTGGTTTTATTGGTCAAAAACAGTTGAATTTCTTTACTAGGAATAGCTGGTAAGTTACTCAGCATTAACTTTGTTGTAAGGCAGAGATTTGAAAGTGGCCCATTCTCATGCAATCTCACACTAAAGATCTACACCTTCTGCCAGTATGGAATATTTGCATTTCTCAAAATCGGGAGCACTTTTCAAATTAAACTTTATGCAAGCACAGGTTTGGTTTTATTGGTCAAAAACGGTTGGATTTCTTTACTAGGAATAGCAGGAAAATTACCCAACATAAATTTTGTTGTGAGGCAGAGATTTGAAAGTGGCTCATTGTTGTGCAATCTCGCACTAGAGATCTACACCTTTTGCCAGTATGGAATATTTGCATTTCCTAAAATCGGTAGCACTTTTCAAATTAACCTCTATGCAAGCACAAGCTTGGTTTTATTGGTCAAAAACAGTTGAATTTCTTTACTAGGAATAGCAGGAAAATTACCCAGCATTAACTTTCTTGTGAGGCAGTGATATGAAAGTGGCCATTCGTCATGCAATCTCACACTAGAGATCTACACCTTCTGCCAGTATGGAATGTTTGCATTTCTTAAAATCGGTAGCACTTTTCAATTTGACCTTTAAATGTTAGCACAGGTTTGTTTTTATTGGTCAAAAACAGTTGAATTTCTTTACTGAGAATAGCGGAAAATTACCCAACATTAACTCTGTTGTGAGGCGATGGTTTCAAAGTGGCCCATTCTCATGCAATGTCACACCAGATCCACACCTTCTTCCAGTGTGAAATATTTGCATTACAAATTAAAGCTGACTACCCCAACTTAATTGAACCCAAATTAGTTTATTTGTACAACAACAGATTTAATGTGTTTGCTATTGATTTTTGAGTAAACAAATGCTGTTCAAATTGTATTACTACACAAAATAAGCATTGTTGTGTACTTTTTTTTTTAATTCAGGATTACTCTCCCTGTGATCCCTGAAATTAATTGCCGAATTAACGCTGAAATTAAGCGCTCCATCTCCAGATGCCCAAGCTGTGCAAATGATTACAGAAATTATGCATCCTCATGCATTTGGAAGTAGCTGAATAACTTGACTTTCCTATCGAGCCGGGAATTGCTCCAATTCTTCACTAAACATCGCCCTATCACGTTCCACCGTTTAAAAACCCTAGATATGCGAGGAGGACGGAGGATCGGCCTCAGACCAACCTCCAAATCAAACGAAAACATTCCTTGATCTGCGCTGATGAGCGACATCTCATGTACGTTCACACAGTCCTGATCCCCTTTCTGAAGAAGCGTCAATTGTGTTTGGCACCGTCGAGTCTACCTCCCTTCATCTCTTCCCTCCCTTCATCTCTTCCCTCCCCTTCTGAATTTCAAAAGCTCTTTGTGGTTCGTATACACATCCCCCCCCCCCCCCCCCCCCCCCCACTGTCGCCAGAAGATGTAGAATTCCATGACATGTTTTATAAGTCATTACTAGTTCATATTGAAAGTGACATTAGTTTGTTGGCAATGATCTTTGGAATGAATGCTAGCACCCAACGTTGTAGGAGAGTGCCACATTTACTGTCGGAATCAATCTTTTGTCTGTTTTACTGCCACGAATTTAACTTTTTTGATACTTCGTTGTTTTCATTTTATTGATTGGGGCAAAGGGAAGTGGAGGATATTGAATCAGAGAGACGACTCCCGAGTATTGACTTTCAATAGATATATTTTTCAAGGATCATAAATTGTTCTTTATCTTTCTTGTATTTGTTTTAGTTTTCTGTTACCGGTACTATTTTGTGTGTGTAAATGACTAATTTCACTTGGTGAAATCTTTACGATTTCACTCGGCTTCGCTGTGTAAAATGGAATAGTGCATATTTCACTGTGAAATGGAATAGTCAATATTTCACCTCGTGATCATATTCTGTGACAATGCACTTTCCCCATGCATCTAATATTATGTATACTTGTAGGTCCTTATTACAGATTGTATGGATTTACAAAATTGCTTTTTTCACATACAATGTAGTGAAGCTTCTGGTGAATGGATTTTTTTATCAAAAGTGTTCTCCATAGTAACTGTTAGGCAAAAAGAAATCCAGATTCTGTCAGAAAAGTATTTACTTGTGGCTTTTGACTTCTTCTGTGTTTTCTTTGGCATTTAACATTTAGTGCTCGTTTTGTTATTGGGGATTTGACATTGTACATAAGGGTCTTCATTACTCTATGCTCAAATCACACTTACTTTGGTGTAGCAAATTGTACTGTAACTCAGCCAGTCATTTTTCTCTGAGGACTATTTTTACTGATATCAAATTTTGTTTTAAGTGAGCTTTGACTTGAGAATTGATTACTCTATTGTTTCAGTCACACAAGTGTTTGAATCTGGGCCTTGTTCATTCCGTTTCCATTTTCCATCTTATCAACAAACAAAATCAAAACCCGCTTAATTCCAATAAAATATGGTACAGTCATTCCAGTGTAATCACTGTAGATAATTTAAAAGAAATACAACCCGAGACATGGTCATAAAAAAAGAAGAAAAAAATACCCACCACCTAATGACAAATTCCCCCAGTCTCATTCTGCACGTCCAAATCTTCAACATATGTTTGCTCTTAGTAAACCATTCATCACCAGATGATCAGCCAAGATTATCTCTGAACCTCATTTTTCTCCCTCCCCCACGAAACGCCGCCGCCAAAAAGCAAAATCATTCCTTATTCCAGTGGCGTTTAGGGGTCGTTGAGTTACGTTTTTAGACGATATCCTGTCGGTGGGATTTACGTCACGCTAAGTGCGTTCTCAGTGCCATAATTGGCCCAGTTAAGTTTTGCCGCGAATTGCTGAGTGCTTTTGATAAAAATGGAAGGATCCTGCAATCGAGTTAAAACATGAAAGGTTGTTCACGCTTATTGGCTCATTTGAATAAAATGAGGAATACCGACATGGAATGCTACTCTGTAATTAACAATTTTCTGATCCAGTGAAATCTGACAAACACCCCCCACCCATTCCATAAGATATCTTTTTCCTTTATGAAGATATTTGCTTGTTTCTGCAGTTTTTGAAAAGACATTTTCAATTTTTTTCTCTTAACTTCACTGTTTCATAAAATATATTTAAATTTAAGTTTATTTTAGGCTACACTTAACCATTTCTTTTATTCAGAGTTATCCAAATGAAGTATTTCTTTTAATCTCATTTCCAATCATAGCAAATTATTTTTTTATTTTTTCAACTTTTTCTTAGTGTTTAGATCACATATTTATGTTTAACCTTCCATATGGAGGCACTCAACCTTGTTCCAAGGGGTGATTGATCTTGTCGTGCCATTTTTTCCCCGGCTCACGCTGCTCGCTCTATCACCCCTGGTACTGGTTAATTAAAATGTGAGAGTATATGGCATATCTTAATTAGAACTGTGGCCGATCAACTCTCCTTGCGCACTCAAGTATGGTAACCCGCAAAAGGCATAAATATAGTCTAAGAGCAACTGGTCCCCTCTCGTTCTTCTTTGATTTTTTCACATGTTTAACTCTATATGCAGTTTAGGGTGACTGTGTAGAAACGTGATTCATCTTTTTTAATCGCGTCAAAATGCAAATACTAAGTGTCCTATAAGCCTTGGAAAGTTTCAACAAGCGTGCGCGCCAAGCAGTCACTTTTGGTAGCCAATCAGCATTATTTGTCGGTACATTCGTACCAGGGGTTAGTGACGAGAGGTATGGGTATGGTGTGCTGCCAATGGTAGTGAGGTACTGACTAGAGATGACAAGTTTCAAACCCTTTTCTGAATTTATACATTTTTTGTCTGCTTGTTAAAAATTATTTGCTGTATGTTCTGAACATAATTACTACTAGCCAGTTAGCTTTGGAGGACACATTAAAGCGCAAAACTCTTTTGCGGTGGTCTTATAAACTCGCATATGAGTTTCTGTGTGTGTTTGGCGGTAGTCATGTCAATATGCCATGTATGGTGAGGCACTGTGGGGGACTGCGCGTACACAGGCAACTGTTTTACAGGGTCCCTGCGGTTTTGGTTTGGTGGCTCTGGTTAAAAGGCACTGCAAACAATGAACGGATTAATTCTTTTGTTGGAATTGTGCCTAATGCTTTTGTCACAGAACGGTCATTTCAGAAACTAGCCTAGATTTTTTAAAGACGGATTATACTGTATCGTCATGTAGCCTTTCTGTCTGTTTGACCATGGCTTGACCAGGGCTGTGCTGCTGATTGGCTGTTTCATAACGGCTTTCTAACGGTCTGATTGTGCTTCAAAAACTTGGCTAAAAAATAAATGAAAAATTAAGCCATTAAAATTGGTAAATGTCAATGAGAAAACAACTTTATATGGGTGTCAACCCTTAGCTTCATTGACAAAACAAATTGTTAGTGGCCAGAAAAACAGTTTTTTTGTTGTTGACTTAAATGGTAAAGGGAAAAGGTTTTTTAATCTCGAAGCGCACACTGGCTAGGATAGTTCCTCACTCCAACGAAATCCAACACCGTAACGGAAACTCAACACCCAAACTGATGGAATCTGAGTTTATGGTTCATGCATGTCTGATCCAATGTAAAGCATTTATTGGTTTACTATAGGTTTTCCCCGGCCAATTTCAGCAAAAATAAATTCAGTGTCATTAACACCCATTCAAATTCATGCATGTTTCCCTAATATTCATTCAAACTAGGGTTTCTTTTTAGTTACTATTGATCGTGTAAGATCACAAAGTAAAAGAAAAACCACACAATTTCGAGGTATATTTGTGTGGATCATTATATTTGATCTGTTATGCATTTTTCTTCACAACTAACACTCTTGAACTCAAAGACAGCGACAACTAATGAGACAATTGTTCCAAGAAAAGAAGAAGAAAAAAACCAAAACAAACTTGTCATGATAAATGTGAGTTCCTCCACAAAAGAAAGTACTTACCTTGGATGTTGAAGAATTCTTTTGAAATTTATATAAAAAATTGGGGGGAAAGAACTCAAATTGCCGCAGTTATTTCACACCCAGAGAATGTTTTTCAGAAAAAGAGCCACTGAAAATATGGTATCATACAAATTTGTCTACAAGTGGATTTTGTTTTTTGATGCTGCATGATCTCATAAAATTTTGTTTTTGTTAATTATAAATCCATACAACTGATATTTCTAAGTGAATCTTCAGTGTATACAAATTTCAGGGCCACAGAATTTCCATAATATTAATAACAATAGACCTTATGCATATGACGTCATTTGAGTAGGGCGCCCTCACCTAGAGGTCAAAAGGAAGATGCTCATTGGCCAGTCTTGTGCGCCGCGCGTACAAATCAGCGCGTTTCCATTGTTTCATCATCAGTTTACCTCTAAGATGGCGGCTTGGTGACGTCAATGCATAAGGTCTATGAACAGCTGGAGTTGAAGAAATTTGAAAAGAAAAACTTGTATTTGAAGAAAAAAATATCTACAAATTATTGAGCTGTTTTTTTAAAAAGCTCATTTTATTTAAAAAGCTTATTTACTATTGGCACTTGGAATGTTGGTTCAAAGAACTAAATTCTTGCAAATTGGAATACTACAACCAAATATATAAACTTACACAGAATCCTTTTCAAATGATGAATCGTGTTTATCTCAAAAACTAGTCAACTCAATTGTTTATGTGTGTTGTGTGGTCGCTTAGCCTTTGAGAAAAACTCTGCTAGGGTCGAAACATCAGGCCATTAACTATTTTTTTGCATTTATACCATAGCTCCTTGCTTTTTCTATGTGATTTCTGCCTGTCTCTCTTTATTTCTCTTTTTTCTACTTGACTACTTCTTTTGCACCAGTATAGACGATGTGACCTCTGTTTACATTCAAACCGCCCTCTGTTGACAAGTCTGTTGTCCAAGTCATGTTCCGCCGGGCAAAAAGACGCGTAGTCATGGTAATATTGCGTGTACTTTCTAGCTGGCTGTCAAGTACACAAAGGTTTTGCCCGGCGACATGCGCGCGCATCATGTTATGATTTTCAAATGACGTCAGAGGTCACATCGTCTATACCTGTTTATGTGTGTTGTAATGTTGATAAGCCTTCGAGAAAGATTGTGCTAGTGTTGAATTTGAAACGTCAGGCAATTTACTACTTTTTTGGACAAAATGCATTCAGTATTTGTTTTATATACCTCTTACAAAGATACTTGTCATCTGAAATTTGTTTCACTTGTCCACCCCACACTCTGAATGTTTTTCTTTCTAAACCTCACTTTTAAGCAATGTGGATGACTCAATGAGGACAGCAACCTGTCCTGTCCCTGACCTTGCCTCGTTTGGACAAACAATGCTGCAAAGCATCCAATAATTATCCCTATTGGATGAGTGTCTGTCCAATATTAAATTTTGAAGCACAAAGGCAGTAAACACATGGCAAGGTATTAGATGACACACATGGTCTATATCTCTTTCAAAGTGTAAATATTTTAATCAATTTTCTCAAAACCTAGACGACTTAATTTGATGACATTTGGTAAAACAAGCACAAAACTAAGGGCTCACCCAGAATGCAATTTACTTTGGAAACCCAGCACTCTAACTTTATACATGCTACTCCATTCTTTTGTATCCCATATTCTTAGCCAACTATTTCAGTGAAGTTTTAATCATAGGATAGTTTTAAAACATACATCCTGCAAATTAGATGAACGTACACTTCAGAATGACACAGTTCAGGTTGCTCTATAAAAAACGTTGACAATTACTGCATGCGTAGACGGTTATTCCAAAGTAAAGATGGGATTCAAATACTCCGTATTGACACTTCCTTAGCATGGCTACACTTAACCACATTGTACACACTCATTGCCAAACCGCTGGGCCAGGGTATTGCAAATGTAGTCTCACTGGTGTTGACTTTTGTTTAGATTTATTTGCTGAAAACTTTTTATTGCTGGACGGGCTGTTTTTCATGGGATAAGAAAAAACAGATTACCATGAATTGGGATTTCTTTTTTCGACTTCAATCAAAGGACGCTGAATGAGATTGGGTTGTCTTATCAAAATACACTCTCTCTAATTTTCACTTAAAGCATTGAGCCAATATAATGAGTCATTCGCCGTGACAACCAGAACCCAAGTGATAATACGTGGCTATTGCCGCCCCTGCGTTTGGCTGTTCCATCAATATTTGAAGAACAACAGGCATGAGTTGGTCTGTAACGGGTAAATATTTGTCCTTTAAAAAGATAAGCACCAGTCGCGTCGCACAGAAAGCTTTTCAGGGTGGAGAGTAGAAATTGACGATTGTAAAAAAAATAGAGTAATGTTGTTTAGACGCTAGTGAAGAAACTGTACATGGGGCCAAATGCTTACTATAGCAGAAAATTTTGCTTAAGTGTAAGTGTCTTTCACAGGTTAACAAGAAAATTAGCCAGCCAGCTTGCGCGTTCACCATGGATTTGTATTGTCATTCATTTTCATGCAGTAAGCACTGGAAGGTTAGCATGGTTTTTTTCATGTGCTTACGGTTAGCAGCGCTATGAAATGGAACTCGCATAGTAAGCACAAAATCGGCCATTAAGCAGCTCTATGAAGTTAAGGAAATGTTTTGTGGTCATCACGCAATTACTCTGTCCAACATGGTAGGAGGTCGGGAGAAATCAATGGCATATCCGGAATTTATTGCCCCCTACTGTAGCAAATCTTAAGAGACAGTACTCAAATTTGAGATTTTAATAGGTGGGGCATGTGGTGCTTATATCCTCAGTTGGCCCAGATTTGTACCCTTAGTCTTTCTTTACTTTCGATATCAATTCTGTGTTGTTGTAGGTATACACTTGGCCTTTACCTTATTTTGGCTGTTATTATCTTCCAACCTCACATTTAAGAATGAACTCAAATCTCTTTTACTAATGTAACCAGGGACAGTTTAAGGAAAGGCCTTGGAACAAGTTTATGCAGGTCTGATCAAAAGTGCTTTATTCTATATGAACAAAAATGATAAACAATCTTTACACTATTTTGAGTTATGTAATTTAAACCCTATCCTTAAGGCTACCAGATAATAGGGGCAGTCTGTAAAACATAATAAATATAGAGAAAACATGATTACCAATTAATAAAAACCTTAACTACAACCGGTTTAGCAAAATAACAAATATTACACAACCCGTCTAGTTAACTATCATTTAGCTACGAAGATCACTGAATTACACTTAAACAGTTATTGTCCATACGATATAATTTAAATGCAAGTTCAAATGTTTCGTAGCAATCAATACGTGCATGCATGGAAAGGACTGCATTACAACCAAGTAATTAATTTAGATACTCGATGTATTAACTGTAGTTTCAAACATAATTTTTGTAATGTACGAGGATTTCTATAATCGCAAACTGCCTCATAATACCCTCTAGTTTAAATAAAACTCTCCACATACAGCTGATAGTTAAATATTCCGTACCTTCAATAAATAACGGTGTCCTAACGTTGGTGGTCGTCCATTGGTACTTCACATCACGGTGGTCGGCATTTAACAATTCATCGCTTGAACGCCATACTGTTGCAGGTAGTAGCATTAAATTAAACTTAGTCCCCAGAAGTCACAACGCATAAAAACTATAAATCGGCTGAACTTAACAAACTAAGGAAACGGAAACATAACTGTTCCCTACAGTCGACCTCTCGTCTTGACGGCAAATGCAGGAATGAAATCTCAAAATCCAGAAAAGGGAGTACATGAATGTTTAATCGACTGTAGGTATTCCAGCTATGACGTCATATTCAAATGTTTGTATCTATTGAGTTTGAGTGCTCAGGAATTTACTTAGATGAATACTCTCCCAGTTGATTCATTATCCAACACATTCCATTTATACACTCAAAACAACTCAGTATTTAATTTACGGGAGTGGCATTTACTAATAGCTTAAAATACTTTCATAGTACGTAATCAATGACCGAAACAAAGGTCAGCTGGTTACACTAAGTTGTTTCACCTTCTGTTTATTTTTTGTATGTGGTTCCCAGATGTGAGCTTAGTTAGGGTTTCTGCGCCAGGAGTGTCACTATGTGACAGGTATGGCGCATTATAAGTCTCCATTATTATTATTATTATTATTAACCCTTTAGAGACCTTAGCGGCGGCAAGAGGCTTGTACCAAAATGCCCATAGAGGGCCGCAAATGGCCGCAAAGTTTAAGAGGTCAAAGTAAAGGTCATGGCCACATATGACATTTTTTCGATGTAGTATGTTGACATAGTATCCCAATTTCGAAACAAGAAACTAACTTTTCTCTTTCATTTTTATCCATGTTGACATTTTTACTGACAACATTTCAATAAAGAAACTAACAATATTAGCAATGCCTGTGCGTTTTGTGATGATTATACGGAAATGAATGGTCTCTAAAGGGTTATTGTTCTTGTCATTTTCTCTTTATATTATTGTTTGTTTGTAGCTGTTGGGCACCTCTGAAAAAACAGTGCTCTGCTGAAAGGTCTCCCCAGGGTATCCAAGAAATACATTGAAGAAAATAAAAACATTGTTGGAAGGGTGTGATGAGAGAAAAATGATTCCTTACTGTGAGGGAAAGTTGGTTTTCAAATAAAATAGAACATAAAACACTTCAATACAGAACAGAAGGTTTTCAACATGTGCATGATTGTACTTTTTGCGTTTTCATGAAGTGGGTCTTTTGTAAACATGTGGTTACATGGTCTGTGGTCACCAAACTGTTGAATCACACACTATTTGAACGGTTTCACTTTGATTCAGGTTCAGTGTGTAGTTGTTCCCCCGTGTCTGGCATCTTTAGATAGAATGCCAATCTGTTTAGCCTTTGAGAAAGACTCTGCTAGGGTCGAAACGTACGTGAGGCCTTTAACAAATTTCAGGTTGCAAAACGTCAATCGGATAAATGTGCATGGTTTAATCATGAAGAGCAGAGTACCAGGCAATGACTGCATCAATTACTGCACCTACACATACATGTGTCTTAATTCCCCCAGGCCCTATCCTCAGGTTTTTTGTTCCATTTTGATCCGATCTTCACTCAAGTAGATTAGAACCGTCATCTGTTTTACAATAAGTAACTTTTTTACACACAAATTCCACCAAAGAATATTAGAATCGTTGGCAGCTGATATGCAACCCTCTCTCTAACCACTTTGAGCGGAAAAAGTTCCAGATTCTGTTATCCAGCTTTGCTGAAATAGAGTAGCCCTAAGTCCTCCTCAATTTGATCATATCCCCTGCAGATTTCCCTCAGTTTACCTGCACTCATCTAGATTGACATTCAAGGGTCGAAAACAAATAATAATGTAAAAGTTTTTTTTTTTGGCCTACGTTCACTAATGACATTTGTAGCTTTCATAGCTGGAAATATTTGCCCCTTTTTTCATAACACCTGTCGTATTAAACCATCTCGGATCAAAATAGGTAGGGTAGTATAACGTGTCTGGATTAATCCCACCGGAGGAGAGAGAAGGTGGGGGGGGGGAGGGTCAAGCAAGCTTTCATTCATGTTAGTCGGATATTGTTTTATCCATACCTTGATGACTGAAAGGCATCATCTATAAACATTTGTGAGTATGATTAGACCATGGACCTCTCTTAGGGTGGCACGTATGAGCGTGCCTATTTGGTAATCTACTGATTGCTTTTGTGACTCTAGGCGTGCGTGGCCCAATTCTGTTAAAAGGGAATTCTGTATAGAAGACGATGTCGCTACAGTGGCGTCATGATCAGTTAACCACCTCCCCCCCCCCCAAGTAGTAAAATAGCTGCATAATAGAAAGAGGGGGTCATCCGTTAGCAGCAACTACATGTATAGCACAATCCTGCTACAAAAAATAAATAAATATAAAAAAACACTACAAACACCAAACTGTGTTTATCGCTGTGTTGATTCCTAATAAAACGTCATCTGTACAACTTGGGCTTTGGCTTTGAGCTGCATGAAGAGCTCTAATTTTTGTCTACGCAGCCAGCGAAGTGGTTCACCACCCAATCGTTTGATCAAACTCCCGCGTGCCGTGCGTGGTATTTACGCATTACCGCATTACCGCACAGTTGTCATACACAAAATATTATCATTTGCTCGTAAATACGGCCGACTTTTACACTGTGTGATGACGTCAAGTGGGACCTATCTATACCGTATACAGATATTTTCCATATGTTAGTGTTCGTTGGACCAGAGATGGACAAAGCCCCCTGTCCTCTTTCTCTTCCTAATAGTACATATAACTCAATTACTCCCCTGAGTGGCCTACTATTAATCAATTTAAAGTCAGTGGTTGGTTACCCTATGTTAGATCCATTTCCAAATTAGAGCACTGCATAAAAATTGTTCTACATGATTTTATTTCTCTCTCCCTCTCTCTCTCTTTAATCAAGTTTATATAGTGGAGCTGTCAAAGAGCTTTGCATGTCCTCAAGGTGGAACGAGGACATTCCATTTAGCAATATGAGGGGACAGGAAGGCCCTTACCAAAAAAAAAAACCTACAAGAATCTTATAGGAATCTTAAAAGAATCGAGGAAGTGACGACAAATCTACAAGAATCCTACAGGAATCCTATTGAAATCCTATAGGATTCTATAGGAATTTCACCTATAGGATAGGACTTTTTTGTAAAGGGGGGGGGGGCATGTAGTCAAAACATGCCTTGTTTTATTTGTTCGTTCGTGTTTTGAAAAAAACATGGATGTAGTTGGGAGCGGATCCAGAAAGTCAGGGGGATCCTGGACTAAGTGATGCAGCGTTTAATTTTGTCCGGCAGCACCCACCACGATCCATCACTAATGTGATATATTGGGTGCATGTCTTCTCCTTGTTGCTGAACGAATTACAAATATTTCCACAATAGCTCAAGGAATTGGCGGTGGTGTCTAACTAGAGCAAGGACCATTTTCACAAATGTGGTGAGCGCAAACATTTTGCAATAAAATTATTAGCTTAATAAGCAGGTAGATGTTACAGGACTCCATCCACAAAATCTTCTCAAGCAGGAATCAAATTTATGCTAAAGGAGAAGTAAGCACAAAGCCAGTCATGATCAAACATGGCCTTATTTCATAAAGCTTTTTAGCACAAAATTAGTGCTTAGCAAAAATGGGTTACCAACCAAAATATCATGTAGTGTATATTGTTTGAGACTGGTTCCGTGTTAATTGCAGGGCACCATTTTTAGTTAAACAGTTTTATGAAATTTCCCACACACCCATTGAGTGCAGCTTACTGCTAAATCAACAATCCCGCTCCGAGAAATCTGAATGAGAATTTCCACTACTTTATTTAACACAGTTGAAAGCAATTATATTGTTGACAAAGTCGATGCTTTGAAAATATCAAACTGCGTTCTGCTCTGTCTGGCTCACACTTGGTCAGAATTCTAAGAAAATTCCTCCAGGCTATCCGAAAAATTGTATCCAACGTCGGATGTATTTGATTTCACACACCGCTTGTGATTGATGTTCATTTTTCATGCCCGATTAAGTCTCACAGGACTGCTATCAAGAATGCTGCGCCAGTTTAGGGAGATCTGTGTCCTAATTGGAACCGTAGAGCCCAAATGGGGATAAGTGACTGTAAGTGTTAGTTTACAAGTATTGTTATTGTGCAATATGATTCATCTGGGTTTGTTATTGCTATCCAAATTGGGATTAATCTGCATTCTGATTTAGAGCTGTATACCCCCAATGGGAATTATCTGAAGTATCTCAATGGGTGATTTGGTCAAGAGAAAGGGGGAACTTTGTATTGAACACTTTCTTAAAGCCATGACTGTTATTATGAACGCCTTCCCATTGGGGGTAATATCCACCTTCCCATTGGGGTATTATCCTCATTCAGATCATGCAGCTTTAGTGTCCAGATTGTACTGAACAGGGGATATAACTCCCCATTGGGATATTCTGTCCTTGGTTTGGATTCCAACAGGCATTAAATGGGAACCCTGATTGAGTGATAACAGTTTGCCTTCTTGTATTTCATATAAGAATAGAATTTCCCAAAATGTGTACCAATGCCACAGTATGGATTAAATCTCAATTGAGAATTTAAAGTACTCAATGTGTGCGTTCAACGGTGGGGTCATAGATTGGTTTTTGTCAACGTAATGCTGTTTTATAGGCAAAATTATGAAGAAAGATACAATGAAAGTCGCATGTGAAAGTTTCAGCTGAATACAGTGTCAACTTGTTGAGAAAACAGCAAAAAAACTGTCACAGTATTTTCACAAGTATGTGAAAACCATCAACACTTAGTGACATGATAGCGGGTATCAACCGCACCTCTAGCCCAAGCAATTGCGAACAAACACCAACCCTTAGAGTAGTAATTCATGCATGAATCATATCTCAAATGTTTTGGGGGTAAAAGTTTATCCACACCACACTACTTCAAATGGAATCCTTTCTTTTAGTTGATACTATCAACAGCCACCGATGCAACAGCTGTAGTGCTTCTTACAAAGTAAAATTTAATGATCATTATTTTTTTGGAGTATTTATTAATCTTTATATAACGCCCAAGCAGATCCTTGCCATTTGATTGGAGGATTGTCCGTCACGTGATAGCAAATAAACGTACCATTGCACGCTACGTCATTCACCGTGCATTTTTCGTTCCATTCACCGTGAATTTTTCGTTCCATTCGATTTGTTCTATTGCACGCTTGCCCGCCCGCCATTGACGAAAGTGACTATTCGATTAAAGGCACTGAACACGTTTGGTAATTTTCAAAGACCAGTATTCTCACTTGGTGTATCCCAACATATGCATAAAATAACAAGCCTGTGAAAATTTGGACTCAATTGGTCATTGAAGTTGCAAGAAAATGATGAAAGAAAAAACACCCTTGTTGTACAAATTAGTGTGCTTTCAGATAGGAATAAAAGGCTTCTGGCCAGAAGTCTTTTATTATTTTAGTGAGAAATTACCTCTTTCTCAAAAACTACGTTACTTCAGAGGGAGTCGTTTCTCACAATGTTTGATACTATCAACAGCTCTCCGTTGCTCGTTACCAAGTAAGTTTTTATGCTAATATATATTTTGAGTAATTACCAAACGTGTTCAGTGCCTTTAAAGATGGCAAATGACAAATGACAAGGATCTACTTGGATGTTATATAAAACAAATAACGAATGTTTTTCATTCGTGCAATAGTAAGAATATTTTCATGAGTTGAAAGATGGAATGTTCCATTCAACTCGGCTTCGCCTCGTTGAATGGAACATTCCATCTTTCAACTCATGAAAATATTCTTACCATTGCACTCATAAACATTCATTATTTTTAAAGAAGCTTCCCCAATTTTCCCCCAATACCTCACTATGGTTAATGTCCCGATTGTGAATTTAAAGCACTTGTGAAATTGACAAAATCTTCCTTGTTTGAGTTGAAAGAGGCATTGCCCGATTATTATTATTATTATTATTTCTTTTACAGTACAGATTTGATTGAAATGTTAAATGGCTATTTTTTTCCGTCGTCAAGAAAGTACCAAAGTTCATTTGAGACGATGACTGTTAATCCGTCAATGATAATGAGTAGCTGATTAAAAATCACAAACAAGTTTGTGGCCGGGTTTTCATGATCTCCTATGAGTAGAAATACTCAACTGATTTGCATATTGCAAGGTATTGATCGCACGTTTCATGGCTCTGTGCGTACTCAACTGCACTTGCTTCATTGCCTCAGAGTTAATGTGGTCCATGGATGCATGTACACTCACGCACAATATTTTTGTATTGTGTTGCAACTGGGTTTTTATTTTTTATTTTTCACTTAGCTCAAGTTCGATTTTTCAAATTTGATCAAGTGCTAAATTCTCATTTGTGTTTCCATCCTCAACAATGGGGGTTCAGGTTGGCTTGATAGTTTCTGTCTCTGTCTTTCAACTCTTTGGACCCTGGTTTGAATCCCACCTAGGACCTAGGGTTTGAATCTCATCTCATGCCAGAACCTTGCATGTGGATATGGTTTACAGTTCCCACATGATTGTGTTTTTTTTTCTTTTCGTAATCAGGTTTTTGGTTTTCCTCCCACATTTAAAACTGAAAAGATCTTCATCATCTCCTTTTCAACCTGTTATTGTCTCTTGCACTGTTGGATGTGTAAGGAAGAAAACAAATAAATAAACAAAAGTCTACATTTTAGATTTTTTTTTTTTTAAACGGTATTATTTATCAATATTTGTTCAAAGAAAAACAAGTCAGATATTTCAGTATTTCGGCCAACAATCGGACAGTGCAACTTTGAAGCACATGTGTTGGTATTGGTATTTGTCAGAGCTCTCTCGGTCATTGGAATCCCAAGAAAAATAAGTGAACAAAACCTGAATGTTTTCGCTGTTTTCAAACATCGAGTTTTGGACTCAAACTAATTGTTTTACTCATTTCTCAAAACTGTTGCATTTCAAGTATTTCAATGGGAGTTTCCCACCATATATACCATCTTCATACCATATAAGTTGTGTACAAATCTGTGAACATTTGTATATTTACTCTACACCCTTTAAAGGCACAAAACTGATTACATTATATTTGTTTGCATCAGTATCATCACAAGCCCCGATTGAGGACCCAGACTGGCAGCTTTATTTAGGGTGTGTATTACTTAATTAAGTGTTTTCATTAAGTGGCACATAAGCTGCCGGTCTGGTGCCTGCTGGAGTGTTATAAACCAGATTGGCTTTCTGCAGATTTGGACTTCATAATATGGCTTTGGTTCGCTCTCTTAACTGCTACCTTCAAGTTATATAAACATTGTTTTGAAAGACGCAAATGTCATGGAGCTAAAGATTGAAGACCAAGTCGTGATATTAATACTGACATTTCCTTTTTGGGGTTGAGCTCCTTGCACTGAAGGTCTCTATTTTGATCCGGGATTAAAATCAAAGCGTGGCAGAAGATTGATTGGTGAGAAATCAACTTTTACAGTTCCTTCCTGCTAAATGTGTGCATTGACCATATTTCTCTGAGAAATTGTATGTGGAGTTTTTATTTAAAGACAAAGTTCTGCCTCTTCTTTAAAGGTGCTGTACACGTTTGGTAATTGGAGCCTACTGATTGTACTAATCCTATATAAATGTAGGTACATACAATAAAACTAACCTGTGAAAATTTCACTTCAAAAGGTGGTCGCGTTTTTGAGATATCACCGAAAAACCGGAGCGAATATTTCCACGCAGGAAGAATTTTCCCCATAGGAATACACAGTCTGAGAAGCGTTTCTGACAGAATAAAAAGTGATATATTTTTCCATAATCGTAGTACTTCGAAGTTAAAAGTTTCTCAAAATTCATTATACTACCCAAAACTGCTGTACTTCTTACCAAGTAAGTTTTTATTGCCATTATTTTCAGAGTCATTACCAAATGTGTACTGTGCCTTTTACCCTTTAGAGACCATTCATTTTCGTTTAATTATCACAAAATGCCCAGACATTGCTAATAATATTGTTAGTTTCTTTATTGAAACTTTGTAAGTAAAAATCTCAACATAAATAAAATGAAAGGGAAAATTTAGTTTCCTGTTTTAGAAATTGGTATACTATGTTAACATACTACATCGGAAAATTTCATATGTGGCCATGACCTTTACTTTGACCTCTTAAACTTTGCGGCCGTTTGCGGCTGCTATGGGTGTTTTGGTACAAGCCGCTTGTGATCGCTATGGTCTCTAAAAGCTTGTTCTACAGTACTTTCATGTAATGTGCTCATAAGATCTCTCACTCGTTGTCCGATCTGTACGCACCTTCACTCGCAGTACACGTTTCCTCTCATTCCTTCACTCAAAGACCCTGAGATATTCTGCTACCTTTTTCCCCCTCTCGTACGTGCTTTGCTTGTATGTATATTGTTTGCCACATTTTTAAATGTAAATTGCAGTTCAAAAGAAACGTGAACAGATCTTTTCTTTCTCTCTTTTCTATATTTTCCTTTTAGCCCTCCCTTCAAGTGGCTTTCCTGTCCATATGCTGGGCAATTTTTCTTCTAAAAAAATGAAGTATGGGATTGGTTATTACAAAAGTTAATTAATTTCACTCTGTAAAGCTCACTGAAGCTCATACTTGGTTGTTGTTGTTGTTGTTGTTGTTTTTTTAAGTGTTTTTTTATTTTTTTTTATTATTATTTTGTATTTATATATATATTTTTTTAATGAGAAATCGCCTTACATCACAATGCCGGACTGGCCAGTTCAAGGTCTACACTTGAAATCAAATGTCACCAAGGGCACGTTGCCACCTACTCCTGGGGCTGAAACAGGGTTAACCCCCTTCACAGTCCGTAAGGATGTAGGCATGGGTATCATCCACTAGGAGCCTGGCTGGTAGAGCAGAATGCACTACCTACCCAATCCACATAGAAATATCTGCAATACTGTCAAAGTTCGGGAGAATATAATTTTAAGACATCACAAGTCCTTCTTGCTTTTTTTGATTTTGGCAATCAAAATAACCCTGGCATCAACGTGGATAACACCCCTTACAAAATACAAACCATTTTGTATAAATTCCACTGAAACTTGAACATGAAATGTGATGAAATTTTCACTGGTTTGTCGTTGTTATAGAAAACAGGGTGGGAATTACTTCACTTCAGAAAAAAAAATTTACTTTCACTTCATTACAAATAAACAGGAGCAATTACACCGAAGTCTGTAACACAGGGCAATGGAAGCCAAATTGTTCATCTCCGTCGTCACCTAATTAATCAAAACACATAATTGTGCCAAATTTAATACCTTAACAGGCCTGGAATTCCACAGAGACCATAGTGGCAAACAGCCTCTGTTGCCCCCAGGCTTGGCCAATTATCATCATCATTATCATTATATTATATCTTTATGGCTGGGAAACAAATCAACAGTCAAAACTGCCTTGCATTGTAACCTGTTAATACATATCTCAGCTTTTATATGAAGGAAAACCCCAACTAGTGAAAACCTGCATAATCACGTAGGGACTAAAATTTCAGATCAGAACTGAGTATACAGTGCTTAAGAGCAAAGTATACCTTTTGTTTTTGAAACTGTTCGTTTGTTTTAATCCTATATAAATGTAAATATATACCATAAAACTAACCTGTGAAAGTTTCATTTCAAAAGGTGGTCACGTTTTTGAGATATCGCTGAAAATCTTGAGTGAATGTCTGCGCAGGAAGAATAATCCCAAATAGGAATACACAATCCTAGAAGCGTATCTGACAGATTCAAATTATTTGGCATAAAAACTGATATCTTGTTCCTACTTTTTTTTCCAAGGAACAAATATCATGCCTGGCTTGAGCAATGAAGCCAGTGCAGTCAAGTACATACATTGACAATTGAACTGAATCCCCCTTTAAAATGTTCCCGATAGATTGTAAGATTTTCTTAGTGAAGTGCCCTCGATGAGATTGGAAATGGCCGTGCACAATCAAAGATGAAGTTCCAGGTCTTCATTTCAGTGGTAAAATGTAGAGGCGTTCATAATGAAAACTAAGATGTGTATGTTACACAAGCAAACAGACTCCACAAGACATGTAAGGTTTTGGGGGGCATGTTGTTATTGACTTTAGGGTATTTGGCTGCAGAGTAACAAGAATTTTAGGGCAATTTAAAATTAGAGAATAAAAGGACACGTTTTCTAACTGTGGAAGTTTTGAGGTTTGAATCGAACCCTTTTCCCCTGTGGATTTTGAACAGCTAACATCTATGGTTAGGGACATGATTCAAAACACATTCAATGCAAGTAGTTCAAATTCTAGTTTATTTTGGGGGATCTTATTGCTATTCGGTTGAGAATAGAATTCTGTTCTGGCTAGAAGATCTTAGCTACGTTGGTCTGACCACACTGTATTCACTAAGGTAATAGCGAAGTGCCAGTTTAGAGCTAACTTAAACATTTTAGATTTGAAAGAATCTAGTGCTATCTGTATAATGTTCCCTCTTAAATCACACTCAGGACTAGATAAGTTCTGAGCAAGATAAGTAGTTATCAGAACTAAACTGTACTCTGGAAATAGATAAATAGCATGATAGGTTCTTCCAGAACTATGCAAGATAAGTTCTTATCAGAACTACTCTACTCTGCAGCAATAGATAAAGAGCAGGATAGGTTCTTCCAGAATTAAGAAAGATGAGTTCTTATTAGAACTTAACTCTACTCTGCAGCAACAGATAAATAGCATGATAGGTTCTTCCAGAACTAAGCAAGATAAGTTGTTATCAAAACTAAACTCTACTCTGCAGCAATAGATAATTAGCATGATAGGTTCTTCCAGAACTAAGCAAGATAAGTTGTTATCAGCCCTAAACTCTACTCTGCAGCAATAGATAAATAGCATGATAGGTTCTTCCAGAACTAAGCAAGATAAGTTCTTATCAGAACTAAACTCTACACTGCAGCAATAGATAAATAGCATGATAGGTTCTTCCAGAACTAAGCAAGATAAGTTCTTATCAGAACTAAACTCTACTCTGCAGCAATAGATAAATAGCATGATAGGTTCTTCCAGAACTAAGCAAGATAAGTTCTTATCAGAACTAAGCTCTACTTTGCAGCAATAGATAAATAGCAGGATCAGTTCTTCCTTAACTAAGCAAGATGAGTTGTTATCAGATCTAAACTTTACACTGTAGCAATATAGATAAATAGCAAGATGAGTTCTTCAAGAAATCCTACTCCGCAATATAGATAAATAGTGGGAATTCTTTTTTCAGAACTAAGCCAGCCTAGTTCTTATTAGAACAACATTTTACACACCAAAACTTGTGAACCGTACTTGAGTGTTGATATTGCCCACATTTAGGAGCCTGATTGTGAATATGTACACTGAAAGTATTCTAATTTGGGGCTTCCCTCAGACATTTGTCTTGTTGATTTATAGTATACAAGTCTATGCATGATTGATGAACAAGCAATTAATAAACTGTTTAACAAGCCCATTGATTTAATCTAATAATTGAGGAAGCGTGGCTGTGAAATCATAGTTAATTATAACGTTTCAGGTGGAATAAGTAAGGTCACTCTATTGTGATGAACACAGAGCTTAGCCGTGAAGGTTGTGTGTTTAATGAAAATGTTGCAAAGGTTATCTGTGTAGTAAGTATATAAGGCATACTTAAATAACGGAATGTGAATGGTTTTGTGGGTTCGAATCCCAACGATTATGACTGTTTATTTCTTTCCACTAGACCCGGAAAACACCTAACTAGTTGCTCTCCATCCATGTTGCTTAGATAACATGATATGAATATAAGTATTCTGTTGGGGCGAAACATCTTTAAATGTAAAGTTTACACAAAGAGAAATTAGCCGTATTTCTCGTTAAGAACCTGAAAAAAGCTAAGAGTTGAGACGGCACTTACCTAATCCTGATTCACTTTCGAAGAGCTCCACTACTCCATATGCAGAGTGTCCTCGGAGCGTCTGTGCAAAAACACCCGTCAAACCGATTTCCAACGATCAGCGCTCCCCCTCGAAACACAACAAAATCAAGAAAGAAGAAGTCCCGATACCGACCGGCAACTGAATCACATCAAGCGAGTCCCCTCACGTATCAACTGCATTAACTTGAGCACATTGTTAGCTAGCACTGTCCGTTGCTTGTATGAGAGGCACTTTTCCCCCCCACTGTTTCATCTGCTTACTTCTCTACTGCTCATGCTGGCTGTACCATTTTCAAGAGGCAGGGAGGCTCCTGTGTCCCTCAACCGTCGTCTTGCACAATTCCCTGCAGGCTCTGTTGATGCTGTGTTTTGCTTCTGCGTCGCAGAAATATATCTTGGGTCCATCCTGCCAGAATTACTTTAGCTGGTAATTCGAGGATGGGGGTTATTTATTTGTTGTACATAAATATTTTGATTAATCTTGCACTATGTGAGGGGGAAGTTTGTGTTTCTAACAGTCTTTGAAAGATATCAAGCTAGATTTCTGAGTTATATATAACCAGGGCCCATTTTCATAGAGCGTCTTAAGCAGACAACTTTGCTTAGCAATTGTCTGCTAAGCATAAATGAGCAGGATACCAGTCACAAACTGTACATGAGACATGGTAGTTTGGCTGGTAACCTTATTCTGGTAAGCGAAATTTTGTTGTGCTAAGCTACTTTTTGTGCTTAAGCAGCTCTATGAGATTGGACCCAGGTATGTCAATTTTGGTTCTCTGAAAGAATGCCTCTCAAAAACTGTTGACATAGTTTTTATACTTAGCACTGGATTCTCTATAAAACAAATTATGCGTGTGATATTTGATATATTGTGGTTCTGTTAACCTCTCTGAACATCACAATGAGAAATTTAATCCTTTCAAATTTCAGGGATGGAAGATAAGAATGATTTAATTTGAAAATGACACTTTCTCTCAACCCCCCTTCCCCCACTTACTTTCAGTCAAACCACTTACGTTTGGTCTGAGAAGAAGGAAGAAAAACACATTCAATTTTTTAAAATCCAGTGTAAATTTGCTCTTTGAATTCTAAGATTTCAGTCTCAACTTGAGCTCTATCCAGATTAATTTCGTTTGGTTAGCTATATTGCATTTCATAGTTTAGAATGACGCGCAAGGTTAAACATTTTTTCCACATCTCAATATCAAATGACGGCTTTTTACTACGCTGTGCCTGGATAAGTTCCATTAGCAACTCTTAACAGTGGAGGTATGCATGACGCTTAGAAGTAGTCACATGACCTCTTGGCAAACTTCAGCTTCATGCACATGGTCAGGCATTTTTAAACAGTTGCAACTGCAATGCATATTTATAGGCAGTGTGTTCTTTTGGTAATTATCAAAGACCAGTATTCTCACTTGGTGTATCCCAACATAAGCATGAAATAACAAACCTGTGAAAATTTGGGCTCAATTGGTTATTGAAGTTGCAAGAAAATGTTGCAAAGAATTGTGTGCTTTCAGGTGGCTTGAAGCCTTTCTCACTTTCAAATTTGTTGATGAAAAATTACTTCTTTTTCTATAACTACACTACTTCAAAGGGGGTTGTTTCTAACAATGTTTTATGCTATCAACCGCCCTCCACTGCTCTTTACCAAGTAAGTTTGTATGGTCATTATTTTTGTTGAGTAATTACTAAAGGTGTTTGAAGAGGTGAAACTAAATTGTGAAAATCAATTTTGGGGGTCATGAAATTGTTTGTCTTGCCCTCAGAAAAGCCAGTAAGAATACTATTAAGTTTATAACGTGAGTATTTTTTTATTAAGTTTATTTGTAAGACTTTCATTTGTTTGTGCCCACTGGTAATTATATGTCACACCTGGAATTACACAGAGGCCCTGAAGGTCATGGCCTCTGTTGCCCCTTGTCTTGGCCTTGCTGCCCCTTCAAAAGTTTCCCATAGACTTTAAGATTTTCCAATGGAAGTGCCCTTTGGAAAATGAAAATGGACTTGCCCTCCCCAATTTGTTTTCATAATTATGAGATATAAGTCATAGTTATGACTTTCTTATATTTTTCGCCATGTCTCTTTAAAGCTTCCATACCTTATGACCATGCCTAATAAAAACATAAAATTCAGTGTTCTTTCAAAACGTGACCAGCTAATATGCCACAGAGTGTTTACTAGCGAACTAAAATACTTACTTTTCATAGAAAAATTTACCTTTATTATAAAGGTACACATCCTCGGCATTAAGGGCACTTGATTCTCTTGAACGTGGCTTTACAGTTTGACTTGCCAGCACAGAGTGTGTTGTGGCCGATCGGTCTAGTTCCCCCTGACTCAAGCTCTGGTGTTGTCAAGAGTGTGGGTTCGGGTCCGGGTCATTCCACTTGTGTCCTTGAGCAAGAGGTTTAAAACAAAAATTTTGTATTCCTTCGCATGGAACGCATGGAACGTAAAGCCTTATGTTGGGTAATATATCGTAATCGTTTTTATGAAGTGACAATGTGTCAAAAATCACAACATTTCGCAAATCCATTTTTTGTGGAAACTTGTGATGTACTCAGTGCTGTTAACAGTTTTATAATTACACTAATAGCATAACCAATAAATTGTATGTTTTCAATTTTTTGGTATTAGTTAGTGACAACTCAAAATTTTCTACTTTATTCATTGAAATACATAGCGCTGTCATGGAGCTGACATAGGGGTGGTTTGAATTTTGAAGTGAAGAATTTGTTCATTCAGCATTTACAAACCTAAAAATCTATTGGTTCGTACACAGCGCTGGTTTTTGGCTGTTACGAAATGACAAATGTGGTTTGGAATTAATAGAGCAGAAAATAGAATGAACAGATGCAAACTGCTTTCCAACTAAAAGAACCTCTGGTATAAATGCATTGTTAATGGCCTGATGTTTCGACCCTTGCAGAGTCTTTCTCTAAGGCTAAATGACAACACGACTCACACAAAAACAGGTATAAAAGTGTAACATAAGCATTCAAGTGGAAAGAAATGAAAAGAGAGAGAAAGAGAGAGGCAGAAAGCACTCAGAAAAAGCAAGAGATGAACAATGAAGTGGAAAAAAAGTTGTGAGATTGAAAACATATGGACAGTTAGTTCTGTATGAGTGAACAATTCAGCTTCATTTTCATTGTAAACTTAAAAGGGTGTGTACATGTACAAACTTCCCTTGAAATAGTTTGCTTGAAATGCTGTAATTTTTTAGGAAATGAGTAAAACAATTAGTCTTTATCAAGTGTGATAACAATCTGATGTTTGAAAACAGTGAAAATATACAATGGGGTTGTTCAATCTTCTTTCATGACTCCAATTTAGCTGAACTTTTCACAGGTTTGTTATTTCATGTATATGTTGGGTCACATCAAGTGTGGATACTGGTCTTTGACAAGTACCAATGTTGTACATATGCTTTAAAAGAAAAGAAAAAATAGTAAGCAGTCTCCTAAACATTAGTTGCAGAAATAGTTCAACTTCACGTGGTTTTCTTAGAAACACCTTTAAAAAAAGGCCACTTATTTCTGGCTGTGTGGCTAATTCGTCACTTCGTAAAAACGGCGACAATATGTTAAAGAACACGTTTGCCCTGACATGTGTGGCTGGAGATTGTGATACAGCACACTGCAAGGCGTTATATCAATGGTCTCATCCTTCATCCTCCTTACTCCTACCTGTCAGAAGATGTTGAGGATGCTGAAAAGCTCATTACCAAGCGCTGTATCAATATCAAGTATTATTTATAACAATGAATGCCACTGCATTAAGAACAGGAAATCAGCGGGGCTTGATTGTTCACTTCATCAGCAATCAATTGTTGTCCTTAATGATGCTGGGTTGACTGCACTCCATATAAATAAGCAATACCTTTCATATTACAATGACCCTCAAAATATTGTTTAAAGTCATACACAACTACTGTATTTAATGAATGGAATACATAAACATTAAAGTGATGTTAAAGTGATGTTGAGAGAGAAAGAAAATTAAATTCATAATTTGAGCTCTGTGTTTAATTATTCAAATGCTTCATATTGATTATTTAAATGCAAATGGTTTTTATGGATCACCATGGTGATAAGATTATAAACAAATGTTACCGCGCGATTCAACTTCTATTGATTTTCAAAGTTCCCTCTCTGGAATTTAGAAGTGTCAGTGATTATGTTTCTGGAGGGTTTACGATTCTATTTTTTAAAGCCAAGCGATAATAATGAGGTTTACAGTTAGTTGATTTCTTTGTTCAGAATTCATCACAAGTTGTTCCCAGTTTTTTTTATATGGATTTCTGGGGGAGAAGAGTCTGCCTTCATGTTGAAGTAAACATCAAATAGTTAATGGTTGTATGTTTCAAAGAATGAATTTTGTTAAATGATTTGCATGTTGCATGTTTCTGTTTGAAACTTCTAAATTTGTTTAGCCTTGGGGTACACTTCTCAAGTTACTCTCCCCATGGTTGTCTGTTCAATCAGATGAATAATTTAAATGTTTTGGGGGTTTTTAAACTTAATTTATGCAGTTATGTGACTGATCAGTCATATGATCTCCAAGTGTTGTTGTTTTGTTTTTTTGAGAAGCAGAATGCTTGGAGGTATAGTATAACTTACATTTACTGAAAAACAAAGCTATATCAATTTTAATCTTAATCATATTTTTTTTGATTGAAGCTGTCAAACTTTAAACAGAGTTGCCTTTCTACTAACTGCAATTTTGTAAACATTGTAAACATCTGGGAGTCACAGTTTTGAATTCATTGCCGTTTCTGTAACTTATCTTGACTCAAAAGTTGCAATTTTCAAAACTATTGAATCCTGCCCAAAGCACAGTGCGTTCAACACGCACCTATCCTTTCCACCATTTTGGAAGACAAAATGTACAGAAAGGAGTTGGCTCCCAAAATGGCGGATATGGTAGACGCGCATTGTGCGGAGGTGCATTCCTCGTTGTGCAAGGGTGAATACTTTACTTAGATTCAAAGAAATGAAGCATGCAAGTGGCCGCATCAACACACTATTGCTGCACCTTATCTTGGTTCAGAAAAAAGTGAGCATGGGTTTGCTGTTCTATACCGACATTAGTGCTTCTCTAACATATTGATTTATGGAGATTATACATAGCACTATCAGTAGCCACTGTTGCACTTTAAAAAGAGTAAGCACACAAGAAATTGTTTACCAACATTACTGCTTCTAGCAGCAGCTACGCCAACACTAACCACTGTTGTACCATATCTTGAGCCCACTGGTTGTTGTTTACACTTCTGTAACATCTTGGTTTATAAAGATGCACCCCTATGTTCCGACACCCCTATGTTCCGACACCCCTATGTTCCGACACCCCTATTTTCCGACACGCCTATGTTCCGACAACCCTATGTTCCGACACCCCTATGTTCCGACACCCCTATGTTCAGACACGCCTATGTTCCGACAACCCTATGTTCCGACACCCCTCTGTTCCGACACCCCTCTGTTCCGACACCCCTCTGTTCCGACACCCCTATGTTCCGACACCCCTATGTTCCGACACGCCTATGTTCCGACAACCCTATGTTCCGACACCCCTATGTTCCGACACCCCTATGTTCCGACACCCCTATGTTCATACAACCTTAGTGTATTTCCTTACCCTAATCCTAGCAAATAAATCACATAGGGTTGTCGGAACATAAGGGTGTCGGAACATAGGGGTATCAGAATATAGAGCAGTCACCATTTTAAAAAGTGGGCTTCCATATACAGTACCAGTATTTGTGTTGGTTTGTGTTCCATATTTTTAGTCAAACTTAATAAACAGACAAGTAGCGGCGTCTTTGCCTATAGATGCTGCTCCTGTTTATCCACCTCAAGCTACTGTGAGCTTACTGTCAAAGGGTTAGGTGAACTTTTCCTGTCTTTTTGTTCCTGGGCAGTAGCCTGACATCAGAGTTTAGTAATATCAGAAAGGTGTATAGTGTAAACCTCATGAGAATTGCTCTCTGTTCGGACCATTAGTCACTGTTCCAGCACTTTTGTGGTCCGAGGATCATCTGTGGATATGTAGAAACTTACCCGGGATTGTTTGCTCTAATAATGGGAAGATTTGTCAAAAGGCGGTCGAGGGATTATCAAGTCTGATTCTGCAAAATCGTGGCCGGGGCCAGAAAAGCTAAATTTGTTGGCTTGGCTTTATGGGAGGCAAGATCAGGTGTTGTGGACAAACATTAATTTTACAAACTGACTTAGGGGGAAAGGGGAGACATTGTAAGAGGATATTCTAGGAATCAATTCTGTTGGGGATTCCTTTGCAAATAGTGGTTTTATTTTTATGTAAATTGTTGTTGTCGGAGCAAGAAAAATGCCCACACAAGCACAAACTTTCAAATTGATTTAACCAAATTCCATGCACGCTTACCAGAGTGGTACAAGCCATACTTGCACAGGTTATGTTTTATATCTTTATACTGGGACAGGCGAACTAGAGTAAACTTTGGGATTTGAACATTCCCTTTGTTAATAATTTGTCCTTTTTGGCGGGGAAGAGCTCATTCCTATGCTCTAGTTTGAAATAAACATACCTATCACCACTTCCGACTTTAAAACAATTTGTTCAAGTGGCGGTGGTTGTAGTATACACTGAAATATAAAGTTATAAGGATCACATATCAGAGTTACCAAGGTAATATCATGCAAAACAATATTTTGCAAAAACAAAAAGACAGGATTCTTTTCTCAGAATCGCCGGAATCATTTTTCTTTGAGAGCACCGCTTGCACAAAGAAACCATGACTTAACAAAGCCAAGAGAACAAAGATTCTCTTTGATGCAGCAAGATTTGTTGTTTCTCTTTTGAGAAAATACCATACTGTAAGAGTCGGCGATCACCCAGACACAACTTTGAATTACTCTGTGTGGCACAATAGACTGTGCAAGTCTCGCACTTGTCGGAGCGAGAAAACACGTCAAGAGAAGAACATATTTTTTTCTGAAATCAAATCATTGTTTATAAATTAGATCTATGAAAAATAATCATTACAATTTGTATAAAATGAGTTTTAGCTTTCATAATAAACACATTAATCATTTGTTAGTTTTTGTTGAAACAAACTAAAAACTCTGGGACAAGGATATCTATTTGATCTTAACTTTTTAGGAAACCCTTTTGTAAATCCACGCCTGAGTACGTGCAACCACTAAAGCAGGTTTAAATGCAGACGCGCGATGATCGAACGGGCGTAGAATTAACGGAGTTTAAAGAGGACGCTGACGCCTCAACAACCATAGACGGCAATGAAAAGGCTAAGCGTCTGACAATTACAGTGTCTGGTGATTATCATCGCGCGACCAAAACAAAATTGGTGATCAGAAGTGGGCACAAATTCTAAATTTTTTGCAAGTAACCGGAAGCAGAGGTCAAGTTTAATTCTTGGGTTTTCTTCGTTGTATTGTTGAATTGATTTTACTCTCATATTTTTCATCACTTAGTATTACATTCCCAACAGCATATTTATTTTTCATGGTCATAAAGTACGTTAAACTAAAATAATAGATGAAACAAAATCTTGCCAGCGTAAACTCCATATGGTTGGGACCACAATGGTCCCGGAAGTTCGCTTACGCGCGAGACTTGCACAGTCTATAGTACCAGGGTTTCATTGTACCGTAAATAAGTCAAATCAAACTCACATCTTTCGTCCTTGGGTCTCCTTTAAGGTAGAGAAATGCATGCACAGAAACTCAGCCTGCCCCACACTTGGCAAGTGTGCTCTAAAAACATGGAAACCCACTTGAATAAATCTATAGTCTGGAACATTCATGGTCATGATGTTCAATGTTTGACACTAAAGACGTCTTCTCTGTCTGTTTCGTTCAACTTTATTTTATGGGATTTGAGGCATTGCATGGTGAGGTATCAACGTATATTTGGTTTGTGGTAACACCATGTGTATATCTACTTGCTAGGTAGATTTTGTTCTTTTTTATTCTACTGCCATGGAGTAGATTATTCGGAATTCAAGACTGACGATGACTAGAGTAAGCTAGTCGAAACGTTGAGACCAATTAAGAACTCACTCTGCGGCAGTGAAGTTAATAACGAGAAGTCCCCTCGATCCGCTAAAGCGAAAGTAGTAGTCCCGGCCGATTTCCTACCTCCCGCCCAGGTAGTAGTTAATAAGCAGGACAGTTCTTTTCAGAACTGAGAAGTCTCCCGAAGTCTCCCGAAGTCTCCCAAATTCCGAAAATCTACTCCGCTGCAGTAGAATAAAAAAGCAAGACAAGTTCTCAAAGAACAAAATCTACCTAGCAAGTAGATATACACATGTTGTTACCGCAAAACCAAATATACAACTTTATTTTATTCTTGAAAGTGGGCATTCAAATTTGAAACATCAAAAAGCTACTCAGCACAATACATTTGCTTAGGTTAAATATAATTTTGTTAGGGCTGTAGTGGGGGGAGGGGCGGAGGGGATAGAAGAGGAGGAAATCAAGAAGTAGAAAGGAGATTGTTGATATTGTGTCTGGCTGTAAATTAGGGCAGGTTATAAGAGGTAGGGAAGCAGGAAACAGGTAGTGAATTACTTTAGATGAAACTTTAACAGAAGACTGCAGGATTGTGATCAACAATACTAATTTGATTAGAAGTCTAATCAGAGAGCTGATTGTAGGGGGGGGGCTTTTAGGTCGAATTCAGTTTTGAATTGTCTAAATAAAATTGAAAATTGAAATCTTTGCCAATTGGCAATTTGTATATGACTGCTGATCATTATTAATATTGTAGGCGCAATTTGCCATTAGATATCCAGTAAGGTTCTTGATTAAAAAGACTGGAAAAAGTTTACAAAAGCTTAAAATACCATATTTAGGTCAACCCTAGCACTCAAAACCTTGCACCCAAGAATTATCCAGGTTTTTTTAATATGTTCATGGCTCAAATTTCATTCCTGAATACTACCTTTTGAGAGAAGATATTTCTCCCTTTGTTGATTAAATAATGCAATATGATATTAATAATCATGGACAGTTACATATCTGCGCTGCTCACCGATATCCACCATCGGATAATACTGCTCATGGAGAATGAACATAATTACCCAATCATTGGGGCATTCATTTCATTCTTTAAACAATCTCGGCTCATCGGTCCAGTCACTACCTAGTACACTTTTGTCAATCTGAATAGGCTTTCTTTGGGGGTGGGGGGGGGGGGGGGGGGTGTCTGATGGCCAAATATGTAGATCTGGCTCCAATTTCATAGAGCTGCTTAAAGGCAAAGTATACCTTTGGTTTTTGGAACCGTTTGGTTGTTTTGATCCTATGTAGATATCTATACAATAAAACTAACTTGTGAAAATTTAACTTCAAAGGGTGGTTGCTTTTTTGAGATAGGCTATCTCAGAAAAACTTGAGTGAAAATGTCTACGTAACGATTTCCTGCTAAGCAGAAATGGGCAGGATACCGGCCACAAAGGGAACATGGGACCTTGTACTTTGGCTGGTAATCTTATCTGGTAAGGATAAAAATTGGGCCCAAGTTGGCTTTGTGGTTTTTCATTAACAATCTTGGTGTGGGTATGGCCAAATGAGTCCATATACAAATGTTTGTAGGGCATGGTGCCCTTTTGGTGTGGCCACAATGTTTTGGACGTGGTAGTCCATTTGTGTTTTGGTTGGATGTGGTAGTCCTCAAAAGTTGTATTGTATTTGTTGATGTGTGTCTGTTTAGCCGGTTTGCCCTGTGTCCTGTATCCAGCTCCTTGCCTACTACTAAATCTTCGTATAGGGGAACATTTCACAGTTTGGTGCGTGTGAATAAATCCAGCTTTTAAGCTGCGGCAAAAATCAAGTTACTTTTGATACGTTGTCAATATGATGTCTGAGTATAAAACCAAGGGATCTTTAAAAGCTTGAACTATTAGGCTTGAGATATCTTTGCAAAGCAGATGAGAAGGGATTAGGTTTAAGATGTGGGAGGAAAACCCACATAATCAGGTAGGGACTGAAAATCCAACACACTTGCCCGATTCTGGTCTGAGCCAGATTTCAAACCAGAATCCATTTTGGTGAAAGGCAGAGAACATTCATACTATCAATCTGACCAATGTTGTGCACACCCTCTAAAGGGTGTGTACAACATTGGTAATTGCCAAAGACCTGTATCCACACTTGATGTGACCCCCTGAGAAAGTTTTGGCTCAATCGGTCTTCATAGTCATGAGAAAACCGAGATAACGTGGCATGTCGTGGCCGAGCGGTCTAGGTCACCGGACCTAAGCTCTGGTGTTTTCAGCAGCAGAGTGTGGGTTCGATACCCGGTCATGACACTTGTGCCCTTGAGCAAGGCACTTAACCATAGTTGCTTCGAAAAAGTTGGGAAGGTAGTGCATTCTGCTCTACCAGACAGGCTCCTAGTGGATGATACCCATGCCTACATCCTTAAGGACTGTGAAGGGGGTAATCCTGTTTCAGCCCCAGGAGTAGGAGGCAACGTGCCCCTGGTGTCAATTGATTTGGGCCGATAGCCCAAATCAGTTATGTGTAGCCCTCACCTTGAGTGGCCGTCCGTGGCCTTGTGAGTTAGGCGATATCTCATTAAAAAAATTAAAAAATTATAGCAGTTCAAGCAAACCTATTTCAAGGGAAGTTTTCCACCATGACCATCTTTATACCATGTAAGTTATGTGCAAATCTGTGAACATTTATATTACCAATCTTACCAATGTTGTACACACCCTTTAAGACGGACTCCCCTGTATACATTTCGTTATACAACATCAATTAATCCCTTAATGTGTTCACACTCCAGACTATGGTGCACAAGACAGCCCAGCCTGTTGGTATACACACAGCATGCATGACCCGTTTCAAACGTGTACTTTTTACCCCGCTAACCCCACATCGTCAGTGACCGTATGCCACCCTATTATGGCACGAGTAGAGAGAATTATACACACAGCAACTCTGTCCCCAGTGTACTTGTTTAGATTCTGTCGCAGGAGCTGCAGCTGCCACTATAAACATGAGATTCACATAATGTCCCTTTTCAAATTGTATATTTTTTTCTCCCACCTGTTTCCCCTGATTGTTTTAGGGGGCTGGAATTCCATCTTTAAGAGGCTGTTTTTTGTAGGTTGTTTGGTACTTCCTTTCATATTCAGTTTTCTGTGCATTATATTTCTCAGTTTTTGGAGAACTGGTTTGTTGTTGTGTTCCAATTTGTAAATTCAATAGTAGAAACATTACAATGGTGGTATTATCAATAATAAACACGCTGGGGGACACTGGTATTTATTAATTTACAAGTTCCCGATAAATGCCATCTTTCTGACAACATGGGTCTGCAGTTCCAGTGTAAAATTCGAGCCCGTCCCTGCAAAATTGCATTCAATGTTTGAAAGTAAAGGTAAGGTATCTGAAAGCTTCCTGACAAAATTTGTGTTTTCTGCAGACACAAAATCCGAGCGTCCACGTGAATAGACTTTGAAGACAAACAAATCCGAAATGCAGTTTACTGCAGTATTTAAATCAGACAATATTGTTCTGTCCTTCATCAGTGGTACAGTAACCAGGCCACAAAGGTTTATTACTGTCTATCTCCTAGGTGACCCCCATTGATAGTCAGTCCGTAAACGTAGTAGTATGAAAGCTTAGCCTCATTCGAGGAATTCAGCTCCCACTCCAGGAGTATACGTTGATATCCAATCTCAGATTCTTCCAAGCCCTCTCTCCTACTCCAAGCCTTTATGAACGGTTTCCTCCAAAACGGAAATTATATATTATGAGAACTGTTTTGAGAATTTGACATTTTAAAATTGTAGTTTAGTTATGTTTGTAAAAAGAATAAAAAATAAAAAAAGTCTTTGAATTGTACCATGTAACATGTAGTAATTAACAAGCAACCAGTTCAATGTCACTTTAAAAAAGCAACACATCGCTTATATAGAAGTTGCCATGTCATTTTTTTGGAGATATTAAAGGGGCTGTGTCATCATGATCAAAGCAGGCCTGTGGCTGTACATGGAATTATAAACTCTCACCCAGTTACGGTATACGCGAGCCCTCCCTCCGTATCATATCTATGGAGTGCGTGTGCAATAACTGCGTTGGAGTTCATAATTCTATGTACAGCCACAGGCTTGCTTGATCTTGACGACACAGCCCCTTTAATATCTCAAAGAAAATTAGACATGCTTTTAGAAGAAAAAAAATCTGTTGTGCTTACAAAGTGTTCCTTTTGCATGCCAGTTGCCTCCAATTTGCTTTTAAAAATCGCCCTAAAAGGCCCTAAACAAAGCAATGTGACCCAAGTTAGGCCTATGTTTGACCACTTCACATCAGATGATGTGTAGGTTTATGATCTGCCAAGTCTATCAGCCAGAAATTGTCAACTAATGTTTTCTGCTTAAGCAGCTCTTGGAAATTTGTCCCACCGATCCATTAAGCCACGCCCATTTCTCATTCACAACCGCGAAATCTGATCACCATTTGAGCCATTTGGTGATCTTTGCACTAATGGTGATCGGGTTTCGCGGCTGTGATTGGTCAACTCGTAAGGAGGCGGGGCTTAATGGATCGGTCTATTGCAGCTGAGATGTTAAAAAAGAAAGGTGTGTACTAACATTTTATTTGGAGGTCACTTTTTGATTACCCCCAAAAAAGAAGTAATATAATTCTTGTTAGCAATCCCCCCCCAAGCTGTAACATTATGAACATACTGTTCTTGTTTTTTAAATGAAAAATCATTGATTTGTAGACCATGTTACCTGTGACATACATGTACCATAACATGTTGACAAAAGAACCATAGAGCCCAGACTTCCTGCAGGCACAATTTGAACTCGGCCCCGTGGAGGGAAGAAAAAATGAAATTGAACATTAAATAGCGATTGCACTGCATGATTTTAACTTTTGATATGAAGAAAATCCTGAAAACTTTTTCAGTGGTTATTTTTTACATTTCTAGTTGGTAGTTGCAAAATGTACTTCTTATATGACCAGTTTATGTATTCTGCCTGCCATAAATGCTCTGGAATGCACAAGGAGACTCTTTTTGTGAAATAGGGGACAAAGTCCAGACATATCACTCTGTTCAAAATGTCAAGACTACTGTATCTCAACCCCGGTTCTTCTCTGCGTCTCTTCATCCCAAAAAGGATTTCAAGGAAAGTTTTCAACCATGACCATCTTTATACTGTGTGCAAATCTGTTAACATTTATATTTTCAATGTTACCAATGTTGTGAAAGAATTTAGTATAGTCAATGGAGAGGTTAAAACTTTTACAAAAACATAAAACTGCAAGCTGTGACGTTAGTTTTGCTGATTTACAGTTTTAAGCCAGCACAATGTAAAATGTCAATCTCAATCACGCCTTTTGACATGGTGGCTCTTTGTGAAAACAATGTGCATGTGCGTGCATGTTTTAACGCAACACACGAAGTGTGTACCTGAGAACAAAAGAGGTCCAAATAATATAGGGACTTGAAAGACTATGTGGACTTACACACGTCCACACAGTGTTATTTACAGTGTTGAGGAATAGGATTTTCCATTAAGTGTATAGAACAAAGGAATGTCCACACAGTGATCGCAACACAGAGCTGTGGGTGTGTGTGCTTGTTGACATTCAAAATGAGGACTTATAACAAAAGGGACAGTAAGTCCACTATTGCTATCACAAAGGAAAACAATGGGGTGCATGTTTGTTAGGACAAAGAATTGAACAAAGGATAGAGGGTCCTTGATTAGAGATCATCACACAGTTGTGCTCTTACACACACCAACTTACAGGGTACTTTTAACAATGGAACATTGCTACCCTGCAAGGTTTTCTTTGTTCTAGTGGTACCCCATAGAGCATTTCTTCAGAAAAGGGAATAATAGAACAACAATGGAGGTACCCCATAACTGCCGTATGTAAGGGTGTGTGCTCTCATCTTCGATACCTTATGGAGACCAATGACAAAACAAAAAAGGGAAAACAAAAGGTCTCCATATGGAATTTCCTAAGACCGGGGTGCTCCACAAGGAAATTTGTGTTCAAAGTCTATGGGAAACTGTTATGTGCAGGGACAAAGGACAGAACAACAGAGTGCTCCACAAGGATGCATTTTTGAGAGTGTGTGTGTGCATGAGCAGGTATACATGTTCAAACCGGGGACCTATAACAAAAGAGGCAATGTACTTATGTAAAAACCCTGATTCTGCTTATGACACCTTTATTTTGACGCTTAAGCCCGTTTCACACGAGCGCTCTAAACGATGGTCGTTTGCAACGAAATCGCATCGGTGTCATGAAATCGCAAATTTGCGTCGTGTGAAAGGAATCCGTGTGATGAAATTACCTGGGACCCGCGTTATAAACAACCGGGATCAAGACCTCCTCCAAAAATCGCATCCCTGTTTAGAATCGGCAAGATCGGTCGTGTGAAACGACGCACGTTATGATACCAAGGTCTCATGCGATCACACAACGATCATGCATGCGCAGCGGGAGAAATGTCGTTTGTTTGTTCGAGCATTCCTTCCTCCGTTAAAATGGCGTCGGTGGAAGAAATGTTCGTGTCGCAAATTATGTTAAGTTACCTTTGTTTTTGGATTTGGCATTTCCACTTGCCATCTCTGACAAAACACTTTCCGCTACATTCATCTTCGGAGTTCGTCAGGAAACTGAGAATTCGTACGAAAAAGCAGAAATGTCGCGCCGAGAAAACGATCGATGGTACCCTAAACGCATTTACGTAACATTAAACAGGACACCGACAGAGAACCAGCGAACTAATAAATAACCAATGATGACCTTTGACCCAATACATAGCGATCTCACGAAAACGAGGGACGTTGGGAACGCGAAGTGTCATCGTGTGAATGTTTGTCATGATATCGCACGCAACTTTTGGGACAGACAACTGGCGCCCAAAACGATGGACGTAAGTTTCCGATTCTCGTGTGAAAAGGGCTTATCTCACCTGTATGATCACCATTTTCCAATTAAATCGACTAAGTTTAATAAAAAATTAAAACCATGGATGACAATGGCATTATTCAATCTATCAAATTCAAGAACAAACTGTACAAGATTTTCCTTACCAAACCGAATAATGCCAACAGAATTAAACACAATCAATTTCGTAACAAACTCAACAATCGGCAGGATGGGCCAACCTTAGATTCAAAGATAAGACCTGCACATCATGACTTCAAACACTTTCTTGGTAATCCTAATTCTAGCTCGCTGTTCTTGAATCCAACCTCTCCTTATGAAATCTGTCAAATTGTGAAATCTTTTAAAGATAGTGCCGCAGGTCTTGACAACATAAGTCCAAGGGTTGTCAAATCAGTTATTTTGCATCTGTGCGATCCATTGTCTCATATTTTTAACTTATCTTTATCCAAAGGTATTTTCCCTAGCAAACTTAAGCTGGCTAGGGTTACACTGATTTATAAGAAAGGTGATCCATCTGAAATCGACAATTACAGGCCTATCTCAGTTCTCCCTGTGTTTTCAAAACTGTTTGAAAAGATTGTCTATGAAAGAACAATCAAGTTTTTGGACAAATTCAAGATACATTTCCATGGTCAGTACGGTTTCCGACAAAAACATTCTACTTCTATGTCACTGCTTGACCTTACCAACAAACAGCGGCTTCGAAAAAAACCATTACACCATGGGTATTTTCATAGACTTGTCCAAAGCCTTTGACACAATTAACCACAAAATATTGCTACACAAACTAGTTCATTATGGTATTCGAGGTATTGCGCATGACTGGTTCTGCAGCTATTTATCTAGTCATTTTCAATGTACTAAATACATGAATGATACTTCTGACCTTTCTAAAATCTCCTATGGAGTACCACAAGGATCTTTGCTTGGACCCCTTTTGTTCATCTTGTACATCAATGGCATTTATCGTTCTTCCGAGAAATTGTCTTATATTCTTTATGCCGATGACACTAACGTTTTATGTAGTAACAATGACCTGCCTTCTTTATTCAATGATGCTAATAACCACCTTTCTAATGTCTGTGAATGGTTTCAAGCGAACCGGCTGTCACTTAACCTACAAAAATGCAACTACATGATCTTTTGCAACAAGAAAAAGAACTGTGATGTTCATAATCTTAAAATCACCATTTCCAATCATGAAATTCCAAAAGTTGATTTCACAAAGTTTCTTGGTGTATATATTGACAGCCGCCTTACTTGGAAAGTTCACATAACCGAAATTTGTAAAAAGATTTCGAAATCAATTGGCATAATCTCCCGGCTCAAATATGTTTTTCCTGATGAGATCTTGCGTACACTGTATTGTTCACTTATTCTTCCTTATATGTCTTACGGTAACATTGTCTGGGGAATACCTCTCAAAGTAACTTATATAAAATGAAGGTGTTGCAGAAGAAAGTTATTCGCATTATTGCCAAATGTCATTTTAGAGCTCATACTGCACCCTTGTTTAAACAATATAATTTATTACGTTTTCATGATATTAATATTTATCAGCAATGTATGTTTATGTACAAGTACTCAACTAACCAACTTCCCCATCACCTAGTTAGCACATTTCAGGTTAATAGTAATTTTCATAAATATGAAACTAGGTCTGCATCTCTATTTCATCTTCCCAAACATAGAACAACTGCATTTCAACACAGTATTTTATGGTCTGGGCCGTGCAACTGGAACAATCTCCCCGCTTATGTAACTTCTTGCAGGAACACAGTTGCCTTTAAACGCAAGCTCAAAGCACATATTGTTCAAAATATCCTCTAATTCACAGAGCTTTCTCTTACGTTCTCACCTTAGTGTGTCCTATGTGTATTGTTATAAGTTGCATCCCTCTGACTTCACCTTAGTTTACATAGAGTCTATTCAGTCTTAGAAGTTAAATATCGTACCTACCCACACTGTACTTGTTAGTCTATTTATGTGTTTGTTTGTCTGGGCAAACCAACCACAAGCTTTGGCTTTTCTGGCTATGCCCCCATTTCCAATTATTCTCTTACTGTTCTTTGATATTGTTTTGATGATTCTTTGTTGGAATGGAAATAAATGTCTTGAAATGAAATAGGTCCACGGTTCGGGAAAGGTCCATGGTTGGAAAACGTGTACAAAACCAATGGGAGATGTTGCAAAAAAGTATAAACAAAAGAGGGACAATAGGAGGTCCACCATTGCAGGCGTATACATGGGTGTGTGTGTGTGTGTGAGAGAATGGTTCCTCACATCTGTTTCTCTAGCACAGCTGAACATTTCTTTAGGAGGCTCTTATAAGAGTATATTTTTCCACACGGAATTACAAAAGGATCAGAATCGTATAGTGCCCCGGGCAGTCCCTAAGGGGAAACAGGTGAGCTGAATTGGGTATCAGGCTTGTATCAGTGTACTATCATGGCTGATGATTTCTAGGAAGATGTACAGTCTTGGCTGTTTGAGAAGGAGGGAGGGCAGGAGAAGTGGACCATAACCCGGTAAAAAGGAAGAATTAAAGTTGCATTGCCCGATTTTTTGCCGAAAGGAATTTTTATTTGTTTTATTTATATATTAAGAAACTAAGTCCAAACAATGGGAGAGAAGAGAAGTGTTTGTTTTACGGGGTTAACAAATAGGTGTGTGTGTGTCGGGTGGGAGGGGGGACACAACACCCACGCCTTAAAGTGGCATATCAAAATAGGTCTGACTTCGGGAAAATTCAAAATGGCAAATCTGGTGATGCGTCGTTTGTACTAATTAGTGTAATTACAAAACTATTACATATTAGGTACTGAAACTTGCTGAAAATGTCAACACTAGCAGTGAGTAGTAATTTGTATAAAAACCGATAGCAAACAAATGTGTTTTTTTAAAGATAGGTCACTTCACGGTAGGATTGACGATGTTTCTAATCATGTCTCTTATCTGTAGTAAAGTTAGTTCAGGTAAATTATCCTGAGAGATAAATAATTGTAAACCGGCAGTCAGTTTGATTGAGTGTACATGTACATTACTCATCCAAACTATAGTGTGCACTGTCCCTTAACAAGAATCTCACTCCCCCATGGTTGGATAAACAAAATATTGAGGTCGCCAATTGCATGTAAATATCACTGGACATTGAGAGTACTTAATACCTGGAATGTTCCATAATGAAATCAAATCTTCTGCATCAGACATGTGGAAACTTTATCGTGTTATTAATTATGCAACAGCACGCTACATGTCGTAGTGTAGGAAGTTGTTGGCCTACTTAGCAGGTAGAGTTTACCGGCCGAAAATACCATGCGATATGTACTGTTTGTGATGGGTTCTCAACAGATTTGTGCTTAGCCTGTACATTGATGCTAAGCGTATAGATTAGTGGTCGCTGTGCGCATATGTGTGCACTGTGTATGCATTCACTATATGATGTTATATTGCAGGCTGGCAAATAGTTTATCATGCATTATTCAAAGCATGGATGGTATTGAATGGTCAGACAGTAGGAGGGTTGACTGCGTGCTGTAAATCAAGCAGAGCACCACATTTGTACAACAAATGGGCTGAATTAATGTTTACCCCCTAAAAATATTGGAGAAAGACATGAAAACATTGTTGACTTCAATCCAGACAAAATTGCCTGTCTGAACTGCTGTCCTTTTTAAGATTAGTACACAAAATCTTGGATTTAATTTTTAACCGGGGTATGAACCATTCCTTCAATCCTTCTTTAAAGGCACTGTACACGTTTGGTAATTACTCAAAATATATATTAGCATAAAAACTTACTTGGTAACGAGCAACGGAGAGCTGTTGATAGTATAAAACATTGTGAGAAACGACTCCCTCTGAAGTAACGTAGTTTTTGAGAAAGAGGTAATTTCTCACTAAAATAATAAAAGACTTCTGGCCAGAAGCCTTTTATTCCTATCTGAAAGCACACTAATTTGTACAATAAGGGTGTTTCTTCTTTCATCATTTTCTTGCAACTTCAATGACCAATTGAGTCCAAATTTGCACAGGTTTGTTATTTTATGCATATGTTGGGATACACCGAGTGACAATACTGGTCTTTGATAATTACCAAACATGTTCAGTGCCTTTAAACGATTGAGATGCATGATCATTTTTGTTTTCTTACAAAATTGTTTGAGTTTGTACATAACTTGATTGAGGAGAGCAGACTGCATTACCTTATACTGATTCAAAATGTGTTAAGCAAACAAGAACCAGTAGTTTTTCCATATTGCCATTAATGTGCCTTGATCCAATAAGAGTAACCATATTGCTGGTACCTTATCTTGATTCAAAGAGTGTAAATTTGAATGTAGAGTTAATATTGCCAATGTAATCAACACTGTGTAAATAAATGGGCAATGATTTTCCATTTTGTCAACCACAAACCTTGCCTTCACAAATCTCCAACTGACATTAGACCCAAAAAACTCTGTTTACAGAATCTATAAAACAGATCGTTTTCCAGCCTAAAACAAAATCGAAGATCATCGGAAACAAAAAAACATTGCCTGCCTCAAAATCTCCATACCAGTAAATTTAGTTTCGCCATCGCTGTACTTTATTTTGATTCAAAGAGAGTAAATACTCGTTTGTTTTATTAGCATCACCAATGCTCTACCTCAGCATACAATTTTTCTTTAACCTAGTTGCCAGCCCATTACGCGCCCCCTGATGAAATCGTCTTTTGAAGGCTGCTCGTTTGTTTGTGTAAGAAGCTAAAAATAAACAGACGTGAGTCGTTTCGGCTTACACAAGATCCTACAAATCTTTCGGCGGATTGCAGATTGGCATTGCTGTCGTAAATCATGCTTCCTTGTTGTAGTTATGTTGTAATCTTGTTCCTCTTGTACAGACCCGCATTAGCTGCGGAATTGTTTGTATCATTAGGACGTCATTCATGTTTTTGTTCAGCAAGGTTGATTGACAAAACTGTCTCATAAACTGCATCGATTTGGCCATAAAGGAGGGAGCCCTTTTGTGTGTGTGTCCAGGAAACATCTGATATTTTCATTTTAATGAAGACTTTGTTATAGAGAGCCATGGATTGTAGGACGACATTCCCATGAATGGAAAACTGTATTCTCTAAAGACGTTTTCACACTTTGGAAAGTAAGTGTTGTGGCGTGTTGTGGCCGAGCGGTCTAGTTCACCAGACCCAAGCTCTGGTGTTGTCAGCGGCAGAGTGTGGGTTCGAATCCTGGTCAGGATACTTGTGCCCTGGAGCAACGCACTTAATCATAATTATTTCGTAAAAAGTTGGGAAGGTAGTGCATTCTGCTCTACCAGCCATTGAAAACTAAACAGTGGTTCCATGATCTTCTGATTCTGTGAGGGCGCTCTGCGCTATCGGCACATTGCATGTACTTGAAAATGTGTTCTTTTGGAGATAAACCAAGGGGTTTGCTCAGGTATTTCTGGCATAGTTGGCAAAGCGTATTACTATGTAAAAACCCTAACAAGGTGCTATTTTGTAATAAATGGGTCTCTTGATTTTAGTCAAACTTGAAGACCACTTTGAATTCAGTTGCAAAGGGGCTTGATATCTGACTGATTATTATTATTACATGTCCCATGTGTATAGACGATGTGACCTCTGTTTACAATCAAACCGCCCTCTGTTGACAAGTCTGTTGTCCAAGTCATGTTCCGCCGGGCAAAAAGACGCGTAGTCATGGTAATATTGCGTGTACTTTCTAGCTGGCTGTCAAGTACACAAAGGTTTTGCCCGGCGACATGCGCGCGCATCATGTTATGATTTTCAAATGACGTCAGAGGTCACATCGTCTATATGTAGTCTTTTTTAAGCTAGGAAATAAAAGTAATTCAGGGACAATGCAGTGCGAGAAAAACAGTTCTCGCTTCTTTGTCCATATAAATTATTTGAATTTGGGAAGCTACATCCCATGGGAAGTTATTATATTGAATCACCAGGGAAACGTCTTGTGATGTGACATCGTCTGCGGGATAACAGCCTGCTGAAGGAGATGTGCAGAGACTCCAAGGTGTTCAGTCCGTTGCAGGGACTCTCGTAGGATAAGTCCAGGGCCCACTTTCATAGAGTTACTTAAGCAGAAAATATTTATTAACAATTGTATGCTTAGCAGAAATGAGCAGGATACCAGTCACAAATTGTACATGTGACATGGTAGTTTGGCTGGTAACCTTATTCTGGTAAGCCAAATTTTGTTGTGCGTAGCTACTTTTTGTGCTTAAGCAGCTCTATGAAATTGGACCCTGGTAAACCAATGACAATCGGATGGAAACCTTGACACGCATCATCATTATTATTATTATTATTATTATTATTATAGTTGAGGCTTGTCGTGATGGCTGAGAGGTTAAAGAGGAAGGGAAGTGACCAAATTTTGCACTGGGCGGGTATCGAATGCAATGTTAATTTGCACAATTTTTATGTGAGGTTAGAAACTTGTAATTTTTCCCCACTCACATGAGGACTCTATCTATTGGAAAATGAGTACAAAACAAAATTGAATTGCTCATTTCCCTTCCTCTTTAAGAGCACCGAACTCAAGCTCTGGTGTTTCTGGTCAGCAGAGTGTGGGTTCGAGTCCCGGTTGTGTCACCTGTGTCCTTGAGTAAGATACTTTACTATAATGGCTTTGTCCTTCAGATGGGACATTAACCTGTAGGGCCTGTGTACTAGGGTTGGTAGTGAACATAAAAGTTCCTCAAACACTTATCAGGGAAGAGACAGGGGTTACACCGGTGTTTCTGGGGTGGATTTCACAAAGAGTTAGGACTGGTCTTTATCTCGAGTTAGGATGAGTTTTGTGAAATCGATCTTAGGATCGATCTTACCTAGGATCGATGCTATGTCTAGGACTGGTCCTAAGTTTAGGACTATCCTTTGTGAAATCCACCCCTGGTTCACTCAGCTATAACTCTTGTTTACTGGTTTCCTTAGGCTTGAGATCTACAGTGATTAAATTCACTCATGAGGCATCCTTGTTTTAAACTAAAGCATTTGAAGAAAGAGAATCGCACACGCGTAAAACTCAAAACGGTTTGGACCAAATTTGGTCCCGGGAGTTTGAATACTTGCGAGACTTGCACAGTCTATTCACAAGTCTTAAAATTATGGCGTAAGATGTTCTTACTGAGATATTTGTTAAGCTCGATTTTCTGCCCATCAGTCATTACTTTAAAATTGCGCATCTGTGACTATTGAAAAAGAAATAATGTCAAACAACATGAATTTCATTCAACCACTCCGAACGTTTGTATACCACTCTTTCCATCCATTTTTTGTTTGTTACTTAATTTTCAGCGTAACAAGAGACAAAATTGACGCCTTCTGACAAATTATTCATATATTTCATAATGTAGCAACCCTGAGAATTGTTCATGATCTCCCATTGTGTCTTCCTGAAAGTTTTTTTTTTTTCAGCCAAAACAAATTATACAAAAGGAAGAGCAATAAATGCACTCAGACACTGGCTGTCTATCAAACACTTGAAATCATTCTAGCAAGTTCCTGATTTGAGCCATTACACCTCGGTACAACGAGCCACACTCTTAAGAACCTGTCGCCTTGTTCTTAAATTTGGTTACTTATTCTCCTTTTTTCCCCCCCTTCAAGTAATTAAAACACACTCTTCAAGGTCATTCACAATTTTTTTAAATATTTTTTCCCAAAAGGCTTCGAGTAAGAGAGTCTGGGATTTGCCATCTTCAAGAGCAGTCTGAACGTAAGGGTTTTCTATCAATTGCTCAGTGTAGCTCAAACTCTGCATACATACGTTCATGGAAACGGCCCCAGTAGACCTTATTCATGAGTTTGCAATCTTAGAGTTGCATTGATTAATTTTCGCTGAAAGACTACTTATTTTCTCCGAACAAATTTGAACATCTAGGTGTCAATTCAAACACAATGCAGATGCAGTTATTGAGTCTTCATTAGGAAAATGCACACTGGTCTCATTCTTGTGGAATAAAGTAATTGATGCAGTTTGGAATCTGTGGCCACTGTCACTTAGCCCATTCTATCCCAATCTGTTTCTATATCCACTGCCTGTTAGCCCATTTTACCCCAGTATACTATTGCTACTGCATTCAATGCCTGTTGCCCATTCTATCCCGATCTGTTTCTATATCCACTGCCTTATAGCCCATTTTACCCCAGTGCAGTATGCTACTGCGTCCAATGTCTGTAGCCCATTCTATGCACAATCTGTTGCTATATCACTGTCTTTTATCCTATTCTATCCTATTCTATCCTAGTCTGCTACTTTCATCTAATGCCCAGTAGCCTATTCCATCCACAATCTGTTTCTTTATCCTCTGCCTATTAGCCCATTCTACCCCAGTCTGTTTCTACATCCAATGCCTAGTAGCCCATTCCAACCTAGTTAATCATTACCCATTCCATCCCAGTCTACTTCAACACCAACGTCTATTAACCCATTCCACCACAGTTTGCTCCTTTCATCTAATGCCTATTAGCCCATTGTACCCCAGTCTGCTTCCACATCCAGTACCTGTAGCCCATTCCACCCCAGTTTGCTACTGCATCCAGTGCTTATTATTACCCATTCCAACCCAGTCTACATCAACACCTATGTCTATAAACCCATTCCACCCTAGTCTGCCTCCAATCCTGAGGCTGTTTCACCTTCCCCCTGCCATTTGATTGCTGTCTGACGTCGTCGAAGCCCCTTCATTTAAGTATCTAATCATTTATTTTATCATTGACCTGTTTTGGTGGTGCTGCCTAAAAGTACTCAGAGTCTCCTAACACCCCCCCCTTTCCTCCCTCGGGTGAATGGGTTCTAAACGTTTGTACCGCCATGCATAACTGACAGGCGGATGCCTTAAGCCCTACTGTGCGCCCGCCCGCAGCAGCGTGTTGTATTAAGTCTATGGGATCAATACCACTAAAGCAGTCTCAGGCCGACATTGAATTGTGGCGGTGATTGATTTTTTCGTCTCGGGCACCATGCTTTTTTGTCTTCTCTCACTCTCTCCAGTCTCCCATGCAACCGACACATAAATTGACCGCTGAGACCATGAGCCGTCATCGTTCAAGATGATTCCCCCCCCTTTGATCGCCAGCGACCAAGAGGGATCCCTTGTGATCTCACCACCAGACTCGATCAACAGTGTTTCCGAATGGCCCCCTCCACTGGGCATGCAGCGTGGCACATTTTGATAGTAAAATCAATTCCTGCAGCAATAACATGGCGCCCTGAGGTGTGTGTGAACACTCAGGGTATAAGAGCAGAATAAGCGTAACGTGTGTGAATAATGCACTCACAGCCTGGAGAGGGTGTACCGGCCAAAATAATTGAATTATCAATTCCGCCTACTTTAAATTCTGTAGTTATGGTTCGCAGCCACTAGTCTTTTTCGCTCTCACACTGTCTCTGTGTCTCTCTCTTTCCTTAAAAACTGAGTTGTTTTGGGGTGTTTTCTTTCTTGATTGTATAGATTTCTCTCTCATTCCGTAAAAACTGAGAGTTTTTTTTTCTCCGGCTGGATTATATAGATTTTTGAAGGCAGACTGTGATTGAAGTCGGAGAAACTAGCACTGTGTAAACAAGCTCAAACTGCATTACTGTGGTTGTTGTCTTAGTAACCATGGTAACGGAACACCCATTTATCTGTAATTTTGTGTAGTGCGTTGACAGTGATCGCGTGACGTGTTTCGTTTTGGCTGTTTTTTTTGCAGCAACACACTTTAAAAACATTGTAAAACTTACATCGAGTTAGTTGCACTGAGGTGTGCTTTTCCCCCCTCACAATTCATTGAAATTTAATAATTTCATTAGGGCCTACAAGTTTTTCCTGAAGACGAAAATGAATTGATGGATTCCAAAATTTAAAATATGAAGCAGAGATGAGTTTTTTCAGACTTTTGTCTGAATTCAGACTTTTGTCTGAATTCAGACTTTTTATGTCAGCCTGGTGAATAAGAAAAGCCTTTCATTTTTCCACATAAAAGAAAGACTGCCCTTTGATCTACTTCACTAGTGCTTAGAACACTGTTCCTAAAAGCCCTTTGAATCCCAAACACTCTCTAGTGGTTACCAAAAGGCTGAAATTTCATCATTTCAACATGCATGGTAACTCGTAAAATTTGGATCCTAATTTCAGATTATTTTACCAGCACTGACTCTCATCCCTGATGAAGGTAAGGGGCCGTTCACAATTATCAACATTTTCACGAGCGTACAAACCGTACACTTTTTCAAGCGCCCCTCCCCCCTAAAAGTGTACGAAAAAAAGGTTGATTTGTTTTCACACAAGTCTACATAGTTGAACAACACCGGTTGAAAATGCGCGCTGATATGCAATTGCGTGTGTATGCTACAATTGTAGCTAGCAGGCATGTGAGACCTCTGCGTTTTTTATTTTTATCACTCCGCCGTGGCAGCATCGGGAATCACTTTAATTGCGATTTGATTTCAACACGCCCGTGAGTCGGGGGCTAGACCTGCGTTAGTCTTTGATTAAAGCCGTTGTTTTCATTAAGCACGATGTCCCATTAAACTTACCCATGTCGTCATCCCGTTCCACCAAGAGAGGGCGCTGTACTAAAAACTGTATTAAAAAGCCAACACCCTGAGCCAAGACTAGGCGCACACGGTCTTTCACGTCTGTGATGAACGCATCGCGCTTGTTTTAATTGTGGAACACATTTCTAAGGAATGTCACAAAAACATATTGAAAATGAGGACGAACAACACATTGTTACCAAGTAAGAATTGTGGCCTATATATTTCTGTTAATGTTTTGTTTACGCTGCAGTACAAAGCCTGTTATTCTGACTGTAGCGCTGGCCCAAAATCCGGACACGGATTTCATTTGACGGGCGAGAAAACAGATCGACATTTAGAAAGAAAAAAAAAGCGTACGGCGGGCATTAACCCCCTCCCCCCAGCGTACGGTTTGTACGCTCGTGAAAATGTTGATAATTGTGAACGGCCCCTAATGTATGACCAGCTTTTCTGACCGACAAACAGCTGTACAATTGTTTTATTGACAATCTTTATAGTCAACACTAAAATACAGACACTTGAAAATTCATAAGTTAGCACATTTTTAGCTGGTGTAAGTTGTTGTAATGTTTTGTGTATAAACATATGTAGGCATCCAAGAGTTCCAGATTGTGTGATAAATATTTTTATTTTTTTCAGTTTCTTTTCATTGGTTTCGGTAGATTGAAATTGGTGATCCCCCCCTTCTTTTCCCCAAAAATTTCCTGCCGGTTTTTTCCCCTATATTGTCAAGCAGGCCTACTGGAAACCTGGGTACATATTGACTGACCCTAATTCACAGGAACACCCTCGCTAAAAGTACTCCAGTCCACACAGGAGGTTTTCATCTGTCCATCTTTACACTCTAAGTTTCAATCGGGCTCTCACCACCCCCCTATGGGACTTTGAATGTGTGTGCCCCGATCTTGCATGACAGGTCTGTGGGGGGTTTCAGCTTTATCAGTCGCTGCACAAGTTAGTATTGTGTTTGTCACATGTCGTGAGCTGAGTGCAAGACCCATCCCCATACTCATCTGAAATAGTATCTCACCCTTTTTTGGAAAATTTGTAAGATGAAAAAGTGCAAAACATTCTTTTTCCCCTTCCTCTTCTTCCATTGCTTTCCTCTCTTTCTTTTCAAGGCAACGGACTCTGATCAGCAACTCATAAAAAGAAATCGGTTGTAGACTTTGTATGGACCCGACATGGTGTACTTTCTATTGTGGTCCGACATATTTTTCAGAAGCTGTATTTGTGTATTTCCACCTTGGCTCATGTGGTGTTCAGTTGGCCACATATGAATCGATGTGTAACCTGTCTACAGTAAAGCTAGCTATATTTCTTCATATTTGGGCATGCAATAACTCAACTGATATACAAAACAAAATTGAGCAAAAACAAAGTTGAGTATAGTTATTATTATTATTTATTCGGCCAAGATTTCAACAAACGGTACAAGATTACAGATAAAATATAACAGTACAAGAAACACTCGAATGTATACTTTAAAAATCTTGTGACACCTAGAACAATTGTAAACCAATGTTGAAATGGAAACAGTAACACTGACAAATGAAAGCAAGACGACTATAAACTCAGACAGGACAAGGACAAGCTCATTCTAAGATGGCCAGGATTAATTTTTTTTTTTATTATGCATTTTCGCATGCAATTTTTATTTATTTTTTAAACCAATAGCAGTCTGGGTACTCCACTACAGGAGGGTTATACCTCCTCTGGATGTTACCTCCATTTGTACCTTACTTATTACATTTGTCATTACTATTATAACTGTTGTTATTTAATGTATTTTCAAGTTGTGCAAATAGAAATAAACCAAACAAACAATCAAACAATAAAAGTGAATCACTGTGACTCGAAAGCCTATCAAGCCAATCTTAAAATAGGAATTGAATCTTTAACAAATAATAAGAAAACAGTAAAAGAGAAATTTTATTTTTAAAATCCTCCCACGTCTTTTTGTTTCTTCTTTAAAGTGAAAATCTTGTTCCCAGACTCGACTATAAATTTAACTTGACCTGCAGGCATGCACATTATTTCTCAATTTCTGGGTTTATTATGTGAAAGCTAGGTCAATAGGCTGGCCACCTTTTAGTTTTAGTTTCATAATTAGATAAAGAAGGGACCATTAAAATTGCTGCCTTGAACATTTCTGTAAAGGTAGCACAGTATTATTTGGACAATTCCTGAGGGTACACTTTGAAGAAGAAGTGGTGGGTTTCAAATTTGCAATTCAAAGGTTTGATTGTTATGATGTTGTTTGGAGACTGATACAAACAACTGATACTACTACTATAATCAGATATAATATTCTTCTTACTTTTGTCTGATCTCTGTTTTTTTTGCCCTCAGAAAAATCTGCAAAAAGTGTTATTAAGTAGCCTGAAAAGTCTTATAAAACTCTATACCATAATGTACATGTGGGCCAGCTCTTGTAGTCAATAAAATTGTCCTACTATATCATGCCTGTATAATGGTATATTTATACTGTAATCTAACATGGAATCTTATCAATTTTGGGGTGAGCAAAGAAAATGTCTTATAAAACTCTATACCATAATGTACATGTGGGCCAGCTCTTGTAGTCAATAAAATTGTTCTACTTTTTCCAACTACCAAATATCATGCTTGTATAATGGTTTATTTATACTGTAATCTAACATGGTATCTTATCAATTTTGGGGTGAGCAAAGAAAATTAATTTTTTTTTCTCTCAAACCTGCAGACTTTGGGTTTACGTGCCTGGGCTCTACCAACTGAGCTTTCTAAGCCCTATGTCAGCAGTCTCCATATTTTGTCATTGTGTTTGTTTATCTTATCAGCGAAAGTAAGGGATTGACAAAACATACTGTGGATTTTCTTACAGAGCAGTCTGAATACAATTTACCAAAATGAATTAGACAATTCCCCTGGGTTGATGGCAGTTTTTTTAAATAAGCTTACTCTTGTTCATTCCCTATTTGGCATTTAAACTGGCTCAAATGAGTAAATTAGTAACCAAATGTTTGATCGAATTCCAAACTTCAGTTATATTCCACTTCTCTTTGAAAGGATTTTCTCCATTCAAATTGAGTTGTCTCGGAGGGAGTAGTGGCCACAGGGGACCTAGAGTGTTTCAATCCTGAGGAAACTTGTCTGCATTCTGAAATGACTGAGTGCACACTGTTTGTTTAAAGCAGATGGAGAGGCTCAGTGAAAAATTCTCTAAGATGTTTGTTTTCAATTCTTACGGAATTGATAATAGTTGCTTTAACATGTGAACTCGGTGCGTTCCACACCGACAAAATCAACAGTGAATAGAAGAAAGTAAATCGGATAAACATTTCCTCTGTGTTAATTAGATTGTCATTCACCGCAAATAGAAAAAGAAAGAAAAAATCTTTCCAGGGTTGTTTTGCTCTGAAAAGCAGTTTCGATCGGAATGCTTATTTTGTCTTCAGGAGGACTATTTTAGTCTCTTCAGTGTAGAATTTAACGACAGATTTGGTTTTTGTTGTTCATAGATTGATCGATTGATGACTCATTAAAGAATTTTAAGAATGGTTTCACATAAACAAATTATATATTAAGCCAACACTATTATACCATGTTTACTGTCTTCGAATCAATATAAGGTACAACGTTTTCAAAATTAATCTTATAGTCTCTGTGAATCAAGATAAAGTAAGGCACTGTTAATGTAAAACTGGGCTCTCTGATATGGTATGTCCGGTCTCTTTAAACCAAGATAAAGGTACAACTTTGGTAATGTACAACTGATTCTACTGACAAGACTAGTCTCACCGGATTAAGATAAGGTACAATAATATGGTATGTCCAGTCTCTCTGAATCAAGATAAGGTATGATGATGTCCATGTGAATTGATTCCTGCTGACATGTCTAGGCTCCCTGGGTAAAGATAAGGTACAACATTGGTTATGTAAAACTGATTTTTACTGACAACAGTAGTCTCGCCGAATCAAGATAAGGTACAATGATATGGTATGTCCAGTCTCTCTGAATCAAGATAAGGTTCAGCCATTGGTAATGTAAAACTTCTGCTACTGACATTCCTACTCTCTAAACCAAGATCAGGTACATACAGCATTGATAATGTGACACTAATTCTACTGGGATGTCTAGTCTCACTGAATCAAGATAAGGTACAATAAAAATAATAATAATAATAATAATACAGTACTTATATAGCGCATCACACAAAAGTCTTGATGCGCTTTACAACAATAAAGGCAGTTAAACAAGCATATGCAGGCAATGTCAAGGTACAGCCATTGGTAATGTAAAACTTCTGCTACTGACATTCCTACTCTCTAAATTAAGATCATGTATATCTTTGGTAATGTAAAACTGATTCTACTAGTAGTATACTGAATCAAGATAAGGTACAGCATTGATAATGTGAAGCTAATTCTACTGGTATGTCTAGTGTCTCTGAATCAAGATAAGGTATGATCTTGGTAATGTAAAACTGATTCTTCTAACAAGTCTAGTCCCTGAATGGGGGTGGGGGGGGGGGGGGGGGGGGCGAAGGCAAATGTTTGATTTATCTGATGGGAAAGGTGCTGGACAAAATGAACATTTGCTAACTGTTCAAAAATATTGGCAACATTGGCAATACTTAGAGCTTCACCGGATTATTACCCATAAGTAAGTTTGACTCTCTGGACTGATGCCTTTAAGCACATGTGACAAGTGTAATCAAACCACTTATCGAGCTTGACGTGAAACTGGGATGTCTTAGAGTTGAATGCGACTTGTATCATCTCATCTTGTGCCCGCGAGCAGAGAAATCTGCGTGGGATTAAAATATAGAAAGAAGAAAATTATAGAAAGGCAAAACAGGCATGGAGTTAACTTCATGTGATGGATGGTTTCAGAGGAGGAAGTTTCGTGGTAAGATGACCTAAGAACCGAAAGATGAGATTTTTGAGACAAAGTTGCCTCTACATGTAGGCGATGGATGCACACCTGCAGACCCAGTTAGTGTTCAACATATATTTCCAGACACTGGAATTATGATGAAAGAAGTATGTAACTTCCAATACTTAAGTTATCTGTTTTGCTGCCAGTGATTTGTGTTTTTCCCTCATGTGGTGTAGATTCACAGGTCACAGATTCACAGTAATTGACAGGTCGTTTTTTTTTTTTTTTTACAAATTATTATTATTTTTCTTCAGGACTTTCTTTTTCTTTCTTGATTGTCGATGTCTGCTTTGCATCTGACACTGTTATCACACATCAGTGTGTTGGCAAACTTAATATATATAATTTCAACTGGCCTCTGGTTGTCTGGTAGGCTCAGTCATAGGCGTACAACCATGGGGCGAGGGGTAGGGGGGAGGCAACTTTCCCCTCCACAATTTGGGGCAAAACAGTAGGGAAAAATCAGACACAGCAAGAAGAAGAAAACAAATTGACAAGGAAAGCAAAACATACTTTTTACCCGGTATTAGAAATTAGTATTCATTGTTTCCGTCCTGTGTAAAATTTCAGGCAAATCAACCCCTCTACCCCCTTGACCCTTTTGGTCATGCGTTCCGGGCCTGTGTATTGTTCTTTGTAGTTTTGTAATGGTGTGCTTTGTATAATCACGTCCTATCACAGTCTTTTGTCATGTGCGGGGCTGCATACCTGCGGGTATAGTAATTTATTTAACTTTTGCTGCCCCTGACCCACATAGCTGTTGCAGTTTTTCTTGTTGTTCATTTCGTTCGTCCATAGTTTGTTTGTGTTTGTTATTGTATTGGCCATTTGAAGATGTTTAGATTCTGTGTTTTTCTGTTCATTTTGTATTATTTTTGTACATTATGTTTGCTTTCTTGCTCCTTTTATCACGTTTATTATTTTGTTCATTTGTTTATTATTGTACATTTTGCGTTGTTTTGGTCGAATAAATAATAATAATAATAATAATAACCAAAGAAACCCCATATGCCCATTTGCTCGGTGGTCTAGTTGTTGAGATATCTGCCCTAGAATGCAGGGGGTCAGAGGTTTGAATCCCACCCGAGTGGTCAACTTGTGGATTTGTTTTTTCTGGTGGACTTTCAACCCTGGTTTTGTCAACTTTTTGATGAGTTTGATTTGTCAGCCATTGTGGATCCACTGCTGGATGAAGCATGGTGTCTCCAACTTTCTCTTTAATGATAACTAGTTCTTTTATAGTGCATTTTACAATAACTTATCAATGCGCTTTACATTGGTGCCCTGGTCATTGGGCCAATAAAATTCCTTCAATCTTTCTCAGCTCCCTAGGGAGTATACAGCCCCGAGCTGCAATGGCGCTCTGAAGGCTTTTTCATACACAATATCAACCTCTACCCTTGCAGGTACCCATTTATACCCCTGGGTGAAGAGAAGCAATTATCGTAAAGTATCTTGCTCAAAGACACACTCATCAAAACCGGGATTCGAACCCACACTCAGATGACTTAACCACCAGAACTTGAATTTGATACTCTGAAACTGCTGGGCCATGCACCCCTATTTTGTTGACTGTCCCCTAGTTGTGTTGCATCAACATCATTGGTCAGAGTCTCATAGATTCCTATTCGGCGATTCATGAGCCGCAGGCCTGAGGCCAGTGATTTTAGCGTCTGGCCAGTAAACTCAAGACTGGACAAGCCCGGTCGTCTTTGTGTCTTTCAATTGAATAACAATACCTCATTGTGTACTAATAACATCTACAGTATGCGGAAAAGACTGAATCTAATAATTATCTGGAGTATTGAAATGCATTTACCCATACGACAAATGAGAGACTCTTTCCGTGCTAATTGTTAAACTTATTAAGATTCTGGTCTTGTAAAAAAAATTCTGGTACAGAACATTTTGAACTACAAGCCCTGCAGTCTTGTGGATTCTCCCCACACTTTCAAGCCCTTCAGTATTGTGGATTTTCACCCCATATTTGAGCCCTTTCTTGGCGTATTTGCATCCCAGTAGGGCATAAACAATGTTACAGGACATCTCCAATGTATCGCTGTCGATGAGTTTGACATTTTGGGTGATGCTGAGAGTCTGTAATTCCTTCCGATGTGTAAACACCCTTGAGGTTCAGGTGGCTTGATCCTCTAGATTAAGGGGGGAAACCCCAGTCCACTAAACCGAGTTGTTTATTCATGGTGATGTAGATGGTCTCTAATAAATCCTGTAAATTTAAACACCTAGGAAGCTCAGGTGGCTTCGGGAAGGGGTGGGGGCGGTACCAAAGTTGGTCAATCACACTTGTTCTCTTTCTGTATTCATTAAATTCAAAGAGTGATTGTATCACTGATGAGGTTTCAGAGTCTAGACCTAGTGCCCAAGCCCAATAACCTAATTTATTTATGGTGATGTTGTTGAGAGTCTGCAAACCCTGTGAATGTAACACCAAAGATGTGCAAATGGCTTTGTCCTCTAGACTTGGATAGAGTGAGGGGTCAGGTGGACATCCTACAAGCCAGCTGGTTATCCTAATTCTTTATTTGAGGTAGATGTGGAGAGAATATTGTAATTCCTCTGGATTATAACAAAGAAGACAAGAGTTGTTTATAAATTATTATTTCATTTTATCACAGCATACAAAAGAAAGATCACATTTTCTTTTGTGCGGGTAACTCCTCGAATCGAGCTACGTCCCGTAGCCTTAGATCTCAAGGGTCTTTCTCAGGATTCTTGCTGTTCCCCAAAGCGCTGCCTTCTGTAACAGATCTACCCTCACAGTTGTCCCTATTTCATCTAGATGTTTCCCCAGTGCTTATTATTATTATTTTTGTATTATCATTACTTTTATTATTATTTTTATTATTATTATTATTTTTATTTATTTATTTTTATTTAATATTTTTTTATTTTATTTTTTTAATCCAAACATGATGCGCACCCTTCCATTTTGGGAGTCAAATCTATGATTCTTGTGTACAGTTGACTCCAAAAATGGAAGGACGCTCATCAGGTTTGGAGGTGCGTCCGCGTTGTGCAAGCTAGGGGTCTACAGAAATGCCTTATTGTTACACCACAGATTTGATAGAGGAATGATTTTTATGTTAATGCAAACTTTACTAGATTGTATCTCCACCATGCAAAGCTGTATATAGTATTAATAACGGATAGTATTGTATTCAATTGAACAAAGCATCTTCTTCTTTTTGAGGGGGTAATTTCTTTTTTACCCATCGTAATCGGCATTCAATTGATCAGAGCTGGCATAACTAGAAGTTTCTGCAAAAAGCTGCTGCAAATTTGAATGTTGTTTGAGTGGATTGTTAAATTGATAAATTTATTATATTTGATTTGATTTCAAAGAGGCTGAAAGACTTTTAACTTTTGTGGGTGGGGGGCGTCTGGTAATTTGGCTTACGAAGTCTGTTACTTAGCAAAAATCAGCAGGATACCAGTCAGAAATGGTGCATGTTACATGGTATTTTGGCTGGTAACCTTACTCTGATAAGCATCATTTTGTTGTGCTTAGCTACTTTTTATGCTTAAGCAGCTCTATGAAATTGCGCCCTGGCCTGGAAATACATGGAGGCAAGTGGGCCTCTGTTGCCGTGGTCTTGGCCCCAATGCCCTCTTCAAATGATCTTCCTGAGACTTTCAAGGGAAGTGCCCTTTGCAGGAAGAAAATCGCCTTGCCCTAGGATAAAATTCCAGAAAAACCTATACACTGTAACACAAGTGTCGCTATTTTTTATATGTTGTCAACTCTCACTCCAGTAAATGTGTATTCTTCTGTAAGTGTCGATGGATGGCATTCATGTTATGCCTAATCAAGTCCTAGGGGAGAGTATAGTGTCAATTGTTTCAACAGAGGGAACCGTTTACGCTGATCATTCCATGCATGAAATTCAGGTTACCGGGGTAATGCGGATTGGTTCAGGCTCACACATAAGACCTTGAACATCAAGACATTAATTGGATGCACCACTGTCTCCTGGAAGATAACCTTATTACACTTGATGAATGTTTTTCTTCTTCTTGTTCTTAAAGGGTGGTGCGTCATCGGTGTGTTTGTTCAGATTGTGTGGTATTCAGTAATACGACCCAATTTCATACAGCTGTTATCTTGCTTTGGGCAGAACAAAATCTTGTTTAGCGAAAAACGGATTACCAGTCAAAATGTCACGTAATGTATATTACTTGTGACTGGTAGGCTGCTTAATTTTTCTTAATGAATTTTTTTATTTTTCTCCCTTCTTTTTACTAACTTGATAGGCCTACATGATCGAAACAATTTATGACTGAATTCTAATTCAAAGTTTGCTCCCAAACACCCAACTTTTATTTGGATTTCAAAAAACTGATGTTAGTTGTTTTCTGGACAACCTGATGACATTTTCCGAGGATAGTTTTGTGGAGGCCTTTTGGGGGGGGGGGAGGGGGTGCAGCATTTTGTCGTAAAATAGTTTCATCAAGACAAAAACCTATTGATTTTTGTAATACTTGTGTATTATGTTTAGTTGACAGTTTTTCTAAAAATATGAACATGACCTTTGCTGGTAGATATATCTCTTGTCATATTTTCCGGTTGACTTTCAAACACTGACCCCTCACTAGGCATAGAGTGAGTTTTTCTTGTGGGTGCATAGTTTTAGTTTTCATCAGCGTACCTCACCATCCTTGTGTTATGAGTTTGTATCTCTCTGAGGATTGTGCAGGGCATTGACATTTGAGAATGTTGTCAGTCAATGATGATCCTCAAGAAGAGAATGTCCAAGGATTGTTGAGATAGGCGAGCTTGACCTCTGTCAGCCTACGCTTGGTGTCACCCCCCCCCCCCCATCCAACCCCCACAAGATGGACTCGCTTCTGATGTTTGTCTAACTCCACCCCTAAACAAACATATCTTTTAAGAGGAAGAGGCAGTAGCTGACGGACACGACGCAGGAAGTCACAATCGATCTATCCTGGATAAATGGCATGGCAAACTTCCTCCTGAGTCTCCAGTTTGGCTAGTCGCCTACCCCAGTTAAGAACTGACCCCCCCTCGATGCCAGCAAAAAACGCTAAGCACTTCCCTAATGCCTCACGATCCTCTACTCCTGGTGGTTGACAAATTATCAGAGGATATGGATTTATCTCGTCGGCCTAAGTGTTCCCTACGTGGGATTTGACCACTGTGGTTCATGAAGTGAATTCCAATGGTGTGGTATGTCGAAGCAATCAGAGATTAACCTTTTAGAGACCTTAGACGTCGGTGAGCGGCTTGCACCAAAATGCCCATAGCGGCCGGCCGTAAACGGCTGCAAGATTTGACTACCTTTCACTCCACCAAAAGGTCAAAGTAGAGGTCATGTTCTGTTGCAATTTTCTAATGATTCCTGTGTTGACATAGAATCAACAATTCAAAACAAAAACTTTTTTTTTTTTTACAGATATTCTCTCTGGAAAATTTAGTCAAAAATCTACAAAATTTACCATGTTCGGTACGTGATGATAATTGTACAGAATGAATGGTCTTTAAAGGGTTAAGACAGTCACATATAAACAGCTATGATAGTAGCTGTCAATAGAACTACCATGTTGGGTTTGCTTAATCCCTCTCTACTTTCAGACAGGGTCGAGTGGTTTATTCTGTACTCACTTTGAGTCAAGATAATGCACAGCATTTGTGAAGATGCAGTTAGTTGTAATGATGTGGTGTTTTAAATCAGTTTTAGGAAACAGCTGCATGTGTAATTCATTTTTTTATTGTAATGATACAAGTGCTGTTTTTGGTGTGCGTATTACTCTGTGTTTGAGTAAAGATAAGGTACAACTTGGTAACTGCAAAACTGCTGCTGCCTACTGTTATTGAATCAAGCTAATGTACAGCATTTGAAATGATAACAACTTTTTGACCCAAGGTTTTGGTTTACTTACTCTCTGTGAATCATTATAATGTACACAATTGTAATGATGTAACAACTGCTGCTTTGAATTTTCAGCATATGAATTTGTGATGTTTTGGAGATAATCAAAATAGTTTAAGATATTTAATTTGTATGGAAGACATTTTTGATGAGTACCTTTACATTGGGCCGGATTCACTCTCCGAAAATGGCATGATTTCACAAGAAACAGACTCGATGCTTTTCCTACTGAAATCTGATTCCTGATTTTTTCCCCCTCCAACATTACAAGAAAACTCCATTAAAGAAAGAGGCTAAAATGAAACATCCTTTTCATCTGGCAACTCACACCTATTATCTCCATGTAATTCCTTTTCCAAACAGTGGACTTAATTGGATCATGCACAAACCAGTAGTGCTCCTGACTGCCCCAGGCAAAATAATTGCTCATCCATTAAGTTTAATGGCCCAAGTAATTCAATGTAAACACACTGTGAAAAGTAGGTATACTTTCCCAGTTTGTGTGGCCAAACTTGGAAATTCTTTAATGGAGCTTTCCCATAATGAAAATAATCAAACTTTTAATTGAACAGCCTGAAAAGTCTATCAAAGCCTATACCATACATGTATATATTATGTAGGTCAGCCCTTGAACTTAATCAAAACATTCCCATTTTTGTCAAACGGCCAAATATCGATACATGAAGAAAGTATGTCAAGGCAGGGAAGTTTGATACTAACAGGAGTTATTCAAAACATAGGAATGTGACCAATTTGTCCCCCAGAGTATAAGCGCTCCGTAACTATATATCTTGAAACATGCGAGAACAATCTGGTTTGTCCTAGATATGAAAAAACCCTAAGAGATCACTGACCACCACTGAGTGGCTTCTACGTCCAAAGTTTTCACCACAATCTAATTGACTAGTTACACAGTCGCCAGAAGTGGGATACTTTACCAGATGACCCAGATATTAAAAAAACAATTTTTTAATAATAACAACCTTAAAGTGTTTCTTCAGATGTGGATCGCCATGCGCGGGGGAGAAAAAAATAACTGCATCGTTTTACAAGAACGCTGGTATTTTATGATTGCTCGGATCTATCACCAGGTCGGTGTGATTGTCCTTTTTATTTTATTTTAGAAAAGCAATTCCCTGGAGAGTTGTTGACGAGTATTAATTCAGTCAGAGATAGATTGGTTTAATAACCCATCACAAAGGTACCTCAACCCCCAGCAACACATTTTCCAGATCTTGTTTAAGCTCTTGAATTTGAAGAGAAGGTACAGCATTCAGGTTGGGGTAGTGGTAGCTTGCCTTGCCTACCACCTCTAGGACCCCGGTTCAAATCCCACCGGGGGCCCTATGTGGATTGGGTTTTCAGTCCCTGCCTGATTGCGTCCTTGGAATAATTCTCTGGGGTTTTCCTCCCGCAACTAAAACTGAAACTTCCTACCTTGTCTTCTCTCCATGGGGTTCGTGGCTAGTATAGTGATTAAGTTTAATTTTCTGAGAGTCCTTGGCTTCACAACCAGAATTAATAAATGTACAAATGAAGTGAACAACGTCTTATGTGATTGTCACATGCGCTTCAATCCACCAGTTTACTATAGAACACTTTTACCCGTAAAAATTTATTGTCTGAATAGGAATGGTGTTTGGAAGAGTCACATTCATTCTAGTGCTGTATTTTTAAGTAAACACATTTAAACTGAATTGCACAGTGCTTATTTGCACAGTGCTTATTTGAAACTGTTGCTTAGAGCATAGAGCAGAGAGGGAAGGTATATGCCTACATTTGATAATCACTCTTAACATTAACGGCAATACAAACTTACTGGTTAGAAGCCTACAGCAGCTTTTAATGTATAAAGCATTTTGAAAAACATTTCACTTTGAAGTAATATGGTTATGTAAAAAGATATAAGTTTTTATGCCCCAAATTTAAATCTGAGAAACGTTTACTGTCAGAAACGTTTCTTAGATTGTGTATTCCTAGTAGGGAATATTCTTCCTGTGTGGACAAATTCAGTCCAGATTTTTTTGCGATATCTCAAAATTGCGAAAAATGAAGTTTTCGCGGCTTATTTTTGTTGGTATATATCTACATTTATACAGGATTAAAACAATCGAATGGTTCCCAAATTCCAAAACCAAAGGTATACTTTGCCTTTAAAGGCACTGAACACGTTTGGTAATTGTGAAAGACCACCAGTATTCTCACTTGGTGTATCCCAACATATGCATAAAATAACAAGCCTGTGAAAATTTGGACTCAACTGGTCATTGAAGTTGCAAGAAAATTATGAAAGAAAAAACACCCTTGTTGTACAAATTAGTGTGCTTTCAGATAGGAATAAAAGGCTTCTGGCCAGAAGTCTTTTATTATTTTAGTGAGAAATTACCTCTTCCTCAAAAACTACATTACTTCAGAGGGAGTCGTTTTTCTCAATGTTTTATACTATCAACAGCTCTCCGTTGCTCGTTACCAAGTAAGTTTTTATGCTAATATATATTTTGAGTAATTACCAAACGTGTACAGTGCCTTTAAGAATATTTGGGTTTTTTTCCTGACTGTATCTTGGACTCATCAAGTGAAACCTTTGACAATGTTTTGGTTTACACTTTACTCCTGTATAAGGACATGTACATGTACAATAACACATTTACTAATGCTGTGTAGCGTGTCGTGGCCGAGCGGTTAAGAGCACCGAACTCAAGCTCTGGTGTTTCTGTTCAGCAGAGTGTGGGTTCGAGTCCCGGTCGTGACACTTGTGTCCCTGAGCAAGACACTTAACTATAATTGCTTCTCTCCACCCAGGGGTAAAATGGGTACCTGTGAGGGCAGAGATGGTTCTTGTGATTGATTTAGCTTAGTAGCGCATATACTGCAGCACAGCTGTATACTCCCCAGGGAGCTGAGATGGTTTAAGGAATGAAATAAATGGCCCAGTGACCAGGGGTAATAATGTTTGAAGCGCCTTGAGACGCCCTTGGGTGTGATAAAGCGCGATATAAATCCATATTATTATTATTATTATTATTATTCTGTATTACTGTAACGCAGTTTTCGATTAAGGACGAAAGTCCGACTTGTGTCAGATTGAATTCTTTTAATGATTCATGGGCACTTGGTTTTTAGAACAGTGACACTGAATGAAAGTCCAAACATGAACAGTGTTCATACTTAAGCCCCTTGCAATCTCATCAATGCCTATTGGATTGGAATGGTTCGGATTCAATTGTACAACTCAGCAAAGATCCATTAAGAAGGTAGAATTTGTCTATGGATTCAGGAATGTCTGGGCTGGTTGATTGCAACTTCAGCCACCACCCCCCCCCCCCCCCTTCCAAGGCCATGCCCCGGAAATAAGTGTTTACAACAAGCTTGGTTAAGTTACAGAAAGGAAAGAGTGGGACAAGTAATCAAGAATGTAATCAAGAATTGATATGATTTTTCCCTTCACTGGCTCTGAACTAAGAATTGAATATGTGATGCCTTCATATGTGTGTGCAGTGGATACCCTGAGGCCACTCTGTCAGGACTCGAACATCCTACCACCTGCAAACTAGCGCAACCTTGTTAACCTCATCATAAGTGAATTACGTCAACGAAGGGCAAGGCTTATTTATTTTATTTATTTATTTTAATTCTTTGGACAATACTATGTACGAGCAGAGGCCGTCCAGGGAAAGGCAATAGTAAAAAAACTGTCATCAAAAAAGATGTGCCCTCCCAGACCTTGCTCATTTAAAAGAATAACAATTCATATTATGTACACAAATCTAAAATTGCAGTAAAAAGTAAACAAAAGATGGCAAGCAAAAGAAGTATTAAAGTGCAAATATACAAATACCCCCGTAACTAAGACCCCAATAGGCTTGCTGATACTCCCACTCAAACACTGAATTAGGAAATGGTTGAAATATTGCTCAAGTACGCCTTTGGTTCTTTAGTGTAAATCGTAGTCAGATTTTCAAGTCATCTTGTTGTTAGTGCAGTTTGTAGGGATTTCATAAAACTGCTTTTACATCATTTGGAGCCCCCTGTAAATTGACGAAGAGTGGTCTCCAAAGTAATTGTTTGGCAAAAAGAGACAACGTGGGTTTCAAAGTAACTGTTTGGCAGAAAGAGACAACGTGGGTTTCAAAGTAACTGTTTGGCAGAAAGAGACAACGTGGGTTTCAAAGTAACTGTTTGGCAAAAAGAGACAACGTGGGTTTCAAAGTAACTGTTTGGCAGAAAGAGACAACGTGGGTTTCAAAGTAACTGTTTGGCAGAAAGAGACAACGTGGGTTTCAAAGTAACTGTTTGGCAGAAAGAGACAACGTGGGTTTCAAAGTAACTGTTTGGCAGAAAAAAGGATAAATTTTCTTAGAAAAACATTGCTAATATCAGGGATGTAATTTCTCTGTTTGTAACCGGAAATCGGTGTGGTTTTTTGCCCTCCAAAAAAAGAAATCTGTGGTTTTTTTGTCCCCCCCCCCCCCCCAAATCAAATATAAATAAAATGTTATTAGTATCTATTTTGTTTAACTTCTTTAAAAAATGAAGATAAAACCATATATAATGCCCCAGATTGCAGAGTAGGGCTTTTAAAACCAAAGATAAATGTTATTAGTGGGCTTCTGGATCGCAAGTTTTCGAGCTTGCAAGCTCGCTTTGCGCTCACAGTTCAGGTTTTTTTTCAACAGCCTATAGACATCCCTGTAATATTAAGTAGCAAGTGTTAAATACTGAGATGCAGCCAAGATTGATGTGTGGCACTTTCCTATGCCATGAGTGACATTTGAACTTCAGTGCAATGTCCTTTTGAGAAGGTTGTATACATGTAGACCTCTATTATGCTACCCTTATATTTGTCATGCCTTTTGAATCACAAATACTGCCTGAGATCTCACTAGTAAAAGGGTTCACGCAATTTTTTCCTCTTAAGCAACTGTGCCTCATGGGCTCAAGAAATTTTATCTGATTTCAGACTTTTTTTTTTTAAAACGTCTGCTTGGTTAAACAAAGTAGCTGCTTTTTTCTTCAGATACAAAAATAAATCCTGCTCTTTGATCTACTTCTCTAGTGCTGAGGATACTGTTCCCAGAAGTTCCTTAAAATCTATAACTCCTCGGGTTTCTAACATTTTGGAAATGTTATCACTTGAACATGCCATGTAACATTTGGATCCAGTAGTATCAGACCTTTTTGGTCAGCCATGACACTTGCTCCTGTGATTTTTTGACAATATCAAAGAATTACTGGCTGCAGGGGTTTGGCACAGAAAATGTGAGTGTCTCATTTACTTTCAGAGTTGAGTTGGCTAGAGGGCGCTTGTAACTATAAAAGGAAGACATTCTGAAAAGAAATTGCGTTTTGGCGAGTACAATGAAGTACATTCGTCGACTATGTGATCCTGCGAATCGGTGCGAATCAATATTTGCCTGGAGACGTTATAGGATCTAAGTACAGCTGTCATATTGTCAAATCAAATTAGATGACAAAGACAACTGAGTCAATACAAGTTGCTAGACTTGTTGGTATTGATGTTTTTTTCTCTTAATTTTTCCTCAGGTCTGCATTGAGTTTATAGAGTAAAATCAGAATGTAGTTTTTCTGTTTAAAATCGGTGCGGCTTTTTCAATGGAGGATTCAATTTCTTTTTTCTTATATTTCAGGACAAGCTGTACTACGACCAATTGAAGAGCTACGTATTTCAACATGACCTACTTGTGGACAGCCTGCTGTATAAGGTACAAAAGTACAGAGATGAATTTTGTTTAATCATTCAAGTAATATCTACCACAAGGGAAACTGAGTCGTAAGGTTTTAAATTAATTTTGGTGTGGACAAAGAAAAATCAACTAGAATTTGAACTCGCGACCTCTGGATTAACATGCTGGTGCTCTACCAACTTAGATTATGGAACTGGGTGGCTTCTGATTGGCACCCTCGGACAAAGATATTGACAAGATAGGGGAATCAACAATTTGGGGGACAGATAGCTTAGTTGGTAGAGCATCTGAAAATTAATCCCAAAGTCACAGGTTTGAATCTCATTCATGTAAGTTTTTCTTTGTTTACCCCCAAATTGTATTATCTTTATTACATACACAGATTGTTATTTACAATTGGGGGTGGGGGGGGGGCTTTATTTTTCCTTTAATTTGACTGCTTACATTTAAGAGGATGAAAACATGTATTCAGAAATATTTATTCCGTGTCAACATATACTGAAAATGACAAGGGTTTACCAGCTTTCATCATTCCAAATATGAAACAAAAATTTAGATGTAACTGTGAATAATTAATTCAATGTATAATAAGAAACTTTATTTAAGATTGTAGGAAAGTGTGGGAGCAGTTCTTTTGCACCTTTCCCTCGTACAGACAACATAAAACCCAAAACGGGCAACAAAATCTGACAAGATATTTGAAAGAAAAAAAGATTGTGTAGCAATCCTTAAAAAAAGTCCTTTCTCCCTCATTCCAGAATAAGGATTTTAGTTTCAGGGAGGTAAACAAAAGTATGGAATTGTCTATTTTTTCAGCCCTGTTTTTTAAGAAAGTCAAAGAAGTCCTCCCCATTATGTAGGTTGACAGGTGTCTACTAAGCTAACACAAAGAAAAAAACAGTCTAGAGAAAGCTGCTGTTGGCATTGCCAGTACGCAATGGTCTTTTGTCATTCGTGCTGACTATACTCTATATTTAACAACAAAAATGAATTCCCCTCGAGTGGAGTCTAAACAAAGTCAGGCTGTTCAATCAACGAGGAAAACGGAGAGAGTTAGAGACTAATGAGATTAAGCCCCCATGGCTGTATCCCAGAAGGTCCCAGTGTCTTGCCTTTGAATCGTTATCCCGCAACCTCATCGACAGATGGAGGACTATTCATGGATCCCCTCTCTCTCTAATTCTCTCTCGCCAGGATGTCAAACTCACGGCAACCAATGATGACCAGTACTTCGTCTTTGAGGACTACCTCTACCAGGTCCTCCTGGTCTTCTCCAGAGATACCAAAGTCTTGAGTCACTTTGCCAACAGCTCGGCCACGCCAGCCAAATCTTATATCAGGGGTGAGTAATGCTGGGGAAATAAAGTAATTGAGAGGAACAATTTTTTTTTAGAGGGTTTCCTCTGGAGGGGGGTAGTCTCTGTTGGACCAAGCCACCCCGAGGCGAGAAAACTCTGATCCGATGGAAAGAAAAGTTTATACAACAGGGTCTGTGCAATTAACGCTACTGCGTAGGCACGTGGGATAATGTGTCAGCGATGCTGACCATATGGCAGGTGTTGTAAGAATGGCTGTGATGGTTTTTCGTTTGTCAGCTGTAGTCCAGAAAAGGTTAAAAACCATGACGATGAAATCATCATCAAGTCAACGCTGAACTTTCGCATCGCTCACAATAGCTTTCAACTGTTCTCTCAGATCTATTTGCAGATTTTTTTTTTATCAGCTACATTATTGCTACTGACAACCCACCCAAACTCCCTCCCCCAACCAGCAACACCACTCCCACAATCAGCTCCTTGTAGTGTGTTGAAATATCGGAGTGACTATCCCTCTGATGTTTTTATCGGGGTAGATTTACGTGAGGATTTTGATGTTGCCTGTAGACACTTCTTCTCTGGGGACATCTTAACATTTTATTTGCGACTCTATTTTGGGGATCTGCCTGGGGGGCAAGTGGATCATTCGCAGTGAAACAATTTGTGCTTTCAGCTGTGTTTAAGACAATAATCGCCTTTAAACAGTTGCAAGGCAAGCAGGTTTGTGAAGGACCTTCAGGGATAAAGGAAAAATCTGCGTAAATGCTGCCACAACTCACTTCATGCAGACAAGGAATGCTAAGCCAATTTTTAGATTTAAAATTTTCACCATTTGAAGGTAAACTTGGAAATGTAACAATTTGATTAAGTGGTGGAGGTTTCAATAAAGCAAGCAGGTAGAGTTGGGAACCAAATTCAATGCAGTTAAATGGCCACTGGTCTGAGTCTTTGGAACAATCTACCTAATTTAAACTCCGCCAATCAACTTCACTTCGTGTCTTCAAGAAAAAACTCAAGACTGAACTATTTACATCTGTTCAGAGCTTTGCAATCATTACTTTTTGTTTGTATAGCACCATGGTCCAGTGGTTAGACTGCAAAACTTGCAATCACAAGGTTGTGGTTTCGAATCCGTCCAAGCTTACCACTGATTTCACAATGACTAGAATTAGTGTTGTCATCTAGTTACTGAATCACAATTTATTGGTTTGCGCAATTTGTAATCATAGTCGATTAACCAATGTTTGTATGAGAGAGGTTGGTTGTTGCAAAAAAGGGAATCGGTAATTGCTTGTGTTTTGAATGAAAATACATTAGTACCCACTGTTTTCCATAAATGACATTAATTTTTTGTGGAGCAGCCAATTTCAAAGCAGTGGTTCATTCGGCAGCAGCAACACGTCCAATAAGTAATTATATCGAATAGCATGAGTGCCCTACTGAGATTTGATATAACTGTTGACTGTTGTGATGTAGGTTACAGGGTTATTCGCCCCTAGCTAAGTCCAAGATTACGTCGCCTCACGGTTGTTGAAGAACAAAAAAATAATCACCCTCCACTCAACAACAGTCAACAGACCTCACATGTCGAATTACGACGTTGGAGATTGTTACAAATCGAAGAAGAAAAAAATTGAACCTTCAGCAACATTGTTTGATTCATACAGTGAGAGGTTTTCTTTTATTCACGCAAATATCTGCGGGCATTTTATAGTTGGCTGACCACCTTTCCAACGTCAATATCTATTCATGTAATGCTGTCTCTCCTAAATCACCCTGGAGATGTTTTTGCAGGAGATAAAAGCTGTGACATGTTCGACTCTTCAGAAGTGAAATAGATTTGGAAAGAGATTTAACAGTGGACCTTTCATTTAAAAAAATAGAATAGCAATAGTTATACCAATATATGTTGTACTGGGTTCGAAATCAACACTGTACGGCAGGCCCGAGGCAAGTATTTTTAGTGTTTGGTCTGTGAAAATCACAACCAGACAAGTCCTGTGGTCTTGTGTTTGACAATTTAATAAAATGCCTCAATGTGTAATATTTATCAAAAAGTGTTGACTATGATTCTGATAAATATCTTTCAGTTCTGCTGAGAATTGAAGTACTCTTACACACTAACACAAATGAGATAAATTTTTTCTTAGTGCTTGTTCAACTCATTTTGTTTCTGGTTTTTGTAAAATAAATTCTTGTCCAGTAAACAGTTTGAGCTACAAGCCCTGCTGTCTTGTGGATTCTTCCCACAACTTCAAGCTCTTTATTGAATAAATGTATTTACAGAATGCTTTTACAAGAGATATCTAAGTACTGAGCAGGAAAAGTAATTAACTATGGTGTCTTGATTTCGAAGTATATAAATGCTGGCTGAGTGCTATAAGGTCATCAATTACAATTTAATATCCTTAATAATTAAAAGCCGCTAAATGAAAAATGTGTATAACTTTGAAAACAATAAATCAAAATCACAAATAAATGTTTTTCTCAGAAATTAAATGTTTCTTTTTGCCAAACACTTACTTTTTTGGAGACAACCTTTGAGAGATGATTTAGGAAGCTAAGTTCATTTGGTCTTTAATATTGTGCTTCAATCGGGCCCTCGTTTTTTCCTTTTGTATACTATGTTTTGTTTTTTAGTATAGGGTAATGCCCAAAGTGTGCGACGTTCGTGGGTGCGAGTGGCCCAAGGGTGAAGCCCAAGGGTCATTTGTATCCTGCGAATAGCGCGTTCACCGAGGGCATTACGAGACTTGACCTCCACCTGTGACGTCGTGCGTACGTACCAGCGCTCCAATAATTCGCGCAAGTGTCCTGATAGTGCTCATTGTGGCCGTCGCGTCATTCGTGCGGGGGTCGAGCGGTGTGGTGGTCGAGCAGTTTGGTGGTGGCGTTGCGTCTCAGGTTGGGGTTAATTTATTGTAATATTTTTTCTTCGGTTTTTTTCTATATATATATATATATAATTTTATTTGTTTTCAATTCAGTTCGTCTGGTTTGTGTTTTCTTAAATATCGGGGGTCTTAGTTACGGTGGTTTTTGTATATTTACATTTTAATTCTTCTTTTGCTTGCCATCTTTTGTTTACTTTTTACTGCAATTTTAGATTTGTGTACATAATATGAATTGTTATTCTTTTAAATGAGCAAGGTCTGGGAGGGCACATCTTTTTTGATGACAGTTTTTTGACTTTTGCCTTTCCCTGGACGGCCTCTGCTTGTATATTGTATTGTCCAAAGAATTAAAATAAAATAAAATAAATAAAATAAATAAATAAATAAACTCCATTTACCAGGAGCTCCATTAGATGCCAACCTTGTAAGACACTTAGACGGAAGCTTTCTTTTATTCCAGTGGCAACCAAACTTCTGAATGTTTGATGCTCTGCTTCATGTTTCCATCCAATTTTCTAGTGCAATTATAATTCTGTTGATTCATTCCATTTCCTTGCTTTCTTTCATTCATGTTTTGATTATGATGTTTTATATGTAAGTATGTATATGCTATTTTGTATACTTCTTTTTATTGTGGTGTTTCCTAGTTGGTATTTTACAAACTTTTTGATTATGGAGCTGCCCAATCTTTTGTAATTGCCTTATCTAGGATAAATAAAGTTTTTTTAATTGAATTGAATTGAATTGAATATGCAAAGCAGTTTTATGAACTCCATACAAACTGCACTAATGACCTTATAGTCCTGAGCGAATGATATTGCCCTTTTTGAAACTTTGGCTTCGGCTTCCGCTCTGACTTGGGCTTTGTAAGTAATTTCAAAAATGACATTTACAGACTGGACTTCAAACAGGCAGATGATGTATAAACTGGACCTATAGCCAGGGATGTGATTTTTCAATTTTTAGCCGGAAATCCAGGTTTTTTTCCCCCCACCCCCCCCCCCCAAGACAAACCTGTTTTGTTTTGCCCCCCCGCCCCCAAATAATAATGTTTATTGTTTATATTTTTTAACATAAAAAAATGAAGATAAAACCATATATAACGCCCCAGATTGCAGAGTAGGGCTTTTCAAACCAAATAATATTAGTGGGCTTCGTGCTCGCAAGTTTTCAAGCTCGCAAGCTCTCGCAAGCTCTCGCTATCACATCCCTGCCTAAAGCCTAATGTAGGCCATTTCTCACGAGGCAATTTATAGGCAACCAGCTCCAGGCAATCTCTAATAAGAAAAATCAGTTTTCTCATTGTTTTCCTGTGGATAGTGAGTCACAGCTAGAAGAATGTCTCTTGTGCTGCCAAAGTGTTCCTTGTGCAGTTTGTTGCCTTCATGTTGCCTGATAAAAATGCCCAGTGGGACACGGCCTTATAACCAGTGGTTTCAAAAATAATAGCCCAAGATTTTTCCGGTAAATTGTGAGAGATGGGAAATTGTTCCAAAGTTTGGGGCCGGCTGTTGAAAAATAACAATCATCGAGGGATTCTAAACTTATAGTAAGAAGAAGTTTGTCTTTTGAAGATATGAGACCAGGGATAGAATTTGGGGGGAAAACCCACAATACGGCACGGCTTGTAGCTCAAAATATGTACTCGACCAGAATTTTGTGTACAAGACCAGAATTGAAGTGAGAAGAAAAATGCCTACACAGGTTAATAATTGAACTGTTTGAATTTGAAAAAGCACTAAGGGAAGATTTATCTCATTTGTATATTATGGGTAAGTAGTCTTTGATAATCAACAGAATTTAAATCAGACTGAAAGTCAACATTTGAACACAAACACAAGACCGCTGGACTTGTCCGGGCATGAGTTTACTGGCCCGATGCTAAAATCACTGACCTCCGGCCTGCGGCCCAGTGTAAAATTTGAGCCCTGGAGACCCGGTTGATACAAAATGAGTACATTATACAAGAAGTGAGGGGCAATTACGATGACTGAAATTGTTACAATCAGACAAAATGGAACCTTGTAGGTACTTGTATACCATCAGAAAGGACTTTGATTGATATACACTGCAGGATGGGTAACCAGAAGACGGTCAGCTGAGTACACTGATCGAAAACGTCTATCAGACTACCGGCTCTTCTCAGAACCACCACTACTCACAAAAGTGACTTCTTACATGGTTTCACCACAAACCTTACTTACTCGGTGAAGATTTGTGATGGGAGAAGTGGGCATCCACAGAGCATTTGACAGACAAGTTGAGTCAAACAGCACTGTTTTTGTAGTCTATGAATCAAGTATTTGGCTTGGGTTTGAAGGCTTTTTTTATAGCTTCACTAGCCTGACATAGGACTGTATATGAAATGTATTGTATAATCCTCTCGTGGTATGCAGGCAGGCAACGCTTCAGCAGATCAGCTGATTTGCAGCGCCCGTAACTAGGGTAAAATTTTATGGGGGCACCATTTTCTCGAGGGGGACACTTCTTGCCAAGTTTCTGTTTGCCTTTTTCTTAATCAAGCTTCATTTCAGCACCTCCTTTGAATGTAATTTAGTTAAAACAAAAACATTGTCTGTGTGTAAATGGAAAACTCAATTTAAAAACATGGAAAATTATCACATTAAAGCGTATAAAATGTAGCATTTAACTCTGGAAACTTGCATTCCCAAAATTCTAGGTTTCAAATGTGGGCCACCTGGGGGCATGGACACCAATTGGGGGGGGCACACGCCAGTACCCCCCCCCCCCCCCCACACACCCAAGTGTGTAACAGCCTGCAATCGTGGACCCTTCTTTGTTCAACTCTTTGTGATAGCAACCGTGGACCACAATGCTTTCCTTTGTGATAGCAACCGTGGACCTATTGTCCTCTTTTGTTATAGGTCCCCAGTTTGAATGTGGTTACCTACTCACACACACACACACCCTTACAGATCCGGTTTGTGGGGTACTGCTATTGTTCTATTATTCCCTTTTCTGAAGAATTCCCTTGTGGGGTCCAATTGTTCCTATTGAAATGACCTTGTGGGGTCCATTGTTCCATTGTTGTCAGGACCCCACAAGTGCCAATCCGTGGGAACACACCTGTGTGTAAACACCTGCAATCATGGACCTCCTATTGTTCCTCTTTTGTTTATACTTTTTTGCAACAGCTCCCATTGGTTTTGTACATGATCTCCAACCTTGGACCTTTCCCCAACCATGGACCTATTGTCCTCCTTTGTTATAGGTCCCCGGTTTGAATGGGTATACCTACCCACACACACACATGTGTGTAAATACCAGCAATCGTGGACCCTCCTTTATTCAACTCTTTGTGATAGCAACTGTGGACCACAATGCTTTCCTTTGTGATAGCAACCATGGACCTATTGTCCCTTTTGTTATAGGTCCAAGGTTTGAAGGTGGATACCTACACATACCCACACACACACATGTGTAAATACCACTGTGGGGTACCACTAGAACAAAGAAAATCTTGTGGAGGTAGCATTCCATTGTCAAAAAGTACCCCATAAGTTGGCATGTGTAAGCCCACACACCCTAGTTACGCCACTTGTTTGTGGTATCCAAGTTGTGCAGTTGATTTAAGAACACAGTCTATAATTGACACAAATATTTGACAATTTGTTTCTTTCTCAACTTTGTTCAGGTATGTTAGGAGTGGAGGAGTATGCAGTGATATACCCGCCTAATGGTATTATACCATTCCATGGGTTCTCTATGTATGGTAAGACCAACTTTTCTCTTTTTTACTGACTGCTTCTTCGTTTGAAGTGAGGTACGGAGAGGGGTAATGGCGCAGCTCACTACAATCCCTGTCAAAATGCTTGGGCCACTTGACAATAAAGATACCCTCTCCTGTTCTCCTGCTCTGTGTTGTTAACCCCAGCTGGAATGCAGACCACGCAATGTGAGCCAATATTGAAGGGGGGGGGCGACAAGATATGGCCGGGATTGTAGCTATGTTCATTTAAGGCCTTTGCCAAGTTTCATGAAGTCTGTAAGCAGATTTCTCTCTGCTTTTGGAGCAGCCATTGGCAGAATTGGATTCTGCGGATTTTTCCTGATTTCCAGACTTTAAGTTAATCTCCCTTCACCTTAAGATTTTCTTGGAATAAGTGAAGACGCATTACAGACAAGAAAGATAAATAATTTGTGTTGACAAAACCTTTAGGTTATTATTTGTAGCATTCGGGAGAGAGTTCGCCTGTAGGCATTGAATTTCATCTTTGAGAGGGCAAGGAAATTTTTTGCAAAGGACACATTTGAAAATTGTAAGTCTATTGGAAACTTTTGAAGGAGCGCCAAGGCCAAGACCAGGGCAACAGAGGCCATGGCCTCTGTGTAATGCCAGTCCTGAACCTGTAAAAATCTAGCATCTTGTGGATTATGTTTTTTGGTTCTTAAGACGGGACAAGACCACTGCAAATTTTTTCCCGGATTTATTCATTTTGAAACAATCAAACCCCAGATCATGAGAATAGGGTGATTTGCCCTCCACACTTTACATACATGTAGTAGAAACAATTTTCAGAAAAGGGGTCACACTGGCAAATCAGCACTGTACAGTCAGTTTGGGACATTAAAATGTCTGACATATTTTTTAAAAAAAATTCCTTGGCCTCACAAAAATCTTGATGCAGTAAACACAGCAGAGAAATATAACCTTGCTGCTTTATCCCCATGTAAAACACACACAAAAATAAACAAACAAGAACAGCGGGTCAATCATCAGGGCGTACCAGAAAGACCAAAAACTTGCCAACCTTTTCCCTATGAATCAATGTGAAAAAGACTGCTCCTGTGCAAACTCTGGGTGTTGTGCTGTATCGTGAATCACACGTAGTAGTATTTATGATTTCAATTACACACACAGAACTTGACTAAGACAGTGGCATCATGATTAAGTTTCATTTTATCAAGTTTTTTGGAGTATTTTATTTGTCATTTTCTGACAGTTTTATTTCCTCCCCGGATAAATCTGTCATTTCTTCACAATCTTAAAACAAAAACAAACAGAGCAGGAAACTAGTTCTCTGACAAATTCTTTCCTTCCAAGAAACGTCTTAAGAAGATTTTCTTCGCAAACATTAGACCCAACGTCCTGAGGAGTTTCCTGCTCATCTTTCAAGAGCTGTTTGTTCATTTCCGAGAATGATTACTTAAATTTTTTACCAATCGGACGCGGCAAACCAACTTAGAGGCCGGATCTTCGGTTATGCAAACAAAATTGCTCTGGACTGAGTTTCCGCCACACGGCGAAAAGGTTATTTTAACTGTCTGTAATTCTATATAAAGGAAGAGAGATATATATAATAATGATGAGCTTGTGGGAGCTTGATCTAGAGATTTGGATGGTGGGGCCTGGGGCTAGCGGGGACAGCTGGGCTTGGTGCCTGGGTCAGGTTTTCTCCAGAAATCTAGTTAGCTGGATAATAGAACGGCATCCTTTTACTGTTGTGCATATTATATACATGTCAGTGATACAGGCCCGGGAGGATTCTGTATCAGTCAACTTGGCACCTGTCTACTGCATTGATTTCCTCTTTCATTGCCGGAATACTTCCGCTGCCCTCCCTGATATTGCGGATATTTTTATTTGCAGTTTATTGGCAATTTATTGTGCTCATATTTGCTGCCTAAGGGCTTGGCGCACGTGCCTCATGGATGAATGTGATTGGGGTGGGGGGGGGGGGGGGGGGGTGGTACTTCTGAAGAGTATACACTAACCTTTGTGTGTTGCGGTGTATCAACATTGTAGTCATACCATAGCAAGCTGGCAATGTGTAGACAACAGAGGGAGCTCTACCACTACAAAAAGACAACTTTATAAACGGACAATATTTGTGCCCAAGTCTGAAGGGATATTAGTGCATGACGTTTGTCCACATTCCGGTATGAACAGTTGCTAAGTTTAAGTCCTCAGTTACATTTCAATTCAATAGACATTTATTTCACATTTAACTACTTCTTATTAAATTCTTCTATTCATTCCCACAGAACACGTAGTTCGTGTAAAGGTAATGACAGTAAATACAGTTTGTATAAGGAAACAAAAATAATAATTAAATTAAAGCAGTAGTTTGTAGCATAAATCAATATTACATGTTTACAGTAAGTAGGCATAATATAATTAATTTTACGTGAAGAGCACACTTGACTGTAAACAAAAAACCTTTTTATAATGATGTCAACATGTAGGAAACGAGGTGAAGCATGGCTTTTGTACCTTTCCCTAAAAAACAGGACAACACTACAAAAAACAACAACAGACGGACTAGGACAGGACAACACAAACAAAGAGTGAGACTAGGCACAATGTATTGATTCACTTAAATAAATTATAAAATAAGATACAAGGTGAATTCTTACACGTAACTGTTGATAATGGATTTTTTCAGATTTCTAGCAAATAAAAACAGACTAGTACTGTCTTTTAACCCAATGTCCAGTTCATTCCAGTAAATGACACCATGTTGAAACAGGCTGTTTCTAAGATGGGATGTTCTATTATGTCTCACAAATAAATTACCTTTACACGAACTACGTGTTCTGTGGGAATGAATAGAAGAATTTAATAAGAAGTAGTTATTGAACTTAGGTGGGAGTATGTTGTGAGTAAACTTGTACATAAATACGCCCAGTCTGTGGTGGTAGAGATCATTCAGTTTTAAAATATTTAAACTTGCAAATAAGGGAGTAGTATGGTCACGATAACCTGCATTATTTAAAGTACGAACAGCTTTCTTCTGTAACATAAACAGTTTGTTTATACCATGAGAAGTTGATGATCCCCCAAAGGCAAGTAAACCATAGTTCAAGTATGGGAGAATAAGTGAATTATACAAAGTTAACATAACTTACCGGTAGTTCATTACACTCTAACAATGCTTACATTTCTTACACGGTGTGTGCTGACTTGAAGTATAGATGCAGTGATGTGTGGTCCAATTTCATAAAACTGCTTAAGCAGTCAATTGTGCTTACAAACAACAATGTTCTGTGTATATTTGGTATGCGGTAACACCATGTGTATATCTACTTGCTAGGTAGATTTTGTTCTTTGAGAACTTGTCTTGCTATTTATTCTACTGCCGCAGATTATTCGGATTTCGGGAGACTTCAGGAAACTTCTCAGTTCTGAAAAGAACTGTTCTCGGTTCTGAAAAGAACTGTCCTGCTTTTAATATTAACTACTACCTGGGCGGAAGGCAGGAAATCGGCCGGGAACAATGTTCTGCTTAGTAAAATAATGCAAGAAACCAGTTCCAAAATGATATATATGACATTGTATTTTAGCTGGTAACCTTTTTCTGCTAGTGCTAGGCAAAACTGTTTTGTGCTAAGCTAATATTTGTGCTTAAGAAGCTCTAAACTGGGACCTGTAAGTGGGAAACTTACAATAACATTCACAGTTGTTTTGAATTCATGAATCCCCTTTACCTTTCTTACAATAATTATAATTGAGGCAAGTCTGGAAGTGGGTGTGAATCATGGACGCTACCTACCCAATGCATGCACAGTTATTTCTCCCCCAGCAATGGCACTCAAAATGACATCGGCATTGCATATTTGTTCCCAAAAGATGTGCAAAAGGGTGAGGGTGGGGGGTAATTTTGACAGTCGGCGATAACTTCCTAATGTATAAATTGGAATTCCTCATCAAAATGTAAATGTGTTGAATCCTGCAAAAATCTTATTTTTACAAAAAAAATAAAAAATATTGCACTTCATTTTTATTTCAACTAAATCCTGGCCAATCCTATATTTTTATTGAACTTCTTTTTTGTATCAAATCAATCCTAAATATCTTTATGTAAATATCTTTACCTGCATTCTTGGGTTTTTTAAAAAGGTATTTTGAAGTTATCTTTGAATCAAAATTCTTTGAGAGGGAAATTTGAAAAAGAAAAAAACCCGAGTGTAATTGAGTGTAATTCTAAACATCTCCCTGACTGTTGTACAAAAGCTCATTTGTTGCAAGATGCAAATGGTGGCAGCTATGGGAACGGTGCGCCTTTTATACGGTGGGTGCAGTGGCCAGGCTTCAGCTCGCCAACAAGCCACAATGTTTCAAAGTCACTGACTTATCATTCACTGACCTTGTTTTATTTTAATTTTTGTCCTGCAGTTGCACCTCTGTGCTTTGTGTACAGCAATCCAGTCAAGTTATACTATATATTCCGTGAGATGTACATGCGCCATCTGTTCAGACTGCACACAATCTCATCCCATCCTCAGGTATATGTATATGGTACACCAGGTGTTGATTTCAAAAGAAGAAGAATCCAGAAACACAATCTGAGAAACGTTTTTAAGCATGATGTTTCTCAGATTAAATTTTTTGTTAAGTCCTTTTCTCAAAATGTTACACATCAACAGATGCAGTGCTTCTTACCAAGCAAGTTTTCATGGTCATTAATTTTTGGAGTAATTACTGAAGGTATACATTGCCTTCAAGCCTAATTTATTTCCTCCCTGTCTAGTTGTTATTTGTTTTCAGTTTTCTCTCATATTTCTGCGTTCATCATACTTTCTTTCTCTCTCGTTCTGTTTCAGGGTATTATATCACTGTGCATCCTCTTCGAGAACCTCCTTCAGACCAGCCAGCCTCAGCTCTATTATCATCTGAGGGAGATCGGAGCCCAGCCGTAAGTATCTTAAGAAGGGATGCATTCTCGTAGGCGCCGAGGGAGCAACAAAACTGCTCCATTCAGGCTAAGGGTCTACCTCCCATCGTCGGGGAGTCAATGCTCTAGAATAGTCTCGGTCGAGAATGTATTAAGTTCAATTCTGCCTTCATGAAAACAACCTGGGCAGGAAGAGAGAGAGAGCATTTGCGGGGCTGTTTCCTCCATGCTGCGAAAAAAGATACCTGTCAAAATGTTCTGGAATGTTGTTTGTATATGCATGTATGTTTTGCACTCTCCTTGTTTTGAGAGGATTTTATTTCGATGGTGTCCTTGGGGAGACATTAAGGAGAGGAAATGGTGAGGGGGTGTTCCAGCCGGAAGATGGGACCTGAAGCTGCTGTCAGTGATCTTTAGTGGAGAGTGTTTTTGTTTTCATTGCTGAAAAAATGTTTTAAGAATGTCTTTTTTCTTTTCTTTTTTATTAGGAAAAAAAAAACAAAACAAAAAAATAATAATTCTGCACATCCTGAGTTTAAAGAATGTGTGTCATACTATGTTGTCCATATGCCATGTAAAAGTTTGTGTTCATAATTAAAGAATCAACTGAAATTATACCTGTTACAATCCCCTTTATATATTATTACGTTTATTTCGTTTCAAATGATGCTCTCTAATGTTCCCCACAACAGGCCTTGTTCATGATGTGGCGTCACTGGTGGGACAAGGAACGTAGCTAAACATCTGAATTTCATTGCTACCATACAGGCACGTACTGTTATGGTAGCACAAGCATTATTTTTAAATTTCTTGCTCCACCAGTGATGACGTCATAATCACTGGTACATCATGAGGCAGGTTTGCTTTGGTGGGCATTCCCAGAGATAGTCAGGTCTGCTGTGCATTTTCGTTCTAGTTTTTGTTGGGATTAGCAAAACTATACATGTTTTGAATCTGTACAGAGTACTAAATTAGAAAAACCGATGTTTCCATTTTCCCTGAGGTATGCATGGGGGCCATCTTGGATTATTTATAACAAAATAAATAGCATATCTTTATATATATGAAGTGGTTCGCAACAGGTATACTTTCAGTTTAATTGTTTTTATTTACAAACTTTGATGTGGCATTATTGGTCAGTGCAGTATGGCAGAGGTCCTGCTCAACTTAGATAGGTCAACAGATTCGTCTCTTTGTGGAAACGCAAAAGTCATACCATGCACGTTTGGCAACTTGTTCTAATATTTCAACAGATACTTTTGACGCATTTGTCACTTCAAGAAAACAGTGACAACAATTTTGTCTCTGTTTTTTCTTACAAGAAGCATCAATTGCTTTCCAAAAATATATGCTTTTTTGAATGTATCCTTCAGAAGGTGTTATGTCCTAAAATAACTCATTATTATTTTTTTCCTGATTGTCTGTCATAAAACAATTTTTTATACAAAGCCTTGTTATAATTTATGATGCTGTAAAGCAAAAAATGAAGTTGGAAAATCAATAGATTTTTTTTTCAGTAAGAGGATTTTTTCTTTGTCTTGTTTTACCTGTAGGTTGCGTATCGCCTTCAAGTGGATGATGCGGGCATTCTCGGGTTACCTGGGAAGTGATCAGTTGCTTCTGTTGTGGGATCGCATCCTGGCCCATGATTCTCTACTTATTCTCCCAGGTAATACCACCCCCCCACTCCCCCCACTCCCCCCCACTCCCCCCCCCCACTCCCCCCCCCCCACTCCCCCCCCCACTCCCCCCCCCACTCCCCCCCCCCACTCCCCCCCCACTCCCCCCCACTCCCCCCCCCACTCCCCCCACTCCCCCCCACTCCCCCCCCCACTCCCCCCCCACTCCCCCCCCACTCCCCCCCCACTCCCCCCACTCCCCCCACTCCCCCCCCCACTCCCCCCCCCACTCCCCCCCACTCCCCCCCCACTCCCCCCCACTCCCCCCCCACTCCCCCCCCCCACTCCCCCCCCACTCCCCCCCCACTCCCCCCCACTCCCCCCCCACTCCCCCCCACTCCCCCCCCACTCCCCCCCCACTCCCCCCCACTCCCCCCCCCACTCCCCCCCCCACTCCCGAACCTCCTTAGTAATAACTCTGGTCTTGGATGTTGAAGGTTATAGGTTCGTGTCCCTATCAAGTCCTTTATGAATTGCATTATTTAAAGGTGCTATCAAGGTGTCATGTCCGAGCGGTCTAGTTCACCGGACCCAAGCTCAGGTGTTGTCTGCAGCAGAGTGTGGGTTCAATACCCGGTCATGACACTTGTGCCCTTGAGCAAGGCACTTAACCATAATTGCTTCATGAAAAGTTGGGTAGGTAGTGCATTCTGCTCTACCAGCCAGGCTCCTAGTGGATGATACCCATGCCTACATCCTTATATACTTTGAAGGGGGTAACCCTGTTTCAGCCCCAGGAGTAAGTGGCATTGTGCCGCTGGTGGCATTTGATGTGGGTGGATAGCCCAAATCAGATAAGTGTACCCCTCACCATGAAGTGATGTAAGGCAATCTATCATTAAAAACAATTCTTTTTCAAAGGTTCATGAATCTCTTTTTGTTCTCTCAGGTAATATCCTTTCCACCACTTCCTTAGTAATAAATCTGGGCTTGAATTTTGAAGGTTATAGGTTCATGTCCCGATCAAGTCCTTTATGAGTTGCATTAGTTAAAGGTTCTATCAAGGCGCATGGATCCTCTTACTCTCCTAGTTAAGAACCCAAAATGCTGTGAAGTGCTGTGATGTTTAAATGTTTATTCCGGGCTACTTTGTTGTCAGATTTCCCCCCTCCCCCTGCTCTTCCCCCTTCCCCTGCTCTTCCCCCTTCCCCTGCTCTTCCCCCTTCCCCTGCTCTTCCCCCTCCCCCTGCTCTCCCCCTCCCCTGCTCTTCCCCCCTCCCCCTGCTCTTCCCCCTTCCCCTGCTCTTCCCCCCTCCCCCTGCTCTCCCCCTCCCCTACTCTTCCCCCCTACTCTTCCCCCTCCCCCTGCTCTTCCCCCTCCCCCTGCTCTCCCCTCCCCCTGCTCTCCCCCCTCCCCCTGCTCTCCCCCTCCCCCTGCTCTCTCCCCACCACTGCCAAGTCACTGTGAATTTTGTAATGTTTGCTGAGGTTATTTTGTAGATACCCCTCCCCCCCCGCTTCTTCTCTCTCCCATCCCCCCCCCCCCCCCACCCCCATCAAAAGTTGCTGTGTTTTACAACACTGTTTGCTGAGGTTTTGCATCCAAGAGCCATTTGTTTTCAGAACTCTAAACAGATCACGGTCAAGGTTGAAGGTAGTTGGCCCAATTTTACTGAATAAAAACATACCTACGTGTACATTAGACCTTAAGTATTTACACCGAGGCGAAGTATCTCCAATGAAGTGTAAAATGGTTCATTGAGAAATAACAACCAATGGTTGAGAAATCCTTTGAAGACAAATCCATTTTAGTCGAACAAGTCGGCTTGTTTGTTTTCTGGTTGATGTTATGCTGAACAACAATCCTCAACCCCAGGAAGAAGTATTTAATTTAGGCTAAAATGATATTTTTTGAGTTTGAAAGGTACTTTCGGCAGAGGTTTCAACTTGACCTGTTCAGTGTTGAACTGTTTTTTGCCGATCGATATAAAGACTGATTGAGCTTCAGACTCCACTGCAACTTATAAAGTACACACTAGGAGGCAGCACGACACACATGCATGACTGCAATGGCACTACTAAGCTGTGCGTCCTTGCGCACATTGAAGGTAGAAATTTAAAGTACGCTACTTATAGCATCGTTGACTGCGCAATTTAACTATATTCCTGTATGTCAGGGCTGGAAGTTAACACTCAATCGCAGGCTTCAGGCCAATGAGTTAGAGCTTTGAGCCAGTAAACTCTACACCAGACAAGTCCGGCGGTCTCGTGTTTTTTCAGGTCTTGTGATTTTTCAATTGAAGAACTGTTAATAGTGTGGAATATCTTTAAAGGGTCTGTATACGTTTGGTAATCACTCTTTAAAATAACGGCATTAAAAACCTATTGGTTAGAAGCCTACAGCAGCTTTCGATAGTATAAAGCATTTTGAGAAACATTTCACTTCAAAGACTTGTGGTTATGTAAAAATAGATCAGATTTTATGCCCCAAAATTTGAATCTGAGAAACATTTCTGTCAGAAATGCTTCTCAGATTGTGTATTCCTATTAGGGATTATTCTTCCTGTGTAGACATATTCTCTTTGGCGATACCTCAAAAAACGCGACCACCTTTTTAAATGAATTTTTCACAGGTTAGTTTGATTGTTTATATCAACATTTATATAGGATTAAAACAATCGAAGGTTTCCAAAAATCAACATTGCCTTAAATAAATAATAAAGTTATGTTCAAATGTTGACTTTAAGTCCAATAAAATATCTTTCAATTCAGTTGAGTATTGAAATACACTTGCCTAGGTATAAAGGCAAATGAGATATATCTTTTCTCAGTGCTTGTTAAATCAAAACAGTTTATATGTTGAACTGTGAAGATTATTTTTTGTTCTCATTTTGATTCCTGCAGTCATGTGGTTTCGTTCATACAATTTGATCCCTGTGTCTAACCTTGAATTTAGGAATGGTATAACATGCATGTGTGGTAACACTGCAATAGTGGCAGCATTTTGCCAGCAAGCGTCTTTTGAGGGGATTGGGTGTGCAGATTGGGACAGCTGCAAAATGAAATCAGAAAGTTTGATGACATTTACTGATTTTTTCAGTAAATTATTTTTTTCGTGTGGGTTTTCTTTTGTTTTGTTTGGTTGTTTTGTTGATCAATTTATGAAGAATTTTTTAATTAAGTACATCATTCTCTCATGGAATTAATGTCAAACTATAAAGTGATAACATAGATAACCTTTATACATCCTGATATTTAATTTTTTATTTTTGCTTTGTTAGTTTCTACCCATTTGTGAGTTAGATTTGAATAATGTCTGGTACAACGCCTCGTTCAGTCACAAGTGAATGCTCAATTGGAATTCCTCAGACTAAATCCATTGTTGCTTTGTCACACGGTTAGGGGCAAGCTTTTACATAGCAACCTCCATATCAGCAAAGACTGGTACAAATTGTTATTCAAATTTCATTAGAAAATATGTATGAATGTTCGTTGTCTTTTTATGTAGATATACAAAAGCTTACCCTTACCATATGACAAGACAGCACTTGATTTAGTCTGAAGAAATTCAAATTAAGTGTTTACTCATGACAGAATAAACCAAATCTAACTTGCAAATGATTTATTGGTTGAGCCCTCCCTGGTCTTTGATGTATGTTCCATCCTTGAGTCAAAGAAGACTAAATCATTAAGATGTGTGTGGTTTTGGGTTTTTTTTTAAAAGTGATTTTGGGTTGAACAAAGAAAAATTGACTAGAGCGGGATTTGAACCAACGACCTCCGGATTAACGTGCCGGCGCTCTACCAACTTAGCTATCTAGCCCTATTTTGTCAATATCTTTGTTCGGGGGTGCCAGTCAGAAGCCATACAACTGTAAACTGCTGTGTAGCCAATTTGAATTTCTTCAGAAAAAAAATAATAATAAATAAAAACAAATATGTAATTACAGACCTATCAGCATTTTATCAATCTTTTCCAAAAATTTTGAAAAGCTTATCTTCAGCCGAAGACCTCCGGATTAACGTGCTGGCGCTCTACCAACTTAGCTATCTAGCCCTATTTTGTCAATATCTTTGTTCGGGGGTGCCAGTCAGAAGCCATACAACTGTAAACTGCTGTGTAGCCAATTTGAATTTCTTCAGAAAAAAATAAAAATAAATAAAAACAAATATGTAATTACAGACCTATCAGCATTTTATCAATCTTTTCCAAAATGTTTGAAAAGCTTATCTTCAGCCGAATGATGTGTTTTATAAACAAGCATGGTCTTTTGTCTAAATCACAATATGGCTTTCGAGCTAAATGTTCCACCGAGATGGCTATTCTTGATGTTCTCAGTGAAATTATTGATGCAATTGAAAAAAGACATTTTTCTGTGAATGTTTTCCTGGACCTGTCCAAGGCCTTTGATACAGTCAACCATGATATACTTCTTTCCAAATTAGAGCACTACGGTGTGCGTGGATTGGCCTTGGACTGGTTTAAAAGAAGGCAGTTTGTCTCCTATAACTCGCATCATTCCACTGAAAAAACTATTACTTGCGGAGTTCCACAGGGAAGTATGCTAGGGCCTTTGTTATTTATTATTTATGTTAATGATATTTGTAATTCTTCGGACAAGCTTTCCTTTTGTTTATTTGCAGATGATGCAAGTTTATCGTATAATCATCAGAATGTTGATAAGGCCATTCAAGATTTAAATTTTGAACTTGTCAAAGTTAGCAAATGGCTCTTATCGAATAGATTGTGTGTTAATTTACTCAAGACCAATTATATTATTTTCTCTGCACGAGAACACATATATAACCAAAATGCTCCACTTATTTTAAATAATACAATTTTAACCAAAGTGAAGTTTACTAAATTCCTTGGCATTCTTATTGATGAAAATCTCTCTTGGAATGATCATATTAGTAGTTTGTGTACTAAGGTGTCAAAAAATGTTGGAGTCATGAGCAGACTTAAGTATTTTCTACCCAAACACATTTTGGTCACACTTTATAACTCATTTGTACTTCCTTATTTGAATTATGCTTCTCTTGCCTGGGGTTCATCAACATCAGGTTGTAATAAAATTGTTTTTGTTACAGAAAAAGGCAATCCGTATTATTCATGGTGCAGGTTATCTAGAACATACTTCCCCATTATTTGCCATATCAAGTATTTTAAAACTTGGTGATATTAGCAAATTTTATGTTTAAACAATCTCGTAATTTATTATCACAAAAAATTCAAGGCTTCTTTTTAGCTAGTGCTTCAGTTCACACTCACCAGACCCGTAGTTTAGCCAGAGGGAATCTTTTTGTAAAACCAAGTAGAACTGAGTTTTTTAGAAAGAGTGTCTTTCATAAAGGAGTCCTTTACTGGAATAATCTAAGTGCAGAACTTAAACAGTCAGCCAGTGTTTTATCTTTTCATAAAAAACTAAAGAATATATTGATTGATTTCTACACCACTTAATTTATTTGTATCTTTTTTTATTTTTAATACACCTAATGTATTAGTAATTATATATCTATTGTCTAGTCTCACTCATGCATAACATGTCCGTGTCCCAGTACTGTTTTCCTTGTTTTACGTTTCTTTTGTCTTTGTCTTTATAGGGAAGGGGAACAAAAAGCATTTGCTTCTTCTTTTTCCTACATGTTAATGTCACATATTATCTATTTATTTTTCAATATTTTGTAATGAATGATGTTGACATGAAATAAATGTATCTGAAATGAAATGAAAAATCACAGCCAAGTATACGATACAACCTGGGAAGCGGCAGCCAGGGGATCACCTTAAGGGGATGCGACTTTTTATATCAGATATCAAATAATAAACCACAAGGGAAACTGACTGGGTAAATTTTAAATGATTTTGGGTTGAACAAAGAAAAATTGACTAGAGCGGGATTTGAACCAACAACCTTTTTTTTAATGCAGTTCTGGCAGCAGCAATCTTTGCTTTCCGTCGAGTCAACCTGATGCAGACGTCTTCCTATGCCTCGACCGATGCTGTCCTGTCCGATCTGACTACTCTACAGGTTATGCCACTCCTGCAGATCTTCATGTTTCCCAGCTAACCTCAACATCTCCGGTAAGATTTCAGTCTGGAACAAAGTTCTTAAAAAGAATTGGTACAACATTTGGTTTTGGAATCATCCAGACGTTCTAACCTTGAAAATTCCCTGGTGCTGTACACATGGTTGATGAAAAGGTACATTGGGTTTTTGGAAGCGATACATTTTTCCGAGATTGTTTGCAATAATTGTTTACAATTTACAATTTGTAAATAATAACAACAATAGCAATAGTGGCTGCTTACTTAGCGCTCATATCCGTCACTCGGTGACACTCAAGGTGCTTCAACAGTAAGTATTTTCCTGCAAGGTATGTGGAGCTACGTTTTGAAGTATGAGACCTATTCCTTTACATAGCACCATGTAATGGTTTACAAGGTGCTGTGGCGCAATATGCAGCCAATCAAACCAGGAACACCGGGGCGAACCCCATATTTTTTCGATAAGTGCACTGGGTTCTTTTACGTGCATTACACAACACACGGGACCACCAGCTTTACGTCCCATCAGGCTCTTTTGACTCTAACTATATTCTATGGATGAATTTTATTAAAACAGCACAATATAAATTCTTCTTAAAAGCAATTGACTCAGAACACGCTGTAGCTGTTAATCAAGGTGCCTGGGTAGTCGGGTAGTCAGATTGGCATAGTGCTTTCTTTCCTAGCCTTCCACTTCTAGGACCCCGGTTCGAATCACACCGGGGGCACAATGTGGTTTTCAGTCCCTACCTGACTTTGTGGGTTTTCCCTTATATAATTCTCTGGGGTTTTCCTGTACATCTAAAACTTGTCTTCTCTCCATGGGGTTCTTGGTCTTTACAGTGATTTAAACTTCAAAACGTCAAAGAACCATTCGTCAGTTTGTTAGACCAGATCGGCTCATAAAAAGAATATGACTGTAAACCTTAGCTTCCTGACCCAAACTTAATAATTTTCTAAATTGTAATAATACCGAACGCACAGCTGTAAGTCGTGTGTACTCAGAGATGTAGCAATTCCCAGAAGCAATCCCAAACTATTTATCACACTACAATTCACTATCAGGCCTAATGAAAAATCGAGCAAATGTACTCATAGTTGACCTGTTTTTTCGGAGGAAGTCGGATTTACCTTTTCTTCATCCATGGTTGAGCATGATTTATCTGAAACGTCCGATTTGTTCTAAATATGTGACAGGGACATCAATTTAAAACACAATAGGGGATGTTAGATTAATCTTAGCTGAAGACTTGATGCTTGCTCTGAGCAATTTATATGAATGTGGCCGACCAGGTTTACACCTGGTTCTGTTAAAAAAAAAAATTTATATATTAATCTCAGATAATGGAATGACTTTTTGAGCCAGGAGCCATAAGAATGTTCTCAAGTCTGTTTGGTTGCTTTCTCTATTATTATTTTTTTCTTCTTCTTCTTTTTCTTCTGCAGTAGATGCTTGGTCTTTTTTTAAAATCTCATATAATGGAATGACTTTTAAAGCCTGAAGACAACTTAATGAAAATGTTCTCAAGTTTGTTTCGTTGCGTTCTCTTTTATTATTATTTTTCTTTTTTTCTTCTGCAGTGAGCTTTCAGATTGAAAGTAATCATTTTCTTACCCGATTGTTATGCAGTCCTGTAATTTATCATTAATGATGTCATCTTACACTACCACTTTTTTCATGTTGGAGAGCTTCTTGCGAATACAGTAATAAAACTGTTGCAGGTATTGGATACGATTGATCGCTTTCCAAAAATTAGTTGATGATTTTGTTACTTTTAAACCTATGAGTATTGTTTGTCCTTGGGAATATTTCTATTACTTAAAAAGAAGCATTTTGGCCCAATTTCATGGCTCTTCGTACCACGGAATTCTGCGTTTACAGTCTCTATTCTTTGCTTTTAAATAAAGGGTAAGCGCCAAATATTTACGCTTACTGTTAAGCAAAGAATGCTTAGTAACATGGAGTACAAACGCTTCTTGCTTACCGGTGAATTACACTTACTAATTATAAGCTCAGATTACGTAAGAGCGATTTTTCAATTACTGTAAGCAGAGCCTTGATATCTGACTTTATACGCTAACTGTTTAAGTGAAGAATGCTTTGTAACGTGGAGTATACACATGCACTAGCAAACGTTTCTTGCTAACCTGTGATATACGCTTACTTATAAGCTCAGATTTGTCTGCTTGCGTAAGAGCCGATTTTTTAATTACAGTAAGCAGAGTTCCCTGATATCTACAGAAGTTGCAGCTTGTGACCTTGTGTAACTGAAGAGGCAAGGTATATGCACAATGCATTCAGATTGTTATTTGGCATTCCAACATGAAATTAGTGCATGCAGAAGTATTTAGCTAATTCGATGAAACTATCTTTAAAAATGTGTATATGTTTTTATTTTTAAAATATGCTAAAAAGTGTGCTTCCTTTTTTTTAAAATCACCCTGTAGAATTTGAACTAAAAAAATGCTCTGTGTGTATCTGTGTGCATACGTGTGCATCTGTGTGCATCTGTGTGTCTCTGTGTGCATCTGTGTGCATCTGTGTGCATCTGTGTGCATCTGTGTGCATCTGCTTTTAGGCAATTTGAGTATGCTGCCATTTTAGCAGCATGGCAAATTTCAGCTTCCCCATTGGTTGATCTGGTGAATTTTGCCAAACATAAATGTCATGTGGTTCACAACTGACATAGAGGGCGTGCACAGACTGAGGACAATTGAGCTCAACTTGCCCTATTTGTATTGGTTGATCTGGTTACTTTTGCCATACGGGAATGTCAAGTGGTGTTGGCACTCTGTTTCAAAACTGACATAGAGGGCGTGCACAGCAGACACAAACCACAATTTAGCTCAGCACGTCCTATTTTATTGGTTGGTTGCTTTTGCCATACACGAATGTTATGTTGTGTTACACTTGTTTCACAACTGACATAGAGGGCGTGCACAGCAGACTGAGACGACAATTTAGCTCAGCATGTCCTATTTCTATTGGTTGATCTGGTTACTTTGGCATAGTGTGTCCTGGCCGAGCGGTTAAGTGCATCAAACCCAAGTTCTGGTGGCTAAGTCATCAGGGTGTGGGTTCAAATCTCGGTCATGACACTTGTGTCGTTGAGCAAGACACTTCGCTATAATTGCTTCTCTTCACCCAGGGGTATTATTGGGTACCTGCGAGGGTAGAGGTTGATATTGTGATTAATTTAGCTTGGTACGCTACATTCTTGGCAGCACAGGCTGTATACTCCCAAGGGAGCTGAGATGGTTTAACAAATGAAATAAATGGCCCAGTGACCAGGGGTAATAATGCTCAAAGCGCAATGATAATTTCTTTGGTATTGTACTATACAAGAGTTGATTTTGTTATTATTATTAATACAGAAATGTGATTGGGTGTTGACACTCTGTTCACAACTGACATAGAGGGCGTGCACAGCAGACACAGACAACAATTTAGCTCAGCATGTCTTATTTCTATGGTTTTGTAATCATCATGATTTCATTTTCTTTATTTTCTACACAGGGAACCTGACTTGGAGGTCCACAATATCTGATCCTCTCATCTGCCACCATTTTGAATCTCTGCCTCCGTGGGGGTCAAATTGAGGTCATCCAGACATTCATGCTGAGTTGGATATTGCTTGTTCTGAAACCCAACATGACAGAGTGCATTCCTTCGTTTCCTGTTTTCGCCCCAAATGATCAGGATGTAACCCTCAGTCATTCAGAACAACAGTTGGCAAGATGTTTATGCTAAGATGTCTATGTTTTATGCAGAACTGTTAAAGAGGCACACACCTTGTGTAAAATATCTCTATATTCTGTTATTATTTGAAAGATGATGTTGAAATTATCAATAATCTTATTGTAGGGAGCCCAAGTGTGCCCTCAGTGTTCAAGTATCTGTATCCAACTTTGTAATTAGCATATTTACAATGAAAAGTTAAGTTTGGGTCTATGATGCTCATCCTTTTTAATAAGAGGGCCGGCCTCCTTCCCGTGCCTCTTCAATAAAACAGCACTTGTATGGCGCACTTTGTCAAAACATTCCAGAATCAATATTATAAGTGTTCTACCCATACTCCAATGTTTGTTCAACACTGTATACTCAATACTTTCATGTGTCCTTTGAAAAAAGAAGAGGATATTGTAGACTCTAGTGGCACGGTATGACATCTGCTCTAGAATAGCAGAGGTTGTGTTGGTTCAAATTTGTCAATTGTGATTGGCCTCACCAAAATACGCTCTATATTATAAACCAGAGACAGAGCTAGTTGTTAGACCCAATATTTTCACCAGAAAACATAAAATTGATCACCGGTCCATTTCACAGTCTACCCAAATAAGAAGAGGGGGAAAAAGTTGAGGGTACAAAGTCAGACAGGAGACTACTCAAACAGATGGTTCGCTCACAGGAAGCAGTTCCTTTTTATGTGTACATCAAACATCGTTCGATGTCTGTTTGAAAAAGCATTTAGAAGCTTCAGCCACTCATCCTTTGTTGGTTTTGGATTTAGCTGTTTCTCAGGGCTTTTACTTAGAAAGACAAAAAACAGATCAAGAAAGCACATATCAGAAATTTGGGAATTAGCTTTTTATTTTGCTTTCCTTGTAGACCAGATCTTGGAAAAGTCTCTGACAGCACGTCAAAGAATATTGATTATTTTTAGATCCGTGAACTTTTTGGAAGTGTCATTTCAGAGCGGCCGTATGTATTCAGCCCTAAGAAAAGTCAACTTAAGTCGTCATTCATCTTGACTTTGCACTTGGAGACTTCTTTTCTGAATGTGTTAATCAGTACTTATCTTTTCCCTTTTTTGTACAGTAATTTCTAAAATTGGGAACTACATTTTCAGTTAAAGGATCAGTAATAATTTGCTCAGTGTAGCTGACTTTTCTGTCAGTGTAGCTAACTCATCAATCATTATGACTTTGCACTTGGAAACTTCCTTTCTGAGTGTGTAAATTAGTACTCATCTTTTTCTGTAGCATTTCTAATATTGTTTGCCATTAGAGCTACACGATGAATTTGTATGAAGAATTTACAGGCATATTATTCAGTCGGGATTCAAAGTTGCCTCTCGCCACTGGGTAACCTCTATGGTCTTGTGGTATAACATGTACTCAAGAATGGCAAAGGTCTTGGGTTCAAATCCACCTGAGTAAATGCCCGTGGATCTTTTGCCACAGGACTCGAGGAAAGTACAGAGTAATAAGTGCTTGTCGTATATTGGTGTTGGGTGAAAACACAAATAACAGAGCCGCATGTATATAACCTTTGTTTACAAAAAGAGTGTCCTTGTACATTCCAAAGCATTTCCTGGCAGGCGAGATACTACACTGGTCATATGGGAAATCATAATTACCACACAAATACAAAAATCACAATTACCACACAAATACAAAAATCACAATTATCACACAAATACAAAAATCACAATTACCACACAAATACAAAAGTTACAACAAAATAAGAGATGTGCAAGTTTTGAGATGTGCCTCCTTTCTTCAGATCAAAAGTTGATAAAAAAAACAGACACTGCAATTACCATGGAAATGTAAAAGTTAATGTTTACAAATCACGCCTGCAGGAAGTCCAGGCTCTGTTGCTCTTTTGTGAACATGTGATGTCACAGGTTACATAGTCTATATGCTTAGGCCTACATAATATTGTTAACATTTGGTGATTTATATAATTTGGTAGTTGAACATCATTTCTTGTGTTCATTGCTAACTGCAGGGTAACCTTAGTGATTTTCCATAAAATCTTGAGGGGGGGGGGGAACTCTTCGCCAATAGAGGGCTCAATATCATGAAGCACTAAGATTCATCTGAAGATGTGTTGTCAATATTGTCTTAGTGATTTGTATTGTGACATCACACTTTGCTCAGCAATTAAGATTGATACACATCTTGAGATCAATCTAAGCTCTTTGTGAAATCAGCCCCAGCTCTAACATTCTCATTTATTCACCTCTCGTAGTCCTTTATTAAAGGTATTATACAGGATTGGCAGAGCTGACAAAATAATCACAGACAGTGTTCATGTTTTGTGTAATCAACCACATACATGAAATAACAAACCTGTGAAAATTTGAGCTCAATTGGTCATCGAGGTCACGAGAAAATAGTGAAAAGAGACCTTATGTGTTTTCTGTTTTTCAAACATCGAGTTTATTATCGCGCGCGATAAAAACTATTGTTTTACTCATTTCTCAGAAACGATAGCATTTTAGGCAGAAATATTTTAAGGAACCCTTTCTACCATTACTTACTTTAAATCATGTAAGTTATGTGTGAATCTGTGAACATTTGTGTTTTTCGATCTTACCAATAGTGTACAGGGCCTTTAAGCATTTGATGATGGACTTCAATACTTACTTTCTCTGGGTTTTGTTCTTCTGCAGAATCAGTTTGGAAAGGCAAGAAAAGACTTGACCTCATAATCAAAAGCTGTGTTCGAATTGGACGTTTGGGGGTAAACTAACTGAGCAAATGGGTAACTTGACCACTTTATGTCCAGTGTGAACAGCTCAGGACAATTTCTCCCAAGTAACTTAACCGAGTCCAATGGATTGTTTATCGGCCACCTTCTGCTCCAGTAAACTAACCAGGTCAAACTAACTGAGCCAAGAAGTCTAGTACATACACTTTGACTTGGTAAAACAGGACAGTAAAATACCATGTCCGGATCACTGCACAGCCATGATCACATGACACATGGAAGTGAGCTATGACATGCATGTACTGGTGATGTTCACACTCATGTTGTTGCGGCGGTATACAAGACTCAGAAATTGTGTCCCTTTGCTTGCATTTTTTTTATCTTACTTTTACTTGCTTGAAAATAATTGCAACCATTGCTTACAAGCTAGGTCATGTATTTTGTCACATCTGGTAAAAGGTCACTGGCAAAGTGCCCTCATGTGTTTATATTTAGTCAGTCAGCTCGTTTCACCATCGTCTCATTTAGTTTACCTTCGTCAAATAATCCAAGTGTAGACACCGGAAAGACTAACCCATTGGAACATTACCTATGGTCTTTGTTATTAAAATATTAATCAAATGCACACACGGCTTAATAAACTGTTGTTTCTCTGCCTGTGCAATCTGTGCCCAATTTGTGGCACTGCTGTTATGACAAATAGAGTCACATGCTGTTGTAAGAATAGTAATAATAGTTAATTTATAATGAACATATTCTAGTAGCTAAATCAATGCGCTTTACAGCATTCTTATCCCTTTTCATTAGGCAAACTTAGACCATTCCTCAAACTTTCCGAACACCCTGGGGAGCATACAGCCCAAGCTGCTGAAATTAGCACATAGTAATTAATCCAACACAATACTGTCTCAACCCTCTCAGGTTCCCATTTATAAACCTGGGTTAAGAGAAGCATTTATGGTTAAATGCCTGGCTCAAGGACACAAGTGTCATGAGTTGCAATCACTCAAACCCACACTCTAATGACTTGGATGTCAGAACTTAAGTCCGATGCACTAGACTGCTCGGCTCTGACAAGCTGTTAAGCAGGGCCATGAAACTTGGCCTAGGCCTTCAATAGTTCTGCCTTTTATTAACTGTATGAGGAATGTACTTTGTCTATCATTTTATGGTTTTAAAACAATATTTGTGATGGTATTTTGTAGTCTTCTATAGTAAGTGTTCTGTTGAGGAAAGTTGAGGCCTTATCAAATGCAAATGGCAAAACAAGATTGTGCGCTACAAAGTGTGTATATAACTGTAATAAAAAAGTGTGGTGTTGACATTAATAATTGAAGGTTGATCTTTCTGTAGTACTTTATTCTTGATCAATTGTAAGTTCATCATTGAAGGACATTAGTCTTGTTGAAGATTGGAGATTTTGAGGCTTTAGCCATCAACAATAATGAAGCTCTTGCCAATATATCACGCCGCGATTGAGGGTGTTATTTTTGTAAACTTGAAGTCAAAAACCTGATGTCATTGGCCATTGTATCAACATCATCCCATCCCCCGTTCATCATCATCCCTCCACTTGGCAAATATGTAAACATAACCCACACCCTTATATTCAATCAACTGTTCTCCTTTCAGCCCAAAAACTTAAAAGCACACTACCCCCTACAATCATCAGCCCTTCCATTCAGCAGTTATAAATAGCATCCATCAGCCCCAACCCCCATCCCATTTCACAACCAGCCCCCCCCCCCCCCAGCAAATGTATGCAGCACCCATCATCAACATCCCTCAGCCCATTCCAACACTACAGCTCATCCATGTGACGGCAAAGGGCCCAATTTCATGGCTCTACAGAGGCAGGGAAGTCCACGCTTATGTCAAGCGTATTTCACATGTTAGCAGGGAATGTTTGCTTGCGCGCATGCGTACTCCACGTTACTAGGCATTCTTTGCTTACACAGCTAGCCCAGAAATTAAGAGATTGCCCTGTAAGGGAAGAATGGCAATTGCAAGTAAAGAATTTGGCGGTAAACACAGACATGAATTAGGGCCCTGGTTGTGCTGATTAGTAAACTCATTGCTACACTCCAACCACTGCAGGTCATTCATGCACAGGTTGATTGAAAAAGTCAGTTTACAAGACAGTCATGTATATGTTATCAATTGTTGATAGCTTTTCATGTTTCATATTTTGCAGACATCCTGTACAAGAAGCTGTTGAACTATTGCTATTCACTGATGTTACATCATGAAGGGGATATTGAGCTGCCTCTCTGAGTAGAATCAATTTTCTTCGCAATGGGTAAGTCTTGCATTTTGATCCAATATCTACTTTACTCTGACACTAAGTTGTGATAAATTCATAAAGACAACTTGACCCTCGCACAAAGGTTGTTTGTCTCACCTTTGGTTGTATGCATACATGTTGAATTATTCACAAAAGTAGTTGCAGTTAACCTGCATGGAGATAGTGTTGCAGTGATGCCACAGTTTGATCCATGGACATCTTGAAAATGCGCACTCTTTTAGTTTCTAAAGCAATTGTAGTAGTAAAACCAAGCAATGTTTTTGTTATAATAATAAATCAAGTTCACACATCCACCCAATAGAATGTGCCCATGGTGCTACAAAAGGAAAACAAATGAGCAAAAACCAATAAACTATATGTTCTTGTGCAGTCTGACAAGCAGGAGAAATTTTGAAAGAGTTGAGAGATGTGCTAGATTGAACATTGATAGGGAGACTGTTCAACTGACGAGGGGCAGCTTCTAACAAGATCTATCTACCGAAGATCGGTATATTCTCCTTACAGCAAAAGTTGTTGATTTGGAGACCAGAGACTTGAAATGTTTCCACAATTTTTGAAGCAGGTAAATTCTTGCTCATTACTGTGGTTGATACAAAAAAGTTTGGTTGGTCCCACCATTCACCTTTAGGTCATTTATGTAACGGCACAGGTTGTGATGATTAGGAGACTCACTGCTGCACTCAAACGACTGTAGGTCATTCATGTGACAGCACAGGTTGTTATGATAAGGAGACTCACTGCTGCACTCAAACGATTGTGGTCATTCATGTGTGACGGCACAGGTTGTGATGATTAGTAGACTCACTGCTGCACTCATACGACTGTAGGTCATTCATGTGACAGCACAGGTTGTGATGGTTAGAAAACTCACTGCTACACTTCAAAATTGCATGTCATTCATGTAATGGCACAGGTTGTTCTGATTAGTAAACTCACTGCTACACACTTGCCACTGCAGGTAATCCATGTGACGGCACAGGTTGTGCTGAAAAGTTAACTCCCCAAAGTTAAATCCATTAACTTGATGTGTGCGTAAAAAACACAGATAATATTTTTTATCCTGATAACAGCTATTAAGATCATTGCGGTACTCGCTGCTATAATGTAGGATTCTAACTTATTCAGCTACAAGGCAAACTTGGGGGTCTATCGGTAAAGACATCTGCTCTGGAATGGCAAAGGTTCTTGGTTCTAAACCCACTTGAGTTATGCTGCAATTTTATTTCACATGATTAAGGAAAAGTAGAGTGTATTGATCCAATTCACCTGACATCATCATCGCAATAATCTTGGTTGCGCCATTTTGGGAGTCAATGTCCCTGTGTGTTAAACAGTGTATAGTAGTGTGAACTTTAGAAGAAGTGGCAACTAATGCTTACCAAAATTGGTAATCATAGCCCAAACACCGCTGTGATATGCAAAGGTTCAACACAGTGCTTTAAACAGGTTGGTGTTTGTTGTAAAACTAATACACTGGGATTAAACACTATAAGATTTAATGGTTTGCATGGTGAAGGCACAGTTTCTGGTTTTGAGAAAGACGTGGGTTATTTACTGTTTCAAACTGTTTGCTGTGTATATCATCAAGAGATTGTGTTTTTACCAAAGTGAATATATTATTAAATATGGATTTGAATGCTTTATATGTTTCAGGTTCCTTGCTCATGAAGTTGATTGTCGCTCACCAGCATAACCTCATGAAGAAAATATTTAACAATTTTTTCTGAGTGAAAAAGGGACCCTACTCACTGAAGGTAAGCCTTGCACCTCTATCCATTTCATAAAATGTTTATTTTATCTTGAACTAAATTAGATCTTGATTTTGTTAGATATAGGTCTCCCAATCCACAGGTATGACCTCACCCAGCGCCACCCTTACCCCACCACCACCAGTCTTGGTATTTAGAAATTACAAACTGTTAAAGTGTAATAGGAGGAACTATTGCAGCATTGTATCAGTCTCTCGTAGTCCTGGTTTGCTAGAAAAACGCACTGCTGCACTCAAACCACTGTAGGTCATTCATGTGACGGCACAGGTTGTGCTGATTAGTAGACTCACTGCTGCACTCAAACGACTGTAGGTCATTCATGTGACGGCACAGGTTGTGATGATTAGTAGACTCACTGCTGCATTTAAACGACTGTAGGTCAGTCATGTGACGGCACACGTTGTGATGATTAGAAAACTCACTGCAACACTCCAACCACTGAAGGTCACTCATGTGACGGCACAGGTTGTGATGATTAGGAGACTCACTGCTGCACTAAAACAACTGTAGGTCATTCATGTGACGGCACAGGTTGTGATGATTAGAAAACTCACTGCTGCACTCAAACAAATGTATGTCATTCATGTGACGGCACAGGTTGTGATGATTAGTAGACTCACTGCTGCATTTAAACGACTGTAGGTCAGTCATGTGACTGGCACAGGTTGTGATGATTAGAAAACTCACTGCTGCAATCAAACGACTGGTGGTCATTCATGTGACGGCACAGGTTGTGATGATTAGTAGACTCACTGCTGCACTCAAACAACTGTATGTCATTCATGTGACGGCACAGGTTGTGATGATTAGGAGACTCACTGCTGCACTCATACGACTGTAGGTCATTCATGTGAAGGCACAGGTTGTGATAATTAGAAGACTCACAAATTCACTCAAGCGACTGTAGGTAATTCATGTGACGGCACAGGTTGTGAAGATTAGAAAACTCACTGCTGCACGCAAATAACTGAAGGTAATTCATGTGACGGCACAGGTTGTGATGTTTAGAAGACTCAATGCTCACTCAAACGACTGTAGGTCAATCATGTGATGGCACAGGTTGTGGTGATTAGAGACTCACTGCTGCACTCAAACGACTGCAGGTCATTCATGTGACGGCACAGGTTGTGATGATTATTAGACTCACTGCTGCACTCAAACGACTGTAGGTCATTCATGTGACAGCACAGGTTGTGATGATTAGGAGACTCACTTGTACATTCAATCAACTTTAGGTCATTTATGTAACGGCACAGGTTGTGATGATTAGTAGACTCACTGCTTCACTCAAGCGCCTGTAGGTCTTTCATGTGACGGCACAGGTTGCGATGATTAGTAGACTAACTGCTGCACTCAAACGACTGTAAGGTCATTCATGTGACGGCACAGGTTGTGATGATTAGGAGACTCACTGCTGCACTCAAACGACTGTAGGTCATTCATGTGACGGCACAGGTTGTGATGATTAGGATTCTCACTGATTCACTCAAGTGACTGTAGGTCTCTCATGTGACGGCACAGGTTGTAATGATTAGAAGACTCACTGATTCACTCAAGCGACTGTACGTCATTCATGTGACGGCACAGGTTGTGATGATTAGAAGACTCACTGATTCACTCAAGCGACTGTAGGTCATTCATGTGACGGCACAGGCTGTGATGATTAGTAGTCTCAATGCTTCACTCAAAGGACTATAGGTCATTCATGTGACAGCTCAGATTTTAATGATCAGTAAGTTTGCTGCTGCACTTAAACAACTAATTGTCATCTTTGGGACAGCACAGATTGTGTTGATAAGTTATATCACTGCTGGACTCCAACCGTTGTTGGGAAACTCACTGTGAAATTACTTATCCAACCATTGCAGGTCATCTATGTGACAACACAGGTTGTGCTGACTACTAACTCGTCAATTTTTATGTACTGTCATGGAGTAGATTTGTGATTCTTGGTTGGGTTGGATCTCCATATCTTCACTAACCACTCTATCCACTTATTATACCCTTTGAAAGTAGATAATTTTGTAGGACATGTTCTTTTCAGAATTATATAGACCCCTTGCATAATGCACAATGCTACTGGTATGCTGAAGCCTTGCGCAGGTTTTTACGTAGCAAGAGAAGCTGTCGTGCAATGACATGCTTCCTCTTGCCTCAGTAAGGGCACTGTCTGAGAGTGTGATGTCATATGCAAGGGGTCTATTTAACCTTGAGAAAGTAGATAATTCATGGTGCAAATGCAAATTGAAAACCATATTTATACTCCGCCATGCTTTGCATCAAGTCTTACGTATAAAAGTTACATCATGATAGAAATATTGAATGAAAGCAGCCAGTTAACAAAACACGTATCTGTTAACAACTGTTAATAGCTTTTTATGTTTCATATTTTGCAGACATTCTGTACAAGAAGCTGTTAGACTGTGACCTTTCACTGATGTTACATCATGAAGGGGATATTGAGCTGCCTCTCTGAGTGAAGTCAGCTTTCCTCACAACAAGTAGGTCTTGCATTTTAATCCAATATATCTACTTGGCTGCTTCATCACAATTTAATAATAAACTTATTATTTTCCATGCATTTGGGTCTTCTCTTATTTTGTCAATCAACGCTTACATTTAGAATATTGTACATCACATAACCATTTGCTTATTATTTTGTGAGTCTTATGTTTCGAAGAGCATAAAAGTTCATCCTGTGATTTTATACTGAGGGCACAATTTTTTCTAATTAGTAATTGTACTGCTACACTCCAACCACTTAAGGTCATTTATATGACGGCACATGTTGTGCAGATAAGAAAACTCAATGCAACACTCTTACCACTGAGGGTCACTCATGTAAAGGCACAGGTTGTGATGATTAGCAAAATCACTGCTACACTCAAATGACTGTAGGTCATTCATGTGACGGCACAGAATGTGATGATTAGTAGACTCACTGCTGCACTCAAACGACTGTAGGTCATTCATGTGACAGCACAGGTTGTGATGATTAGTAAACACATTTCTACACTCAATCAAACGACTGGCACAGGTTGTGATGATTAGTAAATTCACTGTGTGCACTCAATTGACTGAAAGTCATTCATGTGACGGCACAGGTTGTGATGATTAGGAGACTCACTGCTGCACTCAAACGACTGTAGGTCATTCATGTGACAGCACAGGTTGTGATGATTAGGAGACTCACTGCTGCACTCAAACGACTGTAGGTCATTCATGTGACAGCACAGGTTGTGATGATTAGGAGACTCACTGCTGCACTAAAACAAGTGTAGGTCATTCATGTGACGGCACAGGTTGTGATGATTAGGAGACTCACTGCTGCACTCATACGACTGTAGGTCATTCATGTGAAGGCACAGGTTGTGATGATTAGAAGACTCACAAATTCACTCAAGCGACTGTAGGTAATTCATGTGATGGCACAGGTTGTGAAGATTAGAAAACTCACTGCTGCACTCAAATAACTGAAGGTAATTCATGTGACGGCACAGGTTGTGATGTTTAGAAGACTCAATGCTTCACTCAAACGACTGTAGGTCAATCATGTGACGGCACAGGTTGTGGTGATTAGAGACTCACTGCTGCACTCATTTGACTGAAAGTCATTCATGTGACGGCACAGGTTGTGATGATAAGGAGACTCACTGCTGCACTCAAACGACTGTAGGTCATTCATGTGATGGCACAGGTTGTTTTTGATTAATAAAATCACTGCTACACTCAAACGACTGCAGGTCATTCATGTGACGGCACAGGTTGTGATGATTATTAGACTCACTGCTGCACTCAAACGACTGTAGGTCATTCATGTGACAGCACAGGTTGTGATGATTAGGAGACTCACTTGTACATTCAATCAACTTTAGGTCATTTATGTAACGGCACAGGTTGTGATGATTAGTAGACTCACTGCTTCACTCAAGCGCCTGTAGGTCTTTCATGTGACGGCACAGGTTGCGATGATTAGTAGACTCACTGCTGCACTCAAACGACTGTAGGTCATTCATGTGACGGCACAGGTTGTGATGATTAGGAGACTCACTGATTCACTCAAGTGACTGTAGGTCTCTCATGTGACGGCACAGGTTGTAATGATTAGAAGACTCACTGATTCACTCAAGCGACTGTACGTCATTCATGTGACGGCACAGGTTGTGATGATTAGGAGACTCACTGATTCACTCAAGCTACTGTAGGTCATTCATGTGACGGCACAGGCTGTGATGATTAGTAGACTCAATGCTTCACTCAAAGGACTGTAGGTCATTCATGTGACAGCTCAGATTTTAATGATCAGTAAGTTTGCTGCTGCACTTAAACAACTAATTGTCATCTTTGGGACGGCACAGATTGTGTTGATAAGTTATATCACTGCTGGACTCCAACCGTTGCTGGGAAACTCACTGTGAAATTACTTATCCAACCATTGCAGGTCATCTATGTGACAACACAGGTTGTGCTGACTACTAACTCGTCAATTTTTATGTACTGTCATGGAGTAGATTTGTGATTCTTGGTTGGGTTGGATCTCCATATCTTCACTAACCACTCTATCCACTTATTATACCCTTTGAAAGTAGATAATTTTGTAGGACATGTTCTTTTCAGAATTATATAGACCCCTTGCATAATGCACAATGCTACTGGTATGCTGAAGCCTTGCGCAGGTTTTTACGTACCAAGAGAAGCTGTCGTGCAATGACATGCTTCCTCTTGCCTCAGTAAGGGCGCTGTCTGAGAGTGTGATGTCATATGCAAGGGGTCTATTTAACCTTGAGAAAGTAGATAATTCATGGTGCAAATGCAAATTGAAAACCATATTTATACTCCGCCATGCTTTGCATCAAGTCTTACGTATAAAAGTTACATCATGATAGAAATATTGAATGAAAGCAGCCAGTTAACAAAACACGTATCTGTTAACAACTGTTAATAGCTTTTTATGTTTCATATTTTGCAGACATTCTGTACAAGAAGCTGTTAGACTGACCTTTCACTGATGTTACATCATGAAGGGGATATTGAGCTGCCTCTCTGAGTGAAGTCAGCTTTCCTCACAACAAGTAGGTCTTGCATTTTAATCCAATATATCTACTTGGCTGCTTCATCACAATTTAATAATAAACTAATTATTTTCCATGCATTTGGGTCTTCTCTTATTTTTTTAATCAACGCTTACATTTAGAATATTGTACATCACATAACCATTTGCTTATTATTTTGTGAGTCTTATGTTTCGAAGAGCATAAAAGTTCATCCTGTGATTTTATACTGAGGGCACAATTTTTTCTAATTAGTAATTGTACTGCTACACTCCAACCACTTATGGTCATTTATATGACGGCATATGTTGTGCAGATAAGAAAACTCAATGCAACACTCTTACCACTGAGGGTCACTCATGTAAAGGCACAGGTTGTGATGATTAGCAAACTCACTGCTGCACTCAAATGACTGTAGGTCATTCATGTGACGGCACAGAATGTGATGATTAGTAGACTCACTGCTGCACTCAAACGACTGTAGGTCATTCATGTGACAGCACAGGTTGTGGTGATTAGCAAACTCACTGCTGCAGTCAAACGACTGTAGTTCATTCATTTGAAGGCCCAGGTTGTGTTTATTAGGAGACTCACTGCTACACTCAAATGACTGTAGGTCATTCATGTGACAGCACAGGTTGTGATGATTAGTAAACACATTTCTACACTCAATCAAACGACTGGCACAGGTTGTGATGATTAGTAGATTCACTGCTGCACTCAATTGACTGAAAGTCATTCATGTGATGGCACAGGTTGTGATGATAAGGAGACTCACTGATTCACTCAAGCGACTGTAGGTCATCCATGTGACAGCACGGGTTGTGATGATTAGGAGACTCACTGCTGCACTCAAACGACTGTAGGTCATTCATGTGACAGCACAGGTTGTGATGATTAGGAGACTCACTGCTGCACTCAAACGACTGTAGGTCATTCATGTGACAGCACAGGTTGTGATGATTAGGAGACTCACTGCTCTCAAAGGACTGTAGGTCATTCATGTGACGGCACAGGTCTTATGTTTCGAAGAGCATAAAAGTTCTTCGTGTGATTTTATACTGAGGACACATGTTTTTAAAATTTACTGAATGTACTGCTACACTCCAACCACTTAAGGTCATTTATATGACGGCACATGTTGTGCAGATAAGAAAACTCAATGCAACACGCTAACCACTGAGGGTCACTCATGTAAAGGCACAGGTTGTGGTGATTAGCAAACTCACTGCTGCAGTCAAATGACTGTAGTTCATTCATTTGAAGGCCCAGGTTGTGTTTATTAGGAGACTCACTGCTACACTCAAATGACTGTAGGTCATTCATGTGACGGCACAGGTTGTGATGATTAGGAGACTCACTTGTACATTCAATCAACTTTAGGTCATTTATATGACGGCACAGGTTGTGATGATTAGTAGACTCACTGCTGCACTCAAACGACTGTAGGTCTTTCATGTGACAGCACAGGTTGTGATGATTAGGAGACTCACTTGTACATTCAATCAACTTTAGGTCATTTATGTAACGGCACAGGTTGTGATGATTAGTAGACTCACTGCTTCACTCAAGCGGCTGTAGGTCTTTCATGTGACGGCACAGGTTGCGATGATTAGTAGACTAACTGCTGCACTCAAATGACTGTGAGGTCATTCATGTGACGGCACAGGTTGTGATGATTAGGAGACTCACTGCTGCACTCAAACGACTGTAGGTCTCTCATGTGACGGCACAGGTTGTGATGATTAGAAGACTCACTGATTCACCCAAGCGACTGTAGGTAATTCATGTGACGGCACAGGTTGTGAAGATTAGAAAACTCACTGCTGCACTCAAATGACTGAAGGTCAATCATGTGACGGCACAGGTTGTGATGATTAGGAGACTCATTGCTTCACTCAAACGACTGTAGGTCAATCATGTGACGGCACAGGTTGTGATGATTAGAGACTCACTGCTGCACTCAATTGACTGAAAGTCATTCATGTGACGGCACAGGTTGTGATGATAAGGAGACTCACTGCTGCACTCAAACGACTGTAGGTCATTCATGTGATGGCACAGGTTGTTTTTGATTAATAAAATCACTGCTACACTCAAACGACTGCAGGTCATTCATGTGACGGCACAGGTTGTGATGATTAGTAGACTCACTGCTGCACTCAAACAACTGTATGTCATTCATGTGACGGCACAGGTTGTGATGATTAGGAGACTCACTGCTGCACTCATACGACTGTAGGTCATTCATGTGAAGGCACAGGTTGTGATAATTAGAAGACTCACAAATTCACTCAAGCGACTGTAGGTAATTCATGTGACGGCACAGGTTGTGAAGATTAGAAAACTCACTGCTGCACTCAAATAACTGAAGGTAATTCATGTGACGGCACAGGTTGTGATGTTTAGAAGACTCAATGCTTCACTCAAACGACTGTAGGTCAATCATGTGACGGCACAGGTTGTGGTGATTAGAGACTCACTGCTGCACTCAAACGACTGTAGGTCATTCATGTGATGGCACAGGTTGTTTTTGATTAATAAAATCACTGCTACACTCAAACGACTGCAGGTCATTCATGTGACGGCACAGGTTGTGATGATTATTAGACTCACTGCTGCACTCAAACGACTGTAGGTCATTCATGTGACAGCACAGGTTGTGATGATTAGGAGACTCACTTGTACATTCAATCAACTTTAGGTCATTTATGTAACGGCACAGGTTGTGATGATTAGTAGACTCACTGCTTCACTCAAGCGCCTGTAGGTCTTTCATGTGACGGCACAGGTTGCGATGATTAGTAGACTAACTGCTGCACTCAAACGACTGTAAGGTCATTCATGTGACGGCACAGGTTGTGATGATTAGGAGACTCACTGCTGCACTCAAACGACTGTAGGTCATTCATGTGACGGCACAGGTTGTGATGATTAGGAGACTCATTGAATCACTCAAGCGACTGTACGTCATTCATGTGACGGCACAGGCTGTGATGATTAGGAGACTCAATGCTTCACTCAAAGGACTGTAGGTCATTCATGTGACAGCTCAGATTTTAAAGATCAGTAAGTTTGCTGCTGCACTTAAACAACTAATTGTCATCTTTGGGACGGCACAGATTGTGTTGATAAGTTATATCACTGCTGGACTCCAACCGTTGCTGGGAAACTCACTGTGAAATTACTTATCTAACCATTGCAGGTCATCTATGTGACAACACAGGTTGTGCTGACTACTAACTCGTCAATTTTTATGTACTTTCATGGAGTAGATTTGTGATTCTTGGTTGGGTTGGATCTCCATATCTTCACTAACCACTCTATCCACTTATTATACCCTTTGAAAGTAGATAATTTTGTAGGACATGTTCTTTTCAGAATTATATAGACCCCTTGCATATAATGCGCAATGCTACTGGTATGCTGAAGCCACGCGCAGGTTTTTACGTACCAAGAGAAGCTGTCGTGCAATGAAATACCTCCTTTTGCCTCAGTAAGGGCGCTGTCTGAGAGTGTGATGTCATATGCAAGGGGTCTATTTAACCTTGAGAAAGTAGATAATTCATGGTGCAAATGCAAATTGAAAACCATATTTATACTCTGCCATGCTTTGCATCAAGTCTTACGTATAAAAGTTACATCATGATAGAAATATTGAATGAAAGCAGCCAGTTAACAAAACACGTATCTGTTAACAACTGTTAATAGCTTTTTATGTTTCATATTTTGCAGACATTCTGTACAAGAAGCTGTTAGACTGACCTTTCACTGATGTTACATCATGAAGGGGATATTGAGCTGCCTCTCTGAGTGAAGTCAGCTTTCCTCACAACAAGTAGGTCTTGCATTTTAATCCAATATATCTACTTGGCTGCTTCATCACAATTTAATAATAAACTAATTATTTTCCATGCATTTGGGTCTTCTCTTATTTTTTTAATCAACGCTTACATTTAGAATATTGTACATCACATAACCATTTGCTTATTATTTTGTGAGTCTTATGTTTCGAAGAGCATAAAAGTTCATCCTGTGATTTTATACTGAGGGCACAATTTTTTCTAATTAGTAATTGTACTGCTACACTCCAACCACTTATGGTCATTTATATGACGGCACATGTTGTGCAGATAAGAAAACTCAATGCAACACTCTTACCACTGAGGGTCACTCATGTAAAGGCACAGGTTGTGATGATTAGCAAACTCACTGCTGCACTCAAATGACTGTAGGTCATTCATGTGACGGCACAGAATGTGATGATTAGTAGACTCACTGCTGCACTCAAATGACTGTAGGTCATTCATGTGACGGCACAGAAAGTGATGATTAGTAGACTCACTGCTGCACTCAAACGACTGTAGGTCATTCATGTGACAGCACAGGTTGTGGTGATTAGCAAACTCACTGCTGCAGTCAAACGACTGTAGTTCATTCATTTGAAGGCCCAGGTTGTGTTTATTAGGAGACTCACTGCTACACTCAAATGACTGTAGGTCATTCATGTGACAGCACAGGTTGTGATGATTAGTAAACACATTTCTACACTCAATCAAACGACTGGCACAGGTTGTGATGATTAGTAGATTCACTGCTGCACTCAATTGACTGAAAGTCATTCATGTGATGGCACAGGTTGTGATGATAAGGAGACTCACTGATTCACTCAAGCGACTGTAGGTCATCCATGTGACGGCACAGGTTGTGATGATTAGGAGACTCACTGCTGCACTCAAACGACTGTAGGTCATTCATGTGACGGCACAGGCTGTGATGATTAGGAGACTCACTGCTGCACTCAAACGACTGTAGGTCATTCATGTGACAGCACAGGTTGTGATGATTAGGAGACTCACTGCTCTCAAAGGACTGTAGGTCATTCATGTGACGGCACAGGTCTTATGTTTCGAAGAGCATAAAAGTTCTTCCTGTGATTTTATACTGAGGACACATGTTTTTCAAATTTACTGAATGTACTGCTACATTCCAACCACTTAAGGTCATTTATATGACAGCACATGTTGTGCAGATAAGAAAACTCAATGCAACACGCTAACCACTGAGGGTCACTCATGTAAAGGCACAGGTTGTGGTGATTAGCAAACTCACTGGTGCAGTCAAACGACTGTAGTTCATTCATTTGAAGGCCCAGGTTGTGTTTATTAGGAGACTCACTGCTACACTCAAATGACTGTAGGTCATTCATGTGACGGCACAGGTTGTGATGATTAGGAGACTCACTTGTACATTCAATCAACTTTAGGTCATTTATGTGACGGCACAGGTTGTGATGATTAGTAGACTCACTGCTGCACTCAAACGACTGTAGGTCTTTCATGTGACAGCACAGGTTGTGATGATTAGGAGACTCACTTGTACATTCAATCAACTTTAGGTCATTTATGTAACGGCACAGGTTGTGATGATTAGTAGACTCACTGCTTCACTCAAGCGGCTGTAGGTCATTCATGTGACGGCACAGGTTGTGATGATTAGGAGACTCATTGAATCACTCAAGCGACTGTACGTCATTCATGTGACGGCACAGGCTGTGATGATTAGGAGACTCAATGCTTCACTCAAAGGACTGTAGGTCATTCATGTGACAGCTCAGATTTTAAAGATCAGTAAGTTTGCTGCTGCACTTAAACAACTAATTGTCATCTTTGGGACGGCACAGATTGTGTTGATAAGTTATATCACTGCTGGACTCCAACCGTTGCTGGGAAACTCACTGTGAAATTACTTATCTAACCATTGCAGGTCATCTATGTGACAACACAGGTTGTGCTGACTACTAACTCGTCAATTTTTATGTACTTTCATGGAGTAGATTTGTGATTCTTGGTTGGGTTGGATCTCCATATCTTCACTAACCACTCTATCCACTTATTATACCCTTTGAAAGTAGATAATTTTGTAGGACATGTTCTTTTCAGAATTATATAGACCCCTTGCATATAATGCACAATGCTACTGGTATGCTGAAGCCACGCGCAGGTTTTTACGTACCAAGAGAAGCTGTCGTGCAATGAAATACCTCCTTTTGCCTCAGTAAGGGCGCTGTCTGAGAGTGTGATGTCATATGCAAGGGGTCTATTTAACCTTGAGAAAGTAGATAATTCATGGTGCAAATGCAAATTGAAAACCATATTTATACTCTGCCATGCTTTGCATCAAGTCTTACGTATAAAAGTTACATCATGATAGAAATATTGAATGAAAGCAGCCAGTTAACAAAACACGTATCTGTTAACAACTGTTAATAGCTTTTTATGTTTCATATTTTGCAGACATTCTGTACAAGAAGCTGTTAGACTGACCTTTCACTGATGTTACATCATGAAGGGGATATTGAGCTGCCTCTCTGAGTGAAGTCAGCTTTCCTCACAACAAGTAGGTCTTGCATTTTAATCCAATATATCTACTTGGCTGCTTCATCACAATTTAATAATAAACTAATTATTTTCCATGCATTTGGGTCTTCTCTTATTTTTTTAATCAACGCTTACATTTAGAATATTGTACATCACATAACCATTTGCTTATTATTTTGTGAGTCTTATGTTTCGAAGAGCATAAAAGTTCATCCTGTGATTTTATACTGAGGGCACAATTTTTTCTAATTAGTAATTGTACTGCTACACTCCAACCACTTATGGTCATTTATATGACGGCACATGTTGTGCAGATAAGAAAACTCAATGCAACACTCTTACCACTGAGGGTCACTCATGTAAAGGCACAGGTTGTGATGATTAGCAAACTCACTGCTGCACTCAAATGACTGTAGGTCATTCATGTGACGGCACAGAATGTGATGATTAGTAGACTCACTGCTGCACTCAAATGACTGTAGGTCATTCATGTGACGGCACAGAATGTGATGATTAGTAGACTCACTGCTGCACTCAAACGACTGTAGGTCATTCATGTGACAGTACAGGTTGTGGTGATTAGCAAACTCACTGCTGCAGTCAAACGACTGTAGTTCATTCATTTGAAGGCCCAGGTTGTGTTTATTAGGAGACTCACTGCTACACTCAAATGACTGTAGGTCATTCATGTGACAGCACAGGTTGTGATGATTAGTAAACACATTTCTACACTCAATCAAACGACTCGCACAGGTTGTGATGATTAGTAGATTCACTGCTGCACTCAATTGACTGAAAGTCATTCATGTGATGGCACAGGTTGTGATGATAAGGAGACTCACTGATTCACTCAAGCGACTGTAGGTCATCCATGTGACGGCACAGGTTGTGATGATTAGGAGACTCACTGCTGCACTCAAACGACTGTAGGTCATTCATGTGACGGCACAGGCTGTGATGATTAGGAGACTCACTGCTGCACTCAAACGACTGTAGGTCATTCATGTGACAGCACAGGTTGTGATGATTAGGAGACTCACTGCTCTCAAAGGACTGTAGGTCATTCATGTGACGGCACAGGTCTTATGTTTCGAAGAGCATAAAAGTTCTTCCTGTGATTTTATACTGAGGACACATGTTTTTCAAATTTACTGAATGTACTGCTACATTCCAACCACTTAAGGTCATTTATATGACGGCACATGTTGTGCAGATAAGAAAACTCAATGCAACACGCTAACCACTGAGGGTCACTCATGTAAAGGCACAGGTTGTGGTGATTAGCAAACTCACTGCTGCAGTCAAACGACTGTAGTTCACTCATTTGAAGGCCCAGGTTGTGTTTATTAGGAGACTCACTGCTACACTCAAATGACTGTAGGTCATTCATGTGACGGCACAGGTTGTGATGATTAGGAGACTCACTTGTACATTCAATCAACTTTAGGTCATTTATGTGACGGCACAGGTTGTGATGATTAGTAGACTCACTGCTGCACTCAAACGACTGTAGGTCTTTCATGTGACAGCACAGGTTGTGATGATTAGGAGACTCACTTGTACATTCAATCAACTTTATGTCATTTATGTAACGGCACAGGTTGTGATGATTAGTAGACTCACTGCTTCACTCAAGCGGCTGTAGGTCTTTCATGTGACGGCACAGGTTGCGATGATTAGTAGACTAACTGCTGCACTCAAATGACTGTAGGTCATTCATGTGACAGCACAGGTTGTGATGATTAGTAAACACATTTCTACACTCAATCAAACGACTGGCACAGGTTGTGATGATTAGTAGATTCACTGCTGCACTCAATTGACTGAAAGTCATTCATGTGACGGCACAGGTTGTGATGATAAGGAGACTCACTGCTGCACTCAAACGACTGTAGGTCATTCATGTGATGGCACAGGTTGTTTTTGATTAATAAAATCACTGCTACACTCAAACGACTGCAGGTCATTCATGTGACGGCACAGGTTGTGATGATTAGTAGACTCACTGCTGCACTCAAACAACTGTATGTCATTCATGTGACGGCACAGGTTGTGATGATTAGGAGACTCACTGCTGCACTCATACGACTGTAGGTCATTTATGTGAAGGCACAGGTTGTGATAATTAGAAGACTCACAAATTCACTCAAGCGACTGTAGGTAATTCATGTGACGGCACAGGTTGTGAAGATTAGAAAACTCACTGCTGCACTCAAATAACTGAAGGTAATTCATGTGACGGCACAGGTTGTGATGTTTAGAAGACTCAATGCTTCACTCAAACGACTGTAGGTCAATCATGTGACGGCACAGGTTGTGGTGATTAGAGTCTCACTGCTGCACTCTAACGACTGTAGGTCATTCATGTGATGGCACAGGTTGTTTTTGATTAATAAAATCACTGCTACACTCAAACGACTGCAGGTCATTCATGTGACGGCACAGGTTGTGATGATTAGAGACTCACTGCTGCACTCAATTGACTGAAAGTCATTCATGTGACGGCACAGGTTGTGATGATTAGTAGACTCACTGCTGCACTCAAACAACTGTATGTCATTCATGTGACGGCACAGGTTGTGATGATTAGGAGACTCACTGCTGCACTCATACGACTGTAGGTCATTTATGTGAAGGCACAGGTTGTGATAATTAGAAGACTCACAAATTCACTCAAGCGACTGTAGGTAATTGATGTGACGGCACAGGTTGTGAAGATTAGAAAACTCACTGCTGCACTCAAATAACTGAAGGTAATTCATGTGACGGCACAGGTTGTGATGTTTAGAAGACTCAATGCTTCACTCAAACGACTGTAGGTCAATCATGTGACGGCACAGGTTGTGGTGATTAGAGACTCACTGCTGCACTCAAACGACTGTGAGTCTTTCATGTGACGGCACGGGTTGTGAAGATTAGTAGACTCTATGGTGTTTTTAACGACATTTATGCACAACCACCACCTGACGGAGTTGGCAGCTTCACGAATGCCCGAACGCTACCCATTGTGTACCATCGGGACACATTGTTAAAACTCAGGTCACAGGTCACTTCGCCATTTTGTGATTTTCCTGAGGACTGTAGCTGCCTAAAGCGCCGTAAACGAGGCAAGAAAGGAGGCCTAAGAGCAAGACTTAGACGTCGTAAACATAACCCACCATTGCCATCTATTGTCACAGGTAACTGTCGCTCACTTAGAAACAAACTGGATGAATTGCAGGCATGTTCCAAATTCCGTTATGAATATCGAGAAAGCTGCATGATGTGCTTTACTGAAACATGGTTCAAGGACACAGATAGCACACATTCCACCGACATTGAAGGTTTTATATCGGAGAGAATGGTCAGAACTGCAGAGTCCGGTAAATCCTGCGGCGGTGGAGTGTGCATTTACATTAACAAAAAATGGTGTAACAATATCAGTGTTAAAGATCGTTACTGCTCGGAAGACATTGAATTACTAAGTGTCAGTCTACGTCCTTATTATCTACCTAGAGAATTCAACCAGTTGTTGGTCACCATTGTGTATATTCAACCTACAGCAAATGTGACTATTGCATCTGCTAAGATTCATGAGATCACGCAGCAATTTGAAACACAGTCACCTGACTCAGTTAATCTAATCACCGGGGACTTCAACAGTTGTGATCTAAAAAATGTGCTGCCTCACTATCATCAATACGTTGATATTCATACAAGAGGAAATCGCACATTAGATAAATGCTATGGAAATATCAAGAATGCCTACAAAGCTCATTCAAAAGCCGGACTTGGTTCATCGGATCACGACATTGTACATCTAGTCCCCGTCTATAAACAAAAACTTAAACAGGAAAAACCACATGTGAAACAGGTCAGGGAGTGGTCCACTGATGGGGAAGAGGCTCTCCGGGCATGCTTTGACTGTACAGACTGGAGCATCTTTACCGAGTTGACTACAATCGACGAGGCTACAGATGTTGTCACGGGCTATATCAAGTTTTGCGAAGATATGATCATACCTAATAAGGAAATCAAAATCTACCCAAATAGTAAACCGTGGGTTAATAAGGACATTCGTGAACTCCTGAAAAGAAAGCAACATGCTTTCAAGACCGGAGACCTGGTAGATAAAAGGAGGATCCAGAAAGAGATTTCTCAACATATCCGACAGAGTAAAAAGGAATATGGGAAAAAGGTGGAGGACAAATTTCGTCGGGGTGACCCAAAAAGTGCTTGGCAGGGCATTAAAACTATTACTGGATGTGGGAAGAAAAACAATCCAGTCGTTCCACCAGGCGGTGTCTCAACATTCCTGAGTGATCTAAATGAGTTTTATGCCAGATTTGATAACAATGACTTTACTGATGTTAATTGTGATCTACGTGAAACTCTAAAAAATCACATTACTGATGACGAGCAAATTGTAGTTGATATTGCTGCTGTTGAAAGGTCACTGAAAGGATTAAAAACTAACAAGTCAGCAGGGCCGGACAGACTTGGCGGTAAGGTTTTGAAATCCTGTTTCAGAGAACTTTCTCCGGTTTTAAGGGACCTTTTTCAGTGGTCTTTAAACAGTTTCACAGTTCCTCAAATATGGAAAACTGCAGATGTCATTCCTGTTGCTAAAACTTGTAAACCTAGAGTGCTAAATGATTACAGACCGGTGGCTCTTACGTCCATTGTCATGAAGTGCTTTGAACGGATTGTTAAAGATTTCATTGTTAAGCAAACTACATCTTTCATTGATCCCTTGCAATTTGCCTACAGGACAGAACGTAGCGTTGAAGATGCTATCCTAACAATGTTGCATGGCATTTACAGCCATCTCGATCATTCTAAAGCGTATGCCAGGACATTATTCGTGGATTTTTCATCGGCGTTTAACTTGATCCAGCCTCATATTCTGTTAGGCAAGCTGAGAGGGATGAATGTAAACCCGTACTTGATTTTATGGATTAATGATTTCTTGACTAATAGATCTCAGAGAGTTAGAATTATGCAGTCAGTTTCTGATAGTGTTATTATCAATACAGGAGCCCCTCAGGGATGTGTTTTATCCCATTACTCTTCACACTTTATACAAGTGATCTCAGATACAGTAATGCCACGTGCTCTATGGTTAAATATGCAGACGACACTTCGTTAACAGGTTTCATTACTCAAGAAGATGAGACGGGGTACAGAGATGAGATTAGCAAGTTTGTTCAGTGGTGCAGAGAAAATTTTCTGGTGTTGAATGCACAAAAAACTAAGGAAATTGTCTTTGATTTTCGGAAAAACCAGAAAAAGATCAACCCTGTGAACATTAATGGTATTGATATTGAAATTGTCACTGAACATAAGTACCTAGGGACTTATATTGATAGCCATTTAAACTGGAATGTTAATACTCAAAATTTATGTTCTAAGGCGAATCAGCGGATTTATTTTCTGAGGAAACTCAAGTTATTCAACATTGACCGTGATATTATCAGGATGTTTTACCAAAGCGTCATTCAATCCGTTATTGCATTCTCTTGTATTGCATGGGCTAATGGTCTGTCTGTTGGGAATCTGAATAAAATCAACAGAATCACTAAGACTGCTGGTAAGATCATTGGTACTACTGTTGAAGACTTGAGTTCAATCTATGAGGTAGCTCTAATGACTAAACTTAAAACAATACAACTTGATAATTCCCACCCACTTCATTCACTCTTAATTTTTAATTACGACAGCTCAAATCAAACACGAACCGACATCGCCTTTCTTTCGTACCAAGTGCAATTTCTAGTTTTAAAAATAGCTTTACTAGATAACCTGCTTTTATTGTTATTTTTGGCATTTTTTAAAAACTTTTTGTCTCATTTTAATTTTTCGTGTATTTTATTTAATTTTATATTTTTATATGTGCAAACCGAGGTAACGATTTTCATGCTGGCATGACGAATAAAATAATTGAATTGAATTGAATTGAATTAATGCTGCACTCAAATGACTGTAGGTCATTCATGTGACGGCACAAGTTGTGATGATTAGTAGACTCACTGCTACACTCAAACGACTGTAGGTCTTTCATGTGACAGCACAGGTTGTGATGATTAGGAGACTCACTTGTACATTCGATCAACTTTAGGTCATTTATGTGACGGCACAGGTTGTGATGATTAGTAGACTCACTGCTCTCAAAGGACTGTAGGTCATTCATGTGACGGCACAGGTCTTATGTTTCGAAGAGCATAAAAGTTCTTCCGGTGTTTTTATACTGAGGACACATGTTTTACTAATTAGTAAATGTACTGCTACACTCCAACCACTTAAGGTCATTTATATGACGGCACATGTTGTGCAGATAAGAAAACTCAATGCAACACACTTACCACTGAGGGTCACTCATGTAAAGGCACAGGTTGTGATGATTAGGAGACTCACTGCTGCACTCAAATGACTGTAGGTCATTCATGTGACAGCACAGAATGTGACGATTAGTAGACTTACTGCTGCACTCAAACGACTGTAGGTCATTCATGTGACGGCACAGAATGTGACAATTAGTAGACTCACTGCTGCACTCAAACGACTGTAGGTCATTCATGTGACAGCTCAGATTTTGAAGATTAGTAAATTTTCTGCTGCACTTAATTAACTAAATGTCATCTATGCGACGGCACAGATTGAGTTGATAAGTAATTTCACTGCTGGACTCCAACCATTGCTGGGAAACTCACTGTGAAATAACTAATATCCAATCATTGCAGGTCATCTATGTGACAACACAGGTTGTGCTGACTACTAACTCGTCAATTTTTATGTACTGTCATGGAGTAGATTTGTGATTCTTGGTTAAGATTCTTCACTAACCACTCTATCCACTTTTTTTACCCTCTGAAAGTAGATAATTGTACAGGACATGTTCTTTTCAGAATTATATAGACCCCTTGCATATAATACACAATGCTACTGGTATGCTGAAGCCTTGCGCAGGTTTTTACATACCAAGAGATGCTGTCGTGCAATGAAATACCTCCTTTTGCCTCAGTGAGGGCGCTGTCTGAGAGTGTGATGTCATATGGAAGTGGTCTATTCATCCTTGAGAAAGTAAATAATTCATGATGCAACTGCAAATTGAAAACTGTATCAATACTTTGCCATGCTGTGCATCAAGTCTTACGTATAAAAGTTACATCATGATGGAAATATTGATTGAAAACAGCCCGTTACAAAACATGCATCTGTTAAATTTTGTTATAGTGTTTCATGTTTCATATTTTGCAGACATTCTGTACAAGAAGCTGTTAGACTGCTGCCATTAATCGATGTTACATCATAAAAAGAATATTGAGCTGCCCCTCTCAGTGAAGTCAGCTATCTTCACAACGGGTAATTGTTGCATTTTAATCCAATATATCTACTGTGCTTCATCACACCCCCATAATAAACTAAGTATTTCCCATGCATTTGGGTCTTACGTCTTACGTCTTACGTATAAAAGTTACATCATGATGGAAATATTGATTGAAAACAGCCAGTTAACAAAACACTTATCTGTTAACAACCGTTAATAGCTTTTTATGTTTCATATTTTGCAGACAATCTGTACAAGAAGCTGTTAGACTGTGACCTTCCACTGATGTTACATCATGAAGGGGATATTGAGCTGCTTCTCTGAGTGAAGTCAACTTTCTTTACGGGGTAATTCTTGCATTTTAATCCAAAATCTACTCTGCTTCTTCATGCCCCCAATTATAAACTAAGCTTTTTCCATGCGTTTGGGTCTTGTCTGTTTTTTTAATCAATGCTTACATTTAGAACATTATACATCAGATAATCATTTGCTGATCATTTTGTGAGTCTTAAGTTTCAAAGAGCATAAAAGGTAATTCTTGTGATTTTATACTGACCATGCGACAGCACAGGCTGTGCTGTTAAGTAAACTCACTGCTGCACTACAACTACAGCAGGTCATCCATGTGAAGGCACAGGTTGTACTGATAATTAAATTGTCGGCTACACTCCAACCACTGCAGGTCATATGTGTGACTGCACAGGCTGTGCTGATTAGTAAACGGTTTGTGCGGTTCAGTAAACTCACTGCTACTGTTCAATCACTTGCGCCTACTAATCAGCACAACCTGTGCCGTCACATGAATGACCTACAGTCACTCCTTCACTCCAGCCATGACAGGTCATCCATGTAAGGGACCATGGATAAATTAAGAATGCGCTCGCACGCGTGCCTTCGCGTGGATGTCACGGCCTCGTGCAATGATAGGATTTGCGCTCCAGTGATTTTTACGTTCTCTCATTATCGAACTCTATTGTTGGTGTCTTTTGTTGGTCGGATTACACAGACAAGGCAGCGTGAAAGTAGCCCTCAAAGGAGTGAAGGATTAGTGTTTGCTGTCTAACTCAGGTATACCAGATCTAGTAAGCCGTTGATAAAACAGTGGCATTTGGCCATCACCATTGTTCCTTTGTTAACAGTGAGTCTCCCAGAAGAACGTGTGACAGTGCGTGGCACCGTGTGGGTTTTCTTTTGTTTGAGTTTGCACACATAGGAACGCGTCGGATCATGGCCATGTCCGTGACATAATTTATCCATGCTCCCTTATGGCACAAGGCTGGTTATGAAACTGAGTGAGCACTTCTCATCCACAGAAGGTCATCCATATAACAGAGCAGGATTTGCTGATTAATAAACTCACTACTCCACTCCAAAAACTGCTGGTCATGATGGAAACATTGAATGAAAACAGCCTGTTAACAAGACGTGTTTTGTATTGTTAATAGCTTTTTCTTGTTTCATATTTTGCAGATATACGAGTTCTTGTAATTATTTCACTGTTGCCATTCACTGATGTTACATCATGAAGGGGATTTTGAGCTGCATCTTTGAGTGAAGTCAACTTTCCTTACAATTAGTAAGTCTTGCATTTCGAGCCATAAGTTAATCTGCTTCATCACGCCCCGTTATAAACGAAGCATTTTCCATGCACTTTGGTCTTATCTCATTTGTTTATCAAGAAACAAGTTTGGGTGCTAACTTTTTGTCAATTTGCCGTTTAAATCATTCATGCATGGACTGTGATTCACTTGATTACATTTAGCCATTAGTCAATTGATTCGTCACACATGCCAATCCAAAAAGGCGATGACGTAGTGAACGTAAAAAATGTACTAGCTTGTAAAAATACAACCAGGTAAAGTAGTGCAATAATAATTATTATTCTATTGATTGACTTATTCTATTGGCCAAAACCTACAACTTTGTTAAACCAGTTCAATTCAAGTTCAACTTCAATTCAATTCAAAGAGATTTGCTCAAATAAACTTTTTTGTGTTTGCAAAAGTTTACAAAACTTTTTGTTTCACGTAACGTGACCGCCATCTTGAAAAAGTGACGTAACATTGTGAGTTGACTAAAGAAACAGTGCTCCGGGGCTAGGTTGATCCAGTTGGACTAGCTAGTCAAACCATGCAGCGTTCGAGTGACATCTAGATTGACTATGTTTAAGTCTAGTCGACTAGACTGACAGTGCTCTGGGGCTAGGTTGATCCAGTTGGACTAGCTGGTCAAACCATGCAGCGTTTGAGTGACATCTAGATCGACTATGGTTAAATCTAGTTGACTAGAGAAACAGTGCTCTGGGGCTAGGTTGATCCAGTTTGACTAGCTAGTCAAACCATGCAGCGTTTGAGTGACATCTAGATTGACTGTGGTTAAATCTAGTCAACTAGACTAACAGTGCTACGGGGCTAGGTTGATCCAGTTTGACTAGCTAGTCCAACTGGATCAACCTAGCCCCAGAGCACTGTTTCTCTAGTCAACTAGATTTAACCATAGTCAATCTAGATGTCACTCAAACGCTGCATGGTTTGACTAGCTAGCCCAACTGGATCAAGTGACATCTAAATCCACTATGGTTAAATCTAGTTGACTAAAGAGACAGTCCTCCAGGGCTAGGTTGATCCAGTTGGACTAGCTAGTCGACTCTAGTCACCCACCCAAACTTGCTCAGTGCTTACATTCATAAATTTGTATGAATGTAACACATTAATTTGATTGCCATTTGTGAATCTTAAGTTTCCAGGAGCATAAATGGTAATCCCCTCCTGCAGTGATTGTATACAAAATTACCTTTTAGCAGTTTTATTAGTAACAACATGGTTGTGGCACCAGGCATCTTGAGAAATACTCAATGTTCCTAACTATTTCATATTGACTTTTCTAAACCAACTCAACTACTTTTATGAACTCATGTTTATCATATATCTCTTGAAGGTCTGGAGATAAGAGTAAGTTTTTAATCTGATAATTTTTCTTTAAATTTAACTCTAAAACAAATAGTTAATAACAATCTACTACTCAGTTTTACTTAACTTTAGAAGTAACCAGACAAATCTGTAGAAAGTTTCTTCCCGCAAACAGTCCAGGATAAATCTAGTACTCAACACTAATTTGGTTTGAATGTTTTTGTGTTTGTGTGTTTCAGTTCCTTAATAGCCCATAAAGTTGTTTCTCCAAAATCACTTCATGAAGGAAATATCCAACAATTTCTTCTCAAGGGAAAAGCAACTGTTATCTACAGATGGTAAGAGTTGAATCTCTTTCATTTTCTCGTTAACTTTATTAAGTTGAAGGTCTCCCACTCCTGCTAGTATCGGCCTCTCCCAACCTGCCCCCACCATCATTTTGTAATAATCTCCACTATCTTGGAGTGTAGAATAAGTTTGGTCTCAACACTTTGACTAGTCTGCTCTAGTCATTGTCAGGAGACTGATGAATCTACTCCAAAGTAGACGGGAACTAGCAGGACAAGCTCTCTTGCAGGGTTTGTTAAGAAGCAGATAAATTTGCAGGAATGGGTTGTTTTCAAACGTTGACTTATCTTACTCAGGGATTGTTAAGAAACAGATAATTTTGTAGGATGAATTATTATCTGGTACATATTCTACTTAGAGACAGTGGACAATACATAGTGGCTAAGTATGATTAGCTTCCCCAGGTCGACCCTGGTGTGCTCTTCCGGGTGAGCCCCTGACATGAGCTAATCAAACACCAACTTCTCCAGCATTCACACCAATGCATCTTGGGACAGCCGACCGGAACTACTTTCATTGTGAGCATTCAGTCCGAGGATTCACAAAAAGATTGTTAAACTATTTTACAAGAGTTGATACGAAAGTACTCGTCTTTGAATAAAATACTTAATGCTCACAAAGGGTGCTGTTTTAAGGGTAAAAATGTGTGTGAAATTTCCTGAAATTGTACCACTGAGTTACAAACAAAATGGTGGCCATTGAGAAAGTTTTTCGTCTTAACCCCTGTCAGCCCCAAGTTCCCGCTCCACAAGCAGGTTTCTTGCAGCTGACCAGGGGGTAGACTGGCCCCCTGTCTTTATCCGCAAGGATAAAGACAGGCACTGGTTTTACAGGCTGAATGATTTCATTGGATACAATGATGTCATTGGATAAATGTGCAGTGACGTAAGCTTTCCATATCAGTGTTGTGATTGGTCCAAGGTGATGTATTTGTCAGCTTGCACTTTCGATCGTCTGCATGTTGTGTGGGCATAATGTATTTACATGCATATAAATTATTGTTGTTTTATGAACTTCATGTGTGTGTAAATTGACGGCGAATCTCCGTGTGAAATGGATGCGAGGTCAAAGGTATGTTTGGCTAGGTGCTCGAGGCAGGTATCTGCCATTATTCACAAGCCTCAAAGTGTGACATCATATTTTCAGGCTAACCAGAGGGAGACCTGGGTCAACCCAGGGAAGCTAATCGAATGCACCCAGTGTTTGCGCAAACCAACAATTAAGTAAATATAGCCCGTTAATATAGCCCATGTCATTCCTCTGTTATCAATTGTTAACAGCTTTTCGTGTTTCCTATTTTACAGACATCCTGTTGTAGAAGTTATTTCAGTGGTGCCATTCACTGATGTTACATCATGAAGGAGATATAGAGCTGCCTCTCTGAGTGAAGTCAATGAGTAAGCCATGCATTTTTAAAATCCAATATGTACCTCATTTAAACTTATTTGTCTCATCAAACACAACTTGTTCCACGAACTGAGGTCATATCTCTCACCTGCTTGACCTTGTACATTATTTACAAAACATTATGTGACGTCCCTTGCCAAAATCAAGCAGTTCTCCATAAAGGGTGTGTACAACATTGGTATTGGCCAAAGACCTATATCCACACTTATGTGACCCAACATATACATGAAATAATAAACCTGTGAAAGTTTAAGCTAAATCGGTCTTCAGAGTCTTGAGAAAACAGTGAAAAACCCCATTATATATTTTACCTTTTTTTCAAACATCGGATTTTATCCTGCAGGGTAAAGACTATTGTTTTACTCATTTCATAAAAACTATGGCATTTCAAGCAAGACTATTTCAAGGGATGTTTTCCACCATGACCATCTTTATACCATGTAAGTTATGTGCAAATGTGTGAACATTTTTATTTTCAATCTTACCAATGTTGTACACACCCTTTAAAGTCTCCCACTCCTACTTGTATGGCCCTCTCCCTCACCCTCTCCCTCACCCTCTCCCTCACCCTCTCCCAACCCGCCCCACCATCATTTTGTAATCATCTTCACTTTCCCAGAGTGTAGAATAAGTTTGGTTCCAACCCTTTGACTAGTCTGCTCTAGTCATCGTCAGGAGACTTACGAGGAGAATCTACTCCATGGCAGTAACTACAAGTTAGCAGGGCAAGCTCTTTCAAACGATTACTTATCTCATTCAGAGATTGTCAAGAAGCAAATAATGGCGTGTCGTGGCTGGGTTCTACTTAGAGACAGTGGACAATACATAGTGGCTGCTTGTGATTAGATTCCCAGGGTCGACCCTGGTGTGCTCAACTGGAACTAATTTCATTGTGTGCATTATGTCCATGGATTCACAAAAAGATCATAAAACAATTATTCTCAAAGTAAAACTGCAACCTTACAATCATTTTACAAGCCCAATTTGATACAGAAGTACTTGTATTCAAGGGTGAACAATTCCTGAAAGTGTCCCACTGAATTACAAACAAAATGGTGGATATTGAGAAAGATTTTCATTGTGACGTCATGCACCTTGGTCAGCCCAAGTGACCCACTCCACAAGCAGGTTACTTGGGGCTGACCCGGATGAGACCTGACAATGAGCGCACCGGGGGGGAGGGGGGGGGAGACTTGGGTCAATCCGGGGAAGCCATCTGAACACACCCAGTGTTTGCACAAACCAAATATTGTGTAAAACGAGCCAGTTAACAAGACATGTCATTCATCTGTTATCAATTGTTAACAGCTTTTCATGTTACATATTTTACAGACATCCTGTTGTAGAAGTTGTTTAAATGTTGCCATTCACTGATGTTAAATCATGAAGGGGAGCTGCCTCTCTGAGTGAAGTCAATGAGTAAGTCATGCACTTTGTAATCCAATATGTACCTCATTTAAACTTTAATTTGTCTCATCAAACACAACTTGTTCCATCTCACCTGCTTGACCAGATACATTATTTACAAAACATTATGTGACATCCCCTGCCAAAACCAAGCAGTTCTCCTTAAAGAGTGTGTACAACATTGGTAAAGACCTGTATCCACACTTGATGTGACCTAACACATGACATAACAAACCTGTGAAAGTTTAAGCTCAATCGGTCTACGGAGTCCTGAGAAAACATTGAAAAACCCCATTATATGTTTTACCTTTTATTCAAACATCGGATTTTATCCTGCAGGATAAAGATTATTGTTTTACTCATTTCCTGAAAACTATGGCATTTCAAACAAAATTATTTTAAGGGAAGTTTTTTACCTTGACCATCTTTGTACCATGTAAGTTATGTGCAAATCAATGAGCATAAAGTGCTTATCACATGTATGAGACAACGAATAATAATATTCTTCATCCCATTGCAATTATATCATCTGTTAAATGAACAGAATTTCTTGTTCCAGTGTGTTCATATCATTGGGTTGAAGTTGAGATTGTAAATCAAAATCATGTTCTTGTTGATTATTTCTTATTGACTGTGACCATAGTCTCTACATAGCACAGGTTGAGTCTGAAATAGCCGTCATATTTTCTGAGTTGTTTGATTTCAGTTACATTTCTTTTTAGTAAAAGATATTATATGAGGGATAATGTTTACAAACTAAACCATCATGTGCACTTTGGGAAAATCTTATTAACAATTAAAAGTTGGTAGGCTAATCATATGAATTAATATCAGATGCCACTCCCTTGCACTATATACCCTGCCGAGCCTTTCCATTACCCCCCCCCCCCCCCCCCCATCTGCCTCTGTATGAGTTCTTAGTTCTTGCAGTTGATTTTGAAAAATAGCACCATTTTTTATTTGTGTTGTAGGTTTAATGTTGTGACCATTGTGAGTAACTTTTCAAAATGTTATCCCTTTCAGTAACCAATTAACTTCAGTAACAAGCATCCATACATTTTTGGTAGACTGAAAAATGAAAAAGTGAACTTGAAATTCACCAATTGTTTTCACTTATATTCAACAATCTGAAGTGAGTCAAGCCTAGAACATTGGGCAGCCATCTTAAAAACTGGCAATTTTTGATTTTCAAGTGTCCTTGAGAATTATGTGGTTTATATTGCACCATAAGCCATGAAACCTGGCCCAGATGGAGAGACATATATATGTATATAAATCATTGGCCCTTGGAAAAATGAAGGAAAATTGTATTGACTAAAAGGGCTGACAAACATATGGCTTTTCAGGCTATTTAATATAAAACAATATTTTTTGTTTAGTGCCCCAAAAACGGAAATCAGATTCGTGGTCTGTCTAACTAGTGATAGTAACAAAAAGTATTCCCCATAATAAGGTATCAGACCAAATTACCACTCAGCCTCGTTTTGGCTTAATCAACTTGAAAGCCTGGGGGAAAACATGGCTGCACCAAAGTCTATTTAGCTGTTGGCAAGAGTTGTGTCAAAATTCCTTTTCAACTCATGACTATCATCGAATTTTAGGTGAATATACTGAATGATATCGTTATATTAACAAGCTCCTCGCCCAAGCGGGTGCTATTTTTGTAAACAAACCGAGACAATAAACTTGACGTCAACAATTAAGTTTAGGTTGATACAATGTATAACAAAGCACCCGTGAGAATTTTGTTGAGGGATGTAACACATTTTGCGGTCAACGCGCGGCGGGCAGGTCTTTGATGTTTGAACTTGTGACCTACACAAGTTGTATCTTTTTAGTTGAGACTGTTCGCTTGATAAAACATGCTTATACGGGTCACTCAATTTAAGAGTTCATATTTCAGTCATATTTCGTCTATTATGATTCCCCTGTCATCTTTAAAACACTCCCAATTAAATAGAAAACATGCACCAGTAGGGACAGTCATATTTCCCTCTTAGCCTCGCTTTGATTGCATACGTTTTCAGGAGGAAACACAAGATGGTTGCGTGTCAGGACGCCCGGTAATAATAAAATAATAAAATAAAAACCCAAATCCCGACCCAAATATCAACAAATTACCTCCGCATTTCTGATCAGCCCCAGTATTCATTTGTTTATTTATTTATATATTTACCTGTTTTATTTGTTGCTATATGGTTTATTATTTTATTATATTTAGGTTTGGCAGAACTGTATAGTTTTTACACAATTTGTTACTCCCCGCCGCACACCAACACCCTCTCCAAACTCATGTACCAGCTCATCGCGCCGCACATCGCGCCGCACATCGCGCCGCACATCGCGCCGCACATCGCGCCGCACATCGCGCCGCACATCGCGCCGCACATCGCGCCGCACATCGCGCCGCACATCGCGCCGCACATCGCGCCGCACATCGCGCCGCACATCGCGCCGCACATCGCGCCGCACATCGCGCCGCACATCGCGCCGCACATCGCGCCGCACATCGCGCCGCACATCGCGCCGCACATCGCGCCGCACATCGCGCCGCACATCGCGCCGCACATCGCGCCGCACATTGACTAACTATAGATAGGTTGCAGTATGACGTAAATCGGCCATCTTTACGGGCAATTTGGAACACACAGTCATGCGTTACGCGTGAGAACGGCGTGCAGCACGCGCACATTTCACAAAACTCATTGCGTGAATGGTTAGTAAACGACGCGGCTGCGTTAATAATTTGAGCGCTCGACGCGCCTGCAAGCCAAAATGCGATTTGCCCGTAAAGATGGCGTCTACTGGGAACTATCTATAGAACTTTAAAATTATTCAGCAACTAACTCCCGGGTCGTCCGCTGGATGGTCACTAATTCAACCAACCAGTGTAAAAGAACAGCAGCTTAGGATGCTTCTGAATAATTCAACGAAAGGCTAAATGCAGGTGCGTTTAGCGCAAAGAAAAGAACTGATGTCTTGAATAGGGCTGGCGCACGTGCGGACGAGGTTGAACAAGAGCAGTAACCGTTAACGACTTTAATCCTATTGAAGTTACTCTCAAAATAGACGGGACTCCAATGAAGTTAACCGATTTATTTTGCATTACAGAAAGCTGTTGTGTGGAAACCCCGTAGTGAAAAGGTGGCCTTTGTGTGGCTGAGTGCGTTCTGCCGTACGCGGGGTATAAAGACTGGGTCTCTGCCTGGGCCGCCCTCATTCATGTTCTGATGCTGGTGGTGGACGGTGCTCCGGTGTGCTGATGCTCTCGATGGCCCGAGGCTAGTGTAGCCTGGTGATGTCAACTCTAAATTCTCTGGTGGTCTCAATCTATTACTACAGCAACATGTAAGTGTCTCTCCTCGTATATTACTCTACCTTGCAAATTTATTGTGCAGATTCAGCTTTTTATGAAGTATATTTGAACATTCGTGAACACCTTCTTGTCTGTGCTTTCGGCTTGTAACTATCCAAATGTATTTACTATTTACTCTGTACTTTTCTGAGGTTGATAATGTAAACCCAACAAATGCTTTATTATGTTTTTATAAGTTTATATTGGAATGTATTTATTTGCAATGACACTCACCATGCATTTTCTGGTTCAATTCCAGCCCACTACTTGCCTGATGACAGCCTGGCAGTTCCCCATGGCCTGGTGGTGGTGGTGGTGGTGATGATGATGATGATGATGATGATGATGATGATGTTTTGGGGTCTCCGATGCATGCAGCCTGCACCAGCCAACCCATGGTGCAATAACATTGTAAGTTATATTTCTATTACATCTGAAAACATGACTTGAATCCCATCTCAAACTTGCATTAGAGCAAATTGCATTCATATTTGGTTGAAATTGCTTTAACTTTGCTGCAAATTGCATTATTATTTGGCTGAAATTGCTTTAACTTTGCTGCAAATTGCATTATTATTTGGCTGAAATTGCTTTAACTTTGCTGCAAATTGCATTATTTTATTGAAATTGCTTTAACTTGCATTCATATTTGGCTGAAATTGCTTTAACTTTGCTACAAATTGCATTCACATTTGGTTGAAATTGCTTTAACTTTGCTACAAATTGCATTCACATTTGGTTGAAATTGCATTAACTTTGCTACAAATTGCATTCACATTTGGCTGAAATTGCGTTAACTTTGCTACAAATTGCATTCACATTTGGTTGATATTGCGTTAACTTTGCTACAAATTGCATTATTATTGGGTTGAAATTGCGTTTAACTTGCATTCATATTTGGCTGAAATTGCTTTAACTTGCATTCATATTTGGCTGAAATTGCTTTAACTTGCATTCATATTTGGCTGAAATTGCTTTAACTTTGCTACAAATTGCATTCACATTTGGCTGAAATTGCTTTAACTTTGCTACAAATTGCATTCACATTTGGTTGAAATTGCTTTAACTTTGCTACAAATTGCATTCATATTTGGCTCAAATTGCTTTAACTTTGCTACAAATTGCATTATTTGGCTGAAATTGCTTTAACTTTGCTACAAATTGCATTCACATTTGGTTGATATTGCATTAACTTTGCTACAAATTGCATTAACTTTGCTACAAATTGCATTCACATTTGGTTGATATTGCGTTAACTTTGCTACAAATTGCATTCACATTTGGTTGATATTGCATTCACATTTGGTTGATATTGCGTTAACTTTGCTACAAATTGCATTATTATTTGGTTGATATTGCGTTAACTTTGCTACAAATTGCATTATTATTTGGTTGATATTGCGTTAACTTTGCTACAAATTGCATTATTGGGTTGAAATTGCTTTAACTTGCATTCATATTTGGTTGATATTGCTTTAACTTTGCTACAAATTGCATTCACATTTGGTTGAAATTGCTTTAACTTTGCTACAAATTGCATTCACATTTGGTTGAAATTGCTTTAACTTTGCTACAAATTGCATTCACATTTGGTTGAAATTGCTTTAACTTTGCTACAAATTGCATTCACATTTGGCTGATATTGCTTTAACTTTGCTACAAATTGCATTCACATTTGGCTGAAATTGCTTTAACTTTGCTGCAAATTGCATTCACATTTGGTTGAAATTGCATTAACTTTGCTACAAATTGCATTCACATTTGGTTGAAATTGTTTAACTTTGCTACAAATTGCATTCACATTTGGTTGAAATTGTGTTAACTTTGCTACAAATTGCATTATTATTTGGTTGATGTTGCGTTAACTTTGCTACAAATTGCATTATTATTTGGTTGATGTTGCATTATTAACTTTGCTACAAATTGCATTAACATTTGGTTGATGTTGCGTTAACTTTGCTGCAAATTGCGTTTAATTTGGTTGATGTTGCGTTAACTTTGCTGCAAATTGCGTTTACTTTGCTGCAAATTGCGTTTACTTTGCTGCAAATTGCGTTTACTTTGCTGCAAATTGCGTTTACTTTGCTGCAAATTGTGTTTACTTTGCTGCAAATTGCGTTTACTTTGCTGCAAATTGCGTTTACTTTGCTGCAAATTGCGTTTACTTTGCTGCAAATTGCGTTTACTTTGCTGCAAATTGCGTTTACTTTGCTGCAAATTGCGTTTACTTTGCTGCAAATTGCGTTTACTTTGCTGCAAATTGCGTTTACTTTGCTGCAAATTGCGTTTACTTTGCTGCAAATTGCGTTTACCTTTGCTGCAAATTGCTTTACCTTTGCTGCAAATTGCATTCACATTTGGCTGAAATTGCATTCACATTTGGCTGAAATTGCTTTAACTTTGCTACAAATTGCATTCACATTTGGCTGAAATTGCATTAACTTTGCTGCAAATTGCATTCACATTTGGTTGAAATTGCATTAACTTTGCTGCAAATTGCATTCACATTTGGTTGAAATTGCATTAACTTTGCTACAAATTGCATTCACATTTGGTTGAAATTGCTTTAACTTTGCTGCAAATTGCATTCACATTTGGTTGAAATTGCTTTACCTTTGCTGCAAATTGCATTCACATTTGGTTGAAATTGCTTTAACTTTGCTGCAAATTGCATTAACATTTTTGCAGTCATGGCCTCAGTATATGAACACAGGGAACATTTTGTTACAAACAAATCGTTTGCTTTATATCTAATGCTTTTTATTTCATTACACACAGGTGATATTGAACACGGACTTACAACTGCATCAACACAACTCCAGAAGTTGAGCCATGAAGAACTGGTTGGAGAAGAGATGTACACATTTGCAGTCAAGATTTCATTAAAATATTACATTTCATGATGTTGGTAAAATTTAAACAAAATTTGTATGATTTGCATTTGATTTGCTAGAAATGGCGTCAAACTTTGCTAGAAATGGCGTCAAACTTTGCTAGAAATGGCGTCAAACTTTGAATTTTTTTTTTCCAAACATTGCGTCAAACTTTGAATATTTTTTTTCCAATTTTTTTTTCCAAACATTGCTTAAAACTTTGAATATTTTTTTTCCAAACATTGCGTCAAACTTTGAATATTTTTTTTCCAAACATTGCGTCAAACTTTGAATATTTTTTTTCCAAACATTGCGTCAAACTTTGAATATTTTTTTTCCAAACATTGCGTCAAACTTTTAAAGTTTTTTTTCCAAATTTTTTTTCCAAACCTTGCGTCAAACTTTGAATTTTTTTTTTCCAAATTTTTTTTCCAAACATTGCGTCAAACTTTGAATTATTTTTGTTTGTTTAATTTGTAAAAAAAATTCTTAAATTTATTTTCGAAATTTTAATAAAATTTATTTTCGAAATTTTAATAAAATTTATTTTTGAAATTTTACTTAAATTTATTTTCCAAATTTTACTTAAATTTATTACAAATTATTTTCCTTAAATGTCAACATTTGCTCAAGAACAATTTGAGAGTTGATATATCATTAGATTGGTAAATTTCCGTAAACTTTGACACATATTTTCTTTAAAGTTTGTTACAGATTTTTTCCTTAAATTTTGTTACAGATTTTTCCTTAAACTTTGTTACAAATGTTACTCTCTGAAACTTTGCAAAAAAATGTACCTTTTGAAACTTTATTAAACTTCTAACTTCTTACCCATCCCACAGCGTTTTATTCACGAGTCTAACTTTTATCCGAAGTAGTTCCTCCAAATCGGCAAGTAACTTGTAAAAGTTACTTGTCGATTTGGAGGAACTACTTCGGATAAATAAAAATAAAATTTTAATATATAATAATATATATATACATACATAAAATAAAATAAAATAAAATAAAAATGAAAATTAAAGAAAAATAAAAAAGCGAAAAAACCCTAAAATAAGACCCTCCAAATTTTTTCCTAGGATAGTCCTGCGGGGCAATGCCCCGCCAAGCCCCAGGGGGGCTCCGCCCCCCTATACCCCACTGATATACTATGCATTACAACCACATATGCTATATATTACACCTGTATCTTATGACAGTTTGCTATTCCTGTACCCGACACATTCTAACCGTATATTTTAAGACAGTTAGCTATTCTCATACCCGACACATTCAACCGTACATTTTAAGACAGTTTGCTATTCTCGTACCCGATACATTCTAACCGTATATTTTAAGACAGTTTGCTATTCTCGTACCCGATACACTCTAACCGTATATTTTAAGACAGTTTGCTATTCTCGTACCCGATACACTCTAACCGTATATTTTAAGACAGTTTGCTATTCTCGTACCCGATACATTCTAACCGTATATTTTAAGACAGTTTGCTATTCTCGTACCCAACATATTCTCACCGTATATTTTAAGAAAGTTTGCTATTCCCGTACCCGAAATATTATATCTGTATGACACTTTTCTAGTCCCTAACCCTGACCCTAACCCTAACCCTAACCCTAACCCTGGCCCTAACCCTAATGACAAACTTAACCCTAACCTTTCAAATAATTTCAATACACTGCACGTTCTTCAAATTCAATTTTGTATATTTATTCATTATTAGTAAACACACTATTGTTTTTACAGATTCGTTACATTTTACTTTTAATCTTATACTACTTTACATTATACTACTTCTGTCAACTTGGTTCTCCTAGGAATTCCTCCTTTCCTTTTTAGTCTTACTCTGCATTCATGAAGCTACACTTCCTACTCCTTTTAAAATAAATTGTCTTCCATTCAGTGGTTCACGTTTGCAAAGAACCACTTTACAACGGTTTACATGATGAACGCCAAATATTTATTAACGCCTGGACCAACTTCTCAAAGTGTTCTTTTGGATGCAGTCATGTGACCATCATCAATTGGTTATTTACTCTATTGCTACATTCACACCTGTTATCGTGATCTCCAAAACTGTGATTCTTCTTCAAAGTTTACTCTGTTCTGCCAACACCGTCCTATCGTCGTCGTCTCTGTTAGCAGCAAAACCTTTCCACGTCACAACCATCCGCCAGCACCCCCTAACCAAAAGCAAATAAAGAAATCGTACATCAGTTCCTGAACAATTTGACAGTTGAAATATCATTAAAATCGTAAAGTTTTGAAGGACACAACATCGACTCTGAAATAAGTTGAGAGTTGAACAATCATTAAGGTGGCAGTTTTAAGAGACTGGACACCATGAGGTTTGGAGAAAATTTAAGAAACAGTACGACATCGGCTCGTTAACAGTTGAAGCGTTAAACATCATTGCGCAATACAACTGGATAACATGAAGTTCGGAGAAATGTAAGAGACGGCTTGTTAGCAGTTTAACAGTTGAAAATAAATTGCAGGGTTTAAAGACTTAAGAAGAGTTTACATTTATCAACATACCTCACATGACATTCCATGTTGAACTTATTCATGATGGATACTGCTCTTCAATCTGAAAGCAAAAAAAGACACACAGTCATAAACATTATTTTAAGACAGTTAGCTATTCTCAAACCCGACATATTCTATACGTATGACACTTTTCTAATCTCCAACATCAGTTCCAGAACAATTTGACAGTTGAAATATTATTGAAATGGTAAACTTTTGAAGGACTCAACACAAGCGGCTCAAGGAAAACCAAATAGAGCACAACATCGACTCTGAAATAACTTGAGAGTTGAACAATCATTAAGATGGCAGTTTTAAGAGACTGGACAACATGAGGTTCGGAGAAATGTAAGAGACAGAACGACATCGGCTCGTGAACAGTTTAAGTGTTGAACATCATTGCGCAGGGTTTAAAAATTTAAGAAGAATTGACATTTTTCAACATACCTCATACGACATTCTAAGTTGGCCTTCTCTTATCCATGACGGATACTGCTCTTCAATCTGTGGACAATCTGCAAGCAAAGTAGAACACACTGTCATAACCATGTCATCATGCTTGGGCAAAGTTTAAGAAACAGAACATCATTGACTTGTGAACAATTATTAGATTGCTAAATCTTTAAGAGTTGAAAAATCATTAGATTGGTAAACTTTTGAACGACTAGATACATGAGCCTAAAAAAGAAAAGACAGCATCACATCGACACTGGATTAAGTTGAGAGTTGAACAATCATTTAGGTGGCAAGTTTTGAAAGACTTGACAACAAGAAGTTTACAGAAAATTAAGAGAGGGCACAACATTGATTGGTATTAGATTGGTATTTATTTGAGGAGCTGGAAGACATGAACCTCAAGGAAAACCAAAGACAGTACAACATTGGCTCTTGAGTAATATAAGAGTTGAACGATCATCAAGGTGTTACGTTTCGAGAGAATGGACAACAAGACGTTCGGAGAAATTTAAGAGACAGCATAACAGTGGCTAATGAACACTTGAAGCATTGAAAATCATTGAGCGTGGTTTAAAAAACTTTAAAAGAATGAACATTATTCAACATACCTCACATGTCAATGTGTAAATTATCTGCAAGCGTAAAAAGACACACTGTCAAAAACATTTCATAAAATGTCATCATGCTTGGGAAAAGTTTAAGAAAGCATCATTGGCTTGAGAACAATTTAAGAGTTGCAATATCAGTAGATTGGTAAATTTTTGAACGACTAAACACATGAGCCCCAAAGAAAACCAAAGGCACCACAACATTGGCTCCTGAATACTTTTAGAACTGAACAATCATTAAGGCGGCAAGTTTTAAAAGACTAGACATTATGAGCCTCAAGGAAAACCAATGAGAGCACAACATCTATTCTATAATAACTTGAATGATGATAAATCATTAAGGTTGCACGTTTTGACAAGTGTGATGCAAATTCCTTCACAAACTTGGCGCCTCCAAAACTGACCTTTTCCACAAACAATAGCCTCTACAACCAAGACCAGCCCCAGCTTGATAAATCCAGCCTGGTCCTACTGGCACGCTCCGTAAAAAAAGGCAAAACGCACAACAACAGCGCTTGCTTTTCAGTCCAATAGACTAAGCCACTTAGTAATAATACTACTCCTTAGCGGTCAAGTCGAAGTAAACCCTGGACCTGGTCCCTCAAGCCCTGTTCCCGAATACCCGTGTGGTATCTGCAACAACGAGGTCAATGACAGCCATGCTGCTCTCAATTGCGACACATGTGGGTTCTGGTGCCACATTCAATGTGCTGGCATTCCTGTGCATCACTATAGTATACTAGTCAAGGCGTCAAGCAGCTTCTCGTGGATCTGCTGTGAATGTGGCTCACCGAACTTCAGCAGCTCCCTACACGCCACAACTCCAGCCGAACTTTCAAATCCTTTCTCGCCACTTGAATGGGATACAAGCTTATCTGAAACAGATCCCGGTTCTACAGCCCTTCCACAGACGTCTACACCGTGATTGCCGGCGACTTCAACTGTCCCGACATCGATTGGACTACGGGTACTGCATCAAACCCCAACACCGCTAGTATTCACCAAAAATTTCTTGACATACTCATGGATCATTCACTTGTGCAATTAGTCAACCAGGTCACCAGACCAATCTCCAACAGTATATTAGACCTAATCAACAGCTTGTAAGCAACATCGAATCAAACCCAGGTATTTCAGACCACAACATCATCACCTTTAACATCAACTCAAAAACCCAAACAGCAAGCTAAACCACCCCAGAAACTCTTCAACTTCCATAAAGCCGACACAGCCCAACTGAAACAGCGGGTTAATCAATTCACAGAGGACTTCCTTCACTCTGACCCAATCAGCAACACTGTTAATACAAACTGGTCCAAAATACTTGACAGTCTCAATGGCATCCTGAATACGTGTTGTGTTCCCTTCAAAGTGGAGTAAAAGTAAACGCCATCTGCCATGGATCTCAACTACCTTGAAGCGAGAGATGCGAAAGCGGGACAGACTATATACAGGGAAGCACGTAAACTCCAAAACAATAGAACCTGGTACGAATACAGACAATTCCACAATCAACAACGTCATCAATGTCAACAATGTCAACAATGTCAACAATGTCAACAACGTCATCGGAGCAAGTCTTGCAGAGAAACCAAAAACTTTCTGGTCATATGTTAAACTCATGCGAACTGAGCACCTGGGCATTCCTACCCTGCGATCTGCCTCCAAAATGTGCTCAACAGACAAAGACAAGGCTGAACTGTTAAATAATTACTTCCAATGATCTGTATTCACGCAAGAAACCAACCTAAACATACCAGACAAGGCAATTTCTCCATACCCATCCATCACAAACATCGTCATAGGTATTGCTGGAGTAGAAAAGCAACTTGCAGCAATCAATCCATCTAAAGCGTGTGGACCAGATGAAATTTCACCTAAGCTTTTGAAGTTAGTTGAGCATGAAATAGCACCAGCACTAACTTTCCTTTTCCAACAATCATACAATAGTGGCACCATTCCTACCCAATGGAAAAAAGCTCTGGTCACCAGCATCTACAAGAAGGACCCAAAATCTGATCCATCTACTTACAGGAATATCTCCTTAACCTGTGCATGCTGTAAGGTCATGGAACACATCATACTGAGCCATTTATCCAAACATCCTTCTTGATTCACAACATGGCTTCAGAGAAAAACTGTCAACTACAACACAACTCATATCTGCGACACACGATTGGGCTCACACCCTCAACAGCCGTGGCCAAACCGACGTGGTCTTCCTAGATTTTAGCAAGGCTTTTGACAACGTGCCTCACCATCGCCTGTCAGCCAAGCTTCAATTCTATGGTATCAGAGGTGACACGGTAAATTGGATTAGTGCATTCCTGAGTGATCGCGAACAGGCTGTGACAGTCAATGGTTCCTTTTCGTCTTGGGGTAAGGTAACATCAGGTGTACCTCAAGGTTCAGTGTTGGGACCAGCCCTGTTTCTGTTATACATCAACGACATCCAGGACCAAGTGCAATCCACATTGAGGCTTTTTGCTGATGACAGTGTTATCTATCGCAAAATCCATTGCCAGGAAGATCATTCCAAGCTCCTGCAAGACATATCATTGCTCACTGACTGGTCCGCAAAATGGTTGATGCACTTCAATATCAACAAATGTGCCTTACTATCGATCACCAAAAAACACAAGCCCAGTCTCTTTCAATATAATATCCTTGGAACAACTCTTGCTTCAGTAGACCAGTACGATTACCTGGGAGTCACAGTGACTCATGATCTCCGCTGGAACATCCACCACCAGAAAATGATAAATAAATCTAGCCGCACCCTTGGTCCTCTCCGCAGAACCCTCACTCATTGCACCCAAACTGTTAAAATAACTGCCTACAAAACCCTAGTTCGCCCGCAAATGGACTACGCCTCAGAAGTCTGGAGTCCACACACATTGGATGGCCAAAAACGACTTGAGCAAATTCATAAATCCATTGCCTCAGTAGACCAGTACGGTCACATTACTCATTAACTACCTGGGATGGGAGACACTGCATGTAAGACGCCTTCTTGCACAGTCCACAATGTTCTTCAAAATACACCATGGTCTAGTCAACATCCAATTGCCACCATCCATCAAACCAGCTACATACATTGCCAGACAGGATCACTCCCTCAAGAATACCATACCGGATGCCTCAAACGACCAATACAAATTTTCATTCTACCCAAGAACAGTTAAGATCTGGAACCAACTACCATCTACAGCAGTCTTCGCACCATCCATCTCAGCATTCCAACAGGTTGCCCTGCCAGCTATCAGAGTCCTACAGCCTCTGGCTGGCTCTAGGATGCTGTAAACCCATTTCGGCTCTTGTACAGTGTAAATAGCGCGCCTTTTCTTTTATTTCTCACTGCACTTTGCACTGTCGACCAATGACGGTCACCAACGCACCATCCCAGTTTAGCTTCCTATGTGAGCTTTATAGGGATTATTTTACTCAAGACTTTTACTCAAATGTCATCATGCTTGGGCAAAGCTTTAGGAACAGTACCGGTAAAACATTGGCTTGAAAGTAATCATTGGATCGCTAAAATGTTAAGGGGTAAAATGTCATTAGATTGGTACATGTGTGAGAGACCAAACAACATGAGCTTCAAAGAAAACCAAAGACAGCAAAATTATCAAGGTGTTACGTTTAGAGGGACTGGAGAGCCAGACATTCGGAAAATTTTAAGACACAGCACATTATTTTAAGAGTAGAACAATCATTTAGGTGGTCTGTTTCAAGGGACTACACAACAGGATGTTTTGAGACGGCACAACATTTGAGAGTTGAAATATCCTTTGACTAAACAACAACAAAAGCCTCAACGAAAACCAAAAACAAAGCAACATACAGTAGGATCATGAACAGTTTAAGAGTTGTACAATCATTTACATGTAGGTGGCACATTTCAAGGTACTTGACAACATGAGGTTCAGAAAAATATAACAGACGACGCAACTTCGTCTCATGAACAGTTTAAGAGTTGAAAAACACTGCCCAGGGTTTCAAAACTTAAGAAGAGTTGACATTAATCACGTACCTCACATGACATTCCATGTTGACTTCTTATTCATGATGGATACTGCTCTTCAATCTGTGAATAACCAGCAAGCAGAGTAGAACACATCGTCAAAAATGTGTCATCAAACGTCATCATGCTAGGGCAAAGTTTAAGAAACAGAACAACATCAGCTCAGGAACAACTATTAGAAAGCTAAATCTTCGAACGACTAGACACATGAGCCACAAACAAAAACCAAAGGCACCACAACATTTGCTCCTGAATACTTTAAGACTTATGAGGAACTGAACAAAATGAGATTTGAAGAAATTTGAGAGACAGCACATCAATGGCTGGTAAAAATGTATAAATGTAAAATTAAAGTATTGAATAAGGCCTTTGAATAGTTTGAGTGATGAACAACCATTAAGATGGCAAGTTTTAAAAGACATTATGAGCCTCAAAGAAAATCGAAGAGAGAACTTCATGGACTCTTGAATAACTTGAGTGATAAACAATTATTAAGGTGACATGTTCTGATAAATAATAATATCGGCTCTTATATAGTGTAATTCTAAAGAATGATCATTGCACTTCACACATTATTACCCCTGATCACTTGGCTCCCTGGGGAGTATACGGCCTGTGCTTCCAAAGCGCACTAAGCTAAATCATTCACAAGAACCATCTCTGCCCTCACAGGGACCCATTTTACCCCTGGGTGAAGAGAAGCAATTATAGTTAAGTGTCTTGCTCAAGGACACAAGTTTCATGACCAGAATTCGAACCCACACCCTGACGACTCAGCCACCAGAACTAAAGTATGATGCACTTAACTGCTCTGCCTGACATGCATTTGAAAATCATAGTGAAGGGTTTCAAAAACTTAAGAAGAACTTACATTTTTCAACATACCTCACATGACATTCCAAGTTGACCTTCTCTTATTCATGATGGATACTGCTCTTCAATCTGTAAATAATCTGCAAGCAAAGTGAGACACACTGTCATTAACCTTAAACATTTGATCAAATGTCAACATGCTTGGGCAGAGTTTAAGTAACAGTACAACATTTGCTCAAGAACAATTTGAGAGTTGATATATCATTAGATTGGTAAATTTCCGTATAAAATTTTACTTAAATTTTCTTTAACTTTGACACATATTTTCTTTAAAGTTTGTTACAGATTTTTTCCTTAAATTTTGTTACAGATTTTTCCTTAAACTTTGTTACAAATGTTACTCTCTGAAACTTTGCAAAAAAATGTACCTTTTGAAACTTTATTAAACTTCTAACTTCTTACCCATCCCACAGCGTTTTATTCACGAGTCTAACTTTTATCCGAAGTAGTTCCTCCAAATCGGCAAGTAACTTGTAAAAGTTACTTGTCGATTTGGAGGAACTACTTCGGATAAATAAAAATAAAATTTTAATATATAATAATATATATATACATACATAAAATAAAATAAAATAAAATAAAATAAAAATGAAAATTAAAGAAAAATAAAAAAGCGAAAAAACCCTAAAATAAGACCCTCCAAATTTTTTCCTAGGATAGTCCTGCGGGGCAATGCCCCGCCAAGCCCCAGGGGGGCTCCGCCCCCCTATCCCCCCTTATGAGGTCTAGGACACCGGACCCTACGCAGCTAGACACCGACGCTGCTGGAGGGGGTAGGGGATGGGTGGGAGGGACTATCCCATTGCTAAGGGGGGCTACGCCCCCCTATACCCCACTGATATACTATGCATTACAACCACATATGCTATATATTACACCTGTATCTTATGACAGTTTGCTATTCCTGTACCCGACACATTCTAACCGTATATTTTAAGACAGTTAGCTATTCTCATACCCGACACATTCAACCGTACATTTTAAGACAGTTTGCTATTCTCGTACCCGATACATTCTAACCGTATATTTTAAGACAGTTTGCTATTCTCGTACCCGATACACTCTAACCGTATATTTTAAGACAGTTTGCTATTCTCGTACCCGATACACTCTAACCGTATATTTTAAGACAGTTTGCTATTCTCGTACCCGATACATTCTAACCGTATATTTTAAGACAGTTTGCTATTCTCGTACCCAACATATTCTCACCGTATATTTTAAGAAAGTTTGCTATTCCCGTACCCGAAATATTATATCTGTATGACACTTTTCTAGTCCCTAACCCTGACCCTAACCCTAACCCTAACCCTAACCCTGGCCCTAACCCTAATGACAAATTTAACCCTAACCTTTCAAATAATTTCAATACACTGCACGTTCTTCAAATTCAATTTTGTATATTTATTCATTATTAGTAAACACACTATTGTTTTTACAGATTCGTTACATTTTACTTTTAATCTTATACTACTTTACATTATACTACTTCTGTCAACTTGGTTCTCCTAGGAATTCCTCCTTTCCTTTTTAGTCTTACTCTGCATTCATGAAGCTACACTTCCTACTCCTTTTAAAATAAATTGTCTTCCATTCAGTGGTTCACGTTTGCAAAGAACCACTTTACAACGGTTTACATGATGAACGCCAAATATTTATTAACGCCTGGACCAACTTCTCAAAGTGTTCTTTTGGATGCAGTCATGTGACCATCATCAATTGGTTATTTACTCTATTGCTACATTCACACCTGTTATCGTGATCTCCAAAACTGTGATTCTTCTTCAAAGTTTACTCTGTTCTGCCAACACCGTCCTATCGTCGTCGTCTCTGTTAGCAGCAAAACCTTTCCACGTCACAACCATCCGCCAGCACCCCCTAACCAAAAGCAAATAAAGAAATCGTACATCAGTTCCTGAACAATTTGACAGTTGAAATATCATTAAAATCGTAAAGTTTTGAAGGACACAACATCGACTCTGAAATAAGTTGAGAGTTGAACAATCATTAAGGTGGCAGTTTTAAGAGACTGGACACCATGAGGTTTGGAGAAAATTTAAGAAACAGTACGACATCGGCTCGTTAACAGTTGAAGCGTTAAACATCATTGCGCAATACAACTGGATAACATGAAGTTCGGAGAAATGTAAGAGACGGCTTGTTAGCAGTTTAACAGTTGAAAATAAATTGCAGGGTTTAAAGACTTAAGAAGAGTTTACATTTATCAACATACCTCACATGACATTCCATGTTGAACTTATTCATGATGGATACTGCTCTTCAATCTGAAAGCAAAAAAAGACACACAGTCATAAACATTATTTTAAGACAGTTAGCTATTCTCAAACCCGACATATTCTATACGTATGACACTTTTCTAATCTCCAACATCAGTTCCAGAACAATTTGACAGTTGAAATATTATTGAAATGGTAAACTTTTGAAGGACTCAACACAAGCGGCTCAAGGAAAACCAAATAGAGCACAACATCGACTCTGAAATAACTTGAGAGTTGAACAATCATTAAGATGGCAGTTTTAAGAGACTGGACAACATGAGGTTCGGAGAAATGTAAGAGACAGAACGACATCGGCTCGTGAACAGTTTAAGTGTTGAACATCATTGCGCAGGGTTTAAAAATTTAAGAAGAATTGACATTTTTCAACATACCTCATACGACATTCTAAGTTGGCCTTCTCTTATCCATGACGGATACTGCTCTTCAATCTGTGGACAATCTGCAAGCAAAGTAGAACACACTGTCATAACCATGTCATCATGCTTGGGCAAAGTTTAAGAAACAGAACATCATTGACTTGTGAACAATTATTAGATTGCTAAATCTTTAAGAGTTGAAAAATCATTAGATTGGTAAACTTTTGAACGACTAGATACATGAGCCTAAAAAAGAAAAGACAGCATCACATCGACACTGGATTAAGTTGAGAGTTGAACAATCATTTAGGTGGCAAGTTTTGAAAGACTTGACAACAAGAAGTTTACAGAAAATTAAGAGAGGGCACAACATTGATTGGTATTAGATTGGTATTTATTTGAGGAGCTGGAAGACATGAACCTCAAGGAAAACCAAAGACAGTACAACATTGGCTCTTGAGTAATATAAGAGTTGAACGATCATCAAGGTGTTACGTTTCGAGAGAATGGACAACAAGACGTTCGGAGAAATTTAAGAGACAGCATAACAGTGGCTAATGAACACTTGAAGCATTGAAAATCATTGAGCGTGGTTTAAAAAACTTTAAAAGAATGAACATTATTCAACATACCTCACATGTCATTTCAAGATGACCTGCTCTTCAATGTGTAAATTATCTGCAAGCGTAAAAAGACACACTGTCAAAAACATTTCATAAAATGTCATCATGCTTGGGAAAAGTTTAAGAAAGCATCATTGGCTTGAGAACAATTTAAGAGTTGCAATATCAGTAGATTGGTAAATTTTTGAACGACTAAACACATGAGCCCCAAAGAAAACCAAAGGCACCACAACATTGGCTCCTGAATACTTTTAGAACTGAACAATCATTAAGGCGGCAAGTTTTAAAAGACTAGACATTATGAGCCTCAAGGAAAACCAATGAGAGCACAACATCTATTCTATAATAACTTGAATGATGATAAATCATTAAGGTTGCACGTTTTGACAAGTGTGATGCAAATTCCTTCACAAACTTGGCGCCTCCAAAACTGACCTTTTCCACAAACAATAGCCTCTACAACCAAGACCAGCCCCAGCTTGATAAATCCAGCCTGGTCCTACTGGCACGCTCCGTAAAAAAAGGCAAAACGCACAACAACAGCGCTTGCTTTTCAGTCCAATAGACTAAGCCACTTAGTAATAATACTACTCCTTAGCGGTCAAGTCGAAGTAAACCCTGGACCTGGTCCCTCAAGCCCTGTTCCCGAATACCCGTGTGGTATCTGCAACAACGAGGTCAATGACAGCCATGCTGCTCTCAATTGCGACACATGTGGGTTCTGGTGCCACATTCAATGTGCTGGCATTCCTGTGCATCACTATAGTATACTAGTCAAGGCGTCAAGCAGCTTCTCGTGGATCTGCTGTGAATGTGGCTCACCGAACTTCAGCAGCTCCCTACACGCCACAACTCCAGCCGAACTTTCAAATCCTTTCTCGCCACTTGAATGGGATACAAGCTTATCTGAAACAGATCCCGGTTCTACAGCCCTTCCACAGACGTCTACACCGTGATTGCCGGCGACTTCAACTGTCCCGACATCGATTGGACTACGGGTACTGCATCAAACCCCAACACCGCTAGTATTCACCAAAAATTTCTTGACATACTCATGGATCATTCACTTGTGCAATTAGTCAACCAGGTCACCAGACCAATCTCCAACAGTATATTAGACCTAATCAACAGCTTGTAAGCAACATCGAATCAAACCCAGGTATTTCAGACCACAACATCATCACCTTTAACATCAACTCAAAAACCCAAACAGCAAGCTAAACCACCCCAGAAACTCTTCAACTTCCATAAAGCCGACACAGCCCAACTGAAACAGCGGGTTAATCAATTCACAGAGGACTTCCTTCACTCTGACCCAATCAGCAACACTGTTAATACAAACTGGTCCAAAATACTTGACAGTCTCAATGGCATCCTGAATACGTGTTGTGTTCCCTTCAAAGTGGAGTAAAAGTAAACGCCATCTGCCATGGATCTCAACTACCTTGAAGCGAGAGATGCGAAAGCGGGACAGACTATACAGGGAAGCACGTAAACTCCAAAACAATAGAACCTGGTACGAATACAGACAATTCCACAATCAACAACGTCATCAATGTCAACAATGTCAACAATGTCAACAACGTCATCGGAGCAAGTCTTGCAGAGAAACCAAAAACTTTCTGGTCATATGTTAAACTCATGCGAACTGAGCACCTGGGCATTCCTACCCTGCGATCTGCCTCCAAAATGTGCTCAACAGACAAAGACAAGGCTGAACTGTTAAATAATTACTTCCAATGATCTGTATTCACGCAAGAAACCAACCTAAACATACCAGACAAGGCAATTTCTCCATACCCATCCATCACAAACATCGTCATAGGTATTGCTGGAGTAGAAAAGCAACTTGCAGCAATCAATCCATCTAAAGCGTGTGGACCAGATGAAATTTCACCTAAGCTTTTGAAGTTAGTTGAGCATGAAATAGCACCAGCACTAACTTTCCTTTTCCAACAATCATACAATAGTGGCACCATTCCTACCCAATGGAAAAAAGCTCTGGACACCAGCATCTACAAGAAGGACCCAAAATCTGATCCATCTACTTACAGGAATATCTCCTTAACCTGTGCATGCTGTAAGGTCATGGAACACATCATACTGAGCCATTTATCCAAACATCCTTCTTGATTCACAACATGGCTTCAGAGAAAAACTGTCAACTACAACACAACTCATATCTGCGACACACGATTGGGCTCACACCCTCAACAGCCGTGGCCAAACCGACGTGGTCTTCCTAGATTTTAGCAAGGCTTTTGACAACGTGCCTCACCATCGCCTGTCAGCCAAGCTTCAATTCTATGGTATCAGAGGTGACACGGTAAATTGGATTAGTGCATTCCTGAGTGATCGCGAACAGGCTGTGACAGTCAATGGTTCCTTTTCGTCTTGGGGTAAGGTAACATCAGGTGTACCTCAAGGTTCAGTGTTGGGACCAGCCCTGTTTCTGTTATACATCAACGACATCCAGGACCAAGTGCAATCCACATTGAGGCTTTTTGCTGATGACAGTGTTATCTATCGCAAAATCCATTGCCAGGAAGATCATTCCAAGCTCCTGCAAGACATATCATTGCTCACTGACTGGTCCGCAAAATGGTTGATGCACTTCAATATCAACAAATGTGCCTTACTATCGATCACCAAAAAACACAAGCCCAGTCTCTTTCAATATAATATCCTTGGAACAACTCTTGCCTCAGTAGACCAGTACGATTACCTGGGAGTCACAGTGACTCATGATCTCCGCTGGAACATCCACCACCAGAAAATGATAAATAAATCTAGCCGCACCCTTGGTCCTCTCCGCAGAACCCTCACTCATTGCACCCAAACTGTTAAAATAACTGCCTACAAAACCCTAGTTCGCCCGCAAATGGACTACGCCTCAGAAGTCTGGAGTCCACACACATTGGATGGCCAAAAACGACTTGAGCAAATTCATAAATCCATTGCCTCAGTAGACCAGTACGGTCACATTACTCATTAACTACCTGGGATGGGAGACACTGCATGTAAGACGCCTTCTTGCACAGTCCACAATGTTCTTCAAAATACACCATGGTCTAGTCAACATCCAATTGCCACCATCCATCAAACCAGCTACATACATTGCCAGACAGGATCACTCCCTCAAGAATACCATACCGGATGCCTCAAACGACCAATACAAATTTTCATTCTACCCAAGAACAGTTAAGATCTGGAACCAACTACCATCTACAGCAGTCTTCGCACCATCCATCTCAGCATTCCAACAGGTTGCCCTGCCAGCTATCAGAGTCCTACAGCCTCTGGCTGGCTCTAGGATGCTGTAAACCCATTTCGGCTCTTGTACAGTGTAAATAGCACCCCTTTTCTTTTATTTCTCACTGCACTTTGCACTGTCGACCAATGATGGTCACCAACGCACCATCCCAGTTTAGCTTCCTATGTGAGCTTTATAGGGATTATTTTACTCAAGACTTTTACTCAAATGTCATCATGCTTGGGCAAAGCTTTAGGAACAGTACCGGTAAAACATTGGCTTGAAAGTAATCATTGGATCGCTAAAATGTTAAGGGGTAAAATGTCATTAGATTGGTACATGTGTGAGAGACCAAACAACATGAGCTTCAAAGAAAACCAAAGACAGCAAAATTATCAAGGTGTTACGTTTAGAGGGACTGGAGAGCCAGACATTCGGAAAATTTTAAGACACAGCACATTATTTTAAGAGTAGAACAATCATTTAGGTGGTCTGTTTCAAGGGACTACACAACAGGATGTTTTGAGACGGCACAACATTTGAGAGTTGAAATATCCTTAGACTAAACAACAACATAAGCCTCAACGAAAACCAAAAACAAAGCAACATAGGATCATGAAAAGTTTAAGAGTTGTACAACCATTTACATGTAGGTGGCACATTTCAAGGTACTTGACAACATGAGGTTCAGAGAAATATAACAGACGGCGCAACTTCGTCTCATGAACAGTTTAAGAGTTGAAAAACACTGCCCAGGGTTTCAAAACTTAAAGAAGAGTTGACATTAATCACGTACCTCACATGACATTCCATGTTGACTTCTTATTCATGATGGATACTGCTCTTCAATCTGTGAATAACCAGCAAGCAGAGTAGAACACATCGTCAAAAATGTGTCATCAAACGTCATCATGCTAGGGCAAAGTTTAAGAAACAGAACAACATCAGCTCAGGAACAACTATTAGAAAGCTAAATTTTCGAACGACTAGACACATGAGCCACAAACAAAAACCAAAGGCACCACAACATTTGCTCCTGAATACTTTAAGACTTATGAGGAACTGAACAAAATGAGGTTTGAAGAAATTTGAGAGACAGCACATCAATGGCTGGTAAAAATGTATAAATGTAAAATTAAAGTATCATCGGCCTTTGAATAGTTTGAGTGATGAACAACCATTAAGATGGCAAGTTTTAAAAGACATTATGAGCCTCAAAGAAAACCGAAGAGAGAACTTCATGGACTCTTGAATAACTTGAGTGATAAACAATTATTAAGGTGACATGTTCTGATAAATAATAATATCGGCTCTTATATAGTGTAATTCTAAAGAATGATCATTGCACTTCACACATTATTACCCCTGATCACTTGGCCATTTATTTCATTCCTGAAACCATCTCAGCTCCCTGGGGAGTATACGGCCTGTGCTTCCAAAGCGCACTAAGCTAAATCATTCACAAGAACCATCTCTGCCCTCACAGGGACCCATTTTACCCCTGGGTGAAGAGAAGCAATTATAGTTAAGTGTCTTGCTCAAGGACACAAGTTTCATGACCAGAATTCGAACCCACACCCTGACGACTCAGCCACCAGAACTAAAGTCTGATGCACTTAACTGCTCTGCCCGACATGCATTTGAAAATCATAGTGAAGGGATTCAAAAACTTAAGAAGAACTTACATTTTTCAACATACCTCACATGACATTCCAAGTTGACCTTCTCTTATTCATGATGGATACTGCTCTTCAATCTGTAAATAATCTGCAAGCAAAGTGAGACACACTGTCATTAACCTTAAACATTTGATCAAATGTCAACATGCTTGGGCAGAGTTTAAGTAACAGTACAACATTTGCTCAAGAACAATTTGAGAGTTGATATATCATTAGATTGGTAAATTTCCGTATAAAATTTTACTTAAATTTTCTTTAACTTTGACACATATTTTCTTTAAAGTTTGTTACAGATTTTTTCCTTAAACTTTGTTACAAATGTTACTCTCTGAAACTTTGCCAAAAAATGTACCTTTTGAAACTTTATTAAACTTCTAACTTCTTACCCATCCCACAGCGTTTTATTCACGAGTCTAACTTTTATCCGAAGTAGTTCCTCCAAATCGGCAAGTAACTTGTAAAAGTTACTTGTCGATTTGGAGGAACTACTTCGGATAAATAAAAATAAAATTTTAATATATAATAATATATATATACATACATAAAATAAAATAAAATAAAATAAAATAAAAATGAAAATTAAAGAAAAATAAAAAAGCGAAAAAAACCTAAAATAAGACCCTCCAAATTTTTTCCTAGGATAGTCCTGCGGGGCAATGCCCCGCCAAGCCCCAGGGGGGCTCCGCCCGCCAAGCCCCAGGGGGGCTCCGCCCCCCTATCCCCCCTGATGAGGTCTAGGACACCGGACCCTACGCAGCTAGACACCGACGCTGCTGGAGGGGGTAGGGGATGGCTGGGAGGGACTATCCCATTGCTAAGGGGGGCTACGCCCCCTATACCCCACTGATATACTATGCATTACAACCACATATGCTATATATTACACCTGTATTTTATGACAGTTTGCTATTCCTGTACCCGACACATTCTAACCGTATATTTTAAGACAGTTTGCTATTCCAGTACCCGACACATTCTAACCGTATATTTTAAGACAGTTAGCTATTCTCATACCCGACACATTCAACCATACATTTTAAGACAGTTTGCTATTCTCGTACCCGATAGATTCTAACCGTATATTTTAAGACAGTATGCTATTCTCGTACCCGATACATTCTAACCGTATATTTTAAGACAGTTTGCTATTCTCGTACCCGATACATTCTAACCGTATATTTTAAGACAGTTTGCTATTCTCGTACCCGATACACTCTAACCGTATATTTTAAGACAGTTTGCTATTCTCGTACCCGACATATTTTAAGAAAGTTTGCTATTCCCGTACCCGAAATATTATATCCGTATGACACTTTTCTAGTCCCTAACCCTGACCCTGACCCTTTCCCTAACCTTAACCCTAACCCTTGCCCTAGCCCTAACCCTGGCCCTAACCCTAATGACAAACTTAACCCTAACCTTTCAAATAATTTCAATACACTGCACGTTCTTCAAATTCAATTTTGTATATTTATTCATTATTAGTAAACACACTATTGTTTTTACAGATTCGTTACATTTTACTTTTAATCTTATACTACTTTACGTTTCGAGAGAATGGACAACAAGACGTTCGGAGAAATTTAAGAGATAGCATAACAGTGGCTAATGAACAGTTGAAGCATTGCAAATCATTGAGCGTGGTTTAAAAAACTTAAAAAGAATGAACATTTTTCAACATACCTCATACGACATTCTAAGTTGGCCTTCTCTTATTCATGATGGATACTGCTCTTCAATCTGTAAATAATCTGCAAGCAAAGTGAGACACACTGTCATTAACATTTCATCAAATGCCACCATGCTTGGGCAAAGTTTAAGAAACAGTACAACATTGGCTTGTGAACAATCATTAGATCGCTATTACTTTACAGGTTTGAAATATCAATAGATTGGAAAAATTTTACACAACAAATGAACCTCAAGGGAAACCAAAGGCAGCACAACATTGGCTTGTTACAACTTTAACTGTTGAAAAAAACATAAGGTGGTAAGTTTGGAGAGTCTGGACAACATGAGGTTCAGAGAAATATAGCAGACGCTGCAACTTTGGCTCATGAACAGTTTAAGCGTTGAAAAACATTGCCCAGGGTTTCAAAACTTAGGAAGAGATTACATTTTTCAGCGTACCTCACATGACATTCCAAGTTGACCTTCTCTTATTCATGATTAATACTGCTCTTTTATCTGCAAGCAAAGTAGAACACACTTTCATATACATATCATCAAATGTCATCATGCTTGGAGAAAAAGAAGAAAACTATAGACAGCACAACATAGGATCGTGAACAATTCGAGAGTTGTACAATCATAAAAGTGGCAAGTTATGAGGGACTGGACAACATGAGGCTCAGAGAAAACCATAGACAGCACAACATAGGCTCATGAATAATTCAAGAGTTGTACAATCATAAAAGTGACAGGTTATGGGATTGGACAACATGAAGTTCGGAGAAATTGAAGAGCTGGCACAATGTTGGCTCTTAAAAAATATAAGAGTTGAAAAATTATTTCGCAGGATTTCAACACTAAGAAGAAATTAGTTTTTTCAACATACCCAAGAAAAGGTGGAAGTGATCCATAGCCATCCAAAACATGACATTCCAAGTTGACCTTGATAGAAGCATCTTCGGATGAAAGTTTATCTTGACCATGATGGAAACTTTTCTTGAATTGGTGAACAATCTGCAAACAAGACAAGACACACTGTCGTAAACATGTCATCAATCTGCACTGGCTACCCATTAGTTTCAGAATTCAGTACAAGATCAACCTCCTGACATTCAAAGCACTTCATGGTTCAGCCCCTCCCTACATACAGAGCATGCTTCAGCACCGGCATGTCAGACCAGGTCTGAGGTCATCGGGCAGCATGCTGTTTGTTCCTCGGACTCGCCTTGCCACTTATGGTGATAGGGCCTTTTCTAACATTGCCCCCCGCCTCTGGAACTCTCTGCCTAAATATCTTAGAGACACCCACGACATTTCCCACGTCTAACAGTCTCTTAAGACACATCTTTTCAGTTTGGCCTATGAACATTTTTGAGAATTTCTTTGATTGATCTTGACCGGCGCCTTTGAATGTTATACAGATAATGTGCGCCCTACAAATGCCGTGTTATTATTATTATTATTATTAAATGTCATCATGCTTGGTGAAAATGAAGAGATGGCACAATGTGGCTAAGAGCTGAAATATCAATACATCGCTTAATTTTTAAGGGCCTAGACTACACGAGCCTAAAAAAGGGAAAAAATAAGCACAACATCGGCTTGGGAACAATTTGGGATTGGGAACAATTTGAGAGTTAAAAAATCATCTAGGTTGGCAAGTTTTTGAGTGACTGGACATTACGTTTTAAACAAAATGTATGAGCAGCACAACATAGGCTTAGGACAAATTTGAGAGTTGAAAAACCATTTAGGTTTGCAAGTTTTTGAGTGACTGGACATTACGTTTTTAAACAAAATGTATGAGACGGCACAACATAGGCTTGGGAACAATTTGAGAGTTGAAAAATCATTTAGGTTGGCAGGTTTTTGAGTAACTGGACAACATGTGCTTCGGCAAGATTAATAAGAAGGCACATCAGCTTGGTAACAATTTGAGAGTTGAAAATTCACAAGGTTCAAAATTTCTGCAAATACCTTCATTGATGCCACCACAATCCATGTTGGCATATCTTCATCGATGTCCTCACACTTCATGTTGGCAAGCTTTCATCATCTGTGCTGGCAACAGTCAACCCTGTCCTAGAAACAAACAGCATAGCAACCTAGACAAAATCAAGCCATACATGACACTATCAATTCACATCAAAATATTTCTATGCAATGAAAATTTCAAACCAGCCAGCAAGAACTGGGAACATAAAGAACAAGGCCCAATGTCATAGAGCTGCTTATAACGGCCGATTCTGTGCTTACTAAAAACGAGTTTCTATTTCATAGCGCTGCTAACACTAAGCACACAAAGGCATGCTAACCTTCCGGTGCTTACTGCATGAAAATGAATGACGTAACGATGCAAATCCATGGTGAACGCGCAAGGTGGGCGCCTTATTTTCTTGCTAACCTGTGAAATATGCTTACGCTTAAGCCCCTGGTTGTTGAAGAGATGCACAACACATTTTAAGACAGCATTCTACATGTATACTCCTGATATCCATTACTGGACCCCACAATTCATGACATCACTTTAGACTTTTGATATTCATTACTGGACCCCACATGTTAAAACAACATTCTACACCCATGATATCCATTACTGGACCCCGCAATTCATGACAAAAACTCTAGACTTTTGATATTCATTTCTGGACCCCACATTTTAAAACAGCATTCTAGACTCCCAATAGTCATTACTGGACCAAACATGGTATTTCTGATCAGCAGAGTGCTGGTTCGAGTTCCGGTCGTGACACTTGGGTCCTTGAGTAATAATGTTGTTATGAGTGGCTGCTCAAATTGTTACGCTGTGTAGTTAATTTTACACATTATATTCTTAACTGAATAAAACGATCGAACAACAACAGATACTTTACCATTATTGCTGCGTCCTTGGGATGGGACGTGAAGCCGTAGGTCCCATGTGCTGTGTAATGCAAATAAAAGAGCCCAGTGCACTTGCAGAAATAGAAGAGGTATGCCTCGGTGCTCCTGGTCTGATCGGCAGCATATTGCACCACAGCATCTTCTAAACCATTACATGGTGCTTTGTTAAGGTGGAGGTCTCACACTTCAAAAACGTAGCTAAACTTTGCAGGAAAAACATACTATGCACTTTGAGATGCCAATCAGGCGTGATAAAGCACTATATAATAACTCAGTATTATTATTATTATTATTTCAATAATTCTAGACACCATTCTAGACTCAAAACAGCCATTACTTTAATTGCAGTTGATTTATTTTTATTTTGATCCATTCACTACAAAAATGGGCTTGAGACCGATCTCGAGAGTCGTCCAACACTGGGCTCTACTGATTTCCAAATTTGTCTACAATATTCTAAAGTTCTAATAGCCACTACTGCAACCCACATTTTCCCACAGCATTCTGCACACATGACAGCCATTACTAAACTCCACACTTTTAAGCATCAATCTTGAGTCATACTCCACAATTTGTAGCTAGCATTGTTAACTCAACACAGCCATTCCTAAGCACCACATTTTTAAACATCGTGATCAGCGTTGTAGCCACGCCGGTCGGCGCCGGTCGGGTGTAACCGGCATTTGCTATTGCCGACCGCCACACAGACTAGATGAACATCCTACCGACCGGCACAAAATGCAACAAAGTTACAATAAAATGAACTACCTCTTTTACACAGTCGATCGCTTGTTCAGTTTGAACGGTAAACTTGTTTTTCCCCAGTTGTCAATGATTAAATAAAACACATTTTCAACCCAAAGGAAGCCGACAGTTGGATGTCCTTTTCTTTAATGTTAGCCCCAGACAGCTGGACACTATCCAGACATGTCAGGGAGAATGATTGACCCTCCAATTGAGACCCAATTACTCTTATCTATAATCCTCTGCAGTTTGTTACACAATTGTTTTAGTTTGCAATACTCTTGCTTCACTCAAAAGACAAGCCTCGTGCGTGGTGTCTTTGTAGCTAATCCTCTACAGTTGTTATACAATTGTTTTACTTTGTAATACTCTTGCTTTACTCCAAAGCAGCCGCGTGGGCGGTGTCTGTGTGGTGTTGTGACCTGGTTTTGTGACTCTTCGGAGTGGGTTTCGTGTTCTTTTAAACCTGGAAAGTGTGTTGACATCTGCTGGCTTTTAGATTTAATGTTTGTTTTTGAATAAGATATGATTTATTAACATTTTATTCATGCAAATTGTTCCATCGGGTTTACCACCCATGGGGAAACCCCTGGCCAATTTTCAAAATAGTATTTTTTGGTAAATTGCTTTTTTCAGAGTACAACTAATAGTTTATTTATAGCCTTCATCAGGCCTTTGTTAAAATAACATGTTTGGCCTTTGTGCTCTATCTACTGGCTTTGGAGCCCTCCAAAATTTTGTTTGCTCCAAGACCAAAGTGGCCTTGCCCTAAAAATGTTGAAGCCTATTGAAACTGTAATGAAGTTTTAAATAACAGATTTACATACCTTAAAATGCATTACAAAAAACATGTCTCAGAAAACCCATACAAATCCATTTTTAAAGCAGTAAAATTAAAAGCTTCGCTCTATTTTGATTGTAAATTAGCCGGCACTCAAAAAGTTCTAGCTACAACCCTGATCGTGATAGACTCTTGATATCATAACATATTGCACCATTTTTTTAAAGTCACCCTACACTATTAACTGCCATAATACTTAATGCCATATTTTTGTACAGCATTCTACTATAATGCCACCATTATTGGACCCCACATTTCCAAACAGCCTTCTAATCTTGTGACAACATTACTGCTCCCCACATTTTTTAAACACCCTTCTAACCACGCTTTGTGTTTGAAGAATACAGAACCACCAGTAGTGTTACTGCCACGACTAACCAACTTCAGTGAACCACGCTTCAAGAGCGGTGCCCTCAGGCCATGGCAGTTATGATGTACAGGAGAGTGAACACTCAAGTTGACATCCAACACTCATTTCTGACACCAACCGTTGCTCCGATGGGAAATTCTTACAAATATCTAGTACCTGTCAGCAGGATAGGGGTCTACCGACAGTCATTCTTCCCCGATAGCATTAGGATCTGGAACAATCTCCCACAAGACCTGATCGACTACGCATCTCTTGCAAGTTTTAAGCAGGGTGTGTACTCAGTCCAGCTCCGCTAAGCCAGCCCGAGTTGCTTTTAGCTGCACCCAATGCTTGTTGTTCACCCACCCGCACTGTCCGCACCCTCGCATGCACACAACCACAGTACGCCAAAAGGTGGACTGTACTCGAATGGAAAAAGAAGAAGAAATGTTAGCCATAACTAAACGCCACATTTTTAGACAGCATTCTAAACTCATGACACTACACCCCACACTTTTACACAACATTTTAGGCCCATCATTGCCATTACTTAACGCTACATTTATAGACAGCATTCCAGACTCATGATAACCATTAATGAATACCATATTTTTTAGATATTCCCTCTTTTTAAAAAACATCTTCCATCTTCGACCTATATATTTTTCTACATAGAATCTCCAACAACTAAATTTCTTCTAAATGTAAAACTTATCACGTTGTTTAAAAAAGCTTTTCTTAAAATATATACAAATAGCGTTTGACGTACTCCAGACTAATCAATAATGTTCAATCTAACTATATGTTGTTACAACCAAGTATGGTATGTGGTCTTTTGACTAATATAAGAGCATTTTATAAAGTACAACGTCTGATCGACATTTACACAGCCTTCAGTAAAAAAAATAGGGTATTCATTCGAAGTGCAAACAAAATAGGGTATTCATTTGAAATGCAAACAAAATAGGGTATTCATTCGAAGTGCAAACAAAATAGGGTATTCATTCGAAATGCAAACAAAATAGGGTATTCATTCGAAGTGCAAACAAAATAGGGTATTCATTTGAAATGCAAACAAAATAGAACAGAATAGGAGGAAAGTAGTTCCTGTATAACATCCTTCAGTCATTTTTATATCACAAAATGTCATCTCGGAGCAGAAGCTATACGGTGAAGGGTTCGCTCGACTTCTATCATTTTGAATCTCTGCCATTGTGAGGTCAAATCAAGGTCATCCAGACACTCATCTTGGGTTGGGTACGGCTCATACTGAAATGAAATGAAGACAATTATTATCCATCTTTGTGTCAAAACAATTTTCTGATTATTGTTTGTGGTATCAAATCCTTGAGGGAAACTGACTAGGTGAATTTTAAATGATTTGGGTTGAACAAAGAAAAATTGACGAGAGCGGGATTTGAACCAATGACCTCCGGATTAACGTGCCCTGCTCTACCAACTGAACCCTATGTTGGCGGTCTCCCTATTTTGTCAATAGCTTTGTTCGGGGGTTGCCAGTCAGACCACCGGCATAGGGCTAGATAGCTCAGTTGGTAGAGCGGCGGCACGTTAATCCCGAGGTCTTTGGTTCAAATCCAACTCTTGGCGATTTTTCTTTGTTCAACCCAAATCATTTAAAATTTACCCAGTTTCCCTTTAGGTTCATTGTTTTATATTTTTGTCATTACAATTTTCTGATAATTGTGTAGATCATGTGGGTTATCGGAACACGGGGTGTCGAAATCTAGAACAGTCACCATTTTCATGATTTCAATGAGTCACACTTTCAAACTTCTTAAACTAGCTTACTTTTAAGGGGACTCTGGGAAGGCTGCATGGGTCAACTCATAAAGAGTGGAGTAGGTCTCTACACAAAAATGGAAAATACACAACAGGCAGGAGAACAAGGGGACTCTGGGAAGGCTGCATGGGTCAACTCATAAAGAGTGGAGTAGGTCTCTATGCAAAAATGGAAAACACACAACAGGCAGGAGAACAAGGGGACTCTGGGAAGCCTGCATGGGTCAACTCATAAAGAGTGGAGTAGGTCTCTACACAAAAATGGAAAATACACAACAGGCAGGAGAACAAGGGGACTCTGGGAAGGCTGCATGGGTCAACTCATAAAGAGTGGAGTAGGTCTCTACGCAAAAATGGAAAATACACAACAGGCAGGAGAACAAGGGGACTCTGGGAAGGCTGCATGGGTCAACTCATAAAGAGTGGAGTAGGTCTCTATGCAAAAATGGAAAACACACAACAGGCAGGAGAACAAGGGGACTCTGGGAAGCCTGCATGGGTCAACTCATAAAGAGTGGAGTAGGTCTCTATGCAAAAATGGAAAACACACAACAGGCAGGAGAACAAGGGGACTCTGGGAAGCCTGCATGGGTCAACTCATAAAGAGTGGAGTAGGTCTCTATGCAAAAATGGAAAACACACAACAGGCAGGAGAACAAGGGGACTCTGGGAAGGCTGCATGGGTCAACTCATAAAGAGTGGAGTAGGTCTCTATGCAAAAATGGAAAACACACAACAGGCAGGAGAACAAGGGGACTCTGGGAAGGCTGCATGGGTCAACTCATAAAGAGTGGAGTAGGTCTCTATGCAAAAATGGAAAACACACAACAGGCAGGAGAACAAGGGGACTCTGGGAAGCCTGCATGGGTCAACTCATAAAGAGTGGAGTAGGTCTCTATGCAAAAATGGAAAACACACAACAGGCAGGAGAACAAGGGGACTCTGGGAAGCCTGCATGGGTCAACTCATAAAGAGTGGAGTAGGTCTCTATGCAAAAATGGAAAACACACAACAGGCAGGAGAACAAGGGGACTCTGGGAAGGCTGCATGGGTCAACTCATAAAGAGTGGAGTAGGTCTCTATGCAAAAATGGAAAATACACAACAGGCAGGAGAACAAGGGGACTCTGGGAAGGCTGCATGGGTCAACTCATAAAGAGTGGAGTAGGTCTCTATGCAAAAATGGAAAACACACAACAGGCAGGAGAACAAGGGGACTCTGGGAAGCCTGCATGGGTCAACTCATAAAGAGTGGAGTAGGTCTCTACGCAAAAATGGAAAATACACAACAGGCAGGAGAACAAGGGGACTCTGGGAAGCCTGCATGGGTCAACTCATAAAGAGTGGAGTTGGTCTCTATGCAAAAATGGAAACACACAACAGGCAGGAGAACAAGGGGACTCTGGGAAGGCTGCATGGGTCAACTCATAAAGAGTGGAGTAGGTCTCTACGCAAAAATGGAAAATACACAACAGGCAGGAGAACAAGGAGACTCTGGGAAGCCTGCATGGGTCAACTCATAAAGAGTGGAGTAGGTCTCTACGCAAAAATGGAAAATACACAACAGGCAGGAGAACAAGGGGACTCTGGGAAGCCTGCATGGGTCAACTCATAAAGAGTGGAGTTGGTCTCTATGCAAAAATGGAAAACACACAACAGGCAGGAGAACAAGGAGCTCTGGGAAGCCTGCATGGGTCAACTCATAAAGAGTGGAGTAGGTCTCTACGCAAAAATGGAAAATACACAACAGGCAGGAGAACAAGGGGACTCTGGGAAGCCTGCATGGGTCAACTCATAAAGAGTGGAGTTGGTCTCTATGCAAAAATGGAAAACACACAACAGGCAGGAGAACAAGGAGACTCTGGGAAGCCTGCATGGGTCAACTCATAAAGAGTGGAGTAGGTCTCTACGCAAAAATGGAAAATACACAACAGGCAGGAGAACAAGGGGACTCTGGGAAGCCTGCATGGGTCAACTCATAAAGAGTGGAGTTGGTCTCTATGCAAAAATGGAAAACACACAACAGGCAGGAGAACAAGGGGACTCTGGGAAGGCTGCATGGGTCAACTCATAAAGAGTGAAGTAGGTCCATGGAGGTAGGAATTATGCAAAAATGGAAAACACACAACAGGCAGGAGAACAAGGAGACTCTGGGAAGGCTGCATGGGTCAACTCATAAAGAGTGGAGTAGGTCTCTACGCAAAAATGGAAAATACACAACAGGCAGGAGAACAAGGGGACTCTGGGAAGGCTGCATGGGTCAACTCATAACGAGTGGAGTAGGTATCTATGCAAAAATGGAAAATACACAACAGGCAGGAGAACAAGGGGACTCTGGGAAGGCTGCATGGGTCAACTCATAAAGAGTGGAGTAGGTCTCTACGCAAAAATGGAAAATACACAACAGGCAGGAGAACAAGGGGACTCTGGGAAGCCTGCATGGGTCAACTCATAATAAGTGGAGTTGGTCTCTATGCAAAAATGGAAAACACACAACAGGCAGGAGAACAAGGAGCTCTGGGAAGGCTGCATGGGTCAACTCATAAAGAGTGAAGTAGGTCCATGGAGGTAGGAATTATGCAAAAATGGAAAACACACAACAGGCAGGAGAACAAGGAGACTCTGGGAAGGCTGCATGGGTCAACTCATAAAGAGTGGAGTAGGTCTCTACGCAAAAATGGAAAATACACAACAGGCAGGAGAACAAGGGGACTCTGGGAAGGCTGCATGGGTCAACTCATAATGAGTGGAGTAGGTATCTATGCAAAAATGGAAAATACACAACAGGCAGGAGAACAAGGGGACTCTGGGAAGGCTGCATGGGTCAACTCATAAAGAGTGGAGTTGGTCTCTACGCAAAAATGGGAAACACACAACAGGCAGGAGAACAAGGGGACTCTGGGAAGGCTGCATGGGTCAACTCATAAAGAGTGAAGTAGGTATCTATGCAAAAATGGGAAACACACAACAGGCAGGAGAACAAGGAGACTCTGGGAAGCCTGCATGGGTCAACTCATAAAGAGTGGAGTTGGTCTCTACGCAAAAATGGAAAACACACAACAGGCAGGAGAACAAGGGGACTCTGGGAAGGCTGCATGGGTCAACTCATAAAGAGTGGAGTTGGTCTCTACGCAAAAATGGGAAACACACAATGTACAGTGCAAGTAAAACTGTCTTATGGAAACAATAACCCATCAATTCAATGCGGCAAGGCATTGGATACTATATTAACTATCTTTAAAATCTTCTTCGAGTGCCCCTCTCACATCACTACGATCTTTCTCTCGGTCCGGTCCTTCCCTATGGAACTCACTACCTATCAAACTGAGAAAGGAGACTTCCAACCTCACATTCAAGAATGAACTCCAAACCCATCTCTTTTACTAAGTTGTTTCACCTTCTGTTTATTTGTACGTGGTTCCCAGATGTGAGCTTAGTTGGGGTTTCTGCCGCCATGGCATTATAAGTCTCCATTATTATTATTATTATTTTTATTCAACTGGCCAGGAGAGAAGGCCAGATTCATAAAAGCAACAATATCTATGTAAATTATTAACTCGATACGACGAAATACTTAAAAGGCAATTTTCCTGTTTTGGGACCAATCAGAAGCAACACTGTAACAACAGGATAAGATTGCCCAAGTTTTTCTCACCAGGTATGAAAAGACCAATCTTGGCCCTAATCACAACCGAGAAGAAAATATTCTGAGACTCCCAGCAAGTTCACATTTTGAGGGGTAAAAATAGCACAAGGGTGACACCATTAACAATTTGTTCTCTCAATGTACATCAAGTATTTACTTGAAGACTCTTAATGCTTCCTGTGTGTACGTTTGGCTCTATACATTTTTCTTGTTAAACTCACCCTCATTTCAATCTGTGTGAAGACTCTCTCGTCGGTATACTTGATGAAAAATGCTTTATTGATCCTGATAGCCTCCGCCCCTTGACTCACCTATGAATTGAATTTTAATTTGTTCAAATTGTTAGCGAGCTCCCGTCAGGACGAACAAGTATATTTCAAGCAAATCAAGATCGTTTATCTTCTTTTATTATTTTTCTGGGATTGCATCTCAGTTCTATTCACAACAACTTTCAATGCATCGTACAATTCCAGAGTTTAAATTCCTTTGTTTACAATTCCAGTATTTACAATTCCCAATGCTTGCAATTCCAGTGTTAACAATTCCTGTGTTTAAAAAATCCAGTGTTTAAAAAATCCAGTGTTTACAATTCCAGTGTTTGCATCTCCAATGTTTGCAATTCCAGTGTTAACAATTCCAGTATTTACAATTCCAGTATTTACAATTCCAATGTTTACAATTCCAGTATTTACAATTCCAGTTTTAACAATTCCAATGTTTGCAATTCCAGTGTTAACAATTCCAGTGTTTACAATTCCAGAGTTTACAATTCCAGTGTTTACAATTCCTGTGTTTACAATTCCAGTGTTTACAATTCCAGTGTTTACAATTCCAGAGTTTACAATTCCAGTGTTTACAATTCCTGTGTTTACAATTCCAGTGTTCACAATTCCAGTTGCTTCTCTGTCCTCTTTAGGTCCAGCTTTATCGCAGTTTTTCATCTCAGTTTCGAGGTTTTCTAATTTATCTAATCAATCCTGTTCAAGATCACCTTTGATTTTTAACTCTTCTGTTTCGGTCGTTTGTTTTTAAAACCGCATATTGTTTGGCCTTCTTTTTATTTAATTGTAAAAACATCTACTTAAAACTCACCAAACTGACACTTGTCTCTTTGAATGACGGTAGTACAGTCAGCATTCCCTGTAATTGCAAAAAAAAATCAATTACTATCACTTTCTAACAGTAGCTTTCACAACTCTTCCAAAAGAAGTTGTTGTATTGATATCTTTCCTAGCCTTTCACCTCTAGGACCCGGTTCGAATCACGCTGGGGGCACTATGTGGATTGGGTTTTCCCTGGAATAATTATATCGGGTTTTCCTCCCACATCTAAAACTGAAACTTCTTTGTCCTCTCTCCATGGGGTTCTTGGCTAGTATAGTAATTTAGTTTACTTTTCTGAAAGTCTGAAAGTCCTTGGCTTCACAACCAGAATGAATAAATAACATAAGGTAGCGGGCAGGAGTGACAGGGCAACTGAGTTCACATGAAGACTCGCAGGCAGCACTGAGCGCAGACATTCGAAGCACCATTGCGTGCCAAGTCATGGATTGAGGGCTTGCGTTCCCACCTGACCTGGAGGAAACAGTCAGTGCTGATCTGTATTCCAAAGAGTCAAGATGAACTTGTGAAATCTACATCTTGTCATCAAGTTCAACTACCAACCCTAGTAAACTAAAGTTGCTGGGTCTAACTACAAACAATAATCAAGGCAGGCTTGGCTACTCTGCTGGCTGCAAACTCCTTCTTGTCATTAAGTTCAACTACGAACCCTAGTAAACTAAAGTTGCTGGGTCTAACTACAAACAATAATCAAGGCAGGCTTGGCTACTCTGCTGGCTGCAAACTCCTTCTTGTCATTAAGTTCAACTACGAACCCTAGTAAACTAAAGTTGCTGGGTCTAACTACAAACAATAATCAAGGCAGGCTTGGCTACTCTGCTGGCTGCAAACTCCTTCTTGTCATTAAGTTCAACTACGAACCCTAGTAAACTAAAGTTGCTGGGTCTAACTACAAACAATCATCAAGGCTTGGTTATTCTGCTGGTCTGCAATCTACTTCTTGTCATTAAGTTCAACTACTAGCCCTAGTTAACTAAAGTTGCTGGGTCCAACTGCTAACAATCATCAAGGCTTGGTTATTCTGCTGGTCTGCAATCTACTCCTTGTCAATAAGTTCAACTACTAGCCCTAGTTAACTAAAGTTGCTGGGTCTAACTACAAACAATCATCAAGGCTTGGTTATTCTGCTGGTCTGCAATCTACTTCTTGTCATTAAGTTCAACTACTAGCCCTAGTTAACTAAAGTTGCTGGGTCCAACTGCTAACAATCATCAAGGCTTGGTTATTCTGCTGGTCTGCAATCTACTTCTTGTCATTAAGTTCAAATACTAGCCCTAGTTAACTAAAGTTGCTGGGTCCAACTGCTAACAATCATCAAGGCTTGGTTATTCTGCTGGTCTGCAATCCACATCTTGTCATTAAGTTCAACTACTAACCCTAGTAAACTAAAGTTGCTGGGTCCAACTACAAACAATCATAGAGGCTTGGTTATTCTGCTGGTCTGCAATCTACTCCTTGTCAATAAGTTCAACTACCAACCCTAGTAAACTAAAGTTGCTGGGTCTAAGTTAAAAATCATCAAGGCTTGGTTATTCTGCTGGTCTGCAGTCTACTTCTTGTCATTAGGTTCAAATACCAACCCTAGTAAACTAAAGTTGATGGGTCTAACTACAAACAATCATCAAGGCTTAGTTACTCTGCTGGTCCGCAGTCCACATTTCGTTTATAAGTTTAATATCTCAGCCTATTATTTGTATTAGACTTTCTAATCAACTAACTGCAAGCAACCCAAAGGGCTTTGTAACTCTGCTTGTGCAATAATCAAAGCTTAGCGCAAAAAACCCAACTTTAATTATCTCATGATGGATCAACAATAGCTGCTTGGAATTACATGTTCTTGCTAGACATTCATTGCAATGCAAGCCCAAAACAACCGCAACAGTCAAACATTAGGATTTGAAACTTTGCATGGTGGGAGTGCAACCAGGTATAGTTTGCTGTGGCACCTTGTGTAAATCTCTTTGAGTAGTGGTGGTGAGAACCGGTGGTTGACAACTCTTTTCAGAACCACAACTACTCAAAGAGATTACACATGGTTCTACCACAAACCTTACCTGAGTCAAACAATAGTTACCACTCAAACTTCCACATGGTTTCTACTGTAATTTTTCAGTGATAAACGATTTCCTAAGAATACTTCAAACAAGGTTGGTTTTTTTCTAAACTCTGTTCTGAAATTGACACCTCTTCTATAATCGCATCTTTGATAAGCAAGAGAAAACTATGACAGCATGATTGTATGACCATAAATGTTTGGAATATCAACTTTCAGCGTACTCCTTTCTGCTTTCAAATCAACATACAACATTCAGTCTGACAGTCAAATTACTTCAAGATTTGTGAATCAATTCTTCACCAAGACTCGCGTATAATTCCACAAACCGCTTTCAAGTAAAGAAATTTTAGTTTACAACAAATTAAAGAGGGCAAAGAACTGTGGTGTATTGCAATACTTACAAAGACATCGCCAGCCTCTAGTTCAGCTACACGTACACAGTACGGAATATCTGCTTCACTCCCTCGCTTGATGCAGCCATTTATCCCTCCACTTTCCTTCATTTTCCTGGGTTTCTGCAAAAAAGAAAAAGTTCCCTGTCAAAGTAAGAAAGACTCTGACACAATTCATATTTCAACCTAAAGTCGTGAACTACACGTTCCAAAAAAGGGACAATCCATCATGTTTTTATTATGGATACAATGAAATAATCCAACAAGTATTAAATGCTTTTCTTGATGTCAAGAACAGGCCTAAAATAACCACAAAATCGTGCAGTCATCTGGTTTTTGAAACCCTTCACTCTTGCCAAAAGAAAAAATACCACATCAAAGTAAGAAAGTCTCCCAAACAGTCTCATTTCAACATGAAGTACATGTTCCAAAAAATGGACAATCCATCATGTTTTTTTTACAAATACAATGATACAATCCAGCGAGTATTAAATGCTTTTCTTGATGTCAAGTACAACAGGCTTTAAATAAACCACACCAAAAATAATTGAAGTCATCTGGTCTTTGAAACACTGTACTTTATGTGCTAGGTTAAATTCCAGCATCCAAACACCACACTGTTGCATCTTAACTTATTCACCAGAAAGTATTTTATTAACATGTTTCCAAAGACAACTTTTGGCTGCTAAACAAAATTGGTTGTATTGTCCCTTCCATGGATTCCTGCATGTACATGACTGATCCCTAACAGTCTAGCACTTCTGGAAGTGAAAGGAGCATTCCTAAGTCCACACAACATTTGTTAGCTGTAATGTTTGGCATCTGATCTAACCTTTGAATTCTGCTCTTGCGATCACCTTTCTTTGCTTACTATGCAAGCGCCAAATTTCTGCGCTAGCTGTGTAAGTGAGCTGAATTCTGCTTTTGCAATCACCTTTTTCTGCTTACTGTGCAAGCGCAGAATTTCTGCGCTAACTATCTAAGTGAAGAATGCCTAGTAAAGTGGAGTACGCACAAGCACACGCAAACATTTCCTGCTAACTCGTGAAATTCCCTGCTTTCATAAGTGTTGATTCTTTGCTTTACGGTAAGCAGAGCCATGAAATTAGGCACTGATTGCAATGTTCAGACTCGGGCAAAGACTTGATAACTACATCTTTATTTCGTGTGCGTGTAACAAGGATTTTATACTCAGGCTTCCCGAGTCCTGCAGAAAAGAAATCCACAGGCATACTGCTCAGGTGGGATGTGAACCCACGACTCCCAACATTTTAGAGCAGATGTCTTACTAAACACTACACCATCAAGTGTGCCCAGTGTCGAGAAGCCAGCTGGAATTCTGATGCCTTTTCTATGGTCATCATTTTGAGTTTGACATTAGAAAATAGAGGTTCACATTTGTTTTGTTAAGACTGGAGATTGATTTTGGATGAGCTGGTGTGGTTACAGCAAAAGGTGTTCTCTTGACGTTAAAAGAAACTCCTGACGTGTCGTGGCCGAGCGGTAAGTGCATCGGACTCAAGTTCTGGTGCTAATCAGGGTGTGGGTTCGAATCCTGGTCATAACACTTGTGTCCTTGAGCAAGACACTTAACTATAATTACTTCTCTTCACCCAGAGGTAAAATGGGTACCTGTGAGGGCAGAGATGGTTCTTGTGAATGATTTATAGCTATTAGTGCAATTTGGCAGCACAGGCTGTATACTCCCCAGGGAGCTGAGATGGTTTCAGGAATGAAATAAATGGCCCAGTGACCAGGGGTAATAATGTGTGAAGCGCAATGTTCCTTCTTTGGAAATTGCGCTATATAAAAGCCAATATTATTACTGACATAAATCACTTTAAACAAAGTCTACAACCTTGGTGACCTGGGGCCAATTTCATAGAGCTGCTTAAGCACAAAATTTGCTTAAGCACGAAAAAAGCTTGCTTATTATACTCGTGTTATTGGCCAAAACTCCATGCGATGTACATTGCTCGTGACTTGTATTTAGCTGTTGTTTAGTTAGCATAACAATCGAGTGGAGTATTGGCCGGTAATCTGGTTTTACTAAGCAAGGTTTTTTGGTGCTTAAGCAAATTTTGTGCTTAAGCAGAGCCATGAAATTGGGCCCAGTTCATGACACTACAAAAGGTGGTAACACGCTTTCATTGGTGTGATTGAGTTGGATGAAGTTGTGAGTGCATTTCAAATCAATTCATGCTGTCAAAACAAGGGCTGTGAACGTAATTATTCTGGTTGTAACATGCACATGATGTGAATTAATGAGCAGCTTGGATGAAGGGGAAGGGTTGGATGGTAGAGTTAGGAATGGATGGTTGAGTTGGCAGCAGTGATGTCAAAACAAAACACATGGAGACTATTACGCCATAAAATGGCAGTTTAACACCAAGTATGAGTTTTGGACTTTTTAACATTACACTTAGGTGGCTAACAAGAAAATGCTGTGACAAAATGTTAACCTACATACTTGAGTTTGACGATAGACAATAAGGATTCACAATTTTATCAGGCACTTGTGCAAAAAAAATTCAGGATTGAAAGTAAATCATATCATATTAAATTATCTGTACAATTGTGGGCTTGAGGAATAAATGAATGCATTGATTTATATCAAGTTTGTCAGTTTCTTTTGGAGTAACGAGTTACCGTAATTTCCTGCGTATAAGACGCGAAAAAAAAGTCACTGGGTCTTATCTTCCGATGCGCCTTATCTGAATTCAATTGAGTTCATTGTGATGATTACTATGTGAAATCTTACATTTCTACTGCAAAATAGTTCCTCTATTTCGTCCAGGGTAATTCTACATGTCACATTTTTCTTCAAATAAACCTACACCAATCACATTTTTGACGAAACTTGCCAAAGAATGAAGTCACTCGCTGCTGCCCACAATAATAATAACAATACCGTCGCGAATGAGTGACAATCAGTGCTGCCCACAGTACAGCGCATGACATGTACTAGTCTTTACGAGACAAGTCGTTTTTGTATGTTAGATTTCGCCGGCGTACATTCCTAATGTGAAAACATAATTAAGAAAGCGCCCTCTAGCATATGCAAGTTCTTGCATGTATTGTAGCCTTCAAAAAAGCGAGATAGCAAAGACTAGCAGCCCATTCATTGGGAAACGTTGGGAAAACGTGTGTCTGCGCCGCACGTTGTTTACAAAGAAAAACTGTAAAGCTATGGTTATAGAAAAAATCTTTAAAACGAACATGGAAACAATTATAATGAAAAAATAGAAGTAATGTTTACTCTTCTTTGTGATTAAAAAATTATGATCACTTTGCGCTATGGTAAGTGTGCTTAAATACCATCACAATTACTTGGCGAGCGTGTATAATGTGAAAGATATTGCGCCTTATGCGGCGGTGCGCCTTATCTGTTAACCCTTGAATCTTATTTTTCGCCTTATACGCAGGAAATTACGGTACAGACCACACACTTTTAAAGATTACAACCCAGACACTTTTAAAGAGTACAAGAGTCAACACCCAAGTCAGGGTTGTTGCATAGCTCTCATGCATGAGACCAAAGGTGGGTGTTGTTGGGAGAGGAGTTAGGCTTTGTTAAAGATGAATGAAGGACCCCAAATAAAGCTCACAATGCCTGACTGGATTGGTGAAAGATTTCAGCAGTTCTTCAAACAACAGCTTTGATAACCCAGGCATCAGTTAAAAAAATCAACACAACTTTCACTCTTGATTTGAAGTGACAGGAAGCCCTTCACCTGAGGAGCGATTTGATTTTTCAGAAGGAGTTTAAACCAACGCAAACAATTATTTTGAGCTCAACGTGCACTAGCAATGCAAGCAAAAACGAATAAAGAAAACTAAATAGTACCTTGTTCAGTGACTACAAGAGTTGAAGAGTGTCGGGGAAAGGAATTCAAATAAACACTGAAATGTTATTAAGAGTCCATGAAATGAAAGTGGGAATATAAAAACAAACTACAAGAATGTCTACAGTAAGAAAACATCTTTTCTATAGAAGAACAAACTTTGTGCAGCTTTGTGAACAAGCAATTGTGACCAAGCAATTGTGACAATACTGGACAAACAACAACAGCAATTTTATTTTAAACTGTACAAGACGTGTTACATAAATTCCTCAAGGCCTTAAACAATAAACACTAGTAACTGTTGACACATAAATTGTCACTTTTGAGGAACAGCACAGAATTTTATTTCCTATTGACTTCTATCATTTCAATTCAAAAGTTTTAAGAGAAATATTTGAAAAAAGTTCCAAAGAATTGGGAGAAAACGGCGTATATATTAAAATTTTCACTATGTATTTTTTGAAACCAAGAAGGCAAACTAATTCTCAGGAATATTCAGTCATCAAAATTTCTCTCCAAAATTTGTTATGGCACAGATTTGTCATCCAACTGCACTAGAAGGTCTATTTGAAGGCAAAGTTTGTTCTTATTGATGTCGAGTTTGCATCTCTGCAAACACTGTTTCAATTTTCTAGCAAAGATTTAAACCAATTTTCTAGCAAACATTGGAACAACAAAATAGAGTAGACACTTCAAAGCCTTAAACAATAAACACTAGTAACTGTGACACAGTTTTTTCTATTAAAGGGTAGGTATACGTTTGGTAATCACTCTTAAAATGACTGGCACTAAAAACGTTTTGTTAAGAAGCCTACAGCAGCTTTCAATAGTAACTTTGAAGAAATGTGCTTAAATGTAAAAAACATGTCAGTTTTTATGCCCCAAATTTTTATCTGAGAAGCGTTTCTGTCAGTAACGTTTCTCCGATTGTGTATTTCTATAAGGGATTGTTCTTTCTGCGTGGACATTTCGCTCCGATGATATCTCAAAAAACGCTACCACCTTTTAAAATGAATTTTTCACAGGTTAGTTTCATTGTATATATCTACATTTTGATAGGATTAAAACAATCGAACGGTTCGAAAAACCAAAGGTATACTCTGCCTTTATATATCAACTGATCAATCTTGTGGCACCATATTTCTTATTGAAGCGTTTGAAGCGTTGATAGATTAACCCAATGTGACTCTTCCAATCAACAAAGATGTACCATCCCTTAAAATATGAAAAAGTACACATGAACGACACTTATAGATCTTTTGGTGCTGACATACCTCTGTCCACATTCCTGGTTTGAGATTCTGTCGTCTATCAACGATGCTGTCTGGGATACCAGATATTGGGGTTCTCTGCTTGGACTGACCGCTCCCGGCGCTCTGCACATTCGGCGTCGTCAGGAAGGTGGCTGTCAAAATAAGCAATAACAGTAACCAATCAATTCTGATTATATAAAAGTTATATTTCATTACAAGTGATGGATCAGTTTAAACACTTTCCTTGTATATCGAGTGAAACAGACTCAACAACAATTAATTAAATCTTTGACAGAGTTTCTCCTGCAATTGAAGTGATGTTTGTCATCACAGAGACTTTCTCCTGTTTTTGGAAGATAAATCTGTGCCATCAGAAAGACTTTCTCTGGTGATTGGAGTGATGTCATGTAAGGTATCAACGTATATTTGGTTTGCAGTAACACCATGTGTATATCTACTTGCTGTGTAGATTTTGTTCTTTAAGAAGTTGTCGTGCTTTTTATTCCGCTGTCTTGCTATTTATACAAAATTCGGTTGACTTCTCAGTTCTGAAAAGAACTGTCCTGCTTATTAACTCCTACCTAGGAGTACTACTTTTTCTTAGTGGATCGAGGGGAGTTCTCGTTATTAACTTCACTGCCACAGAGTGAGTTTCTAATTGGTCTCAGCGTTTCAACTAGCCAGCTCTAGTCATCGTCAGGAGATGACTGTATGCAATGTTATCAAGAATGTCTCTAATGTAACAATAAAACAAAATCAGCGAAGTCACTTAGACATGTGGCAGGCATGATATTTGGTCCTTGGGAAAAAAGTAGGAACATTTTATCAAGTACAAGGGCTGAAGTACATGTCCACATGGTGGAGGCTTTAATAGACTTTTCAGGCTATTTAATCACAATATGTCTGGTTTTTTCCAAGGGCAAACAAATCGGAAATCAGACTTAAGTAGGAAGAATATCATGCCTGATGTGGGAAGGCCATTGAAATTGTTTGGTATCGAACCTCGTCCTGCCGGTGCTGATAACGATCCCGCTGAGCCTTGCAGTGTTCTTATCTGTGGTATGACCTTCTGATTGGCCCCTGGTCTCTTGCTGTCATGTATCCGGCTCATCTCTATCGCCCCCATAGCCTTCTTATACTCCTTGTGATTCCGCTTGGATGAATCAATGGCACACACGCCAGGTACCAGTCGCTTCAGAACGTCACACGTTCCCTGATGGAAAAAATCAGCACATTCTTGTTCATTGTTTAATTCATCAGTCAATAGATGATCGCTCAGAGTGGTTAACAAACTAGGATCAATTTCATATAGCTGTCTACTAGTAAATGTTTGGAAAATGTACGTAAGCAAAAGTGTATTTAACCTCTTCTGCCCCAAGTTCTTTTGACATAAACAACTGCTGGAGCCCACATTCTTTGACCACTCAAGTGTGAAGCACACATTCTCACACAACAGGAAGCTTGTGCTCAAAGTTCATTTTTATAAACTCTATTATTACCTTAAAGATTTTATTTTAAAGCATAATAAGTAACACAAAATTTCTTACTTATTGAATTTCCTTTCATATAATTTAAAAATCATTGAAATCAGCCAATAAATGTCCAAGTTCTTGGTCTTTGTTTCCTCATAGTGTTCTATTAACCCAAACACTTTTTTGCACACAACCTTATATCGCTCCGTAGGTGTTTGGCATTTCGGATCTTTCCACTCCAATTTGAAGTGATTGCATAATAACAACTCCATTTTATGTTACCGTCATTGGAAAGATCCGACCTTTCTCTTTCCAATGATGGCAAGCTTGGGTATGGAGGGTGAACATGGACAAAACTACAGCTTTTTAAGAAATGTCCTTTGTGCCCAGGCTGGAGTGCTTTTTTTGTGTGTTATATTGGGCAACTAAAGTTGCTATAGTTGCTATAGTATAGCAGGGTATAGTGCACAGTCGACTAAAGTCGCCATTGGGGCTGAAAGGGTTAATAACCAACCAGAAAGATTTGACAGCACGTTTGTGTGTGTTGTCAGAGTGGACTTGCATTATGAGTCACACATCTGCTTACAAGATCTGCCAGCAAGTTGGTAGCCCTTTTGCTTTTCTTATCACAAGCAGTGGTTATGAAATACAGGTTGTACTTATAAGAGCTGCTCTGTAAGCAGAAACATTTGCTAACAGGCTTTACAAAATTGAGCCCTAATGTTTCAAATCTTTCAGACTCTAGTAGAGTGTTTCTCTAAGGCTCCAATTCAAGCTCATTATTAGCATTTGAATGAGATTCTGCTTGGGTCGGAACAAGAGGCTGTTACCACTTTCTGTATCGTAGCCATTTTCAAAACCATAGCTTGGGCTTCCGTTTAGACTGTCTGACTGTCTGAAGCCACAAACCACAAGTAAATGTTTCCAAGTTGGAGCCTAAAGCTCGGTTCATACTTCCTGCGAATGCAAAGCGAATTTTGACGTCACAGGGCTGTTTTCGCTGCGAATATTTTGCAGGAGTTGAGCAAAAGTCAACTCTTCCGACATATTTTGTGGCGTCAAAATTCGTATCGTATTCGCATTCGCAGGAAGTATGAACCGGGCTTAAGCCCAAGATGTGGTTTCGAAATGGACAAATATGTCATGTCTCAGAAATGGAAAATGCCTAGATCACAGTAGATATTAAAAAAAACATTGGTTATAAAAAATAAGCTTTCACATTTGTTTTTTTTATATCAGTTTTTGCATTTTTAGATACATGTTTTTCTTACCGATTTGACCACATAAATCCAATCATCGGCGTTACTATCTGGAACAATTACCTGACCAGGCCTGAGAAGAAAAAACAGGAAAAACTTAATCCATGCATTCACACGAAATTGAGCCATCCCCCTGCTGGCTAATGGAATGTCCCGCCAAGCAGCAAAGAGTTGACACTTCCAGCAAATCAGTTTTTAAGTGCACTGTGGTTGGGCGAAATAACCACACACATTGACTAAGTAACTTCTATGCCTGGTGCAACTGGCAGTATACCAGTTGGGTTCACCCTGTTTTCCTCTGTGTGTAAGATATCACATCCTACTTTATATGATTGCAGAGGAGTCCTGCAGTTGAGTTCAGTGAGTGAGCACTGAAATAGTCGCTTCTGTTGAAACCAACAGTTTGCTTGTTTCAAATTGTAAAGACTATGAGTGTATTTTCTTTCTGTTTGCATTTGGACGACGGAGCAAACAAGGACCCGGACTAGGTGTTCACTACTAGTGCTAGATAGAAAGTAAACGTTAAAACGAAAGTTTTTGTTAAATGGGGTAAACAATTGTTGAAATCCACCAAATTTAGAAATGTGTTTCCCGCTTTTAGAACTGACTGTACACTTAAACATCCGAGAGAGAATACTTTGAAAGGGTTAGTTCCACCACTCTGTACAGACAGATATAGAAAATCCTCTATTCCAGCACTGTCCAGGATTCTATAAAAGGTTATTTCAGCCAGTGGCTGCCAACCATGTAATTGTGTTTTAATAATAAACCAGAATACATATATTGATAGCTCAGTTGGTAGAGCGCTGGCACGTTAATCCTGAGGTCGCAGGTTCAAGTCCGCAGGTTCAAGTCCTGCTCTAGTCAATCTTTTTTTGTTCAACCCAAAATTATTTTGTAAAGACTATGAGTGTATTTTCTTTCTGTTTGCATATATATATTGATAGCTCAGTTGGTAGAGCGCTGGCACGTTAATCCTGAGGTCGCAGGTTCAAGTCCTGCTCTAGTCAATCTTTTTTTGTTCAACCCAAAATTATTTTCAAATGTATTCAGTCAGCTTCCCTTCTGGTTTATTACTTGATATACATTTGATTGAGTACAAGGAGCTGACTAATTTGTACATTCGTGGTATAGGCTTTATTTATAGACATTTCAGGCCATTTGATAACAATTTTGCTGAATTGTAAAAACAGAATCGGAAATCAGATTAAAGTAGGAAGAATATCAAGCTTGTGAAAAAGAGGCTAAAGTGATTTAGCTATCACTAAAACACGTTGGGTTTATTCTCCGCTCTTAGGCATAATGACTATGCATTCTAAGATAGGTTTTGAATTTTCTGAATTATGAGACCAAATTTATGTAGCACCTTATAATGGTTTACAAGGTGCTCCGCACTTTCAGCAGCCACTGCCAGAAACACCAGGGCAAACCCCTACTCTTAGCGATAAGTGTAACTGGGTTCTTTTACATGCATTACACAACACACCGGACTAGGTGTTCACTACTAGTGCTAGATAGCTCAGTTGGTAGAGCGCTGGCACGTTAATCCTGAGGTCGCAGGTTCAAGTCCCGCTGTAATCAATCTTTTTTTGTTCAACCCAAAAATGTTTTCAAATGTATTCAGTCAGCTTCTCTTCTGGTTTATTACTTGATATACATTTGATTGAGTACAAGGGGGGGCTGACTAATTTGTACATTCATGATATAGGCTTTATATATAGACATTTCAGGCCATTTGATAACAATTTTGCTGATTTGTAAAAACAGAATCGGAAATCAGACTAAAGTAAGAAAAATATCATGCTCTGAAACAAGAGGCTAAAGTGATTTAGCTATCACTAAAACACGTTGGGTTTTTTCTCCGCTCTTAGGCATAATGATTATTCCTGAGAAACTCACCTGTAGTTCTGAATGCCCCAGTTGACTGGTGACTCTAGAAGTTTATCCAGACCACCCCACATCTGGAACACTGGTATTGTACTGAAAAGAATTCCAAAAATCAATTAAATGAGGTAACAGTATTTCATATAAAAGACAAGGAATAATTTTCAACGAAGGATGACAAGGACGATCCCAGAGCTAAAGGATAAACCATATGAAGACCGACTGAAGGCACTACATCTAACAACTTTGAAAACAAGAAGACTGAGAGGTGACTTGATAGAGGTTTTCCGCATCCTCAAGGGAGTCGATCACCTGGGGAGCCATAGCCTCTTCACTCTCAATACAAACACAAGAACGAGGGGACACTCAATGAAACTAGATAAGAAGCGATGTCATATAAACTTACGTCATCACTCATTCAGTCAGAGAGTGGTGAACTGGTGGAACAGCCTACCGGAAGAGTGTGTGGCAGCAGAAACAGTTCTCCACTTCAAAATCCAACTCGACAAGGTCCTAGGGGAAATGGGGTATGACACGGGCTATGGCTCTTTACCCCATGGCCAACGTGCAGGCAACAGCTAGTTGGCCGTCTACAGGTGAGATACAGGTGAGAAAACCCCAGAGAGCTACTCCAGGGAAAACCCACGCCATCAGGGCCCAGTTTCATGGCTCTGCTTACCGTCGAATTCTGCGCTTGTGATCACCATTCTCCACTTACCGAGCAAGTGTAGCATTTCTGCGCTAGCTGTGTAAGCGTAGAATGCCTAGTAACATGGACTACGCAAGTGCACAAGCAGAAATTCCCTACTAACCCGTGAAATACGCTTGGGGTAAGCACGGAATTCCCTGCTTCCGTAAGCGCCGATTCTTTGCTTACGGTAAGCAGAGCCATGAAATTGGGCCCGGATCATCTCATAATGGTTACACAGGAACACAGGAACACAGGAAATCCTTGATTGTTTTTTGTTTAGCCTTACCCTAAGTATTCTATACACGACTCTGGTTTGATATTCAGCTTGGTGTCAAAGACTTCAGCATAGTCCTGAAACAAAGAGACAAAATGAAGTTCAATAATCAGCATTCATCATATTAATTTATCTATTTGCTATTTATTTATTTAATTTTATTATATTGTGTTTTACCCATACATTGATGTGTGTAAAGCATTGAATACTCAGTACTTTTCCCGAGTCCTGTGAACAAAAATCCACAGGCATATTACTCGTGAGAGATTCGAACCAACAACCTTTGCTATTGTAGAGCAGGGCCCAATTTCAGGCTCTGCCTACTGCATAAATAATAGTAATAGTGGCTTCAAATCCGTCACTCAGTGATGCTCATGATGGGGCTCGAATATTATTATAAATTATCCTGCAAGGTATATGGAGCTACGTTTTGAAGTACGAGACCTTTTTCCTTTACATAGCACCATTGGTTTACAAGGAGCTGTGGTGCAATATGCAGCCAATCAAACCAGGAACACCGGGGTGAACCCCCTTCACTTTACGATAAGTGTGACTGGGTTGTTTTACCTGCATCACACAACATATCGGACCTTAGGCCTTACGTCCCATCCGAAGGATGAAGCAATAATGGTTAAGTGTCTTGCTTAAGGACACAAGTGTCACGACCGGGACTTGAACCCACAGTCTTCTGATTAGAAACTCTAGAGCTTGAGTCTGTTGCTCTTATCCTCTCAGACACGACACGCCATAAAATATTCGCTTATGACCCTTAGAATTATGTGCTTCACAGGGCGCCGTGAGCCCAAAATTCTGCGGTGAGCAGAGCCATGAAATTGGACCCTGATGTGTTACCACTAGACCACCGAGCTTGCCAGGTAGCTAGAGTCAGTTCAAATCCTATAGTTTAGCAGAGTACCTTGTAGACACGTTCTACATTGTAAGACAAATGATCTGTAAGTTGTTCTGCAAAAGATGTAAAAATATGGGACAACTAGAAAACTGGAATAGGACTAGTTTCTATAAATTACAGCAACTGTCTGGACGCAGAATTCTATGCATGCGACCACCTTCAAAGCATCGATACATGGGTCGTAAGCGCAGAATTCCGGGATAAGCAGAGCCATGAAATTGGGCCTAGATTTTTTTAATAAGGGCAGTTCCCCAATCTGTTTTACTTTAGTTTATTACACATCCAGCAACACAAGCACCAATAACCCTAGTACATCTAGACAAAACTGATCTGACCATGCTTACGAAACACAGAGTTCCATTGACCATCGCACCTAGCTTCTTGTTTGTGTAAGAGTACAAAGTTTGTAATTTCCTACTTTTGTTTCCCGGGATTTATGGATTCCCTTCACGTAAATATGAAAGTGGATTCCTTATAGAGATCATAGTGTAATACGCAGTTTTTATACAAAGCTTTTCACACACATAGGGAAACTCAAGATGCTCATTATTTTTTCTACAAGTACAAGGTATGTGGAGCTATGTTTGGAATTAAAAGACCCATTTTCAGGTTTGAATTTGGGTGGAAAAACCGCAAGACCGCACGGCTTGAAACTCAAAACCGTTTACTGGACCACCAGATTTGTTACAACACAAGAACCAAAATGATCTACATGTACAATCTAGTTTCACGTTTACACTGTTTCTTTTTGAGCGAGAAGAAGAGAAGAACTAAATTCTACTCAGCGAAAGTAGAAAAACAGAAGGACAAGTTCTTTTAGTGGCATTTCGTGGCCGAGCGGATAAGAGCACCGGACTCAAGCTCTGGTGTTTCTGTTCAGCAGAGTGTGGGTTCGAGTCCCGGTCATGACACTTGTGTCCTTAAGCAAGACACTTAACCATTATTGGTGCGTCCTTCAGATGGAAAGCCGTTGGTCCCGTGTGTTGTGTAATGCACGTAAAAGAACCCAGTGCACTTATCGCAAAGAGAAGGGGTTCGCCACGGTGTTCCTGGTTTGATTGGCTGCATATTGCACCACAGCACCTTGCAGGCATGATATTTCGTCCTTGGAAAAAAGTAGGAACATTTTATCAAGTACAAGGGCTGACCTACATGTACACTTACACATGGTGTAGGCTCTAATAGACTTTTCAGGCCCTATAAATAACAGTTTAACTGATTTTTCTGAGAGGAAAAAAAAAATCGGAAAACAATCTTATGTAGGAAGAATATCATGTCTGACCTTGTAAACCATTATATGGTGCTATGTAAAGGAATAGGTCTCATACTTCGAAAAATAGCTCCATGATACCTTGCAGGAAACATACTGACTGTTGAAGCGTCTTGAGCTTCACTGAGTGACGGATATGAGCGATATGTAAGAAGCCACTATTTTTTTTTTTTTTTAACTAAACAGGTGGAGTTTTATCAGCACTATTCTACACAGCGAAAGTAGATAAATTGAAGGAAAAGTTTTTACAAAACTTAAGCAAGACGAGTTCTTATTACAACTAAATTCTACTCAGCGAAAGTAGATAAATAGAAGGTCAAGTTCTTTCAGAACCAAGCAGGATTTTTATTCCAGAACTAAACTCTACTCAGCGAAGGTAAGTTAATAGAAGCACAAGTTATTTTAGAACTAAGCAGGGTGAGCATTTATCAGAACTTCTACTCTGCGTGTAGTCCATAACTGCAAATCAAAAACGGATAGCCATAGTTTGTACATATAGCAATGTTACACAAATATTCACAAATAGCGTTGAATTTGTTGGAAACAAATCAACCAATCATGGAAGGTATTTCAGTTCATGAATCTTTACAGAAAATGTTGAATTTGGTCACAACATTTTTTAACACCGGCGCACTTTGTTTATCAACAATGGAAAGGTCTACGTGTATACTGCCTTACCTCAGAATGAAGGCAAAACATCTCCACCTTGTTCTTGGTCATCACTGTACTCGTTCGCTTACGACCTCGTATTAAATCCACCTCCTGCGTAAGCAAACAAACACATTAGTTATAATAATGATAGAGCTTTCTATTGAAACGTCATAGCCCAAGTTTTTGCTGATAAAAGTTTGAAAACTATGGGAAGCCATTAATGGAAGGCAAAAACAGATAGAAAAGTTTTTAACGATGTTACACAAATAATATAAAATAGTGTTGAATTTGTTGAAAAAATAAAACAACCAATGATGGGATGTATTTTTGTTATATTAAAAATTGCAGAAATTTTGAATTTTGTCACAATATCTGTTAACACGACTCAATGTTTTGCTAACATTCAGCTGTCCATGCCGACCAGAACGGTTTGTTTACCAACAATAGAATGGTCTACAATACATAATAAGTGCTTTTTACACTTAAGCTAGCTTTCTTTGTACAAAATGTTGGCAAATGTTACAAATGTAGCACAATGCAAATGTAGCACGGTACACTTAAGCTAGAGGAACAAAATTGTAAACAGTTTTAGCTCATCATCTTTCTGCCCCTTTTCAAATAACATCATGTCGTCGAGTAACTCCATAAAAATTGTAGGCCTATTTCATATGTTGGATTTGAGGCATTGCATGGTGAGGTATCAATGTATATTTGGTTTGCGGTAACACCATGTGTATAAATCTACTTGCTGTGTAGATTTTGTTCTTTTGAGTCTTGCTACTCCGCCCACGTAGTAGTTAAAGGCAATACCTTTTGGTTTTTTTAACAGTTCGTTTGTTTCACTCCTATATACAATCAAACTAACCTGTGAAAGTCTCATTTCAAATGGTGGTCGCGTTTTTTTTAGATATCGCCGAAAATCCTGAGCGAATATGTCCACGCAGGAAGAATATTCCCCATAGGAATACACAGTCTGAGAAATGTTTCTAACAGAAACGTTTCTCAGATTCAAATTTTGGGGCATAAAACCAAATATCTTTTTCCATACTTCGGAGTGAAATGATTCTCAAAATGCTTTATACTATCGAAAGCTGCTGTACTTCTAACCAAGTAAGTTTTTACCTCCAATAATTTTAAAAGTTATTACCAAACTTACACAGACCCTTTAAACTGTAAAAAGTCATGTCTCGTTTAGATTCTGTTCTTTTAAATTAAATTCTTGTCTAGTAAACATTTTGAGATACAAGCCCTGCCAACTGGTGGAATTTTACTGATGATGTCTGTTGGATTGTGTGAACAATCAGGATAGTTTTAGTGAGGTACAGCGTTTAACAGTTTGAAACTCTTGGGCATGTAGTGCTGGTCAAGGATTGCAGCAGTGGTCATTGTGATAGAAATAATTATTGTTTAACAAAGAGAAAATGTCAAGTAATATTTGGAGAGAAAAAAGTTGAATCCCCTTAAGGTGATCCCTCTGCTACCGCTTCCCAGGTTGTATCATAAACATGGGTGTGATCCCTGGTAATAATACAGCAGTTACAGGTTGTATAGCTACCGACTGGCGCCCCGAACTCCCACCCCACAGTAGTGTGGGCTGGGTCTACGAACGAATACTTACCTGTAGAGCGAATACTACAATTGCATTGTTCCCTATGCCGGCAGGCAAAAGGCTAAGAGTTTTACACACAATAGCGCCCTCTGGTGTCCGACCCCGACGCCCTGCGACATGCGCACTACGTCAGCTTCCTCTTTTCTCGAGCGCTACTTGACGCGTAAGCACCCAAAGAATCGAGTATAGTGGGGAAGGAGGGAGGGTGCTCTACAGGTAAGTATTCGTTCGTAGACCCAGCCCACACTACTGTGGGGTGGGAGTCTACTTCACTCTACTTACCTGTAGAGCGAATACTACAATTGCATAGACTCGCACCGAATAGGCGGTGGGTATACGCGAACTATCGTATGTCTATACAGGGGCGTAGGACACAGGGCGTGCCTAAAAAGACCCCGTAAGCGCACCGTAGCTCATGCGCAAAGTCAGGAGGGTATCACCGTTATGGGAGTAAAAACATAATGGGTACACCTCATTAGATTTTAAATGCACATAAAAATGTGTATGAGAAGTGAACTCACCGGTTAGTGTTTCTGGGAGGCTCGGCTGGCCTCCTTCAGCACTTCCCTTCCAGCCCTGCCATCTACTTGAAGGACATCCTTCAGGTAGTGCTCTGAAAAAGTGTTGGGGCTCTTCCAGCACGCAGCTTTGGTGATGTCTGCTATAGGCACACCCTTAAAAAAGGCCCAAGAGGCGGATACCCCCCTGACCTCATGCGCCCGAATGGGACCCTCGGCTGCTGGCCAGCCGCCCGGCACAGAGCGGATAGCTGTAACGATCCAGCGGGCGATGGTATCGCGCGACGCCGGCCGAAAGGGCGGGGTTGTCGTAATAAATAATTGGTGGTCCGTACGGAGTGATCTCGTACGGTGTACATACCACTTCAGTGCCCGGACTGGGCACCAAAATTTGTCGTCTGACTCGGACGAAAAGGACTTGATGTCCGGGACAAAAATGTCCGGAGGCGTAAAAGACGCCGACTGATTCTTTGTAAGGAAGCCGGCCGAAGGAATTAGGCGGACACCGCCTGGCTCCCAACGGATGTGGCCCGCTTCTACTGACAGAGCGTGCAGTTCACTGCGCCGCCGGGATGTAGCAACCGCCAACAGGAATGAAACCTTAATGGAGAGTTGCAATAGCGTGGAACAGTCCATTGGTTCGAAGGGGTGTTTTGCCAAAGTCGATAGAACGCTAAAGAGGTCCCAGGACGGAACTAGTTTGCGTACCGGGGGACGAGTGACGAACATCCCCTTGATCAGTTGGCTGATCGCCCGGTTATCCGAGACGGAAGAACCGTCTGGGAAGCCCATATGTATTGCGGCGACGGCCGACCGGTAATTTTTTACCGTGCCCGTCGAGAGGCCGCTGTCAAAAAGGTATAAGAGGAAATCCCCAACCTCCCCTACAGAAGTATTGGGGGGACGGAGGGATTTCCGTCTACACCATTTAAGGAAATGGCGTAGTCGGCTCTCATATACCTTTCTGGTGGAGGCTCGACGCGAGTGAGCTGCGACAGTCGCAGCCCGTCGCGAAAGGCCTGCTGAGCGGAGGGATCTCGTGATAGTACCCAACAGGTCAGGTGAAGATCCCCCGGAGCCGAGTGAATCCTCCCCGAGCTGGGCTGATATAGGATATCCGCTCGCCTCGGTAGGATCACCGGGCGGTGAACCAGGAGCCTGATGATCCGGGGAAACCACGGCTGGCGGGGCCAGAACGGGGCTATGAGGAGGACTCGGCAGTCCTCCTGCTCGATCTTGGTCAGCACCCGAGAAATGAGGGAGATGGGCGGGAACGCATAGGCCAATAGGCCGTCCCACTGCACTGCCAGTGCGTCGATCTGCCACGCGTTGGGGTCTGGACCCCTTGCGCAGTAAACCGGCAGCTGGTTGTTCGCATGGGAGGCGAACAAGTCCACGTGGGGCCGGTCGATCAGTTGGAAGAGCAACCGGGCCACTTGCGGGAGCAGAGACCACTCCGTCGGGGCGATCCAGCCCCTGGAGAGAGCGTCGGCTGTGACGTTCTCTATGCCCGCGATGTGGACTGCCGACAGTGCTATCTCGTGGCGTATGCACCAAAGGACGAGGACCCACGTCAGTGCACACAGCCGGCCCGACCGAGTACCCCCCTGGTGATTGATGTAAGCCACCACCGTGGCATTGTCGCATCTCACCAGGACCGCTCGTCCTTTGACGTCTGCTTGGAAATGTTGCAGTGCGTTGGAGACTGCCAACATTTCCAAGACGTTGATGTGGGACGACTGGTATTCGGGACCCCATACACCTGCGACCTCTTTCGGGTGTAGGGTCGCCCCCCCATCCGTGTAGCGACGCGTCGGTAGTGACTGTCACTAACGGACGGGGCGGGCGGAAGGCGCGGCCCTGCGCGATGTTCGCCTCGGCTAGCCACCAACGAAGGTGGGGGACCAGCCATGGCGTAGTGGGCACCGGATGGTGGATAGGATGCCGGATGGGCTTGTAGACAGAGAGCAGGTGAAGCTGAATAGGCCTCATCCTCAGCCTGCAAAAGTCTACCAAATCCACCATGCTGGCCATAAGGCCCAACAGCCTGAGCCAGGCCAGAGCCGGAGCCACCACCGCTGGGAGGAAGAGGGAGACGCACTGTCGAAGGTTCGACAGACGGTCTTCCGAAGGGCGGGCCAGCCCCCTGCGAAGGTCGAGACACGCACCCAAAAAGGTGGGGACCTGCGAGGGGGTGGGGTGCGATTTCTCGGCGTTGATGATGAATCCGAGGTCGGAAGCTAGACGCCAGGTTAGCTGGAGCGCCGCTTCCGTTTCCTCCCGAGAACGGCCCACGACCAGCCAATCGTCGAGGTACATGAATAGCATGATGCCTCGCCTCCGCAGAGCCGCCCCGATCGACTTTGCGATCCGGGTGAAAACCCGCGGTGCGGTAGAAAGTCCGAACGGGAGCACCACAAATTCGTACAGGGTATCGTTGTACTGGAAACGTAAGAATTTGCGGTGCTCCGGCCTGATCGGTACGTGAAGATAAGCGTCCTTCAGGTCCAGACTTGCCGCCCACGCGGGTTTAATTATTGACCCCAGTATGGTCCTCAGCGTCTCCATACGGAAACGCTTCGGACGTATGAATTTGTTGAGGGGCTTTAGATTCAAAATCGGGCGCCAAACGCCAGCCTCCTTCTTGGGTGTCAAGAAGAAAACTGACATGAAGCCCGTCCGAGCCCCCGATCGGGGGACGATCCGCACCGCCCGCTTCTGGAGGAGAGTGTTGATCTCCGCCTCGAGAGCGCGGCGCTTTGACATGTCGGACGGGACAGGTGTCGGCCGATTGAGCATGTCCGACGGGGGGGTTCTCGTAAACTCGAGCGCGTAACCGCGGCTGATCGTTTCGAGAACCCACCCGTCGGAGGTAACCTGGCCCCAGGACCCCTTTTGCGGGCGGCGTCGTGGGATGGTAAAGGCCGTCTGCTTCCTCGCCCTACCCGCGGCTTTGGGGGCCGGGGGTTGAGGCTTCTTGAGGTTGATTTTATCCGTGGCCTTGAGGCGTTTAGCCTCGGCCTCCATGGATTCCTGGAACTGTCCCGCAAACAAATCCGGCCCTGAGAGTGGGAGATCATCGAGGCGCTTACGCGCCCCCGGTGATGGGAGAAACAACGCATCGAGCACGTTGGCTCGGCGCGTTGTAGTCGCCAGGGTCGACACTCTGGTGAACTGGTCCAAGACGGACCGTAGACCATTGTCCAGACAGTGGAGGGCAGCCACCATCATATCGGCTGGCACCACTGAATCTTCCTCACATCCCAGTGCCAGATACTCGGAGAGTAGCAGGAGGAAGGAGGTAGCACGCATGCCCATGCGTGCCGAACGGTCCATCTTCCGGGCGACGTCTTCCAACTTCCCGCGGGTCTTGTCCGCAAACGGGAGTTTGGAGGACGCCGATCCTCTGTCGGCGGCTAATTTGTCGGTGGCCGAGTCCGGCAGGGCGGGGGTGGCAAAGTACTTTTTGTAATCCCGATCGGGGAAACGGTAGTACGGCTCCATACGTTTGGAGAATGGGGCCCATGTTTTCGCACCCATCACCCCGTCCATTCGGTCAACACACACGCGATCCAAGGGCATCACAGGGAAGGCCTTGGGCGCTTCAGCCGGACCCGATCTCCTAATGAACGATTGATGTTCCGGAGGAGGGGGTTCGGGGTCAGCGGGGAGTTCGAGGACTCTTATCATGTCCCTCTGGACTAGACGCAGTTCGGTCTCGGAGATCGAAAGGCGCTGGACAGAGTGGACTAACTCGGCGTCTTCCTCGGCCGAGTTGGCCGAGTCAGGGGGCCGAGATGCCTCCGAACCATACACCGCTGGTGAGATGGCACCGTCACGGTGTTCCGATGAGCCGTGATCCGACTCAAAGGACGCCGACGGGTGCAGGCTGATGCCTGGCGGGGATGCTATCATGCGGGGGGCCGTGCGTGGCACTACCCGCTGGTCTGCAGTCACGCGCCCCTGGCCGTGGTGACCGGCGGGCGGGGGCTGCCGGCCTGGGGGGGACTCCGGAGCACGGCTAGCCGTGTGTGGTAGGCTCCGTTGGCCCGGCGTCATCCAGCCGTGGCCATAGTGACTAAGGGGCACCTGTGAGGTGACCGAGTCAGGGGGGCCTTGTCCCCGGCCCGAAATTGAGGCGGCCAGAGTGTGAAAGGCCTCCAGAAAATCATCACGGGAGATCGGGTCCCCACCCCTGTTGCGTTTAGCACGGTGGGACCGTCCCGGGGACCCGCTCGAGCTCGAAGATGAACGACGAGAACGGCGGGCCTTTTTGCTCTTCTTTTTCTTGGAAGAGCGTCGGGTGGACTCCGAGGAAGCCTCAGAGGTCACCTGGGTCACGGGGATGCCCGAGCAGCGGGAAAAACCCGCTGTGGAGGGCTGGCTCCCGGGGAGTATCGCCCCAAGGGGGCCCCATGGGACCTGTTCCCCGTGCCCAATGGCCTGGGCGGCCGACAGTGCCCCAAGCCCGATGGCGTAGGCAGGCGCTGTGCGGTCGAGGCGGCCGTACAAGAGCCCGTCCCTAGGCACCGCGGAGTTCACGATGGCATCGGGAGGGTCTGGGCGCATTGAGCCGTGGAGGGGTATTATTCCCTCTGGCTGTAAATGCTCCAAAGAGGGGGCTTTTATAGCTCCGTGGTCAGTCATGGTGGGCTCTGCAACCGAGTCACGCTTGACTGACCGCCCTCTTTTGGGTACAGCCGCGGTATCCGACAACTTCTTTGTCTTAATACCGGGGCGTTTCCCCTTCGGTTGGGTGGACCCATTCACGCTGGTCGGAGACGATGGGGCCGCAAGGTCCCTCGCTCGGCCAATGGGTCCCTCAGCTCCGCCAGCCGGTAGTGGCTGGGGGAGCTGATCGGGGGATTGCAGCCGCGGTGACGACGTGTCGCCGGTGCAAATCCCCGAGGGCTCGGGCTGTCCCGGTGGAACGCAAGTCCCTCCGGTTCTGACACGCCCTGTCCTCCCCAACTTCTTAGAATTACTCATTCTACACTCACTACACAACTACACACAACTCTACAAACTGTAGTTTAACTATATTTTATTTGAAACAAGCTTTCTCGAAGCAGTAAGCACGTAAATTTAATGAAATTTAATGAAATTTCTTTACGTGGCTTAAACTCACATGTAACCTGTGCCTGCGCTAAGAGAAAAAGAGGAAGCTGACGTAGTGCGCATGTCGCAGGGCGTCGGGGTCGGACACCAGAGGGCGCTATTGTGTGTAAAACTCTTAGCCTTTTGCCTGCCGGCATAGGGAACAATGCAATTGTAGTATTCGCTCTACAGGTAAGTAGAGTGAAGTAGACACAGATATTAACAAAATAGGAAGACAGCCAACACAGGGCTAGATAGCTCAGTTGGTAGAGCGCCGGCACGTTAAACCGGAGGTCGTTGGTTCAAATCCCGCTCTAGTCAATTTTTCTTTGTTCAACTCTAAATCATTTAAGAATCCACCCAGTCAGTTTCCCTTGTGGCTTATGACTTAATAAGTTGTTTTTTACCTGAAGACGATATTACTTTAACCCTTAGCATGCCACCATTAGTTTGTACACACAAACCCTGTGGCGCCGCATTTCCTGTGACAGGCAGCAAGTAACACAGGGCCAAACCATTTTGCACAAATTACCCTGTGAGGACAGTGTCGTAGAGAAAAATCCAAAATAAAGATTTTATTCAGCATTGTAAACTAAATATCATGTAACAAAAATCATGTTTGTAGGCCCTAAGGTTAGAAAGATATGACATTTCAAAACTACCTAGGCTCTCCGAAATACACCACGCATCTCATCGTCACCACCCACTCACTGTTGATTTTCAATGGGGGTATCGTCCGATTCAGACCCATCGATGCTGTTGGACTCGGCTTGGACATAGTGTATGTATGTACATACATGTACATTACCATCGGTCATACCTTCACCGTCATCGCTACAATCGTCGAGAAAAGACTCTTCTGAATGCGAATTTCAGGAGTCCAAATCATTGAAAATCTCCCAAAATGCAGCGTGGGCATCCATTGTTGATGACTCTTTGTTATAACGCACAAACAAACTCAGATTTTTAGCGGAGAATATAACGATTTTTTTAAATAAAATGAAGCTGTGTATCGATGAGAAAGTGTTGTTCATGTATGCAGCTGAATAAACTAACGTGTTGGGAAGGTCAGGGGTCAATAATTTCCCAGAATTCAGTGAGATAAGATCGGTTATACTCGTGGGCGACCCCAGTCGCCGATGGCGCTGTGCGTGTGAAATGGGTTTGGCGATGAGAGTCGCCGATGGCATGCAAAGGGTTAACCGGCACTTTAACCCAGAGGTTGCAGGTCCAAGTCCAGCTCTAGTCAATTTTTGTTGTTCAACCCAAAGACAAAATGACACAACTGTGCAGTTTTGTGTTCAGCGCTCTTCTATGTTTATTTGTTGGGTCACCTCCATGGTTTGCACGGAAGCAGACAAATAATTATGCCAAATCTGATGGTGATGTCATGAACGAATCAGCTAGTTTAAATGATTTATGATTTCAAAATATTTATCAACTTTTCTCAGTGAGCTTCTTGTTTGTCTAATTCTTTAGTCTTCAGATCAGCAGTGGGCGACTTTGTTGGTGGGCAACTGTGTCAGGGGGCAACTCTGTATGCAGGCCAGATAGTTCATACAGTGAACGAGCTTGCTGGTGGTGACTTTGTTGTGGGTGCCTTGGCTAGATTGTTCAAACTGTTGGTAACTTTGCAAGGGGGTCGATAAAATCTGTGCCGTCACACAGATCTTCTACAGCATTTGGAGTGAGGCAGAGTCTACATCATTGACAAATTTGCGTCATCACACAGACTTTCTCCTGCATTTAGAGTGAAGTTCTTCAACTCAAAAACAGTAGATTATCACATGGTGTTACTGCAAACTCAAATACATCGACATTCAACCATGCAATGCCTCAACACTTATAAGGTATCATTTTTACAGTGTACAAGAAATGGAAGAATTCAATACAAATCTGAATAGTGATTGTACAACTTACCCCAAATTTATCTCCCTTATTCAGCAAGTATGATTGTCCCGCAAGGGTTTCCGTTACTGTTGAAAAAGAAGATTAGAAATCGTTAAATGATTAAACCTTGGAACTTTCTGCGAACCGCGTACATACAGACCATGAGAGGACATCCAACCATGATGGTCATCAGACCCAGGAGGCGTAGTCAGCTGGGGCAACAGGGGCAGACATGCGAAGAGATGTACCTCAGTAAGTTCTGAGTGCACTCCTTAGAAGTGCATCTACCATGCCGGAAAATGAGACCAAGAAGGCGTAGCCAGGGCCCACTTTCATGTTGCTTAATCACAAAATGATGCTTAAAAGTTTTCTGCAGCGAAAACAAAAGCAAGATACCTGTCACAGATGGTACATGTGACATGGTAGTTTGGCTGATAACCTTATTCTGGTAAGCATAATTTTATTGTGCTTAGCTACTTTTTGTGCTTAAGCAGCTCTAAGTAACATGGGCATGCACTCCAGACGATTTTGATTGCACTCCTCTGTGGGGAAAACTAGACCTCCTTGAAGATCTAGATCCTCAACAAGAAAGGTTGGCCTAGTGGGAGCCAGGAAAGGCTGAGTGTCTCGGGGGAAGTAGGGTGTACCCGCTTCACTCCGTGCGATGTCCGTATGCAGACGGCAGACTTATATTTCATAACAAAACATAACAAAACATAACAAGGCACTATTCCATTCAGATCAGAGCACATATAATATAAATTTACAAGGATAGAGTTGAGACTTGAAAGCTTTACAAAAATTTTGTCCCAATCATGGTTCAACATAATGCTGGTTTTAACAGGTTAGGGAGTCCCTGAAGTGAACTCTGCTACATAACTTTGTCTACTGAGCAAACATTCGCAGGGAACCAGCCACAAACAATACATATAACATGATATTTTGGCTGGTAGCCTGTTTCTGTTCAGCGAGAATTTTCTGTGCTTAGAAAGTTTCTTGCATAAAGGTACATGGTATATCATTTATTTTTGGAAGACTTTCAGACTTTCTTCTGTGTTTGGAGTGACGCAGAGGCTACAGCAAAAAGGAAAAACTGCGTCGTCACACACACTTTCTACCATACTTTGGGGTAACCTGGTTACCCCAGCCATCAAGAAACAAGCCCTGGACTCTAATGACTTGAACAATTATCGCCCTATATCCAACCTGTCTTTCGTGTCAAAGGTCGTCGAGAAGGTAGTAGCAAGCAGGTTAAATGCACATGTAGCTCAGCATGAGTTGCACGAGAGCCAACAATCTGCTTACAAAAAATTCCACAGTGTTGAGACTGCTCTCTTAAAAGTCCACAACGACATCATGTGGGCAGTTGACAGCAGAAAGGTTGTACTGCTAGTCTTGCTCAATCTCTCTTCGGCCTTTGACACAATTGACCACAAATTACTGCTTCATAGATTGTACAATTATTTTGGCATCCAAGGCTCTGCCCTCTCCTGGTTTAAGTCTTACTTACACGACCGTTCTCAGGTTATCAAAATACAAGACGAGGCTTCGGCTGTGGCCAAGGTTCCTTACGGAATACCTCAGGGCTCTGTCCTCGGCCCGGTGCTTTTCACACTATACACTTCGCCTCTTGGTCACATTGCCCGTAATCATGGTTTACAATATCACTTTTACGCAGACGACTCTCAATTATATACTACATTTTGCCCCACTATCACAGGTAACGATTCCAACAAGCTTGATGTACTTACTAACTGCCTCACTGACATCCAAACATGGATGTCGGTCAATTTTCTCAAATTCAATCCTCACAAAACCGAGTTTCTGGTCATATCTTCCCCTCACTTCAGACACAAAGTACAAATACAGGACATACAGGTTGGCGATGCTCATGTTCAACCAAGCTCAGATTCCCGCAACCTCGGCGTGCTTTTTGACCAAAGTATGGACTTCAAGAAGCACGTCTCTAATACCTGTCGGACCTCATACATGTACCTCAGGCGTATAGCAGCAATTCGGCACTTGCTCACAACTAATGCAGCAGAACAGCTTATTCATGCTTTCATCACTAGTAGGCTTGACTTCTGCAATAGTCTCCTGGCTGGGCTTCCTCAAAACACACTTCATCGCCTACAATCTGTCCAAAATGCCGCAGCTAGATTACTGACAGGTACCAAAATATCTTCACACATCTCTCCCATTCTACATAATCTCCACTGGTTACCCATTCATTTCAGAATTCAATATAAGATCATCCTTCTGACATTCAAGGCTCTCCATGGACTAGCCCCTACCTACCTACAGAGCATGCTTCAGTCCCGTAGTGTCAGGCCGGGTCTGAGGTCATCGGGCAGCATGCTCTATGTTCCTCTGACCCGTTTATCCAGCTATGGAGATAGGGCCTTTAGTAACATTTCACCCCGCCTCTGGAACTCTCTGCCTCAACATCTCAAGGACACACATGACATCTCACGATTCCAACAATCTCTCAAAACCCATCTCTTCAGATTAGCCTTTAAACATATCGAGTGAAATTTTCTTCTTGTTCTTGACCAGCGCCTTTGAATGTCACACAGATAAAGTGCGCTTTAAAAATGCTGTATTATTATTATTATTATTAACCTAAAGTCTACATAAACAAGAAAAATCTGTGCTGTCACACAGATTTTCTTTTGCGTTTGGATTGAAGCAAAGTTTACATCATTAAAAAAATCTGTATTGTCACACATTCTTTCTCCTGTGTTTGGACTGACGCAAAGTCTACAGCAATAAGAAAAAAAGCTGCGCCTTCAAAAACGTTTCTCTTGTGTTTGGAGTGTTGCAAAGTCTATAATAAATAAGAAAAATCTGCGCCGTCACACAAACCTTCTCTTGTGATTGGAATGAGGCAGAGTCTACAGCACTAAGAAAAATCTGCACCGTCACACAAACTTTCTCCAATGTTTGGAGTGATGCAGAGTCTACAGCACTAAGAAAAATCTGCGCCGTCACACAAACCTTCTCTTGTGATTGGAATGAGGCAGAGTCTACAGCACTAAGAAAAATCTGCACCGTCACACAAACTTTCTCCAATGTTTGGAGTGACACAGAGTCTACAGCACTAAGAAAAATCTGCGCCGTCACACAAACCTTCTCTTGTGATTGGAATGAGGCAGAGTCTACAGCACTAAGAAAAATCTGCACCGTCACACAAACTTTCTCCAATGTTTGGAGTGACACAGAGTCTACAGCACTAAGAAAAATCTGCGCCGTCACACAAACCTTCTCTTGTGATTGGAATGAGGCAAAGTCTACAGCACTAAGAAAAATCTGCGCCGTCACACAAACCTTCTCTTGTGATTGGAATGAGGCAGAGTCTACAGCACTAAGAAAAATCTGCGCCGTCACACAAACCTTCTCTTGTGATTGGAATGAGGCAGAGTCTACAGCACTAAGAAAAATCTGCGCCGTCACACAAACCTTCTCTTGTGATTGGAATGAGGCAGAGTCTACAGCCCTAAGAAAAATCTGCGCCGTCACACAAACCTTCTCTTGTGATTGGAATGAGGCAGAGTCTACAGCACTAAGAAAAATCTGCACCGTCACACAAACTTTCTCCAATGTTTGGAGTGATGCAGAGTCTACAGAAATAAGAAAAATCTGTGCCGTCAAACAGACTTTCTCCTGTGTTTGGAGTGACACAGAGTCTACAGAAATAAGGAGGGATGCAGAGTCTACAGCAATAAAAAAAAATCTGCGCCATCACACAGACATTCTCTTTTGTTTGCAATGTTGCAGACTCCACATCATCAGAAAAATCTGCCCTGTTACTCAGACATTCTCTTGTGCTTGGAGTGACGCAGAGTCAATATCAATAAAAAATCTGCATCGTCACACATACATTCTCTTGTGTTTGCAAAGACACAGAGTCTACAGCAATAGGAAAAACTGCGCTGTCATAAAGACTTTCTCCATTGTTTGGAGGGATGCAGAGTCTACAGCAATAACAAAAAATCTGTGCAGTCACACAGACATTCTCTTGTGTTTAGATTGATGCAGAGCAAACATCATTATAAAATCTGTGTCGTCACACAGACTTTCTCTTGCGTTTGGATTGATGCAGAGCATACATCATTATAAAATCTGTGCAGTCACACAGTCATTCTCTTGTGTTTGGAGAGACGCAGAGTCTACAGCAATAAGAAAAATCTGCCCAGTCACACATGCATTCTCTTGTGTTTGCAAAGACACAGAGTCTACAGCAATAAGAAAAATCTGTGTCGTCACACAGACTTTCTCTTGCGTTTAGATTGATGCAGAGCATACATCATTATAAAATCTGTGCCGTCATACTATCATTCTCTTGTGTTTGCAATAATGAAGAGTCTACATCAATCAAAAAAGTCTGCACCATCACACAACCTTCTCCTCTGTTGATTGACACAGAGTCTAGTCTGTGCTGTCACACTCACTTTCTACCATGTTTGGAGTAACATAAAGTTTACATTAAGAAGAAAATCTGCACTGTCTGACAGACTTTTTTGTGTGTTTGCAGTGACTCAGAGTTTGCAGCAATAAGAAAAATCTGTGTCATTACACAGACTTTTTTCTACATCAACAACAAAAAGTCTGTGCCATCACTTGGATTTTCTCCTGCAGTTTAGAACCTCAAAAATGGCTGACATGAATTTGAAAAACAATCACCAACCTCACATACAAAAAAATTATCTTATGCTGTAAACACGACTCAAAATACGACCTTTCTGCTTAAGTAGGAATAATCACTCCTGTATTTTCTTATCTTTTCTTCCCACGAACGAACAAGCATACCAGGGGTCATGCAACGGGCACTGCCGGATGAACAAAAACATGTCAACCTTGCCCCCATAATGCCCTGCAAAAATGGCCTCTCCTGGCCAAAGTGTATGAGCAAACTGTATCGTTAAATTGCCTGAATTAAAGTTGAGAGTAAATTCAAACTTACAACTTCCAGAGAGTATAATGTACAATCCTTCTGCCTCCTGGCCTTCTTTGATGACAACACGGTTAGGGCCATATCTACAGCACCAACAAAAAAACAAACATCAATTTAGTCCACAAAATATGAAACATCGGATGCAATGAACTCTTTCGTGCCTGTTGAATGTGTATGGCTGAACTGTTTTTGATATATTTTTGATGAGGTGTACATCTTATGTTAAAAGTAGATTCAAAGATTGGTAAATACCCAAAAACTTAATGACCATAAAAAACTTGCTTTTGCAGAGGTAAAAGTTTTCACAGTGTCTGTTTGCCGCCGCATCCCACACACGTGAAGCGTTAGAATAACTGCAGAGCCAGTCTCTACAAAAGCCATTGTGAGGGTGCGTTGTGAGACATGTATTGTAGAAAAAGCATTTTGTTTTATTTTTCTGCACATTGGACCGTCGACCAATGACGTCACCAATGCACCATCTCAGATCAGCTTCCTACGTAAGCTGTGTAGGGATTATTTACCTCAAGACTCAAGAGGAAACAAAGCATAGCACAGTAGGTGCATGCCCAGGTGCACGCTACATGATGGAATGTCTGGTTGAATAAGCATGCAAGCCTTCTGACTGACAGCCAAAAATTAGGGCACTTCGAAGTTGTTCCGAGTGAAAAAAAGATTCCGCCAAACATTTGGTGGATAGAGACGTGGATAGGGACGTGAAGTGGTTACAATGCTAACCCATACTCCTGGGAAAAAGCCATTCTTCCCCATGTTCCCCCCCAAAAAAAAAAAAAAATAAAGCTGCACCTAGGAGTTAGTAGAAATATTTTCCTAGTACATGTATTTCAGACAAATTATTTCGCTTTAAATCACAATACATTGGTAATTGTCAAAGACCAGTATCCACACTTTATGTGACCCAACGTATACAAAAAAATAGTGAAAACACAATTATATATTTTCACCGTTTTCAAACATCGTTTCTTGGTCTTGCGAGATCAAAACTAATTGTATTACCCATTTTCCAAAAACTGTAGCATTCTAAGGAAAAATATTTCAAGGGATGTTTTCCATCTTTATACCATAAAACATTATGTGCTAATCTGTGAACGCTAATATTTTTACTCTTTACCAATGTTGGTACACACTCTTTTAAGTTTAAGCCTTTCAATCTGTAATGGTACACATAATAACAACAGCGTCTGACAAGAAATTAAGGAAAACATGGTCCGATTACTTACTCATCGTACCAGGCGTATTCACACATTTTCTTCTGCACTTCGGGAGGGTACTTGGCAAATTCTTCAACATGTTGCATACTTCTCACAATCTGTTATTGAAAAAACATACATAAATAGAGTTTGTACAAGACCAAAATCAAATGTCCTGAGTGCTGACACAGTTTAACACACCATGGATGTTTTTAGTTGAACAATTAAGCTCTAAGAGAAGATTGATCTTATCTGTCTTTTGGGGTATTATACAGTACTTCATTACTCCACATAATTGGAGGGTATTTTTCAGACTCAAAGTCAATTTGTACATAATTTGTTTCTGTTCAAGATATTACACAGTGAGGTTTCGTTATTCAATTGAAAAACACAAGACTGCTGGACTTGTCTGGTCATAAGTTTACTGACCCCGACACTAAAACCACTGGCCTGGGGCCTGCGGTCCAGTTAAAAATTCGAGCCCTGAATGTATACATATCAGCCGGTCAACTGACCGCACTCCGAAGTTGTTTTGGGTGTTTATAAACGTCAACAGTATTTGTACCCACAATTTTTGTGTCTGTGTGTACACACCACTCAATGTTAAGTGGTCCGAAGTAAGAGGGAAGCACAAATTTGCTCTTCTTAAATCATTGAAGAGAGCTCTTTGCACTCCTCAGAAATTAGCATAACAGAACAGTATAAAATTTGAAACTTTTTATTTTTTTAAATAATAACACAGACAGAGAATTTGTAATGCGCCGAATCCACCAAATTAAGTTGCTCAAGGTGCACGCGAGTGAATTCTCACACAGTAAAGAAAGAGGAAAATCAGACAAAGAACAAATTACAGAAAAGCCATATTAAAGGCAAAGTATACCTTTGGTTTTTGGAACCGTTCGATTACTTTAATCCTTTATAAATGTAGGTATATACAACAAAACTAACCTGTGAAAATTTCACTTTAAAAGGTGGTAGCGTTTTTGAGATATCGCCAAAAAAACGCGGAGCCAGTAAGTCCACGCAGGAAGAAAAATCCCTATAGGAATGCATTATACTATCCAAAGCTGCTGTACTTCTAACCAAGTAAGTTTTTATTGCCATTAGTTTTCAGAGTCATTACCAAACATATACCTTCCCTTTAAAGGGACATTGAGAGAGAAAGAAATAGAAAGTCACAGTTATGACTTCTATATCTCGTAAAAACTTAATTGACACAAGTCATTATTACGACTTGTATATCAATTATGACAACTAAGTCATAATTATGACATTTATATCTCGTAAAAACTTGATTGGCACAAGTCATATATTACTATACTATTACGACTTATATCTCATATTATGACTTAGTATAAGTAATAATTATGACATTATATCTCATGGCATAGGTCATAATTATGAATTAAGCGTTGAATAAACAAATGATATTGGTACACTTTTTCTTAAACATTAAATTTCAATGAATGCTTGCCAAACGTATACAGACCCCCTAAACAAGTAAGTTTTCTAACCAATCTTAAAAGTTTCAACACTAGAAATATTACGAATTTATAGTGGTAAGATTAGTGTAAGATTAGATTAGAATATATGTTCCCTTTCCTCAAGAATCAAGACAATACTTTTAAGGCTTATAGTATTCACAACTGTCTTGTCCTGGAAACTGGAAGTGAGAATTTTCAACTTACATTTTCAATTTGTTCCTTGGTCCTCTCCTCCTCTGGTAGCCTTAAAAGATCCTTGATCTTCTTGGGAATTCCTTCCTGTCAATTGTCAACACAAAATTCTGTGGTGTGTTGTGGTCGAGCGGTCAAGCGCACCAGACTCAAGCTCCAGGACTCTAACCCACCTTCCAGTGATCAGAAACATTTCTGATCAGCAGAGTGTGGGTTCAAGTCCCAGTCTTGACACTTAAGCAAGACAACTTAACCATTATTGATTTTCCTTCAGATGGGGGGTAAAGCCATAGGTCCTGTGTGTTGTGTAATGCACGCAAAAGAACCCTGGGCCCAATTTCATAGAGCTGCTTAACGGTAAGCCAATTTTCTAACTGTAGCAGACAAATTTGCTTAAGCATAGGCGTATTTCACAGGTTAGCAAGAAAATAAGGGGGCCATCTTGCACGTTCACAATGGATTTGCATTGTTACGTCTTCATTTTCGTGCAGTAAGCACCGGAAGGTTAGCATGGTTTTTTGTGTGCTTACGGTTAGCAGCGCTATGAAATAGAAACTCGTACGTAAGCACATAATTGGCCGTTAAGCAGCTCTATGAAATTGGGCCCTGGGGCCTTTCTCAAACCTCGGCTTGGGCTCCGTCTCCGGCTTGGGCTCGTTATACATTTTTGACGCAGCTTGTATTTGCACGTGGTGGTTCGAACAACAGACGAAGCCTGGAGCTGGAGCCGGACCCCAAGCCGAGGTTTGAGAATTAAATTGGGAATAAATCGCTTACCCCTCTCTTTGAAAAGCATTGAAACTCGGAGGCATCGAATGTCATATCTGGGTAGGCAGAGCTGATGATCCCTCTGGGTAGTGTCCCATCATTGCCGGTCCGTTTGGCCTCGTTCTCTGCCTCGGTCATTATCGTCTGGACCACTTCCAAGAGGCTGCCTTTGAGAGCTTTCTCTGAAGCCGCTCTTTAGGTTGAAGAAACAAAATAAAGTAATAATACATTATACAAATGTTGAATGCTTTTTGTCTGTGCATTAATAATAATAATACAGAGTTCTTATAAAACGTGGATTTATATCCAGCCATCGATTTCACCAAACTCTTCCTAACTTAGGATTAATCCTAGGACTTAGGACGAGTCCCAGCCTTAAGATCGATCCTAGCTAGGACGCGTCCTATGATCGATTTCACCAAACACGTCCTAAGCAAGATTAATCCTATCTTTACGCACGACGAACAATAATACGATAAAACAGTTTGCAATTTATTGGACGAGGCTGTGTTACTCTCATGTGACGACTGTTGTGTTGTTGTTCTAATCCCAAACGTAAACGGCCGTCGCGTGCACACGTTTTCTCACACTCACATCATTTTTAAGATGGCTGATTGGCAGATCGTTATGGTACAACTTTTTGGCTCCGAAACCTTTTAGTAAAATGTCGTCTGCAAGCTCAAAACACGTAAGTATTATACGTATCTAGGTAAATTTGTCAAATAATCCTGTAGCCGATGTTATCTAGGTAAATTTGTCAAATAATCCTGTAGCCGATGTTATTTGGATAGTATTCTTCCTGTAACTTTCTTTCGGTAAACGGTTTCAAGTTTATCACCGATCACCACCACGGAAGGAACGTGTTTATCTGTAGTGTAATTTAGTGTTAGTTTTACAGCGAGGAATTTTAATTTAGACATAATTTAGGCATAAATTTTACTTTGTTCGTGCCTTGGTGTAAGCCCCGCTGCAAAAGTGCAATAACGGAGGCCTAAGTTGATTTTTGAGTAGGCTAGGTCCTAATGCCAAAAATGGAGAAGGCCCAAAAAGTCGACCGTGCCGGTAATTGGTCTTTTGAAGAAGTTAGCATGCTAGTCGAATTTGTCCTGCAAAATAGACACAAGCTTGTGGGCACGAGTAATAAAAGCAATGCAAACGTGGAGAAAACAAAGGCCCACTACTGGAAGATGTGTAGCAGTGTTCTTGTAGAGAATGGATGCAGTCTGCGGGATTGGCAGAAAATCCAAAAAAAAATGGCAGACCATTTCAAGTAATGCTCGATCATATCACAGGGACTGTAACCGAACTGGTAAGCACAGCTTTATTTATTTAATAAAATGAAATCAAAACAAAAAAAAGGATTTACCTTCAATTCAACAACATGTACATGACACATTTTTTTTTTTTTTAGGATGATGTTTTTAGGCTTGATTATTTAGGATGGATGGAGGTGCAGTTTTATTAATGAATAACTCTACATCATTAATAAAAAAATAAACCATTTTTATTATGAGAAATTGTATAAAGCCTTGTTGATCAAAAATCAAACACATGTGGATCATTTCAAAATGGGTATTTTTTTAATAATATTTATAGCTATTATTTTACAGTTGCTTGTAAAGATATTTTTAATTTTATTTTTGCAGGTGGAGGCAAGAAGCCCCCAGAGAACAAGGTTTTAATAAGGTGTTGGAGGCGCTGGCACCAGTAGCTAAGGACGGCATGGAGAATCAGACCCCCATCCCACAAGCCGGGCCGAGTGATGATGTGGAAGTCATGGACTTGATAGCAAAAGGTACCTATAGTTTCTCTGTTTTTTCAGTAGGCTCAACCCAATCCTCTCCCCACCACAAACAATATAGAGAAATGAGAGAGTGAAATTAAATCTCAAACTTAAACAGAGCAATCAAGAAGCTCATGATAACTTGTCATGACAAACATTTACTTGGTTGTTGTATACAACAAATAATAAATGTTCTTTACTCATGCAATAGTAGGAATATTTTCGTTTGTTGAAAGATGGAATGTTCCATTCAATAACGCCAAGTTGTAATAGAACATTCCATCTTTTAATGAATGCAAATAATTCCACTATTGCAAGAATAAAAAAACAATTATTTGTATAAAATTGTAAACGACGAAACTGATACAAATTAAAACTCAAAAAACAATTTTCGTGATAAAATTACTGACAATGAGCATATTTATTGGCACTAAAAGATCATTTAGCAGTTTTCTGTTTCTTTTTATATTGTTACGAAGTACAGAACTAAAAACGAGGAAAGACTCTAATGACTAGGAAAGTGACTCCAAATAATGCAGGCTGACACTTCGAGTAAGAGAATAGAATAAAATGTTAATTCTAGTCTCTCATCTTCACAAATTACAACAATTAAACTACTACAAATACATATTAATACAATGAAAGTAAAGGCATGTTTCAAATAAAGATGAAAAGCAAATGATATCAGTACCGGTATCAACATAAAGTTGTCACAGCGGTGCTATAGGGGTGCCCATTGAATAATCATAGTTCTGAAGGTGGTCAGGGGAGGCTCGGCGGCTGGGTCAACGCCTCTGTCCGTGGTGGTGGAACCGCAGTCATCGCTGACGAGTAGCCTCCGGGAGTCGGCCGTCCTATAGGTGAAACCATCAGGTCACGGCAGTCAGATCGCTTGAGCACATACGTCTTTCCCAGGGTTAACTGCGAGACGGCAACCTCGGAAGAACTCCTTGATCCTATTGGGCGTGGCTGGAGAGCAACAGCTCACAACGATGTTCAGCACCAAGTGGAAATTGAGCTCTAACGCGATCTAGGGCATGTACCCGTATTTAACCAACTATGTAACATTGATAACATACTTAACATTCTACAGCTATTAGTAACTTTACTGAATGTGTGAATAGCATAACTATGTTACACCCCGGTGGAGGGCAACAAAAGGTAAGTCTTGAACAACACACGTAAACCTATTGTAAAGACTGCGCATGTAACAATATTTTCCAGTAATAAGTGAAGGGGAATAAGACCATAGGGGAGGACATTTCAGAGGTAGAAGAAGAACCACCTGCACCCTCTTCAGCCAAGTGCCCCAAAGAAAGGGAACTGCCTACCCTTGTCAAGCTGGAGGAGGAACGCCTTGTGCTCCAACGTGAAGCAATACAGATTGACAAGGAACACTTGGAGGTTTTCCCGACATATTTCTGGGTCACTCCAAGAAATAAGTCATAACTTCCAAGTGTTCCTTGAATGTTTTACTAAAAATGAAGTTTAGATTCTGAAGATTAATTGAAGTTTTTAAATCACAGTTCTGAGGCTTGGTATGGTGAAAGTACATGGGATCGGAATACTTCTCAGATTTGTCTACACTGCGGCATAGTGAGATAAGTTTCTACTCGGAAGATAAGTACAATAAATTGTTGTGCGTAGTTTGCTCTAAATGTCATATTGGCCCGTGTGGTTGTTATTAGGGAGGTTTCGCATACGAACGGATACGGTTAATGCGACGGATACGTCATCATTATGACGTCATACGCTACTCGCTATCCGCTATACGTGCAGACGACACTGATATCCCGCTTGCTACACGTAAGTAAAAAACACGTAGGAAAACTCGAACTTCTAGTAATTCTCCTGTATTTGTTTCCAAATATGTATGAATAGTATCAAAATAAATGAATCACTGAACATGTACGTGCCATTTTGTTGATTTCTAAAGACTTTGAAATACGAAAAAATGCACTGTTTCTTCGTCATTTTCCTCTAAAGCTACGAACATAAGCTCGTCTATGGAGGATGCCATGTTGAACAGCGCCACCAAGTGCTGTGCTGGAACAGCGAACAGTGCCACCAAAACACTGGGATTGCAAAACAACAGAAAGGCTGCTAACGGTTACGGATAGCTAAACGTATGCGTATGCGTATCCGTTCGCGTGCGAAACCTCCCTATTGCTAGCAATAGCAACCACACTGGGTGATGACATTTAGCACAAGCTACAAATACAATTTTTTTTGGGTGGGGTGCATAAGTAATATCCTTCTTAACTTCTGAGTAGAAAATTATCTCACTCTGCGGCAGTGTAGACAAATCTGAGAAGTGCTCCCATTAAATTTTGTATTGTCAATTTACTTCACCATGGAAAGAGTGCGTCTTTAAAGGGGCTGTGACGTCATGATAACAGCGAGTCTGTGGCTAGACATTAGATTTCGAACTTTCGCCCATTTATTGCACACGTGCATGTGATGACAGTAACATCACAGGATAATAATGACGGTGCTCTTTTGTGTTGTTAACAGTCAGCGCAAGTGCATGCAGTAACTTTCTGGACCAAGAAACAGGCAAACTATGATTGTGACGACACAGTCCCTTTAAGTGAAAATTTCAAAATATCTATTGATGATTCGGTCTCTCTGCAGTCTGCCATCTTGTAGAGGTCCTGCATAAGGCACAGCCTCAATGCCGTCTTCTTCTTCTTCAATCTCCCCATCCAACTCTGGTTCACCTAACTGTTTGGACAGGTTGAATAAGACAAAGCAGGCCTTGATAATTTGGCAGGCTTTGTTGGGGGCAACTCGCAGACCATAAGACAAACAGGGGAACTTGCGTTTGATTTGCCCAAACACCTGCTCAATCGTCACCCTTGTTCTCCTGTGACTCCTGTAATAATTAAACAAATCATTTTATCGTCATCATCACATCATTGTCATCCCCATCATCACCACTGTGTATATTCATCTCATCTTTGCCATCATTAGTATTTCCTCCAAATACATGAAGATTTATTTGTGAATAATTTTTGCTCCTGTCACCTTTAACTTTGATGGTCTTTTTGGGGTTGTATCCATTGGTCGTGATAATGCTTTGCTTGACATCAAAGATAAAGGAAACCTTGCAAAACTTAATTTACCAATACTTCTGTGTACTTTTACTTTAACTGATGCAAATTTGTCAGTTTTTGTTTTTGTGAAAACAGGCAAATAAATAAACAGTGTGTAATTTGTGCTTTATTGTATGTACCTGAGGTAAAATAACAAAGCATTTTAACCCTTTCAATACCATTGTCGAGTTTACTCGACAGTGCGCCGTGTAGTGCTTCCGTACCAATGTCGAGTTTACTCGACACAAAAAGCAGCGGCGTTTGAGAGCCTGTAATTATTTTGTTTGGCGCCCTCTGCTGTTGACCTTTATATAGACGGGTAGCTTGTTTATCGAGCTTCACAATGGTGTGTATTGTATAGGGGGTCGCCATTACGATATTCCGAGAAAAATTACATTGCATGCAGCAGTACTTCCAGATTTCACGCTTCCGTTTTCCCGACAAAAAAAAACAACACCATCATGGCTGTTCGTGACCTGGAGGTTTTGGTTGAAATATTTGTCGTAAGTGACTCCGAATTGGACTTGGAAATATCTGAAGAAGAACCTAGTGAAGATTCAGATGAAACTCGTGATGTTTCGTCGCCAGGCACGTTCAATTATGACAACTATCCTGACGATATACCGGTAGCTGGACCGAGCACGGCACCCGTTCAACACTGTGGGCTTGGGCGTGGACCCGGCGGGCCTCGACCCATTCGTGCCGATCGAGGTGACAAAGGACATAAAGATAATGTATACAAATTTGACATCATATAAAAGGTAATTTCATAAGCTACAAATTGTATGCATAAAGTTTTTCCACAAAAATATGTCTTCACACAGAAAATCAAGATTGAAAAAATGTGAACACTGCACGTTGCTTTTTTTTTTTTTTTTTGGTGAAAAAATGCGGTACACAGCAGTGTGACCCCTATAAAAAATGCGGTATTGAAAGGGTTAAGGTTGCAGTTGTGTTAAATATCATCAATATGACCTCTGCCAATGAAGTTTGCAGAGGTCATGATATTGACGTATCAGTTCATATTGACGTTATTGACAAATAAAAAAAAGTTAGTAATGTTTCACTTTGTGTGTCTGTGAGTGTGTGTCCCTGGTGGTGTTTGCTCTACTGGGTGTGAAATTTCTAGTTCATATTGACACTTACCTGTTGTAACGTCTTTGGGCAGCTGTGTGTGTGGGTCTTCCACAGGTGTCATCAGCCAACGCCTTAAAGCGTAGCCACTGTCCCCAATAAGAATTTCCTGAAGTCTGAAAGTACAGAGGAAGAAATATCATGTTTACTGTTAGTAGGCTATATACCTTCCGTAGTAATGTAAGTGGTCATGTAGGCTTATTAGTAGTGTGTGTGTGTGTTCCTCTTGGCGTAAAATAATTCATTTGCTTATAAGAATTAAGATGTACTGCAGATCAATATAATATTTACAAACCTTCCATTGTCAGAAAGTTCCCCAAGGAGGCTCCCGTGCAGGACGGCGCTATCATGTGTACTTCCAGGCCATCTAGCAACAACATTCAGTACATTCAAGTTGGCGTCACAAACTGCCTGAACATTGATGCTATGATAGCCTTTTCTGTTCACATACAGGTACTCGTCATCTCCAAGAGGAGCCCCGTACAGACGGACATGGGTGCAGTCCACCGCACCAACAACGCCAGGGAAACCTGCCAACGCAAAAAACTCCTGCTTGACCCTCATCACATCCTGGAGTTCTACCGGGAATTTGATGACATCATTTGTCAGCCTAGCAAGTGAGTTGACAACCCGATGCACAATGCGGCATACTGACGGAACACTGACATCATGAAGATCTCCTTCGACCGTGTAAAATGCACCAGTGGCAAAGAATCGCAGGGTGGTCAGAAGCTGCGTAAGTGGAGAAATTGCATTGCTTCGCTGTAAAAAGTAATTGAGTTCACAGGGTTAGACATAACATAACGACAAGTTTAAAAGCACCTAAGGGATCATGTTGAAGGGTTGGCCCAATTTTGTGGGTCTCCTGATAACAGAATTGTGCGCTTACTGAAATTATCTTCAAGCAGGCTTGAATATTCGATTCTGATTGGTCGATCCATAGCAACAAGGAGTTTGATATAAACTTATATCGCACGGCCCATATCACACCCTGCCTATCGTGTGTTCTAACTCTTGGCATTGCGCTCTTATAAGCTATACACAAAACATACAGCTTATAGAAAGTTCAAAAGTGGCGCGTTTGCTTGAAGATAAATTCGTTATCACACACGCACTCAGGGAATACGGAAAAATATAGCGCTTCTGCGTCCCACAGAGCAGTGGCATGACATTGGGATGCTGTCTTTTATTATTCTTCGAATCTTGATGTAAAGGTTATTTAAACATTTTTCACATGTACATCATTTGCATGCTTATTATATGCTCAAAATTTCTTTTCTCCTCGTTTTAAAACTACTGTTTTTCATTACTAAAAATACAGTATTTTTAATTGGATGACAAACTAAAAAATCCTGAATTATAGTCAACATTTACACAAACATTTGTTTTGTAAAAACGAGAATTGGATATTAAATGTCTTTTAATTTCTAGACTCACATGTTTATCATTTTTTCCATTGAAACCAACCTATTTAAACATCAAGTCAAATTTGCTTGTTTGTTATTTTTAACCTGTTAACATGTAAACTCATGATAATGATAAGAATTGATGTATGTTGGCATATGAAATAAAAAATTCTAAAACAAGAATGGTTTTCTTTTATCACTTTTTGGGGTTACATAGCGTTTACCTATGGGATGTAAAACTGAGAATCTGGGAGGAATTCTTTGTTAGAACATTTAGTTTTTGCACAACTCTAAATAAATTCTCTTTAAAATCCCATCCCTAGGACAACACAAATAGTACATGTACTGTGATATAGGTCTTAATTCCCCATCTCATTTTATTAGTTTTAAGGCCTTCCCTACATACCCCCCCCCCCCCAAGCATAATCTGAAAACGTTGGTAATGAAAAACAAAAATGCCCAAAACGAAGTGAATACTCTTCCACCCCTTGCAACGATTGGTAAATAAAGGACTTCGGGGATATTATGCCGTCAGAGGGCGCAGTTGTATTAATAACTAGGCCTAACGATGTGACCTCTAACTTCTAAGAGTTTATAGAATTAGCTGTTGCAAACTTCTAAGAGTTTAGTAAACAACTATCGGTCGTCGCTATATACGGACGGACGTACACGCACAGCTAACGTTAGTTTAAGGTTTCCAATTTAAGTATTTTATTTAAGTTTAGCCTACCCGAGTTTCTGGTTCCAAACTAGCCGTTATCCTGTCCAAGACTTCGACTATCCCGTGTCTAGTGAATCTGTATCGACTGTAGATTTCTTGGTCGTTCAGACTATCGAGAGGGTTTGTCCTGTCGCGAAAAAGACGTTCTCGCCTGATGGCCCTTCGCTCTTCGCGAGCGGCAACTACTAGTAACAGCGCCATATTGAATAATTATGTTGTCGTTTTCGTGAGTACACTATGCACGTAAAAGTATGCTTAGGACGACCCTACCCCAGTCCTAAGTTAGGACGATTTAAGTTTCGTAACCATGGAAGTTAGGATGCATTGAACCCATCCTAAGTTTGGTGAAATCGATCCTAGGATTAATCCTAAGTTAGGACGAGTTACTCGTCCTAACTCGAGATAGGATTAATCCTAGCGTTTCGTGAAATCGGCTGCAGGATTTCATCCACCTACAACGGGTTCCATGAAACTTGTGATGTTTTTGGGGCACCTTCACTCAACTCATTCCGTAATCAGATTTCACGTGCTTTAGCAAGTACTACTAGTACCAGTATCTGATGATGTCATTATTATTATTTGTTGATTCGTTTATTTGTTTATTTATATTATATATAAATTACTTTATGTATCTGGGCGTTAATTATTATTTATACTATATTTATATTTACATGTATCTGTTTTCATTTTGTTGTTCTTTTGCTTGTTTTGGGGTTTTTTTTTCCCCTTTTCTTTTTTGTATGTATGTATATGTGTTTAAAAATTAAGTTATTTTATATTTTCCCTTTCCTGTAATTGGCGGCTTGTCCGCTGTTGATTTGGACAATAAATACAAATAAATACAAATAAAGCGCACACATCCTAGACCAGGGCTCGACGGCCCGAGGTCAGCAATTTTAAGTGTTGGGCCAGTAAACTTATGACCTAACAAGTCCGATGGTCTTGTGTTTTTCAATTGAATAACAGAAACACATTATGTTCAAGTGTTGACTTTGGGTCTGATAAATTATCTTTCAATTCTATGAGTATTCAAGCATACTTAATACCATTAAGACATGAGATAAACCTTCTCTTACATGTACTTGTCTAAGTTCGGGTTCATATAAAAGCAGTCAAATGCATGTTAAACTGTGTCAGCAATTTTTTATTTTCACATTTTGAATCTGGTCTTGTACAAAAATTCTGGTCCAGTAAAGATTTTGAACTACAAGCCCTGTAGTCTTCTGGATTTTCTCCCCAAATTGGACCCCTGTAGACACTAGATCAAGACGCTGGAAAAAAAACACCAAAAACCAAGAAACTAATTAATGAGCTCTGAACAGTTCAGTCTTCAACAGTTTCTTAAATTCCATCAGTGTCGCAGAATATAATCACAACCTGAAGTCTGGACTATTTCTATTCACGAGGCTTCGCTTTGTCATTACGAAATTGTATACAATAAAGAAACTTGTCCACCCTGCACTCTGAAAATTATATTTAAAAAACTTGTAAAACCGTTGATGGCTCCATATGTACACCAACCTTGTCCATCATGACACGACCTTGACAAACGGATGGGGAAATAATTTTTTTGAAATATGCTGCAAAGCATTCCATAATTATCCATATTGTTTTCTCAGTGTGATCTGTAAACTTAAACACTTTTTGTAAACAACTACACGTATACCATAGCGCTCTGTAGCCGTTTGACATTTCGGATCTTTACACTCCAATTTGAAGAGATTGTATAACAGCAACCTTGTTTTATTTGACCATCATTGGAAGGATTCAATCTTTCTCTTTCCAATGATGGTTAGCTTGAGTTTGGAGGGTGAACGGACAAAACAACAGCTTCATTACAAATTGTCTTTGTGCTCAGGTGAGTGTAAGTAAAGATGCCAATGGTAAGGAAGAGGGGGTATGAGTGCAGTTGACTTAAGTCATCAATGGTACACAAATGTAAGGAAGAGGGGGTATGAGTGCAGTTGACTTATAAGTCGTCAATGGTAAGGAAGATGAGGTATGAGTGCAGTTGACTTAAGTCGTTAATGGTAAGGAAGATGGGGTATGAGTGCCAATGGTAAAGAAGAGGGGGTATGAGTGCAGTTGACTTAAGTCGTCAATGGCAAGGAAGATGGGGTATGAGTGCCAATGGTAAAGAAGAGGGGGTATGAGTGCAGTTGACTTAAGTCGTCAATGGCAAGGAAGATGGGGTATGAGTGCCAATGGTAAAGAAGAGGGGGTATGAGTGCAGTTGACTTAAGTCGTCAATGGCAAGGAAGATGGGGTATGAGTGCCAATGGTAAAGAAGAGGGGGTATGAGTGCAGTTGACTTAAGTCGTCAATGGCAAGGAAGATGGGGTATGAGTGCCAATGGTAAAGAAGAGGGGGTATGAGTGCAGTTGACTTAAGTCGTCAATGGCAAGGAAGATGGGGTATGAGTGCCAATGGTAAAGAAGAGGGGGTATGAGTGCAGTTGACTTAAGTCGTTAATGGCAAGGAAGATGGGGTATGAGTGCCAATGGCAAGGAAGATGGGGTATGAGTGCCAATGGTAAGGAAGAGGGGGTATGAGTGCAGTTGACTTAAGTCGTCAATGGCAAGGAAGATGACGTATGAGTGCAGTTGACTTAAGTCGTTAATGGCAAGGAAGATGGGGTATGAGTGCCAATGGTAAAGAAGAGGGGATATGAGTGCAGTTGACTTAAGTTGTCAATGGTAAGGAAGAGGGAGGGGGGAGTGCAGCTGACTAAACTCGCCCACGGTAAGGAAAGGGTTAAATGAGAAAAAACTTTCTACAAAGTTGAACACGTAAACTGTTTGTATTTGAACAAGCATGGGAAGATTTATCTTATTTGTCTTTAGGGTAAATATGGTTTGATACTCGACAGAATTGAAAGACATTCATCAGACTCAACATTTGAACATCAACCTTTTTAAATATTATTAGGTGTTCGGGCAATCCGCCCGGAACACCTCTTGTTTTTGTACGTTTTTTTTAAAATACTTCTTCTGCTTATCCCCCGCGATTGTCCGCAAAAAAACGCACACTTCCGAAGCTCACACAAGCTTCAAACTTCACATATAGTTAGATCGTTACTTGTAGAAGACACCGCTGGAGTGACGTCATGATGACGTCATCAGGTGTCGAAATACAGTAAATCAAAGTTTAATATTTCAAAAAATCATTAACTCGAAAACTGCTGAATGGATTTGTACATTCTATACATCATCGGACAGGTCTTGGAAAACCCAACAAACAATTCACAAAGAGTGACCCAATTTTACCTTGACTTCCGGTCCAAAACGGAAGTTGAAATTTCAATAATTTATATCTAAAGAACTTCTCGTACTTAAATTGAAATTTTTACACCAGGTTGTAGGATCTTGTGCCTTCTCAAACTTTTACACAGAGATGATACTAGTTTGACCTTACTTTCTGGTCGAAATCGGGTGTTAAAGGTAACGTAGGCCTATAATATTGACCCGCATTAAAAGCACGTGAAAAGATCTTCTAGACACGTATAACCGTATCTAACCCAGTGGCACGGTAGCCGTCTGTTGCGTTCCAGTACACCACGCGGCTGGCTGCTCCACTTCCGGCCTGTTCATAAGGTCCTGCACAGGGTCCTGCATGTAACCTGTGTATACACGATACACTAGCACACATTCCGCGCCACGAAGACAGTGTATACATCCACATAACGTGAAACGGATTGTTGATGCCATATCCACTGGTGGCGCTATACCGTGTTAATGGTCGTTTGTTAACGTACTGCGCTTTTTATAATGCAACAGACTCAGAAATGTACGTCGTTCGACGGTAGTCCAATGAATAGCTCAGTGCATATATCCTTCGTGTTAGCCTTTTGTTGGCTTGGTGGTAAATATCAACTAAAACGAGTGTATTTTGCTGAACTCTTTTGGTGATTTTAATAAATTTTGATAACTGAGAAAATGTGATCGGAAAAAGATCAACATAAATTTGACTCTAATCAACACCGGTTTTTACAAGATTTTACTTTTAAATCCTGTTGAATACTTCAAAGAAATACAATGTGAACAGCAAAACAAATTCAACATAAATTGCACATCGTGTAAACTGTAGGTTCTTATGCCCTTATCATAATCATGACAAATGATGTTGCTTCAGTTATCGGCACCACAAAAAGGTAGCAAGCAGGCGTAGTTTGATAACATTTATTTTTGAATTGTTAGTGATAGTCTTTTAAACTATCAGTTCAGTTAGTGACTATTTACAACAACAAAATTATACATGTGTATCTAGTACACATTCTGGAGTTTCAATGCATATCCATCGAAAAATAAATAAACTTCATTGAATGGAAAACATAATACTTAATAGTTGTACTTGTGAGTCATTCAAAGGCTCGTTTCAAGATCTGTAGTCAAGATGAAGGGGAAGTGGGGAGAATGTTTCTTCTGTATGACTATGAAATGACAATGGACCCTTGGCCCTTTCAAATAATCTAAATAATGTACTCATTTGCTAAATTATTTTTGTAAGTTCACCTTTGTTTTTCACTTAACACATATTTAAATACCTATGTCTCGATAAATAAATTCTAACTTCATAATGATGTCATCGATTTTCAATTCTGGCTAAACAAAAGTTTATTATTTAGAAAATGTTATATTTCGAGTAGCCTTTATTTCCTGTGTATAACTAACGTTTAAACGTAGAAGATTTACACATTACTTTCTTTGAAATTTCAAAAGCTATCAACATTGTTTTCAGCGATTCAATGAAATAGCTAACGCATCATACCATGCCGCATAGGAGATGGCAATCAACATGGGATAGCGGTTTGGTTAGAAAGGGAAAGACAATACTACCAATATCCTGTCATTTGTCTGTCAATTGGTAGATTAACCAAGTTATAAAAACTAATTAATTATGCAAACAAATCTGATTAATTTACTCAGGCAATAGATACTCAGGCAATAGGTGCAAAAATAGGTGCACTAAATGCAGAGTTAATAAAAACAAATCTCCTTGGTTAAGTGAAGGAATTTATAACTCAATTAGACGAAAAAATTACTTGTACAAGAAATATATCAAAAACCCTACTTCCCACAACAAATGTACTTATAAACGATATAAAAACATTGTCACATCCTTGATCAGAACAGCTAAAACAAACTATTTTGGCAACCAGTTCAACAGAGAAAAAAACAATCCTAAAGGTACATGTGTACGTGGAAGCTCATCAATGCATTGTTGTGTAGACCAAAAACTAAATCTAATCCATCGTATTTTGACCGAAATGGTGTGCGTATTAAAGACGATAATGACATCGCTAGTGCTTTTAATGACCATTTTATTAATATTGGTTATAACTTGGCACAATAACTCCCCACATGTGATCAATCTTTTGAGACGTTTCTATTTGATAAGAATCAGCATTCTAAAGTATTCGAGAAACTTGTGTATAGCCGCCTTTCTTCTTTTATTAATAAGTACAACTTGTTATCAGACTCACAATATGGATTCAGAGAACAACGCTCAACTGAATTAGCAATTGCAAGTATGCTAAATAAAATTACTAATGCTATTGAAAACAGACAATTCTCAATTGGTATTTTCCTGGACCTGTCCAAGGCTTTTGATACTGTAAATCATGATATACTCATTCGAAAATTGGAACATATTGGTGTACGTGGGATTGCCTTGGACTGGTTCAGGAGTTACTTGACATGTAGGAAACAATTTGTTTCTTATAATTCATCGAATTCTATAAACAAATCAATCACTTGTGGAGTCCCCCAGGGATCTGTTCTGGGGCCCTTGTTATTTATTATTTATGTTAACGATATATGTAATTCATCTGACAAATTTTCATTCTGCCTTTTCGCAGATGATACAAACATATTATATAATCACACCAACGTGGACACTGCTGTAAATACTATAAATACTGAACTTGTTAAGATAAATAACTGGCTCCTAGCTAATAAGTTATCTGTTAATTTACTTAAGACTAATTACATAGTATTTTGTACTAAGCAGCACAAATACGTTCGACATTCTAATATTCTTTTTAATGGCACCATTCTTAACCAAGTAAAGTATACCAAATTCCTAGGAATACATATTGACGAAAACCTTTCATGGAACAAGCATGTAAATGTTTTGGCAGGTAAAGTTTCTAAAAACATTGGCGTTATGAATAGACTGAAGTTTGTTCTACCTACAAGTATTCTTTTAACATTATATAATTCTCTCATCTTGTCGTATTAAAACTATGCAATAATTAATTGGGGTAACGTAACAATCACACAATGTAAAAAACTCACTCTCCTACAAAAGAAGGCTGTTCGAATTATCAGTAAAACTGGATACTTGGATCACACTGCGCCTCTGTTTCTAGCCTTGAAGGTCCTTAAATTTGATGATTTGTACAATTTTAATTTAGGTAAATTCATGTATAAATATAAATGTGGCTTTTTGCCTAACGAATTTAATGATCTTTTTACCCTGTGTTCATCAGTCCATACGTATTCAACTCGTGCAGTATCAAAAGGTGATTTGTATACAAAATTTAACCGAACAACGTTTTCAAAAAACAACATTGTATCTCGTGGTACCCTATTCTGGAATAACCTCAACTCGGATATTAAAAAGTCTCATTCACTCAAGTCATTCTCTAACAAACTGAAACATCACCTCTTGAATATGTATTTGTAGATCTAGTACACACTTGTACAAAGACTGTTTGTTTTGATAATTATTTAATTTGACTGGTCTGGTCTCAATGTCATTGTCATTGTCATTGTTATTTTTGTCCTTGTCGTGTCTAAGTCCTTGTCTGTCACAGGGAAATGTACAAAAGCATTATGCTTAACTTTTTTCCCTGCATGTTGGCTAGCATGTTAATTACACTTGATACTATTTTTTGAAATTTCTATAAATCTTATTGTTGAATTAAGTGGCATCCATCTTCTCATAATTATACTCATTGTTATTTGTTTCAACTGTATGTTTAATTGTCATTGTCAGCATGGAAAATAAATGTGCATTGAATTGAATTGAATATGTAAACAACACACTTAGATAAAGAAAACGTTGAAAAAATGCAAAACAGACCATTTTAACCTACTGAACAACTTGTCAGCAGGTGCTGACAACGTACCGGACTTAAGCTTGTCCAATTAAGATGCCGTGTTCGAGGGTCAAAACAAAAATCATTAAACTTGCCAAACTCGCCTTCTGGTTCAATCTTCAATTTCAAGTCAAAAAACTTTTCACAAACCCTAGTTTGCAAAGTATTAGAAAGACCAACCTTCTTCCGCCATCCTTCTCACTATCGGAATGGGATATAAAAACAAACTTTCATGGCACCATACGGTCATAAGCCTTACCACTAACTTTCATTGAAAACCCGAACACCTAGTGTTTGTAATCCTACAAACACTACATTTCTAGTTAAAGATATTACACAGTGAGGTATTATCACTCAATTGAAAGTTGCAAGACTTGTCCAGTCATGAGTTTACTGGCACGATGCTAAAGCCAATGGCCCCGGGGCTGCCGGGGTCCAGTGTAAAATTCAAGCCCTGATAAGCCAAACTAATAATTCACTGGATAAGTGTCGTTGCAGAGCAGTCTAGCACACCAGCCTCAACTTCTGGTGTTGCCCGAGTGTGGACTTGAGTCCTGGGCCCAATTTCGTGCTAACTGTAGCCGAAAAATTTGCTTAAGCATAAGCGTATTTCATAGGTTAGCAAGAAAATAAGGCGGCCATCTTACGCGTTCACCATGGATTTGCGATGTAATGTCATTCATTTGTGTGCAGTAAGCACCGGAAGGTTAGCATGCCTTTTCTTTTGCTTTAGCAGCGCTATGAAATAGAAACTCGTACGTAAGCACAGAATCGGGCGTTAAGCAGCTCTATGAAATTGGGCCTTGATAGGAACATGACTCAGTTTTCTCGAGCAAGACATCTAAAGGTAGGGTCATCATTTGAAGATTATCTCGATTTTTTTTTTTATAATTGTTATAATGTTATATATCTGAATGCTTACCTGTTATAAAGATGGTAATGGTAGTAGGCATCCTGCGAAATTATTTTGTCTGAAATGCCCCCGTTGATTAGAAATCAATAAACACATCTGAATCCGAGAAATGATTCACGCATGAATCATTTATCAGATTTCCAAGGGTTGGTGTCCGTTCACGAATGCTGCAGTCAGAGATGTGTATTGATGACCAATAATAAATTAAAACTCAATGATGATAAAACGGAACTGCTCATAATAACGTCTAAACATAACCAAGACAAAATAATCAATCACCAAATGCAAATTGGCACTGCTACTGTTACATCATCTGCAAATGCTCGCAATCTTGGGATCATGTTTGATAACACTATGTGCATGGAATCCCATGTGAAAAAAATTTGTCAATCTGCTTTTTACCATATTAGAAACATTAGCAGCATTCGTAAAGTCCTCAATAAAAAGTCTGTCTCTATCCTTATACATGCTTTCATTACATCCAGGCTTGATAATGGAAACTCATTGCTTTATGGTATTAACAAGCATCTTATCAAAAAACTGCAAAATGTCCAGAACGCTGCTGCTCGGGTATTATCTAAAACACGTAAATATGATCACATCACACCTGTGCTGAAACAGCTTCACTGGCTCCCAGTCTGTCAAAGAATTAAATTCAAAATCATTTTGCTTGCCTGGAAAGCTATGAATGATAGGGCTCCTCCCTATCTCAAAGAAATTCTCTCACCAACTCGCAATCTTCGCTCTACAAACCAACATCTTTTAACTGTCCCTAAAACAACCACTTCCAACGGCGTTCGCGCATTTTCTGTATCTGCACCCACTCTATGGAACTCTCTTCCTTTACATATCCGAGCTACAAAGTCTCTGGACATTTTCAAAACATTGCTAAAAACTCACCTATTCAATATTTCTTATGATTGACTTTCTGTTTGTTATTTTTTCCACTTGTTTTTGCTGACACGTTTATGTAAATCTGTTTATTCAATGTGCTCTTATTTCTTTCTAAGCTACGTAATTTGTAATCTTTTTAGCTACTCTCTCTGTTTTTTGTTTTGTTTGGTTTTTATGCGCCTCGGAATAAGTTTAGTCTTAGATAGATGGCGCTTTACAAGTTTTTAATTATTATTATTATTATTATTATTATTGTCACCTCGCTAAGTGTATTCAGCTGAAACTTTCACATGTGATTTTCATTGAATCTTTCTTAATAGTTCTGCCTATAAATAAGCATTAGGTTGACCAAAACCCAAATGACCCTAACTTTATCTATGATAGTTTCCTTCAGAAGGGAAGTAAAGCTGTAGGTCCCATGTGTTGTGTAAATGAACCCAGTACCCCTTCTCACTCATTTGTATCTTCCCAACTAGGGTACTACACTAACAAAAGAACAGAAACCTGTGTGGCGAGTGGCCCATATTTGAGGGTTACTTATTGTTGAATATAATTTTGTTTTTACCCTACACGATGTAATAAAAATAATAATAGTGGCTTCTTATATAGCGCTCAGGTCCGTCACTCAGTGACGCTCATGGCGCTTCAACATTATTACCCCTGGTCACTGGGCCATTTTTGTGTCATTCCTTTAACCATCTCAGCTCCCTGGGGAGTATACAGCCTGTGCTGCCAAATATGTAGCGCATCAAGCTAAATCAATCACAAGAACCATCTCTGCCCTCACAGGTACCCATTTACTCCTGGGTGATGAGAAGCAATTATAGTTAAGTGTCTTGCTCAAGGACACAAGTGTCACGACCTGGACTCGAACCCACACTCTGCTGATCAGAAACACTAGAGCTTGGATCCGGTGGTCTTATCCGCTCGGCCACGACACACGATGTGTGTTAAGCACTGTGTACTCAGTACTTTCCCGAGCTCTGTGAAATAAATCCACAGGCAAATCACTCGGGTGGGATTCGAACCCACGACCTTTGCATTGCTAGAGCAGATGTCTTACCACTACACCACCGAGCTAGCCCGATGGCTAGAGGCAGTTCGAATCCTTGGCAGCGGGTACCGCAACAATTTAATAGATGTTAATTTTTACATGGGGATAATGAATATAATTTTTTTTTTACCCTACACGATGTGTGTTAAGCACTGTATACTCAGTACTTTCCCCGAGTTCTGTGAAAAAAATCCACATGCTTACTGTTGACTTACCTCATGTAGCTGATGCATATCATACACAACCATCTTACAGCATTGGCTTTCAATTTGAACCTGCTGTAGGGCTGAAAACAAGAAATGAAAAAACACTGACGTCATAATGATGTTCACGACTTGTCCATTAATAAGGAACTAAAAGAGTGGCAACGAGGTCTTAAAATAATAATAACTAGCGGGATGCCGCGCTTCGCGCGGCACCCGCTAGGTGGGCGCGATTCTTGCACATAAAATGCGACCACGGTGCATGGGGTGGGGGGGGGGGGGGGTAATAGACCCTTCCCATGAAATATTTAAATTGCACTTCACGCGTGCGCACTTACACTGCTGGTTGGCAAAATGATGGAACATTGCCCCTTTTTGTGTGGGGCTGATGGTGGCGTGACGCAGACGCGCTTGTGCGTCTGCTTAGTGCACAACTCTATGGCGTTTGCCAACCAGCAGGGTCTGTACGCATGCGTGAATGTAATTAGCATATTTCATGGGAAGGGTCTATTGGAGAGGATATCAGAGTTTATAACTTTCAGAATTGGTTTGGTAAAGATATTTAAAATCTGTACGCAATGTAGTAATGTCCTATAATGATAAAATGTTGAGCATGCAAAAGGTGTTGAGTGCGGTCGAAGGCGAAGCGTCGCCATCCCTCACCCTTTTCGCCCCCTTTTCTCGACTACGAAGCATAAGTTGGGGTGTGTTTTAATATTTGGGAAGGATATAAAAATGCAATGATGCATGCTTGGCATGATATGTAGGTTTTTAGATAATCAAGACTTTTTGAATATCCAACAAAGGCCTGAGTAATCCATGAAATATTTGCTTCTGTGCTCCTAAAATTTGTCAAATGTTTGAATTCATGTATAATACTTGATTTCCTTTTTTCTTTATTTCTGGATTTCTTTGTGTCTCTATCTCTTTATTTCTTAAATGTGTCTTTGTTTCTATATTTTCTCTTTCTGAATATCCGTGTTTGCCGGTGAACTATGTATTTTCTCAGTATTCTATTTCATTGTTTCTGTAATTAGGCCTATTATGTGTTTTTCTGACTCAGTGGTCTGTTTGTCTTTTTATTTGTTTATTTTGTTTATGTCTTAGTTTCGTTATTTCCTTAGTTGCAGGGGGCCTATTATTTATCTCTGATATGTTTCTTGATATCTATTGACGTTTATTTTGTAATGTTTTTATGTCACTATGTTACAGTTGATTTCGATGTTTCTATGTCACTATTTCTGTTTTTTTTTTATTATTTCGGCATGCGTTTGTTTCCGTATTTCGTTCTTCTAGTTTTTGTAAATGGTTGATAATACAATAATAATGTTAAGTGTTACAGGGGTGTGATTTTGCACATTTTGTTGATGACAGTTTTGTAAACTTGTTTTTGTCTTGACAGACCCTGTTGTTCAAATTTTATTCATCGTACGTCTAAAGATTTAAATAGGAAACGAAAATAAAATTAAAATGATTTGTGTGTTTTCGTTTTCCTTTATTTGTTCCTTTCTGTCTCTCTTTGATTTCTTGATTTATATGCTTGTTTGGAGGAGACTTTATTTTTGTCCATTTTCCCTTTATTTCATTGTGTCGTTATTTCTTGCTTTCTTTATGCCTTGTTTCTTTATTTCTTTATTGCTCGGAAATTATTGGTTGTATTTAGGCCTACATACCACTAAATGCAGGTAACGACTAATATTCGACAATGCTTGTCTTTGTGAATATTATGTTGTTATTCAGTCAATGAGTAGGCCTAACGTAAGCAGTCAATTTATGAAAGAAGTAGGGCCTATAAGGAAAATTTATAAAGGGGACATAGGAGGTCACATCTGCCCAATAAAATGCAATGAGATGGAAGAAGACAAAGCATCATTAACAGAAAATATGCAGTATCTGTAGAAATTAGGATTACCCCCTCCCCCCCACCCACCCCCCCCCCCCCTTGAGCTGCATTTTAAATCAGTCATCTCGCTATATTTAAAGTGTAATACTTTAATAGGTGCGGGGAGACATTGGAACACCAGTGGCAACCCAGTAAGCGGTGTCCGGCAAGCGAAACTTCCCAGAATGCACAAATGCAATAGCGAACGCAAATTTTAAGACTGGCAAAACCCCCCAATTTATGTTTTGAATATGCCAAATTTTTCCAAAAATCAACACCCACAAACCCTCAAGCAAGCTCCGCTACAGACTAACCCCGGCGCAAAAAAAAACAAAAACAAAAAAAAACATGCCTGACGGGTATGAAACACGCAAGGGCCGACCAACGCGGGTATCCAGCTGCCGTTGCACACACTCGCGGGTAGAAACATAGCGTTGTTCGATCGAAAATAAGGGCACCAGTTATCCCAACATGCAAATTGTTTATTGCGTGCATCCTTGAGAAATTACCTTAGTCATGCAGCGCTACTTCTGATTGTTCACTGAAACGACTCACGGGTCGTTAAAACCGTGGACTTTCGGTTACACAAAATGCAGTAGATATTAATTGATAAATTATTTAATACCATTTAACTCACAAAACTTGCAACAAATATCTTCTGAAGACAAACAACATTAACACAATCTTGTCGAGAGAGCTGGGATATTGTGGCGAACACCCAAGACCGAGGTAATAACGGACCAATCAAACGTGAGAAATAATCACACGTGAGAAAATCGTCGCTGGTACACACTCTCTTTCTAAAGCGTTGTTCGATGGAAAATGAGGGCACCAGTTATCCCAACATGCAAATTGTTTATTGCGTGCATCCTTGAGAAATTACCTTAGTCATGCAGCCCTACTTCTGATTGTTCACTGAAAAGACTCATGGGTCGTTAAAACCGTGGACTTTTGGTGACACAAAATGCAGTAGATATTTATTGATAAATTATTTAATACCATTTAAACCCACAAAACGTGCAACAAATATCTTCTGAAGACAAACAACATTAACACAATCTTGTCGAGAGAGCTGGGAAATTACGGCGAACACCCAAGACCGAGGAAATAACGGACCAATCACTCGTGAGAAGTCATCACACGTGAGAAAAAAAAGATGGCGACCCAATAAAAAAGATGGCGACCCAATAAAAAAGATGGCGACCCAGTAAAAAAGATGGCAGCCCAGAGCGCAACCTCGTCCTCGAGGGGGCGAGGTCACCGTGCGCAAGCGGACGGTCAGATCTCGCAGCGCCGCGGGGTGGAACTTGGCACCGATTTTAATTATATAGATGATATCGGCTCTGTGTTACACTGTAGCACAATTCCAAAGAATGATCATTGCATTTCACACATTAACCCTAACCCTCCCATACCCTACAAATTCAAACAGGGCAAAGTGTTTAATTTTGTTAGGTTAAGTACAGTGAAGTTAGGATTGGGTGTTTGATTCTGTGGGATTGTGTATCCTTGCTGACAAGTAATGGTGTTGGAATTTGATTGAGTGGGTATGGTGGATGTGTGAAATGTACATGTCTGGCATTGCTCTTTCCTCCATGGTCTAATGAGATAGTTGTTGGATTATGTTATGTTGGGTACTGTGTGATTTCACTGATCAAATTTTTGCACATGCCAAGTGTACACACTCCAACAAAATCAAACAAAAAAAGCCTGTTGGAGTTTGTTAGGTTGTGTATCGTCCCCCTAAGATTGGACACAGTTCCCATCTCATGGTAGTATAAGCTGTTGGAATGTGTTGGGTTAGGGGTGGATTCTAGTAAAAACGCTTTGGGAGTTAGGGTTAATGCCCCGAGTCACCAAGCCATTTATTTCAATCCTGAAACCATCTCAGCTCCCTGGGGAGTATACAGCCTGTGCTGCCAAAGTGCACTAATAAGCTAAATCATTCACAAAAACCATCTCTGCCCTCACAGGTACCCATTTTACCCCTGGGTGAAGAGAAGCAACTATAGTGTCTTGCTCAAGGACACAGGTGGCTTTTTTTATTTTTTTTTATGTGATATCACCCAACTCACAAGGCCACGGATGGCCACTCAAGGTGAGGGCTACACATAACTGATTTGGGCTATCAACCCAAATCAATTGACACCAGGGGCACGTTGCCTCCTACTCCTGGGGCTGAAACAGGATTACCCCCTTCACAGTCCTTAAGGATGTAGGCATGGGTATCATCCACTAGGAGCCTGTCTGGTAGAGCAGAATGCACTACCTTCCCAACTTTTTCGAAGCAATTATGGTTAAGTGCCTTGCTCAGGGGCACAAGTGTCATGACCGGGTATCGAACCCACACTCTGCTGCTGAAAACACCAGAGCTTAGGTCCGGTGACCTAGACCGCTCGGCCACGACACGCCACGCATGACCGGGATTCGAACCCACACCCTGATGACTCAGCCACCGGGAACTTGAGTCTGATGCACTTTAAAACCGCTTGGCCAAAACACGCCATCAAAAACCGGGCCGGGTCCTGACAGTGTGATAAAGGACTGAGGCACCAGAACTTGAGTCCGATGCACTAACCGCTCGGCCACGACAAATGATGTAATTGAACAGTAACAGAAAGGCAAGAACGACATTGGAATCAGATGACAAGACACAACCATTCTCAAATGACTGCTAGGATTAATCAAAGTGAACCAAACAAAGGTGAATGGAAATAATACAATCTCAACAATACAAACAAGTAATATTTGATACTGTTTTGTTACTAATGATGTAATGGAACAGCTAGTAACAGAAAGGTAAGAACAACTACATGTATTATCAGCTGACAAGACAAACTTATTCTAAAATAACCAGAATTAATAAATTAAAAGTGAACCAAACCACTGACAGCCTATTATTTCAATCTTATAACTGGGAAAAGAATCCTTTAAATCTAAAATGAAAACAACAGGGGGGGGGGGGGGGGGGGTGTATGTTTACTGTCAGGTGGCCCAAGCATTTTAGCAAGGATTGTATAGTTACCATACAATCATCATTCATTTTACACTAAGGCATGATATTTGGCCCCTTGGGGAAAAAAAAGTAGGAACATTTTAGAGTACAAGGGCTGACCTACATGGTGTAGGCTCTGATAAAGTTTCAGTTCGTATAAATAAAAATTTCTCTGATTTTTCCCTAGGGTAAAAACAAAAACCTTGAAAAACACTAGCAAGAATAAGAAGTAACTATAAATAAATAAATAGTAAACTTGCGGGTAGAACCATGTATTAAATCTCTTTTGTGGGAGTGTTGGCTCTGAAAAGAGCCGGTTTGGTCTCGACGTTTCCAGCAGTATACTACAGTATGCTCGTCTTCAGGAGAATGCTTGACTGCTGGTGGTGATGCTGCTTAAGAAGCGCTTGAGGGATGCATATTTTTCACACCATGCAAAGCTTCAAACACCACTTACTAGCAAGCTATTAGCCAGTGATGCGTCCGGGCGTCTTTTGGACGCCCTATTTTATTTTTGGATGCCCCGAAAAACTGTCGGACGCCCTTGAAGACGCCCTGTTTTTTGTACATAATAACAAAATTACCAGGGTTCTCCACACGCGGTTTTGTCCGGGCGCTGCGCCCGGACAAAATTTTCAAAATACAAAATGCGCCCGGACAAAAAATGTAGCGCCCGGACAAAAAAATCTGCGCCCGGGCAAAATTGTCAGTGCCCGGACAAAAAATCGCAGCCACTGTTCGGTCCTAAATTTAGTGTCAATCAGTAATTTCCACAATGAAACGATCGTTATTAATCACCGCACTGTTTTTCACGGCGCCCCTGCGGCACACATAACAGCCGTCATTTCAATCTACGTAAATCATACACACGGACCATAGAGCTATCGCTGGCAGTGCATCGTGCAGTTGCGCTGCCAATAGCAGGTTTGTGTGGGGCTTTTGTTTTTCGCGGGACAGGTAACAGCCGTCCCCTCACGAACATCGTGGCGCAGTGTGGCACCATTATACACGATACACGATGCATATAGTTTTGTGTGGTGGGTTCAGGTAGGTAAGTGCATAGTAGCATTTTGTAGTGCTTGCCTCGTGGTCTTTTACACACTGGCGCTCGGCGGCTCCGACATGTGCCCACTCCATCATTGCTGGATTTCTTTTCCAATTGGTCATAAAAGTTCACTATTTGGTTATACATTATCGTTATTCAATGTTTCCAGATTTTTATAGAATAAACTGGAGTCCAGAAAGGGAAACGAAAAGAAAAGAAATATTGTGATAATCTTGGGAAATCGACTATCTCGGTACATGGTAACCACGTGTATAAAGCAGATTGATGCCGTGAGCTTACTATCCAGCAAGGCCGAGAGGGGGATTCTGACGCCTGGGCAACCCAGGATCTCCATACTATATGCCCAGGCTTGCGCCCTGGAGAGGTCACTCCAGCCTCACCCTAGAGTGAGGACACAACACGGTAGCTGGCAGTTACGGGTTATAAGTCCCATCCAAATTGGCGAAGGGAACGGGGCGCCACGGGCCAGCTTCGACGGTGGGAGGAACCATTGCGTTCCAGTGGTCGGCTACCGCCCGCCTTAAGCTGGGCAGCCCCCGGCCAGTAAGGTGTCGACCCGCCAACGTCCGTCTGCCTCAATGGGTGCTTGGGGCTTAGTGTTAAGCACGACAAGCGGACGTTAACACCGCACCAGGCAAAAAAGGAAAACTAAAAACGGAGATGCCAGCTCTTCGAATATCAAGCTGGAATGTAAGAACCATGCGCACAGGGCTCTCAGACAGCCTTGACCAAATCAACGACTCTCGCAAGACCGCCATTATCGACCATGAGCTCGATCGACTCAATGTTGACATTGCTGCTCTCCAAGAGACACGACTTGCTGACAGTGGTTCCTTAAAGGAAAAAAACTACACTTTCTTCTGGCATGGCAAGAGTGCGGAAGAGACTCGAGAACACGGCGTTGGTTTCGCAGTGAAAAACACGCTAATTGCCACAACTGTACCACCGTCAGGAGGCTCCGAACGCATCCTCGCCATCGGCCTATCCACCAGCAGCGGACCAGCCAATCTGCTGAGCGTTTATGCCCCAACACTCTGCTCTTCCCCCGAGTCCAAAGACAAGTTCTATGAGGAGCTCGACATGGCCATCAGCACAATCCCAAAGAACGAGCACCTGTTCCTCCTGGGGGATTTCAATGCTAGGGTTGGTGTCGACCACGAATCCTGGCCAGATTGCCTTGGACATTTTGGAGTGGGGAGCATGAACGAAAATGGGCAGAGACTGCTAGAGTTGTGCTGCTATCATAAGCTCTGCATTACCAACACCTATTTCCAGACCAAGCCACTGCACAGGGTCTCCTGGAGACACCCAAGATCAAAGCGCTGGCACCAGCTTGATCTCATCATTACTAGACGAGAGGCACTCAACTCTATCCGCTTCACCCGCACCTTTCACAGTGCAGACTGTGACACGGACCACTCCCTCGTCCTCAGTAAGGTCAAGCTACAGCCGAGGCAGATCCACCATGCCAAGCCGAAGGCACGGCCTAAGATCAACGCCAGCCGCTCTAAAGATCCAAATATCACCAAGCTCTTCCTCACCTCTCTTGATCAAGCACTCTCCTCTTCCAATCAGCAAAGTGCTGTGGACAAGTGGAACTGCCTGCGTGACACCATTTACAACAAAGCCCTCGCAGCATACGGCAAGGAAGTGAGGAAGAACGTAGACTGGTTTAAGGCAAATGCTGCGAAGATGGAGCCTGTTATAGAGGCTAAGCGCACCGCCTTTCTCAAGTTCAAAGAGAATCCATCGACGAGGAATCTTGAGGATCTAAGGAAAGCTAGGAGCAAGGCCCAGCAAACCGCACGACGCTGCGCAAACAACTATTGGCTCAAACTCTCCTCCACCATACAGATCGCCTCTGACACAGGTGACATCAGGGGCATGTACGAGGGAATCAAACAAGCTACAGGTCCCTCCATTAGAAAAACAGCACCTCTCAAATCCAAGTCTGGTGAAGTCATCACCGACAGCAGCAAACAGATGGAAAGATGGGCTGAGCACTACATGGAGTTATATGCAACAGATAACACAGTGTCGGAGGAGGCTCTGAATGGCATCGCAAGCCTGCCTGTGATGAAGGAGCTTGATATGGAACCTACTCAAGAGGAGCTTGAAAAAGCCATTGACAGCCTCAAATGCGGCAAGGCCCCAGGTGCTGATGGGATAACACCTGACGTCATCAAACTTGGGAAACCCTCTCTCCTGCCATATCTCCATGACCTCCTGTGCCTTTGCTGGAATGAAGGAGCCGTCCCCCAGGACATGCGTGATGCAAAAATCGTCACGCTGTACAAGAACAAGGGCGACCGCAGCGACTGCAACAATTACCGCGGCATCTCTCTGCTCAGCACTGTGGGGAAGGTCTTCGCACGTGTCGCGCTTATCAGGCTCCAGCGTCTGGCCGAACGTGTCTACCCTGAGTCACAGTGTGGCTTCAGGGCAGCAAGATCCACGGTGGACATGATCTTCACCCTTCGACAACTGCAGGAGAAATGCCGTGAACAGAGGAGACCCCTGTATCTTGCCTTCGTCGACCTCACAAAGGCCTTCGACCTTGTTAGCAGAGATGGTCTCTTCAAGCTACTTGCAAAGATCGGCTGCCCGCCAAAATTCCTCAACATCCTGACATCTTTTCACAACAACATGCGGGGTTCAGTCTGCTACGATGGAAAAACTTCAGAGGCCTTCCCAATCTGCAGCGGAGTGAAGCAGGGCTGTGTTCTTGCACCAACCCTCTTCGGAATTTTCTTCTCGCTTCTGCTGTCATTTGCATACGACTCATCCCATGAAGGCGTCTATCTACACTCAAGAGCTGACGGGAAACTCTTCAACCTTGCCCGCCTGAGATCTAAGACCAAGTGTTCCAGTGTTCTTCTTAGGGAAATGCTATTTGCAGACGATGCCGCTCTAGCATCCCACACAGAGACAGGGCTCCAGCAGTTGGTGGACAGGCTTTCCTACGCGTGCAAGGAGTTTGCCCTCACCATCAGCATCAAGAAGACCCATGTCATGGCCCAAGATGTCGAAAACCCACCCTCCATCTCTATTGGCAACACGACTCTTGACTGTGTGGACTCCTTCACGTACCTCGGGTCAACAGTCTCCAGCAATCTGTCACTTGACGCAGAATTGAGCACCCGTCTTGCCAGGGCCGCCGCAGTGATGGCCAGACTGGCAAAGAGAGTGTGGCTAAATAAGAACCTAGCCGTGCGCACAAAACTCCAGGTCTACCAAGCATGCGTCACCAGCACTCTGCTATACGGCAGTGAGGCCTGGACCACCTATATCAGACAAGAAAAACGGCTGAACAGCTTCCACCTGCGCTGCCTACGCCGCATCTTGGGCATTACATGGCAGGAGAAAGTTCCAAACATCGAAGTCCTGGGACGTGCCCATTCCACCAGCATGTTTGCCATGTTGAGTCAGCGCCGCCTCAGATGGCTCGGTCACGTCCACAGGATGGACTCCAGTCGGCTGCCAAGAGCAATCCTTTATGGCGTACTTTCATCAGGCTCCAGGCCAATTGGTCGCCCATACCTACGATTCAAGGACGTCTGTAGACGCGACATGAGGCAGGCTGGCATAGACCCCAACAGCTGGGAGGAAGCTGCACAGAAACGCAGCGCCTGGAGGCAGACAGTTGCCATAGGGGTCAACCACGCTGAAGAGAGGCGCATTTCCTTGCTGCAGGAGAAGAGGCTGAGGAGGAAATTGCGAGTAGCAGCCCCCACTCCAGTGTCAGCCCCCTCCCCGTATGTCTGCAACAACTGTGGCAGAGACTGTCATGCAAGAATCGGACTTCTCAGTCACAGCTGCAGCTGCAAGAGAGAGGAAAATCCCCCGGGTGCAGTCCATCGTCAGTATTGACGGACGGATGCCTACTACTACTATCCAGGAAGACTATTGGCTCAAAAACGGGACCTTTCGCGCTATCAACCAATCCGCGGACAGATTAAAACAGATTGACCAGGGGTACGTTTTCGCGGCTGGAACGAATAACTGTTTCGGTCATTGGCCTGTGTTATAGGATATGGCCAAAATTCAACCGAAACATTTATTGGACCGCGAAAAATACCCCTTATGACGGCAACACATGTAATGGAGTGTGCCGGTGTTTAGGACGACGACTCGGCGGTATCGATCGACTCGACGACAGACGTGAGTGGTTGATCGTGAATGATACCTTTTAAGTTTGTAAATAAAACAGAAAGAAATGAGGGGTGAAAAAACTTAACTTTGTGTATTAACGGAAAATTGTTAATGTTTTTTTTATGGAAAAGTAAAAACATATTCTTGTTGACCCAAATATAAAGCTGAAAAAGTGATTTTCCCCTTCCAAAGTCCAAGCTAACCAACATTTCACACGTTGTGATTGGTGATTAATGGCGGTTGATAATTACCATATTCATAAGAGCTTGGCTAGACTTCAACGCAGTACACGTTTACGAACGGAGTAAAGAATTGCCGCACAGTGTGCCGCACGCATGCAGATTGTGTACAATACACAGCCTTGGATGAAGTCTAATTAAACATCGACAACTTTTGCCGATAGAGGGCGATGCAGGGCAAAGTTCATTGAATTATTTCTCAATGTGCGTTGTCGAACGATCGTTGATTCGCGAAGATTTTATTGCAAATGAAGTTCAAAACAACCGATCTTCAAATCAAGAATCCATGAAAATGGTTGATGATGGAAAAGGTATGATTTAGGACAAAAATTAGGGGATAAAATCATCCCAAAACGCAATTTTGCGAACTTCACTTCCGTGCGTTGTTTTTTGGTTTGTTTTTTTTTGAAGTTTTGAAAATTGTGTGCGTCACGTCAATACATGCGGGCTAGTGAAAAAACCTGCGGGCGATCCAAAATTTTGGTTGATTCGCCCGGCCGGCGAGTGGAAAAAAAAGTTCAGGGAAACCCCCGCCCGGCGGCCGGCGCCGCCAGCGTGCGCCCGGACAAAATTTGACCCTGTGGAGAACCCTGAATTACATCCGAATACCTGAAATTGTAAGCAAAACGAACGCAAATCCAAAACTATTACTACCTGCCAGCTGCAGTGAAGGTAATTTTATGCAAGATACAACCAATTTATCTTAAATATACTGATCGCCCATTCATTGTTTACCGACAAAGGGATCAAATTTAACATAAGACAGTGCCCCCGACTAGTGGGAAGGCTTGAACAACCCAAAGGCTTTAGAAACTATAGCGGTGAAACGCCACGCAGTAGACAAGTTTACAAAATACATGTACATGTACAGTGTACATGTATGTCGACGTAAAAAGCGTTGTGTATGTACATGTACATGTCGTGTACCTACCAGGGCTGATTGATAGATCGGCAGCACTCGAGACACACGTGTTGTAGACTTGATTTCAAGTCTGAGATAACGGTTATTTCTCTGCATCAGCCACACAAAATCCCCCCGCAGATTGGCTATCACGCGCTCTAACTCGTAGGTTAAAGACGGAGGTTAATCCACAAGAGGGCGCTATTTCAGGCTATGCAGGTAGACTAAAAACCACGAGCACAGACTTGGAACCAAGTCTAGGCACGTCATTCCCGCCGCTCTTTTCTGGCTGCCGCAACCTTTCAGTGCATATTAATGTATGCAGAACATCGCACATGCGCAGTGTATGAGTCAAAACATGCGTGTCTGCTTGTATGTGTGAACCTCCCACCATGAGTATGGGTAATGCAGGTTTAATAAAGAATGCTCAATGCACTCCGTGATATTGAAGGACAGTACTTCTTACATGCTCACCTCACTATCAAACTATCCCTCGTAAAGTACACTGTAATGTACATGATGTACACGATTGTTCCGTTCGTATATAATTCGCGGGCTATGTGTAGAATACCGCAACTCGACTCTAGTACGGGGGAAATCAATATGAAAAAGTCGTGACCCCACCCAAACTTTAAAAATAATAATAACACAGCGCGAAATACTACGATTCTTAGGGCTGTACGGTGCTGATTTCATTTTTTTAAACCCTTTAACCGGCCCAGACCCAAAGCATACGTTGAGTACACAGTAAATGCAATAATAGTTCTGTGGTACATGCTTGCTGAAAATTTACCCCAAAAATTTGGACGCCCTGTTTTTCAATCCAGTCAAATTTGGACACCCTATTTTCAAATCCTGGCTAAAAGCTTGCTTACTAGGAAGAATATTATGCCCGACTTATAATCAAAATGGAAAATATTCAGCTTCAAGAAGCTGTTTGATCCATAAACCTGCGCTACGCAGTACACAGGCTATGGTAATTCAAGTTGCGTGACTCATGGCAATTTTGTAGGTTTTGTCACGAACTGCAAAGACTTGAGAAGGAAAGTTAACTTGTTCCCCAACAATAAATAACTTAACACTTAACAGTGTCCCTTAACAGTGGTCCACTGGCCAAATGCCACTTAAAACACCCCGAGAACCAGTCAGAATTCTGTCCAACTAGTCTGGCTGACTAGTTGATTGGTTGCCACTGCTACACGTAAACCACTGAATGTTCATAATAATTCAAACTACAAGTTCCATGCACATTACATTGTTGAAATGAACCTTGAAATATGGACCAGTGAAAAGGCTGGCAGACCAGTGAAAAGGCTGGCAGACCAGTGAAAAGGCTGGCAGACCAGTGAAAAGGCTGGCAGACCAGTGAAAAGGCTGGCAGACCAGTGAAAAGGCTGGCAGACCAGTGAAAAAGCTGACAGACCAGTGAAAAGGCTGGCAGACCAGTGAAAAGGCTGGCAGACCAGTGAAAAGGCTGGCAGACCAGTGAAAAGGCTGGCAGACCAGTGAAGTGACAAGCCAACTGGTCTGGCTAGTCACTGAAGAAAGTTAAAAGCGAACCATGACTTATGAGTTAAAAAAGATTAAAATGTTTACAAAAGTGCACGAGTCATAGAATTTGATTGCAGCAAACTCAAGACACTTCTGATTTTATGCAAAACTTTGCATCTGTAAAATTAAATTTGCGCGTACAGTGGCTCTGAAAACAGCGGAAAACACTATGTTCCATTATTAGGTTCCAAGTGAAGCCTCACTGGCTGTTAAAGGCAGGGTATACTTTTGGTAATTATCAAAGACCTGTATCCTTGGTGGATCCCAACACATGCATAAAATAACAAACCTGTACAAATTTAGGCTCAATTAGTCATAGAAGTTTCAAGAAAATAATGGGGAAAAAAACCTTATTGCATAGAATTGTGCACTTTCAGATGCCTGAGAAAGGCTTCATGCCTTTTAAGCCTTTCACAGATTCAAATTTGGGGTGAAAATTCACCTCTTTCTCTAAAACTCAAAGGGAGTCGTTTTTAACAAAGGGGGTCGTTTATATTATCAACAGCTCTCCAGTGTTCTTTACCAAGTAAGTTTTTATGGTCATTAATCTTTTGAGTAATTACCAAAAGAATACCTGCCTTTAAACAACTCACTCACACATGATCCTTGCCATTTTGTACCCTTCAGTGGTCATTAAACACAACCAACCAATATATTGCATCAAGTTCGGTTGAAGTTCGGTTGAATCTCCTTAATTTTCTCATTCTTTTCAAACATGGTGTATGTAGCTTTTCCGATAAGATTTTGTTATTTATTGTGCATTTCAGTTTTTGTAAGCGCTGTGATATAGTTTTCTATGGGGAGCGTCTCTAAATACCTGTTATTATTATTTTATTATTATTATTAATGGTACACAAACTAATTGGTTTACATTTTTGTCACGGGTTTTGTGCATTTTCATCAGCATTCTCCCTGAAAAGAGGTGCATTTTTGGGGCTGTAACCAACAAGTGTTTTGGTGAGGCCTATTGGATAGTTTTCACCGAAAGGCAATTAAACCGTAACAGTTAATGTTTACAACCGCGAAAAACGCACCCCAGTGGTGTGCTGGCATAATGATAATGCGACGTTATAGTTAAAAAGAAAATGTCAAATTCAACTTTGTGATGTTCTCATTTTCCAATGTATAGAGTCCTCATGTGAGGGGGGGGGGGGGGGGGGGGAAATTACAAGTCACTTTAAAATGGTCTAAATTGCCATTGCATTCAATACCCTTCCAGTGCAAATTTTGTAAACATCCAAAAGATCAGATGACATCATTCTGAGAAAAAATGGGTCTGTACATTTTTGTTTGAGAACGTTTTGGTTCATCATAATCATTCGTGACTTTTTCAGAGCAAAATTTTTAACTTGACATAATTAGTTTTCAACAACTAATGGATCTTTATATTCCAATGAGGAATATTTCGTCAAACAAAATGTCAAACTCGAGGCCGTTTTGATGAAATACCGTTGAAAGTCAGGAATGAACCAAAACGTCCCCGTACAAAAAATGTCCAGACCAATTTTTTCGCAGATTGATGTCATTAGATGTTTTGAATGTTGACAAAATGTTGCCCCGGATGGTTATGGAATGCAATGGCTACTTACATGTAAACCCTTTTAATGTGAGGTTAGAGACTTGTAATTTTTTCCCCACTCACACGAGGATTCTATTTATTGGAAAATGAGTACTTTAAAAGAACACAATAAAGAGCCACATATCGCCAGAGATGCATCACAGAAGAGCGTACATGTACATATGTAATAATAAATAATAATAATTATATGTGGGGTGTCATGGTCGAGTGGTTAAGAGCATAGGATTCAAGTTCTGGTGGTTTAGTCATCGGGGTGTGGGTTCGAGTCCCGGTCATGACGCTTGTGTCCTTGAGCAAGACACTTTGCTATAATTGCTTCTCTTCACCTGGGGGTCTTATGGACACCTGCAAGGGTAGAGGTTGATATTGTGTTTGAAAAAACCTTCAGAGTGCCACACAGCCCAGCCAGGGCTGTATACTCCCCAGGGAGCTGAGAAAGATTAAAGGAATGTTATTGGCCCAATGACAAGGGCACTAACGCATTGATACGTTATTGTAAAATGCGCTATATAAGAACTAGTTATTATCATTATTATTATTAATAATAGTGGCTTCTTATATAGCGCTCATATCCGTCACTCAGTGACGCTCAAGGCGCTTCAACAGTCAGTATTTACCTGCAAGGTATTTGGAGCTACATGTACATGTTTTTGAAATATGAGACCTATTTCCTTTACATAGCACCATGTAATGGTTTACAAGGTGCTGTGGCGCAATATGCAGCCAATCAAACCAGGAACACCGGGGCTAACCCATTCTCTTTACAATAAGTGAACTGGGTTCTTTTACGGACCCAGCAATAATAGTCAAGTGTCTTGCTTAAGGACACAAGTGTCACGACCGGGCCTCGAACCCACACTCTGCTGAACAGAAACACCAGAGCTTGAGTCCGGTGCTCTAATCCGCTCGGCCACGACACGCCATGTAGGTTAAAGCATTTTTACAGTTTCACAAAAACCCACATGTCAGTCTGTGCATTAACAAGCTCGCCCTTTCCTACGTAAAAACATAGTATTCAGATGGGTGTATAAAGTACACTGTACATGTCAGGGGCGGATACGGGGGGGGGGGGCGTGGGGGCGCACGCCCCCCCCCCCCCCCCTTTTGCTTGAGAAATAAAAAATTTAAAAAAACGTCAAGGGGAAAAATAAGGGAGACAAAGTTAATGACATAGACCCTACCATTAGTTTTTTTCAAAAAAGCTACTAATAATCCGTACCTCGTACACTTTGTTTCATTTGTGGACCACTATTAATTCACCGACTGATGAGGAATTACACGTGAATCTGTGTGTGTGGACATCGTGTTTTTCTCACACACTGAACATAAGCGCGAAACACCTGCACATGCCTGGCGCAGGGCCCGGGTCCGGGGGGCGTGAAGATCATACAACCGCAGCGTGAGTCGACCATGCCACCTGTGTGCGTACATTGTGCAAAGAAGTTTCTGGCTGGAGGTCAGCACGCGTGCGCGCTAAATACAATGTGACTTTTACAATACGAACTTCGGAAACTAGTATTAAGATAAAACAAAGTGAAGACATAGCCCCATGAATAGGGCCAATCCACTTCGTATCCTTGGCTCTAGCACCATTGCATTCCTATTTTTGTGCCCGATTTAATTTGTAATCCGGATTATTAAACTTACTAAAAGAATGCTACTGTACTTGTAGAAAGCCCTAATGCTTAATTGTTTTTTAAACACATCACAGATCTTTTGGGAAAATTGTTTGCTTTTCGAATCGCGAGTGTGATTTTTTCCCCACATATTATTAACTTGCGCGAAAACCATTGTCAGGTTCCCTCAACAATCCACAACAGTTTTACGATCAACTGCTGATATTTAATGGGGACCAGACTGATTCACTCAGCGCGCCATCAAGGTCTTGTGAAATACGTGTAATGTGGTGGTGCGCAAAAGATATTATGCTCAGATATTATGTAAATCAGTCTGGTCCCCATTAGCTCGAATAAATGTTGTGAAATTGATCAGGGAACCCAACTACATGTAGGCCTACCCTCACATTTTCGTACATTAATGTTATTATTGCTCGAGATATTGCATGAGATCGCACCACAGAGCATCTAGAATCCTAACTGTTTCGGAGCATTTAAGCGGGCCCCGGAACCGGCCCATGCCGTTAAGGGCTTCGCGTTACGCGCTCGTAGGAGCCACAAATTGCATTCACCATTTGCTACATGTACTTGGTAAATTTTCACGCCCCCCGTTTGGAAAATCCTGGATCCGCCCCTGCATGTAGGTCATCTCACTTTTTAGATTTCACAAAGAGACACATATTTTTGACCAATTACTAATGGCAATTTAAGCAAATAATTTAGTTATTAGAAATTGGTTAGTCAATGCCCTCAATGACTTTAGACATGCCCTCAATGTCTTTGAACTTCTTGCACTCAATGTCTTGGGAACTACTCTCAATAATTTGTGACTTGGCATCAATGACTTGGATCTTGCGTCGTAATCTTGGGACTTGCCCTCAATATGACTTCAGACAAATTGCCCTCAGTGACTACTTTAGACTTGCCCTAAATGACAAGGGATCTGCCTCATTGTCTTGTAACTTGCCATCAGTGACTTCAGACTTGCCCTCATCAGACAAGCCCACAATGACTAGGGACTTGCCTCATTGTCTTGTAACTTGCCCTCAGTTACTTCAGACTTGCCCTCAATGACTACTAGGGACTTGCCACATTGTCTTGTAACTTGCCCTCAATGACTTCAGACTTGCCCTCATCAGACAAGCCCACAATGACTAGGGACTTGCTGATTGTCTTGTAACTTGCCCTCAGTGACTTCAGACTTGCCCTATATTATGACTACTAGGGACTTGCCACATTGTCCTGTAACTTGCCCTCACTGACTTCAGACTTTCCCTCACTGACTGGTGTTTTAGGAACTTGCCTCATTTAGTTTGGACTTGTTTTCAATGACATTAAACTCGGCTACAATGACTTGGAACCTCAACTTTCCTCAAAATAGTCACACATGGTTCTAAACTAAGAGAAAGTTCTGCTGGGTATAAAAAAGGGAGCCCTTCTTTAAGAATCAAGCTTATTTTGTGCTTCACTTGCCGACTGAAATATATATCAACTGAGAATAATAAGAGGTGGGGGGTCCATCATTTCATAAATCATTAAGTGCTTAGTGCTTAGTGATAATCTCTAAATTGGAAGCGTCCGATTATCATAAATAATTAAAATAGCAGGCATTGAACACCATCATTAATTCTCAACTAATGATAGACTCTTACTTCTAGAGAGCCCAGGTAGACCCAGTGACTGGGGCACTGTAAAAAAAAAAAAAAAAAAAAAAAAAAAAAAAAAAGGAGTTCAGTGCCCCAGTTGGGAGACGCCTTTTGGCAACAGTTAATTTTTTTAATTTTTTTGCTCTCCTGGGCATCCCACTGTTGTTTAACGTATTTTTTTAAAAATGCATTTTAATGTTGTAAATACTTGTGAACTTTTTGCCCAATTAAACATTATTATATTATTATTATTAATAGTTACTGGGTCAAGAGTCCCTTTCACACTACACTTCAATCCAGAGAATCTCTGTGTTAAGGAAAAAAATTAACACTGAGATTCGCTGGATTTACACTACACTTTTCAGGGCTAAAAATTCTCTGATTTAAAGAACCAAAAACTGACTTAATCCGGGTAAAATTTAACCCTTTCCAGGGGCACTAGGGTTAACCCACCATTCTCGGTGATGAAACTTGGTTAACTTTTCTTTGGATTCGATGGTTGTACAATTAGGCCAAGTAAAATAAATAACATGTTGCTCGTCCCCGCCCGCTCCGATTTTGGAGGCCGCACTAAATTTTTTGTTATTTGTTATTTTTAAAAAAAAATCGGAAAAAAATAAAATAAAATCTTTGAAATCAATTTACATATTGAGAGCTATTTCAAATGTATCCTTCATTTTTATTGAGCAATTTCATCATCTTTCTTGCATGATGTAGGCTTACAAAAAATGCTATTTCCTCAATGCAATCGTGAGAAAATCCTAATTTTCTTCAAAACGTTTTTCCCTTCACGTTTGCATGCCACAGTTCTTTTTTGAACGAGATCTTTGCACCAGGACGTGATGCCACACACACAGAATAATTTTTGAGCAAAAGCAAGAAGAACTCTTGGAAAGAATAACAATATGTATCGAAATGGACACAGAAACACACATGGCGACTTTAAACAGAATTTGAGAACATACAGAACATGCTCATAAAACCATAAAAACATCTTCAAACCATCTTAGACATGGCGGCCATCTTAGACATGGCGGCCATCTTAGACATGACAGCCATCTTGAAAAAAATAACAAAAAATCTGAAAATAACAAATAACAAGGACCTCCCTCACCAACTTTTTAAAAAGTCTGGACGAGCAACATGTTATTTATTTTACTTGGCCTTAAATGTAGTGTGAAAGGAAACTCTCAATCAGTTCAAATCCGTGTAGAAGACTTTTTACATGGGTCACCAAATAGATCAAAGGTAGTGTGAAAAGGACTTTAAGCCCATCCTCTTCATGGAGTTTGGGGCAACAGACAACTCATGTCATAAATAGTCATAAATCTGCCACTTGCCAGCAATAAGCAAACTAACTTGCTGTTATGTCATGACAGTTGTTCCACCAACATGTAGTTTAACCATGGAGGACCCCCATGGTTTAAGCATGGAGGTAGAGCATTGATCAGGTGTATAGCCTAGGCTACATGTACAGTGTACTGTAGGCCTACGTACACCTGGGATTTATCCTCACACAGCAATGACACTTCACTTGATCAGACCATGTAGGAAGGAAAATACTTTCCGGTACATTCCTTCATGCTTTCACATACTACAGACGGTACACTGCACTTCTTGCTCTGTATGTAGAAAACTGCTGGCTATAGAGTCATACACTAAGTCTCACAGAACACTTGTAGTCACTGCAGATGTTTCTTCCACGTATGGCTTCACCGGGACACCATACTTTCTTGTTTGCATCGAAAACAGGTCAAACTCAAAACAAATGGGACGCTATTGAATTCATCGAAGATCGGTGCGTGGTGTGAAAGTTTCAATGTCCATCACGTTTTAATATATGTTTGCATATTTCTTATAAACAAAGGAAGGTAATTAGGGCATCAGTTGATTATGGAATATTTTTATTTTTTTTCAATTCAAAGAAAAAGGCATACTACATCGAAAACCGGACAGGGGAGGATACTGATACTGTGTACTGTAGTCATGGTAGTGACTGTAGTGTAGGCCTACAGAGTACAGAGTATAAATTCACGTAGGCCTGGTACTTTGGTAGGGCTGTCTCCCATTTGGTATACAAAAACTACTTTCTTTAGAACATACTTTCTCTCATAAATATTATATTCAGGTCGCAGAACAAAATAGGATCCCCAGACACTAGTAACTTAGATCACGAGCTTACTTACTTTGAGGTAAATTCTGTGGAAACTTTAGAGTCGAACATGGTGCACGATCACAGCCAGAGCTAGCTAAGAAAGGTAGTCATGGCGAGCATGCATCACCAAATACACGTTTATAATTAACCCGACTAAAACAATTGCCAGCAACAAGTTGGTGCCAGTTGTAATCGTTATTAGCACAAATTATATGCTTAGCTTATAATCATATTTTGGATTGTGTTTCAAATAAATCATGTTTCTTAATTCTTGCGATCCAAGACTGGGGGGAAGCAAAACATGCTCAAATAAGCTTTTTTCCACATTATTTCCGAGCAAATTTCAATTATCATTTAGAACTTTTTCTAGCAAATCCATTCTGAACTTGTAGGCTTGTACTGTATACGATTCCACAAGAGGCAACTTTTGCAGGTAACTAATTTGAGGCAACCAACTGCAGTGCATGTTACAAGACCACTTTGGTTGCACACGAGTATTTTTCAAACAATGTGAACATTCAAAATGTGAATGCCTTCTCTTCTTGGAGATTGTCTAGAACTGGTTGCCTGGTGTGACATGTATGGCCCTTATACTGTCCTCACTTTTTAAAACTGTGTCCCACATTGAACATTTCTTATGGTTTTGTACTCACTGTGGGTCCAGGTGGCCTCTCTGGTTTGAGGGCCTCTTCTTCGGTCAGTGAAGTGGTGGTCCTCCGTCGGTTCAGCAGGCCCAGTCGGCTGCCCGCCGAGCCTCCAAGCTTGCGGTCATATTGAGACACCACTGCAACCCGTCTGAAAATATCAATAAAGAGAAGAAATAAGTTGCGATTATAAAACTGAGAAATTACAATTATTGTCAACATAATATTACACAAACACAAGTGTTTGCTAAACCACTTACTTCATTTCAACAGCTTTTCATTTCTCGTTGTTTTAACTACGATATTAATCCTTTGATACTGTGATGAATTTCTCTATTTCGGTCTTTCGACGATCTAGGTCGAAAACCCTATAGATACAGGTGTACAGTTTGAGGCTATAGGCCTACATAGTCAGAGATATCGCGGATAAAATTCACACAAACTGTGTGACGTGTGACGGAAGGCAAAGTGATCACAGACTCCGAATGGTAATTCCTACTGGGCTTTTGTTTCAAGAGTCCTTGGGCGATACATTGGTTCGTCCTCGGCCTATGACCCCCAAAATTGCAACACACCAACCGTTCGGCTGTCCTGACTGAGTTGTGCCGTACAAGGCCTTGCAACTGTACACGTACATGTACATGCCAGAGTTTCTGTGTCAGACACAACAAAAATTAATGACAGAAATGGGCCATTGCTTCAGGGCCCACTATACTGGCAAAGTAACTGTTGTTCAATTCAGTGTCCGCTAAGTGGATTTGGACTATGGGTTTCTGAAGAGGAAAGGCTTTCACTGTTTTCCGCGTGGGCAGACACAACCCCTCTCCAAAATAAGTAGAGCTACAATCACTGTCAATAGTCACAGGGGAAATTGTTGTTTGTGTCCCCCATGCTGGGAGGATTTTTGTTGACGATAATCCAAACAATCTCCTTAAGAAACCTCAACAGTACCCCCTTCTCTGTTGTCCCACAAGAGGACTGATTACTTAGCGCGTATATTCATGGATGGGACATCAAACGCTGATGAAACTGTGACTGTCTTGGGAGACTCAGTCGCTGTCAGTACCGGTCTGCCGGGGGGCAGAGGCAATTCCCTTCCTCTCCCTTTACCAGTTGATCTGCAGCAGTTTTCAAACTTTATATGTTGCTGAGTGAAGGTGTGTTCATTTCAAAGTCAAGCTTTGGAAAACACTAACTTTGCAAACCCTATACTCCATAGCACCCCACCAACCTCCCCAACCTTATCAGCTAAATGTTCTCAATTTTAACCCATTGGTACAACATTCTGCATTAAGTTGGTTTATGTCACCCAAACTAACTGGTAGATTCAATTTAAAGCTAGCGGTGGGGACGTTACAAGACCAGCCCTTAGGTGCATGCAGTGGAGCAGTATACAGACCACGGACCACTGCCCCAAACGCTCGACTTCTATGCAACCCAGACGCCTGGCGAACTAAAACAACTGCTGGAAAACGACCATGATAATTGTGAAAGTTAAAAAATATTAACCCAACCTGTTTAAAAGTAGGCCTAGGCCTACTGTACCAACTTTATTAAGAGTATATGACGGGTCATCCGCGAGCCACAATGATCCGCGATGCCATTGCAACAGATCTAATTAAAACAAACTTTGAAAATAAATTACACACTGTTCTGTATATCCACTGTATATCCACTTATGACGACAAAAAAAAGTGATACCAGAGCAGAAAATAACAAAAGCCTTAATCCAATCGGATCATTCAGATTATCGGAACAAATTTCAATCATTGAAAAGGCTTCCAAGAATCTTGTCTGAGATGTCCTTTCACTGCGAGGCATTATATGACTCGTTTATAAAGAGAGCCATTTTCTTGCGCTGTCCTGCATGTGTGTGTGTCAACCAGCCAAGGTTACATGCTTGTATACAAAGATTATAAAAAATGATTAAGATAATTGAAAAGGATTAATTCACAAACAAACAAGCATTCAGGCTGCACCGAAAACAACAAGCTGAACATTTCACTGCGTCAAACTGTTTTTGAATCTAAAACAGGCAGCAGGGCAAGAGACATGCCACACGATGAAACATGAAACTTATTTAATATGCGGTTCAAGGAATAAGGAAGCCCCATTCTGCGTAACTCCGCGGCAGTAGAATAAAATAATAGCAAGACAAGTTCTCAAAGAACCTACCTAGCAAGTAGATATACACATGGTGTTACCGCAAACCAAATATACATTGATACCTCACCATGCAATGCCTCAAATCCCATATTTCTGCGTACTGTTACGTTATTTGAATGAAGTTTCTTGGAAATGTTACCATAGTTTTAATGAATTCTTCAAATAATATCAACAACATCGGGTAAATTCCTAAAAATAACCCCTAATGAAAACAGTTAAACAGGTGGCAAAAAGAGGTAAAAACATTTAATCTCAAGATGAGATAGTGCTTCTGTAATAGGTGTAGAAAAACCTTTGTCCTATAGGTGACCAAGTGTCTAGGTTAGAGTTTTATTACCCTTCCACTGTTTATACTTCCCCCTTAAGCTCTTCTAGCACCCCCTTAGTTAATTTCTTAGGAATCCTTTGTAATAAACAATGAACCCTCTTGCATAATCCTTGGTAGTGTGGTTAGTCACCCCTGTAATTGACTTCAGATAGCAGCCTGGCAGCGCAAGGGGAACACTCCACACTTGTGTTCTCCCATCAAGATTGCTTTTATATTACTACAACTTCATATGTTCAAGATTTGCCTGTTTCAAGTAGAGGACGCAATCCTGCCAACTCCTCCCCCTGACGTGAAGTCAGCCCAACTTACAGACAAAGTCATCTCCAGAGTCGTGAAATTGAAATCTTCTGCAGAAAGAAAGCCTAGCCCTCATCAGCTGAAAAGGGAGCCAGGAGCACTGAAGAGGCTGGTGCGTGTATGGGAGAGCCTGATCGTGAAGGATGGGTTGCTTTACTATAAGCAGACCGACAGTGGAGATAACACTCAGTACCTAGAAGTTTTGCCCAAGTCATTGAGGTGGCAAACTTTGCACAACCTGCAAGTTTCACACAATATTATGGGGTTTCGGGAGATTATGCGGTTTGCCCGACTTAGTTATTTTTGGCCTTGATTTTTGTATAGTTGATTTCTTTTAAAATTTTTGCTGTAAATTCATTGTAGTTTTCATTTTTGTACTTTTTAACATTGTTGAGGACAACAATGGGTTTAAGTAGTGGCGAGTGTAATAGGTGTAGAAAAACCTTTGTCCTATAGGTGACCAAGTGTCTAGGTTAGAGTTTTATTACCCTTCCACTGTTTATACTTCCCCCTTAAACTCTTCTAGCACCCCCTTAGTTAATTTCTTAGGAATCCTTTGTAATAAACAATGAACCCTCTTGCATAATCCTTGGTAGTGTGGTTAGTCACCCCTGTAATTGACTTCAGATAGCAGCCTGGCAGCGCAAGGGGAACACTCCACACTTGTGTTCTCCCATCAAGATTGCTTTTATATTACTACAACTTCATATGTTCAAGATTTGCCTGTTTCAAGTATTTACTGCTATGGACTCGGTAAGCTTAAATTTTGTTTTATTATTCATTTTGTCAACCATAATATTCCTGTGTTTCTTTGGAATTTCATTTCTAAAGTTGTATTTTTGGAAATATCTTTTGTTTTAAACTCAGTTTGGATTTAATTTTTAAGACTGAGTGTTTCTTCTTAAATTTGATTGAAGAACTGTATTTTGATCAATTGTATTTCTTGTTGTTTTATTTACACAGGTTTTAAAGCCATTTTGATTTTAATTTGTAACCTTCTTTGGCACTGTGTTTTGTTGTTTTTAGTGGTTTCTATAAATTCTTTTTTTCTTCAAGTATTCTGGGTTTAGTTCAAAAGTTTCTATGGTCTTGGTTTAGAGTTTACTTGGTTTATTGATGTACTTCGATCACTGGTTTTGCTTTTGGTCATCGCCTTATAATCAATAAAGTTATTTTTATCAAAATCACATTTTCCCCCAGGTAACCATCGTGTCAGTGTGAGCCTTTTTGAAACTACGTCCGCCTCTTGAAAGCCCCGGAAAGCGCACGTTTTCTAAATAACTGACGGGCTTGACCAAAGCCCAAGCCGTGCGTTTCGAAAAGGTCATATAGATTAATGTATTGCATGCAAAAGTTGTTACCTGTTTTTTACCTGTTTTTTGAGACGGTCGGTTGGGACTGGTTTCTCATCCATCATATTATACGATGCCTTAAACTTGCATTTCGCAACTACAGAGATATCCTTCAAACTTCAGTTTCCAATCGCAACAGTCTGTCATTGCTCTATGCTCTCACCTACTGTACTTTTTAACAACGTGTGTAGTGTGTGACTATTGCATTTAGCTGTTCACAAGCTTGTGGTAGTAAGCGATGAGTTTGTTGTTGATATTGATTTTCATACTTTTCTGTATCTACCCCCCATGTTGCTTTTTCTTTTCTGTGCATCTTCTTTACTCAATATGCTAATGTTTGGATAAAGGGTCAACAGTCATGTTTTATTTAAATCGTTAGAATCGATTTGGGTTTTTTGTAATTGTCAGGAAACACCATGAAGTATAACAACTGTTAGTTTTTTTCCTATTGTGGTTTAAGGTCTGTTTGTGTGTTTGTTTTAGCTTCGCTCTTCTATCTTCTTCTGTAAATTTACATACATCTATTTATCTATTTAATTATTTATTTACTTATTTTACATTTTGTTTATGTTTCTCCGTACAATTGCACATCAGCATAACTGTTAGTTGCTATGGTAACCAGGTTGAAGTACAAATCATAGAGTGGGCCATCCTTGCTTTAAAGTTTAACCTAACACTTTATTTCGTTCGCCAATGTTAAAATCAACCGACATTTTAAAAAAAGTGTCGGTCTCAGTTTATACGGAAGTGTTAAAGGCAAAGTATACCTTTGGTTTTTGGAACCGTTTGATTGTTTTAATCCTATATAAATGTAAATATACTATACAACTAACCTGTCAACTTTTCACTTCAAAGGGTAGTCGCGTTTTTGAGATATCGCCGAAAAACCGGAGCGAATATTTCCACGCAGGAAGAATAAACCCTGTAAGAATACACAATCTGAAAAACGTTTCTGACAGAAACGGTTCTCAGATTCAATTTTGTGGCATAAAAACTGATATCTTTTTCCATAACCACATTACTTCGAAGTGAAATGATTCTCACATTGCTTTATACTATCGAAAGCTGCTGTACTTCTAACCAAGTAAGTTTTTATTGCCATTCATTTTCAGAGTCATTACCAAACGTAGGCCTATACAGACCCTTTAAAGGGACATTGAGAGAGAAAGAAATAGAAAGTCACAGTTTATGACTTCTATATCTCGTAAAAACTTAATTGACACAAGTCATTATTACGACTTGTATATCAATTATGACAACTAAGTCATAATTATGACATTTATATCTCGTAAAAACTTGATTGGCACAAGTCATAATTATTATACTATTACGACTTATATCTCATATTGACTTAGTACAAGTAATAATTATGACAACAAAGTCATAACTATCTCATGGCATAAGTCATAATTATAAATAAACGTTGAATAAACCAATGATTGGTACACGTTTTCTTTGTATAAATTCAATTTCAACGAATGCTTGCTACAGTTATCACTTGTCACATAAATCAGACATGAAATTTTTCCCGTTGAAAAAAAAATCGAGTACAAGGGCTAACCTACATGTAAGCTTTACACCTATAGGCTTTAACAAACTTTCCAGGCTATTTAATAACAATTTAGCTGATTCTTCCTAGGGCCAAACAAAGCGGAAATCGGACCCTTATGTAGGAAGAATATCATGCCTGGATAATTAAGCAATGTGGCGGTACTCGATCAATAGAGTGACAAGGCGACCCCTTGAGTTTGCCGTTCCGCTTGAAATAGGCCATACTTGATATGAGCTTTATTATTTTCTGCCGCATTCCTAATCTTTGTGATAATACACAATCATCCACACAAAAGTATTGTTGGGCATGTTGACACGACCACCTCGTATACTAGTTCAAATGCTAAACACTCTTATCACCTTCATTTGTTAAGGTTGATAATGCGCCAAGCCGGTTGGAATGTTTCGGGTGATTTTGAAAGTCACGAACATAATCAAATGTCATTTTGTGGGTGAAAACACAAAATTTATGTTTGTGAATGACAAAGGTGATATCTAGTGTGCCCTCCGCAGCGCAACGACACTCCGTTGCTAAGGCAAAGTTTTGATCGTGGATTTTTTCAAGTTGGTCACACCCGCCGCACGAATTGCTTAATTTGACCCTTTTTTGTACAAACTGGTTTACTTGGAATAATAAAATACGCTTTAGGGACTGCTGTAAGAAAACATGATCATTGAGTGAAGAAGTACATTGGAATAAATACAACATCTGAACTGTGGTATTTGTATCACATTATCTTAACAACAAACTGGACGGTCAAATTTTTTAACTATTACTATCGGGGATCGGACTTCCAGATGGCAATACATTTTTAATAAAGTGAATTCAAGATAAAATTTGCGGCAAGCATGATCAGAAGCACGACGGTTTTACCGAGCATATCTCGACACGGAGAGCGGGGACATCGAGTGGATAGACTGCCCGCCACAGCCGCGGCAAGGCTGGACGAGATGGTCCTTGGTAAAGGAGAATTCATTTCCAAGTACAAATGTACTCATGGAGATAACGATTCACAAAAACGTCAAGGCAGAATCAACAATTCTTGGAACGCGAAAAGGAGGTGAGTTTGCAGCGGAGACAACAGCATTTTTCAACAGTATCTTGTTGTTGATGTATTTAGGCTATTATGAACTTTTTTTCGTACTGCCATTTCGTTTGAGCTTTGAAAATTTGAAGTGCAACCACCAGACCCAACTACAAACTTTAATAAAAGAGCAAAGTTTTCTGATATCAAAGTAATGTATTTTTTCTTGTTACAATCTTTATAATATTATTCATCAGGAATGTACATGTTCCGTCTAAAAGCTCGAGACAAAAACACATTCCGATGTTTTAAAAAATATTTTTAAACATGTGAGAATAAGCCTTAAAAAACCACGACACAGCTTACGAGAAAAAAACAGTTAAAGCGGTTTTATCTTGCGTAAAAGCTGGATTGTACAATATTCAATTTAAGCTCTTGCCAAGCGGAAACACAAAAGTGGAATTAACTATAAAATCTGATTTGTTTATTTGTATTAATTTTTTTATTTTTTTTATTTGTTGGAATCACATCGCAGTCCGAAGAGTGGGCCTGACTGTTCTGAACTGCTCATTTTTTTAAGGAAACTACAAGAACAACAAGAACAATGATAGTTATGTACATGATTATATTGTTCGGTTGTTTTTGAAACTTTCTCGTGTATTATTGCCCGTTTGAATATTTTATAAATCATTTTATTGGCAGACTAAACCTTTTGGTTGGGAGGAAAATTGTGCATATTCCTTCTCGGTCTAGCCTTCTCTCCTGAATGATCTATTTTACGTTTAAGTGTTTTTCTTTTTGTGTAATTTTTTTAAAGATTGAGGAGAGAAGAAGATGAATTACGCGGTACGCTAAACGTTTATCACTTTGTATGTGTGCAAAAATGTACAACTTTGGTATGGTCATCGGCACTATAACATATTCAAACTCAAATGTTTTCATTTGACATTAGAAATTGATGCCCGAAAATTGTCAAATTAAAAACTTCCCACATGGGTAGGTAGCATTATAGGTCAATGGACAATGAAAACTTTAACAATACCTGTTTGCTGTAAGCTGGGGCTGAGTGCGGTTTGTTGCAGACATTACACATACACACCGCTGAGAAAAATGTATATTTCTTGAATTTTCTTTCCAATTGACTGCTTCTGTGACACTGCTGTGTGTTGTGGTGCCTTTTAGCCTTCGCGAAAGACTCTACTAGGTCGAAACGTCAGGCCACAAACTATTTTTGGTGTGCATTTATACCATCTATTTTGTTGGTAAAACAGTTTACTACAGCTTGTACTGTTTTCTCTTGAATCAACACTATCCCAAATGACTCAATTACGTGTCGATAATAAAGTTTTCCTATCTTTTGAAAACCAAAATCCCACCCGCGGTTGTATGCGTCATAATGCTAATGTAATTGGCTTTTGTACTGCTCATTTGATGCGCTATTTGCCGTGAAATTGAGCACAATGCTCCTACAGGACGTTGCCCTACACCCGCTTCGCAACCCCAAACAAAATCGTAAGGACTTCCCGAGGTACGCTTTTACAATACATGTTATTGCTTTATTGTGCAGTTTATCTACCAAGTGTATAGTTTTCATAAACTGTTCATATTGTATGCTATACAACAAGAAACAGTGTCTGTATCACAGAACAATGAAAGACAAAAGCTCACTTTATGACCTTACGATGACAAACTGTTAAATGTATTATACAGGATTGGTAGAGCTGACAATAGTTGCAGACAGTGTTCATGTTTTGTTTGATCAACCATACACATGAAATAACAAACCGGTGAAAATTTAGGCTTAATCCGTTGTGTGTGTCAGAAGAACAAAAGTGAAAAACCATTGAACACTGTCCTGAGTGTAACAACCGATATCAGCTGTTTCGTTTTTTAGGATTTCAGAAACAGTTTGCTCGAATATGACTTCTTTTCAGAGGCAAATATTTCACAGGGGAAAAAATGGTTCTATACAGCAATCCTTCACCGATCTTGAACTCTTGGTGGCAGCAGATACCGCCATTATTGCGGTGGTACCTGGGTGGTACTGCGCTGCCTAGCGACGGGTTTAAGCGATTTGCAAAGTGAAAGTCCAATAACCCGCGACTGATCAAATGATCGCCGTGTAGCCCAAACCTTATACCAGTCGCTAGGCAGCGCAGTACCACCCAGGTACACCGCGGTAATGGAGGCATGTCTGCTGCCACCAAGAGTTCAAGATCGGTGAAGGATTGCTGTATAGTATGAACTTTCATAATCAGTAAGCTTTCAGACTAGAATTTAGCAATTATGTGTTATATCCTTACCAATCCTGTAGAATACCGTAAAACTAAGATTCACCGGGAGAGCTATGTCTACGCTCTGACCAAGCAGACACAGCAACTCATAATAGACCTTATGCATATGACGTCATTTGAGTAGGGCGCCCTCACCTAGAGGTCAAAAGGAAGATGTTCATTGGCCAGTCCTGTGCGCCGCGCGTACAAATCAGCGCGTTTCCATTGTTTCATCATCAGTTTACCTCTAAGATGGCGGCTTGGTGACGTCAATGCATAAGGTCTATAGTGAACATGGTCTTGTGAAGAATTTTCATTCAAATTAACCTTCTATACTTCAGTTGCTTAAATGCCTATTTCTACCTTTTTTGTATTATATCTTAAGTGCATATTTGTAGGTTGTTATGTAAGCTGGGATCCACGGGAGATTAGTGAGTGTTTCTTACTGAATGGATTACCCAGGATAAACAAGAAATAAATAAATATATAAAATTCTATCAATTTGTTCTGTCGCAGACTGCATCTTCTCCAGAATGAGCGTAGAAGCCACACATTCTATGAAGATTGAGCCAAAAAAAAAAACATTTTAAAGTAAAACCAGGAAAGGTTATAATGAAATGTAAATTCAAAAGGGTATCTAGAGATACGACCATCGAGTCTTTTTATTCGATTTTCAAGTTGACAAGATTACAGAACAGCGCCCTCTGTTGATTTTGAGAAAGATGACGCCTACCAAAGCAGACCGCGAAGTGAAAAAATTAGCACATTAAAACCCGGGCAATTTGTTTGTTAACGGCTGTCCATCAATCTGCACAAACTGTCAGATGTAAAAGTCCCCAAATATCAAAACACAGCTAACAAAAAAGCATAATCAAAACGACATTGAAACTGTTTGCGAGAGCGTGTTAATGATTGTGCACCAATGGTCAATGAAAAATGATCACAAATAACTTCCTATATTATAGTGATGAATAACGATTGTGTTTCCCACAGTTTGTTATTTCATTGCTTAAAATATTACTATCAAATTGTAAATTTCCACGATATGGTCCCCAAATAACAAGGAAATGTAATTTTACCTCGGTATAGTGCTGTGGCGTCTCCCAAATGCCAGTGAAATCTCCTTTATCGACATCAGTGAGTGTGTCCCGCCGGCGAAGAAGCGGCCGGTTCGGCGTACGGCCCAGGGATGGTTGCACCCGGCCCCGAGCTTGCCAGGCTCTCCGTCGGTGTTCTGCCCCGTGCTGCCCGCAGAGACAGAGGCAATAGAGTGCGCTCGCTGTCTCGTAAACGTCTGATGCGCGTTCTTGATTGGTGACTCCATCTTTTAAAATCCTCTCCAGATTGTATATAATTTATTTATGAATAATGATATCTAGAATTAGCTACTTCATCCGTATACAATGTCGATGAAGGTTGACTGAAGTGAAGACAATGCCTGCCTTCCTTGAAACAATAGAAGTCTGATTAACAAAACATGATGTTGTTTATCCGGTAAACCAATTCCAAGTAAGATCCAGTTAATGTTGTCCACGTTCTTCGGAAAGTTGGACGACGGAAATTATACGATCCTCGGAAACGCCGATCGCTAGTTGGCTGTAGATATATGAAGTTGATAGACGATCAAAGAAGTAAGCCTGCTATAGCAGCTGAACAAATTTAGTTCCAGTGCAGCTATTAATATCCCAATAGCAGGAACAAGCACATTAATCCGAAATCCCTTTTCTGCAAACACAATAAAATCACCCCATGAATCGTAACTCAATCACAGCATGGTGTCACATCCAAAGAAAGTCAGCCATCATTAAAACAATATCAATAGACAGCAATCAAACGGTGCCTTGTCCGTGGACTATTTCCTTGTGTTCAAGCCCAAGTGACCGGGCTGGTGGCCACGGGGCCGGTGTGCAGAGTGGGGGGGTGTGAATTACATCATTCGTACCCCTGGATGCTATGCAATCTCGTCGTGGAAGAATTCGTAACGGTGTGTATACAGAGATTTATAATATCGATATCAACTCGTGAAACTCCTCCAGAAACAAACTCGAATCTTGATTCAGCTTGTCCAGACCACACAGCCTAATAAACATAAATAATTAACATTAGCTCATCATGAACTTGTTTGTAATTTCGCCCGACTCAAAACACCGCCATGTATCTATTTGCATTGCTGCAGTGCTGAATTATAGATGTGTATGGTAAATAGTTGCATTGTGATGTCAGCAGTTCCCCCTCAATAACGGCAATTAGGGGGTTTGAATGGGAACGCTTGGCTATCCGAAAAGATCCTTAGTCAAAAGGTGTGTTTTTATTGATTGTTATGGGATTAAACTCCCGCCTCCGCCCTGGGGCTTTGTCCATGTTTTGACCACTGAAGTTTGACACTGCATCTTGGAATGGGGAACTGACCTCTGACCCCAGGTTCATGCAGGTGTTGTTACGCAACTAACAGGTCAAGAGTTGGACATTATTTGTAAGAGAACACACGGTATTCAATACAAGTGGTAATCTTATGCTAATGAGCAAACTTTTCTAAGTTAGGTGTAATGTTTATGCATGATATGTAATTTGCATATAGAGCTGCTTTGCGTGCAAATTCACTTCGTACATAAAACCGCTGAGCCCCCAAAAAGCTTACGAGCCAAATGTATTTAATTTGCATTTTCGGAATCATTGTCTACACATTTTTTTTATTTAAATTATAATTTTGTGGATCGATTTTCTATTCTGCAAATGCAAGTATAGTCTTGCTCGATAAAAATTACCGGACATATATCATTACGCATTCTGTGTATATACTCGCATTAAAGTAACACTCTTTTTTCATCTTCCGAAAAAATTTGGCTTAACGTTTCGACCCTAGCACAGTCTTTCTAGGAGAGGCTAAAAGGTCTTGTTTTTCCCCCTCTGGTGATGAGAGCAAGGATGTTTCACCGTACAATAAAAAGTAATAAGACATACACTACAATGGAAGATATTGAATGAAGGAAATGAAGAAGACAATCCACGACAGTTATATATTTCCAAAGGAGCTCAGCGAATTGATTTAATGTTTATTCACTCTTACTCTTCAAGTGACAGATTAAGCTTGGATTAAGCATGGATTAAGGGAGCAATTTCAGTCTACTTTTGACTGCATTTTACCAAAAACAATTTGCTTTTTTTTTTTTACTGTTAATCAAAGTCTATTCCTAAGGCTCTGGAAGTTAGAAATGGATGACAGTTAACTCCAAAATCTGAGCATGAGAAGGCACTAATATAGGGGCTTGAAAAAAACCTTGTATCTTAGTGTGTGAAAGATCTAAAGACTAGCCCCCATCCCTCCCCACATCGCATTACTCTACAGACCGTTCCAAAATTCACTAAAGCTGTGTTAAATCTATTTTGGATGAAAAGCCTGTTTGAAAAGGGACTTATCTTGTTGGCAAAGCACGCAATGCCCTAAAGAGCTATACTTAAGAGCCGATTATAGAGGTGCATGTCATGCTGCGCTTGTTTGGCAGAGCTTGCAGGGGAGTGAGGAATGGACCGGGGAAGGGACTGGGTTTTGGGTCGTTGTGGTAGGGGTAGCACTTGGGTTTTGTGTTTGTCACGCACCTGGCCCCCAACCCAAGTACTTGTCACGCTGGTGTGGCAGAGCTTGCAGGGGGGTGGGGGGGGGGGGGGGGAAGCGAGGACTGGACCGGGCTGGGTTTTTAGGGGCGTTGTGTGGAAGGGCTAGCACTGGTGTTTTGTGTTTGTCACGCACCGGGCCCTCAGGTGCTTGTCACGCTTGCGTGGAAGAGCTTGCATGGGAGCGGGGACTGGACTGCACCGAGGAAGGGGCTGGGTTTTGGGGCGTTGTGGTAGGAGTAGCACTTGGGTTTTGTGTTTGTCACGCACCTGACCCTCAGGTGCTTGTCACGCTTGCGTGGCAGAGCTTGCAGGGGAGCGAGGACTGGACTGCACCGAGGAAGGGGCTGGGTTTTGGGGCGAACGTTGTGGTAGGGGTAGCACTTGGGTTTTGTGTTTGTCACGCACCGGACCCCTTGCATGTCACGCTTGTGTGACAGATCTTGGACGAGGACCGGACTGAGTAAGGGGGCACGCAGGATTTCGGGGGTGTTTTGGTATATAGCACGTGCTTGTCAGTCACTGGGCCCTCAAGCACAAAAAATAACACAATTCAATACCTTGTTTACACTCACCTATGGGCTATTTTTTCTGGAACACTTTACTCTATAGATCGGCCTATATTTCAATTATGTACTGAATGTAATGGGAAAACTCAACGCAATGGGTGAAATTATTATTAGAAACACTAGCTTGATCCGACCAACAGGGTTGATCGTAGCCTTTTGTCAAGGCCATCGTGGCTTGGACAGCTTTGTAAACAGTGGAGCGACTGGAACGAGAGACCACGCGCTTGCGGTTTTTTTAATGAATTATTCATGAAGTATGAAACGTGCGTTATGCACTTCTGATTGGTTTGGACTTTTGCTACCGTTTCGGGTAGCAAAAGTCGAGATTATAAAGAAACACATAAGAAACCGCAAACAAGTTGGAAAAGGCCCTCGTGGCTTCGCCACTCGCGTGCGTGGTCTCCCATTTCAGTCGCTTGGGATCGCGGTTCTACAAAAGCTGTTCAAGCCACGAAGGCCTTGACAAAAGGCTAGGTTGATCGGGAAAACGAACTATACTGTAATAAAAAAAACTTTAACTTGTATTGCCCCTGAGCTTATTTCATGTTTTGTGATTTCAGAGTACTACAGAAATAATGCTGGGGCAGACGAACTGTTGTGAAATAATATGATCCCTGATTTTGAGTCTGCAAAATTGGTACTTTTCAGCTTTCACAAAGTTGACAATGATTGCAAAACAAAATTTCATGTATCCAGTATTAAACAGTTCCGATTCGCCAACCATAAATTCAAACTATTTTTAAAAGTTGTTTACAGTTATTTTTTACAATCCTACTCATGCACCTGTTGATTGTGGGGGGTCTTTCCTACTGCGTTTTGCTATCTCCTTAGGCAGGGAACGGATATTTTTATTCTGTAAACCAGAAATCAAAAATGTAATCATGTTTTTTGGAGCTTACAAACCTTCCAGGTGAGGGCTGTGTACATGTACGTGAGCCCGGGTGACCTCTAATACAACGTGTGAGACCATAATAAGAACCCTTGGGTTGTGATGATTTTCAGTCACGGACCTTTTGTTTTAGAGGTTTCAAGCTCAACGTTTAACCTTTGCAGTGAATTTGGCCTTGCTTGCAGTTGGTGTAGGCTCAACTTCGTTGAACAGAATGTTTTAGTTTTGGCAAGTAAGCGTTGAAGAGTTTTTCATCCGCTCTCCTTCACTGACATAGTAAACAATGTTGACAAACCGCTGCTATGGGTTTCAAACTCGATGTGTCGAAGCATGTTTGTTAGATATTTGGGTTGTTCACTGAAACCCATAAAAGAAAGACGGCCGGCTGTGGGTGTATCCACACTACTGATGTGAACTTGGAGCTTGTTTAAGCCGTCTTGACATCCGGACAGACCAACTTTTGCGAACAGGTTCACTGTATTTTAAAAGTATAGCTATATTTTTGATGGAGATATGCCGCTTACGCCGGAAAACGCACCGGTGATCGTTGAGAATTGTCAGCCGAGTCTTCAAGCGAGTCCAAGGCGAGTCCGAGCCATCAAGAGATGGCATCGAATGCGGACCCTTCTCAGCATCAAGTAAGATGAGAGAATTTCTATTTAATAAAGAGAAATCGTTTTGAATGTGAAAGAGTGATCGTGCAATCTAATTTACTGCTATTATTAGTTTTATAAAATTTGCTCTGGGGATATATTTTGTTTAACCAATATGGATTGTTACCGGTTCTTTCTCAGCATGAAAACATGTTATCGTTTTTGTCTGTTGATGTTTTTGGGTTTTTTTTAAATGAGAGATCGCGTACCATCACAAGGCCACGGACGGCCACATCAAGGTGAGGGTTACACTTAACTGATTTGGGCTGTTGACTCAAAGTGATACGTTGCCACCTACTCCTGGGTCTGAAACAGGGTTACCCCCTTCACAGTCCGTAAGGATGTAGAGCAGAATGCAATACTTTCCCAACTTTTTATGAAGGCACAAGTGTCATGACCGAGTAGTGAGCCCACACTGTGCTGCTGACAACACCAGAGCTATATAGGGTCCGGTTAATTGTTTTCAAAACTATGAATATCAAATCACGAACAAGTCCCCAAAAAGTCGCATGTCAATAACTGCTGTAGGTCAAGTTCTTAGTCATTTAGGGACAATTTTAAACGAGCATGAAAAATGAAATATTTCCCACATCAATGTTCAAACGTGAGTTGACGAGAAACTAATCAATATTTCAGCAGGAAATGATCAACATGAGTTTTTGTGATTGTTTTATTCATACACAGAGTGAACAAGAGGAAGCGAGCCTACACACACACGGCGATTGTACCGACCACAAGAGGCGGTTCATCACCGTCCAGCGTCCTCCCACTACCCCGGGCCGGTACCACCATCGACAGACGGACACCGCCCATCCGTAAACCACGCACCATCGAAATTGTTGACACGGTAAAATGAGAAAATAGTTTAGACGTTTGATGGCACAAACTAACTGAAACAATTGGTCGTCATAACTGAAACAAACTTTCAAAAAGAGAAGTTAAAGACTGTGTAGGCCCTACACTCTAAAAACTACAGGAACAGAAGTGAACCGGTGCCCAATTTCATGGCTCTGCTTACCGTAAGCAAAGAATCAGCGATTACGGAAGCAGGGAATTCCGCGCTTACGTCAAGCCTATTTCACGGGTTAGCAGGGAATTTTTGCTTGTGCGCTCTTGCGTAGTCCACGTTACTATAGGCATTCTACGCTTAAGCCCCCATCACACCAAACTCGTTCTCACTACGTTCTGAAAAATGTAGCTAAACGGGCTTGAACTGTGTGCAAACGGAATGGACGTAGTATCAACTTGTTACGGTCTGTTTACGAACTTCATGGACGGGCTCGGACGGGTTTGATCGGGAATGGTGCTCCAGAACTTTGAGCCTGCTCAACATTTTCGGGCGACCATCCCGTCCTGCAATTAGACGAAGTGGCAACGTACTTAAAACGAGATGGACGTACTACGAACGGAATTGCCGTACTTGGAACGAAGTAGAACTAGTTACGAACCGGTTTAAACTGACTACAGACGGGCTTGGACTGAGGTGAACGGGCCCAGTTTAACTCACTGCTATTTCTGCGTCACAGTTGGAGAGATCTTATTCAAACAATGTAGTTGTAGTAGTACAAATTACAATGAGTTGTGTTACCATGGTGACAAAAAAGTTCCCGCAGGTATGTTTGACGTTGACACAGCGTAGAGCCCTTGCAGCACACAGCGCCACATTGTTCCCTGTACTTACATATTCAGGACAATGAAAACTTGGGGGTTGGTCGTCAAGCACAAACTGCAAAGTATGACTTTCTATGAAAAAACATAACTAATAAGAGGCAATTCTAAAAATCGATTCATTTTTGTTCTTTCTTCAGCCTTTGAAGAGGTTTCATCGAGCTGCGAGACTGCTTAAAATTTTACTACGAGTATCCAGAGGCATTATAAGGTATACAACTTTAACTATTATTGTAAATAAATATACTTGGAGAAATATTATTTCGGTGCAAACTTTTATTGACGTTGAGAAAATATTACCGTTTCTATCAAATTTAAGTGATGTATAAAAAGCAATTTGTGCTGTGTTATCTCCGATTCTTGAACACTTTGGTTTTTGCCAGTCAGGAAAATCTTCTTACAATTTTGTGGAGCAGAAACTTTTGTTTGTGGCAAGGTTCACTAAGGCATGCGGGGCATGAGGGCGGGGGGACGTGTCTACAATTGACGTCCTTGCCCCCCCACTTGAAACTTATTTTGATAATACAAATTGCTAGAGCAAAATGTTAAATTTTACAAGCTTTATTGTCAGTGATAATTTAAATGTTTTTAAAACTATTTGTCCATTTACACATAGACATTGTATTTGTTTTTATATTAAGTGAAATCATCTTATAAGAAATAGTAAATGGCATAACAAGAACCCTGAAAACGGTTTATATTTTTATTTTAATTTCATTTTACAATATGACAATTTTGAAGGTAATTTTTGTTTGATTCAGGTCGAGTCGTGACACACACAGACCAGAGCTGGGCTCCCTGGCCGACTTTCAGGATGAGTTGGATGGAAATGGTGCCTTACGTAACTCAGGACTAGTGTTTGATCCTACATACTTCAAGGTTAAGAAAGAGGTAAGAGATTTACCCATCAAATCTATGGTCTTGTTGTTCCTTTGCCACACGGCGAATTGTGTAAAAAGTTCGTCTGGTAGCGCCCTCTTTTGACTTAACTTCCTTCAGCCCACGATCTACCTACTATATTGGTGACACATGCACATGGGGGGTACAATTTACGATTGCACCAGTCAATGGCAACAACGACAGCGGTAATGTTGGACGCCAACGACGACGACGACGACGACGACAACAACAACAACAAAAACAACAACAACAACAGCAGCACCAACAACAAGCAGAAAACAACATTCCACAACCAGTATAATATCATCAAAAACGTCCGACAAGACACACCTTATAAACAACAACACGACACCCAACAAAACACAACAAAAAGCGACGAAAACATGGTTAAATTTCTCCTTCAAAACGTTTAAATAATTTCACCCCAATGTAACTCCAATGATCCTAATTTCTTTATGGGATTTATGTTGTATTTTCCAATAGGTTCAATTCAGTACAGAAACCAAGAGAATTCTAACTCAATATCCGAGCGAACGAACGTCAGAAGATATGCACATGGTAATAAAAGTTTTATTAATATTAACAAAAACTAATAATTGTTGTACAATCACTTTCTTTTTAGTTGATCTTCAGTTTCATCCACACTCTGATTTCTTTTTTGATGTTTGCATGGCTTGATTTTAAGCGCGGTGCTACATTTTCTTGCAACTTTTCTTGTTTTATAACTTGTTTTATTCTCGGCTACTGTATCGCTTCCCAGATTCTTGAATTTGACACATGGAAAGTTTTGTTTTTTTAAATCTGTGCAGGTATTAATAGCTCTGAAGAACGCCGTGCAAGCATTCGGGGAATTCCCGATTAAGATGCAGCAGTCTATCGCGAGAGTTGGATGGTACGAGAGGTGAGCTAACTCCAATAAAAACCTTAAGTCAATAAAGAAGTATGCAAGCGTTATCGTCTTGAATCGACCTCATCACAAATTAAAAATGCTAAAATCTCGCTGACAACCACAGCATATACTGATTGAAACGTTTACACCACCTGTTCTTTTTCAGAACCACCACATCTTAACCCAAAGAGAATTCCATAAGTCATTTTAAGATATGGTGGACACATCTCCACCCGCCAAAACAGAGGGCGGTGGTCTTCCAACATGGCCGATTAAACAGTTGAACCTTAGCTCAGAAGTCTCCTCTTCCCCAATCCTTTTAAGGCCACATGACAACATGGTGGCAGCAGGCGTAATTTTTTTCCCCAGGAGAGATGAGACCACTTAGCATTAATTTGCGTGTTATAATAATTGTTGTAATCAATTTAAAAAAGACTGATTTTTGTAGAAAACACGCCAATTTATGCTAAGTGGCCTCATCTCTCCTGGGAAAAAAATTACGCTGGCAGCTGTGGTTTTGGGTATATACACACCCAAACCAAACAGTAACCTCCCGCTATATGGAGTGCGCCATATCTCAAAAAAGCTAATGGTGTTACCGCAAACATTAAATGTATTAGATTGTGTTACCATCGGGGAATGTTTCAAATCCTACTTGGTTGAATTTCGCGTACTTCCCATTGGACTTTCATTCCAATCACTTCCAGTTACAGCTCATACAATAATAATCCTTGCTATTATGCCTACATTAAGACACCAAAGTGTTTGCTAAGTCTGAACCAATCATCCGAAACAACTCAAAGAAATGAAAGAGATTGTGTTTTTGGTTTACTGTATGATTATTGTTGTATTTGTATTTGTTATTGTTGTTGTTGTTGTGGTGGTTGTGTTGTTGTTGTTGTTGTCGTTGTCGTTGTCGTTGTTGTTGATGTTGTTGTTGTTGTTGTTGTGTGTTGTTATGATTTCAGATGGCACTCTCGAGCCAACAGCACACTTCAAAAGTTTCATTTATATAGTCCTACTTGTTAACAGAAAAAAAAACAAGTTTCGAAAATGTCATTGACGTTGACTCCAAGGTAATTCTATGTAATTCCCACCCAAATTCCACAAATAATTTGTGGTTTCAACTGTCTAATCAGACGTGTTATCAGAACCCTTTTTCTTTTCCCGCCAAGTTTCGACGCCAAGCGCATAATCATCCGGCAGGGCCACACAGCCGAGAGTTTCTACCTCATCCTATCAGGCACCGCAGTGGTCACTGTATCGTCACCTGACCCTGTGACATCAGAACCAAACATCCGCACGGTGGCGTTTTTGAAAAGAGGGAACAGCTTCGGGGTTAGTATTAATATAGCTTCACCACCCTGCTGCAACCATTGTAAGGTTCCCTGAATACCAAATAGCAAAAGTAGTTATAAATCTCATTTCAGCAAAGGGTGCCAGACTTACTCCCTCCCAGCCCCAGTTTGGCCACACTGATTAGAATGGGAGAGTAACAAGATGGGGGCACTGTGAGAAAGGACTACTATTGAAACTGAAGACTAAAAAGTATCAAATGTTTCTAATTGTTCAAACTGCAGAGAAGGGCAACATGCTAAGACGCTTTGTCTCCGTGAGGGGAGCACTGAAGGGCCACAAATTATTAGTGAGAACAATTTGACCCTTTATTTCCAAAACCGTTAGTATTGTAAATGCATGATGGGGCCTATCACTGTGTTGTCTGATTTACAACAAGTTCTAGCATTCTGCATTCACACGCAATTCAATCTCTGATTGTGATGTCTTTTTGTATTTTGAAATAATGAATAAACCATGTTATCTATCTATAATCTATCTAATAATACGTCGTCCTACAAGAGAAGACCCGTGTAGTTTACCAGACTATAATATTCATTCCAGTGATATATTATTTTGTACAGGAGCTCGCTCTGATGCACCATTCCACAAGAAACGCCACTGTTTCGTGTAAGGATTTGGTAGAACTACTTTCAATAGACAGAGAGGTACGGTAACATTACTTTCGTAGTTTAATTAAAAATGTATATGGGAGTTGAGGCATTGCATGGTGAGGTATCAATGTGTATTTGGTTTGCGGTAACACCATGTGTAAATATACTTGCTGGTTAGATGCTCTTTTGAGAACTTGTCTGCTATTTATTCTACTGCCGCGGAGAAGATTTGTTCGGATTTCTTTCAGATGAAACATGAAATAGATACTGACTACGTAAAGTAAGCATAGAAGCCGATCTTGGTTTAAGAAATACATCATGATTCCAATATATTTTCACTATAATCTCGGTAACAAAAGAAGTTATTGTGGAACTGTTTTCATTGTCTTTTGAAATTCAGGATTTCACGGATATTTTCATGCACCGCAATGAGGGTGTGGAACCAGACTTCATTCGGTATCTCAGAACAGTGGATGAGTTGAAAGACTGGCCGGTGCACAGACTACCGCACGACGATCCCAGCACGTGCCTGTTCACCTACTTCCGGCGAGGCGTAGTGATATGTAAAGACAGTAATAATTCGGAATGGATCTACGTCATCAAAACGGTAGGTCCGGCCGGACAGTTTCTAGACAATACGAGCGAAAATTTAGGGATTCGATGAATGATTAATTTCCACGCTATGATTGAATTTTGTTTAATAACACTTCTTGTTCGGTAACTTTAAAAAATGCGCTGTCGAATTTTGCCGAAGTTTGCCAGAAACAACACTGATTGCATTATACGCGTGTAACCTAATTGCTGTTCATCGTGACAAGAATTTAAAACATTTTAAGAACGTTCTACCAGTTATCTTTACAGGCAAAGTATACTTTTAGTTTGTGGAAACTGGTCGATTGTTTTAATCCTATTTTAATGTAGATATATACAATACAACTATCCTGTGAAAATTTCATTTCAAAAGGTGTTAGCGTATTATTATTATCACCGAAGATCTGGAGCGGTTATGTCCACACAGGAAGAATAATCCGTGTTTAGAATACACAATCTGAGAAACGTTTATGCCTAAAACGTTTCGAATCATTTTCTCTAAAACCACATTCCTTAGAAGGAAATCGTCTCTCAAAATTATGTACATTATCAACAGCTGCAGTGCTTCTTACCAAGTAAGTTTTTATGGTAAATAATTTTTGGAGTAATTAGCAAAGGTAGGTAGGCCAGTCCCTTCCCTTATAAGTTCCAATGCAGTCCTGTTTTATTTTATTTTATCCAATACACGTATTTTTTTTCTTCTTCTTCTTCATTTGTTTATTACAAGTGATTCAATCAACTGAATTGAATTCGATATCCCTCGAATAAACGAAAAAGAGTATGAGCTCATTTCAATCCACTTAAAAGGGTCCTGTGGAATTGTCAGACGCACTCATTTTATACTGCTTTTGAGTTGGCGGTTGGCGGTAATGTGTAACATGATTAAGTAACTGTAAATTTGTATTCGTCAAACCCAGGGGACATGTCGAGTGTTGAAGAAGTTGAGGGCGCCCAAACGGCTCTTCAAGGCACGGGCTGATCTTATCGACGTGTTCTACTCGTTGCCACAAATCGATAAATACAATGAAAGAGGTGAGTTTAATCGCGTAGTTTAGTTAGGTTGCTTATCAGGGAAAAACTTAGTAGAAATCCTGACAGATTATTGGAGATGAAATTTTGCCGTTTTCAAATTGATTTTGTAAAGGAATTTGTTATTTGTCTTGCCTAGAGATTATACTAGAAACATTTGCCAAGTGTCTAAAAATAATTATTTATTTTTTACAAAGCGGTAAAAAGATATTCTTTCTCCGGACAGACACCAGTGACGCGTTTTCTATCCTTTTCCTGTTTTTTTACAGTAAAATTTTGAATTCTACGTTGAGACAAACTGTTTTACTTTCTATGTAGTAACGTATGCTGGCAATTACAACGAAAAAAGCAAACTTCCGATTTAGACGGTGTGGGTGGAAATGATAAAGTGTTGCACTCATATCACGAAAAAACTAAACCAACCAACCAAACAAACAAACAAACAAACAATGTAGGCTTACTCAAGACAGTAAATAAGTCACTAATCTATAATTGACTTTAAAATAAAGACTTTTAGAAGCCTAGACTAGTACCAACAATGTTATTTTGTTATTTTCTTGAAACAGTTGCTTCACCAACAAACAACCACCGATACTGCCGGTCATCACCGGAGAGGAAACTCAAATTCCGCAGACCCAGCAAGTACAGCAAACTACCGAACATCATACAACCCATCAGGGCTAAAAGTATGCTTTAGTTCATGTATGTAAAAGTTGTAAAAGATCGATACATACAAAACATTGATAACCCTCTTTGTTATGCAGAACCTTGGTCTTGAAGTGGAACAAACTGCAGGGTACAATTTGTGGAAGACGATTGAAGATAATTAGATGACATATATGAAAATGAACAGCACACTCAAGTTCGCATTTTGCTTGATTTCGAGTGAAATAAATCAGTTTGAAATATATCACACAAAAAACCCTTGGGCATTTAAAGGGTGTGTACAACATTGGTAAGATTGAAAATATAAATGTTCACAGATTTGCACTTAACTTACATGGTATAAAGATGGTCATGGTGGAAAACTTCCCTTGAAATAGTTATAGTTTTGCTTGGAATGCCATAGTTTTTAGGAAATGAGTAAAATAATAGTCTTTATCCTGCAGGATAAATTCCGATGTTTGAAAAAAAAAGTTAAAACATAATAAAAATAAGGTTTTTTTCACTGTTTTCTCATGACTCCGAAGACCGATTGAGCTTAAACTTTCACAGGTTTGTTATTTCATGTATATGTTGGCTCACATCAAGTTTGAATACAGGTCTTTGGCAATTACCAATGTTGTACACACCCTTTAAGCTTTGGTTTTGAAGATATTATACATGGTATGGATCAACGGCACACCCAGGATTATGTTTGTTTGGTTTTTTTTTGGTTTTTTGGGGGGGTCTCAAACCAATGTATTGGGTGGGGTCCAGGGGCCGGCCTTACGGCCCCTGGTGGGGTCCAGGGGCGAAGCCCCGGTGGGGGTCCAGGGGGAAAAGCCCCCTGGAGCTCTGAGCTTTTGGCGTTTTAGGGGTGAAAAATCAAGCCTCTTTATGCATAAAATTAGAGAAAAAAAAAACTTTTTAAGCACTTCTGATCCATATAAATCTGTTAAGTTTATTTAAAAAATTTCCTACCTATACTTTTCATCACTGGGCGGCAAATTCCATGAATAAGTGGGCGGCAAACCCAGATCCTACAGATAAACCTTTGTTTTGCGAAAGTGGTGTCACATAATAATAATTTATATCAGATTACTGTTAAAAAATGAAATTATAAGTTTAACCAGGGCATAAATGTGATGTGTAATTTGGAAAGGGTAGGATTGCAGACCTTTTTAATCCCTGAACATAGCCGACTAAAATGAAAAATGTGGAAAAGAAGCAACGCATGATGATATTCATTTTGGATCTGGTCGGTATCTGGTACCATGCATATTCATTAAAAACATCGCTGGTAAAAAGAAAAAATTACTATATCCGGCGTTTCTCAAATTCAAGTGTAGTACTATACAGGCAATCCATAAGGGGGAAAAACCATTGAATGCCGGAACGACGTGAGATATATTTATCCTGGACAAATTAGCCCGTTGGTTTCAAATGCTTAATATGTTATTGTTGCAAGTTTAAACAATTTACAAGGGAGTTGTCATAAAATGGTGTTCAAAATCTTTCACCTCGCACCTCGCACCTCGCGTTATCGAATCTCCCGTATAAAAGAGTAATTTTGGCAGAAAACAAAAATGCGAATGGCAAAGGAAGAAAAGAAAATACTGCCACCGGAAATAAAAACCAAAAGCTACTTTTCTCCCTCGGCTCTTTTTTCCTTCCCCCTTCCTCCCCTCCCCCATTTTTTTCTTTTTCTTTCTTTCCTTCCCTCTTCCTCCCCCGTTTTTTCTTCTTTTGTTTCTTGTTCTTGATCCTCTTGGGGGGGGGGGGGGGGGGGCTCAAGCCCCCCGAGGCCCCCCCCCCTTGGGTGCGCCGTTGGTATGGATAAAAACATAATTGTTAAATTTTAGTCTGAAAGCTGACCGATTATGAAGTTCATAAGAGAACCATTTTTGTCTATGAAATATTTCCCTCTGGAATGAGTCATATTGAAAATAGTATCTGAAAATCTGAAAAAACACCAACAAACAAAACAGAAACGCAACAGCTGATTTTGGTTGTCACAACCACAATTAAGGACAATGTGTTTACATACTGAAAACTGTGCATGGTTTTTCGCTATTTTCTTCTGACTCACACAACGGATTGAGCCCAAGTTTTCACAGGTTTGTTATTTCATGTATAGGTCTATGGTTGATCAAACAGAACATGAATCGTCTGTGACTATTTTGTCAGCTCTACCAATCATGTATTATATAATACATTTACAAGACGACCTGTAAAAACGATCAGGACAAGCTTACTGAGATATGAACATAATAATCATAACATAATTCATAATATGTCATTCAAACTATTTGGCACAGGTGCAGTGTTTTCAGTAACTCAGATGAACGAGTCGCCCTCAGATATGGAAGACAAAGTGGTGAGTTCTGAACTAAACTTTGAATGTACTGCCTGGCTGGGTTAGTGGCTGTGGCTGAATCAAGTGAATCTGTGGTACTCAAGTTTGAGTACTTATAGGCCATCGAGTATCAAGTACTTTTTAGTTGAGTATCAAGTATGGCCGAGTACTAGGGTGGTTGAGTACTTGAGTACAACTACTTGGGCCATCGAGTATTCAAGTACTTTTTAGTTGAGTATTAAGTACTGCGAAGTGCTAGGGTGGCTGAGTAGTACTTGCAATTACTTGGGCCATCGAGTATTCAAGTACTTTTCAGTTGAGTATCAAGTACTGCCAAGTGCTAGGGTGACTAAGTAGTACTTGCAACTACTTGGGCCATCGAGTATTCAAGTACTTTTTAGTCGAGTATCAAGTACTGCCAAGTGCTAGGGTGGCTGAGTAGTACTTCAGTTCAAGTACTTGGGCCATCAAGTATTCAAGTACTTTTTAGTTGAGTATCAAGTACTGTCGATCATTGCTAGGGGGGCCTATAGCTGCAAGTACTTGGCCCATCAAGTATCAAGTACTGTCAAGAGTGCTAGGGTGGCTGAGTATAGTACTCAAGTACAAGTACTTTGGCCAACAAGTACGAGTTCAAGTGTCTGAGTACTGAGTATTCTGGTATCGAAGTACCAAGCCCAACAGCCGAATACCAAGTACTTTGATCTCTGAGAACAAGTAAAACTGTATGAACAAAAATACCTTAAAATGAGGTAAAAATTTAGGCCTATAGTTTTGTACGTGGCTTGGCTGCCAGGTTAAGGGCCAGGTTTTGGTGCCGCACGTGAACGTTGTTCTTGTTGCGCATGTTTTCGTATTTCATCAGCCGCGCTTTCGTACCTTGCGTTCGTTCATCCTCTTTCGATAAAATTATGTGAAATAAATCAATTTTTGAAATACGAAGGAAATAAAAAAATCGTACCCCCTTAGTATGATCACCGGACCGAAAAGGGGCCTTCTGAAAATTTGCAGCCCGATCCATATAGGCACCTGGGAGTTTTTCTTACACAAACAGACACCTTACTCGCATTAGTATATAGATAGATAGATAGATAGGAAAGTGGTATTTTCACTGCAAGTACTTAAAATCAGAGTCTGAGTAACTTTTCAGTCGCATCGAGTTTACAAATTCGAGTACAAACTATTTTGTCAGTCAAATATCGAGTATATATCGGGACTTGGTGTTCGGACTTGGTGTACAAGTATTTTGCTAGCCGAGTTTTGGTTTGAGTATAAATACAAGTACCAGGCACTCTGGTAGTTTGGGTACAGATTATGTGCACTACAACACTGGTACATTGCTTACACTGCCTTTGCTATGCTCTGAGTGCAATACAAAATGTGACCAGACTATTTGACCGTTTAGCCTCAATTTGGTTACATTGATTTGAATGGGAGGAAAACAAGATGGCTGCACTATTATACTGACTGATTTCGGTCTTGTTCCCTTTATGCAAATGCAGTTGTGAAATTGAATATCAAGAGACACTGGCTATAATACATTTCCAGTCTGTGGATGATTGATGCCTGCATGATGCCATGGCTTACTTATTGAGTAACTGTTTGTAATTAAAAAGTCAGTACGTTCCATATCCACCAACTACACCTAGCCAAAAAGCACGCCAACTGTCTTGTTAACATCAGGGTTGTTTTTCACTGAAAAAAAAAATCCACCAACGTCCAGCTCTCCCGGTTTTCCCCTAGGAATTGTACAGCCATTACTTAGAGTACCAAGTAATAAACCACAAGGGAAACTGACTGGGTAAATTTTAACATATTTAGGGTTATTTTGGGTTGAAAAAGTACTTAACACGATATAATGACTATTATTTTTCTCATACAGCAAGCTCACATGAATCTGATTCAAGACAAGTTGGAGCAAACCAGGTTCGAACCACTGGAATGCTCCACTCCATCCACCGATAAGAACATCTTCATTCAAGTGCAAAAACTCATAGAAAAAGACACATTTGTAAGTACCAAACAATGGAGAACCCCCCCCCCCCACACCAGTATTTAATGCTGCATTGGGCTCAATCTCATAAAGCTGTTTAGCTGGAAACAATTCTTTCCCTCCAGTCTCGGTTTTGTTTAGCAGAAAATACTGCTTAGTAAATTTCTTTGCTAAGCAAACAAATTGAGTGGGACACCAGTTGCAAGGATGTAAACTTCATGGAATGTTGGCTGGTAACCTGTTTCTGTTAAGCAAGATTTGTGTGTGCTTAGCAAGTGTTGGGGCACATTGTTCAATTTCATAAAGCCTTTAAACTCAAAACTTGCTAAGCACAGAAAAATCTTGCTTGGCAGGAACATGTTACCAGTCGAAATTACATAAAGTTTACACTGTTTCAACTGGTGACCCACTCATTTTTTTGGTTAGCAAAGAAATTTGCTAAGCAGAATTTTCTGCTAAACAGCTTTATGAAAGTTGACCCAGATCTTATTACCAACAAACAGAGACTGGAGGGAAAGTTTTCATGAAGTTGCAAGTTGCCATTGTCCACTTCAGAGATGATTGAAGCAGCCATTTAGTTTTTGCACCTTTCAAAACAAGAAAATAGAATTAGCTGTTGCAAACTGCTAACTAACCAAAAGGAACTGCAAAAATGTTTCGAACCTATCAGAGTGTTTCTCTTTAGCCTTCGAGAAAGACTCTGCTAGGTTCGAAAAGTTAGGCCACTAACTAATTTTTGCCTTTCAAAACAACTACACCAAAGCTGATAGTGAATAAAGCTTGGGGTTGTTTTTTCATTCTAAGATCTTGTTCATCTTCTTTGCGTAGGGTTTGAAACCGCTGGTGTTTGGACAGACAGAGGGCGCCCCCAGTGTCACGCTAGTATCAGAGGGGGCGGAGTGTGTGCTAATATCCAAGAGATTTTTCCTACATAATCTAAGTGAAGAACACAGAAAATCCCTCAGGAAAACGGTATGTATGTTTTCCCTTAAAGGCATGATAGCTTTGGTGAGCATTGGGGGAAATTTATCAGTTTTTCACCCACAAGAAAAATCGGTTTTGAATCTGGATCCAGCTCTTCTAATTTCAACAAGTCACAGGTTCACTTATTTTTCTTTGTTCAACCCAAATTATTCAAACATTTACCAAGTCAGTTTCCTTGTGGCTTGTTACTTGATATTTGAAATAAAAAACTTGCATCCCCCTAAGGTGATCCCTCTGCTGCCACTTCCCAGGTTCAACCAGGTTGCATCATAAACTTAAAGGAACATTACAGAATTGGTTTTTCTAACAAAACAGTTGCTGGCAGTGTAAGCACTTTATGTAATACACCATATACATAAACTGACAAACCTGTAGAAGTTTGAGATCGATCGACCATCTGGGTCACGAGAAAATAGTGAAAAACCGATTACACATTTGCATGAAATCATCGATGAATAAAACGCTCACTGAGCGATAAACTCCATTCGGAAAATTAGTTTCATTTATTTCGCATCAAATATGGCATTTCAGACAGAAATATTTCAAGGGATGTTTTCTACTATCATCATCATTAGACCGTGTAAGTTTTATGTAAATCCGTGATCAAAAGTATATTTTACGAGTTTTTTCCCTACCAATTCCGTAACCTCCCTTTAAGTGTGATCCCTGGCTGCACGGCAGTTACAGTTTGAATGGCTTCTGACTGGCAACCCTTAACAAAGATATTGACAAAACAGGGAGACCGCCTATTGGCTAGATAGCTCAGTTGGTAGAGCGCTGGCACGTTAATCCGGTTATACAGGTTAAAGGTTCAAGTCCCGCTCCGGTCAAGTTTTCTTATTATGCAGATTAAATAGACCCCATATACCGGTGACGCCACGGTTTGTTTAGTGCATTGCTTTAGTGCTGTAACTGGGTACTACATGATTGACGGCTATACAAAGACACAGTGGTTTCTCATTTTTCTGAAAATGGTAGAGAAACTGTGACGACATCAGTACTAAGGTCTATTAAATGGACTTTCATTCCATTCCCTTAAATTATTATCACAAAACAGGGGATACTGTTTAACTTTCGTAGGAGGGATTGTTCTAGATGTGATTTGTATATGTATTTTTCTTTACCAGATATAAAGTCTCATCAATACATAGGCAAATAAATTACAAAAATAAGAAACATCATCACTTATTTGTACAATTTTAGTTACGGCCCTACCCGTCAGATGAAAGACTACAGGAGCAGTTACAAGAACAAACCGATTGGGACGAGTATAAGTGTCACACAATGCAGAGATTGATCGATACACATGGGAAGAAGTCACCACAACCAAACTTCACCTTGTGATTGGGGGAATAAATCACCACTACCAAACCTCACCTTGTGATCTGGTGAAGAAATCACCACTACCAAACTTCACCTTGTGATTGGGGGGAAGAAATCACCACTACCAAACTTCACCTTGTGATTGGGGGAATAAATCACCACTACCAAACCTCACCTTGTGATCTGGTGAAGAAATCACCACAACCAAACTTCACCTTGTAATTGGGGGAATAAATCACCACTAGGCCTACCAAACGTGATTAGGGGAAGAAATCACCACTACCAAACTTCACCTTGTGATTGGGTGAAGAAATCACCACAACCAAACTTCACCTTGTGATTGGGGGAATAAATCACCACTACCAAATGTCACCTTGTGATTGGGGGAAGAAATCACCACTACCAAACTTCACCTTGTGATTGGGTGAAGAAATCACCACACTACCAAACTTCACCTTGTGATTGGGGGAGGAAACACCACTCCCAAACTTCACCTTGATTGGAAACAAAACCAAAACTAATAATTTCAACCTGTGATTGGGAAAAATTACCACGACTAAAATTCACTTTATGACTTGGAAGAAATCACTACACCCAAACTTCATGCTAAGCCCAGAACAAACTAACTTCAACAAACTTTACTTTGTGACTGCGAAGAAATCACTTATGACCCCCAAAATCACCACTTTACATTAAGACTGAAAAATCACCACACCCAAACTAAAGTTACGACTGGAGGAAAGACAACAACCCACTTCCAATGACTAGAAGACAACGCCATTCCCCAAAGTTCAAGACATGGCTGAGAGGGACTCAACACCCTCCACCATAGATCATCTTATAGCTATGAGAGGAATTATACCCAAGTAACAACATGACCTGTTAAGGAAAAACACCTGAACCTTTTTGTAACATCCTTGTCACTGTGACATCTCATGTCGGGTTCCCTATAAACTTAAGCTTGGTCAGAGTACTAGATTCCAGAGGGCCCTGAATTTTTTTTCATGCCAGCCTCAGTTTGAACAAGTGGATTACTATGGGGAAAACAAACCCATGATCTCATTGAAACACTTCCAAAAATTTGTAGCAGTCACATTCAACCCCAAGAGGGCGCTGTTGCAATTACCAAAGGAATGATTGGTAAAAGACAAATTAAAAACATTATTCAACAACAGATAATTCTTAACCTCAACATTTTGGTGGTAAACAGACCAACACAGCTGTCCAAAGAAGAGCTTGGCGGCAGATCAACCAATATACGTAATATACCCTGTATACCTCATGACAATTATAGTACTTTTCTTTAAAAATAATACCAGGCCAGACTTTTTTGTTACCTTGCAGCCTCTGTTGGTTGCGAAAAGAAACAATGAAATAAATGATTACAATTACTGAAATAAACTGAAATAAAAACAGTACAATGTTGACAATCAAACGCAGCAAATAAGCTCTGTGATCTAACATTTTAATGTTAAAAAATATCATAATATAAATTTTAAAATTAAGAGTTGTTTTTGTCATAAATTAAATAACATATTGCACTGAATGTTTTATGTACAATAAAAACAAAAAAACTATAAACACTGGAATGATGGACTGTGTTTGTTTTCTCAAAAGCTTTAAATGTAGTCAAACAAAATTTTGCTTTCTTAAAAATTGATTTAAAACTTTTAAAATATACAATAGATTGGAATCTGTGATTGTCGTGGAATGTGTAGCTCTCAGAAATTTACAGATCCACAAATTTCTGAAAGAATAATGTTAAAATAACGTTGATCAGTAATTGATTTTTCAAAATGAAAGTTATCATTTGATTATCTTTTGACTTAGAAGCATCACCATTGAGGAAAGTTCATAGAGTTATGTAATAGAACGAGGAAGTACACAACCAAGTGCTATAGCCCGACAATAAGCATTTTTGGCCATTGAGAAAATGGCGCTCACCCATCGTATAACACAGGTCATGCAACAGGTTACACATCCAACATTTTGTAAGTGGACATCTGTATGAAATTATCCATTGGGATTTGTGCTCTTATTCTAATATTCGCTACCTTATGGGGACCGGGTAAACAAAAGGTCTTCATAGGGGAATTCTAAAGACTGTGGTACTCCCAAAGAAATTTTGTGTATGGGAGGTTCTTAACTACAGGGACGAAGAAAAAAACAAAAGATGTCTCCACAGGATCGTAAACAAACATTAGAATCTTAGATGGGACAGCGGGGATACGTGTGTGAGTAATGAATGCTCCCTCTATTTATATTACATAACTCTTTGGGAAAGACATGTTTCCAAAAAATAATGTAATCAGATTTTAAGAATTCAAACATGGTTTAAAGATAATCAAATCTTTGGCACTGCTGGTCTTCCTGTGTAACGGACGGAGGAGAATTTCACTCACTACTTTAGCCATATTTTACAAAAGGAAGAAATAAATGGTGCAGCATGTAATCAAAACTTATTAAGTTCACCTTGAAATGCTTTCTCTTGGGAAGCAATAAACTATTTGTGAATGAGATTTGAATGGTGTCTGGTACAGTGCCTTGATTGGTCAGAAGTGAATGCTCAATTGAATTCCTCAGACTACATTTAGTGTTGACGGCGCCAAAACTAGGGTAACATTTTATGGGATCACAATTAGGGGGTGCACCATTTTCTTTAGGGGGGCACTTCTGGCAAACTAAAACTGTAGTTTCCATTTACATTTGTCTTAAAGTGTTATTGCTATATCATTCACTTTTATTTCGTAAGACAATCTGACGTGAATGTCAGAACAAACACATTGTCTTTCTTGTAAAAAATGGTAAAATAGTTTTACAACATTGAAAATACTACATGAAAGCTATAAAATTGTAGCATTTTTCTTTGGCAATGTTTAATCTCAAGAGTCTGGATTAGAAGGGGGGGGGCAGGGGGGGCATTAATTTGGGGGCACTTTGGCCCCCTCTTAGTTAAGCCACTGAGTGTTACTATGCCACATGTTTAGGGGCAAATCTTTTCTTAGTTTCATAAGAGCCGGCTAACACTCCCACACTATTTCTGATGAAATGTGTGGCACAAAAGGATACCAGTCTTTGCTGATCTGGAGCCTGCAATCCAAAAGCTTGCCTCGATCCATGTGATGTGATGTGGCAACAGTATTTTAAGTCCGAGGAATTTAAAGAGGAAGGGAAGTGACTAATATGTACTCATTTTCTCGTAGATAGAGTCCTCATGTGAGTGGGGAAAAATTACAAGTCTCTAACCTCACATTAAAAGGGTATAAATTGCCAGTTCAAAATGTTGTCAACATCCAAAACAGCCGTTGACGTCATTCTGAGAAAAATGGACCTCAACATTTTTGTACGGGATTGTTTTGGTTCAGTCCTGACTTTCAATAAAGTTTAATCAAAACAGCCTTGAATGTGACATTTTGACTGTCAAAAAATTCCTCCTTGGAATGTAGAGATCCGTTAGTTGTTGAATTACAATGACGTCATGTTTCAAATCTTGCTCAGAAAAAGTCAGTTATGAACCAAAACATCCCTGTGCACAGATGTCATCAGATGTTTGTGATGTTGACAATTTTTGCACTGGAAGGGTATCGAAAGAATCGGCAATTTACACCATTTTAAAGTGAGGTTAGAAACTTGTAATTTTTTCCCCACTCACATGAGGACTCTATCTATTGGAAAATGAGTACATCACAAAATTGAAATGGTCACTTCCCTTAATTCCTCTTTTAATTGTGAGTTTAATAACAACCAGCTAACTCACTGTACCAGACAATACTATTTGATGAGAATTGAACGGATGACAAAAAAGACTTTCTAAGTCCTTCAGAAAGCAATCATTTATAGGCTTCTTTGATGGGAATGGAACAGAAAACCTTTGGAAGACTGAAATTACCACAGCAAAAAACAGTAGTCTCGCAAGACAATACCTCAACACTTTTCTGAAATATATATCATTTGGAAACAAAGAAGCATCAGGTGTACACCTGGAAGAAAGTGGTGTAGCGATGGGGTGGGGTTATGGTTCTTGGCCTTGGTGCCCCTTCAAACTTTCCCATAGATTTTCTAGTGGAAGTGCTCTTTGCAAAATGAAAATGACCTTGCTCCCTGAAATACTTTGGCTGTACAGTACCATGGTTGAGCAGAAAACCTTTGGAAGGCTGAAATTACCACAGTAAAAAATATAGTCTCGAAAGACAAATTTCAAATATGTTTGAAATACATCAACCCTTTTTCCAAATATATCATTTGGAAACAAAGAAGCATCTGATGTATACTAGGAAGAAAGTGGTGTAGCGTTGGGAAGGGGGTTTAGGTTCTAGGCCTTGGTGCCCCTTCGAACGTTCCCATAAGATTTTCCAGTGGAAGTGTTCTTTTCAAAATAAAAAATTACCTTGCTCCCTCGAAGATGAAATTCATTGGCTGTTCGGTACCAATGATGAACAGAAAACCTTTGGAAGGCTGAAATTACCACGTTAAAAAAAGTAGCCTCGAAAGACAACTTTCAAACACTTTTTCCAAATACATAATTTGGAAACAAAGAGCATCAGGTGTACACCTGGAAGAAAGTGGTGTAGCGTTGGGAAGGGGGTTTAAGTTCTTGGCCTTGGTGCCCCTTCAAACGTTCCCGTAAGATTTTCCAGTGGAAGTGTTCTTTGCAAAATGAAAATGGCCTTGCTCCCTCGACGATGAAATTCATTGGCTATTCGGTACCAATGATGAACAGAAAACCTTCGGAAGGCTGAAATTACCACAGTAAAAAAAGTAGCCTCGGACGACAAATTTCAAATATGTTTGAAATACCTCAACACTTTTTTCCAAATATATCATTTGGAAACAAAGAAGCATCTGTTGTATACTAAGAAGAAAATGGTGAAGCAATGGGAAGGGTTTTTTGCAAAATGAAAATGGCCTTGCCCTCTCAAAGATGAAATTCCAGGCCTGTACGGTACCGTGGTTTTACCATGGACCTCCTTTTAATAAGGGTTAGTAAAGGAAACCAGATGGAGTTTATCTAAGTTAATTTTTCTAAGATAATCCAACTCTGAAATTCAGATGGTCACCTAAAGCTTCCGTACAATTCGCCCTTTCCACGGTCCGCCATTTGCGTGTAGAACCTGACAGCAGTGAATAGAAGCATTATATAACTCTTGTGTTGTCACGGTAATGAAACGACACTTTCATCCGAACATATAAATACAACACAAATGAAGCATGAAGTCGAGGCACTACACGCACATGGTGGATCTGAGCAAAGGGCGAATACAGCCACGTCGTCGTTGACATAAATATCTCCCACTTTCTATGCATCATAATCTCAATGTCTTAGCTTTGGATCTATCTTTTAGTAGACTAGCCACAGCCTCGTGTTTGTAGTTGGTCCAGTTGGAATGATTCTGCAGGTTAAGTTGGAGAAGCTCTGGTGGAGGGTACGGTTTAATCAGCTTACGGATGTGGCGATTGACGTGCTCGGTGCAGTACTTACCGAAGAAATCCTTCTGTACCATGATGCATTCTGCTCCTCGGCTCACCTATAAAAGAGCAGACAGTTTATTTATTTTATATACTCATTTATTGTATTTCCCATCCAACAACATTATTAGCGCCACTAACAGGATGAATAGGAAACAAGAAGAAACGTTTAGTTTTAGATGTGGGAGAAAAACCCCCAAATGGGGAAAACCCCTGCAATCAGGTAGGGACTGAAAAACCAAATCCACATGCAAGGCTTCGGTCTGAGGTGGGATTCGAACCGGGGTCCGCAGAGGTGAAAGGCAGGTAAGAAACCACTGAGCCAACCTGATCCCCATCAGACAGTATACTTATTAAGATGTGATACCTCCCATTATTGTTATACACTAAAGTAACACTCTAACTTCAAAATATTATTTCATATTTGACTTACCAAGTTAACACTTGATTGTTCATGGTCAATTCCAAGGTCAACACTTAGTGTAGAGAGACCCTGCAAGCAAATAAACACAAATCAAAATGTCAATAAAGCGAACCTCTTAAAATATGCATCCATAATTTGATCTACAGTAGGCCTGGTCTTCATGCATACAATTGTACAAAAATGTTATTATAAATGTTCGTTCCAATAGGATTGAATAAGAATACATTGAAATATATTTTACGATATCTAAAAAACCTTTTAAGCAATTCTAAAATGAAATAAATTGTTAATGGCCTTATATTTGACCTTAGCAGAGTCTTTCTGGAAGGCTAAATGACAACACGACACACATAAACAGGTAAACAAGTGTAACAGAAGCAGTCAAGTGGAAATATATGAATTTATATATATATATAGAGAGAGAGAGAGAGGCAGAAAGAGCACACAGAAAAAGCAAGGGGTAAGCAATGAAAAAGGAGACAAAATGAGTATATAAGAATACAAGATACAAGAATAAGTATAGAATTAGACAGCGTAGGCAAACACAAAATCTCTGACAGATAATGCTATAAACAATTGTAAAGCAGTAAACATTTATATGTCACAAAACATATATCCACACAGGCCATCAAATCAAAAAAGTATTTTTCATCTTCAAGCAAACTTAAATCCTAGATTTCTGATTGGTCGATCCATAGCAACAGGAGTGTGATATTAACCCACAGTGCATGGTCTATTTTACACCCTACATACTGTGCTGTTCCAACTCTGCGCTATTTCAAGCAGTGCGACAAGTTTGATTGAAGATAAATTCAGTATCACACAAGCATTTGTGGAATTCAATGAGGCCGAAGGCCGGTTGGATACGGGACGCAGAAGTGCCACATCTCTCCGTATTCCACTCAAGCTTGTGTGAAAACTAACAATATCACATGTTTATTTCAATGAAAATAAAGGAATTAGCTGCAAAGTGATTACTAACTAAAATGACCTGGGAATTCATTTGCAGACCTGCCAACCTTGTAATTTTTTTTGGAGTACCACTCAAGGGGGAAAAATTGTAAAACAAAAATTAATATTAAAACAAAATTGGCCAGGGGTTCCCCTACAGGCGGTAAGCCCATTTTGACCGATTTCTATTCCAATAACATATATTAATTTCTATGAAAAGCACTGTTGAACAATGTTTACTAAATTATTAGTAACTTACTCGGTATGCAAATAACTTGACCATAATAATGCGAAAGGTTCCATCTTTGGTTGCCCAGTAAACGGACAAACGAAAGCCTACTGTAGAATTTTCCAGTTCCACTTCAATTCATCATTTGTTTCTCTTATACAAAGATCACAGGCCATTAAATTCCCATTATTCTCCCCTAATAAAAGTAACAGAAACGATGTATTAATCTGACACTTCGATCGGCGTCCATGTTGTACACTCATAAGTATAATTCACACGGCAATGCCGAACACGTGCGTTGTGTACACGGCTATACAATGTACTGTATTGCGCCATTCCCACCCCCTTTGTTACGCATTGGTTTATTAGTTTTCCAGCAGTAGTAAGAATTTAAAATATAGTTCTAAGCACAACCTCTTTTTTATCGAAGCGCATAATGATTACTCAGATGGAGGGTGTCTTTGTTCGGTTGTTTTTGCACTTGGGGTCGAATGAATGACAGTTGAAGAAATTGAGGACAAAATTGTCCGTTCGTGCTGCAGTTTTTAAAACACCGCGATATAGATTTTGCGTCTTTTGCGTATTTTCTGCATATATCTCCTACCACCGTACTCAGATGTGAAAATGTGTGCATGGTACGCAAAATGCGTACAGGTTGGCAGGTCTGCATTTGTGTTTGGCCTGCAATTCCATCCAAGCAATGTCTTCCTCAAGGGTGACACAAATATATTTCACAATGCTTTTTTGAAGCCATTGAGAATTTCTCTGCTCGAGTTGAAAAGTTTGCCCATTAACAGTTTTTGCAATGTTTATTTACGTTTTTTTAAATTAGAGATCGCCTAACATCACCAGGCCAACTGGCCACTTCAAGGTGAGGGCTACACTTAACTGATTTGGGCTATTGACCCAAATCAATTGTCACCAGGACATGTTGCCACCTACTCCTTGGGCTGAAACAGGGTTACCCCCTTCACAGTCCTTAAGGATGTAGGCATGGGTATCATCCACTAGGAGCCTGGCTGGTAGAGCAGAATGCACTACCTTCCTAACTTTGTCTGAAGCAGTTATGGTTATAAGTGCCTTGCTAAAAGGCACAAGTGTCATGACTGGGTATCGAACCCACACTCTGCTGCTGACAACGCCAGAGTTGGGTCCGGTGAACTAGACCACTCAGCCACGACACGCCACAAATATACACAAAGTACGGTGAATAGCAAACTGAGAAGCACTGCTCTGGAGGAATGGCCCATAAAATCAAAGGTTGAAAATGGACATGCTTTGTACAAAACAAATAATGGTTCTTTGCAACTGCTCAAAGAATTTATTAACAAAAAAGGGAACAACATTGATAACTTACAAAGACATCTTTGGGCAGAAGAAGTTCAAGTTGTACAAAGACTGAGCTTTCTTTCTTATCAGATGACGAGGAGGAATCGCTGCTGGTTGTATTGCTTTCTGTTACTGTCACTTGCGGAATGAACGACTGCAACGTCAACAAAAATAACAAAAACTTCATTAAAATATTTGCATTTTGGGGATAAGGAATTTATATATATTTTTAATGCAAGTTTGCCCCAAACAAGTCTAAAAGGCACACTCGGTAAGGGGCTACAAGAAGAAAACATTTATGATTAAAATAACTCAGTGGAGCTGAGGGTAGGAATTGATATTCCTCTTAAAACAGTCTAGATTGTAGGATGGATGGAAACATGCACCAGGCAAGGAGTTCCAAAGAGATGCAGTATGTGGAATAAAGCTGATGGAATGCCTCTTTGTTCTACGTCTCAGCAAAGCGAGAGTGTATGGGTGAGAACAATAATAATAATAATAATAATATGGATTTATATCGCGCTTTATCACACCCAAGGGCGTCTCAAAGCGCTTCTTAACATTATTACCCCTGGTCACTGGGCCATTTATTTCATTTCTTAAACCATCTCAGCTCCCTGGGGAGTATACAGCCTGTGCTGCAATATATGCGCTACTAGGCTAAATCAATCACAAGAACCATATCTGCCCTCACAGGTACCCATTTTACCCCTGGGTGGAGAGAAGCAATTATAGTTAAGTGTCTTGCTCAGGGACACAAGTGTCACGACCGAGACTCGAACCCACACTCTGCTGAACAGAAACACCAGAGCTTGAGTTCGGTGCTCTTAACCGCTCGGCCACGACACGCCAAGCAGAAAGCCTGGTTGTTATCCATCTTTTTCGTTCATGTTTGATTGAAATTTCACAGTAATTACAAAAACTAACCAGCCCAATTTATTTTCAGCATTAGTCTGCATGTCCATTCCCGTGTTGAAACACTTTTGGGTGGTGTCATGCCCAATAAAAGGTTACAACCATCGGAGAAACTGCTAACATGAGGTCAGAAAAGTGGTACACTTTATTTTGTTTCTTGTTTTATCACAAATTGATTCAAGGGCAAAAATGAAAAAAACATTTTTTATTGCATTTGATTTTAGGTTGAACAAAGAAAAATCTACGGGAGTGGGATTTGCACCAACGACCTCCGGATTAACGCGCCGGCGCTCTACCAACTGAGCTATCTAGCCCTATGTTGGCTGTCTACCTATTTTGTTAATATCTTTGTTCGGGGGGTGCCAGTCAGAAGCTTTTCAACCGTTAACTGCCGTGTAGCCCAAGTATACGATACAACCTGGGAAGTGGCACTTTATAAGGGGATGGGACTTTTTATTTCAGATATCTGCAATTATTACAATCACAAAAAAAGTGTTTTGCCAAATGTTTTTCCAGCAATCTTACCGTCCGTTCTGGAGGCGGGCTGGGGTTCATATTTGATATCCTTCGGAACTTGCTCCTTGAGAAAGACTGTCTTGCGGGCGTGGCACCCCGCCTGAAATCGATATTGGGAAGGCTGAACAGGGAGGGTTCATCGTTCGATGTGTACTGGCTGAAGTTAGACTCTGAGGGCGCTGTATCTAGTGCCGATCGTTGTCGTGTCATGAAAGTATCGGGGAGTGATCGGTTAGAATCCATAGGATCTTGAAACTGTAGAGGAGTAAAGCAATGATTCTTAGTTTCTTTAGCTGTGTCATATTTTAGTGTCTATCTCACATAATTACAAAATAAACGTTTGAAGTCAGGACAGTTCTTTTCAGAACTGAGAGGTCTCCCGAATTCTGAATAATCTACTTCGCGGCAGTAGAATAAATAGCAAGACAAGTTCTCAAAGAACAAAATCTACCTAGCAAGTAGATATACACATGGTGTTACCACAATTGATACCTCAACATGCAATGCCTCAAATCCCATATATGATGTCAACTTGTTTTCATAAATTACAATTGTCTTTAATTTGAAACTGCAGTTATTATTTCCTCGTATTAATGTTAAACTTTATCAGTGAAAAGAAAATATAAACCAAGTTGTTTAATTTCCTTTTTTCGGTACAACTATTCGATTAGAGGGTTTGTACCAAAATGGCTGCAAGCAGCTCCTATCAATATACCCAAAGCGACTACAAACAGCTGCAAAACCTCAGCCAAAAAGGTCAGGTCCTGAATTTATATTTTCTCATGTTACTGTAGTAGGCCTATCTACCTAAAACAAAAACAAGTTTCTGTTTCATATTGCTTTTCCAGACAATTACACTGGGATAATTGTGTCGAAAAACCAACTTTATTAGTTATGTCTGGGTATAGTGATGATTATACAGAAAAGTCATTAGAGGATTAGCCTGGAAATCAACATAAATTTAATAAAGTACAGTTTACCGACCAAAATAACAATATTCAACAAAGGTAAGTCCAAAATGTAGATCATTTTTAACTTTTTCATTTCTGAAAATGTTTCTTTAACTTTTTCAAACCAACTGAAAACGAAAATAGATGCCAATATTTACCGAACTATTACAGTCGAGCTCTAAGCTTTGTGATGTGTTTACTGACGACATGGTGGGCAGGGCTAGGAACTGTAAGTGGGATGCTACTGCGCTGTTATTTCGTATCCTTGTCGTCATTGGTCGCTTCGAAGGTGCCAAATCAGGAGCTGTAAATGTCAAAGGTCAAATTGAGAAATTGGAAATACAGTCTGAGATCCCATCCTCGTCGCCAATTTGTAATGTTCTGGGGTCGATTTCACAAAGAGTTAAGATTGATCGTAACTGCAAATCCATCGCAGTTACTTAGCAAAGAGTGATGTCACAATACAAATCACTATGGTAATACTGATAACTCATCTTAAGATGAATCTTAGTGCTTTGTGAAATCGACCCCTGGACAACTAAAAGAAAGAACATGTATGACAGTACGCATGCTCAAACCTTGGCTTGTTAACATAATCTTTAACATAATGTAGGAAAACATTATAACTTCAAAAGCAAAACAAATTAAAACTGAATTATTTTGTGTGATTCAATGGATTGGTTAATTAATCAAGGCGCCTGCACCGTACACATGCCTGTAAGGGCACGGCAGTTTATTCCATCATCAACAGAATTCACTCTATAAGAAAAACCACATTATACTTGAACAAAGCAAAAGGCACAGGGCAAGGGGGCAATTGCCTCTGCGAATTATCAGACTTGCATAAAGTAAAATGTTAAAATTTATAAGAAAAAATAGTTACATTCTAGGATAAGAGTCTACACTTTCTTGACCGTGCTTGTTCGTTCCATGCCATTCAACGTAATTCAGCCTTATTTCCTTAAATATTGAGTAATGCACACGCAGTTAATAATTGAATGAATGTAACAACACTCAGCGATAATGACGTACGTCACTTTTGCTCATAATAACCAAATGTCAAACAGACTTTCCACCAATCACATGATCATTCATTCATCCATTCATTAATGGTTTATTCTTTAAAAACAAATTTTCCCCTGGCGACCAAGGGTCGAATTACAGGAAAACATACAGAGAAAGCTTAATTTTAAAAGATAAAAAAATTACACAATTACAAAATTACAAAATTGAGGCATTAAAATTGGTTGAGGAGGGACAATTTTGTTTTAAAAATTGATTGAAAATTCGAGGCCATCTAATGAAAGCAAATATAAGCCGCTCAAAAAGCCGCATAATTAAAATTCAGTTGTTAAAAAGGCGTGTGAGGTGAGGGAGAGGGCTTTTTCTATAGCGCTCGGTTCGGCAGCGAAATTGTCCCAGAGGTCCAGATTTCCTAAGTTGGTACCCACTATCAGACCTCTGTGGCAAAAGTCGCTGCAGAACTGAAGAAGGGAGAGTTTTGGCAAAGGATTGGCACAAATGATTACGTCGGCACTGCAGTGTTTCAATATTGCACATTTGTAGAGCGTCTGAGTAGCGCATGTAGTCATCGCCAAGAATAATTCTGCATGCGCGCTTCTGCACCCTTTCTAGATCATTGCACTGCTTACTCGAAATTGCACCTGACCATGCGGGCGCAGCGTACTCCAAAATTGGTCGCACAAAAGAGGTATATATAATGACAAGATCATTTGTGTTAAGATAATGGTACTTAAATTTACGAAGCATGTAAAGGCGAGAATTAGCACGCTTGATCATTGAGCTTACATGCGTGTGCCACCTTAAGTCGGCTTGAATAAAAACACCTAAAAGCTTAACAACTACACATTGTGTAATTGTATTGTCATTTAGAGTCAACGAGACGGGTTCTGATGGGTTCCGCGAGAAACAGATGTCCATGGTGAAACACTTTTTTACGTTAAGTTGCATTTTGTTGTCCGACGACCATACATCCAAATCAGTGACTGCAGATGGGAGGCTGGATCCAACGCTGGTATCGCGGGTTTCAATGATAGTCATGTCATCAACATATTTGAAGTGTCTTATATTTGTACTGTTCTCGTTGAAACCGGCATCGTTGATAATTGCTAGGAAGATAATCGCTCCTAGCTTAGTGCCCTGTGGGACTCCTGCGTTATTGTGGGTCCATTCAGAAAAACAATTGAGATATCTCACGCACTGTTCACGATTAGAGAGGAAATCACCTATCCAGGCCGCTAAATGTGGTGGAACTCCCAATTTGAGGAGTTTGGAAATTGCAATTGTGTGGTCTATGTGATCAAAAGCCTTAGAAAAGTCATTGAGAAGAATGGACGATACAGATTTGGGAAGATCAGCATTCACATGGAGTGTATGAAGAACGTCAATCAAACAGTGCGTGGTGGAAACGTTCTTGATGTTTCCGAACTGGGCGGGGTCGAGGTTGGTTTTAATCGACGCCATTGTTTGCTGAGCAATGAAATGTTCAGTCACTTTGGCAAAGTGATCTGTGAGGGCAATTGGTCGCAAATTGTCTATGTTGGCAGGTGATGTTTTGGGCACAGGGACGACAATTGCTCTCTTCCATTGTGCTGGGACGATGAGCTGTGCGAACGAGGCGTTGATTATATGAGTCAAGGGTTTAGATAGCTCATATGAAAACTGTCGTATAAATCTAGCCGAAATATTATCGGGGCCACTCGCCTTTCTGTAGCTTATTCTATTAAGTTGTGCGAGGACTTGCCAAGGCTGGACATGGGGGATTGGTTTGGCCGGGAGGTAGGCTGGCAGCAAGGTTGTATCCAAGGGGTCAAGATCATTACCGACTGCAGCGAATTTTTCACAAATTATTATTATTATTATTTATTCGGCCAAGAATTGTAACAATCAAACAACAATACATTGTACAGGAGAGTTACAGCAAATCAGTTACCCCAAACAAAGAAATCAAGGTTGATAAGCCAATACAAGAACAAAACAATGGAGGATTAATAAAGGTGAACTTAAATGCTCGCTGCTGAGTCTATGAACAACAACAAGCAATAAAAAATCAATAAAAAACCCACATGCAATTAAATGAGGAATTGAATACAGCAGCAATAGCAAAAAAGAAGTAAAGGCTGAAAGACAATACAAGAACAAAAACAGACCCATTATAAGATGGCCAGGATTAATAAAAGTGAATTTAAACACTATGACTCGAAAGCCTATCAATCCAAAATAGCAGATGCTATGTCCTTATGAGCTGTAGGGTCGATGTTTTGCACATGGATATTGCGATTTGTGCTCGTCCCAGTTGTCATTAGTCGAACTTCACGAAACCAGGAACTCGGATTATTATTTTTGAGTAGCTCGACCTTGGATGTGTAGTGCGTTTTCTTGGCAAGTTTGATTTCACGTTTGATCTTGTTCCTGAAATATCTCCACAGCAATTGCTGTTTGCCATGAAAGGCACGCTGACGTTTGACAATGAGTGATTTGATGTAGGGTGTCAGCCATGGTTTATCAGTGGGGTGTTTTTTGACTAATTTCTTCGGAAAGTAAGTATCCAGCACACAGTTGAGGGTCTTGTAGAACTCCGTGCATTTTGCAGTGACGTCATGCGTGCTGGTTACTTCCAACCAATCATGGTCACCCAACCATGAACCACATTCTCGCATGTCGCTGTCCTTCATGGGCCGTACCACTCGAGTCTTGCTAGTGTTGGTATTGCAGATGGGATTTTTAGGCCTGACAATGACACAGTTGTGATCACTAAGTCCAAGAGGAGAGCTGATTTCTACAGGATTGTAGAATGAGGCTAGATTAGTGATGATTTTGTCTAAGGTGGCATTATCACGTGTCGGCTTGTCAACAATTTGAATAAAGTTATTTGACAAAAGAGGGTCCAGATCTAGCCGGTTAAAATCACCCATGACGATAATGCCAGAATCAGGTTGACGTGTGAGAATTTGGTCAACAGTCGAACTGATGTGATCAATCAGAGGTTGAGCAATGATGCTCTTGGGAGGGTAGTAAACAGTACCAATCACAATGTTTGATATTGAACGTGGTAAGCGGGGAGGCCGAATATTCACCCAGATTGCTTCAATGTCATCGGGAACCTTTATGTTGTCGAGTAAAGTGGCGTTTAAGCATTCTCTGGAGTAGATAGCTACACCCCCTCCTCGACGCTCTTTCCTTGGACGCGAAAACATTTTGTAGCCATGGATACTAAATTGATCCACAGGTTGGTCCTGGGAAAACCACGTCTCCGTGATAGCTCCAATGTCGACATTGTTATTGTTCAAAATCAGGCTTAGTTCATCAACTTTGTTATTGAGAGAACGAGGATTACATAACAAGGTAGTCGGTAGCTGATAATTGCACTTCAGTCGTTCAGTTGTTATGTTAATGAGGTTATGGATTCCTCTCTTTTGTGTGGGTTTCAAAATGGCGGACCTTTGCGATGTTACTACTGGAATAGGGCGAAGTATTGTAGTTCCTCCTCTGAATCCTCGCTTATTAATTTTCGCTATGTTATTAACTCTCAAAGTATTCCACGTTTGTTGCGGTAAGTGAGTTTTGAGCAATTTCTTTCCTATGTCAGTGAGATTCTTGACCGAGTATTTCAGGAATGACGTCATCATTGTAAAAAAATATATCACAACTGGTTAACAGTCAAGAGATGTCCACAAAAATACGAACAATGTTCCAAAAACACAATCACTTACGCCTGGGAGAGTTCACAGTTGTTAAGAAGAAACACCAAGTCGTTAATAATGTCCCTGTTGAACTTGTAGTCAGGAATATCGAAAATTACGGAAATTGGAAGAGATTTGGCAAGAATATATTTTTGGCGGAGACAAATAACCGTCCAGCTGCCTAGAGGGCGCTTCACACAACATGCAATCACATTGCAATCAGCGCTCATAAAACCCAAATGTCAGACAAACTTTCCACCAATCACAGGATTTTCACATTGCAATCGGCGCTTATAATACCCAAATGTCCGACAAACTTTCCACCAATCACAAGGTCATCACACTGCAATCAGCACTCAAAAATACCCAAATGTCAGACAGACTGTCCACCAATCACACGATCATCACATTGCAATTGGCGCACCAACAAAACACCGACAAGGGCTTTGACATATTTAATTTGTCATATTGTCTGAGATCCCAGTACTTGCGTGACAACACCATTTTCAGCTTCTATCTACAGCATTACTGCACAGTGCTATTCAATCTGCTGATCATGATGTTTTTTAAAGTTTGAAATGAATGAACCATTTATGATCATTGTACAAATAAAATAATCACAGAACATTTGACCAAAATCACCTACATAGGCTACAATACACAGGTCCTGTATCTATGGTGGCTCATTTTCATCAATTCCAGGAGAACTCATAATAATGTTTCTTTTTACAATGTTATATCGCCCTAGTATTGCGTTAGAATGCTGTACCATTAGCATTATATCGCTATATTTTATATCAAGGTTATTTTATGGCATTAGATCCCCCCAAAAATATCGTGTATGGCCGTATTTTATAGCATTATATTGCCATAATTTATTGAGTTATACTGGCGTACTAAATAATGCAATACAATTATGGCGATATGGCGTAATAATACAGCAATATACGACCATAAAAAAATATGAGGACTTGGCAAATATGAACCATTATACGCATCTGAGAATCGTTGACTTTTTTTCTTCAGTAGCAAAGAGCTGGGGCCGATTTCATAAAAAGCTATGATTAATCTTAACTGCGAATCAATCTTAATTGGCAAGCAAAGTGTGATGTCAGGAAAAGTAGGGAAATAATCTTTGAGCACAAGGGCTGATGACCTACTTGTTCATAATGGTGTATGGTTTAATAGATTTTTCAAGATATTCATTCGCCATTTTCCTGATTTTCCCAAGGGCAATCAGACTAAAGTGGGAAGAATACCATGCCTGTCACACAATACAATGGTAATACTGACAACTCAAGTCAAGATGAGTCTTAGTGCTTTGTGAAATCGAGCCCTGGACAGTGAATTCAAATAGACATCATAATAATATTTGCACGTTATCTATCACTGACCTGAATGATGTCTTGTATGTAGTCTTGGTAGTCGTAGATCAGCGCTAGAGTCAGATCGGTGTGATTTACTTGGTTTGACAGCCTTCAGCTGCTTCAACACCTGACATGAGCCCTGTCAACATACAGCCCTGGATAACTCATTAAACATATTTTATTTTTCTTCTCAGAAAAACTTAAAACAGGTATACTGATCATTAAATAGAAAACTCATTTTGGGGAAAATTTCCATCAGTTTCTTATATCCTGTCATCTGTCAGACAATTGAAAAACCCCAAAACAAAATTGTTATAGTAAAAACAACATAAATGCACTGATTACATTAATTAGAAATAATGTAATTGAAGTAAAGAAAGACGGCTACACCAGTAAATCATTAATAGATCAAAATGTGAACATATGGTCTGGGCTACTCATTAAAAGACTAATTTTGTGGAAAAGCTTGATTCAGTTTCTCTAAAATACTTGAATCTCCAGGAGAAGTGACAACCAAAATCAAGCTCAATTATATATAGTCTCTGCTATTTTGAAGTACACACACAATATGGGATTTGAGGCATTGCATGGTGAGGTATCAATGTATATTTGGTTTGCGGTAACACCATGTGTATATCTACTTGCTAGGTAGATTTTGTTCTTTGAGAACTTGTCTTGCGGCAGTAGAATAAATAGCAAGACAAGTTCTCAAGGAACAAAATCTACCTTGCAAGTAGATACACACATGGCGTTACCGCAAACCAAATATACATTGATACACACAATCAAACCATAATTGTCACGTTGTCATTGTAGATGAAATAAACCATGTAACTGGGTGCTGTACTCCTCTTTAAAACAATTGACTTCAAAGGTTGTACTGTCAAAGTCAAAATTTGAAAAAGAGGAGTACAGCGCCCCAGTTACTGGGTCTATAGATAAAATCACAAGTAAGGTTTGAAGCTGTGCATTGTCTGGTAAGCAATAAACTAACTTGTTTGCTAAAGACAACCGAAAACCATGTGAAATTAATTTCACACGTAATTTTCATTGGTGTGGTCCTGAAGGAAACAAAGTCAGTGGGAGTGGGGGAATTTTAATGTATTGATTGGATGGAACATTACTTTATTTTTAAATTTATATTTTTTGTATTTTTGTTTTTTTCTTGTTTGATTTTCTGGCAGTGCTTTTAAAGGCAAAAGATACTTTAGGTTTTCGGAACTGTTCCAACTGTTTCAATCCTATCTAAATGTAGATAATATACAATAAAACTAACCTGCGCAAATTTCAATTCAAAAGGTGGTTTTATTTTTGAGATATCGCCGAATATGTCCACGCAGGAAGAATATTCTCTATAGGAATACACAATCTGAGAAACGTTTCTGACAGAAACGTTTCTCAGATTCAAATTTTGGGTCATAAAAACTGATATATTTTTACATAACCACATTTCTTCGAGGTAAAATTTTCTCAAAATGCTTTATACTATCGAAAGCTGCTCTAGGCTTTTAACTAATACGTTTTTATTGCCATTAACTTTAAGAGTGATTACCAAATGTCTACCTTCCCTTTATAAGGAGATCCACTCAATTGTGATTCAATTCTTCGGTAATCCAACAGGGGGTACCATCAACAGGTTTTACTTTGTATGTGTCTTGTGCAATCATTGTATCATTTAAGAATGTTTGTATTTTTAATGTCTGTCTGCTATTGTTTTTTCTTACCCTGTGAAATGTTAAATGAAATGAAATGAAACACATTGGGTACTTACAGATTTGACAATGTAGATCCAGTCCGATTTATTGCTGTCTTTTACCACGACTTGCCCACGTCTAAAGTCAACATCAAACCAATTTAAAGGATTAATTTTCATACAATGTTTTCATGAGAATATTCATGGAGAATTGATTCCAAACGTTGTCAGTTAGTAATAAAGTTACAAAAGTATGGTCAATGCATTGGATATAAAATATTTAACAGTATTAGTTATCACACAAGCTTGAGTGGAATATGGGGGAATAAAACACTAACTGCATCCCATATCCAACCAGGCCAAAGGCTGAGGTTGAATATAGGTGACAGATGTGCTATATTTCATGTAATCCAAGAGCGAACGTGTAATATAGAATTTACATTCAAGCAAACTTAATGCAGTACACGGTGTTGGAACAGCTTTACGTTTTGTATAGCTTAAAATAGCACAAAACGCAGAGTTAGAACATCGCCATTTGCAGGGTGTGATATGGGCTGTGCAATATAGACCCATTGCACAACGCGGAACGCCATTTGAACATGATGCGTGCCCTTCCATTTTGTGAGTCAAGAATCATGGAGTTGACTCCCAAAATGGAAGGGCGCGCATCATCTTCGAACGTGCGTTCCACATTGTGCAATGGGTGTATAGGTTTATGTCACACCTCTTGTTGCTATTGGTAGACCCAAAATCTGAATCAAGAATTCAACTTTGCTTGAAGATAAAAAATATTTATAACAATTCCTCAAATTATCATGATAGTGAATGAACACATGAAAATATAATATATATATGATATAATAAAGACATTATGAACAAAGAGAGCAATAAAAGATAATACACAAGTACATAATGCACAAGTTATTGATAGAAACAAATTTCAATTCAACACATTAGGTAATAAAATGCATTCAGAGAATATTTACAATTTCTGTCATCAATGCACGTTATGTGAGCAACTGTTGAATTGCCCAATGAAATATCTCAAATACAAAAAAGGAATTGAGCAACTTTGAATGACTGAATAGGTCAGGGAAAAATGAGAAGAACATAAGACAAAATAAAAATGGGAAGAAATCAGACATTGGTGTTGTAAATTAAGAAACTGAGAAATACCCAAAGCATATGTCAACCCAGCTTTAGGCAATTTCCAAGACAAAACATATCCACAATTCATTACTCACACGTTTTCTGCGCAATTATTAGACACTAATGACATACAGTGTTACACATCGGTGTCAGAATAATATTCTTAAACCTTTTTTTTGGGGGGGGGGGGGAGGGGGGGAAGCGGGGGAAAAAACATAACTTGGGAGGGCTAATGTACTAAACCATTCATACATGTGCATTGTTTCAATCTAATTTTGGGGAAAGGGTTCTGAGCGAGGGGGGGGGGGTTCCTGCCCCCCCTCTGGTTATGCCACTGTGCTTTTTACTTGAACTGGCTTATCAATAACTTGAACTAGAGAAACACTTTGTTGATAAACAGTTGTTTACTTACTTGTAAAAGTGAAAGAGACACATCTCCGGATGTTCAACTAATCTCTCTAGTGGCCAATACTTCATAAAAGGAAGTTGCCTGAAAGAAATGATTGATAAAACATCCATAATTAGTCAAAATAGTTAACGAGTATTAACTCCAAAATATTGATGGCAATTAAAAATGTAACTGTCCTTAATTCACATTCTTCAAAATCAAAGACCATTTAAAAATAGTTTCAATTAATCAGTCACATCACCAACCCTTGCAGATACCCATTTACTTGTAGGTGATGAGAAGCAACTATAGTAAAGTGTCTTGTTCAAGGACGCAAGTGTCACAAGCGGGATTCGAACCCACTTAGTCACCCAAACTTGAGTTTGATGCGGTGAAATGCTCAGCCACGATGAGAAACAAGCCCTGCCAAAAGTCTATAAAAAAAATTATAAAATCGAAAAATTGAATCCAGACAAACAGGCCTGGTAAAAGTTACCTTAAAAACTTGACATGATCAGGCTCTTCCCCTGGCTGCTGCCCTCTCATGAAGATGTCAAAGAAGTCCTCCCTACCGATGGCAAGAAGTTGTAGATCACCCTGGCTTGAGACTGTGGCAGTCCTCTTGGAGTGATGGAGGAGGGCTAGCTCCCCGAAGCTACTGCCCTTACGTAGCACGGCCGCGGTGCGGATTTGTGGCTCGCCCGTGTCTGCCTTGGTCTCCATTATGGTCACCACAGCTGAAATAAGCAACCAGCATCAGAAAGATTTCAATAATGTACTGTAAACTTTATAAAAAACTTCTTATGAAATAAGATTAAACTCAATACTGGAGTCAAAAATTACATTTTAAAAGTAAAAATTGACACTTTGAACACTTTTATTAAGTAAATCCAAACACTGAAAGAGTTGTTTCTAATACTATTATAATTAGTCTGATATATTTTCGGTAATGAATTCAGTGTGCCTTGCACTGTAACACGTGTGTGCCTGAAGATGCCTGTGAGTGTGAAGAGATGGTGAAGAAATCTCAGTTTTAGATGTAGGAGGAAACCCCAACTGAGGAAAACCAACCCCTTCAGGTGGGGACTGAAAACCCAATTCATATGTGAGGCTCTGGACCGAAGGGGATCTCGAACAGGGTCCCACGAGGTTAAAGGCAGGTAAGAAACCGCTAAGCCACAAGCCAACTTTTGCCCAATTTCACTGCACTGCTTACCAAAGAATTCCACACTTACAGCACCCTGTGAAGTGTGTGATTCCATGGGCCGTATAAGCACAGAATTCCATGGCATACACCACCATGAATATAGGCACTGATCGTGCGACCCATTAACTCTTCAATTTCAAGATTAACTGTACAGAACAAAGTTAAGCTTAAAGACAGCAATAATATAAGAATTCACTTAAAGGCAGTGTCCTAGATTGGTTTGGTCAACATAATGCTGATTTAAAGGCACAAGTGAAAGTTCTAGCTGTATACAGTTTATCTACTTGCTGAGAAAAACAGCAAAAGCTGTGATGGTATTTTCATAAGCATGGCGAATCCATCCATGCTTAGCGGGGTGACAGGGGGTACCATCCATGCTTAGCAAGGTGACAGCGGGTACCATCTACGCTTAGTGAGGTGACAGCGGGTACCATCCACGCTTAGCAAGGTGACAGCGGGTACCATCCACGCTTAGCGAGGTGACAGCGGGTACCATCCACGCTTAGTGAGGTGACAGCGGGTACCATCCACGCTTAGTGAGGTGACAGCGGGTACCATCCACGCTTAGCGAGGTGACAGCGGGTACCATCCACGCTTAGCGAGGTGACGGCGGGTACCATCCACGCTTAGCGAGGTGACAGCGGGTACCATCCACGCTCTGGCTGCAGCATTCCCAAACGGACACCAATCCTTAGATACCCGAGAACTGATTCATGCATGAATCATTTCTCAGATTCAAATGTTTTGGGGTGAACAATTATCCAAACCCTATTACTTCGAAGGGAATCCTTTTCTCAAAATAGTTTATACCATCAACAGCTGCAGTGCTTCTCAACCAGTCAGTTTTTATGGTCATTACATTTTGGAGTATTTACCAATCTATGACCATTACCTTCTAAGAATGAAAGTGTAAAAACAGATCAGACGGTAATTCTAAACCACTTACCTGAACCTGATATAATGAAATAAAAGTTTTCTGCGTAGTGCCCTTGTCTGATTATTACTCTCTTTGGTGGCACGCTGGAATTAAAAAGTCAGAACAATCCACAAATGTATTAATCTATTTGACTTAAGTCCTATAAAAAGACAAGTTTTGAAAAATTATGAAAGTTATTTACTCATTTCAAGGGATTCATAATGGCCGACGGCAAAACTAGGGTAAAATTTTAAGGGTGCACAAGGTGATGCACCATTTTGGGGGGTACTGGGCACTTGAAACTTTCTGACAGATTAAAACTGCAGTTTCTATTTGCATTTCTCTTAAAGCATTTCTGTGAAATTTAGCCAAGGACTAGGAAAACATACAAAGTTTGTCAAACATTGCATACAATCAAAACCATAAGATATTCTCAGGTTGAGGTTTGGGCAAAGTTAATGATTATTGTTACAACACAACGGACCTTCATGCATTTACGTTGTCATACCGCCATCTTAGAGGCAAAACAATGATAAAACAATGACAAACGCACGTGATGTACGCGTAGCGTACAGAATGGGCAGCAGAGCAATTTCTTTTGTTGACGTCTCTAGCTGAGGGCGTCCTTCTCAAATGACAACGTTATAAACGCATATGATAAGGTCTAATCCCAATGGTATTAATTGTTACACATTTACCTTTCAAACCAAGCAACTTTGACTAGTTTTTCTTGCATATGGAGGGGGTACTCTGCAAAAGACTTCATAGTTTGGAGCCCATATAATGCCTGGAAATTAATGGGGAAAAACAATGTCAATGAAAAAAGGAGAAAATTTAAACATTATTTATTTCACACCAATGAATGTTAATCATTAACTTTGTTCAATGAATGGTGTCTTATTACTCCCATTATTTAATGTGCATTTGTAATTTTTGTTAATGTAAATTTTTTGCAATTCAGCCTTTGTGCTGCGAGGACAGTTTTTAATCAACCATCTATCTCTCTAGAAAGCAGGCATGACACTTTGTTCTTACAGGAGCAAGGCAGCTCTGCATTAACAAAAAGGGAATTTTTTGAGGGAAAAGTAATTTCTGGCCATTGCCTTGAATTGTTCCAGAGAAAAATTGCTTCTCTCATTTCAGTGCCCTTAGGAAAAGCTGCCTTGCCCTTGTACACAGATAAAAGAGACAATACCGACATTCAGCATCCCTTCCTACATGTAAATCTGAAGATCCAGATTTAAGAAGGTATGCTGAATCGAAGGCAATTGTCTTGCTGCCCCTTAAAATGAGCCCTTTTCACACTACTCTATTCCCCGTGGGCAACCCCAGGGAATAACGGTCGGCCTTTTCACACTATGATCGCTCTACCCCCTGTCTGCCCCGGCAAGTGGGCATACCCCGGGGAATAGCCACCCCTGCTCTGGAGTAAGGGTAAGCGGTAAAACCCCGGGGTATTCTTGAAACTTGCAACAGGAACCCTGTGGAATAGGGACCTAGGCGGGGATAGTGTGAAAGTGCGCCGGGGTAACCGTAGGGTTAAACAAAAAACGGGGCTATGGTCCATGTACAAAATTGCTTCTCTCATTATGGTTCCTTTACATGTAGATAAATGAAAAACTGCCTTGCCCTTGTACCAAGGGTTTCCTAAGAAAGTTTGAAAACAAACATGGGGTGGAAGTGGGGTTAAAAAGTTCCCCACGAATTACCAGGGGTTCCTGGTAATCCGCTGTGTGAAAAGGGGCTTATAAACTACTTCCCTCTGCTCCTACCCTTACCAACATTTCTAGTTCATTCCAATTGGTGAGAAAGAATTGGATTTAGTTGGTATTGAATTGGTGTGAGTTGGTTTATATTGGAAAACTGAATTTCCAATTGGAATAAAACCTGAGACCAACTCAGTCCAATTGGAAATCCAATTGGACTCAATTGGCTTAATTTGATTGAATTGGAATTAGTTGGAATTTGTTTCTACCAATTGGAAATTTCACCTCCTAATATATTTCCTACTGGAAATTTTATTTCCCAAATCCCAATAGGGTCTAGTTGGAAACAAATTCAAACTGTCCATTTGATTTTGTACCAATACACAACAACGGAAAAATTCCAATTGGTTCCAATTGGAAAATTGAATTGGAAATTTTGGTAAGGTTAATTACGTCTCTGTTAATTTGCAGTCAGTTTCACCAAGAGGGCAGTATCTACATTCCTTCTTAAATCAAAAACCCTCCATATAGGACGATACTTAAAGCAAAAAAACAATCCGATGTTTTCCTCTAGCAAAGAAATCAGACCATTTTCTTTATCTGATGAAATGCATGCAAATATCTCGTCCATTCCTGTGTATTTGGCGATTGGTTGCCTACAGCATGTCTTTGTGTTCACTGACACTTGTTTGCTGAAAGAATTGACAGTCTACAAATATTGACTTGGGAGATTGAGACAGTTCAACCAACCACAGCCTGCAAACATGGATAAAGAATGTCAGCAGCCGATTTCACGAAACGCTAGGATTAATCCTATCTCGAGTTTAGCATTGCCTAGGACTAGTTAGGAAGAGTTTGGTGAAATCGACGGCTGGTCTGCCTCCATGCTCTGAGACGTTTATAATTCGAATAACATTGCACTGAGGGAAAATATATCCAGAATAAAAAAGTATTTCCTTCTAATAATCCTTCTGATGGAGTCTACACTGGGCCAGATGTGTTTTGTTGAACCAGTTGTTAAGTTTAATCTAAATCCTTGAGAAATACAAACAGATTGATTACAACTTTATCAATTTAGTATTAAAACCTGGGGTTGCTGTTGGTAAAAGTCATCATGAAACATGTTACAACTTTACAAGATAACAGGATGAACACAGAGATTACAAAGTATTTTTGAAGATATAATATATTTGCATTTAACTAAAAAAGGCAAACCCTGTAGCAATATTTGTTTGCTTTCAGAGCAGCTCTATGAAATTGGGCCCTGGGGGTGTTTTGGGGAGTGACACCCCCCCATAATTATGCTTACCAGCCGAAATACAATGTCAAATGCACCGTCTGTGACTGGTATCCTCCCGACCAATGCTAAAGCAGAAAATAGTTAGCAATATTTTTTGCTTCAGAAGCTGTATGAATTTGGGTACTAGGTGAGTGTGAGGGACTAATGCACTCCTGCCCCCCCTCCAATAATCTCAGCATCAGTTGGCAAAAGAGGCACTCCTTGTCTCCAATCATCCCCCCTCCCTCTCCACAAAGCCAAGGAAACCCCAGTCAGCACATTGGCTCCTGTGCATCCTCCCACAGAAGATGCTCAGATTGCAACGCCCCTGGCTTTACGGCTAATCACTTACCGTTTGCAGTTGCTCTGGTGACCGGATGGAACTCGGCATACTCAATATGTTTTTGGCTTCACAGGTTAAATTGATCTGAAATAGAAACAAGGCGCAAATGAATATTGGGGAAGAAATTATTGTAAAACACTTTTTAAAGGTAGGTCATAGATTGTTTATGTCAATGTTACGATGATTTATAGAACAAAATTAACAATAAAGATACGATCACTTGTGAAGGTTTCAGCTGAAGAATAGTGTCTACTTGTTAAAAAGAAAATTAAAAAAATTGCGCAGTATTTTTATCAAGAATGTTGAATCCACATGAGGTGACAGCGGGTACCAGCCGCATCTCTGGCCGCAGCATTCACAAAATGGCACCAAGGAACTCCCAAAGGCGATCTTTCACATTTTTCTACATACTTTAATTGGTTTCTAAATCAACGGGGGGCACTTCAGACATAATAAGTTCGCATCATGCTTACTACTATTAGGCTACCATCTTTATAACAAGTTGGCTTTCAGAGAAAAATTACACAATGTTTTTCTAGGGGTCATTACCAAAGTATGACCCTATCTTTAAAACAAAATAGACAACTCGTTGAATTGAGCCAAATCATGTTGAACAGGGTGTCATCTGTGAATAAAATAACACCTTACCATAGACCCAGTCACCTGGGCACTGTAGACTTCATTTTAAATTTGCTAGTTTGGCCACAGATGTCAAATTTGTTTTTCATTTAACTTCGTTTATTCTGGTTGTGAAGTCAATGACTCTCAGAAAAAGTGACCTTTTAAATCGCTATACTAGCCAAGAACCCAATGGAGAGAAGACAAGGAAGGAAGTGTTAGTTTTAGATGTCGGGAGGAAAACCACAGAGAAATATTCCAGGGAAAACCCACACGGTCAGGTAGGGACTGAAAACCTAATCCACATAGTTCACCCAGGGGTCCGAGATGTCCGAGATGTGGAAGGCAAGGAAGAAACCACTACGGCTACGCCATAACCCCGACCACCCAGTTACTGGGTCTACCCGATCGTACATGTACATGAATGATTCAAAAGCAACAACATCATGTCAGACTTCAGTCTCAACAGGAACAATGAGTGAAGATTATAATTTCCTTGGTGTCCTTCTTTTGTGAATGCTACGGCCAGAGATGCGGCTGGTACCCGCTATCACCTCGCTGAACATGTGGATTTGACGTTCTTGAAAAAAATTCCATGACAGTTTTTTGCTGTTTTCTCAAAAAGTAGACACTGTATTTAGCTGAAACCTTTGGAACAGTAAACCAGGATATGGGGTCCCAAAGGCGGAAGCCTAAATATTTATCCCATGAATTTGAAATAGTGTATACAATCATTAGTAGTATGTATAGTACAATATAAAAATAAAAACTTCAATATAATTTTTCTCAGATCAGAGTCAGATCTGACCAGTGCACTATAAAAGACAACTTTTATTTTTAATACAAATTTATGATTGTTTCAGTCAGTAAATTCCATTAAGTTTTCTTGCCTACTGGTACATGACAACATTGTTTAATGCTCACCTTTTTGAACCAGGGGTAAAGTAGAAAAAGTAGCATTCGTAAAACTCTGTTGTTACAGTCACATCACATCACATCTAGCAAACGAGAAAAGGGAAGTTTTCTTACCTCTCGTTTCGCCTTGAAATCTCGCGGATCAAACGAGAGTCCCGAGGTCTTCAAGTCATCCGATGGTAGTTGCTCGGCAATCTCAGTAAACGTCAGACTTTGTTTGCTGCTTGTTTTGTGTCTAAAACAAAAAAACACGTGAACATTTAAAAACATTAAGGCGCAGGTTCGTCTTCACAAGGAGCATTTTGTATTACAGTATTTTAGGCTATAGCCTAGGCCTTTTTTTGTTTTATTTCCCCCCGATTTTCATACTACAACATGCCTGGTTTGTCCTCACAAATCCAAGATTGATGCTGCCCTTTGGAAAGTATTTGTTGCAGGCTACAAAGATTTTTATTAGGTTGAGGGGCTGATACAAACAAACACAAATTTACATTTCTCGTCAATGCCTTAGCCAATATGGTTTTCCCCTTATATGTCGCCATTACCTGCAGTAGACATGAGGCTTTGTGTTGAACAATAATTCTAAAATTAACAAAGGAAGATGTTGACTTTTACACTCGTATCATGAGCGCAAAGACTCAATTTCATTCAAAAAAATGCAATTGTGCACTTTGCTTTCGTCTAAATATTTTTTTTTTTTAAGGTGCTGCATACGTTTGGTAATTGGAGCCTACTGATTGTGTTAATCCTATATAAATGTAGGTACATACAATAAAACTAACCTTTGAAAATTTCACTTCAAAAGGTGGTCGCGTTTTTGAGATATCACCGAAAAACCGGAGCGAATATTTCCACGCAGGAAGAACATTCCCCATAGGAATAAACAGTCTGAGAAGCGTTTCTGACAGAAACGCTTCTCAGATTCAAATTTTTGGGAGTAAAAAGTGATATTATTTTTCCATAACCGTAGTACTTCGAAGTTAAAAGTTTCTCAAATTTCATTATACTACCCATAGCTGCTGTACTTCTTTATACCAAGTAAGTTTTTATTGCCATTAATTTTCAGAGTCATTACCAAACGTGTACTGTGCCTTTAATGGCCACTCGCTAAGGAGCGACCTTTAAAACCATTCTACCAATGTAAGGAGGCCTACAGGCCCCCCCCCCCTTTTGACAATTTCTTCCATGCATTGTTACACTTGATTTTACCTTTAGACCCACCTAGACCTACACGAATAGGACCACTTTCAAGTAGCAATTTAGTGATTTTCTGAAATGTACGTAATTAGATCAGAGGTGTTCACATAAGACTAATTGGTGAACCAATTAGGGGTGTGTTTGGATCTATTGTATTATTCGTATGACCATCACGCATGAAGGAGGCCTAAAACTCAGTTTATTGTTTATCCATTATATCTTTTCATGCCTATTTATATTCACATTTTACATTTTTATGTAGGCCCCCCTACTTTAACGGTATAAAGTCAGATATTTATAAGCCCTTGCCTTATTCTTGAATTCAAGATGAACAATTTGTCAGCGCCAGTTAACTCTTACAAACGATACAAAATGTAAAAACTTATTGGCTGCGCTTTCGGCTAAATTACTTCAAATGTAACAAGCATCTTTTTGAAACTTACAGTCTCTAGAAACATACTTCATAAATGTACACGAATAAAAAAAGTACAAGGCTTAGCATGACGTCGTGTCTTTGAAACATTCACGATGCTCCTTTTCAGTTTTGGTTTTCTTTTATATTTTAGCCTATAAAAAACCAGTCTCTCTCCCCCGGTCATCGCCTTTCCCTCAAAAACAGATTTGTCCTGAGGGTCAACAAGTTGGTCAATATTTGACCACTATCCATCGAGATCCTATGTCTACATGTGTAACTTGTTAAGCACGCAGGGGACTACTGAATGGACACCATCGCTTTGGTGGTGGTGGACATTGGCTGACCGCGGTTACCTGATAAGGTCTCTGCCCAAAGAGGGCGCACGTGTTACAATTACCTCGTCTCCTTAGCAACATCTACCGTTCAAGGCCACCACCAATAATGCCCAATTATAGTTTAACAATTCGTAGAAAATGAAGGAAAAGGTCCAGTTTGGTGAATACGAAACTTAGCTTTCTTGATTGATAATGCTACGGGGAACGCAACAAGTCAGAAGTGTTGGTCCATAGGTTCATGAAGCAACAATTTTGTCGTTTCCATGCACACCATTGTAAGAAAACCGAGGCTAATGGACACGTGGTCTGGTCACTATTTCTTCAATGTCCAGTCGTGTTTGCTAGTGCTACTACGCGGAAGGGACAAGACAAAGATGGCCGATGGTAGCTTTTGGATGCCGTATCCGAAATGGCAGCTACGGCTTCGAATGTTGCTTAGAGCGTTGCTAAGGACGTCCTTTACGTCAACACACGATGACGCCGCAATCCTGCCGTAGCCATAATGAGCCGCCAATTCGGACACGGTCTAAGATCTAGACAATTCCTTGGTGAAAATATAACTCAAAAATGTATTGTTGTTGTTGATGGACCATGCATGCACTGCAAACCGATACTGTCTTTTACCGAGCTTCATTTAAAATCCTCGCAAAGAACTATGTTGATGCATTGTTCAAAAAGAAGCTATCAGGAATACAAAATCATCTGACAAATTACGGTAGTCAAGATGAAGAAGCCATAATTGGAATCAAACATTGGGAAGATTGAAAGGTAAATATGAACAACTATCCCGAGACAACGAGAGTATAGAAATGGCATGGGATACGAACAATAGTTCGTTAACTATACAGGTTATTGATTGGGTTGATGGTGATGACGTGTGACCACATGGTCAGTGTAGTTGTGTCACATACTTTGTCAATTGCCTTCGGATTGGGTGCTTTGGGCTGTAAAGAGCAATTGTTTTGAAATTAATATGGCTGGAAAGATAATAAAAGTAAAGAATATAATAATTCAAACAACTATTCCGTGAAATTATGTGGTTTTTGTGTAATTTGATGACATAACACAGTCCGCTAGAACAAAATTCTTGACTCCACAAAATGGAGGACTGTATGTTACGTTTGCATGCTGTGAAAAATAAGATTCACTAAAACTAGTAAACTTGCGGGTACAACCATGTTTAAATCTCTTTTTGGGGGGAGTATTGGCTCTGAAAAGAGCCGGTGTGGTCTCGACGTTTCGAACAGCACACCCTGCTTGTCTTCAGGACCGTATGATCAGATGGTTGTATTTCAAGATACATATTTATGGTTTTTCTTTTATCACCACTCACGTGCATGAACAATTCTTGAAAAGTATAAGCAGCAGTTCCGACAACACAATTTTGAGTAATTTAAAGGCAATGTGTCCCTATAGGAAAGGTATACGTACAGCAGCTTTCGATAGTATAAAGCATTTTGAGAATCACTTCACTCCGAAGTATGGAAAAAGATATTTGGTTTTATGCCCCAAAATTTGAATCTGAGAAACGTTTCTCAGATTGTGTATTCCTGCGTGGACATTCGCTCCGGTTTTGCGGCGATATCTCAAAACCGCGACCACATTTTGAAGTAAAATTTTCACAGGTTAGTTTTATTGTATATATCTACGTACATTTATATAGGATTAAAACAATCGAACGGTTCAAAAAAACCAAAGGTATACTTTGCATTTAACTTTGCAAGGGCCCGCATGCAAAATTACATCAAAATATTCACAACAAACTGAAAAACAAACAACTAAGAGTTGAATTCGGTGTGCTTATTTTCCGAATCATATTTCGCTTTCGTCCCATATATCATCTTCCCGAATGCCCCTTGACCTTTGAAACACGCGGCACAAAACCTACTCAACAGTTCCGATGTATATTATTTATCAATTTATCTGATTGTAACAGTCATTTATATTTCCTGAAAGTACATCGGCGACAGAAAGTCCATACAGCCCTAATTTATTGTGGGTTTTTGATCGACATTGTTTAAAAGAAAAAAACCTTACGAAGATCTATAGATGTCAAGAAATCATTCCATGACAGTTTCATTAACGAATAGGCGTATACGAAGTTCAATACTAATTGTGAAAAACAATAATTATTTAAAAGCAATAAAATAATACTCATGGACAGGTTTTCCTTGCAAACTTTTGAATTTCTTTGGTCAATTTCATCGTCAGCTATTTAAAAAAATAAAAAAAATAACAAATAACAAATCAAGAAAATTAGGTTGGTTTAAAAAAAAATTGTTTTGCATTTAATTTAACTTGATGAAATCGGGCTGGAAAAACACAATATATACATTAAAAGGTCACATGTAGGAACTGCTAGCTTTGGGTGAGTTTGTAACTATAATTATTAGAACATTATGTATTGTGTTTGCTTTAGCATACCCTGGGTTTTTGAGCTGGGGTTTGCGAAATTAATTCATATTTTCCCAGGTCGACACTGAAATAATTATATCAATTGTGTCCTTTTTGCAATCACACCCTTCCGATCAGTTTATTCGCTCTAACACTTGTTGTAAACAGACCGGAAAAGTCTCGCTTTATTCGACCATCGGAGTCCGTTAAAATGCGAGAATATTTTGACACGTCACAGCAATGTAAACTGCGAACCCGAGGTTACCAAAAGAGATCGAAGACGCCTGAAACTTGCACATAGAGCCCCATAAGAAATTCAGTCACATCAATGGCTCACCAGTCAAAACAAAATTGCCAATGGCTGACAGTCATTTATATTTTCTTTAAAGTACATTGGTGACAGAAATTCAATAGTGCCCTAAATAACCAACAATTGGTGTGTTTTAAAGGATATAATGGTAAACAAAGTGTTTTGGGGCAGAGTATAATATTTAGACCCTAAAATTTAATCTGCGTGAAATGATTTTCATTTTGAAATAGCCTATGGTCTTACGTTTCTGAAAAAGAGGCGTGTCATGGTACTGATACACGAGGCTGGGTATACTTTTCTTAATTGTCAAAGACCAGTATCCTCACTTGGTGTAGGCCTACCCAAAACATGCATAAAATAACAAACCTATGAACATTAGGCTCAATAGACCAATCCATTAAGCCCCGCCTCCTTACGAGTTGACCAATCACAGCCACGAAACCTGATCACCATTAGAGCAAAGATCACCAAACGGCTCAAATGGTGATCAGATTTCGCGGCTGTGATTGGTCAATGAGAAATGGGCGGGGCTTAATGGATCGATCTATTGATCAACGAAGTTGCAAGAAAATAATGGAAGAATAAAACACACATGTTGCATAGAATTGTGTGCTTTCAGATGCCTGAGAAAAGCTTCATGCCTGAAGCCTTTCTCTAAAACTACATGACTTCAAAGGGGGTCATTTCTAATAATGTTTTATAACAGCTCTCCCCTGCTCTTTACCAAGTAAGTTTTTATGGTCATTAACTTGTGGAGTAATTACCCAAAGTATATACACCCTGTCTTTAAATAGGTTAATTTGGCGATAGAGCAATGCATATAAAAACTTGCCCTAAAAGCAAATTGTAATTTGGCTGATGGTGCTTCGCATGCCTTCAATCAAGCGAGCAATAAAATATTAATTTCATATAGGTTACGTGCTTTCCTCAAAAGCTGTTTGGGTGAAAAATTAATGTGCAGAGAGAGAGCAAATCTTAGCCACCAGGCAACCGAAGCTGCTCGTGTTGTTTCTTGGAAACATACAGGACGAACGGTTGTTGATTGGATTGTGAACTCTTGCGGGCACAACTATTTTCGATAGGAGGGTCCGATTTCACAGAGTTAGATTCATCTTAAAGGCAAAGTACACCTTTAGTTTTTTGAACCGTTCTATTGTTTCAATCCTATATAAATGTAGATATAGACAATAAAACTAACCTGTGAAAATTTCACTTCAAAACGTGGTCGCGTTTTTGAGATATCGCCGAAAATCCGGAGCGAATAATTATGTCCACAACGGAGGAATATTCCCTATAAGAATACACAATCTGAGAAACGTTTCTCAGATTCAAATTTTGGGGCATAAAATCTGATATATATTTTTTTCCATAACTACATTAGTTCGAAGTGAAATGATTCTCAAAATGCTTTATACTATCGAAAGCTGCTGTAGGCTACTTCTTACCACAGTATGTGTTTTGATTGCCATTATTTTAAGAGTGAATACCAAACGTATACAGACCCTTTAACTGTGTATCAATCTTAATTGTTAACCAAAGTGTGATGTTGAGGAGCATGCTCTAGTTGCCTTCAAGCGTATCGAGTACGAAATTACCAATAATCTTATATTGGGGTAGACATTTTAAAGTTTGTAACACACACTATAGATAGTTCCCAGTAGACGCCATCACGGGCAAATCGCATTTTGGCTTGCAGGCGCGTCAAGCGCTCAAATTATTAACGCAGCCGCGTCATTCACTAACCAATCATGCAATGAGTTTGGTGAAATGTGCGCGTGCTGCACGCCGTTCTCACGCGTAACGCATGGCTAAGTGTTCCAAATTGCCCGTAAAGATGGCCGATTTACGTCATATTGCAACCTATCTATAAGCGAATTAACCGTAGGCCTATTGTTTTTTGAAAATGTGAAAATAGTACTTACTTTTTGAAGACCATAGAGTGTATACGTAGCATGAGTATGACCATCCTGATTGCGTGTGCAAATCTTCTGCGAGCCTACACATCAATGAAAACAATAAACACAGATAACTCAGAGCACTTAATGTAATTATCGGTGTCCCTGCCAAATACGACAAAATGCGCAAAAATGGAAAAAGTTGTAGTTTGGTTGCGTTTAGCAGTTAGCTCAAATCCCATACTGTGTTGCACTGTGCTACATTTAGTAGGACTTGGCCTAAACACAGCCATGTGCAATCGCAGCAAACTTCAAAGCATATTGGTGCATTTAGCAGGGTAAATGCACAGTGCCAAGGCTGGCATAAACCAGTTCACTTTACAGTGCAACAGAACCCTCCAGTGCATTTTGATGCATTCAGCAGGGTTTTCATTTCAACGGTGTTGCATTTTGCTGCATTTTAGTGTGGAGGCAGTAGTAGCGATGCTGCGTTTTCGTTTATTTAAGTTCGCGTGCAGAATGGGGAGGGCGCCACCATGTGACGGAGTTGAGTTATGCCATCTTCCCGCCTCCGTCACTGGTCGTTGCTATCCGACCATTATTTGCAGACAATAAAGCAAGTCAATCTGAATCCACTGGTAGTCCAACGCCTTTAATTTATTCGAGGTACTGGGCTACTAAAACCCCTCCACATGTGTCAGAAGTGGGATTGACTTGGCTAGCAATTTAAAAGTTAATATCAATTTTTAGAGTGACTGGAGGCCGGGAGTGGTGTGAAGAGCACAATTATTTAGAGGAAAAATTATATAAAAAAAAAAAAAAAAAAAAAAAAAAAAAAAATAAAAAAACATCCAAGAAGCAATATTCTACAGATCTGTCTTCAAAAACTTGAAAAAGTTGACGGAGTGGCAACATGACATCCATCAGAGTACAGAAGGGTGACGAAAAGATTGTGCGGTTTGCCCTAGTAGGGGATAAGCTTCCATTTGACACTCTACATGGCTACTTCAAAAATGCAGTCAGCCTTACACATACAGAAGGTAGTGATGACATCATTCTACCAATTGTTGACAACATGATTTTGCCCTATGACGATGATTGGGGTGACGAGGTATACAAAGTGATTGAAAAAGAACAGTCTGAGACCAAACCCCCTGTTCCACTGACCCAACCGACTCAAGTAGTCATGGCTCCAGACAGAAAAATTCCAACTTTCGAGGGTAGAGACGACTCTAATGGTAAATCGGTTCCAGTTGATGAGTTTGTAACGGCTATCAAGTATGCCTTTGAGCGTTACAGCATCCCTGAGGACCAGAGAGGTCAATTTCTTCTGGACTTTTTGAAAGCTGGTCCCAAGATCGAAGTGCGATCACTACTTTCCGGAGGAAAGAAGGTAGAAGAAGCTCTGACTTACCTCAAGACATCCTATGGTGAGCCACTCACAAGCGGTGAGCTCCAACGCCAGTTTCTAGAACGCCGCCAAACACGTGGTGAGTCGGTCCGCCAGTTTGGCATTGAACTGGAAAGGTTATTCCACAGGCTGAAGAAAAAGGACCCTGGTCTGTACAAAAATCCCGAAGTCATAATAAGGGAGCAGTTTGTTGATGGCATCGAGGCAGAGGGGCTCCGCCACTCTTGTAGAGATTTGCTGGACCGTAATGCTGACATCTCCTTCAGTTGCCTCAAAGATTGGGCGATAAAAAGAACAGAACGTGAGCAAGTACACCTTGATGTATCCAGGCAACGCACAACCATTTCTTCAATACAGACTAGAGAAGATGACTCCGTCAAGAGACTAGAAAGTCAGATGAAGATGGTGATGAACAGACTTGATGCAATGTCGGCCATGCCCCAGAGAGTGGTGCCAACATACTACCCGGGTGAGCAGTCCCGCCACACACCGGTTCACCAATTCAACATGACCAGAGTGCCACCTGAAGCTGTGATGGACTGGCCAAAGAGTAACCAAAATTTCCAGTCGGGTGCAGCAATGACCTCAAAGTGCTACAATTGTGGCCAGCCAGGCCACTTTTCTCGTGACTGTCCAGCCCCACGTCGTCGACCCAGGAATAACTACCAGTCTCCTTCAAACCAATCAAGTGCCACCTACCACACCTACAACACAACTCCTGCCACTACACGCCATGAGCAAAGTGGAATGAACCGAGTGACGGGAAACTAACTCCCTCTACTGTGTCGAGCCAGGCAGCGAGAGGGGAAAGTAAAGGCTCTATGAACTGTACTGCAAAGGAATTTACGACAAAGGCAACAGCTGACTGTTTCACTGTAGACGCATTATTTGGCGGAGTGCAGGTGCCTTGTCTTCTAGATACAGGATCGATGGTTACCACCATAACCCTTGATTACTACAACAAACATTTCAAAGCACGCGGTATACAATTGGAAAATGTTCCAGAGTATTTTCAACTGCTATCAGCGAACGGTACCGCCATACCCTACATTGGCCTTTTCGAAACTGACATTACAGTCCTCAGACACAACATTCCATCGCGGATGGTGTTGGTAATTGAAGACACCCGGACATCTGCCTTAACACCAGCCATTTTAGGAATGAACGTCCTGAAAGAGTGTTGGGACAATTTAGTGACCCCACAGGGACAGGCGCAATTGAAGAAGTTGGAACAACACGGAAACCACAAAGTGTGGGAGAGAGCCATGCAAGCAGTTCATAAACGTGTAAAGTTTACTGCGAATCAAGGCCAAATCAGTAGAGCTTATCTCCTTCGAGGCCCTGCATTATTAGTCCCCGCTAGACAGATGATCATCCTCCGAGCCACTGCTTGCCGTGGCCCGGACAACATGACATATGCAGCAGTATTAGAACCTGGGGAGTCGTCTAACCTACCCAGCAGTATTCAGTTGAGCAGATCCTTAGTTAGCGTTTCTGAGGGCAAATTCTTCATCGCCATAGCAAATGATTCAGACCAAGATGTTATTCTTCCAGGGCACACCTGCATTGGCAACCTGTACAATGGAGAGCAGGTTACAACAAATGATGACATTGAAGACTGCTCGACAAACCAAGATTGTGTGCACTGTGCCTCCGTGTCTGCATCTGTAGTTCATGAGAATACACCGTCGCCATTGCGAGATACTCTCAAGTTGAGTAATCAATTATCCCATGATGAAATGTTCAGATTTGAACAGCTGCTCCAGAGATACGACAGCGTTTTCTCAAAGAACGATGGAGACATAGGCTATACTGAAACTATCAAACATCGCATTGATACAAATGACACTCCCCCGATAAGACAGAGATACCGTTCACTCCCACCCTCGCAGTACCAGGAAGTCAGGGCTCACATCCGGGAACTGCTTGAGAAAGGGATCATAAGAGAGAGTACCAGCCCCTGGGCCTCCCCTATTGTGGTGGTGCGGAAGAAGGATCACTCAATTCGCTTGTGTATAGACTACAGAAGACTGAATAGCGTGACATCAAAGAATGCCTTCCCTTTGCCTCGTATCAATGAATCTCTACAAGCCCTTGGGAATGCGAAGTACTTTAGCACTATGGATCTCACTTCAGGATTCTATCAAGTAGCCATGGCAGAAAGCGACATTGAGAAGACAGCCTTCACTACCCCTTTTGGACTCTGGGAATACACCCGCATGCCCTTTGGGCTATGTAATAGCCCAGCCACGTTTCAAAGGCTCATGCAACGCTGTCTTGGGGATCAAGCACTCCAGAGCCTTCTCATCTATCTTGATGACATTATTGTGTTTTCTACGTCATTTGATGAACACCTTGAACGGCTGGAGTTGGTGTTCACTCGACTGCAACAGTACGGCCTCAAGGTCAAACCAGTAAAATGCTCCTTTTTCCAAACAGAAGTGAGGTACTTGGGTCATTTAATCGTGGCAGGAGAGGGGATCAAACCAGATCCAGAAAAGACAGCGGTTGTACAAGGTTGGCCCCAGCCGACCACCGTCACAGAGTTACGGTCCTTCCTGGGTTTTACAGGTTTCTTCCGGAAGTTCATTCGGCAGTATTCAATCATTGCCTCTCCATTATTCCTCTACCTTAAGGGCTCAACAGGAAAAGGGAAGACAACCAAATCCTGTCGGAAGATCGAACTAAATGAGGCTGCTAAGTTAGCGTTCTCGACTCTCAAGGAAAGACTTACAGAGAAACCAGTGCTGCAGTTTGCCGACTTCAACTGCCCATTCATTGTGGAGACAGATGCTAGTTTGTCAGGTTTAGGAGCAGTACTGTCCCAGCGACGAGAGGATGGATCCAAGGCAGTCATCGCATATGCCTCTAGAACCCTTCGCCCTGCCGAACGAAACGACAGAAATTATTCTGCCTTCAAATTGGAACTTCTGGCCGTTCGATGGGCAGTTTGCCAATCCTTCAAGGATTATCTTATGGGCACACAATGTACTATCTACACGGACCACAATCCACTGAAGTACTTAGACACGGCCAATCTCAGCGCCACTGAAATGCGATGGGTTCAACAGTTGTCCGCATTCAATTATCAACTGGAGTACCGACCAGGAAAGACCAACCAGGCCCCAGATGCCCTATCTCGACTAAAGCGTACACCTACACTGTAAAAACGGCGCTTAGCGTTTAAACACACACACAACATGTTTACACGCAAACATGTTTAGAAATATGCTTGAAAGCTAAATGGGTATCTCCTTAACATGTCAAAAAGCTAAACGTGTTGAGATTTGTTATGCTTGTTTTAAGTGAAGTTTTGATTTTAAACACATACAAAACATGTTTACACGCAAACATGTTTAGAAATATGTTTGTAAGCTAAATGGGTATCTCCTTAACATGTCAAAAAGCTAAACGTGTTGAGATTTGTTGTGCTTGTTTTAAGTGAAGTTTTGAATTTAAACACAATCAAAACATGTTTACACGCAAACATGTTTAGAAATATGTTTGAAGCTAAATGGCTACCTCTTTAACATGTCAAAAAGCTAAACGGGTTGAGATTTGTTGTGCTTGTTTGAAATGCAGTTTTGAATTTAAACACATACAAAACATGTTTACACGCAAACACGTTCAGAAATATGTTTGAAGCTAAATGCTATCTCTTTAACATGTCAAAAGCTAAACGTGTTTTGAACTGGTTTGAACATTTGAATACACCAGAATGTGTTTACATCATTGAATACGTTTGCTATTGGTATGAAAAAGCTAAGCAGCTAGTCATGATAGGCTTCCACGTAGGCATATAGGCCTTCCTTGGAGAGCGTTTTTGCTATATGGCATAAACACATAATTAAAAGGGTTTAAAATAATTCGCATTTTGGTAATACGTAACTTTACAAAGGTATCAAAAATGCTCCACACGTTTAGCCCCTCATGGCAAGTAAAATTGCTCAGGTAGCAAACGTACTAAAATGATGAACACACATTCTGGTGTATTTGAATGTTCAAACCAGTTCAAACCTGCATTGATCGCAACACGTTTAGCTTTTTGACATGTTAAAGGGATACCAATTTAGCTTACAAACATATTTCTAAACATGTTTGCTTGTAAACATGTTTTGTATGTGTTTAAATTCATCAGTTTGTTTAGAATGAAATGGGCGGGGTTTCATTAAATATGCACAAATATAGACCTTGGTGTTTATTCAAAACCATTGTAGGTATAACAGCCTTTCCTGCGCAGTAGTTTACACTTTAATGTGTGTAATTCAATTGAAGCAAATTTTTGTTGTATCATATTGGCCAGCACTTCAAAGATTCACACCATGGGTAGAAAGTAAAGCCCAAAATGTATATAATTGGAACGGATTCTGAGACTTCAAAATGACCGTTTTCAGTATGACTGAAATTATGGCATCATTGCTCCTCAAATCATCTCGATGAAAATCATCTCGATGAAAATCATCTCGATGACCGTTGAGATGATGATGATTTATCGATTCTCATGCCGAGCGTAGCTTGGGCGTTATGTTTCAGTAAGCAGGCAGGCGAATGTTGCAACATTTCTCTTTTCTTTTCTTCAGGTGTTTAAAAATTAAGCTTATTCTCTGAAACGTGTTGGATTCTAAACATGTTTAGCACTCACTATGAACCCTAAACACATTCAATCTAAACGTATCACAGGCTAAATGTGTCTCGGGGTAAACATGTCACAGAAACGCAAAATCTAAACATGTTGAGGGCTAAACGTGTGAAAAAAGTGGGTACAAGCGAGGCGTTTAGAAATGTGTTTAGATTCTAAACGCCGTTTTTACAGTGTACCAGTGAACCAACTGCTGCATCAGATGCTCCGCAGGTAGGACCAGAGATAGAAGTTTCATCATGTGCGGTTCAAGCCCTGAACGGCTCTAATCAGTGTGGCTCTGACACACCCGTGACTCTCCTTCATCAGATTAGAGTAAAACAGAGCGACGGGAGTCGCTGTCTTCCAGGCTACACGCCCTCAGATCTGAAATCCCTTCAGGGTGAGGACATCATCTTGAACAGAATTTTGATATACCTTTGGAGAGGCCAAAAACCTACTCATGAAGAGAGACAGACTCATCCAATGGAGGTATCAGCCATCCTGAAACACTGGAAGCAACTTGTATTTAGAGATGGGGTACTCTACCGCTCTTCCATTCTCCAGGGACGGCAATGTGAACGCTTGGTGGTTCCAGCTCGACTACGAGAAGTGGTCTTGAGTTCCTTTCATGATGATGGGGGACACTTTGGCCCAAGACGGACGCTCAAACTGATTCAGCCGCTGTTTTTCTGGCCAGGTATGGGAGACTCGGTCCAAGCGTGGTGCAAAAAATGTGAACGGTGTACGATAGGAAAGAAACCCAACCGCCAGACAAAACCACGCATGGGAACTCTAAGGGCAACGGCGCCCCTGGAAGTGGTCTCAATGGACTTTACAGTATTGGAACGATCAACCAGTGGACATGAGAACGTGTTGGTACTTACAGATGTTTTTACAAAATTTGCTTGGGCGATACCGACAAAGAACCAACGCGCAGAAACTGTTGCCAAATGCTTAGTTAAACATGTCATTACACCATTCGGAGCTCCACTAAGGCTGCACTCTGACAATGGGAAATGTTTCGAGGCCCAAGTCATTAAAGAACTGTGTAACCTGTATGGCATCGGCCGCTCGCACACCACCCCATACCACCCTCAGGGCAATGGTCAATGCGAGCGGTTCAACCGCACACTGCACAATCTACTAGTCACACTGCCAACTGACAAAAAGCTAAAATGGACAGAGTACCTCCCACAGTTGGTATCCATGTATAACAATACAGTCCATTCAATTACCGGATACGAGCCATTCTTCTTACTTTTTGGGAGAACGGCCCGCCTACCACAACATCTGAGCCTGGGAGTAGACCCGCCCCAAGTTGAGGGGGTCAACGTTCATCAGTATGTGAAGAAGCATGGCCAACAACTGGACTTAGCACGCAAGGCTGCAGTAAGAAACCTTGATAAAGCGTCGGAGGCTCGACGGGCTGCTCACGAAAAAGATGTGTTTGAGCGACCCTTACACACTGGGGAGTATGTACTGATCAGAGACCGCACCCATTATGGCAGAGCCAAGATCCAGAATTTCTGGGAGGAGACGCCATATCTAGTCGTGGGACAGCCCTTTGAGGGTCAACCAGTGTATGCTATCCGTAATGCATCTGGCACTAAGAAAGTCTTGCATCGGAGCGAATTGAAACACTGCCCGTGGTATGTAACCCCATCAACAGGAGAACCAATTAATTTTGATGGGACTACTACTGATGTAACCGATACCAACCAAAGCTCATCCACAGGCAGTGAGACTGATTGGGGATTTACACTTACCCGACCAACGCAGAAACCAATCGCCCCATTAATCCCAAGCTCTGACATGGAGGAGGAGCTTCAAACAATTACTGACACTGCTCCACCGATCCATGAATCTGCTTCCGTCCCTGAGAGCACTGACACTGCTTCACCGATCCATGACTCTGCTTCCGTTCCTGAGCCCCAGAGGATCACCACCCACCGGGATGCCCTTAGTAGTAATCCAGTGACACTACCGCCAACCAAAGCTAGCATTGCCGGGTCACTGGATGGATCTGAGGTGCCCAGTGGTCATCAGATGCACTCTTCTTCTGGTACCATTCAGCCTGAACTTGCCACTGTTCCTGAGCAACACGAGCCACAGGAGATTACAATTTCCCGAGATGTCCTTGTGGATTACCCAAAGACACTACCCCCAACCAGTACTGCCAGACTACCCGATGAATTTGCAATGTCCAGTAGTTCCCAGATGCATTCTTCGTCTGATACTGTTGAGCCTGGAGACCAAGCTGCTGTTGGTGGAAGGAGGCCTCGTCGATCTAGCCGAACTACTAAAGGGAAGCCGCCTAATCGATACCAGTTTAGCAGCGTGATGAGACTACTGAACCAGGTGAGCAGATTGGCCACCCAAACAAACTCTGACTCTGATTCCGAAAGTGACACTGGATGGTAGTTTTAATATTACAAAAGTTAGCTGAACTATTAGACTTTAGTGACACTGTAAGAACACTGAACTGATTATTGAACATCAATCACAATACATGCTGTTTGAAGTTAGCCTGTGTAATGAAGTCAAATTGTAGTGAAATTTCAGTTGATTTCATCTGAAGACTCCTTTAAGATGTTTTTACTTAAATTGAGAAGTTGATTGGTGTTGAGCAAGATCGAAACTTTACTTGTTGGTTTTCAGATATTGCAGCGTTTTAAACAAAGTCAAATGGACCTATACTGTTTATATTGGTATGAATTCAAGATTCTCTGGGCAGCTTAGCTGAGATGCCTGAGGATGTTAAAGGTGGATATTAGGCCTATTCACGCTTAAAGGTGTTGTGTTATGTATTTCACTTGTTGGGTTATTGTTAAGTGTTAAGTTTAGCATTACAGGATTGGCTTGTCGTCGGGGCGACGACAAAGTAGTGTGGGAGAGATGTGGAGGCAGTAGTAGCGATGCTGCGTTTTCGTTTATTTAAGTTCGCGTGCAGAATGGGGAGGGCGCCACCATGTGACGGAGTTGAGTTATGCCATCTTCCCGCCTCCGTCACTGGTCGTTGCTATCCGACCATTATTTGCAGACAATAACCCTATCAGTACCACGGGCGACAAATGGCACATATTTGGGGTCATTCTTCCCGACCAGGGCTCCATATGGCACCTTGTCAAATGTATTGTTTAACAACCAGTGGCGCTTATTGGTCCCCACCCATAATGCTTATTGAGAAAGTAACAAGGGCGCCCTCTATTGGCGAATTCGTTAATCCCATTGTTATTTATAGCGTCCCCCCGGCCGCGGACCTGTTGGCGCGCATTCATTCAAACGAACAAGTGGCTGCAACATTATGGACGGCGATAGAAATGCAGAAATTTTGGCCGAGATATTTGCAGACAGCGACTCGGAAGGAGGGGAGATCGACTCGGAAGGAGGGGAGATCGACTCGGAAGGGGAGATCGACTCGGAAGGGGAGATCGACACGCAGGATGGTGGTGAATCAACCTCCAGCGAATCGGCGAGCGAGGTGGAGCAGGTAAGCACGATGTTTTTAGGGAGTAGGTCATGACCGTGCATGCAGTTAGAGGGCAGGAATAACTTGGGCATAAATTTGTCCAAAAGTACCCCTTTTTACATTGGCTTTTAATTTGATTTAGGACAATGGCTCTTAAAGGTACATAGAACAATAAAATGGCGTTTCTGCGGGCGTTCTGAATTATTAAGTTTGTCACTTAAAGTTATGATGTGTAGACTCGGGCAACAATGAATACAAAAAGACCATCAACGATGGGCCACCATTGGCGGCCATGTTGGATGTAAAGAATTATCCCATAATGGTTTGCGGAAGGGCGCCCTCTGTTGGTGCAACGCAATGAATTAACCCTCGGTTAAGATACCAGCGCTATCTAAGTGTTATTATTATTATTGGCGATAAGGACTATTACACTAAAAAGCACAAAAACAATGGGAAAGTTAATTACCACAATTTGACATGGCAACTGCATGCACACCCCTCCCCCACTTCCTTCCCCTTCCCCCACCCCTTTCCCTTCTCACCCCTTCCCCCACCCCTTTCCCTTCTCACCCCTTCCCCACCCCCTTGCCCTATATTTGTGGAACGAGAAGGTTACATAATAAAATTTTCATCAATCTGGGTCCTCAAATAACTCTGCATATAGCACACTTTACGTAAAGTGATAGATCTACAGCGCCCTGATGCATATTGCCTCTTCCCTCTTTCCTACTGCAGGAAAACGCTAAATCTACACGGAAGAAACCAGACTTCAGATCGGGTTGGAAAGAGATCGGTCGTCTCAACAGGAAGCCGATGCAATTCACCGGAGATGCCGGCCCCACCAGTGATTTTACAGGACTTTCTGCAACACAGGTATTCCAGTTGTTCTTTTGCAGTACGGTTTGGGATATGCTTGTAGACGAAACAAACCGCTACGCAGAACAAAGTGCTTCACAAACGTCCTGGACCCCCACTCACTTAAATGAAATGATGGCATTTGTCGCACTCCTGCTTGCTATGGGTATCAACAAGTCACCTCAGTACAGCATGTACTGGTCAACATCTGAAGTTCTACTCACGCCATTGTATCCATCCATTATGTCCAGAAATAGATTTAGTTCCATTATGAGATTTTTTCACCTGTCTGACAACCAGTTGCCTCAACCAGCCTCTGGATGTGACAAGCTTAAGAAAGTTAGGCCTTTGCTGGATGTCATCCTCCCCAAATTTCGCAACCTGTATTACCCTGGACAGAACTTATCTCCTGATGAGAGTATGATCAAATTTAAGGGAAGAATCGGGTTTCTACAGTACATGCCCAGAAAACCGGTCAAATGGGGAATGAAGGCATTCTCTTTGAATGAGTCGGAGACTGGTTACACGTGCTCTTGGGTATTGTACACAGGAGCTGCTCCCAAGGAGACGAAGACTTCACAAAGGCCACCTGTAAATACCGAATCATCCCCAGCAAAATGCCATCCCTCTGACCTAACCATCCCAGGAGAAGTCGTCCTTGAACTTGTAAATGGATTTGAACATAAAGGACATGTAATTTATTGTGATAATTACTTTAACAGGCCAGCTCTGGTATCAAAAATGGACAACCTAGGATTTGGATGTAGTGGGCCTGTGCGTTATACGGCACTGGGCATACCTCGTGCAGCACACCCAAAGACAAATGGAATGAAAAAGGGAGATGACCCCAAATTTTATGAGAAGGCTGGTCAGTTATGCATTGTTTGGCGTGATAACAAAAATGTTGTATTCCTAACAAATGTAGGCGATTGCCAAGTAATAATGAAAAAAATTCGGTGTAAGAAAAGCGAAAGTGGATTGCGTGAAATTGCTAAGCCAAAATCTATAGATTACTACAACAAATTCATGGGAGGAACAGATCTCGCTAATCAAATTTGTCAGTACTACACGCATACACACAGAAGTTTGAAATGGTGGAAACGGGTGTTTTTTTGTTTGTTGAACATATGTATGCTCAATGCTACGGTAATTTTCAACAGCATACCAACAAATAAGCATGTCAGTAATCTTGACTTCCGTATTCAAGTTATAGACGGCTTGCTCACGGGTTGGGAGCGTTCTACAATGCTGCGTTGTAGACGATCCAATGCGAATAACCTTCCTGTTGGGATGATAGAGAAAATGCATTATCCTGGCAAAAACCCTTCCGGAAGAAAACGTGACTGCATCGTTTGTAGTAACCGTCGATTACACAAGAGAAAACAAACGAGGATGATTTGCAAACAATGTACATATCCAATGTGCGTCGTTCCTTGCTTTGAGAATTACCATACATTGCACTTGGTTTAAATTCATGGCATAAATAAATATGTAGCTCCATATTTGTAGGCATTTTTAACAATAGCCCCCAGCCCCCCCCCCCCCCCCCTGCCCCCCCTATTCAATGTTGCCGCCAAAAATGTGTTCGTGTGTCCGCAATCCAAGGCAACTTTGAAAGAGGGGGGGAGGGGGAGGGGGAGGGGGAGGGGGAGGGGGAGGGGGAGGGGGAGGGGGAGGGGGAGGGGGGAAGGGGGTGGTCGTTTGTCAACACTTTTTTGTGGTTCATTTGTATTTAATGTCCTTCAATAAATAGTTCAGTGACATAAAATTATGTACATTTGGTCGTTTGTCAACACTTTTTTGTGGTTCATTTGTATTTAATGTCCTTCAATAAATAGTTCTGTGACATAAAATGATTTAGATTTGGTGGTATGCTATAATGCTATTTGATTTACTGACACCATGGAGGATTAGACTGTATGCCTGTACAGTGCATACAATACACATGAAAAATCACTCACTGCACATTGGGGGCGCTCTTCATTAAAATCCACACAAATTCGTTGGTGCAGAAGCATTGTGAGGGGTAACACACTGCTGGTATGCAAGGTCCTACTGTGAAATATTTGCTGGTAATGATAGGGATAAAGCAAGTCAATCTGAATCCACTGGTAGTCCAACGCCTTTAATTTATTCGAGGTACTGGGCTACTAAAACCCCTCCACATTAGCAGGGTAGCATAGAAAACACCCGATGATGGTAAGGGTTGTAAACAAAATTAATTGAAGACTAATTTGATGTAATTGCATCGTGGATAAATATTTTGTCTTTGCCCTTTCATCGCTGTGAGCTAAGCACTGTACGCTGAGTGCTTTCAAAAGTCATGTGGGGGAAAAAAAATCCAATAATACTGCCCTAGAAAACGGGGTTCGAGGGTTCGAATCCCACCAGAACATTTGAGTTTTTCCACGGCAGAACACGGAAAGCACTAAGTACACGCACACATAGGTGTAGAACCTCAGGCTACAACCACAATAAAGCCAATGATTTTGAACTCGTATTTAAAAAAACACACATGTAGCCCGAACATCATGTAGATTTATCTTTGAATCTTACTTTGTAAAATGAAGCTCCCCAAGAAAAAAATATTACAAATTTTAAATGATGACGGCTTGAGAGTGACTACATCAAAACACTTGAAAACAGCAAATTACATGCATGCATTATTCAAGTACACAAATATACAAACCGGTTAATAAAAATAGTCAAGTTTAACAGTAGTTGGCCATACCAATGATGTGTATTATTTGCCCAAATACTTTTACAAATTTTAAAGACGGTTAGGTTTTTGTAACCTTAGCAAATGCAGTTTTCAAGTTATTACTGATGAATTCGTAGGTGCTGGAAAACAAATACTGCAACCTATAGCACACTTTGACAAATTAATTTAACGGCAAAATCACCAGATGGTGACAAAATCTATTGAACTTCATTTAAAAAAAAAATGGTTTGTGATAATATTAAAGGAAAAGTATACAGCTTCGATTTTTGGAACCGTTCGATCGTTTTAATAAATGAATGTAGATATAGGATACAATAAAACTCACCTGTGGAAATTTCATTTCAAAATGTGGTCGCGTTGTTAAGATATCGCCGAAAATCTGGAGCGAATATGTCCACTCAGGAAGAATAATCCGTAACATACACAATCTGAGAAGCGTTTCTGACAGAAACGTTTCTCAGATTCAAATTTGGGGACATAAAAATTGATATCTTCTTCGAAGTGAAATGTTTCTCAAAATGCTTTATACTGTCGAAAGCTGTTGTAGGCTTCTAACCAATAGGTTAGTACATGTATTGCTATTATTTAAGAGTGATTACCAAACGTGTACCTCACCTTTAACAAACAAGCCCACATAAAAATACAAACATAAATTGTCAGCAGAACCTTGACGTTTGAATGTGAGGAAGGAAGTTCCACAAAGCACGAGCCTGGCTTATTATTTTTAACGGGGACAAGTCCGATCGTAAAAAAAAACAACAACCCCAAAACACCGCCAGCAACATAAATGCACAATAGCACGGCGATGATGGGAACAATTGGCTTTTGACGTGACATGACTTGGCGAGTAGTAAACAAACATTGCGCCGTATGGCGCTATGATGGTGAACGTTGACAGGGCTTGGTTTAAGCCTTAGCAACGAAACAATCAATGATGGGTTGTCATCACTTCCTCATCTAACCATAGCGCTAATAATAACCAAGCAGGCATTCCATAACCTATTTAGGTGTTCGGGAATTTTTTTTAATTACGAGTTTATATTTGGTTTGTGGTAACACCATGTGTATATCATACTTGCTAGATAGATTTTGTTCTTTGAGAACTTGTCTTGCTATTCATTCTACTGCCGCGGAGTAGATTATTCGGAATTCGGGAGGACTTCTCAGTTCTGAAGAGAACTGTCCTGCTACCTGGGCGGAAGGTAGGAAATCAGCCGCGGGACTACTACGTTCACTTAGTGGATTGAGGGGACTTCTCGTTATTAACTTCACTGCCGCGGAGTGAGTTCTTCATATTATTGGTCTCAACGTTTCGACTAGCTTGTTCTAGTCATCGTCAGGAGACTGACAATGATTTATGTTGAAAAAATCCCACACATTTCATAACATACAAATCACAGCGGACAGGGCTATACTCTGAGAAGTTACTCCGGCGCCGAAACTAGGGTGAAATTGTAGGGGGGCACAAGGGGGTGCGCCATTTTTTCTAGGGGGGACTACTGGCTAATTAAAACGGTAGTTTCCGTTTGCATTTCCTTTACACAAGCCCCTAGTCAGCGCTCTTTTTATGCCATTTTACTATTTTTATAAGATCTAACGTGCAGGCAAAAGCAAATGCATTGTCTACGTGTAAATGTAAATGTAGTTTTTAAAACATCGAAATTGTTTATAAAATATAGTTTTAAAACAAAAGATTTTATGTTTTATATAGGCACAGCTAATTTGAAATATAACATTTTTGCTTATATAATATTTGCTCATAAAATATATAATTTTACTCTAGAATTGTTTAACCTCAAAAGTCAAGATTTCAAATGGGGGGGGGGGGGGGGGCACCCGGAGGGCACGGAAATCAAGGCACTTTAATGTTAATGAAAACGTTTCCTTAAAAAAATGCTTTAGAAATCTCAGCTTGATTCTTCTTTTGGTATCTACATTTTGGTGTCAGTTTCAACACCCCAGTTTTTTGAGGTGTATAAACAAAGTATATTGGTGTATAAATTAGCTGCAGAGTGTGTTTCTTGACAACGCCTGTAGTTTCTTTCTTTTCAGTACCAACACAACTCATAGAGGGTGTTGTTTGATGTACACATAAAATAGTGTCACCGCACTGAATGCTATGTTTCAAATCGTACTTGTCTATATGGTGTTCAGCTGTCAGTATAACGAATCGTGTAAAAACGGTGCTTTACTTTGAGCTTGGCAACATCGCATTGATGCAAACAATCTGATCAAACTCAGAAAGATCTCTCGCTTTGACCCTAGCAACCAACCTTTACTACAGAAGCCCGTGCAAAGAGAGGGACTTGTTGATGTCTATCACTACGTACAACGAAACAGGACAAGATAGATGTGTTTTCTTTTATGGAAGCCGAATGTCAGACATCACTACAGATGTATGATGGATCACTAAAAATGCATTCGTTTGACTAACTTATCAGAAAATTATCTCTGTCATAAATATGACCACCGCTGAGATATTGTATAGAGGAGGTAAGGGAGGTCACTGCCTCCGTATCTCTTGGTTGATGTCTTGAGTTCCAGAAGAAATGTACGTGTGCCTCCTTTAAACGGGTACTTCTGAGCTAGAAAAAAGTGCATTACCCTTAAAAAAAAAGAATCAACAACAAGTACAACGGAATTACTAATAAATTGAGAATTAAACTTAGTTGGTACAGAGGGTTTGACCCGACAAGAGTATCGACAAATAGTGTTTTCGACCAGACCTAAGTTTGAATTCATGTACGTTCAACTTTGAATTTGTTTGAATGTTGTTATTTCTTTTGAGAACACGCCTGACGTTCAGTTCTTCAAAACGGTGATTAACACCTGTGGGGTATAAGTGGGATTTGTATACGAAGAAAACCGATATGGATTGAAATGATTAGCAATTGTCAACCATTCATAGAGAATTAAAGGGATTTATCCAACCAGGCGAACAATCCGTGTTTAACGATTACATTATAACGACTTTTTTTCCAATGACAGACTCTGAAAGGAACTTAAAATACCATCGATGCCTTGGGAGAGCGCCGAGGACACGGCCCGAAACGCCCCGGGGTTGCTTGGCTCAGTAGACCAACCGTGCAGGTACGATCGATGGTTGGTCTGCTACCATAACATGACTTCAACAATTGAAAGGTGGGGAGACATCGTACTATGGCAAGATAAATTATCACAGTTCTGGAGACATGATCAATCAATACAATCAGGTCGACTCTCGTCACTCTTTGGGATTTGCAAAAAGAAACGAAGTCTAAGAACATAATCGTTAAAAAACACACTGCCGATTCAAGTATTGTTCAGAAAATAAATGTCACAACGTAATTACCTCGCATGACGCTCTGGATGCGCTGTCGTCACATAAATCCATATAGAAACCCATTCGTCGTCCCACCGGGGTGCCCCGACGGGACGCGGCCGACAACAATTCCTTCCTTAGCCTAGTTCTGCGTACCTTGGCCCAAGAGTTCTGTGATGCGTCCCCCATGCATGGAACTCAAACCTAAACTGTTCGCAACTGAAAACTTGTGAAGTTTTTTCCCCTATAAACAAGAGCTGTCATACTCAAGGAATGGCTCTTCATATCTGACTATACGGTCGGATGGCAGCTCATTCTATGACCAACAATCGAAAGAGGGGTCCCCTTGTAACGATATCGTCATCAGTTTGCAAACACCGCTAGTAATTTATCACTAGGATACTATTGACTGTGACTATCTTATCATGATTAACACTGTTATGAAAAGGGTGTATGGGACCCAGGCCCCGTGTAGCAAAAAGGGTTGCTGGCAGATTTCTATTTCTGTTTGAATAAGGCCATCGGAAGGCTGGTCTAGTTGCCAAGTAATTATTGACTTAAGGTATACGCATGGTCTAATTAAGAAATGACCTAATTATGGCAAAGAAAACGAACAGATATAATTACTTTGATTAATTCGGGAGCTATCATGGCATTGTGATCGCAGTTCTGGTGATTAATCAAACACACTATACCATAAAAACCATAGTCTCTGCCAAAACATCATACATTTCTTGCTGTTTAGCATGTGTCCCTTGCTTAATTTTAGCAATGTTGTGAAATGTTACTGGTGTGCTGTTGAAAATTAAAGGATTTGAGATAATTGACTCCTCCACCCCAAAACAATAATGCACCATCCCTTGAAAGCGTCGACCCCTTTTAGCACCTTCTCAACAAACAGGTGCTTTTGTCCTTCCTTCCTCACCAACACTTATATTAGAGGCTGTTGTTAGCGTTTTCTAATGTTATCATCTTGAACGAACACCTTGCGTCAATTTTGTTTTTAATTTTAGGCGTGAATAGCGGATGCTCAGGAGTCGCTCGACGAGACGCCTATACTGTTTCTAGTGGCCCAAATTGCATCGATCGATGGCCCGGGCTGGGGGGTGAGGATAACTCAAAAAAGTGGTTGACACGTCTATACTACACGTTTTCTTCCTACCTCCATGGGTTGCCTGAGGGCTTCTTGTCTCGTTTATTTTTAAGTACAAAGAGAAAGGGTCAGAAAGGGGTTACTTGATGAATAGAGCAAGAAGGGGACAAGGGTCCAAACGGTAACCATGCATGCCCCTTCCCCGACCCTAACATATAGTCTACCGGTACGACACCCAACGAAATCGTGAGCTATGGGAAACCGACCCCATTCCTATGCTATACTCTTTAAAAAAAACTCCCGGATCGGAATTGATCCGGATTCCGGGTTTGGGTCTGACCCATTTCTGGGTCAAGGTGACCCGGAATAATAAACAATGGGATTTTATCTCGGATTATGCATCCATTTGACCCCTCTCTTAGTCATTTTGACACAGACTCCAGGTCCGTACCCAGAAATGGGTTAGGTCCAACTGGGACCCGGATCCATTCTGACCCGTATGTTTTCAGAGTGTATTCCAAAACATATAAAATTATAATTCCCCTCCACGCACACAATACACTGACTTTTAACTGCACTGCGTATGGTTGTTTTTAAGCACACTGAAGATTGAATTTAGAGGAAAGTATATGGATCGGTTATCAGTGAGGATGTTACGAGTGGATGTTAGAAACTGAAAGCTCACTAAGCTCGTATCAGTTGAAATCCTCCTGAAAAAAAAATCTGTCTGAAATACTGCCAAAGTTGACAAAATAGCATTGAAAGACCCCCAAGTCACCTTATTTCGATTGCTGTGATCGAAATAAGCACGTACTTTCGCAAAATTCCTGATGAAACGTGAACAGGTTGTTGTTCAATATTTTACCTGAAACGATGATCAAACGAATTTGATAAAGAAAAAATGATAATAATAACATTACAAGTGTTAGCTTGGAAATTCATCATGTGGGTTTTATGATGTGTTTATTGAAGACTAGAGGAAGATAATTAATTGACTCTATCCAAATAGATTCGGTAGAAAGCTGACAGAGTAGTCTCAGACAGTGTTCATGTTTTGTGTGATCAACCATGTTCATGAAATAACAAACATGTGACAATATTTAGCGATGAACCCGTTGTGTGAGTCGGGAGAAAATAGTGAATGACCACGCATAATTTTCAGCATAAACATAACCTTATCCCCAAAAAACAAAAGAGATTGTGTTTGATTTCAGGCCTATCAAGAGAGGTGACCCTTCAGCTAATAGTATTAACCCCTTTGGACAGGATATTGACATTACACAATTACAAATACTTGGGCACAATAATTGACAGTCAGTTGAATTGGAGTAACCATTGCTCAGCGCTCATCACAAATCGGTTAATGTATTTTTAAAGTTAAATTATTTTCATGTATAGACAAGGAAATTATGATTCTATTTTACTCATCTGTTATTGAAAGTGCTATTACTCATGACTGTGTGGCTTGGTACAATGGAGCAAGAAAACAAGATACAGATAAAATGAAAAGGGTTGTGAAACAAGCATCAACAATCCTAGGGATGGGATAGACATAGACTTGGATGAAACTTGCAAAGAAAGCAGGGTTCTATCTAAAGCAGAGGCGGTCAAAAGTAACATCGACCATCCACTCAACAAATCTTTCATCAGACTAGGGAGTGGTAGGAGATGGCAGTCACTTCGATGTAAAACAAACAGATACCTCAACTCATTCATACCATACGCTGTCCGTCTCCTCAATAATCAGCCCAGACGTTAATTACTTTAATTACTTACTGCTAAGAATTTGTTAAATTGATCTAATTTATATTCAGTGTATATTTATATTTTGAGTGTGTGTAATTATTTGGTGTATTGCATGTATGCAAGGAAATTTTCCTCCATGGTACAATATTGTAGGACCAATAAAACTGAATTGAATAGCTCTTGAATAGCTCTTTAATGTTTGTTAACCAACCGAACTCAGATGTGTGTTTTGGGGTGGGGTTTTTTCAGGTTTTCAGAAACAGTTTTCTCGAATATGACTTCATTTCAGAGGGAAATATTTCAAAGAAAAAATTGTTATAGTATGACCTTTTTATTCAGTTAAACAATTGTGTTTTTTAGCCTTACCAATCCTGTAGAATATCTGTAAAGTTGCATCACCAGTTCAGTCGCCAAAAGCTACAGTATCTGTGTCTACTCGTCTTTTTGAACAATTTTGCTCTTTGTCTGCAATCGAGTTAATTAATGTAACCAAACCAATGCTGAATGTGCAAAAACTAGGCTAGTCTGGGCAACTCTCAAATGAAGATGATCAGTGCTCATCATCCATTAAGCAGACAGGGAACTATCAAAGATTTAGAGTAACCTATGGTTACGCATACGTCATCACTACATAATAGACTACACACTGCATCAAGGATCTTAATTTGTCTAACTTTTCGGAGAATTCCCCTTGACTTATTATTCACGGATCGATAAATTGGCTTGCTGTGCTTCAGAAAGAAGTTTCAAAGCGATTTGAAAAGCGAATGGAATTTATCAACATATCTTTTTGGGGGAAGTATATGGGAGTCAAAAATGGCCGACCGTGTTAGTTCACGATGTAAAAGGAAAACCACGCAATTTCGAGGCATATTTGTGTGGATCATTAATTGTATTCTACTTTTTAAACATCTTTCTAACCATATGCATTTTATAACAAACGGTTACAAACGCTTTTTATAGACCAACTCGTCCGATCCAAGGCAACGTGTCCCTTTAACATTTCGAGTTGTACACATCGGATTGACACTACACAGCATCAACCTCGGAGTGATTACGTAATGATCTAAATTGGATTGTGGACAGTTTTTGTGTTTAGCGAAAATCGACGATGCAAAACGAGAAAAACTCTTGCCCATACTTTCTGCGAACTCAACACGGATTTGGCCAAAGATATTTGTAAAAGTTAACAATAGCGAGGCTTTTATTCTGTGCTTTTAAAAGACCTGCGTGATATCTTTGTGATGGATAGAAGAATTGATATCAAATGTTGGAAGAATAAAGTGTTCTTCTTGTTATTTCGCTTTAATTTGTTTAATTCAATTATTTCATCAATGAGGTTTATTTCATGGAAGTAATGTTTCCCCCCTTTTTTCACTTGCTAATCTTAGTAATCATGTGCAGGCCTGCATCTCTAGGCCATGCATATTTAACTTATGGGCAAATTGTAAACATTGTTGCAATATAACCTCCGGACTAAAAAAAATACAGTGTTTTCATAAACCAGAAAAGCAAAAATAAGATGGAAAAAGAAAAGAAAACTTGTCAAAGATAATATATAACATTAACAGCAGTAATGCTTCGCGTTTAAGTCACATGGTGCTAATTCAAAAATAAGCGTGCTAACTGTTTTCCCGTTGACTTTTGGTACCTTTTAACGGTACTAAAACATGGGTAAAGGCCTGTGTTTTGGGGCCATTGCGTGCGGGGTAGATATGATTTTTCGGTTAGCGGTAACACAATGCGTTTCTCTGAGTAGAATTCTCCTGAAGGCAAGCGGAGAATGCTGTTCGAAATGTCGAGATCATACCAACGGCCCTTTTCAGAGCCAACACTCCTCCAAAACACAAAGTTGTACCAGTCAGTTTACACGTTATAGTTACTTCATATTATCCACACAACGCGAAAAAGAGAGCTTCAAACACGCCTTGAGATGTGATCCATTCATGTTGTAATGGGCGTGGGGTTAGAACCACACAGAAAAAGAAAAAAGCTTCATTGACTGAAACTCCAACTGAAAACGTGCCAGAGTGTAGGCCTATATAATTTGAATACAACTAACAAGGGCACCTGATGGCAAAAGCACCAACAATAAAGTGTTTAGAGTCTTCAAATTGTATATATTAAATAAAAAAACAAATGATGTTCGTTGAAAAAAGCTATGTCCTTGTAAAAGACTGTTTCTATAATCGGAATATACAAAGCAAACACAAACAATGTTACCATGGCTGTAAACTTAAATCTGAGATGAGATTTGACGAAATAAACAATTTCTGAAAATGGATTTCATGCCTTGTACTTAGACCCAGAACCTCCCAGATGTTCCTCCCAGATGTTACAATTGACTGTGCAAGTCTCGCGCGTATCCGAACGAGAAAACACGTCAAACGAAGAACATTTTTATTTCTGAAATCAAATCTTTGTTTTAAATTATATCTCATGACAAAATCTGAACAACAAAAATAAATCATTACAGTTTTATGAAATTAGTTTTAGCTTTTGAAAAAAAATACACAAAATTATACTAATTATTATTGAACAAACAATTAAACTCTGGGACAAGGATGCTTTTTTGATGTTAACTTTTTAGAAACCCCTTACGCGGATTCGTGATGGTCAAGCGGGTTTTAAATTGACCCGTATCGTAGTTTAAAGAAGATGCTGACGCCTCAACAACCATAGACTGCAATGAAAAGGGTTCGCTTTGCAATTACAGCATCTGGCGATCATATTCGCTCATCCAAAACAAGCGTTTACATAAGTTTTATGATCGGAGGCGAGCACAAAATTCTTAATTTTTTGCAATAACCGGAAGCTGAGGTCAAGTTAAATTCTCGGGTTTTCTTCGTTATATTGTTGAATTGGTTTCACTTTCATATTTTGTTATCACTTAGTATACATTCCCAACAACATGTATAATTTTCTAGGTCACAAACTACGTTAAACTAAAATGATTTACGAAACAAAATTTCGCCCACGTAAAACTCCATATGGTTGGGACCACTATGGTCCCGGAAGTTCGAATGTGCGCGAGACTTGCACAGTCTATTCCAAAGGTTTACAGACTCTGTGCATCACCAGAAATTCAAATCTACAGGTTTGGACACAATGTGGACTATTTCTGTTTTCTTTTTGGTGGTTAGCTTTGACTTTTTTCAAGTAAATGTTATGGTTTACGGAGATTTTGAGACTGAAAAAACACATGCCTGTTAAATTGATGTAATATTATTGCATCCGAGATACTAACGATATTAATTTTAGGTTTACCACAAGCGTAATAAGCACCGTAAACTCAGAGCTTTCTGATCCATGCGGGTGGGATTCGAACCCACGACCCCGTAGTCGCTCTATAGAGCAGACACTGATGTCTTAACCGATAGTTCATCGGCAAAAAAAACCCAACAACCTCAAAACAAACAAACAACAACAAAATGATTAGTTTAAATCTGAACGTTCATACACTGTTTATAAAGGCCAAAGCATCAGCCAACCAGAGAAACATTTCCGTCAGACGCAAAATGCTGTAGTTGAGAAAACAGCATTCCAAGACTGTTATTTCGATCCGGCACAATCGAAATAAACGTGCTCAAAATTATAAACCGGAATACGGTGTCTGTAATAATTATAATGGTACCAAAGACATGTTGTTACATTTTCACAGACTGGTTTGACGGTTTGTGTAGTTTAAACTGAAAGCAAGCAACTAAAGTGTTGTAGTAACCATGGAGGAAGGATAACCTTCCTCCATGTAGTAACTAAGCAATGATAATCACCTTTGATAAGGTATGCCTCTTAGTCTTACACTAACAAGAAACGTGTACTTGTCTAGAACTCAAAGAATATGAAGATTTTGAACGAATGCACTTTTGAAAAACAACCAGGGCCCAGTTTCATAAAGCCTGTAAGCACAAACACTTGCTGAAACATGTTACCAGCCAAAGTTACATAAAGTTTGCATTGTTGTGACTGGTACTCTACTCATTTTCTACTTAACAGTTTTATGAAATTGGGCTAGCCTAAACCATGCATTTTTGAAGGAGTCAAAACATATGAACGCACCTTATAGAGTGGCTGTTCCTCCATGCTGGTACCATCTGTGGATAAATAAACACTCAGCGGTCCCATATCGAAAAGCCCAAGATTGTCTTAATTCTCCAACTTTCACAAACCGGTATATATCCGAACAGAGAGCGTAATGTCACGGGTAGATAATCGCTTATCAACGGTCTATATCACATGCAGTCACACGGTAAAGAAGTGAACTGGCGTGGTGCTTCTGACTGATCCACCCATTAAAATACTAACAGACCGGGACGTTCCATTGAACAGTTTCCTAATGACTAGAAAATCCGCTCAATTCAGTCTTAACAATCACGAGAACTTTCAATGAGAAAGTATATCAACGGCTGTTTTATGTATCTATAAAACGGTTCACGGTTTGCGTACTTCTTGTGCATAGAGCAAAACCCTTTATGGTTTAAATAGTTATGTTCAGAATAATCTGATGAAATATTTTGACATTCAATTTATTCTCCCACAAATTTATATTTAAACTGGATGTGGACTATGTCTTAAAAAATACTGTACTTAACAGCCACAAGCATCTTCTGTCAATAATTATATACAATGTGCACACTTGGCATGACTATAACAGTTGAACTTGTTAGCACAAACATAAACATTGATACAATTAAAAACATTCGTTGTTTAGCTAATTTTTTTATATGACACTAATTAAACCATTATAAATGTTTGTGTCAGCGCAATTTTGAGTTCACACAACAGTCGTATATATTTGAATGGTCCCGACGTGCAAGTGGGTTGCGAGAGTGTTTACATTTAGTTGCTATTTTAGGAACTCAACTTTTGTTGTCCGTAAATAAGACCCTCCCACAGTCGAAACTTTGAACAAAATGTTGTTTGCAGAGCGCATTATGGTAAGTTATTATTGGATTAAACAAGAAAGTTGTATGACACCATTGCTTTTTAGGAACACTTGTTCAAGAGGAAGCCATGCACCTGTTGTTCAGCATTGTAGGACGTTTACGAAACGGAGGCTCAGGCTCAGGCTTAGGCTTCAGAAACGTCGGCCTCATACGAATCAGAGGCTCCGGCTTGGACTTTGTGTTTGAGGCTTCGGAATTCGGCCCAAAACGGAGCCTGACGAAGCCTCGGTAAGGGGTGGATTCGCAAAGGCTTCAATATGGCCGACGTTTCTGAAGCCTAAGCCTAAGCCTGAGCCTGAGCCTCCGTTTCGTAAACGGCCTTAGTTTCTATCCTACGGCACAAACACTTGAGTGTTAAAATTGGGTTGCACTAAAATCAGACAACTGACGACAACATGATAACACCGTGAAATCTATGTAAGAGAGTCATATGTATCTATATCACCTTTAACCTGTAACAAAAGTTGTGTTTTAATTGTGTAAAAAAATGTTTTTTTACCACAAATTAGTAACGACAAGTACTGTCCGCCTTGGAGTCTTTGGACCGAATCTGGAAGATACCATTATACTGTAGGGGGTACTAAAAACTGCAAGTTAAGTAGTCTTTATTTTAATGGTATCATTTGAAAACCAGCGTGGTACTATAGTAATAGAATGACAGCTGTAAATATGTACGTTCCTTAAAAGGGAAAGAAAAAAAACCAAAGAATGAACGCAGCAGTTGTCGTCAGTTGTCGGCTTTTAGTGCGACCGTTAAAATTGACACGACCGTTAAAATCGATCACAATTCGCTTGAATTGTCGTTACTATCTTCAGAAGCCATTTTAGATTGTTCAATTGAGCTAGCCGGATGTGTATGGGGGTATCGTGCCATTCCTTGGCTGCGGAGACTGTGACCGAGACGTGAACATTTTCCACAACCATGGAGCGTCATTTCACAGAAATTAGGAAATTTGCTGAAATTTGCCGAACAAAATAATTGGCAGTTTAACAAAAAACGACGACAGGATTTACCCTGGGAAAAATCCGGGAAGAAACGGGGATTTCTGAATGAGGCATTGGAGGATGATTCAGCAATGTTATTACAATGGCTTTCCAGCAGGGCGGCAATTGCGTTGTCAATAAATATGTCACTAAAATGTGTTTACTTAATCAATAAAACATTTTGTACATTTAAAGGCACTGAACACGTTTGGTAATTATCAAAGACCAGTATTGTCACTCGGTGTATCCCAACATATGCATAAAATAACAAACCTGTGAATTACTGGAGAACAGATCTGTATCAAACAAACATCTGTATCAAAACGGTATTTCAGTTCATGAATCTTTACAGAAATTTGTTAATTTGGTCACAACATTTTTTAACACGATTGAATGCATGTTTCACTAACATTCGGCCGTCCATGCCAACCGGCGCACTTTGTTTATCAACAATGGAAAGGTCTGGTCTATCGGTCATGGAAACTCACCATTATGATACCTAATGCTACAGTTATCATGCAGGAAGTCAAGGTATGTTAATACAAGTGAGAACTCTAGCCCGTATGTCTTAATTCAAATATGATTTAGCTGCCCAATCACGTGGCGTTTGAGTGACTACTATTCTTATAACTACACTTGGTAACGTTGTGACGTCATGGAGTGCCTGTCAGCTAAGCCGACTGGTATTGGGAATATCAACCTCTCTTTCAACGTCTTGTTAAAACCACGACCAACGAGGTCATTTGGATCTTTTCCAATTAAGGTTTTTTCAATGACTATTGTCAAGCCATTCAATTAACAGTTTCCTTTAACACTGCGTTGCTTTTTCCCATTATTAAAATCAATATTGCAAGCAACGGAAGAAATTAAACGTTCCAGCCCACAGCAGTCAAATATCACGTCGTAACTAAAACTGCAGCACGCCCAGTTGGTTATGGCGAGGTGAGATTAGTTTGTTCGTATCCAAAATCCCGCGTATTTTCAATGATACCATTTGCATAAAAATTCAAGACAAAGTATACCTTTGGTTTTTGGAACCGTTCGATTGATTTAAACCCGGAGATACATACCATAAAACTAAACTGTGAAAAATACATTTCAAAATGTGGTAGCGTTTTTGGGATATTGCCGAAAAATCTGGAACGGTAATGTCCACGCAGGGAGAACAATCCGTGATAATTGGGAGAACAATCCGTGATAATTGGGAGAACAATCCGTGATAATTGGGATACACAATCTGAGAAAGGTTTCATGCATAAACGTTTCTCAGATCTAAATGCTTTTGAATCCCTCTCTCTAAAAACCAAATTCCTTTGATACATTCCACATTATGATAACAAGAGAATTGTTTCTCAAAATGTTATGCATTATCAACAGCTGCAGTGCTTTTTACCAAGTAAGTTTTTATTATCATTACTTTGTGAAGTAATAGATCGATCCATTAAGCCCCGCCTCCTTACGAGTTGACCAATCACAGCCGCGAAACCCGATCACCATTAGTGCAAAGATCACCAAACGGTTCAAATGGTGATCAGATTTCGCGGTTGTGATTGGTCAATGAGAAATGGGCGTGGCTTAATGGATCGGTGTATTACCAAAGGAATACCATCCCTTTAAAGGTGCTGTATACGTTTGATTATTGGAGCCTACTGTTTGTTTCAAACCTATATAATTGTAGATATATACAATAAAACTAACTTGTGAAAATTTCACTTCAAAAGGTGGTCGCGTTTTTTAGATATCACCGAAAACCCGGAGCGAATATTTCCACGCAGGAAGAATATTCCCTATAGGAATACACAATCTGAGAAGCATTACGGCCGAAATTTGTGGGGGATAAAAAGTGATATATTTTTCCATAACCGCAGTACGTTTCTAAAATGCATTATACTATCCAAAGCTGCTGTACTTCTTACCAAGTAAGTTTTTATTGCCATTAATTTTCAGAGTCATTACCAAACGTATACAGACCCTTTAAAGCTTTTATAATTTCTTCTTCGATAAATGCGTATAATTTGTGATGGCACGCTAACACTATTTATGAAAGTAACAGCGTCACGCTGCGACAGTGTCAACTTAGGACTGGGGCCGTTAACAAAAGGAGACTTTTAGCGAGTGACAGTAATGTCGTAAATGGTGCGTGAACGATGAATACTTGCCCATGGCAACGCGGGTAAACATATCCCTTTCACCTCTTTATTTGATTGTTTGCAAGAAAAACTTATATCATTTCATTTCTTAGGTAATTTTTTGCCTGGGTCAGGGTGAGATTAAGTAGACGGAGCTTTAATTCGATCTATATTAAGCCCATTATTTATATTATGTGACTTCTGTTTTTATGTGTAAGAAATTATTGCTTCCGAGAGGCGCTACTGTTTCAGCAGAGTATGTCAACAGAGGTCGCTGTTCAAAATAAAATTGACTTCTTAACGTTCTATCGTTCCTGTTTTTTAAAGCGGCATTTTAAGTTTTAACCAATTAGATTTATTTGACGCACTCAATTTTTTTATTTTTATGCCATTTGATGGGCGCCATTGTATGCATTTTTCAGTTTTTGTGGTTATCTTCATTACTATGATTTATGGACATACTTGGATATAAATATTACAAGCGTGTGATGTACCCTATCTTGGTTCAAAGGGAGTAAGCGTACAGTGTACCCTATCTTGATTCAAAGAGAGTAAGCGTCGGTGTACCCTATGATTCAAAGAGATTAAGCATATGGTGTACCTCATCTCGATTCAAAGAGAGTAAGCGTACAATGTACCTTATCTTGATTCAAAGAGAGTAAGCGTACGACAATGTACCCTATCTTGATTCAAAGAGAGTAAGCGTCGGTGTACCTTATCTCGATTCAAAGAGAGTAAGCGTCGGTGTACCTTATCTCGATTCAAAGAGAGTAAGCGTCGGTGTACCTTATCTCGATTCAAAGAGAGTAAGCGTCGGTGTGCCTTATCTTGATTCAAAGAGAGTAAGCGTCGGTGTACCTTATCTCGATTCAAAGAGAGTAAGCTTCGGTGTACCTGATCTCGATTCAAAAAGAAAAAGAGCGTACAATGTACCCTATCTTGATTCAAAGAGAGTAAGCGTCGGTGTAGCCTACCTTATCTCGATTCAAAGAGAGTTAGGTATGATGTACCTTTATATTTTGATTCAAAGAGTGTAAACATATGATGTACCTTGTCTTGATTCAAAGAGAGTAAGTGTACAATGTACCCTATCTTGATTCAAAGAGAGTAAGCGTACAATGTACCTTATCTTGATTCAAAGAGAGTAAGCGTACAATGTACCCTATCTTGATTCAAAGACAGTAAGCGTCGGTGTACCTTATCTCGATTCAAAGAGAATAAGCGTCGGTGTTACTTATCTCGATTCAAAGAGAGTAAGCTTCGGTGTACCTGATCTCGATTCAAAAAGAAAAAGAGCGTACAATGTACCCTATCTTGATTCAAAGAGAGTAAGCGTCGGTGTAGCCTACCTTATCTCGATTCAAAGAGAGTTAGGTACGATGTACCTTTATATTTTGATTCAGAGTGTGTAAACATATGATGTACCTTGTCTTGATTCAAAGAGAGTAAGCGTACAATGTACCCTATCTTGATTCAAAGAGAATAAGCATACAATGTACCTTATCTTGATTCAAAGAGAGTAAGCGTACAATGTACCCTATCTTGATTCAAAGACAGTAAGCGTCGGTGTACCTTATCTCGATTCAAAGAGAGTAAGCGTCGGTGTACCTTATCTCGATTCAAAGAGAGTAAGCGTCGGTGTACCTTATCTCGATTCAAAGAGAGTAAGCGTCGGTGTACCTTATCTCGATTCAAAGAGAGTAAGCGTCGGTGTACCTTATCTCGATTCAAAGAGAGTAAGCGTCGGTGTACCTGATCTCGATTCAAAGAGAGTAAGCGTCGGTGTGCCTTATCTCGATTCAAAGAGAGTAAGCTTCGGTGTACCTGATCTCGATTCAAAAAGAAAAAGAGCGTACAATGTACCCTATCTTGATTCAAAGAGAGTAAGCGTCGGTGTAGCCTACCTTATCTCGATTCAAAGAGAGTTAGGTACGATGTACCTTTATATTTTGATTCAAAGAGTGTAAACATATGATGTACCTTGTCTTGATTCAAAGAGAGTAAGCGTACAATGTACCCTATCTTGATTCAAAGAGAGTAAGCATACAATGTACCCTATCTTGATTCAAAGAGAGTAAGCGTCGGTGTACCTTATCTCGATTCAAAGAGAGTAAGCGTCGGTGTACCTTATCTCGATTCAAAGAGAGTAAGCGACGCGTCGGTGTACCTTATCTCGATTCAAAGAGAGTAAGCGTCGGTGTGCCTTATCTCGATTCAAAGAGAGTAAGCGTCGGTGTAGCCTACCTTATCTCGATTCAAAGAGAGTTAGGTACGATGTACCTTTATATTTTGATTCAAAGAGTGAAACATATGATGTACCTTGTCTTGACTCAAAGGGAGTAAGCGTATGGCATACCCTATAATGATTCAACAGAGTAAGAAGTTACAGAACACAATTTTACCAATGAGGTACCAATGGGGTACATTAGTTTGCTTCAAAGAGAATACCGGGAGCAGCAGTTTTGCCTCTAACACATATTGAATAAAGGGTTGGACGGCCTTCCCTCCTATATCAATGTAAACGGTTTCCCTTTGACGACAGCGTCTATTGTATTGTTTTGTAATTTTCTATCGTTCAGTGTGACTATCGATTTTTACCTTTGTGTCAGCTTCCAAGGATTATACACCAGGAACACTTAATAGTGACAAGGATATGGGGTTATCTAGTAGGGTCTGGCAACGGACCTTTATCATGGTGCAACGTTCTAGGTTTTCATACCGTTATTCCTAATGTAACCAAAGCGAGGCTGCGACCAAAGCGAGGCTGCATGGCTATGTAGTCTGGTGCATGGTTATCAATACAAATTTGAAATGTCAATGGTTGGTGATCTGAATAGGTCAACTTTTCACTCATGTGTATTTTGCTAGTAAGGTCTATTTTTACCGCCGAGCAATTTATTTCCATGTTTCTGTTTGTTTGTTTGTTTTTCTTTGTCCCTGTCAGTAAGTCGGTCTTTTGTCAGTCTTTTTGCACTTGTCTGTCTTACCCTTTCTCAACTCCTTAACTTACAAGATGAATTTTACGTCGTGTCAGCTTAAATGTATTTTATTTGTTCATGTGAAAGATCAATGCATTTTGTATAGTTCAATTAAAATCATGTATTTTCTAAAACAAATTTGTACGCTATATTTGTGTTCATGCTTTATAATGCTCACGGCTGGCTGTCAAAGTTGCAACGAATCACTTTGTAAATGATGTGCTTTACATGGGGCTCATAATTAAAATAATAGCTCTGTATACCTGTTGTAAAACAATGGTGAGCCTATGACACGCAAATCGGGTGTGACGAAGCGCCATTGAACAAGAACTGCGTGAATGTTGTTTTCATGTTTATGATGACAGTTAAGTGGCAGCCACTTTTGGTAATTGTCAAAGACAAATACACTCACTTGGTGTATCCCAACATATGCATCAAATAACAAACCTGTGAAAATTTGGGCTCAATTGATCATCGAAGTTGCAAGAAAATATTGAAATAAAAGGCACCATTGTTGCATAGAACTGTGTGCTTTCAGATGCCCGAGACCCGAAGTCTTTCTTATGATTTGTGGGGTGACCTCTTTCTTTAAAACTACACTTCTTCAAAGGGAGTGGTTTCTCACAATGTTTTATACTTTTGACAGCTCTTCAGTGCTCCTTACCAAGTAAGTTTGTATGGTCAATAACTTGTAGAGTATATACGGTAACTATACCAAATTGTATCGAACCATTCATTTGCGCATTTTTCGATCTCAAACGGGGGGGGGGGGGGGGGGGGGATACCGCCCCGCCCATCTGGTTACGTCAATGCAGGTTCTAATAATAAAAATAATAATTTATTGATTTATTTTGCACCCATTCCATAAAATGTACACACGCGCATAACAAAATAATCAACAGTAATAAAAAAGCAACAATAGCAAGAAACAATGATTTAAATGCTAAAAACTGGGAAAAAAACAAAATAAACACAATAATTTTGGTAAAAAGCGAGGAAATACCACAATCCATAGAAATGAAGACAGTCTTAATACAAGACCCTTACAGCACTTCCCATTCTTTATGATGATTTTCCACCTCAAACAATCCTACGAGACGATAGAGAGTTCAAGAAATTTTAAAACTGAAATAGGACTTCTCAAAAATTGACCACAAGAGAAGAATGTTTAGGACAACAGCAATTTCCTAAATTTTCACAGAATTACACATAGGCCCTAACTCAGTAGCCTTTTGGGACATTTTTGCTCACGCAGAAACAGCGTTTTTCTACTCGGCAAAAGCAAAGGTAAGCTCTATCATCAAAACATTGGGATAAATATTGTATTTTTTTTTTTGTCATTTGGACTCATTCTTACTTTTTCACGGTTTTTCTTTCGGATGATCTCCCGTATGGCCCGGACCATGGGTCCATCGGCTACCGGCCTCCCATCATTTGAGTTCCCCGCAGTGAACAGCGAAAACCGTCTGTATTTCCTAACGATGGGCGGCAACGTCCCGCGGTCCGAAACGTCCCCGGGCCCCCGTTGGCTTGCACGCCGTCCGGCCACGGCCGTCGTCCGCGGTTGCGGCGGACCTAGCCCGAGAGTATTCCTCCGTTCGGAGGGGTAAGTTCCTCTTTTCCACTCGCTCATCATTCGAAGCTCTTCTTCTTCCGTGAATGTGTCCTCTGCACTGTCCAACTTAAAGGCGGGTAACTGACAAGATACTTCAGGCGACCGTTTGACTGTGGTCCGCTCAGTAGACTGTCCACTTTTGTGGCATTCCACTGAACTTCGCCTTGGAAACCTTGACATCTCGATGACGAATTCACTGAGTACAATCAAAGTTATTTATGTCTTCATGGACGTCACGCTTTATTAACAAAATCGTTGATGTTTTGGTCGTTCCACTCGTTCAATTTCAATTTACTGTCAGGTTATAAATTATCACCACAAGGTCAGCTTTTCAGAAGGGGTCAACTTTTTATCAGTGCAGTTCAAACCCAATATTGCCGGTGTGACCCTCACGCGTACTCAAAGTGCGTTTTCTTTGTAACTGTACTGCTGAAAACTTCGATAATTTGTTTTAATTCCCCCTAAACACTATAACAAGCACAATCAAAACACAACTAGAAAAGTTTGCTAAAACTGCCATAGATCAACAAACAGTCTACTCGTGTGCCTCGTTGCCAATTATCGTTCTCAAACTGTAGTGTTGATAATTCTAAAAACATGTCAATTACGACCGTTTCAATCAACTGCCTTTTGAAAGATACTTATTCGTTACTACAGTGTGCCCAACTTGACTCTTGTCGACAAACCTCAAAGTCCAACAATAGAGTGAATTTGATAATCACGACGCTACGGTTAAATTATTGTGTACACCAAGAAGTGTGCACAGAGCCACATCACCAAGGCCAGACTGGTGTCAGTGGTAATAAAGCATAGTTGATAGTCGAGCCTCACGCATAGACATGACCTTAGCATTGGTTTACCCGTAGAGAACAATAAACCGTGGAGATCAATTTCATGCAGGGGCGATAATAAGTCGGCTTGGATTCCAAGTTTAATTTCATTCAACCTCGGCAGCAACCCAACCGCGTCTCATCCGAACACCAGCCTCCACCGTGAACGTGAATAATGTTCACGGTCAGCACACGACGGTTGAACCTTGGTGTATATAGCTTCACGTTGCTTGTATATACATGGATGCAATCAGCAACTTATTGTCAACGCGACTTTTCATATTATAGGCCTAGTTTCAAGAGCGACGACATATAAAACCGGACACGAACGGCAAGGTCTTAATTAACATACAACAAAAACCAACCTATTCCAAGACCAACTCAAACCTGGATTCTCAAATCTGGATTCTCAATCGCAAATTCACTGTTCTATCGCTCAGCCCACCCACAACATCATTGAACTCCGCAGCAGCAGTAAAGATAGTTACGAAAAGTCGTCCCCATCCATTAAACTCCTGTGTAGTCAACTGCTGAACTTACCAGTTCATATCAGAACTTAGTATAATCTCCTGGTTTCCCGGCTCAATCTACTCAGCGGCAGTAGATAAAAAGCATGACAAGTTCTTATCTGAAATCGATAGTCTCTCGATTCCCAATCTACTCCAAAACAGCAGATAAACACCAGGACAAGTTTAATAGATGTTAATTTCCTATAAGAACAATTCTACACAGCAAAGTCGATTGTATCACATTACGGCAAACTGAATATATAATGTATAGCATCTCATTAACTACAAACAGTAGACTATTACTATAGACCCATTCAAATAAAAGTACAGATTGTATACGTGGGTGAGATTCCTAAATGGCAATGGTCGGCTCTCCAAAAACAGGCAGTTTATCCGCACCTGGACGATTCAACGATTCTCCTATACGGACTTCTCATCACAGTGTACCCTTATAATATACTTCAATCTATGACTTAAAGGCAATACCTTTGGTTTTTTTAATTGTTCGATTGTTTTAATCCTATATAAATGTTGATTATACAATAACACCAACCTGTGAAAATTTCATTATAAAAGATATCACAGAAAATCCGGAGCGAATTATGTCCATGCAAGAAGAATAATCCCTAACAGGAATACACAATCTAAGAAGCGTTTCTGACAGAAATATTTGTCAGATTCAAATTTGGGGCATAACAACTGATATATTTTTACATCACCACCAAAACTTCGAAGTGAAATGTTTCTCAAAATGCTATATACTATCGAAAGCTGCTGTAGGCTTTTAACCAATGGGTTTTTATTGCCATTAAGTTTAAGATCGATTTACCTTCCCTTTATTTAAAAGGTAGGATCACAGATGGGTAAATAAAAAAAATAAAAAAATCAATGGCCATAACAATTTAACTTAGTGACTCCTTCGTGACGAGAAGCACTGCAGCTGTTGATAGTGTACACTATTAATTGAGAAAAGGTTCCCTTTGAAGTAATATTATGGTTTGGATAATGTGTCACCCCAAAACATTTGAAACTGAGTAAAACGAGTCATGCATGAATCGCTTCTCAGATTTCTGAGGGTTGGTGTCCGTTCGTGAATGCTGCGGCCACAGATGTGGTTGGTACCCAGCTATAAAACGGGGATGGATTCGACGTTCTTGTGAATATACTGCAACAATTTGTTGCTGTTTTCTCAGCAAGATATAGACAAACTGTATTAAGCTGAAACTTTCACATGCGACTTTTATTGTATCTTTCTTTTTAATATTTGCATTTATAGCATTACGTTGGCAAAATTCAAACTATGCCCATTAATAAAACACCTTTAATAAAACACAAGACGCGCTCATAGCATTACCTCAACAAAACTGTTTTCTATAGAGAGCATTCATTATCAGAATGGAGACACCTAAACACAATGAGGTATGGTAACTTCAGACGACCAAATACCAATCAGTTTACACGCGGCTGAATTATTCTGTCTACAATTTCGAAAGCCGTGGATTTTGTTTCCGATTTACCTGGTTCGTCTGCTAAAGAACATGTGACCTGTGACATCATAATTATGTTTACAAGGAGATCCTCGGAGCCTGGACTTCCTGCAGGCAGGATTTTTACACAGCCCATGGAAGAACACAATAATTATTATATACTTTGTGGACATTGCACTGTCTAATTTTTTATCAACTTTTGATATTAAGAAAAGGGACAAATCTCAAAACCTGTTCAGCTGTTTTTTTTTTATAACTCACGAATTTACATAGAAATTATGACACAGCATGCAACACTTTATATGACCAGTGTAACGTCTTGCCTGCCAGAAAGGCACTGGAATGTACAAGTCTACTATTAAGTTATGTAACTATACCAGACCACTACTTATTACCCTGGAGAAATATGTAATCGGCAAAAGTAAGATTTTACGACAGAGTGACAACAGTTTGCTTTCCCGTGCACCCAACCAATAATAGGAAGAAAACAGATCGCCTTCCTCATTTAGTTTGAGGGTCTCAAAATATTCTCTACATAAGACAGATTTGAGAGCCAAATAAAAGGGATACAGTGTACAAAATTTGCCCGATTGTGACCTGGGGATTGTTGACTTCCAACTTTAGATATTTTGGATGACATAGATCTTGATATAAATGGTCATATGCCGAGAGGTGTAGGGAAATGTTTTCAAGATTGATGCTCGGACGTTTTGGAAAATTACACCGGTGCAGGGGTGTTTTTATTTGCAGGGAGAATAACCCGCCGGGCCTTGGGACTCCCCATGTCAAATTGAGCAGAGGATAACAGTTCAAGAGTCATTTAATAACTGTCTCTTTTATACTGTAAAAACTGTAAAAATTCCCACTCTAACCAATAAGGAGTTGATTTAGTGAGGTGCAACCTTTACTTTCCAAAAACAAAACAATTATCTTAAGTTACGGATTTATGATTAGTTTACCAGTCATAAATAATAAACAGCACACATCAAATGGTGTTTCAGCTGGAATCCTGTTTGTACTATAAGAAAAGGCCTTGTCCGCAATTTTGGTGGCAATGGAAGTGGCTATGACCGGTTCCGTTGAAAACGCATGGAATTATAGTTAAATATTGTCTGGTAACAAAACAAAGGGACATTCGAAAGTGACTATACGCAGTAACCCGTAGGCCGGAAGATAAATATTTTTCAACTTGATCTCTGAAGCAGACGGACATGGTAACCATAACCGAAGTTGCTTCATTCCGACAGGGTCGAAGCTTTTCTGCTCTCAGCAAATTCAGTTCGTGTGCTGGGCAACTTCTAAGAAACTCGGCTAAGGTCGGGTCAAACTTTCAGCAACAAGGGATTAATACGAGTGCTTCCCGAGACGCGAGGTAAATCATCCACAGGAAATTCTGGAGGGGTTCGAACCCATCATCACCCCAATTAGACATCTTCCCGAGACGCGGTGTTGTGGGTTCGAGTGTCTCAAAGTGCGCACTCGGATGAAAAAGTCAGACGTACATCCACGACAACAGATGCATATGTGTTGTGCTCATTTAACCTCCTTTTGGGGCTTGGTTTCGACAAGATGGTTACTTGAATTTTGGTTATGGCCCTTTCTATTGGACCTTTTGGCCTATGGACCTTTCTATTGCAACGTCACAGCCCGAGTTTTTGGCAAACGAGGTTGGAAAACTACGGAAAGCCATAACTGCAAAACAAAAACAGATGGCCACAGTTTCTATAACAATGTTACACAAATTTTCAAAAAATAATAGTATTGAATTCGTTGAAAAACCCCAATCAATCATGGTATTTTATTTAATTGAAAGTTTGCACAAATTGTTGAAGTTGGTTAAAATAAAAGTAAAACATCTGTTCACGATTGAATGTTTCAATAACATTCGGCCGTCCATGCCAACCGGCGCAGTTTGTTTATCAACAATGGACAGGTCTATATATTCAGAAATATTTTCAGCCCAACTTCTAAATGATATTGGTACCTTGACAATTGTATTGACTGAAATTACGATGACTCGGCAAGTCAGCTTGGCGAGTCAGTTTAAGTTATAAAAGAACTTATTCAATTGGTATACGGTTAACATTGCTTGCAACATCAACACTTCATCAATTCAAAGTTGCAGCAATTTCGGACAATGTGGGTTAAACCGGAGGCTATATCAAGTTGCAAATGGTACGTAAACACAGCTATTCAACACATAACTATACACAACTTTGTGTAACATGGTCGCCCTGGAAATTGTTTTTGAAAGGGTGCCAACTTTTTCAAGGATACGAAATTCTCGAGAAATAACGCACTATGACGAGTACCGAATCGGATCTTTTTGTGCGTGGTTTTGTAAAATCTGTGATTACAAGCTGTTCCCGATAGTATTTAAAAAAACAAAGTTTAAAGTCTTTTACTAGTCAGGAAAGTTTATATTACAGGCAAGGAAACCTATGGGCACACAGATGAAGAAAGCAGTCGATTACTGTATTTAAACTGAATAATAGTTATAAAAAGCCTTAAATACGTGTACAGAATTAAACGTACACAAATAAAAAGCTAAGCATACAACTAGAGGTCACTATGCTATGCGCTGAACAAAATGGCTACCATGAACAAAATTTAACTAAACATAAATCAATTAATAAAACCAACATAGCCGATTAGCCAGCGAAAGGCGAGCAAAACAACACACACGAAGGGCAAGGTTTAAAAATGCAAGTAATTAGAGTATCAATGCATAATTGCAATTGAAGGACAAAAACCAACATAACATGACGTAAAAAGCAAGAAGTTGAAAACCTGAAACATCAGCAAAGCTAAAGGGTTTAGCAACCACGGGTGTTGTGTTCGCATATTTATTTTATTGTTGCAGAGATTTGCAAAACACTGCAGTGGAAAAACCCCAAGATCTGTAACTGTATTGCTTTATCGCGTTACACCTTCATTTGAAGTGTTGACTTACCACTTGAGTTCGAATCAGTTGCTGCTGAGAAGTCATTGAGAGTTTCATCGACAACTTCCCCGATGTTCTGTCGTAGTTTCCAGAAAGGTCCGAGTACGCCCTCCTTCTCCTCGGCAGCACCGAGTCCCTGATCAATCTGAAGCGGAGAACGTTGGGGTCCATGGCGCATGAGTCCCGCCGTGGACGGAGGGGTTCGTCCGGGACGACGGTCGCGTTCCGTTCAGCACGGAGCGTTTCAGAACGGGTCCGCTCCACCAAGTTATCCATGATGTCAACAACGGCGTTGCGGCGCTGATGTCTCGGGCTGGTGGGAGGATGGATACGGTGGGTCTCGTCGCCTCGGCACTGGTCCTTAAAGTAATCCTTCCGTGTCCCAAGGATGGGAAGCTGCTGTTTCTCGCCGGATTCGATCTGTTTGTTTCTTGGGTATTTGTTTAGTTCACAGGGCGTTTCTAATATTTGTTCTTCTTGAAGAGGGTAAAGTTTCTCGTTCGATTTGGAAAATCTCTTGGGTAAAGATGTGTTAGTCAACCGTTTGGGCGGTGCGTGTTTCGGCTTGTCTTTAAGAAGCGCGGACTCTGGGGTGCTATCTAAGTGACCCAGTCGAAACGATTTGAGATCTAGTTCACCGCTGTCAAGTAAAGGCAAGGCATCATATCTCACATCCGAGCGACTGCGTCCCCTGTTGCCAGAAATCTTGCCCCAGACATCTTCTGCTTCAAGACGATTCACGAGGGAAGACCTATCAAGACTCCTGGACCTCTGCCTGTCTTTTGATGACGGGGCCTCCGCCTCTGAACTCCACCCGGTCTTTGAGTTCGGACTTCGTCTCCCGGCCTTCGGGTCGGGGCTCTTCAACAGCAACCGGTACCCACTCCGCGACTCGTCACCAAACGACTGTCCACGACTTCTCTGGCTGTCCCTCTCTGACGACGAAACAGAGTTGGTTCGATTCTTGGCAGCGACTGAATCGAAATAATGTGTTTTTTCTGAACTCGATTCTACGGGGTTAGTTTTGAAATGGTGTTGTCCCCCGTGCGCAGTGCCAACACCCGTAACCATCTGAATGCCTCGCTTATTCGAACGTGGATCGATGGATGGATTATTGATGATAACTATCACATCTCTGTCTGTTTTATTGATAGCATTGTCCAGTCCTCGACCCGTCTGATCTCCGTCCCTAGCAACTTCGTGCTTCTTGTTCGGTGTGCGTGGTGATGACCCGGTTTGGCGAACCGGTACGTCCCACATATTGGACGCGAAATCTGTGCTTGGATTGTTTTTATTTTGTGGCCGTGCTGGGCCGTTGAACACCGGTGGAGTGTCGCCTGCGGCGGGTGAACCAGCAGAACCACACCGAGCATCCACAACCCGATACGCAACGCTGGATCCTTTCAAAATGAAATCTTTTATCTGGAACAGAGTGAATTTTATTGCAATATTATTCACAGGTGAAATAATGAATACGTTGCGTTGGTAGGGTAGGGTAGGGTTGGTAGGGTAGCACAAGTAATTCAAGCTATCAACCAATAATACCACAGTAATAATACTTATATTGCGTTCCAGGATCACATAAAGTTAACTAGATCACGCACGGCTTGCAGTAAGCGTACTTTTCTAGAATCTGAGCTTATTCATTTAAAACTTTATAACTTGCCGCAAAAGCACACTTTTAATTTTAGACTTACTCAGTTAATAAATCATTATCAAGGAGACTGGTATTTCTGAAATGTTTTCAAGGTTGCGTGTGGTAAAGTAACGGGGTATTTGGTATAGATTGCTCTTTAATTCGCACAAATCCAGTCCATTCATTTCAATCTAGTTTTCCAAATTAAGGACGAAAGTTTAACGAAAATGTAATTAAATTGCAATCTCGGCTCACGTCGTTGATAAGTTGTAAAGAGCTTGCGTAAAGCCTGACGTGGAAAATTACATTAAAGGGACACGTTGCCTTGGATCGGGCGAGTTGGTCTATGAAAAGCGTTTGAAACCGTTTGTTATGAAATGCATATGGTTAGAATGATGTTTTAAAAGTAGAATATAATGATCCACACAAGTATGCCTCGAAATTGCGTGGTTTTCCTTTTACATCGTGAACTAACACGGCACGCCATTTTGTAGAGTCAAATTTTTGACTCCACAAAATGGCGGACCGTGTTAGTTCGCAAAGTAAAAGGAAAACCACGCAATTTCGGGGCATACTTGTGTGGATCATTGTATTCTACTTTTAAAACATCTTTCTAACCATATGCATTTCATAACAAACGGTTACAAACGCTTTTTATAGACCAACTCGCCCGATCCAAGGCAACGTGTCCCTTTAAATTAAGCGTATCCGGATTGTATACATATTCTTTCTCTCGAAGGTGAAACACCGTTTTAGGTGGCTACATTTTTATGGGTAATTTTTGAACTCCCCTTTTCCGTTCAAAAACTGACAATAACCTTTGATTAACCCAACATAATTTAATGTCGCAATTTTGTGTGACAATAACTTGAAATAAACTTCAGAAGTGGGGCTCAATTTCACAAATTAAGATTCATCTTAAGTTGACTTGTCAATATTTCCATGGTGATTTGTATTGTTATATCACATTTTGCTTATTAATCAAATTTATCCGATCTTAAAAATTGGATTCGATGGATTTGGTACTATACGGTTTTTATGTACACCTTATTTTGTTTGTTGGGTACAAACTGCTGGACTTCAAAGAATCTGGGACAGCTCAGGGCCTATACGTAACCCGTGACACCCGTTTACAAAAGAGCCAGATTGAGGCTATGCTTATTTGTACCAGGGCTCGATTTCACAGAGCACTAAGATTCATCTTAAGATGAGTTGTCAATATTCTCCCTTAAGTCCATTAGGGCGTTCACCGTCCCGTGGTGGTCCGAGAAACGAACTCCCCATAAGCCTCCCTGTGCAGTGTGGTTGTCGTTAGCTCATGCATGCTGCTTTTTTAAAGTGTCAGTCCACCTAGCTTTCGGTCTTCCTCTGCCAGCGCGACCAGCAACACGTCCGTCCATGCACTGTTTCTCAAGATTTCCCAAGTCTCTCCTTGCAATATGCCCCAAATACTCCAGCTTCTTCTTTAGTATAATGTTAACTTTATGGGTTATGGACTTTCTCCAACACACTGATGTTAGTTGTATGGTCTCGCCATTTGATAGGCCTATATTTGTCAATATTACCATAGTGATTTGTATTGGGACACCACACTTTGCTTAGCAATTAAGATTGATTCGAACTTAAGATCAAGTCTTAGCGCTTTGTGAAATCGAGCATGTAAGGTTTGTACACAGACCAGCGGAAGACAACAATTTTTTGCATTATATGGAAAACTTTGAGCTGATTTTGAGCACATAAGATTTGACAATGTAGAACAAGGCATTTTGGCATTGGTAATGGATTTATGTACCACCAATAATAATAATAAAAAAATAACTCTCGAGTAAACTCGCCATTTGGGTCGCACACTAGCACTAGCAGGCTGCACCGAGCTAGTGCTACCACGACGGAAAACCCACCACGACGTACACCCCTCAAATAGCAAATGTTGTAACCCGATCAACAAGTAGAACACCACTTTGTTATTTAGTCGTACAATATGACCCACTTCTCATCAAAAGAAAACGGTAAACATAACTTGAATATCTATCACTAATATAGTTTCTTAAGTGGAGAAAATGGAACAAACGAGGCGACAGAAGTATAGCTAGTTTGTTACATTATTCAGAAGGCAAAGCAGCGTGCGTGGATAGTCTAGTTCCCGTTTGCAGCAATGATATAGTGGAAGTACATATTGAGAGAATTCAGCAACCAGACAGTGTAAAATGCCGGGCGAGGTGGGTTAAAATAAAATACCCAACCACCTTTCATGAACAGCAAAAAGTTTGGCGAAACAGCTCGGTTTGCTCGAACGTTTCACGTGTTGAAGGCTACGTTGAGGACCTGGACGTCATTGAGCAAATGCGCGCACGTTTTCATATACTCATCTGTCTGATTATTGTCAATGCTTTTCTTCTTGTAATACAAACAAATAAAAGTAAAACAAAAGTAAAAGAAGACAGGCGCGCATCTCGAAGCTTGTTCAGCTGTTAGGCCTATTTGTTTGTAACTGTTGAATGTATGTGGAAATTATGACACAAAATGTTAAATTTACTACATGACCAGTGTAGTATCTTGCCTGCCAGAAAGGTCCTGGAACGTACAATGTCACTCTTTTTGTAAAACAAAGGTTAAATGGTCCACTCTCGGTAAAAGTGTAGCGTGCGGAAACACGGAAACTCAAGCACAAACAACTAGCACTGGGTGCACCATTCAGTGTCAATGTCATTTTACGCGCGCTATTTTTACGAACACAATGGTATATCATTATCATCACTATAGCACCAACAAATTTATAATTTAGGTCTAAAACGGCGTTAAGATTTATGACATATCATTCATTTGTTGCTACTAATACTATAGATAAACATTACGCCTTATTGTCAAAGACCATAGAGCACAGTAATACAGAATATCTAGGCAAACTTACCCGTTGTGGCATGCACAGTTTGTTCTCAAAGTTTACTAGAAGTAGTTATTTTAAAACTGAGTCCGATGACTGAAAATTGATAGCTGTGCACTATGGTAATGCGCTCCAATGAAATGCGTGTATTTCAGAAACTGGGTATACGTTTTTTTAAATGTAAACTATATTGTTATCGTTGAAACAAAAGATGATTAATTACCTCATCCTGATACTGTAGAATCTCTTTACACGCAGTGATGTCAGTGGTAGATGACCTGTATGTCACCTATGAGTTTACATAATTTGACAACTCGACCTTTCTGCTAACAAATGTTACCACTGGACGCCTCTCCGTGGACCCGATCCATCAACGGGCGATTATGAGCATTTTTCTTGGCGGTGGTGTATTGGAACTCTGGACACCGGTACTTATACAGTTGTTAAATTTAGAAATCGTGAATGTTTAATGAAGAGCAAAATCCATGTGGATTGGAGTGGCTTTAAACATCACGAATGTAGAACAACTTTGGCTTCGGTGGTGGAACTGAAACCAACATGCCACAAGAACGACCTATAATTCAGGAACTGGTTCCCACCCGTGTAGTATCATCACGCAAGGTACATCGAACCATCCTGTCCGTGCTCTTTCCGTGAACTAACATGAACTAGATCACAGACCACATTTAAACTAATGTCACATAACTTTGAGAGCCAATACAAAATGAAATACAACCAGAAGTTGAATGATGTCACCTGTCCCCAACAATGTAAACTAACGGGAGATTTCAAAGGCATGCCATCCTAATGCAATACAACCTCATGATTGTGTCAACATTGTGACCCCTAAAAGAGCCGAGATACCAAATCCCATTGTCCTAGACTTGCAATCCATTCAAAAACTACAAAGAATTCCCAGCCCTCAAATTGTGAGCAAACTTTAACAAAATCACAAATGAACAGTCGTAAGTACTTTGAGATGGGGCGACCCCATTTAGCGTAAGGGTTGCGTTGGAAACTTTGAAGTGCGGCCACGAAGTTGAAATCCCAAACAACCAAAATGGGCTGAGCGAGAATGGCGGGATAAAAGGAAGCTCATAATACTTTTTTCGACAGTAGTGATTAAAATTTGATCGAAGCTGACTGATAATAACGGTCGTTGGATGGTAATTTACTGGGTCGTTAAGGGCAAGAGAATTACTGTAGGTATTTTTTAGTGTAGGGGAGGTCAACTATTCATCATTATGGTCCATTGTTCGGCATGAAGCTTTGAAGAAGAAACAAAATTCTTCGTTTTTGAAAAGAGGCATAACATCTCTTTGGGGAAAAGCTATAGATATAAATCTTACTTTACTGTCCTGCTACTTCCCTAAACACTGTACGGTATCGTAATGTGGTTCTTTCTCAATGACCGTACTGCTTTGCTTTTAGACTTGTGGACAAGTCGTTAAATGTCTGTCGCGGTGATAGCGGAACGGCTTTCTCGCAATATCCCGCGAGAGTGCTGCTCTGTGCGAAGAGTCGGCAGCCAGCAACTTTGCGCGAGAGTAGTGATCTCGCGAGAGCATTCTTTATTACGCTACAGCACCACACGCGACTCGACCAACCGCGACCATCATTAACGACTTGTCAACAAGTCTACTTTGCTTTTAAAGGGGGAGGGGTTCCATCGCTTTAGGGAAAGGGTAATTTCAAATTTCAGTTTCACTGCCCCACTTCCCTACACTGTATGGGTATGGTTCTTGCTGTATGACTGTAGTCAGTTGTATCCGAGCCCTGAATCAAAACAATCGTACCTAGGGTTGGAATTGAACCCAAGACCTACGGTCTTCTGGAACAACATCTGCGCGATTTCCTGATGATATTAAGTTGTGTTTAAAATTGTGTCGCCCGTCTCTTTCAGTTTACTTCGCCGAGTGGTTTAGAGCATCGGACTTAGATTCTGGTGGTTAGGTCATCAGGATGCGGGTTCGAATCCCCACTAATGACTATAGGGTCATAAATCTTTAATTTCTTAAAATGTGGCGGGGTGTGTGCATCAGGAGTCTTGGCACCTACGGCGTTGGGTCCAGGGGCCCTTAAGCGGGTCCCTGGTGGGATCCAGGGGCGAAGCTCCTGGCGGGGGTTTTAAACACGGCATCAATAATCCTCCTTAAGCGTCATGGCCACTGGTGCTCTTCGGTAAATGCTTTACACATTAAGAAACTCTTATCAAAGGCATCATACTTTAACACAAGCACGGTAAACTTCAGTAAAGCTCGCGGTGTCGTGAGTATGATGGTAAGTAGCATATGTTTAAAACATTCAAACCCTACGATCAATCATCTTTAAAATTCACACTCGACGCATCATAAGTTACATTTCACTTATCGGTAAGCTCGAAACTTAAGAAAATAAGTCTATACTTCATAAACACACTATAATTCAAGGCACTGCATGCTGATACACTATTGATCATTTTTGACTCTGTATGCATTTGAGGATCTCTTTAGCGAAATCTTCCAAAAACCCGGGGGGGTGGGGCATTTGATATACAGGCCCCCACCCTTCAAAAATTGGGGGACTTGTCCCCCTGTCACCCAGGATTTACGCCCATAGTCATCGACACTTGTGTCATTGAGCGACACTAACTGCCCGTAGGTTAACGCGAGTGCTATACACACAAGGTTGAGGTTGGTGCGTGTAGTGTGCTGCAATGTTAAATTGAATCTTTGTGGTCCATCAGTTGGTAACGAAAATTGTGTAAAAGTGCAATGCCCCAAAATCGCAATAAAAAATTATAAAAAAAGCTCCTGAAGCGTTGAAACGTCAAGAAATTGTAGGCCTCGGTTAACAATGTTTTTATGTAAAAAGAAAATGGAAACTGGTTTGTACATTGTTTGTCAGCTCGTGATGTCGGTGACGCATTGTGTAATCGTATCTTGAAATAAAACGAGTGTTTAAATATTATTAACTTTGACTGAGTCTGTACAAAATACCTTTCAATTCTCAGTGAGTAATGAAGTATAGGCCTATACTCCTCTAAATCTTTTCTTACATGTCTTAGTGCTCAAATAAAAACAGTTAAATGCACGTTAAATTGTGACAAGAAGTTTTTTCTCAATTTCATTCTGGTCTTGTAAAAAACAATTTTGGCTCCAGTAAAACATTTTGAGCAACAAGTCCCGTGGTCTTGTGGATTTTCCCCGTAAAAAATTAAGCCCTGGAAATAATGACACGCACTTCCGACTCTTTGAAAGATCCACAGCTATCAAAGATGGGAGTAAAATTAAAGTGCTCAGCCAGCACCGTCGCGAGCTTCACATTTTGTATTATAACCAACCATAATTTACTTAGTAATGATTGACCTTGGGTGCAGGGAATTTATAAAGTGGTAACCATGGTTTCAGTAAAAAGGGGATTTTATTTATTTTTTATAATCTACAAAAAGAGAGAGAGAAAAAAAAAGATTTCAGACGTAAAGCAGGCTTATGAGGCCATAATGAGAAAACAGTGGAAAAACCCCCATTCTATAGTATGTTTTAACTTTTTTTTCAAACATCGGATTTTATTCTGCGTGATAAAGACTATTGTTTTACTCATTTCCTAAAAACTATGGCATTTCAAGCAAAGCTTTTTCAAGGGAAGTTTTACACCATGACCATCTTTATACCATGTAAGTTATGTGCTAATCTGTGAAACAAATCTTCTGTTGTGCGTTGATATTGATTTTGAGTGTATTATTTTATCATTGTAAAAATGCACCCCACTTTTGCTAGTAGTCGTTCCCGCCCCACACGGAGGCTCCGTTCGTGACGTCATGTTGGGAAGCCATTGGTAGTCGGAATGATTGATAAATGATGGCGCAATCCAATTCAGTGACACTCCAAGACTAGTTGACTTGAAAAACATAAAACCGTAAAAATGAGATTACCTGTTTTATGGATGTGGTTCATGTCGGGGTATTATATTCATATTTTGTCATATTGACTGGGTTTTTTGTGTGTGAATATAATGTGACCAGGAACAAACAAGACTTTTTAGTCAGTGGTTTCAACTGGGGTAATGAGACTGAGAATCTGTTTTCAGATTCTCGGGTAGCAATAACATGTTTTCCTGCCTCAGATGGGCATTCATCAGTTGCAATTGGTTGATTCTAAAAGAATCGGTATGTCTCTTGTCTTTGTTGTAGACGGTATAACTATAAGGTTCGATAAGGTGGCTTCGGTTCGAGGTTGTAGTCCGTTTGGGGACGGTTTGAGTGAGTTCCTTGATTGTGTGTGATTTATTCCTCCAAATAGGAGAACGGGGTTTCTGGTGCTTCCACTAGGCCTTTGCCAAGAGGTGGTTATTCGGAAATGGGGGAGCTGTTGTGTGGATGTAAAGTCGATTGGACTTTGATTGAGTTTTAGCTCCAAATAGTTTTCCCGAAGGTTTTGGTCTTTGTTTGAACGCAATGAAAGGAGGATTAGGGAAAATCTTCCAAGGTGTTTCATTCCATTCTGTTTTGGTCAGTAATGGTTGAATGCAAGAGTTAGGGTAATGTGGTTGATACAAGGATTGCAATTCTCATTCTTCTTTGGAAGATGTTGAGATCACTCAGAGGTAATTTTCGGTTTTGGTTTTAACGGGAGTTGGAACAGTTGTTCAATTCTTTTTCTAAGAAACCACTTTCTGAAATGGAGAAAGATTGGCTTTAGACTGGTTGGTAATAAAAGTCCAATAACTATCGTTATTTTGTTTCGAAAAATGTTCTCGTGAACCGTTGGTAGCAGGTTTCGTGGAAAGCGTTTGGCTTTGTTTTGGGATTGTGTAAGGTGAGCTCGTTTGGTTAACTTGCTTTTGGCCATATTTCTAGAGAGTAGGGTTTATATCTATTATCTATTATTATACTATTTTAAGTAAGGTTGTTTTATAATAATATCTTTTTCGGAATGCCGTGATATATTATTATAGTAATGGAGCAAATAGTAAAATAGATAAAGCGAATCATGTAATATTCTCTCTTTGAATATGTGGTAGTTCTGAAAAGAACCGGTTTGTTTTTAGTTTGGTGAGCTTCTTTACTTGGTGTCACTTTTCCACTTCTGTCCCCTGGTTGTTCTGGGGCGGATGAAGAAGCCGAAGAGCTAGACTGACGTCCGGAGTTCTTGTCCAGAGAAATGAGCCACGAGTTTAGTCCTTCCTTCTTTCTTGGCTGCCTCTATATTGATCTCGATTTCGGTTCCAATGATGTTATCAGCGAGTCCTCAAGTTGATTGATAAGAGGTATTTGTCCGCATGGTATGTCCGAAGAGTTCGACAGGGTGGGTGAAACAGCTCTTGAGGTTGAAGGTTTTGGACTAGAGGTTTTTAAGTGACTGTGTTTCTTGAACTTTAAACTCATTTTTGAGGGACATGATGTCAGATGACTTGAGTGTAGTCAGGCTGATACATGTATAGTTGCTTATTAGCGGACGTCAGATAAATAATCCCATCGTGTACGTGCGTGGTGATTGGTCAGCTGGAATGTTCCTGTGTTGGTTTACTGGTTGTGTGGCGCTGTTCGTGACGTCAATCGAGGCAGAAGAAAATGTGTAGTCTGGCCCCGTACATTACGTCTGGGTACCTGATCAGTATGATGCGTTTTCGTATTCGGACGTCACCACCCAATGCAATCCTAGGACAGTGTACAGTCGACTAATACGAGACGCCAGTTTATACGAGGTTTTTCACCGGTCCCGAACTGTCCCATGCGCGTTTCTATGTCTTAAAAACGGAAGATACGAGCATGGTCACATAACGAGAACACGGATAATATGGGCCTACGAGGTATTGTTTTTCCACCAGAAACATTTCGCTGGTAACCTAAGCTTCACTGCAACTTCCCTTGCACACTACTACCAACGAAAAAATCCCCGGGCTATCCAAGTGTTCGCTGCATAGCGCTGAAAACGACGTCGGACCGGACCACTTTGCCCTCGTTAGCCTAACTTTCGATGCCCGTAACTGCCTATATTTGGGATCTGCAGGAAAAAAATGCTGGCTGACCCCATCTTTAGTCGTTTTGCTGCATCCAGCAGCAATTTTCGCTGGAAAAATGCAAGAAAAAACCCCTTTTGGATAACCAAACGAAACGTACAATCTCACTACTTGCACGTGTATATACAACGTAAATGCAGGCAAGTTCGAGTGGGGTCGATGTTCAATCGAGGCGAAGTCTTCCTCGATTGACGTCACAAAAAGGGATGGGCGGAGTCGCCCCCAAACAACTTTATCTATTTTTTTACATATAAATACTGACAAACAATTACTCAAAAATTTGTTTTATTGTTAATATACATATACTCTTTCATAAAAAAAAAAAAATCTATTTCCAGGTGACTATAAGGCTTTTAGAGAAAAGGCGCGTAAACTCCCAAGGTTTATTTTGGGATTCTAGGCCAAATCTGTGTTAGTTTGGTGTTGAAAAAGTGTAGTTTTCCCTTCCAAATGTGGAAATAGTGGAAAAAAGATGTACATGTACTTTTCTTCCAATTACAGTGATTGCTGTAGTTAGTTTTAAAGCCAGATTGACTGTTCCTTTCCGATTGGGAATTAGGAAAAAGGTATCATAATTGTTGAGTATTTGTGAGGTATACGTTTGATTTTCTGTCCAGTGATGGTTGTTGTTGGGTTGTTTAGATGTTCTGTCCCGCCTGCGGGTTGTATGAACGATGGTCTAGTGGTTTTTATTGGACTCTTGTCCGTTTTGTTTGGTTAGATAATCACAATTCCAGGGAATTGATGTTTTGCATGTAAACGATAAACGACACTGTTTCCAATGATGCAACGCATGTTCCAGTGGCGATAGTGCGTGAAGCATGATCACCACATTATGCGACATCTTTTTCTAAAGCATGTTTGCCCCGAAAACTTTCCATAACACGTGTTCCAATTTCATGTGAGCTGTATTTTAAAACATTGCATGATGACATCAGACACTAATCAAGTGTACGTTTTTAATTGAACATTCAGTACTCCGCCAATTTTTTAAATTGTTTGTAATCTAAATATGTTCAAGTTCCCCAACTTCACCTATCCAAATAGCATGCCAATTGTCTTGTTACCATCGGGTTTGTTTTTCACTAAAAAAACATTCATCAATGCAGCTCTCCCGGTTTTCCCGTAGGAAATGTGCAGCAATTATTTAGCCTTGGACCCAATAGCCACTACTACTAAGTGAAATGAACCATTTTTGTATAAACTATAAATAGAGACATTTGCTATAATTTATTTTATTTAGTCACAATGGTCTATATCTAATGGTTTGGGCGATTTAAAGGTGATTGTGTTCTCCAAATAAATGTATTTAATACACGCAAATATCAAACGGTCACTTGAAAAGTGACAGTCAATCATAATTTTGTGATTTTTTTGGGATGGTCAGTGTTTCAACGACAACAAAGTATACCTGAAAATAGAACTTTCGGAATACATAAAAGCGATCAAAGAAACAACAAATACCTGGATCACAGAAACACAAAGTTTATCCATTCACAAACCAATTGCATCATATGCTAATACCATAATGGTGCATCATCCATAGTACACGTTCTCCCATACTGACCTTTGTGGTAATGGGTTTTTTTTAAATAACTATTTTAACATAAATAAAACATTTGCAAGCACATTATCATTAACCCTGTGTAAAAACAAATACATAGCTCGGATATAATGCGACACAAGCTGCGCAATGCTCGTCTTTTTAAATATTCGAGCTTTTTGAGCGCGCAATTTTGTTTTGTTATAAAGCGATGAACGTGGGATCTCGTAACTCCAGAATGTATTTCCTCACAAGTCTACGACTGTGCAAGTCTCGCGCGTTTTTGAACTTCCGGGACCAAGTTGGTTCCTAGCCTACTATTGAGTTTTGCGAGTGCGCGATTCTGTTTCTGAGAAGAAGGCAACTGTCAAATTCAATTTTGTGATGTACTCATTTTCAAATGTCTGTCAATCGATATAAAAACATCCCTGTACAAAAATGTAGAGACCCATTCACCTTAGAACAACGTCATCGGATGTTTTGGATGTTGACAATATTTTAGCCCCAGAATGGTATCGAATACAAGGGCCATTTACATCATGTTAAAGTGAGGTTAGAGATTTATAAAGTGTTCCCCACTCACATAAGGACTTTATCTATATACCATGTTACCTTTGTTTACAGAGTGGTGACCTTGTACATTCTAATGCATTTCCTGACAGGCAAGATACTACACAGGCTATATGGGAAAATTTACATTTTGTGTCATAATTTTCACATAAATTCAAAATTTACAAAAGCAACAGCTGTACAGCTTTTGAGATGTCCCCCCTTTCTTCATATCAAAAGTTGAGAAAAATCAGAGAGTGTAATCTCCATAAAACATAAGATTTGTGGTATTCTTCCATTGAGCTGTGTACAAACTGTGCCTGCAGGAAGTCCAGGCTATGTGGCTCTTTTGTAAACATGTGATGTCACAGGTCACATGGTCTATTGGATCTGGATAATGAGTACATCACAAAGTGAATTCGACATTTCCTTTCACTATGTTCGCGATTTAAATGTACATTAGGCCTATTATTATATCGTTTTAAAGATATTTGTGCGGTAGTTTTTTTGGTCCGGTTCAAAATCAATTTATGACTGCCAATCCAAGAAGGGCAGTACAATATTGAAACGACTGAAGCGACTTTAGTTATAGCTACGGCTACGTCCATAGGCTGCAGCAATGGTGAAGAATAGGCATTATCAGCCAGAGCTACTACCGAAGCTGTTCAGAACGGTTCCACATTCGTGTAAACCACTTAGATCAGGAATGCACAATACTACGGAAGCGTATTGCCGCCACGTGAATACAAAAAGGTCTCTCACAACGTGTACGTACACGATAATATTGTGTACGTACACGATAAGTCCAACACGATAAGTTGCAAATTATCGTGTAGGTACACCATAATTATCGCGTACGTACACGATAATCATGTATGTACACGATAATTATCGTGTACATACGCGATAATTTGCAACTTATCATGTTGGACTTATCGTGTACGTACACGATAAGTCCCAATTTGTCGTGTACGTACACGATAAGAGATTTTCTTATTCATGTGGCGGCAATATGCTTTCGTACAAAACATCTTATCGCAATTGTTTTTTCTAAAAATGTGTGATCAAGTTTTCGTGTATACAGTGTGTAATAATGATTTCATGCATGCTCGTTGTTATTCTAAAACTCACGTTAAGGCATCAGTTTTAAGTTTTTCTATTTCAAATCTCTGAATCACTTAGTGAGTCATCGTAGGTTTGAAACGTCACAAAGTTCTCCATAACGTGTTTTTGATTTGATAGATCATTTTTACTAGAAACTGTTTCGATTGTTAGTACACTCGACGGACTCGTCGTGGGTGGACCTTTTTTCTCACAGTACACATCCAACTTTTATGTCCCAAGCCGAAGCAATTGTGGCACACCAGAGGCTCTTCGAACTTGCACCTTTGGGCTGGGTGGTTCCTCTCGCCGCAGTACTTACACGCACCATCAAAAATCTGATGCCGGTGTGGGGGATCCGTGTCACGGCAGCGATGACGACTGATGTGGAGACTACGAGTCTTACTGGTGCTGCGATGCCTGACGCGGTGGTTATCGTTTGCCTTCTTAACAGCAGATGCACACTTAGTCTTCGTTTCAGGCGTATGTTTGGTTTTGTGGGTGCCGTTTAATTGCATGATGATCGGCACTGCACGTTGAATGTTTCTGAGAAGACGCACGGTACCGGCTTGGGTTAGGTACACCCCGCTTTTATCCCGGCACGACGGGTCGGCAGAGTCGTCCTTCATTTTGAAGTTGTTGTCGTTATCGATGACAACACATCCCTCCTGATTGGCAATTGCTTTGATGGTTTGGTTCAGTTCGTTCACTCTGACTTGGTAATCCGGTACGTCCGTCCGCGGACAGATCGTAGACACGGCTACCTTAACTCCCGGTAAGGTCTCCCCGAGATATCGAAGCAGGCGACGGTAGTCCGACTCGGCACGGTCCAGTTTTTTCGACGATACACAGTTATTCGTGCCCACGTGCAAAATGATGCTCTTAAAAATTCGCATGCTATGACATGTCCTCATGATCTCCCGCATTACGTCTTTAATGCGAGCTCCCGGCAGGCATTTCACGACCACGTTGTTGAGACCCCTCTCACTGATATCTCTAATCATACAATCTCCAATGATCAACGTCTTCAAGTCGGTATCGCTAGCAGTTGTCACCGTCTTTGACATGGTCACGAGTAGCTCCTCCGCCGAGATGCGACCGCTCTCCTCTCGCGCACAGCCTCGTTTGATGCCGGTGTGTGTTAATAGGCCATGCGTTATCGCACACGCCTCAGCTCCATAGACAGATCACCCAATTAAAGGGACACACCGGTTACCTGTTTACGTAATTTAGTCATGTAGAATCAAAGACAATTATTTCTAGATGTTTTTTTTTATAAATTATACAAAAATATAACGTAATTAACGAGAAATGACCGAAACAAACAAAAGCGGTCAAAGGTCACCGTATACGCTTTACCAGCCGTTGCAAGTGTCAAATTTACGGAATACATGTTGTGCAATATTGCGAGTAAACTGGTGCTCTGTTTATGTATGTGTTTTACTACGACAAGGCATGTGGATCCAGTCCACGTTATCCATCTGAAAGTGTGTAAAACAACGGACACGGAAACCAGTCAACTCGCCCCCAGCAAACTCGCCAATTACAAAGTCACCAACTACAAAGTCGCCCCCCTCACATACAAACTCGTCCCCTCTCAAAGTCGCCCCTCACAAAGGAATGTAACAAATTGGTGTGATTGGACTCCAGTTCAGGGGAACGAAAGCTATCTTGAGGGAACAAAAGCTTTCTTGAGGGATCTGGGGAACAAAATCTCATTGCGAGAGAACGAAAGCGTATTTTGGGTGAACAAAAGTATATTTCGGGCAAAAAATTCCAAGTCCTATTTTGAGGAATCGAAAGCTTTTTTTTTAGGGTACAAAATCTCCTTTCGAGGGAAAGAAAGCATATTTTAGGGAAGGAAAGTATATTTCTTGCGAACAAAATCATATTTCGAGGAAACGAATGCGTATCTTCAGGGAACGAAAGCGTATTTCTTGGGAACTTAATTGTAGTTCGGGGGAAAGAAAGCGTGTTCAAGGGAACGAGAACCTATTTTCTAGAAATAATCTATTTCGTTACCTAGAAAAACACACTGCGTTCACAAAATGAAAAATAATATTTTGTGACACAAAATTATATTTTCATAGAATTTAATAATATTTTGAGGAAACGAAATGATTTTGTTGTAATAGAATGCAATAGAAATTTCGATTGAGTTTTTTTGTGTCCACCTTTTAATTTTTTATTTCTTTTTCGTCCCGTCAGGGGCTCCGTTTTTATTTTTTGTTTTTTGGGGGGGCTCGTTTTTTGGAATTTTTTGTCACAAATTTTGTTTAAACTAATTGTAGCCTACCGTCAATATAAAGTGGTTTTGCTATGTATTGACATAAATCTTATTCAATTACCAAGAAATTCGGTACAAATCGGGTCAGGGAATGTACACAGAACATTGAAAAGTTGCAATTTTGAAACAACGAATGCGATTAGCGAGGTGTACCGACTAGCAAACCCGCAATAACAACGTAGTTGGTGGTCTGGCTCCCCACCCCTCCCACATGTTCGTGAGCTTCCAGGTACAGCTATCTCCTGGCTAGTGGGTTTACGTCGCGCATAGCATGCACGGCCGAGATACTCTGCTCGCAAGATCGAGACACGACTGCCCCTGTGTTACGTGTGTAGTCCCCACGCAGTGCACTGTAAGACACGCATGGTTGCTCGGACTCTCTGAAATAAAATCTTACGTTCGACTTTTTTGTATTATTTACAACTTGTACCCATAATTTGAATAAGTATTTTTGTGTGTCAAATACTCCTGAATTCTTGTTAAAAAACAGAGTTGAATTCGGTGCAGTAATTAATTTTTATACGACTGGAAGTAAAACTAACTCCGAAGATCACGAGGGTTATCCGAACCAAAAGTGACCTTCGTTTTTTGAAAAATGCTCAAAAACGACCAAAATTGATGGTTTCTTTTAGGAACCGTTCTTCTCCATTCCTGGAAGACCTTTGGAGTCATGTTTTAGTCTATTTTGTAGCAAAAATAGTCCAACTAAGCCGGTGTGTCCCTTTAACATGACTTGAATGCTCAGTGTTAGCTGGCGGTGTGTGCTATCCATGGTTCCATGTTGGCAAACACGTAACCACACAGCGACAGTATGGCGTCTTGAAAACACCAATAACACCACGATTTTCTATGCCGGGCGCAGCTCCGGTTTTGATAATGGGTTGCTATGGCGATGTTTGACACACTTTCTTGTATATTTTACGCCATCGCGCCACCATTGTGTCTCGAACGACTTTGTATATTTAACGTCAAGCAGAAATCTGCTCATCGATTTTGCCGTCTATAATAATGCCGCTTCATGCTTAAATGGGTGGACAGTGACCTCCATCATACAAGCTCACAATTGCTCTTCGCTGTCTTCTCACCAACCATTATTTGTTATTAGCACTACTCATTACTTTACGTCATTACAAAGCCGTCATATCATTTGTTTGCCAGCTACAGCCCCGATTAATGAGCTACTATAAATACTTGATGACACGATGCGCCGCGGTGAACTGATCTAAACCTATAAAATATGGACCCATTATGAAAATGCGAAAATGGGGGTTTGATGCGTAAATGCATTTTTTTATATGATTGGTCCGTTGTGATACTAGACATTTGACCATTACGAAACAAACTTACTGTCCCGGATGAACAGTGCAGTGCTGTCCAATTTCAAGTATTACAATAACGGTGATCAACAAATTGGAAGATCAGAAGAACGACAACCATAATTATGATAATGCTTAGGGGCAGAGTTTTTACAAATAAGGAAGGAGAAACAAGTTTAGCTTTAATTTAAAAGCTCATTCTGATTATTAAGTTCGTACCAGTACCAAATGCTTCAACGACGTTTGATTGACTTTGAATGTCGATGAAATAGCATTTGAAGACCAAACAAATCACCAATCGTATTTCAGTTGCCGCATTCGAAATAAGCCTCGTAAGAATTGGCACAAAATCCCTGAGAACACCAAACCTTTTGTTTGTCACATTCTCTAAAAAATATGACCAAAAAAAGGGTTCTGTTTCCGGTTTCCCGACCGACCCTAACTTTATGCCGCGACCCTTAACTTTTTATTCGGCTTGGAAAAAAAAATAAAAAAAAAATAAATAAAAAAAAAAAAATGGGGGAAAAAAAATGAAGGTACCATGAACCAAATGTCAGACTTTGACCAAACTAATATGTTTTTAACAAAATTGAACTAAAAAACCAGTGTTAGTGTTTGTTTTGAATCGGGCAAGTAGGGTATTTACACACTCGCCAAACCTATTAGAATTTTAAAAAAAGGTCAAAGAAAAAAACCTTTCCGACCTACCGACCCTATTTTAAAATGGCATGTAATCGGAAATGTTTGTGTTTATTGGGTCGGAAAGACTCTTATAAAAAGCAAGCAATCACTTTTTAGCAAGCAAGCAAGCAGTTAGCAAGCAGGCAAAACAAACAAGTAAACAAGCAATTAGCAAGCAATCAGTCAATAAGCAAGCAAGCAAGCAAGTATAAAAGCAAATAAGCAAATGAGCAAGCAATTTGCAAGCAAACAAGCAAGAAAGCAATTTTAGCAATCAAGCAAGCATTTTTAGCAAACAAGCAGTACAAGCAAGCAAGTAAGCCAGCAATTAGCAAAGAAGCAAGCAAACAAACTAACAAACAAACAACTAAATAACCTAGGCAAAACTTTCCCTTTATTATTGAGCAACTCAAACAGTTCATCTTCCCTTACATGCAATTAGAATTCACCCTGAAATTTCGTAACAAGGATACAACCTTCCTGCTAATATCGTTTGAAATTAGTTTCGATTTTTTACTAATGAATTCAGTATTAAAATCGTTACTCGTGTTAGAAACACGAAGGTCGGTTGAAATGAAGGGACTCGTTTGTTTTATAGCAAAGCTTAAGCCTTGATTCGGGTATAGATAGAAAACACAATGTTCAGTATCGTTAACAACAGGCTGCAAACCAGTGCTACTCTTAGTCCATCCAGTTGCTGGGTCGAGAGTGGCACACACACACACCTAACAGGCGAGTTTTTTTCTTGTTTTTTCCCCCTTCTAATTTTGTGTGCTTCTCTGCTTGAAAATAAAAAAAGTACACGTTTGGTAATGACTCTGAAAATTAATGGCAATAAAAACTTACTTTTAACTTCGAAGTACTGCGGTTATGGAAAAATATATCACTTTTTATTCCCCAAAATTTGCATCTGAGAAGCGTTTCTGTCAGAAACGCTTCTCAGACTGTGTATTTTTATAGGGAATATTCTTCCTGCGTGGAAATATTCGCTCCGGTTTTTCGGTGATATCTCAAAAACGCGACCACCTTTTGAAGTGAAATTTTCACAGGTTAGTTTTATTGTATGTACCTACATTTATATAGGATTAACACAATCAGTAGGCTCCAATTACCAAACGTATGCAGTACCTTTAAGTATTGTTTATAGTTTAGTGCGATTTTCAAGTGGAGAAAGTGTTGATAGTTTCCGTTTTTATGGGTTGTTTTTCGGGTTATAATCTTGGATAAGGTATTATAATTTCGATGAATTTGAAATCTCCTTCGTCTCACCCTTCGCGTGACATTATTAATAGCATCGTTCTTATAGCCCGTTCGCCCATTGTAATTGAAGCTACATAAATAATGATGCAATTTACAAGATTATTGTATTGGACAATGCCGTACTGAACGATAGAGCATCGGGCGCCGTTATGATGATTTATTTTAGTCATGGGGGTGTTGTGTCATTGATAGAGGAACTTAACCACCACAGGAGAATAAATGGGAACCTGTGAGGACTGAGCCGGTGTTATGTAGATTGCTGTTGATACTTCATGTATTTATCTGCATTTTTGTACCAGTCTTTGTATTTGCTGGTTGTTAATAATCTGTTTTTCATATTGTTAAAGATTTCGCAATTCAGCCCTTGGCCGCGATGGAATGTTTCTAATAAACCGATTCAAATCAAATCAAATCAAATTAACCTCTTAGGTGCTTTGAGGTTGTATGCTCCCAAGGGAATTTGAGGAATAGTTTTATTTTTAATTTGAGGAAAAGTATGTCCCGGTAGCCTGGGATTAACCTTATGACGTCATCACGCTGCCACCGATTACTAGACTAGCCTATGCAACTCTCGCGCGTTTGAAAACGAGACAACAACTCGAACAAAGACTATGTTTTCCTATGAAATCTAACCTTCTTTTTAAATTCTATTTATACAACAATCTTGGCACTTAAGTATCCTTATAGCAATTTGTTATAAACACAATTTCAAAGTTTATAAAATACAAATAATTTGTTGAAATAAACATTGAAACATTTTTTTTACTTGAATGAGGATGCTTATTTTATAGAAACCGTATTCGCATGTGCCCGAATTTTGTGAGAACATTACAAAGGGGTTTAAAGATAACGGAACGCCTGTTGGGCAAATTCTTAACTGTTTACTACGGAGTTTCTATTTTGTTGGTTTCTGAAATTTATTTTACTTTAATATATTTTATGGCTAAGTTTTACTTTCTGAACAATATAAAATGATTTGTCTGGCCATTAGACAATGTTAGGACAAAGTATCTGAAGAAACACACATAAAACTAAAAATGGATGGGTAAAATTATTGAGGTACAAAAATGATGACACAAATGGAAAACACTGGATGTCCTGCGCACAAGAGAGCAATCTATTTTTGAACTCCAGCAGAGGGCGCCATAATCAAATGACGTCATTACAAGGTCCATGATAATGTTGTAACGCGCCTTTATCTATCTATGATTATGACTTGTGTGTTTTATAAGAACCTAGTATTAGTATGATTATAACAAGATAAAGTCAGAAAATAAATACTGTGGCTATTTAAAGGTATTATACAGGATTGGTAGAGCTGACAAAATAATCACAGACAGTGTTCATGTTTTGTGTAATCAACCACATGAACAAACAAACCTGTGAAAATTTGAGCTCAATTGGTCATCGAGGTCACGAGAAAATAGTGAAAAGAGACCTTATGTGCTTTCTGTTTTTCAAACATCGAGTTTATTATCGCGCGCGATAAAAACTATTGTTTTACTCATTTCTCAGAAACGATAGCATTTTAGGCAGAAATATTTTAAGGAACCCTTTCTACCATTACTTACTTTAAATCATGTAAGTTATGTGTGAATCTGTGAACATTTGTGTTTTTCGATCTTACCAATAGTGTATAGGGCCTTTAACGTCAAATCTGAAATTAACATTTCTCCTTTTACAGAATGATCTCGACAGAATCTCCCAAAATGTTGCTCTCACATTTTGCGTTTCTACTTATTGGAACACCAAGTAAGTATATAAGCTCAGTAAATAACATGTAAGTGATAAAGATTCCACGAAAAGGACAAGTCGATTTTAATTTGTTTCAAAAGGTTAAAATAAGCATAATAGTCTCAATCTGAAACCTCACTGATCTTAACTATTACTCGTACCATCACCAAACCCTAGTAAAAAAATCCTTATGTTTGAATAAATACCGTCAACAGAAGCTAAGAGAGTTCCCAAATCCCCGTTAATTGTCTTGATGATTGTCGTACCCAAAAAAGTCCGAAACTAACTTTTGCAAAAACCCTGACAAAATACAACCCCCTCCTCAACCCCTTCCAAGTACAAATTCAGTTCAACTCATAAATCTTAAAGAAAGGCCCCAAGGTCAAATTAATTTGTGTGATGCACTCAATTTCCAATAGATAGAGTCCTTCATGAAAGTGGGTAAAATCACAAGTCTTTAATCTCACGTTAAAATGATGTAAACTGTCATTTTGGGTGACACTCTTTCAGAGCGAAATTTGAAACATGACCTCATCGGACAACACAAAACCTACGGGTCTGTACATTCCAATGAATTTTTCCTCGGTCAATGTCATGCAACGCCATTTTGATTGAATATCATCAAAATTCAGGATTGAACTGAACAATTTCCTGTACAAACTTATGTTTACAGACCATTTAAAATGTGCCGTCATTGATGTTTTGGATTTTGAAAATACTCGCACTGGTATTAAAGACAATAGCATTTTACACATTTTTAACGCGAAGTTGGAGACTCGCAATATTTGATTTCCACTTTCATGAGGACTCTATAATCCATTGGAAAATTAGTGTATGACAAAACTGAGTTCAACCTTTGAGCCCCTCGTTAAGCTTATTGTAAAGACTGCCACAAAACATCTTCGTCAATCTTGATTACAAAACAAGGAAGGTTGTTTGTTTGTCCTGTTTGGTCTGTACGTTCTGTTGTAACTGTTCAGAAGTCCAGTATGTTGTTCTATATAAGGCATTTCTATAGACCCCTTGTAAGAAGTTGTATCACAACGTGGAAGGCACAGGCAAACATGATACGCGCCCTTCCATTTTGGGAGTCAACTCTGTGATTCTTGTGTACAGTGGACTCCCAAAATGGAAGGGCGAGCATCATGTTCAAACGTGCGTTCCGAGTTGTGCAAGGGGTCTACAAGACTTTGTCTTTTGAATATGCCTCCATATTTTACGGAGCTCCGCGAGTGCCATGCCACTTATCTAGATAACGACATAATTTATCTTGCCAAGTTACATTTTTTAAATGAAAAAGCCGACTTATCGTGATAGTTTATCTCACCAAGACGACTTCCTAAAACTAAAAGGTTGACTAATCATGATAGTTTATGTTGCCAAGACGACTTCCTAAACCCGAGAAGTCGACTTATTCTAATAATTTATGGTGCCAAGATGACTTCCTAAAACTAAGACGTCGACTTATCATGATAGTTTATCTCACCAAGACGACTTACTAAAACCAAGAAGTCGACTTATCTTGATAATTTATCTCACGAAGGCGACTTCCTGAAACTAAGAAGTCGACTTATCCAGATTTTATCAGGAAGTCCCCTTCGTGAGATAATATTAAGATAAGTCGACTTCTTAGTTTCAGGAAGTCGCCTTCGTGAGATAAATTATCAAGATAAGTCGACTTCTTAGTTTCAGGAAGTCGGCTTTGTGATATCATTCATCAGGATAAGTCGACTTCTTAGTTTTAGGAAGTTGACTTGGCAAGATAAATTATCATGTTAAGTCAACCTTTTAGTTTTAGGAAGTCGTCTTGGTGAGATAAACTATCATGATAAGTCGACTTCTTAAAAAAAATAGTTTCAGGAAGTCGTCTTGGCAACATAAATTATCAGAATAATTAGTCGACTTATCATGATAGTTTATCTCACCAAGACGACTTACTAAAACCAAGAAGTCGACTTATCTTGATAATTTATCTCACGAAGGCGACTTCCTGAAACTAAGAAGTCGACTTATCCAGATTTTATCAGGAAGTCCCCTTCGTGAGATAATATTAAGATAAGTCGACTTCTTAGTTTCAGGAAGTCGCCTTTGTGAGATAAATTATCAAGATAAGTCGACTTCTTAGTTTCAGGAAGTCGGCTTTGTGATATCATTCATCAGGATAAGTCGACTTCTTAGTTTAACGAAGTCGTCTTGGCAACATAAACTATCATGATTAGTCAACCTTTTAGTTTTAGGAAGTCGTCTTGGTGAGATAAACTATCACGATAAGTCGGCTTTTTCGTTTCAAAAAGTTGACTTGGCAAGATAAATTATGTCGTTATCTGGATAAGTGGCATGGCACTCGTGGAGCTCCGTAATATTTGCCTCTGTTTCATTGTGTCTCATAATTATCTACAAGTTGTCTAGGCATCTTTGTACATTAGACCTTCTTTATAATTACTTGTATGTACATTTTGCAATATGGAAATAAATGTCGTGTTGAATTGAATTCAATTGTAGTCGTAGTGAGGGAGTGTACAACATTGGTAAGATTGAAATTATAGTGTTCACAGGTTTGCACATAACTTACATGGTATAAAGATGGTCATGGTGGAAAACTTCCCTTGAAATAGTTTTGCTTGAAATGCCATAGTTTTTAGGAAATGAGTAAAACAATTAGCCTAGTCTTTATCACTGGGGATAAAATCCGATGTTTGAAAACAATGAAAACATATAATGGGGTCTTTTACTGTTTTCGCATGACTCCGAAGACCGATTTAGCTTAAACTTTCACAGGTTTGTTATTTCATGTATATTTTGGGTCACATCAAGTGTGGATACTGGTCTTTACACACCCTTTAAGTCATATCGCCCAGACGAAGTCTATATCGGGCAAAGTTGTATGGCACTCGTGAAGCTCCGTCCAATATGGCCTTATAAGCAGGCTTTATGTCTGAAATATTTCTTTTTTTCTCTCTCTTTTTAGTAGATTATAAAAAATGAAATACTCTTACTCGGGAAATTTCCAATTCTAAAAGTCAAGATTTCAAATTGGGGGGGGGGGGGGGGGGGGGGGGGGTTACAGACATCAATTAAGAGGGCACGTGCCTCCTCTTAGCTACGCCACTGGTCCGTTACGTGAAACTGTTGTTACAAACAGTAAGTCCAGTTGATTTGATTACAGAATTACATAAGTATTGCTGTATCAATGAATAGAAAATTAGCAATTTTGACGTACATATCGAATACGGAACGCAGACGGTTATTCTGTAAGCTCAGCGCCAATCGGAGGCGGGGGGGGGGGGGGGGGGTGTTTACTAAATTTTCCTCACTGTACCCTTCCTCTTCACACCGGAGAAATTATATTCATCTCAATTTTTGTTCTGAAACAAATTCGTCCTTCGTGATAAAGACACGCTTCGCTCGGTTAAAAATAAAAAATTCATAAAACAGGGCTACGCGAAAAAAACCGTGTCAGCCAATTAGGCAGCATCTTTTCCGCAGACTGGACAAGGGGACAGTTTCGCACGATCTCTCCTTTGTGTGTAATACACGCCAACTGGAACGGAGGGAATTTAAATAAATTACTATCGATTTCAATTTCTCCTTTTGTGAGTTTTGAGTCCACTTTGGTCACGTCCGGCGTCTGACCCACAAATTGCAGGCTGGGTAAATTATTATTAATAATTTTGCTCATGGGAGTTAAGTTGCCATGGCAACATCAAGCTTCTTGCATAACAGAGCATTGGCTGCAGATACAGGTACATTATTGAATATAGACATAGTAACGACCGCACGGAGGGAAGAGACTATAGACCATGTGACCCGTGACATCACATGATTACAAAAGAGCCACAGAGCCTGGACTTCCCACAGGAACAGTTTGTACGCAGCTATGAAAGAATACAATAAATCGAATGTTTTATGGAGATTGCACCGTCTGATTTTTCTCAACTTTTGATATGAAGAAAGGGGGTACATCTAAAAAAATGTACAGCTGTTTCTTTTGTAACTCTTGAATTTATGTGAAAAATATGACACAAAATTTGAATTTTCCCATATGGCCTGTGCATGTGTAGTATCTTGTCAGGAATTGCATTAGAATGTACAAGATCACTGTTTCTGTAAACAAAGGTAACATGGTCTATAGAACATGGCAGCGTTTTGGGTGAAACGGGGTTGGTATTTACCACCCACTTCAATTTCCCCTCGACCACACCCCCAGTTTATCCCATCAGGGCTGAGATTTCACGATAATAACAATTCCTGAGAACATTGAGAAAATGAGGCTTTACGAATTTGTGTGTGTGATTCACAATGAATTTCATTTTTAGAAGAGACAAAATTGGACAACAATATTAGCCAACTGTGCCTCTTTTCGAACCCCCGATTTTATTTGTTTGTTTGGATTGTTTGTTTGTTAGCGTGTTTGTTTGTCTGCTTTTACATTGATTTAATTGATGAAAAAACAGTTTCAATGCACTGCGGCCCATGTTTTGTTCAATTTATTTCAGTGTTCGAAGCCTCCTCTTGTTTCATCGGTCAAGAACTACATCCAGACGCAGGAGGTGGCGGACTACAGTGGGTGTTGCCCTATAGCGACTCGTGTGACTGCACTAGTTTAGCCCCTGGTGGTCTGAACGTAGTCTCTCCCTCAAAGAGGTTCGCGCCCCGAGAGTTCTCGCAGCCGTTGGTTGTGCATGGTGAAGAGGGTGTCAGGAAAGCATTGGGGATAGAATGCCCCGACGCCGCGACTCCGGCGTCCGATGAGACGACTGCGAAAGAGGCTAACCAGGCGCAGACGACCGTAAAAGCAAATTCGCCAAACGGTAAATTGAGGCCAAGTACGAATTGACGGCTAACAGCTACGGCTACAGCTAGATTTCTGAGTCATGCATATGTCCTCAGCAACACCCTTAGCAACAGTTGTAGCAATAGATGTAGCCGCCATTTTGGATAAGGCCTTAGTCTTTCATCGGGATATATCACGTTAATAAAGTCTTTGAACGAGCCAGCTTATCTCAAATTCAATTTTTTTAGAAGAGACTTTGACTAAGCTTCCCCATCACCTTTGTTTTAAAATCCGGAGGTGGCAGGTTCAACTCCCGCCGCCTAGTCAATTTGTCTTTGTTCAACCCCATGATTATATACCAAGTCAGTTTCCCTTGTGGTTTATTCCTTGTTCAATTCAATTCAATTCAATAAACATTTATTTCCGTATTGCCCTCACATGATATAATACATCATTGGTTTTTCATAAATATTAACAGTGGCAGTTATAAACAGTAGCCAAAATTATTAACAAGTCAGAAGGGCAAAACTTAGGATTGGGTGAAGCCTTGGCTTTTGTACCCTAACCTATTGACAGACTAACAAAACAATAAGACTCACAAAGACAATGGACTACAAGGACAGACGAACAAATGTAGGTGTATCAACAATATACCAAAAGTAAGCCATGAAATAATTATAATGAATATGCATTGAGTAGTAATTGTTTTAATTTTTTTGAAAATATAGGTAGAGTGATTGCAGATTTAAAAAAACCATCCAAATTATTCCAGTATGTAACACCGCGTTGAACAAGGCTGTTTTTATACATTGAGGTTCGGTTGCGAGAAACAAAAAGATTTTTCTTTGAAGTGCTTCGAGTTTTGTATGAATGAATGCTAGTAGTTAGAGTAAAAATGCTAGTAGTAAAAAATGAACTAAAACAAGGTGGTAATGCATTACTCATGTACTTGTACATAAATTTACCTAATTTCAAATGATAAAGATCATTAAATTTTAACAATTTAAGATTACAAAATAATGCAGCAGTATGATCAAGAAAACCAGCGTTAGAAATGATCCCAACAGCTCGCTTTTGTAAAGTAAGAAGCCTATTACATTGTGTAGGTAAATGAGTAAGAACTGAGTAACTTAAATAGGGAAGAACAAAACAATTATATAGAGTTAATAAGACATGGCTTGGTAAAAATTTCTTTAGACGATTAATTATACCAATATTCTTTGATATTTTACTCGCAACATCATTAATATGACTTTTGCAAGACAAATTTTCATCAATTCTTATACCAAGGAATTTAGTACTTGTTACTCTTTGTAGGTCAGTTCCATTTAAGATTAAAGGCACAGATTGGATATATTTACGTTGTCTTGGACAAAATATCATATAATTTGTTTTGAGTAGATTAATACACAGTTTATTAGCAACAAGCCACGTACTTATTTTTACCATTTCAACGTTAAGGTTAAGAATAGCTGTATCTACATTTCTGTGGCTGTACACTAAACTTGTATCATCGGCAAAAAGACAAAATGATATAATTTCGGATATGTTACAGATATCATTAATATAAATAATAAAAAGAAGAGGACCCAAAACAGAACCCTGAGGTACTCCACAAGAAATAGGTTTTTCAGATGAATGGACAGAATTATATGAAACAAACTGTTTTCTATTAGATAAATAGCTTTTGAACCACTCCAAGGTTACTCCACGGATTCCATAATGCTCTAGTTTACATATCAGAATATCATGGTTAATCGTGTCAAAAGCTTTAGATAGGTCTAAAAATACACCAATAGAAATGTTGTTTTCTTCAACGGCATTTAGCAAATTATTCATTACATAAGACGTTGCTAGCTCAGTAGAGCGATTTGCCCTGAAACCAAACTGTGACTCAGAAAGAATGTTATGTTTATTTTTGAATGCAATGAGGCGACTTTATATCAACTTTTCAAATACCTTGGAAAAAGTAGATAAAACATAGATAGGTCTGAAATTACCAATGACATGTTTATCCCCTCCTTTGTGAACCAGAATGACTTTAAATTAGTTATTTTAAGCCCGTCTGGAAAACCCCCAGAACTTATAGACCTATTGAAAATCTTGGCTTTCTTGATAACAAAAGAATTTAAAGAATCACAACCTGGCGATTTGCCAGAAGGGAGATTATTTAAAACATCTGCAATTTCTTCTTGTAAACTAGGACTAAGGAACAGAGAATGGGAACATTTATCGTCAAGAAATGATTGAAAAGTAGTGTTACATATTAAGGGAAGCTTATAACTAGCAAGTGAAGCGCCAATGTTAACAAAGTACTCATTAAATGCCTCACTAATTTCTTTGTTTCCTTCGATTGACGCACCATCTTTGACAAAATAAGAGGGATTGGGCTTGTGGTTGCCCTTGTTCAACACAGAATTGATCACTTTCCAAGTACCTTTAATATTGCCCTTATTTTTTTTCAAATTTCGAACTAAAATACTGTTTCTTTGAAGCCTTTATTAAATAATTTAGCTTGTTTTTATACGTAGTATAATTAGATTTATTTTGCAAAGTAGGATTTTTAAGAACTTTTTTATACAGATAGTTTTTTCTCCGCATTGAGTTGTAAACACCATCAGATAACCATGGTGACTTACATTTATCGTATCTACATTTAACCTCTTGTAAAGGAAAGTGTTTATCATAAAGTTTAAGGACATGATCTAAGAAGGTAGAGTATACATGTCATGCATGTTATCTTGCAATGTTATTACATCCCAGTCGGTTGCATTTAAATCATTAATAAAACATTGGATATTATTATCAGTAAAATAACGTTTTTTATAGTTTTTCTTATTTTGCACTCTATCTTTTAGAGCATCAATAATCAGAAACACCGGTAAATGATCACTTATGTCAGTTAGCAAGACACCAGCAATATGATTCAGCAAGTCATTTGTTAAAATATTATCAATCAGAGTGGAACTACCTGCAGCTATTCTTGTAGGCTTAGATTTTATGGTTGGATAAAAGGACTGAGAAGACAAAGTATCTATGAGGTTTTGTACTGCAACATCCACATCATAATTTAATAAATTAATATTGAAATCACCCATAATGTAGCATTTTTTATTTTCATTACTAATTTTCCCTAATAATTCATTTATATGGTCTGTGAAGTTATTACATGAAGCACTAGGTGGTCTGTATACAACTCCAGTTATTATATTACTGTGAGAGGAGTTGATTATCTCAATAATGCAAGATTCTATTTCAGAGTTATTTATACACAGATCTTTACGAATTTTATACACAACATCATTTTTAATGTAAAGTGCAACTCCGCCTCCTTTCTTATTTTGTCTACAAAAACCTTCAATAGAATAATTTGGAATTTGAATGAGTGGATCCTGAATATCCTCTAACCATGATTCAGATACACCAATGACAGAAAAACAATTATTTAGAAGGTTGACATAGTTGATAATATGTGACACATTCTTATATAAGCTACGTGCATTTATATGTAGGAGTTTAACATTAGTGTTTTTATTAAAGCAATTCATGAATTCAGTTTGATCATAGTAATCACAACTTACATCAGGTGCCTCAAAGTTTAAATCTGGATCTATACTAGAATTAACGTCATTATGTGTTACATTATTTGTCATTATTCAAGATAGTGATTTAATCATTACAGGCGACTTCATATCGAACACGTTCGATAAGTCAAGTATGGGCTGATAACTTGTCTTACACCTACACAAATAACCAAACACAAAATAACACAGAACAATGACATAATTATAAATGGGTTAACAATTAGGCAAATTACGGTGCTCATGTTTAGGTGATCAATAACACGAGTAGGCCTAACGAGTTAAAAGGAAAATTGAGTAGAGAACAGACAGCAGAGGACAAAACAAGAAAACACCAGTAAGCACATGTATGAGCTACATGTATGAGCTTACACCAGATCCAAATCAAATTTATCAAAATTTATCAAATTTATTAAGGACTTGATTCAATGGTTCAGATCATTGATTACAAAACGTCTTATCAACTTAACCACGCCGACCACAGAGTCCGACTCAAAGGCAACCTATACCATTGTTTTTTTGAACCGTTCAAATTTTTAAATCTATAATGTAGATGTATTAAATAAAATTATACCTGTGAAAATTTCATTTCAAAAGGTGGTCGCGTTTTTGAGATATCGCCGAGAATCCGGAGCGAATATGTCCACACAGGAAGAATGATCCCTAACACTAACAGGAATACACAATCTGAGAAACGTTTCTCAGATTCAAACTTTGGATCATAAAATCTGCTATCTTTTTACATAACAACATTACTTCGAAGTAAAATGTTTCTTAAAATGCTTTATACTATCGAAAGCTGCTGTAGACTTCTAAGTTGATATTGCCATTAATTTTAAGAGTGATTACCAAACGTTTACCTTCCCTTTAATACAGTCACCACACATTGTAAAGCCTCACTCAAATTACTTATTTGTTTTAATAATGCTTTCACAGGGCTTTCGTGTGAAACCTCCACAACGTCAGTCACGACTTTCGGCCCGGTCTATAGCTACCCGTTTGCCGCATTCAACACGTCTGTTGAGAAGTACATCAAATTCGGCGTGCGTGCAGAGCACGGTGCCTTACTTTGCCTAGCTGCCACTAAATCCGGGGACCAGGACAACGTCTATGAAATTAGTAGGTCAACATTTTTTATTTATTAATAACTAATAAATAACTTATAAAATTGTTGACATTATGAATTTATGGTGGAAGTCAGTCACCTAAGTTGGTTTTAAATGGGCCATCATATAAAACTAAAAATATATCTAAAATTACAAACATGTAGGCCTAAGTTGGTCAACAAAGAGAAGGAAAAAAGAGAGAAAGGGAAAAGTAATGCTGCGTGACTAAATAAAGATTGCTAAAAACTCGAACGACTGTCCTACGACACACTCACAATAACCAGAATAACACTTCTTGGGGGGGGGGGGGGGGGACGACACCAAAAGCCCACAAATGCCCACCCCGGGGGTGCTTAAGTGCAGCAATATTTAACAGAACACAGGTACACACGGGAACCATGGTAATTGGTATCTTAAGTTTAATTACAAGCTTTTGAGCATTGGGTCCAATTAATTACTTTCAATCTGATTGATTTCAAATTGATTAGTTCCAATTTGTCAAATTGATCTGTTTCATCAACGTCTGAAATACTGTCGAGAAACCGATAGAGACCACCGTTGCTCATTTTGATTGCAGCAATCGTAATAAGAAAATGCACGATGACTGCACACAAAACCGCTGACAAAAATGTTTACAGTTATTCTTTGTGAACATGTGTGTATTATTGACAGGTTGGTTGTGTATGGTGTTGGTTTCGCGCTTACACGCTAAATACGAATTCGTGTGGACCTGGGAACAAAGACTTGAAACACTATGTGGACTTCCACACTCGTCCACACAGTGTATTTTACAGTGCTGAAGAATATAGGGTTTTCCATGAGTGTACAGAACAACGGAATGTCCCAGAGTGAATGCAATACGGAGCAGTGTGTGTTTGTGGATGCATTCTCATCTAAAAAGCAAGGGTGTATTATCCATTTAGACGTGCAAGGGCATGCGCATTGACTTCAGGACAGTGTTCATCAGTACAATGGAGTGAATATTCCAAAGTAAACAAGATATTCAAATTGAAAAAGAGAAGTACATCCTTCTCCCATTCGATCCATTAAAACCAAATTGAGGTTGCCGGGAAATTAGTCTGGTCACTTAAGATTTTCCCTTTACTCATATTCACTGAGAACACGGGGAACCTGAACAATGTTCACATTGGTAAGATCTATACTTTATTATATATTTTTTTGCGATTTCCTGCAGTTTTAGAGGAGGTCGATACGCAATGGAGCGGTATACGCCGATGCATCAACTGCAGGTACGAAAAGACCGTCCAGAGCAGCGGGGATCTGCTCGACGGGGCGGTCTTTACATACTTGTGGCTTCGCTACCGGAACGGCTCCATCGAGGTCGGCCAGAAGGGAGACGACGCATTCATCAGCTGGCAGGATCCTACTCCAATCCGCAACGTGCGGTATGTTGGTGTAGCATCTGCTGTGCAAGGGTCGACGATCGACTGGTTATTGTGTTACAAAATGACGGCAAACGAGGGAAAGGGGTAATTGACCATACCTTACAACCATTAATTAAGCCATATCCCAAAGTGTAGGGACCTGGGGAGTCAAACTCAGTAATAGCTTCATCTCAACCATTCCACATATTTAAGAGGGGTCAGGTCCCAGAGGTTTATTTTTATTTTTTTAAAGGTACTGAACACGTTTGGTAATTACTCAAAATATATATTAGCATAAAAACTTACTTGGTAACGAGCAACGGAGAGCTGTTGATGGTATAAAACATTGTGAGAAACGACTCCCTCTGAAGTAACGTAGTTTTTGAGAAAGAGGTAATTTCTCACTAAAATAATAAAAGACTTCTGGCCAGAAGCCTTTTATTCCTATCTGAAAGCACACTAATTTGTACAACAAGGGTGTTTTTTCTTTCATCATTTTCTTGCAACTTCAATGACCAATTGACCAAATTTCATAGAGCTGCTTAAACACAAAAAGTAGCTAAGCACAACAAAATTATGCTGACTAAAACAGGGTTACCAGCCAAACTACCATGTCACATGTATAATTTGTGACTGGTGTCCTGCTCATTTCTGCTTAGCAGACAATTGTTAAGCAATATTTTCTGCTTAAGCAGCTCTATGAAATTGGGCCCAGAGCTATTACTGGATAGCTTGCCCCTCCCCCCCCCCCCCCCCCGAAGTCATTCATACACTTGAGATTTTGAAGGCGTTTTAGTTTTTGTTATTTCTGTATTTCTATGTATTACATAATTAATAAAAACAACCTTAATTAGGCCTAAACAATTAATTAAAAAAGACAAATAATCTTAGACAATAGCTGGGCATGAAAATCAGTCATTTAAATGTAAAACATCATCGGAAATACACAGAAAACATTTTAAATATCTCTTTGATGGTGTGGTACTATCTATTGGCCATTTGCAGCATTACAATAAAGTAAGGGGGCGTTGCCTCCTTTTAAGGGTTGCCAGTTGGGTGACTTACGGTCGATAGGTGGCAGCAGACTACCAAAATTTTACAATAATTATAGACATACAACAAAACTGACATCGGTACAAAAATAATTGAAATCAGCAACTATTAAAAAATGTATTGAAAGAAATTTCTGCGTATCTATTGCATTAAATCTTTGGTAAGGATGAGTTAAATATGATCAAAGCAAAAAAAAAACCACCAGGACTTTAATGCCCCCCGCCCCCTTTTTAGTAAGAAATTTTTAAATTAATAGCAACAAACTTGTGTGGATATGTAAAAAGTCACACATTTTACCGAGTATTTGGTGCAAATGGGAAATATTTGTGTGTGCAAACAATTTACTGTTTGTTGTTTGTTTTAATTAACTGCAGCAAATCATTTTGCAAATAGATACCAAAATGTGTGATTTCTAATCGTAAGTAGCTGTGGACAAATAGCGCAACCCCTGTTGAAAGTGCTATTTGCAAAATGAAAATGGCCTCGCTCTTTCAAAGATGAAATTCCAGGCCTGCTTAGCTTTGAAAAGGTCTCAGCTGTTGAAGGTATGAAGCACTCGTTACAGTCGTCATTACTGTTTCGAGTAAGACAAAACCCAAAACAAAAACATTCTAGTCTTAGATTATAACTCCTGAAAGAATTATGCTAGAACAATCTTTACTTGAACATAAAGCCATGAGAGTCATGAAAACCCACAATTTGAGGAGGTGTGTTGAAATGATGGCATTTCTATCTTGGAGTAACATATTTCAAGGAACTTTAAGGAAGTCGCCTCAGTACGTGAAAGAGATAAACGAACATGATTTATTTATATTCAAAAGAAACTAATTATGGCAACTTTTTTTTAACCAAACAGAAAAAGGGCAGATTTCGGACAGAAGCCTGAAATTCTTCAGCCTTGTTGAACACAGAAGATTCGAAAAACCATTATTCAGTTCAAAGAAGGTAAATGAAAGTCATTGCTGACAAAACTAGAATCCAGAGTTTAGAATGTATGTTGAAATGATGACATTTCAACCTTATGGTAACCCCTGGAGTTACAGATTCCAAGGAGCTTTTGTGGACACTATCCTTAGCGCTACAGAAGTAGATCAAAGAGCAGGATTTATTTGTACACACCCTTATAGATCCTTGTCATTTGATTGATGGAACACGCTTCACGTGCCATACTTTATTTTGCTATGTATACTGTTCCGAAACGCCAACATTTAACACACTAGTCCTATATTGATAAATATAGGACTTTTGGGACACTTCGCAGCTACGCTTCACGCGTACTAATAGATTTTACATTAAGTACCATGTATTGATTGCGATGTTATTAACACCCGCTCATAAACTTGCCGTCAAACACGCGCGCAAAGGGCTATTAACGCCAAATGCACTTCAGCCAATTGGGCTTAAACAGGTGAAGGTATGTCTTTATCAGCTGCTTAGGTTGCATTTTATACATTATAGCAGAATATAATCACTTGTTGAAATCTGGACAGTTCCATTTCATGAGACAAAGCCAAGTGAAATGGAACAGTCCAGATTTCAAGGAGTACTGCAATGCATCCATAATGTACAATGTACAATATACAAAGAAAACTACAACGGCCCAATTTCATGCCTCTGCTTACCGTAAGCAAAGAATCAGCGCTTACGGGAAGCAGGCAATTCCGCGCTTACGTCAAGCGTATTTCATGGGTTAGCAGGGAATATTTGCTTGTGCGTTTGCGTAGTCCACGTTACTAGGCATTCTACGCTTACACAGCTAGCGCAGAAATTTGGCGCGTGCTCGGTAAGCGGAGAATGGTGATCGCAAGCGCAGAATTCAGCGGTAAGCATAGATTGTTTCTCTAAGCAGATATAAAAGGTCCGAGGCCGTCCCAGTAAAAAGAAAAAATTTCAACTGCCTTGTGATTTAAGACATCGGGAACACGATATGAAACCAAACATCATTTTAAGACATTTGAATTATTAGAAAATGCATAAAATATTGATGTCAACAGTTGTTTTAAATACTTGTGCAAGTTGTTTTAAATACAAATATACAAGTGTGCTCTTTCTAGCTAAAATGTTCCGTGAAACCTTCAGAAGTTCAATTATTGCCATTTTTAAAAAAGTGTAGAAAAACTTATAAATAACATGTTCTATGTGCTGAAAATATAATACACCAGTTTAAATACAATTGCATTAAAAAAGATAAATGTATTTACATGTATAATCAAATTAAGTGTTAGAATTATTTGTATCAAAGTGCGTGCATTTCATATTTACTATAAATTACGGGTATTTTCGTAATTGAAACAGAATTTAACATTTCAAAAAAGTTTATTTCAAGTTGTAATAAAAAAAGTTATTTCAAAGAAAGGTACAAGTTGAATCTGATTCAGTTAGAAATTATAAAACTAGATGTAACTGTTATCTATTTTTGTAATATTAATATTAATATTAATAGCAGTTCTTATATAGAGCTTTATCAGAACCGAAGGCGTCTCAAAGCGCTCAATAATTTTTCTAAAAGGTATGCCGAGCTATGTTTGAAAGGTAAGACCCATTTATTATCATAGCACCATGTAATGGTTTACATGGTGCTGTGGTGCAATCTGAAGCCAACCATACCAGAAAACACCAAGAAACCTTCTGTTAAAGGCAAAGTATACCTTTGGTTTTTGGAACAGTTTGATTGTTTTAATCCTATAAAAGTGTAGATATCTACAATAAAACTAATCTGTGAAAATTTCACTTCAAAAGGTCGCGTTTTTGAAATATCGCCGAAAAACTGGAGCGATTATGTCCACACATAGGAATACACAATCTGAGGAATACACAATCTGAGAAACGTTTCTGACAGAAACGTTTCTCAGATTCAAATTTTGGGGCATAAAAACCTGATATCTTTTTCCATAACCACATTACTTCGAAGTGAAATGATTCTCAAAATGCTTTATGCTATCGAAAGCTGCTGTACTTGTTACCACGTAAGTTTTTATTGCCATTAATTTTCAAAGTCATTACCAAACGTATAGAGACCCTTTAATGACAAGTGTACTGGGTTCTTTAACGCGCATTACCGGTGCTTCATAAAGTGTTCATCATCATCATCATCAACATGACCCCTTCCTCCACAGGCTCACCTACCTATACGGTGACCTTAGTCCTTCAATATAGTCACTTCACATTGGGGCCCAATTTCATGGCTCTGCTTACCGTAAGCAAAGAATCGGCGCTTACAGAAGCAGGGAATTCCGCGCTTACGTGATGCGTATTTCACGGGTGAGCATGGAATTTTTGCTTGTTCGCTTGCGTAGTCCACATGTAAAATATTGTTCTTCTTCAACTTAATTTGTAATTCTGTAATTTTTAATAATATATTTTTACGGTGAGCATGTTCGACAGAGCAAATTTCCAATTTATGGACAATAAATATTGAATTGAATTGAATTGAATTGTTACTAGGCATTCTACACTTACATAGCTATCGCAGAAATTTGGCGCTTGTTCTGTAAGCGGAGAATGGTGATTGCAAGCACAGAATTCGGCGGGAAGCAGAGCCATGAAATTGGGCCCGGCATGTTTGGACTTAGATTAGACTTGAATGCCAGACCCAGTGATCAGAAATCATTATTTCGTCCTACAGCCCTCAGTTCTTCTGAATCCTTCATTTTAGCACAGAAAGTGTCGACGGATTTGGGAGGGATAAATGTAATGTCACAATGGGAGTGCAATCAGGATAAAGTGCTTCGAAACTAGGATGGAAATGGAAGCAGCAGACCAAAAGGTTATCTTAAAACTGCTGTGTTGGTAGTAGATTGAATAGAGATCATGGCTTTGTATCACACTACAGCACTGACTCATTACCCTCCTTTGTGTAGACTATGCTGGACTGTATATAAACCTTGGTTGAAGTTGTTTTTCTTCATTGCATCTGATGAAGTAGTTGTTAGAAGTAACCATAAATAAATAAATAGTAAACTTGCGGGTACGACCATGTACTAAATCTCTTTTGTGGGAGTGTTGGCTCTGAAAGAGACCAAACTGGCTCTTTTCAGAGCCAACACTCCCACAAAAGAGATTTAATACATGGTTGTTCCCGCAAGTTTACTATTTATTTATTTATTTATAGTTACTTCTTATTTTTCACACCATGCAAAGCTTCAAACACCACATGAAGTGGTTGTTGCTACGAAAGCTCATGCAGATATTTTGTATTACTAGTCAGTCATTGAAGTGCTACATATTTTCATCATTGAATTGGTAAGACCAAAGCTTGTCAGGATACGGATAGGGGAACCCCCCAAGACATTGCTTGTTATTTCTTCTTGTCATTTGCTGCGCCTCCAGCCGCCTCTTCCTCCTCTTTCTTCCTCTGTTCTATTTTCTTGATTGCCGCTTCTTTTTCTTGCCTCTCTTGGAAGGCGGCGAACACCACTTGAAGAGACTTGGCATATTCTGCTTTCTCCACACTGTCACTCCCTGTGCAAACAAGAACCAGAAATAAAGATCAAACAACATATCTCTGTCAATCGCTAAACATTTTTCTTATTGATGATAAGCATCTATTGACATTTTCTGCTGAATCAAATCAATTTACATAGAGCATTTAATCCATCTTAGCATTTACAATTACATATAATAATAATAATAATAATAATAATAAATAGTATTTAAATATCGTAAAAATCTTCCAAAAAGATGCTCAGGGCGCTTTACAGATTTAAAGATGTAAAACAAGGAGCGGATAGAAACATGCACAAAATGTTTAACAACAGTAACCAAAAACAAAATTACTGGAAACTCTTTGACACTCATAATAAAATGAAACTACTAAATAAGTGAATAGAATACATATATGTGTAAATTGATAAACAACATCAAGCAAGCATAAAGCATAGGTATAATATGAAAACATGTGTAATGTGGCCAAATGTAGAGAAAAGTTAAGCAAATCGCTTTGATACTTTTCCCATGACAGACAAAGAAACAAATAACACCAGAGAGTGAGACCAGATTACTCATTTTAAAAAGATGCATGTATGTAAAACAACATGCTTTTAGAAAGAACATACAACTGCACTAAATTTGTGTACACATTTTCAACTGGTAAAGTTTATATGAAAATGATTTAAGTGCAGAGGAAAAGTTATCGGGCATCTCGACAATCTATCGAGGGGATAAAGCCAGAATACAAATGGTTGAATTACGAAATGACAAAATAACTAGTCCCGATGGTTGGCGACAAAGCTACATGTAAATCACTGCTTAGATTATTCATATGACTTCAAATAGACTCTTTGCATTGGCAGCCATCGCTGACGTCAAACATTGGAAATGTGCACCAGTATACATGCCGTGCACGGCTCTCAAGCAATGATAGATCTCCACTGACCTCAGTGAGGGGACTGTTTTGGGCAAGTGACATCATATGCAAGGGGTCTATTCAGATTACCATACAAATAACAATGTTGACAGGAAAATACATTCAAATTTAAATTACAAAAATAGCATAAGTTGAATTATTGATACATTATGCTCAGACTTTATGAAGTACCACCCAGCAAGTTTTTTGATTTTCTGTCACAGTCTAAACGCTGTTTTTATTTAAAATGCTGACTACCCTTTGGATGTTGAATAATGTAAAAAAAACTTGTCGAAAGCAAACAAAAAAAGTTTGACCTATGTGTTAGTTGACTGTAACGAAAGAGACAGCTATCCCGCCAACTGATTGGCTAAAGCTATCAATTTTGTACAACCCTCCAGTAAAAAATCAATATGTTTATAGCAACAACGCTTGACCTTGAAATCAATGTTTATAGCAACAATGCATGTTCCAGAATTTGCCATTCCAAGGCCACCACTGTGCGCGCTCTTACGTAACGTAATGATTATCTATAAAATAAAAGTGGGTCAAGGCCAGTGCGGCTACGCAGCTGCAATAGATGTTGAGCATAAGGCATTTTATCATTAAGAAATGAACGATAAAAGGAATTTAGAAAGAAATGCAAGATCTCTTACCCATGAGTTTCCTAGCTTCCTTTCCATCTACAAGTGGATTAAGCCAGGTAGATTTCCTCGTGTCTTCAAGTCTTAGATTACTCCCTTCGGGCACGTAGATCATGAAGGTTATCTCGATCACTTCTTTCTCCGTCAGTTTACTGTCCAACTTCTTGCCATCCTCTGTCCAAACAAACAATTTTAAGATAAGGGTACAAAGAAAAGGTAATAATAATAACTAGACCTTAAGTTTTAATTACATGCACAAAAACCAGGTATTTGTGTGTCTAATCTATGAGTTGTGGCTTACTCTTTATGACCTCATGGTTCATGACTCATGATGAATCAAGATTTGTAATTGATGTTTGAGGTAACCAGGTGGTACTGTTACTTATAATGACATCTAATAATGGGTTCTTATATAGCGCACATGTATCCTAGAAACTAGATCAAGGCACTTCACAACACTATCCACAAACTTTAACCAATCCACAAACTTTCTCAACTCCCTCGAGAGCACACAACCTTCAGCTGCTTTATAATTTTAACACTAACTAAAAGGGGAAAGAGACATCATAGCTTCAAACCTCATTTCAAATCATAAGATTAATGTATAAATCACTGAGTAAATGATTATTTCCTTGGGAACTGAGCCCAACTTCATGGCTCTGCTTACCGTTGAATTCTGCGCTTATAGATCATAGAGCTACGTGCTTTACAGGGCGCCGTAAGCAAAGTCCAAGAACTCTGTGGTAAGCAGAGCAATGAAATTAGGCTCTGATCTTATCTTCTTACAAAGATAAATAGTAGGCCTATTAATAAACGAAAACGATAATATCAATACATTTTTAAAAATAGGTAAAAAGCACTTATCCAGATACTTATAAACATTGAATTAGCATTTGTATAAACAATATAATTACGTAAAATGTGACAAGCCAATATAAACAAGAAACAAATCAAATATAAACAAATTGAGATGAAGCAATGGTGGAGCATGCTTGGATATTCAATTAAGTATTTAGTTTGTAGTTAGTATTTGCAACAAGATAAACACAAAGCACTGCTGATCAAACTGGGTCAACAGTTCCTTTTTAAAATTGCCACAGTGAAGAAAAAGCTTCTACAAAACCTCGTAGGAAAAATGCATTTCCATCACACAGAGAGAAAGCACAAGCTCAATCAAAAATTAGTCAGACGAATTATCAGTTGAGTTTGAAATAGTAGAACATACAAAATACATTTTCCAAACAATATTTTGGGTAAAGAGGCTGCTATGAGTGGGGAAAAATAGTACCTAAAATGATAGTGACAAAGATAATACAATTATTATAAATATTGTCATTAAATGTCCAAATACAAACATGCAACAGGTATGTAAAATTAAAACAATATTATAAATAGGTAAAATGAAATTTGGGAGTACATGTACAATGTACCTCATTAATACTTGTACATAAAAGCAACATCAAAATAACATGTGAAGATGAAAGAAATGTGGTTTGAAAATGGATAATTTTAGGGGAGGTAGGTACGGGATAGGGAAATGGGTGTGGGTTGGGGATATAGTGGGCGTAATCACAAGGTAATGTATCACAACCCGTGGGTTGAGGATATAGTGGGCTTAGTGGGCATAAATACAAAGCAATAGATACAACCCTTGGGTTGAGGATTTAGTGGGCGTAAATACAAAGCAATAGATACAACCCTTGGGTTGAGGATTTAGTGGGCGTAAATACAAAGCAATAGATACAACCCTTGGGTTGAGGATATAGTGGGCGTACTGGGCGTAAACACAAGGAAATGAATCACAACCCATGGGTTGGGGATGTAGTGGGCATAGTGGGCATAAATACAAAGCAATGGATCACAACCCAAACAAATAAAGAAGTAGATTCATTTTGCACTTGCTGAATATTTCCAGTAAATACACCAATCAACAACAGACCAAGAGTAAACAAACCATTTCTTCTGTAACAGAGTAAAATAAAAGCCTAGCAATGAGAAAACTCTAGAAGCATGAGAGGACTAAAATGACATGATTATTACATCAATATTCTTGAAGTATTGTAGACATAATGTTAGGACTTACTCTTCGTAGCGCCCGAGATGGCATTGAATATCTCTCGTTTGGACGGGAAGTGATCACACTCCTTGAAGAATCCATCCAGATCTTTGATGGTGATGGAGTCGCTGGGATGGGCTCTCTTGGCAAAGACATACTCATAATCTGAAACAGACAGTCAAAAAGAATGAGGCATAAGCCCTGTTCGCATTGGACTTAATTTGGGTAAACTAACCGAGCAAATGGGTAACTTAACCATTTTAAGTCCAATGCGAACAGCCCAGGAAGTTTCCCTCCCAGGTAACTTACCCGACCCGAATGGGTAGTTTAACCGACCCACGTCTGCCCGGTTAAATTGACCAGGTCAGTTTAACCGAGCCGAAAAGTCCAGTGCAAACGCGATCAGGGTAAAAGCCGTCCCGGTAAAAAGCCACATCCGGTCCCCCGATCTCCCGCCGCGCTACGTGATCGTGAGGTGACACGTCGTACTACACACGCACGTGTTTAGACGGAAGCTCGGTTGCACTCATTGCATTCTCGCTGTCATGCACCCCGGTCAAAGGTCACTGCGATAGCGCCCTCTTGTGTTTGTCTTAAGTTAGTCGGTATAGTTTACCCACGTCATTAATCCAAGTGCGGATGCTGGTAAGTTTCCTCTTTTGTAATGTTAACCACTGTCTCGGTAAAACATTAATCCAATGCGAACACGGCTATGTATTAGCTGCAATAATCACAACCCTTGATTCTCCCTACAGTCGTAACCCTCGATCCTCTTGAAAGTCGTAACCCTTGATCCTCCTGGCGAGAGAGTAACTCGCAGTGCAGAGAGAGTAACCTGGTGTCGTGAGAGAGTAACCTTCAGTAGTGAGAGTGTAACCAGCTGCAGGGAAAGAGTAAATCGCTGTGGCGAGAGAATGACCCGCTGTGGCGAGAGAATAACCCGCTGCGGCGAGAGAGTAACCCGCTGCGGCGAGAGAGTAACCCGCTGCGGCGAGAGAGTAACCCGCTGCGGCGAGAGAGTAACCCGCTGCGGCGAGAGAGTAACTCGCAGTGGCAAGAGAGTAACCCGCAGTGGCAAGAGAGTAACTAGCTGTGGGTAGAGAGTGACCCGCTGTGGCGGGATAGTAACTCCCTGTTTTGTAGAATGAAATCACTGCAGTAAGATAGTAAACCCCTCACTGCGTCAAGAGAGTAATTCTCCAAAGCAAGAGAGGTTCTTGTTGCTGAGAGATGTGAACTCGCTGCAGTGACACCTCACTGCGGCCAGATAGTAACTCCTCACTGATGCAAAAAAGTAACTTTCTGTAGTGAGACAGTAACTTGTTGCGGCAAGGTAGTAACTTCAATTTGTAAAAAATTTGTTACACTTTGATTTATGTTCTACTTACATCTCTTGCGGTCCATAAATGCATCCATCTGCCACAGGTCCAGATGAATCGTTGGTTTCTTGACTCCATGCCAGCGAGCAATTCTCTTCATCAGCTGGTTGTAGTATTTTACAAAACCCTTGAATGAACCGGCGTGCACTCGAGACTAAAAATGACAAAGAAAAAACAAAATTGTCATGGTGTCAAAAGAAGAGTTGTCAAGGTGGGGGGAAGTGTATTTCTTTATTATGATTTGGGGTTGATCAAAGAAAAATTAACTAGAGCGAAATTTGAACCAACGAACTCCGGATTAACATGCCGGGGCTGTAGCAACTGAGCACAGACACGTTAATCCTGAGGTAGTTGGTTCAAATCCTGCTCTAGTCAATTTGTCTTTGTTCCGCATCAACTCATTTAAAACTTACCCTGTGAGTTTCCCTTGTGGTTTATTAGTTGATATCTTTATTATGATGGAGAATCTCTACAAACACATGATTAGTTTAAAATAATCTGAACTCCACGTTTCTGGCCAAACTTTTAAAAACCAAAGAAAAAACAAATACAACTCACCTTCTGTTTGACCTTTTCTAGCATTGACCTCACAACCCAACCTCTCACAAACCTGAGAAAAAAAACCAAAATTCATTAACGTTCCGAGATTTAACGAGTACTAATACAAATAGATTTTGCAATTCTGAAACAAAGAACAAACTATTATTGTGTTTGAACCATAGCTCATCAGGGATGTGATATGCTGTTGAAAAAAAAACCCTGAACACTGAGTGCAAAGCGCGAAAGCTTGCGAGCTCGAAAACTTGAACGAAGCCCACTAATAACATTTATTTTTATAGCCCTAATCTGCAATCTGGGGTGTTATATATGGTTTTATTAAAAAAACTTATCAATTTGATCTTAGTTAATTTTTTTAAAAACAACAACACGGATTTTCACATCCCTGCTAATTCAAAAGAGACAAGTTGGACTCTTCAAAAAGTAACTTCAGAGAAAACCTAAATCTTACTTTTGGATTGTTACCGCCGCCTTCTTCATTTGAGCTTTAGTAACGCCTCTCTTTCCCCCATGGAATAAACTGAAATCAAATCATGTTTAATAATAATGTCAAAAAAAACCTTCCAAAAATTATTTTGGTATTACATGTACTTATTCCCACTCATTTATTAGGACGTAAATATTGCAATGCACAATAATTATAAAAACAAATAATGCAATTTTAAATACAACATGACAAATGCGTAAAATCGAGAGTACTAAATAAATAGACTATGGCTTCTGAAATTAAGCAAGTTATGACAAAAAAGAAGTTTTAGTTTGAACAAAGAAAATTTGACCGGAGTGGGACTTGAACCAATGCCTCTGGATTAACGTACAGGCACTCTACTAACTGAGCTATTCAGCCCTATATTGGCGGTCTCCCTATTAGTCAATATCGGGGTTGCCCATAGTTATGTAATACAAAGTTAAGAACACGGCAAACTTATTCAGGGCTGTGCAATGACCATCTGTGGCTGTACGAGTTATCATGAACTCTATAACCCAGTTTCTGCATGCTTGCGTAATGGCCGTCACATTACAATACAATAATGACGGCACAGTTGTGATGTCGCTGGCCTTCACTGGGTTAGAGTTCAAAATTACATGCACAGCCACTATCCACAGGTATGCGCAGCTGATAAAGTTTACAAATCTAAAGCTTTGATTTGAAAACGAAATAATCCACAGGTACACATGTATAAATCTGATAAAGTTTACAAATCTAAAGCTTTGATTTGAAAAAGGAATTTTCGACAGTTATGCAGCTCATAATGTTTACAGATCTAAAGCTTTGATTTGAAAACGAAATTATCCACAGGTATGCAGCTGATAAAGTTTACAAATCTAAAGCTTTGATTTGAAAACGAAATTATCCACAGGTATGCAGCTGATAAAGTTTACAAATCTAAAGCTTTGATTTGAAAACGAAATTATCCACAGGTATGCAGCTGATAAAGTTTACAAATCTAAAGCTTTGATTTGAAAACGAAATAATACTTGCAAACAACAAGATTGAACAACCGAATCTCATACTTACTCCCATATATCTACACTTGGTCCAATCCTCTTCAGCATACTCAAGGCTTTTCTGTTATCCAGGGCTTGTCTGGACAGGTAAGAAAAAATGATGTTAAGTTTTTAATTACAAAAGTAAAACTAGACATAAGTTTTTGTTACATAACAAACACAAGAGGTGTTCTGAGCTATGCTCCGAACACCTTAAAAAAAAACAACTGGGGCAAACCTGGAAACTTTGCAATTTTTGTTTGCAGCATACATGTACAAAGCCTATTAAGCTCTACCACACTGGGAGACACACAGCCTCGCTACCATGGGCAGCACCCCGTATCGATACCTCTCATCAATAACCCCTGGTAGGGATGTGCTGAAAAACAACGCTTCAGATTGGCTTCCTAAAGGGACTGCTTGGTTGCTTAAACCTTTTGAGCGCTTGTACGGCGCGTGTAACACGCTTAGGCCTAAAAAAAAAAAATGTTATGTTGGTGTAACGGGCCCCCAAAAATAGGGTAGGTATGTCGGATTTTTTTTTATTTTTTTTTATTTTTTTTTTCCCCCCAATCTACGAAAATGCCGTAGTAATACACGATAACAAAATAAAAAAGGCTACACACAACAAACAGCATACTTTTAAACTCTTGCTGACATAACATTTTATTTGTATCTCTTTTTTTTAATAGACCATAGGCTACCTTTTAGTATACAAAAAGAGTGACCTTGTACATTTCAGGGCATACTGACAGGCATGATACTACACTGGCAGCATGGGAAACTTTACATTTTGTGTCACAATTTCGACATAAATTCAAGAGTTCTCAAACAATGGGTGCACAAGTTTTGCACAAGTTCTTTAGAACTGTTCGTCTCTGGGTGCCCTGCGGTGTCGACATGATCTTTGCGAACGCATTATTTTTGACGAAAGAAATATTTCTTGGCTCATCATCATCATCATCCTTTTCAAAGGAAAAGGTACACATCAAAAAGCGGAATCCAAATTCCGACAAAATGCTGGCCGTTTCATCTGCTTCAACATCTTTGTATGGACCCGCTTCTTCCTTTGACGATTGTATTTTCAGCACTTTGTACCCCACTTTGACATCATCGGCGCAGCTCTGGGCAATTAACCCCAGCTGTTTACTCAAATTTATCCGTTTTAAGCGATCAAAAATGACGTCAGATCTACACTTTCCCTTGATGGAAACACTGTACGCATTGACACCGGCCGCCATGTTGATACTTTTGGAAGTATGGGAGCGTAACCAACCACGGTAGTTACAATTTTTAGAATGTATATGTTTGTGTAAAAGGATAGAACTTGAATTAAAATAATTTACATTGCAACAAACAATTTTTTTTAACACGGAATAAATAGCCAAGTATTTTTAATATTGTATTTTAGCAGTCTGCGCCGTGCAACAGTCTAGGACGAGGCTATCATATTTTTCATTAAAGCAGCCTTGCGCTCGCCGACCAGACTTCCAAGAAAGCAGCCCATGTATTCACCATTGTGAAACGCTGCGCAGTATATTGGGAGTCGGGTACGCGACTATACATAAGGTACAGTACATGGTGCATCTAGACAGCTCCGTATGTGTACAACACATGTGTTTACCGGGCCTGCGCAATTTTTCTGCATGTTCGTTGTCAAACATTGTGCACTCCCAAAGTTCCACGCGCGCTAGACGCTATTCGTCAGACAATACACCAATGAGAAACAGTCGGAAATTGTTTCAAACGTATTTATAACTAATTTATATCGATTTAATTATCAAATTTCTTCCCTTGAAAAAAATAAAAATATACAGGGTCGGCCGCATTTTTAGGGTCGGTCGGGTTACGCCAACATAACATTTTTTTTTTTTAGGCCTTAGTACGAGCATGTCAAAATGCAAGTATTTTCACGTGATTCCAAAAAAATGAATCATGTTTTTACATAGTCACTCTAAACTGCATACAGTCAGACATATCACAAGATCAAAAGGAAAAGGGGAGGGGACCAGTTGTTCTTTGTCTTGATGCCTCTACTGAGGGCTACCATACTTGAGTGTGCACGTAGAGTGGATCGGCCACAGGCCTCATTCAAATGAACCATATACTGGCACATTTAAATTAACCAAAACCAGGGGTTGTATTAAGCGAGCACCGCAAGCTGGGGGAGAAAAGGGGCAATGAGATCAATCACCCCTGGGAACGAGGCTGGGAGACAAAATCTTTACAATCCATTTGTTCCAACTTTACATGTAACTTTGTTTTTGACCCACAAAAAATCCAGAGGAAACCCCCAGCAGTGCCACCACACAAGACTTTGTAGAGTGTTTTTCAGGTTTACATGTCACTAAACAAGAAAGGAAAAAAAAAATCTGCTGATCAGCTGGAAAGTTGCATTAAGGAAAAAACAAACACAAAACATTTGCATAAATTGCATGGAGTATGTCCAAGTAAACAGGTAACAGTTTGCATGAACATAAAAGTTTCACAGATTTTTTTCTTCAAAAATGGACGACATCACAAGAAGAACTTACTGTCTCATGAGCTCGCTCCACTTGTCTTGTCGCATCCGATCTTTCAGCATCTTGTCTGATAGATAATTTCTCTCCCAGTCTCGACTGAAGATGTCCTCACGCTGAATCAGCGCAATCTCTTTCCTCATCAGATGATCTTTATAAAACCTAAAACGCAAGGAAATTGTTGTGCAAAATGAGAACTACATAATTTTAACAATGCATACAAGAACAAATATTTGTCCATAAATTGACACACAATCATAGTCAGCAGCAATAAATAACAATTAAAATTGGCATCAATTCAATGCAATCATGTAATATCACAACAATACAAAGAATTCACACATAATTTTAACAATGCATACAATAAAAACAAACTGGCAAATATTCACTGCAGAAAGAAAACAACTATGCAAATAAAACTATGCAAATAAAAAAATGCAAAATTCACAAAACAATAACATCTCGAGTGAATTTCTCACTGCATGTTCATTTAAAAAGAGCAAAAACAAGTGACAAATATACAAATCATAAGACATAATGAATAGGGCTGAAAGAAAACAATAACAACAACAATTATTGTCAACAATGCAATAATAAATATAACATGAAAGAGTTGCAGCAAATTACCAGTGGTAAATAATAACAAACATGATCTGGGATTGTTTATGTCAAACTTCATCCCAAATATGCAATGCAAATGAAAGAAGAAACATGAACTTCCAAATTAATAACAACAAGTCACATTAAAAAACACCGTTGTACAACAATGTTCAATAATTTATATACAATTATGTCAGTACGGAAATTATATGTACATTTATATTGACAGTCGGTATGTAGGAAAAGAATGACCCAAAACGCCTTTGTTCTCTTCCTTGCTGGACAGACAAAAAGAAAAATGGTACACATGCAGTAAGAAACAAAAATCTATGCAAAAACAGTACACAGTACCAATTCTCATTAGACCATGTACCAATCACAAGCTGTTAATCAACAAACAGCATACAACCAGCCAAAATACCACGTCACATACTAGATCCAACTTGACTCAGTGTAAAGTTGACTGTCTTTACAGGGAAAGTTAATCTGTTTTCAAACTCACAACTATGCAAAAATATCATTAGTGGCATGCGTAGAGAAGTTAGAGCGCTTGACGCAGCTCAAAGCCAAAACCTAAGTCGCCCTTCAAGATGGCGTCCATCAGGTACTACATTCTGTGCATGACACCGTCTCTCCTCAAATGGGCAAAGCACATAAATACTAAATGAACTAGAATTTATTCTTACTTGCTCATGCTCCTGGAGTCTCTATGCTGCTTCCCCCATCGTTCCCGTTCCTGCCTTTCCAGCTCCTTGCGATATTCCTTGGCGGCTGACCCTCCAAACAGCTCCCTGATGTTCACTGATGTCTTAGCCACCTGAGCTCTCTGGTTTGCTTTGGCCTCCCACTCCTGAGGGAAAGGTTTGAAAAAGACTAAACGGTTTAACCACTGGCTACCTGAAAGTTATTTCCTGTAAAATAACCATGTTTACTTTTTAAAACTACAGACAACTCTACTTTGGTATGCTGAACCCTAGCTTGCACACACGTCACACAAGAGGGCCCAATTTCATAAAGCTGTTTAGCAGAAAATACTGCTTGACAAATTTCTTTGCTAAGCACAAATTGAGGGGGGGCACCAGTCACAACCATGCAAAGTTTATGTAATTTTGGCTGGTAACCTATTTCTGCTAAGCAATAACTTTTCTGTGCTGAGCAAGTTTTTGTGCTTACAGGCTGTATGAAATTGGGCCCAGGTGACTGTGCCACGCTCACCATTTTGGGAGTCAAGAGGTATGCACCAATCAATTCCAAAGATGAGCAAGTACAAGACATCAAAATGAAAAGAAAAACATATTTTTTAATAAACACAACAATCACTCACCACATCTTTTCCCGCTCCAAACATCGGCAGAGGTCTCCCTTTCCATTCCTTCCCATTCGACGTACTGACTGTCCTGGGTCTAGAGGAGTTCATCCCGGCCAGAGGAGACTTCTCTGTGTAGGCACCCGACCTACGATCGACCCGGGCTGAGGATGGTCTTGATAAGCTTGCGGGACTCAGGGAGTCTGCGGATCGTGAGGTAGGGGCGGAGCTTGGTCTCTGGATTTGTATTTCAGGAGGGGCGAGTTGGTACATCGGACTGGCTTCTTGGTTCATGGCTTCATGGATGTCACTCCAACTGTTGGGAAAGGAAACGATTCAATTAGTAATGTGTACAAAGTGAAATTGACCGTGAATGCAATAAAATGAATTATTCTGAATGGCCCCTAAATGACTATTTGTGGTTCTAAAAAGAACCAGGTTCTGAGAAGAACCAGGTTCTGAGACATCTAAGAAAGATTTAACTAAAATTCACAAAAAGCAACACAATTGAAAGTAGTGAAATTGCAGAGAATTTAGAGGACTTGATAAAATTAAATAGTTGCTAGAACCAACAGACACAAACAGAATGTAGAAGTTTGTGCAATATCAATAGGCATGATATTTGGTCCTTGAGAAAAAAGTAGGAACATTTTATCGAGTACAAGGACTGACCTACATTTACACATGGTGTAGGCTCTAATAGACATTTTAGGCTAATTAATCAAATTTTTTCAGTTTTCTCGAACGGCAATAAAATCGGAAAACAGACTAAAGTAGGAAGAATATCATGCCTGTATTAATAACATTAACCCTTTAGAGACCATAGCGGCAGCAAGCAGCTTGTACCAAAACGTCCATTGCGGCCGCAAACGGCCGCAAAGTTTAACCTCTTTCTATTCATACAAAGAGGTCAAAGTAAAGGTCATGGCCACATATGAAATTTTTTCGATGTAGTATGTTGACATAGTATCCCAATTTCGAAACAAGAAACTAACTTTTCTCTTTCATTTTATTCATGTTGAAATTTTTACTGACAACATTTCAATAAAGAAACTAACAATATTAGCAATGTCTGGGCGTTTTGTGATGATTATACGGAAATGAATGGTATTTAAAGGGTAAAGATACATAGTTCTATCACATGGGAAGGCAAGTTGGTCAACGTACCCATCATCCACAGAAGCAGGAGGCTCAGGGGGTCCTTCACTCCTCAGCGATGAACGGGACATCTGCATCAAGTTGGGCATTGAAGCTTCTAGACTCCCAGTCTCCTGCAGATGATCTAGGTTAGCTTGCAGAACAATGGTCATGGGACTGTCACTACGACTTCCTGTCGCAGAATCTGAATGAAAAACAAAAACAACCAGAGAAACTATTAGTAGGGCCCTACTGTAAATAAGTGACTATGACGACTTGACAATAGCCCAAATCCATTAAGTCCTGTCACATAATGTATTGACTATTCACAACAGTAATTGTGTGACCAGCAATCCAACAAAAGTCCAACTTGTGAACAAGTGATGCCGGTCGCTGTAGAGTGCATGGCAGCATTGTTACTCATGTACACAGTTGATGGGCTTAATGGATTGTACTAGCTGCTGAAGCAGCGATCTTGTGAGATGTGTGGCCATGGAAAACTGAAGAGGGGTTTTAACCCAATAGTCACATATCAATTTGTTAATGGCCCATACCACTGGTATTCATTTTAATCAATTGTAGCAAAATGTATTACATTTACACATGCATGTGGGTAGGCATACCCAGACAATGGTCCACACAATGTTTTTCTTTGTTAAACTGGGTTCCCCCAAAATGTGATTCTTTAGAAAAGGGAATAATAGAAAAACAATAGGAAGTCCCCAAAATGGTGTGTGCAAAAGTATGTGTGCACACACACAGACCTACTGTGTGGAAAGGAATCATGTACCTTAACAATAATAATAATAATATTTAAAATTTATATTGCGCCCCTTACATACAAAATGATCAAAGGCACAGAACACATGTTAAAATGCACAGAATGGAAGAAAAAGTTAAAGAAAAAAGACAGGTCACCTGGCCAGTGCCCAAACCACAGTATGGGGATACCTCAGTCCCCATTATAGCATACAAGAGGGAGCATAACCTAAATGCTTACGAGGTGTGCAAGCCGGATTATAATTGGCAATCACCTTCTTCAATCCTAAAAGTGCAAGACTTAACAAGGTCCCATTGGAACACTTCTTAGATAACTAGTTAGACCAGAACCTCACATAACAACACTTTCATTAAAAATGTCACATGATGATGCAGTTTGTATTTAAGGTGAGTTGAAGAGACTTGGTTTGCTGAAATTTGCGTTTTCAGCACAAAATGGTGATAAATTCTGCTAAAACTGCAATAAATATCCTAAAAAGTACAGTTTTTTTCTTTAATATAAATTTAATATTTCATATCAGTGTGATGTAAAATTATGTAGTCTTCCATACTCTTTTAAGAAGTCTAAGCGTCTTTTAAGTTAAGTTTAAAAAAATGACAAAGAGTCGCAGTTTTTGATGGCAATTCCCGAGGCAGAAAAATCAATGACTGTTTGGACGCTTGAAAAGGAGCGCAAACAAATTGATATAACTTTACAGTTTACTCACAAATGGAATTACCTCTGGTTCTGGTCGGTGACATATCCCGACTGGGTGCAGGGGAGCCACCACTATCACTCCCCCTGGGCGATGTGATGGGGCTGTTCCCGGGTGTACCACGAGGTGTCAGTGCTTTCTTTGTGATGGCCGGGGACATCGGTGGAGCACCCCTAAAATGAGGTCTCCTTTGGTCTACAAGAGGTAACGTGCGTTGTTGCAATTGGTTCCGGTGGTCATTTGTGAGGGACATGTAAGCTGTATCAAGAACAATTTGAAATATTTTGGCAAAATGGGAGTAAATATTTGTTGCAGTTTGTGTCACAGTTATTCCTTTTAAAGGGTGTGTACAACATTGGTAATTGTCAAAGACCTGTATCCACATATGGTGTGACCCAACATACATGAAATAACAAACCTGTGAAAGTTTAAGCTCAATCAGTCTTCGAAGTCATGAGAAAACAGTGAAAAACACAATTATATGTTTTAACTTTTTTTCTAACTGAACCCATTTCCTAAAAACTATGGCATTTCTAGCAAAACTATTTCAAGGGAAGTTTTTCACCATGACCATCTTTATACCATGTAAGTTATGTGCAAATCTGTGGACATTTATATTTTCAATCTTATGTTGTACACACCCTAAACTAACCAGTGTTCTGAATAATTTTCCCGACTTGAAACTTGATACTTATGGAGTGTTGTGGCTGACTGGTGCAATACCAATAACTGAATTAACGCACGTAAAAGAACCCAGCCACTTATTGCTAAGAGAAGGGGTTTGCCCAGGGGTTTCTGGCAGTGGCTGCTGCAGCAGCACCTTGGAAACCCTTACGAGGTGTTACACAAATAGTCTCATAATTCAAAAACTTCTAAATCCTGTCCGGAAATAAATTATGATAAGCACTTTTAGACATCCTGCAGTATTATCATTATTATTGTACACAGACATGCATCTTGTTAAAGGTATTATACAGGATTGGCAGAGCTGACAAAATAACCACAGACAGTGTTCATGTTTTGTGTAATCAACCACATACATGAAATAACAAACCTGTGAAAATTTGAGCTCAATTGGTCATCGAGGTCACGAGAAAATAGTGAAAAGAGACCTCATGTGTTTTCTGTTTTTCAAACATCGAGGTTATTATCGCGCACGATAACAACTATTGTTTTACTCATTTCTCAGAAACGATAGCATTTTAGGCAGAAATATTTTAAGGAACCCTTTCTACCATTACTTACTTTAAATCATGTAAGTTATGTGTGAATCTGTGAACTATTGTGTTTTTCGATCTTACCAATAGTGTAAAAAAAACAAAAGAAAAAATGGCCCACCACAGTAGTGCACCTTGAGGAGGCCGGTGCACTTCTTACCACACTAAACTTTCTACAGTGAGTTTTCCCCCCTGTGTATTCTATGGCACTATTATTAAACAAAAAATAAGAAGAAATCGGCTTATCGGTTGCATGCCTGAGTACAATCTTAGAAGAGAAGAGAACTAACCATATTTCTTAACAAGAGGTTTAGGTGGGAACAGAGTCCAAACAGTGATACTCATTAGCCATGGTGAAGTACAACTTGTTTTGAAGCTTTAAAATCTTGCATCGGTGGCTGTGAATAACTGTTAATCCTAAATCATCCTATATACTTTGTATCATGGCAGAAAACAACCAGACAAGATCTACTAGACAACCTTATCTCTGTTTCGCATTCTTTAAATACACACTGACCAGCGCTGTATTTGTTGTAGTAGAGACCGATCTCTATGTTGTGGTTTATCACAGGTTGTAATAAACTTGCCTGGTGAGCTGCTACATACTACAGTGCTGTATACTACCGTATCCATACGTCATGTAATTTTTCTTCTTAATAATAATAATACAATTCAAAATATAACTGTTGCGACCCCCTTTTCATACTTTCCCCCCCAATTTAGTTCATTTTAATGTAGGGTCGAAAAAAAAAAAAATATATATTTTTTTCAACGCAATGCCGATTAGTGTTTTGTTTTCACTTGGTCTCAGCTAGGTAGCATGGTCGCTTATCAGTTTTAATCCCTGTGTTGTGGCTTTTATCAGCAAGTTGTAAACAAGCTGCCTGATGAGATGCTAGGCCTAAGCTAGGTATCATGGTTATCAGTTTGAAACAAATAAAGAGATTATTGAAATCTACTGTTTTAGACAACAGGTCATGGCATGATCCAACCAAAGTATGTCTATTGAGGACTGATATCAAATAATAAACCACAAGGGAAAAAGACTGGGTAAATTTGAAATGATTTTGGTTTGAACAATGAAAATTGACTAGAGCGGTATTTTAACCAACGACCTCCGGATTACTGTGCCGGCGCTCTACCAACTGAGCTATAGCCCTATATTGGCAGTCTCCCTATTTTGTCAATATCTTTTTTCGGGGGTGCCAGTCAGAAGCCATTCAAGTGTTAACTGCCGTGTAGCCAGGGATCACATCCAAGTATACGATACAACCTGGAAAGCGGCAGCCAGGGGATCACCTTAAGGGGATGCGACTTTTTATTGAGGACTGAGTTCACATTTCACTTGCTCTGGACTATATGGTCATTAGTGTGCAACTAGTGTACGGATTGGGTGTAGACTACTAAATAAAAATCATTAAAAAGAAGTAGATTTTACCTATCGGAACAGTTTGTATTGATCTGGAAGACGGATTTCCTCTTGAGCCATCAATCTCAATGGTAAAAACAGAACGCACACCCACTTCAGCCGAGGCAGGTCTCCCCTTCCCAACGTAATGGTTCCGGCCTTCCTTGCCTTGGCCGCACAGTCTTGGGTTAGCTGATTTGGGACGGTCCATGCTGTCGCGGGTAACTGCTAGGAAGTGGCGGTTCAGAATTTGGTCTGGTGCTAGCCCACACAAGAAGAAAAACAAAAGAGTGCATGAAAGTGTGCAACTAAAGAATTGTTTACACACAAATGTAGATATCTTAACAACAACAAAATTATGCACTCTCGAGGAGTAAAACCACAGATTTAAGAACTCCGGCTGAAATGTGAAGTGTGCACTTGACGCCAATTCAGAAAGCAACTCTTTTATGCAACAATAGATCAGTGCAGACAATGACCAGTGCTATTAATAAAAAAACATTCGCTTGCTAAAATGGCACCAAGGAGAAATTCACGTTTCAACTATAGAGCTCAAGTTCCCCACATTGCACCCTCGGCTCTATAAACTTTGGTAAAATGTTTACAAGATGCACTGTCTGTAAATACTTCAAGCCACACGCATGCAGTTCGAAACAATTAACCAATGTCAATGGACAGCATTGGTATTTATTATCAAGAAAGACTACTAGTTTGAATCTGAAAGCACACCGATTCTAAAGTTCACGCCAGTACCAATCCTCCAGAGAAATGTTCTGAAATACTGTGTAAGTCAAGGATTAGCATTTGAAGATCCCAAACCTTTCAAAATCCAACTGCATGATTTTGTTGGACTGAGGACTGCACTAGTAAACTGATTATGCTTTACATAGGATCAGGCATGCCACCATAATCAGAGTCCAACAGTTTAGGTGTTGAGTTACTGAATGGTGTTGGACTGAGGACTGCACTAGTAAACTGATTATGCTTTACATGGGATCAGGCATGCCACCATAATCAGAGTCCAACAGTTCAGGTGTTGATTTACTGAATGGTGTTGGACTGAGGACTGCACTAGTAAACTGATTATGCTTTACATGGGATCAGGCATGCCACCATAATCAGAGTCCAACAGTTTGGGTGTTGAGTTACTGAATGGTGTTGGACTGAGGACTGCACTAGTAAACTGATTATGCTTTACATGGGATCAGGCATGCCACCATAATCAGAGTCCAACAGTTCAGGTGTTGATTTACTGAATGGTGTTGGACTGAGGACTGCACTAGTAAACTGATTATGCTTTACATGGGATCAGGCATGCCACCATAATCAGAGTCCAACAGTTTGGGTGTTGAGTTACTGAATGGTGTTGGACTGAGGACTGCACTAGTAAACTGATTATGCTTTACATGGGATCAGGCATGCCACCATAATCAGAGTCCAACAGTTCAGGTGTTGATTTACTGAATGGTGTTGGACTGAGGACTGCACTAGTAAACTGATTATGCTTTACATGGGATCAGGCATGCCACCATAATCAGAGTCCAACAGTTTGGGTGTTGAGTTACTGAATGGTGTTGGACTGAGGACTGCACTAGTAAACTGATTATGCTTTACATGGGATCAGGCATGCCACCATAATCAGAGTCCAACAGTTCAGGTGTTGATTTACTGAATGGTGTTGGACTGAGGACTGCACTAGTAAACTGATTATGCTTTACATGGGATCAGGCATGCCACCATAATCAGAGTCCAACAGTTTGGGTGTTGAGTTACTGAATGGTGTTGGACTGAGGACTGCACTAGTAAACTGATTATGCTTTACATGGGATCAGGCATGCCACCATAATCAGAGTCCAACAGTTCAGGTGTTGATTTACTGAATGGTGTTGGACTGAGGACTGCACTAGTAAACTGATTATGCTTTACATGGGATCAGGCATGCCACCATAATCAGAGTCCAACAGTTTGGGTGTTGAGTTACTGAATGGTGTTGGACTGAGGACTGCACTAGTAAACTGATTATGCTTTACATGGGATCAGGCATGCCACCATAATCAGAGTCCAACAGTTCAGGTGTTGATTTACTGAATGGTGTTGGACTGAGGACTGCACTAGTAAACTGATTATGCTTTACATGGGATCAGGCATGCCACCATAATCAGAGTCCAACAGTTCAGGTGTTGATTTACTGAATGGTGTTGGACTGAGGACTGCACTAGTAAACTGATTATGCTTTACATGGGATCAGGCATGCCACCATAATCAGAGTCCAACAGTTTGGGTGTTGAGTTACTGAATGGTGTTGGACTGAGGACTGCACTAGTAAACTGATTATGCTTTACATGGGATCAGGCATACCACCGTAATCAGAGTCCAACAGTTTGGGTGTTGAGTTACTGAATGGTGTTGGACTGAGGACTGCACTAGTAAACTGATTATGCTTTACATGGGATCAGGCATGCCACCATAATCAGAGTCCAACAGTTCAGGTGTTGATTTACTGAATGGTGTTGGACTGAGGACTGCACTAGTAAACTGATTATGCTTTACATGGGATCAGGCATGCCACCATAATCAGAGTCCAACAGTTTGGGTGTTGAGTTACTGAATGGTGTTGGACTGAGGACTGCACTAGTAAACTGATTATGCTTTACATGGGATCAGGCATGCCACCATAATCAGAGTCCAACAGTTTGGGTGTTGAGTTACTGAATGGTGTTGGACTGAGGACTGCACTAGTAAACTGATTATGCTTTACATGGGATCAGGCATGCCACCATAATCAGAGTCCAACAGTTCAGGTGTTGATTTACTGAATGGTGTTGGACTGAGGACTGCACTAGTAAACTGATTATGCTTTACATGGGATCAGGCATGCCACCATAATCAGAGTCCAACAGTTTGGGTGTTGAGTTACTGAATGGTGTTGGACTGAGGACTGCACTAGTAAACTGATTATGCTTTACATGGGATCAGGCATGCCACCATAATCAGAGTCCAACAGTTCAGGTGTTGATTTACTGAATGGTGTTGGACTGAGGACTGCACTAGTAAACTGATTATGCTTTACATGGGATCAGGCATGCCACCATAATCAGAGTCCAACAGTTCAGGTGTTGATTTACTGAATGGTGTTGGACTGAGGACTGCACTAGTAAACTGATTATGCTTTACATGGGATCAGGCATGCCACCATAATCAGAGTCCAACAGTTTGGGTGTTGAGTTACTGAATGGTGTTGGACTGAGGACTGCACTAGTAAACTGATTATGCTTTACATGGGATCAGGCATACCACCGTAATCAGAGTCCAACAGTTTGGGTGTTGAGTTACTGAATGGTGTTGGACTGAGGACTGCACTAGTAAACTGATTATGCTTTACATGGGATCAGGCATGCCACCATAATCAGAGTCCAACAGTTCAGGTGTTGATTTACTGAATGGTGTTGGACTGAGGACTGCACTAGTAAACTGATTATGCTTTACATGGGATCAGGCATGCCACCATAATCAGAGTCCAACAGTTTGGGTGTTGAGTTACTGAATGGTGTTGGACTGAGGACTGCACTAGTAAACTGATTATGCTTTACATGGGATCAGGCATGCCACCATAATCAGAGTCCTACAGTTTGGGTGTTGAGTTACTGAATGGTGTTGGACTGAGGACTGCACTAGTAAACTGATTATGCTTTACATGGGATCAGGCATGCCACCATAATCAGAGTCCAACAGTTTGGGTGTTGAGTTACTGAATGGTGTTGGACTGAGGACTGCACTAGTAAACTGATTATGCTTTACATGGGATCAGGCATGCCACCATAATCAGAGTCCAACAGTTCAGGTGTTGATTTACTGAATGGTGTTGGACTGAGGACTGCACTAGTAAACTGATTATGCTTTACATGGGATCAGGCATGCCACCATAATCAGAGTCCAACAGTTCAGGTGTTGATTTACTGAATGGTGTTGGACTGAGGACTGCACTAGTAAACTGATTATGCTTTACATGGGATCAGGCATGCCACCGTAATCAGAGTCCAACAGTTTGGGTGTTGAGTTACTGAATGGTGTTGGACTGAGGACTGCACTAGTAAACTGATTATGCTTTACATGGGATCAGGCATACCACCGTAATCAGAGTCCAACAGTTTGGGTGTTGAGTTACTGAATGGTGTTGGACTGAGGACTGCACTAGTAAACTGATTATGCTTTACATGGGATCAGGCATGCCACCATAATCAGAGTCCAACAGTTTGGGTGTTGAGTTACTGAATGGTGTTGGACTGAGGACTGCACTAGTAAACTGATTATGCTTTACATGGGATCAGGCATGCCACCATAATCAGAGTCCAACAGTTCAGGTGTTGATTTACTGAATGGTGTTGGACTGAGGACTGCACTAGTAAACTGATTATGCTTTACATGGGATCAGGCATGCCACCATAATCAGAGTCCAACAGTTTGGGTGTTGAGTTACTGAATGGTGTTGGACTGAGGACTGCACTAGTAAACTGATTATGCTTTACATGGGATCAGGCATGCCACCATAATCAGAGTCCAACAGTTTGGGTGTTGAGTTACTGAATGGTGTTGGACTGAGGACTGCACTAGTAAACTGATTATGCTTTACATGGGATCAGGCATGCCACCATAATCAGAGTCCAACAGTTTGGGTGTTGAGTTACTGAATGGTGTTGGACTGAGGACTGCACTAGTAAACTGATTATGCTTTACATGGGATCAGGCATGCCACCATAATCAGAGTCCAACAGTTCGGGTGTTGAGTTACTGAATGGTGTTGGACTGAGGACTGCACTAGTAAACTGATTATGCTTTACATGGGATCAGGCATGCCACCATAATCAGAGTCCAACAGTTCAGGTGTTGATTTACTGAATGGTGTTGGACTGAGGACTGCACTAGTAAACTGATTATGCTTTACATGGGATCAGGCATGCCACCGTAATCAGAGTCCAACAGTTTGGGTGTTGAGTTACTGAATGGTGTTGGACTGAGGACTGCACTAGTAAACTGATTATGCTTTACATGGGATCAGGCATACCACCATAATCAGAGTCCAACAGTTTGGGTGTTGAGTTACTGAATGGTGTTGGACTGAGGACTGCACTAGTAAACTGATTATGCTTTACATGGGATCAGGCATGCCACCATAATCAGAGTCCAACAGTTTAGGTGTTGAGTTACTGAATGGTGTTGGACTGAGGACTGCACTAGTAAACTGATTATGCTTTACATGGGATCAGGCATGCCACCATAATCAGAGTCCAACAGTTTAGGTGTTGAGTTACTGAATGGTGTTGGACTGAGGACTGCACTAGTAAACTGATTATGCTTTACATGGGATCAGGCATGCCACCATAATCAGAGTCCAACAGTTTGGGTGTTGAGTTACTGAATGGTGTTGGACTGAGGACTGCACTAGTAAACTGATTATGCTTTACATGGGATCAGGCATGCCACCATAATCAGAGTCCAACAGTTTGGGTGTTGAGTTACTGAATGGTGTTGGACTGAGGACTGCACTAGTAAACTGATTATGCTTTACATGGGATCAGGCATGCCACCATAATCAGAGTCCAACAGTTTGGGTGTTGAGTTACTGAATGGTGTTGGACTGAGGACTGCACTAGTAAACTGATTATGCTTTACATGGGATCAGGCATGCCACCATAATCAGAGTCCAACAGTTCAGGTGTTGATTTACTGAATGGTGTTGGACTGAGGACTGCACTAGTAAACTGATTATGCTTTACATGGGATCAGGCATGCCACCATAATCAGAGTCCAACAGTTTGGGTGTTGAGTTACTGAATGGTGTTGGACTGAGGACTGCACTAGTAAACTGATTATGCTTTACATGGGATCAGGCATGCCACCATAATCAGAGTCCAATAGTTTAGGTGTTGAGTTACTGAATGGTGTTGGACTGAGGACTGCACTAGTAAACTGATTATGCTTTACATGGGATCAGGCATGCCACCATAATCAGAGTCCAACAGTTTGGGTGTTGAGTTACTGAATGGTGTTGGACTGAGGACTGCACTAGTAAACTGATTATGCTTTACATGGGATCAGGCATGCCACCATAATCAGAGTCCAACAGTTCAGGTGTTGATTTACTGAATGGTGTTGGACTGAGGACTGCACTAGTAAACTGATTATGCTTTACATGGGATCAGGCATGCCACCATAATCAGAGTCCAATAGTTTAGGTGTTGAGTTACTGAATGGTGTTGGACTGAGGACTGCACTAGTAAACTGATTATGCTTTACATGGGATCAGGCATGCCACCATAATCAGAGTCCAACAGTTTGGGTGTTGAGTTACTGAATGGTGTTGGACTGAGGACTGCACTAGTAAACTGATTATGCTTTACATGGGATCAGGCATGCCACCATAATCAGAGTCCAACAGTTCAGGTGTTGATTTACTGAATGGTGTTGGACTGAGGACTGCACTAGTAAACTGATTATGCTTTACATGGGATCAGGCATGCCACCATAATCAGAGTCCAACAGTTTGGGTGTTGAGTTACTGAATGGTGTTGGACTGAGGACTGCACTAGTAAACTGATTATGCTTTACATGGGATCAGGCATGCCACCATAATCAGAGTCCAATAGTTTAGGTGTTGAGTTACTGAATGGTGTTGGACTGAGGACTGCACTAGTAAACTGATTATGCTTTACATGGGATCAGGCATGCCACCATAATCAGAGTCCAATAGTTTAGGTGTTGAGTTACTGAATGGTGTTGGACTGAGGACTGCACTAGTAAACTGATTATGCTTTACATGGGATCAGGCATGCCACCATAATCAGAGTCCAACAGTTTGGGTGTTGAGTTACTGAATGGTGTTGGACTGAGGACTGCACTAGTAAACTGATTATGCTTTACATGGGATCAGGCATGCCACCATAATCAGAGTCCAACAGTTTGGGTGTTGAGTTACTGAATGGTGTTGGACTGAGGACTGCACTAGTAAACTGATTATGCTTTACATGGGATCAGGCATGCCACCATAATCAGAGTCCAACAGTTCAGGTGTTGATTTACTGAATGGTGTTGGACTGAGGACTGCACTAGTAAACTGATTATGCTTTACATGGGATCAGGCATGCCACCATAATCAGAGTCCAACAGTTTGGGTGTTGAGTTACTGAATGGTGTTGGACTGAGGACTGCACTAGTAAACTGATTATGCTTTACATGGAACTAGGCATACCACCGTAATCAGAGTGGTCAGGGCCAAATGAATGTTAACCATTAAAAAGAAATGCAAAGAAGTTAAAAGAATACAAATTCTAGTAGGAAGCGTTAGAATAAAAGTTTAATGAATTAAAGTTTGAAAATAGAATTAGCTGTTGCGAACTGCTTACCAACCAAAATGAGCTATGGTAAAATGCAATAAATAGTTAGTGGCTGGACGTTTGACCCTAGCAGAGTCTTTCTCTTTGAGAAGGACTCTGCTAGGGTTGAAACTTCAGGCCATTCACAATTTTTTGAAATAAAGTTTATTAGCTTTAAAGAAGAGAGCTTACATGAAGCTGCAGGAGAGAGTGCAGAGTAGTGCATAAATACATGTAGAGCAGTATGCTAGGTGCGGAGTTGAAGCAATGGATGACAACTCATCAGCTCATTCTGAGGAAGTGATGAGGCGGTAGGTAATGAGGAAGTGATGAGGCGGTAATAAGGCAGTGATAAGATGAGAGATGAATAACACCCATTTCAGACAGGCGCGCCGAACCAAATTATTGAATTAAGTACACAAAAACTTTGACGTCTGAAACAGTTATAGGAGCGACTTGATGAGCTAGAAGTCAAAAGATTGACTGTTGCAGTCGTTCGGAACGACTCTGGAGTGCCTTGGTTTCAGACGTCGATCTTGTCATGAGCCGAAACTAATGTAAATGTTTTTTTAATTAATTGGGTAGACCTAGAGTCACTCCTAATCTATTTGGTTCGGCGCGACTCAAGAGCGCCTGTCTGAAACGGGTGTAAGATGGATGAGCAAATCTTAGGGCTTGTCACACAAGGCAACCTTTACAGGCAACTTGGAGGCAACTACCTGCAGTGCATGCTACACAACCACTTTGGCAGCACAAGAGTAATTTTTCAAACAATGTCTTTACGATCCCCAAGAATAATATGTGAATATTCAAATGTAGGGCTAGATAGCTCAGTTGGTAGAGCGCCGGCACGTCAATCCGCAGGTCGTTGGTTCAAATCCCGCTCTAGTCAATTTTTCCTTGTTCAACTCAAAATCAATATTCAAATGTGAATGAATTCTCTTTTGGACATTGCCTGGAACTGGTTGCCTGTAAATTACCTGGTGTGACATGGCCCTTAGAATCCAAAATGGAGGAGGCATGTATAAGATGCTCCATGACTAAACCGGGCATTATGCCCAAACGGGCACTTCAATCTTGACAAAACTCAAAACTGGGTTTGCTCATTAGAAAGATGAAAATAAGAAGTTTCAAATAACACTCAATTAAGCCCTTTTCACACGAGAATCGGAAACTTACGTCCATCGTTTTGGGCGCCAGTTGTCTGTCCCAAAGGTTGCGTGCGATATCATGACAAACATTCACACGATGACACTTCGCGTTCCCAACGTCCCTCGTTTTCGTGAGTTCGCTACGTATTGGGTCAAAGGTCATCATTGGTTATTTATTAGTTCGCTGGTTCTCTGTCGGTGTCCCGTTTAATGTTACGTAATATGCGTGTAGGGTACCATCGATCGTTTTCTCGGCGCGACATTTCTGCTTTTTCGTGCGAATTCTCAGTTTCCTGACGAACTCCGAAGATGAATGTAGCGGAAAGTGTTTTGTCAGAGATGAAAGTGGAAATGCCAAATCCAAAAACAAAGGTAACTTAACATAATTTGTGACAAGAACATTTCTTCCACCGACGCCATTTTAACGGAGGAAGGAATACTCGAACAAACAAACGACATTTCTCCCGCTGCGCATGCGTGATCGTTGTGTGATCGCATGGGACCTTGGTATCATAAACGTGCGTCGTTTCACACGACCGATCTTGGCTATTCTAAACAGGGATGCGATTTTTGGAGGAGGTCTTGATCCCGGTTGTTTATAACGCGGGTCCCAGGTAATTTCATCACACGGATTCCTTTCACACGACGCAAATTTGCGATTTCATGACACCGATGCGATTTCGTTGCAAACGACCATGGTTTAGAAAGCTCGTGTGAAACGGGCTTTTGAGACACTCAAATAAGTATTCTCAAACCAAGAGTCATTCCAATTAATAATAATATTAATAATAATGGAGTCTTATAAAGTGCTGGTATCCGCCAAAAAAGGCGCTCAGGACGCCCGCTCTTGATACAAAAGAAAGGGACAAAAATATATATATATATATATATATATATGTTGAATGTCACTGGTCAACATTTACTTTAAAAAGATGAGTTTTGAGGGCAGTTTTGAATGATGTGGTACGGTAAACTATTCCACACTTTCCCTGCAGTAACTACAAATGTAGGAAAGAATGTTCTTAGCCATGTGTTCTACCAGGAGACCTTGATCGGCTGATCTTAGGTTACTGTGTGAAGGAGTGTATTGAGTGACAAGATCCAAGATGTAGGATGGCGCCATGTTGTGCAATGATTTAAAGACCAGGAGACCGAGTTTGAAAACTATCCTTTCAAATCAAAACATCTCTCATGGTCAATCTAACAAATTGTGCTAAAATTTGACAAAGTTGAGTGTTCTGTGTCATGTGAATTGTGAGTTACAGGTCATTCAACTTTTGACCCGATGTTCTTTCACTAACTTTAAGCTTCCTGTGCCTCTGGTTTTGGAATGTCAGACAAAGATGATTTGTTTATTACCATTCAGGTCTGCAACCAATAGACCCAAAACACATTTTCCTTAATTACTCGTTCATTTTTTAGCAAAAACAGCTGAAACCCAAGTTCTATTCTGATTTTGGTGCGGGGGGGTGTCACATTCTACTCTCAACAACGTTGACTTTCAGAAGTTCTCTCAATATGATCAAATGTTTAATCATATTTTAATTAGTTCAGGCGATTACTCAGTTAAAAAGTGCATATTTATTGACCAAATGTATAATGCTTTATCATTTATTTTGACAATTTTATGACTGTCAAGATAGAATAGATGTTATAATATTAACCCTTTCCTTACCATAGGCGACTTTAGTTGACCAAGCTTACACACAAAAGAGCACTCAAGCCTGAGCACAAAGGCCATTTGTAATAAAGCTGTAGTTTTGTCCATGTTTGCCCTCCATACCCAAGCTTACCATCATTGGAAAGGGAAAGATCGGATCTTTCTAATGATGGTCAAATAAAATAAGGTTGCTATTTTGCAATCTCTTCAAACTGGAGTTGAAAGATCCGAAATGCCAAACACCTACGGAGCGCCATATGGTTGTGTACAAAAAAGTGTTTGAGATTACAGATCACACCGAGGAAAGAAAGACAAAGAACTTTGACATTTATTGACCGATCTCAATAATTTTTTGCTTATATGATGGGGAATTCAATAATTGAGAACTTTTTTATTACTTATTTTGCTGTAAAACAATGTCTTCAAGTAGATAATGGGGTTTGTAAAAATGACCTTTGAACGAAAGCTTTCTGTTGTGTAAGAATGTGTGCTTCACGCTTGAGTGGTCAAACAATGCGGTTATCAGCAGTTGTTTATGTCCAAACAATTCGGTAAGGAAAGGGTTAAGTGAGCTTCAAAAGTCACAAAACTTCTACTGAGCTTCAAAGTTAAAAGTTAAATTCACTTCTAGGTTATAAAAAAACACCTATAAATGACAACATAGTATAAAATGTTGAGGCACAACGAAAATGTTAACTTTTTTTCTGTTAAGCACTCCATTTATTAAATCCATGATTAACATACAAAATTATATTTTAAATATAATAAAGTTGTGTTAACTTGGCTGTTTATAAAGCTCTCATCCTGTTCATGATTTGAGTTTTGTTTTAAAAATACATTCAATAGACTGTGCAAGTCTCGCGTGCATTCGAACTTCCGAGACCATAGTGGTCCCAACCATATGGAGTTTTACGTGGGCGAGATTTTGTTTCGTCAACTATTTTAGTTTAACGTAGGTTATGACCTAGAAAAGTATACATGTTGTTGGGAATGTAATACTAAGTGATAACAAAATATGAAAGTAAAACCAATTCAACAATATAACGAAGAAAACCCAAGAATTAAACTTGACCTCAGCTTCCGGTTATTGCAAAAAATTAAGAATTTTGTGCTCGCCTCCGATCATAAAACTTACGTAAACGCTTGTTTTGGATACGCAATTATAATCGGCAGATGCTGTAATTGCAAAGCAAACCCTTTTCATTGCAGTCTATGGTTGTTGAGGCGTCAGCATCCTCTTTAAACTGCGATACGGGTCCATTTAAGACCCGTTTGACCTTCACGAATCCGCGTAAGGGGTTTCTAAAAAGTTAACATCAAATAGGCATCCTTGTCCCAGAGTTTTATTTTTTTTCCAATAATAATATACACACTATTGTATTTTTTTTTCAAAAGCTAAAACTTTTCATAAAATTGTAATGATTTATTTTTGTTCAGATTTTGTCATGAGATATAATTTAAAACAAAGATTTAATTTCAGAAATAAAAATGTTCTTCGTTTGACGTGTTTTCTCGTTCGGATACGCGCGAGACTTGCACAGTCTATTATGGAGAAATTTGTATCACCTTTTCCAATCATTTTTCCAACCTTTTCCAACATCTGAACACAAAACTGTAAACTTAAAATAGAAATAAACTGTTGTAATATCATTCCTAGTCAAACCAAAGCCTCAACAAATCTCAATATATCAGTTATGATGATGATTTTTTTTTTTGGGGGGGGGGGAGTAAAAACAGAATTGGCTGATTGCAAACTGTTTCAATCAATGGTATAAACGCCAACAAAATAATAATAAATATTATAACACCCCTTACAAATATTCTGCCTTTTGATTGGTTTAGAGCGCGTCACATGGCGTGCAGTACCTAGACGTCTTTTTTACCCACCTCGAACCCAATCAGTTGTGCATCTGTGTATCTGAGATGCGGGTACGAACGTTACGTGTACGAGGATGATAAATAGTCTGTTGGGGTGTTATAAAACAAATATTGACTGCTTTTACTCGTGCTATGGTTAAAACTACGACTCCCTCGGTGATCCCCGGAGCGTTCTATTCGCCTCAGGAAAATAGCACGCTCCGGGGATCACCTCGGGAGTCGTAGTTTTAACCATAGCACTCGAAGCAGTCAATATTTGTATATTATTATCCTGTACCGCACTTTTCCGATCCTTTTCACTTGATTGGTTGAACACTGCCCTAATTTTCTTGGTCTCCCCATTTAAGTCAATATCTTTGTTAGGGGGTGCCAGTCAGAAGCTTGTAACTGACATGTAGCCAGGGATCACACCAATGTTTATGATACAACCTGGGAAACAGCTGCAGAAAGATCACCTTTAAAGCGGATGTAAATTTCAAGGGGGATGTAAATTTCTCAAATATACTAAATATTTCTGTAAAGCTATTAAAAATGTAAATCTAAATGTTTAGGTCAATTCAGCTAACAAAATCGAGTATAAAATAGTAAAGTAATTTTGGATAAGCAAATTAACTTTATGAACCTCATTTTCTATCTAACAGTTGTAACACTGGTATTTAGTTTTGCATACGCTAGCCCATTTGGGCAAAGTCAGAGGAATTACCTGCGCATTCGTGTGGTATCGTCCACATGTTTTAAGCCAGTAAAATGATAAGAATTTCCCGCAAGTCTCATTTTTAACCAATCAGGTTTAAGGCGGTTAAGCTGTGATTACTGGGAATGGCAGTTTAATGTGTTAATGTTCAGTAATTAGTTGCATTGTCCAAGCCTTTTGTACTTTGTTGTGGTATGTTGGTTTGGAATGTGGTGTGAGAGAGTGTGAGAGAGTGCGAGAGAGAGAGAGAGAGAGAATTCGGCAGTCCGTGAAAAACTCTTGACGGAGAAAGACGTATCTAAAACCTGAGTGTGTGTGAGAAGTAGGGAAAAGAGTACGGTACCAACTGACCAAAAACGCCTGAAACAGCAGGTGTATTTTTTCACGATCTGTTTGTGGATTCAGCCACAAAACGAGACTCGTTGCAGCCCGACAAATTTCCTTTTCCAAAATCCGTCACATTTTTATCTCGGGAAAAACAACACTCAGCCCGTCATGAGGTATCGCACCATTTACGTAACCATGGCCGTGGTTTCGGAGTAAACACCCCTCCTTGGGAAGAGACTACCATGAAAGGCGCTGGCCGATTATGATGAGAGAAACACTGAACTGTGAGATGTGGCAGTCAGAGGCACACTTGATATTCTGGAGTGGAACTCCTCAATGATGAGATTTGTGTAAAGTAATAAGTTTGAGTATAAGTTTGAAATTGTTATGTTTCTAAAAGGAACTGAATATGGAACAATCCATGTTGTTTCTAAAAGAAACTGAATATGGAATAATCCATGAGTCAAACTGAAAAGGTTAAAACTGTTTGTAATACTATCAGATAAGAATAGAACGAATTTCGTGTGAAGGAAACCTATAGAAGTGATCGGAAAAACCGACATAGTGACACGTATAAGAAACTATGGAACTATTCCAGTTAATTGACGACAGTATAAGGAAAAATGTATGACGACGTGAAATGATCATGTATTTATTCAAAGAGAGATCAATTATGGATCTGTAAGCCCACTGTACAAATTGTAATTACTGTAATATTTCAAATAAATGTAATTTTGTTCTAATTATAAGTTGCTTCCTTGTCAGCTGTCTCAATTCCTTCGAGTCTGTAGATCCAGTTGTAATTTGTTTGAACCGGGGTCACCATTAGTAAAATCTAATTAGAGGAATATTTGATTAGTTGCCAAAATCAAATAATGGTGACATTTATGGGGGCTTGTCCGGGAACAGACAAACTAAAAGTAGAGACAGCATATAAGATAAAGGAAGCACTTAAAATGTTTTCAAATGTACGTGCAGTGAATTATGTTACTTGATATATTAACGTTGTATGTTATTGTTATATCCTTACAGGCTAAGTGTTGTTTTCACCTTTTACTTTAGAGAACCAAGTCCCTTTTGTTTACTCTTGGTAAGTTGGTACAAGGCTCTGTGAGAATGGAAAAGGATGTAGAAAGGATAAAGTTATGGCTGAAGCGTGTGATTTGAGTGGCAGAGAGTTGATAGATTTTATTCACGAAGAACGCATGGATAGAGAAAAACATGACCGCGATGAACGCGCATACCAACTAGAACTTCGTAGAACTGAACGCGAAACTATTGAAATGCAAATACGATTGGAATCCATCAAAAACGAATCCGCAAGAGCTAATGAGTCATCAGCAGAAAACGCATTCACAAATCGTCCGTCGCGAATCAAAGCAAAAGCTCCCAAACTCCCACCGTTTGATGAGCTTAAGGACGATCTGGATGCATACATCCAAAGGTTCAAACGCTATGCAGTTAGCCAAGAATGGGAACATGACAAATGGCCAATTAATCTTAGTGCGCTTTTAAAGGGCAAAGCATTAGATGTTTACTCGCGATTGGCAATAGAGGAAGCATCCAACTACGACTCGCTTAAAGACGCACTCTTGAAAAGATTTCACCTCACTGCAATAGGGTTCAGGCAAAAATTCAGAGAAATTAGAGCAGAACAGGGCGAAACTGCACCTCAATTTGTAGCACGTTTAGACTGTACTTTGACGCGATGGTTAGAGATGGACAAAACAGCAAAAACGTACGATGGTTTGAAGGATCTAATACTTCGTGAACAATTCCTGAATAGTAGCAGCGAAGAGTTACGCTTATTTCTCAACGAACGAAAACCCAAAAGCGTTATGGAAATGGCTCGCTTAGCGGAACAGTACGCAGATGCACATTGTATTTTTGGCTTACCCCGGATAATGCAAAGTAGTGTAAAAAGACCTAATCAAAGTACTAGACCTCCTTTTGTTCGAAAACAGGAAATTAGGCAGCCATACAAAATGCAAAACGCGACACCAGCAAATCTGTCCAGTAGGCCTAACCATAGTTATCAGCGTACAGAGGGAAACAGAGGTCCCCCTACTTGTTTTATCTGTCACAAAGTTGGACATTTCGCTAGAAATTGCCGTAGTAGACCCCGAAACTACAATCAAGTCGCAAGCATAGTTGCGTCTGCGCTTACAGAGGTTTTGGATGACAGTCATTGGATTGAGAGCAATGCAAAATTGAAAAGGCATAATGAGCAGTCACATACCGCCAAAACCACGCCCAATTATGAAACCGTAGCGTACATGATTAGTCCGCGCACTCTTAGTAAGTGTTGCTCACAAAATGGCTATGTAAAACTGACATGTGGTCATCAGTTACCAGTTATGAGCGCTGCCTGCCAAGATAAAAATCCTGCATCACTACCAGTAGTCGAAGGCTTGATTACGCGATACAGGTTGCAGTGGCGTTGTAGTGAGAAAAGATTTAGTCATGAATGAACAAATGACAGGTCAAGAGAGGTCATATGTTCTGGCAGATAGAACTATTCGCAAAGCTCCAATTGCTGTAGTAAATCTTGATACACCTTATTTCGTCGGTTCATGTGAAGCACTCTGTATGGTAAATCCAGTATACGATGTGATCATTGGTAATATTGAAGGTGCGAGAGAACCCAGAGATCCAAATTCAAATTGGCTGAACACAAAAACATCAGTTAACAAAGAGATTGGTGTTTTTCCAGAAATGACTCCAATATCAGAACCATTGTTGTCTAATGCTGTTGATACTAGAGCACAACAATTGAAGAGTGAAAAACCTATGAAGAAACTGAAAAGTGCCAAAAGAATTACCTGAAATAGATCAAGAAGAAATAAAACTTGCTCAGCAGAATGACCCGTCTCTTAATTTAGTCCGCGAGTTCACAACAAGAACGAAAAGAAAACTAGAAATGGCGCAGTGACCACTTTCTTATGGTCAGATGGTTTACTCTACCGCAAGTTCATTTCACAAAGTTATGACTTTGGCCAACCTTCGCATTCAGTTAGTAGTGCCTTCCAAGTATCGCAATTACTGAAAATTGCACACGATTCCATTCTGGGTGGACACCAAGGCTCAAAGAAAACGGCAGATAAAGTTCTCAGTAATTTTTATTGGCCAGGATTTCAAGCGGCTGTCACTCGGTATTGTAGGTCATGCGACATTTGCCAGCGTACAATTCAAAAAGGTAGAGTTTGCAAAGTTCCTTTGGGTCAAATGCCATTGATAGACACGCTTTTTCAACGAGTAGCGATAGATATAATTGGACCGATTCATCCAATCTCAGAAAAGGGGAACAGATATGTACTAACGCTAGTTGACTACATGTACATGTATGCTACACGCTACCCCGAGGCTGTCCCCCTAAGAAACATCGAAACAACCACAGTAGCCGAGGCAATGGTAGTGATATTCACTCGTGTAGGTATACCCAGAGAAATCTTGACCGATCAAGGCTCGCAATTCACATCACAATTAATGCGCGAAATTAGCCGATTACTCTCAATACGCCAACTCACAACAACTCCGTATCATCCAGCATGCAACGGACTTGTAGAAAGATTTAATGGTTCACTTAAACAAATGCTAAAGAGGAAAATTTGATTAGTTGCCAAAATCATGACAGTCATGACAGTCATCTGAACATCTGCCTGAGCCACTGTCTGCAATAGAATTCTATCATGCTGCTGCCTGGGGTCATGTTCCCGGTATGCCATAATAATATTGAATACTGTTTCTCACAAGACGAATAAAAGTGCCAGGCTATAGTCATCTTCAGCCTAAGTTTGGTTACTTTGAACTTTTTCAAAAAAGCATGTCTTCGGATCTATCAGTTTTTTTTAAAACGTTCGATTCCAGTACAGGCTGACAGGGCTTTATTATTTAATGGTCGTCCAGGATTTACAGTTAGAAAAATTTGCACGGACAACCTCTATGGCACACTGGATTATAGCACTTGTAACCACCGTGACATTGCTGAGAACAACGGAAACAATCAGGGCAACCATATTGCAATTCTAATATGCCTAACAGAACAACAAGAATATCCCGGTAAAGAGTAAAGCTGATCTTTGATTCCAGCACCTTTTGTCCCCATTTGTACCGGGCCAACAAAGCATGACACTAGCTGACACCCCATCATGCACAGTGGACGCTACACAAAGAATCATTCGATCAAGTCAGCACAATCGCAGTTGAACTTGTCCCACATGGAACATTCTTAACTGGGCCCAATTTCATACAGAAAATATTGCTCAACATTTTTCTGCTTAGCACAAATGAGCAGGATACAGTCATAAATGGTACACAAGACACGGTATTTTGACTGGTAACCTTATTCTGGTAAGCGAAATGATGTGCTGAGCTGCTTTTTGTGCTTAAGTGAAATTCGGCCAAGGTAGCCACATCATCTGGGCCCAGTTTCATGGCTCTGCTTACCCTAAGCAAAGAATCGGCGCTTATGGAAGCATTTCAGGGGTTAGCAGAGCATTTTTGCCTGTGCGCTTGCGTAGTCCCCGTTACTAGGCATTCTATGCTTATACCCAGCTACATTTAGCGCAGAAATTCGGTGCTTGCTCGGTAAGCGGAGAATGGTGATTGCAAGCGCAGAATTCAGCGGTAAGCAGAGCCATGAAACTGGGCCCTGGGCTCGATTTCACAAAGAGTTAAGACTGATCGTAACTGCAAATCCATCGCAGTTGCTTAGCAAACAGTGATGTCACAATACAAATCACTATGGTAATACTGATAACTCATCTTAAGATGAATCTTAGTGCTTTGTGAAATCGACCCCTGGTGTCTTAACCACTAGACCACTGAGCATGCCCCGCAATAAGAGGCCAGTTCAAATCCTATAGTTAGCAGCCGGAACCAAAAACAATGTCGGTAATGTAATTACACATCGGTACTTTAGTAAAAGTTTCAATTATATTGCAGAGCATTACATGTACATTGTGTGTTTAGACAGTCCCTTAAAGTGCGTCCTTGAAATTGTAGCGTCTTAATATGGCAACCAAAAATGTGGACAGAGCCTTAGCTGATAGCCAAGCCGGAGCAACCCAAAACGCTTTCAAAAATGCTCTTTGGCTAGAATGGGAATCAAGAGGACGGCAGGCGGATCATCAAGTTCTAAATGTGAAAATGATTACAACATGATTAGTAATCTACAGTGAGTCGGCATGAAATGGTTGTCGTTTTGTTATTTGGTGCAGCATGCAATCTAGGATTACTGTGTAGCGTTGTGTTAATCAACTAATCAATGTTCATCGGTACCTTGTCTTATCTCTTCGTCACAGTCTCCTTCCTGGTGTCCATTGATTTCATCCTGAAAGTGCACATCATGAGCGGTATGGGATTCGTTGGATTCAATGTTCATACTGTGCTCGGACGGAATGTCAGTTTTGAGCTCTGCATCTGAGGATTTCTCACTAGGAGCATCTTCCTCGGCAAGGTCTGCCGAAAAAGCGCCGTTCTCAACATTGGATCTTTCGTCTTCATGATCAATAGATTGACTGGTCACTGATTGGTCGTCATCCGCTGCACCATCTTCAAAAATTCCATTCTGATTATCCCTTTCTGCAAATTCTCCCTCAAAATCAGATATGATATCAGTTGGTAGTGTTTCATCATTTTGCGTCAAATTCCCATCTTGGCAATCAGGATGAACGCCCTCAATGTCAGGCTGATGCTTAGGATCGGATGCGTTGTTTGCGTTGGAGGGATTCGAAGCGGCCTCATTGTCCGGGAGATCGGAGATGTTTCCGTGATCAAAGTTGCCCGGGTCGCTTCCGAATGACTGCATCTCCGACCCCAGGTCCTGTGAGTTCTGAGAGTCGTTCAACATGTCATCTATATCGCCAAGATCCTGAGACAGCGACTGGTCGTCCGTTCTCTCGCTCCCAGCATTGAGGGAGTCGGCATACCCCTGCGAGGAGCATGGTACGTCCAGACCCTCTGTTACTCCACCTGAGCTGCCTTGCTTGCACCATTCCTGACTGAGGAGGCTTTCTAGTTGAGATGTTTGTGAGGGTGGATTCAGGGCGGATGTATCTGATAGATGACTTTCGTCTGTTGGGATGCTAAGGGGCTTATCGCCTTGGCCCCGTGCTGAAGAAATAAAAGCAAGGAAAATTGGATGATCAGGATAAAATATTACCACAGTACACTTTTAACAAGGGTGTGATTTGATACACGTAAAAAGACCTTGGTAAAATATAAATAACCGGCCTTAATCTCCTCTAGGTTTAAAGAGAGGTTTAACTCAGTTTTGTGATGCAATAATGTTCCCAATAGATAGCGGAAAAAGTCTCTAACTTCACTTAAAAAAAAGGAAAATGCAAATGTATTTACAGATAGCCTTCCAGTGAGAATTTTGTCAACGATCAAAAATGATATAAGTCAACTATACGGGTCTGCACATTATTGTACAGGACATTTTGCAAGGTGCTGAGGTGCACTCAGCAGCAGCCATTGCCAGATACATCGAGGCAAACCCTTTCTATTAGCGGTAAGTGTAACTGGGTTCTTTTACATGCATTACACAACACAAGGGATCTACGGCTTTACGAAGCAATAATAATGAAGTGTTTTGCTTGAGGACACAAGTGTCAAGACGGGGACTCGGACCTACACTCTGCTGATCAGAAACACCAGACCGTGAGATCAGTGCACTTGACCGTGCCACATCATGTGGTGTATAGTGGCCGAGTGGTAAGAGGGTAAGAATCCTGGTCATGACACTTGTGTCCTTGAGAAAGACACTTAACTATAATTGCTTCTCTTCACCCTGGGGTAAATGGTTACCTGTGGGGGCAGAGATGGTTCTTGTGATTGATTTAGCTTGGTGCGCTACATATTTGGCAGCACAGAATGTATACTCCCTAGGGAGCCGAGATGGCTTAAATATATAGCCCAATGACCGGGGTATTGTGCCAAGCGCATCCCAATTGGCGCTATATAAATAGCTACCATTGTTTATTATTAATGTTATTACCACATGTATATAGATTTGAATTTATATTTTGAGCCACACTCACTTGTCAGTTTTGCAGGTCCAGTAAACGACATATACTCCATAGACGGAGGTGATGCTTCAAACTCCTGTAGATTTGACAAGAAAATTAAAAATAAACAAGATTGGAAAAAAAAAAAAAAAAAAAAAAAAAGGCATCATCTAAAAACAAATCTGATTTCATTTCTTACAATTATAGATCAGTACTACTTACCTCATCCAAATAGTAGCCAGGACCGCCCATTCTTGTCCTGAAAATCAAAGTAACAAACACTTGTTCAAAATACAATCAAATGATACACACCTACAAATAGCGGAAACATCAACGGAAGATTTTTCAAATGGCATAGGAAATTTGTGGTAACAGCATGTAGGTCACTGGCCAAGTAGGAATTTGGGACACTCCTGACGACGGACAGACTATACTGTCCGAAACACTAGGACCAATTACTCATTAGAGATATCAATCTACATGGTGTTACGGCAATTAAAAGTTGTATGGCTCCTGACTGGCACCCCCTGAACAAAGATATTGACAAAATATGGAGACTGGCAACACAGGCCTAGATAGCTTTATTTTTTTAAATGAGAGATTGCCTAACATCACAAGGCCACGGAGGGCCACTTCAAGGTGAGGGCTACATTAACTGATTTGGGCTATCGACCCAATTAACCAGGGGTACGTTGCCTCCTACACCTGGGGCTGAAACAGGGTTACCCCCTTCACAGTCCGTAAGGATGTAGGCATGGGTATCATCCACCAGGAGCCTGGCTGGTAGAGCAGAATGCAATGCCTTCCCAACTTTTTAAGAAGCAACTATTGTTAAGTGCCTTGCTCAAGGGCACAAGTGTTATGACTGGGATTCGAACCCACACTCTGCCGCTAACAACACCAGAGCTTGGGTCCGGTGAATTAGACTTCTCGGCCACGACACGCCACAGCTCAGTTGATAGAAAGCCAGCATCTTAATCCAGAGGACGCAGGTTCAAGTCTTGCTGTAGTAATTTTTTTTTTTTTCAACCCAAATTAGTGAAAAAAGGGATGACAGACTTTAATGTATTTCGAACATCATTACTGAATGCTGCATGCAAATGAATTAAAATAAAATTCAATAATGTCAAACAGTATAAATACATTTCTAGTTAACACGCTTAAAACACAAAACCCTGGCATTATCTGTTGCCACCTAGCGTCTTTTTCTAGAAAGGGAAAAACAGAATCTTTGCGATTCCAAACCGTACCTTCCCCGTTTGTTGTCATTCCCTAGGTGTTGAATCATCATCATAGAGGCTAACGACTGAGGACCAATGGATACCGTAGAATGGCTTGCTGCTTGAGGAACTCTCTGTTTACTAGTATCACCAGTCTAAAACAGCAAAAAGAAAAAAACAGAAAAACTTCACATCTTTACCCATGGAACAAGGCTACCAGTTTCAGATTCTTGTATACACTTACAAGTGCAGGGCCCAATATCATGGCTCTGCTTACCGTAAGCAAAGAATCGTCGCTTACGGAAGCAGGGAATTCTGTGCTTACGAAGAGTATTTCACGGGTTAGCAGGGAAATTTTGCTTGTGCGCTTGCGTAGTCCACGTTACTAGGGATTGAAGGCTTACACAGCTAGCGCAGAAATTCGGCGCTTACTCGGTAAGCGGAGAATGGTGATTGCAAGTGCAGAATTCGGCAGTAAGCAGAGCCATGAAATTGGGCCCAGGAGTTACATTGCTTCACTTCATTATGCAAATGTGTTTATAGACTGGTCCCCTGTCACTGGTCTCTATCCTTTAGGATAAAGACAGGCACTGGTCTGTCTTACAGGCCAAATGATTTCAGTGGATAAACTTGCAGTGACGTAAGCTTTCATTTTCTGTGTTATGATTGGTCTGCTCCGAAGTGACGTAGTTTGTCAGCTACCAGCAGTTAACTGTACTTTAGATCGTCTGCTGCGCATGTGCATAAAGTTTGTACACTGTATGTACACATGCGTAAAGACTGCGAACCATTTGATAACATTTTCTCAGCCTTCTCTCAAACATCTCAACACGGCCAGCCAAAGCTTTTCCGGCCGACAAACCAAACAAAGAAAGCAATTTCTAAACTAAATTTGAACAACATGTCCAATTCCTTTTTTATTGAAGGTTAATCTCATAAAAAAAGAACATTCAGCTTGATGTAATCAATCAACCCAAATGAACATTCAGCTTGATGTAATCAATCAACCCAAATGAACATTCAGCTTGATGTAATCAATCAACCCAAATGAACATTTCAGGCATTCGATTGCAACCCATCTGCCGCTCGCAGGGCCAATTGAACTCTCCTGCAGTAGAGGTATGTCATCGAATACATGTACTCCGAACAGGAGTAAATTGATTACTGAAGCAGTTTGTTTTTATTTTATCTTTATGAGTACTTACAATGATCTGATACAGAACAAAATTAATTATGGTTTTGATGATAGATCGATTGTGATGCAATCTCTGTTGCTGACAAAATGTTCATAAATCTTAGTGCTTGTGTTTTCCCCACCAACGGTTGGTTTTAGCTTATATATTCACATGTTAACAAAGGCAAAACAAACAACACTATGATCATTGAAAATGTTTAGTACCAAATCATGAACACCTGATATTCATTACCGAAGGCAAAACAAACATCGTTTTTCATCATTAAAATCTTCTCGTTCAAACAGTTCAACACCACCACTTTGATTATTTTCAGCAAACAAAAGTAAATATGTCACAAATTAACTGTCGACAAAAACCATTTCCTTCCATCTAATCACCGTCCAAAGTACCATTATAACGAGGAAATTCTATTAAAAAACCCGACCTCCATCACAAGAAAAATTCCCCATTCACATGAAATCTCGTTAAATGTCTACTCTTCACTACTGACCTTTGGTTTGCTCATTTCATGTTTTGTGGAGGGCTCAGTGGCAGTTCTTGGTCGGTACCCGGCAGAGGTTGACCCTGCTGATCTTAGATTACGGTTCCCTGGTGCACTGCTTGCACGACTATAAAAAAAAAAAACATTTAAAACTTTGTTTAGTTCGGTAAAACAACTTGCAGTGATAGATGACACCGTTGACTTATTTGTCTCCAAGCCACGTTCTTATTTGCAACAGCTATCAGAACATAACAAGACCTATGTTTTAATTTATGTAATAACTGCATCAGGGAAAAACAAAAAAATTGAAACTTTGACTGAAACACCGATGTGTGATTACATTACTGAAATTGTTTTCGGTACCGGCTGCTAACTATAGGATTTGAACTGCCTCTTGTTGCTGGGCATGCTCAGTGGTCTAGTGTTTAAGAAACCCGGGCCCAATTTCATGGCTCTGCTTACCGCCGAACTCTGCGCTTGCAATCACCATTCTCCGCTTACCGAGCAAGCACCGAATTTCTGCGCTAAATGTAGCCTAGTAACGTGGACTACGCAAGCACACAAGCAAAAATTCCCTGCTAACCTCTGAAATATGCTTGATGACATCAGCGCAGAATTCCCTGCTTCCGTAAGCGCCGATTCTTTGCTTACGGTAAGCAGAGCCATGAAATTGGGCCCTTCTCTAAAATAAAAATTGTACTCTTAAAAATAAATAATTTTTAATGTATTTCTGTGTTTTATTGATCCAAGTCCATTTATGTGCATACCCTTAGGGGATGTCAAAAGTTTTCAACATTTTCACCCTCGTATACAATGAGCACGACGTGGATTGGAGGGGGGGGGGGGTGGGGGTCAGCAGTTGTGTACACCTTTGGAATTTTACATCGTTCATACTCAAAAAGAAGACTCAACTACTACCTTAGGGGTGGGGGGGGGGATTATTACTGCTTAGAAAATCCCTTTGGTAGTCAAACTGTGCCAAACACGTTGTGCAATCACAAACAATATGTAGGTGCAAGTGTTTCGGGTAATTACATGTATCCACACACGACACAAACTGAGTTTGAGTTCATTATATAGTTCATCAAATACTTTTAGTTCAACCATGGACTAAATGGTATTATGGCAGCGAAAATTTCACAATCGGCGACCGGAGTCAAGTGACTCATAGTGGGTATACAATGTAAACAAACCAAGCAAGCAATGCGCAGTGAGCATGAAAAAGCATGGCTGCTTCCCACCTTACGGCAGAAGCGCTCGGAAGCAGCCATGCGTTTCCATTCATGCTGCGCGAGGCTTGTTTGGTTTGTTTACATTGTATACCCACTAAGGGTCACATGACCGCAATCGCGAATGTGTTTATTGGTTTCTGTAAACTTACATACATTTGGTCAATATTTTCATTTGGTTGCAAATTTTCGTGCCGATTGTTTCTATTCCATAACACTGCTTACCATCAGGCATGCAACTCTTCAGCCGAAAAAAAGAGGAAAATTACAACAAGCTTATATTGCCTTTTTCGGTAGTTTTTGTCAAGTCTTGTCCTTGATTGCGATCAACGATGTCTTTCCTAGTGTGAACGCCATCGTTATTTTTCGAGCAAACACCTATCGATCGCGTGGTTCACTTGCACTCTTACAGCGTCTGGTTCCCGCCGCATCCCCTTATACAAAAAGCAATAAAAACACTACGAAGCCAACTGTGCAAAAAATAGTGTACCGTAATTTCTTGCGTATAAGACGCGTCTTATCTGACGTTTTAGACCACAAAATCATCACTGCGCCTTGTATTCCGGTGCGCCTTGTATGATGTCGCTTGAGATCAAAATGACCGCGGCCGACGTGCAAATAATCTAGGCCCTATTTAATGTAGCTGCGGTCAGGTTAATAATGCGGTCGCCAACCATCAACTCACCACGCATTGTTGACGTAGTACATATCAGCGCTCAACTCTCCAGACAATGTCGCCAGATTTTCATTCCGACAATGACGCGATGTATTGAGTCGCCTTTGTGGCCACGTGTCCCTATACATAACGACCGTGAATTCATTCCAACAATGCAGCAACGTGTTCATCACTTCTTTTGTGGCCGCGATTTCGTACCGAAAATACTGCATTCAGATTAATCAGAACGGTAGGTTGGTTTCAGTTTAAAATGAATTTTTGTACATGTCTCTACATGTTTCAAGCACATGTGATTTCTATTTATTCACATATTGATTAGCGTGGTACTTTTAGGGTAACAAAATGACCCTTTTTGGCGATGTACCAATACGGTCTGCTGTTTGCAGTCGAAGGTGCATGTAAGGAGATCATGTGCCTTGTGCGGCGGTGCGCCTTGTCTGTTGACGCTTGAATTTTTTTTGGTAATTTCACGGCCCTGCGCCTTGTACGCAAGAAATCACGGTAGAAGGTATGCTGTACGAGGAGAACTTGTGTCTGTGTCTGGACTGTGTAATGCTTTTGTATGTGTAAACTTCCGCGGAACCAGACTTTAAGAATCCTGAACCTTTATTTCTTTTCAATAAGCAATGTTTCTTTCAGCAGAATTTTTTTGTCCATCCAACGCGAATTTTTTTTTTCATGCAGCATGATTTTTTGTATGTGATTTTTTGTTTGTAATGGCGGACTTCTATTTTATAAAACGCGGAAATCCGCGGAAGAGTTGCATGCCTGTTACCATAGAACTCTGTTCTTACAAGTACAGCGCTCTACTGAGCGTGTGATTATATGGGCTGTAAGCGCAGAATTCCACAGTAAGTAGCTTCATTCAACTGAGCCCAATAGTCTTTCCCTGGTTTTAATAGACAACTTATTAGTCAATTATTTGACAAGTCACAATAAATTTTCCCAAATCCGTTAGCTTATTTTAAAAATAATATTGGGTTGATAGAAAACTGACAAGAGCAGGACTTCAACCTGCAACCTCCGGATTAACACGCCGGTGCTCTACCAACTGAGCTTAAAGCCCTAAATTGGCGGTCGCCCTATTTTGTCAACATCTTTGAGTAGGGTGCCAGTCAGAAGCCATTCAACCTGTAACTGCCGTTTAGCCAGGGATCACACCCGAGTCTATGATTCAACCTGGGAAGTGGCAACAGAGGAGGCACCTTAAGGGGATGCAACTTTTTATTTCAAATATCAAGTAATATAACCCATGATGAAAACTGACTGGTAAGTTCTTATAAAAATTATTTTGGGTTGAACAAAGAAAATTTGACTAAAGAGGCACTTGAGCCTGCGACCTCCGGATTAACGTGCCGGTGCTCTCTTAACTGAGCTATCCAGCCCTATGTTGGCAGTCTCCCTGTTTTGTTAGTATCCTTTTAGATTTTGAGTGCTTATTTATCTGTGTACCATCACACAACAAGACTGTGAGGACAAAGTGCCTAAACAAACACAAAGAGAATGGTGGTGCGATGAATCCAATTACCTGCGGACTTGATAATAAGTTGGGTTGCCAAAGCCATCATCTCTCCATCTGGTTTCATTATCAAAATTCATGTTTAAATTTCATTTCCTTGACAAAAACTTTCTCACAAATAATCTGTTTGCATGTAAGACTTTAGTTAAGTGGAAAAAAATTGCAGGGTCGTGGTCTTGCGATAAAGGATCGTGTCAAAGACGAGGTCCTATACCACACTGCCACCACCCTGCGAGGTTTTAAACGGCTGAGTTATCACTCTTTCATTTCCATACATAAAAACAATTTTGTTTAAAAATGTTCGACAACCTTTAAAAGTTAAGAACAACTCAAGTTTCAAACTTGTTCGCTTAAGCTTCAAACTAATGCATGCAAGTTGCAAACTTCAGCAACCCAAATATGCGGCCTACCAACTTTAATTGTGCCGTGAAATTTGTGTGCTTTGTATAACGCCCTCTTTGACTCAACGTCATCAGGTTCTGCTAAAACAGACTGTGACGTCAGTGTTAATATCACACGTTTCAACATGGCCACGTGATCCCCTCTCGTCCAATCAGAATAAATAAAGTATCCCAGGTATAAATATGAATCATATCTGGTACAACGCCTTGTTAGGTCGCCTCTTCACTTACTTATATCGTTGCTGGTCTGGTACCACTCTCCCTTGCCTGCTGATTGCATAGGGAATGTAGGGGTCAATGACGTGTCGATCGTTCTTTCTGAAGTGCACTGTATACTGAGATGTCTCTGGAAGTAGAATGATCGGATCCCCTCTCTTGGTACGGGGTGTGAAATCCCCAGAACTTTAAGGAAGAAGAAAGCAAAAAAGATACATAATTAGGATCTTAGCATAAATGTTTATCATGGTGTCGCCATCTTGGTTTTTTATTCTACAACTCAAATCAATCCCAACCAAACCGAGGCTGGATGGAGAAACAGTCTGGTCCCTTTCCAATAGAATGAGAATCAGTTTTCAGTAATGCTATTTCACACAGGGAGCAAGTCTAAATAATCATGGTCAATGCCATGTATAACAATATAGTGTTACGAACCTCACATTGATCCATATGCCTTTCTAGCGCACTCTTTTGAGTAGCCAATAGTTATCAATGTAACAACTTAAGATCAATGCTCGATTCGATATAATCTAGAATTGCTAGCTTGCAACTTTCACCAACCTCACAAGACTCCCCCGTCCAGTCAGCACATTTTAATGCCGGACCCTCGATCGTCCGAGCATGGTCCGAGGGACCAGTGCTACACCCGCTCATGTATATTCAGTGCCAGAGCCTTGTGAGCGATCTCTAAGCCACTCCCTCAATCAGCTAAAGAATAGCCATTACTTTATCATCACAGCGCAATGCTTTGTGTATTACTCTTGCCTGTGTACAAAAGTCGAATGCCATAACGATGTGCGTAATCGGTGTACTACACGAATCCCATGGGATTATACTCTTGCCTGTGTACAAAAGTCGAATGCCATAACGATGTGCGTAATCGGTGTACTACACGAATCCCATGCCATAACGATGTGCGTGATCGTTGTACACGAAGCCCATGGGATTATCCCTCCCGCCAGCGTGTGCAAGGTGCATGCAATGTGCTTTGTACACGCAACCCAATTGCGTGTATTCCTAACATAGTAGCATTTGGTACGCAAGTGATCTGGTGTGTTATTTCCAATGTAATATCCTTATGCACATTCTGAATTGTACACAAGCAATGGCAAGCACCGCCCTTTACGTTATTTGTCACTCACTGTACTCTTGCAACCCACCACTCCTTATTTGGGTTTTCAACTTGCCACGTCCGATGACCTTCCAGCATGGCAGTTTTCCATTGGTCAAGACCCCATACTTGGCTAATGTTTTATTCATTTCTATACTCTAGATTCCTATATAAACCCCAGATTTCCTTCGTCCAGGAAGCGAATCATGATCAGTCTGGATGCACTCACGTAAGAGAATCATGATCAGTTGAATGCACTCAGTCAGATAACAGCCAGTCTTTACCCTATGGTAAGACTCAGATCTCAGCGAATAGCTCAGTATACCTTTATCAGTTAGACCACGTTATACCATTTGCCTTATGGAACTCTCTAGAACAAGTAGCATTACTTACGCTACCAATATTGTAATGTTATAAGTTATGTGAACAATAAAACAGTTAATGAATTTGTCACAAGTCAGACTCCCGCAAATCTCTTTATATATAATTATTGCCATTCCCCGTTTGGAGAAGCCTGCCCACTCGCCCCATAAGAGGAATGCAACAATATCCTGCAGAATCTTAAGTACAAGTAAAAGACTCATGTATAGTTTGATTTAATATAATGCCTAACTCTACAGCTACTGATGAAGAAGCCATCTTCAACGGCAACTTGGGTTTTGGCTTTGAGCCGCGTAAAGTATTCTAATTTGTCTAGGGTGCCAAGTGGTTCCAATCAAGCAAGGAATTTGATTGACTTCCCAAATGCCACATGCGGTAATAGACACAATCGGCGGTAATAGACACAATCGGCGACCGGAGTCACGTGACTCATAGTGGTTATACAATTTAAACAAACCAAGCAAGCAATGCACAGTGAGCATGGAAAAGCATGGCCGCTTCCCACCTTACGGCAGAAGCGCTGAGTAGCAGTCATACGTTTCCATTCACGCTGCGCATTGCTTGCTTGGTTTGTTTACATTGTATACCCACTATGGGTCACGTGAGTGCAGTCGCTGATTGTGCCTATTAACGCGTTGTACATAAAAACAAAGTGTCTTTGCTCGTAAAAATGTGTTACGTGAAGTGGGAACTATCTATAGACAACTGATCAAGCCCTGCCCAACATACTCTAGTGACTGTCTATCAACTGAACCCGCATGGGTAGAGCATACAACAAATGCATCTTGCTCTGCCCTGTGCCACACACAAAAGACACAAAGAACCAAATTTGTGACTCAACAAAATGGCAGACCGTGGTAGTTCATGAAGTAAAAGGAAAGCCACGCAATATCGAGGCATATTTGTGTCCAAATCAAAGGCAACGTGTCCCTTTAAAGAGGAAGGGAACCTGTCAAATTAAATTGTATGATATACTCATCTTCCAATAAGTCCTCATGTGAGTTAGGAAAAAATGACAAGTCTCTAACCTGGCACCCCCCGAACAAAGATATTGACAAAATAGGGAGACCGCCAAGGCTAGATAGCTCAGTTGGTAGAGCGCCGGCACGTTAAACCGGAGGTCGTTGGTTCAACCCAAAATCATTTTAAAATGTACCCAGTCAGTTTCCCATGTGGTTTATTATTTGAAGTCTCTAACCTCACGTTAAAATGATGTAAATTGTCATTGTATTCAATACCCTTCTAGTGCGAAATTTGTTGCGAAATTTGTCAACATCCGAAACATCTGATGACATCATTCTGAGAAAAACATGTCTCTACATTTTGTGTACACCATTTTAACGTGAGGTTAGAGACTTGTAATTTTTCTATCTATTTGAAAATATGAAAGTCTCTATCTATTTGAAAATAAGTGCATCACAAAATTTAATTGGTCAATTTCTCTTTGTCTTTAAACTAATGTATAATGTATCTCTGCACCCAGGCTTTACATCTAACTTGAACCTACCTGCATGTTGACTGCCTGCTACTGTTTGGAGGTGCAAATAAGACCTTTGATGGGTCAGACAGCGACATGCCTGATTGGGAGAGGGGTAGATGTCCTGAACCTCTGTCAGGAGGAGGCGATGTTGGGGAAGCCGTCTTGGCAGACTGGGGGCGAGGATGGGCAACCTTCAGCGTTGGCTGTCTGTAGCCATGACGGGGCTCGGGGGTAAGCTGTAAGGATAAAAAGAGGCAAGTTCCTTCAAATTGTATATTTGGTTTGTTGTAACACCATGTGTATATCTACTTGCTAGGTAGATTATGTTCTTTAGAAAACTTGTCTGGCTATTATTCTACTGCCGCAGAGTAGATTATTCGGAATTCGAGAGGCTTCGGGAGACTTCTCAGTTCTGAAAAGAACTGTCCTGCTTATTAACTACTATAGGCCTTGGCGGAAGGTGGGAAATCGGCCGGGAATACCTCTTTTCGCTTTTACGAATTCTTCCACGACGAGAATGCATAACGCCAAGCGGGTACGAATGATGTAGTTCACACCCCACCCTGCACCCTGACCCCGTGGCCACCAGCCTTGGCACTTGGGCTTGGACACAAGGAAATATTCCACAGACAAGGCACCGTTTGATTGCTGTCTATTTTAAAAGATGGCTAACTTTCTTTGGATGTGACACCATGCTGTGACTTCTCACCGTAGGAATTCGGCCGGGACTACTACTTTCCCTTAGTGGATCGAGGGAGACTTCTCGTTATTAACTTCACTGCCGCGGAGTGAGTTCTTAATTGGTCTCAACGTTTCGACTAGCTTGCTCTAGTCATTGTCAGGAGACTGAAGAGTGAGAGACATGCTGGTCTATTTATTCCCATAAATTGTTGTGACAAAACGATCACTTTGGGGCGCTGTCCATCATGCGAATTGAATTAGTTACTGACAATTTGTGAGTAGATCTCACGCACAGTATGCCCCTGGTTCCCCATGAAACACAAGAGCATTCTAATAAACTAAAATTGTGATTCAGAGAGAAACGTTTTTTGGGACAACTTGCATCGGCATCAATTTTCTTTCTACTCTTGGAGGCTGGCTTTGAAAAAGTAATTTTCTTTGAAATTCAACGTTATTACAAAACCGAGAAATACAATTTTTGCATGGCGCCTCACTCATGTAAGACGCAACGTTATTACAAAATCGAGACCAATGTTTTTGCAGGTGCCTCTCTCATGTAATGTTTGACATTATTACAAAATCGAAACAAAGATTTCTGCGGGAGCCTCTCTCATGAAAGACACAATGTTATTACAAAATTGAGATCAATGTTTTTGCAGGCACCTCTCTCCTGCAAGATACCACATTATTACAAAGTCAAGATACAACCCGACAACATGTTGCATTTGCTAAGGTTTTTCAGAAGTTCAACAAATACATGTGGAGAGTCAGTTGAATTAATTGCTTTTCTATAATAAAACATGATAGGGTTTTATATAAAACAATGAAGATAGCTTTAATGACTAACTAATTCAATGCATCTGATCAAGTAGTTGTTGCTACGAAAGCTAATGCAGCTTTTTTATGTAAATAGTTAGTCATTAACCAGTTCGACGCGAATGACGAGTTAACTCGCGAGAATTTTTTTTACTGACACTAGGAGGACGAGTAAACTCGCCAAATTTACATATGAATCGCCGTTACCTTCAGCGTGCGAATTGTGTATGGGATTCAGTTGTAGTTGCATTGCGGGGTACCAGGGATATATCTAGTGTAATTTACTAGCGATTGGTGGCGCTATTGAACTTTTATGGACACAGGGCCAGCCGATGAAAACACAAAGATTGAGATGACATTTGTTGACAAAATCAAGATGGCGGCCTCCATGAGAAAACGCGTGTACAATGACACGGAAATTCTTGGATATTTTGTATCTCCAGGGTCCTCTAATTCCGATTCATCTAGTTCAGAGGAAAGTAAGGGTAATAGTTCAATAGTTCTGATTCAGAGTTTGAAAATAATAGTGAAAACAGCGAGAATTCTCAGTGAAGTTAGCATGGTTATATCGAAGTCAGTTCTGATGATCACGATGATGAGCTGAGGTGAGTGATGATAATGCAGATTTTTCTGTGCCATGTTTTTTAAATCACAGAGCTTTTTATTTCAGAAAATTGTCATAAAGAATAAAATTATGCCAGCACTTACTTGCACTTTTTTTTTTATTTCAACAAAATTCACAAAAGTATCTCGCGTGGGGGGTAAATTCGGTGAAAATTTATCCCGCGTCGAACTGGTTAAGTGCTACCACTATCTTCATTGTTTTATCTACCAGACTAACACACCTATTTTATTATTATGGTTTTATATGAATGCATTTCTTTCATGCACCACCAGAAGTGATGAATAGGGAGAGGAACAAATTGAAAAGAATTCCTACCTTTTCCTTTTGAAGCGCCAGCTGGTCCCCGACCTGATTGGCAAGATCGACCACTGCCTCAAACTTCACTGTTTTCTCTTTGTTACCGCCAGGTGAAGTGCTGCAAAAACAGAATGGATTAAAGGTAGAGGCATTGACAATATGTTGCCATCACAGAGGAATCTAAACACATGGAGTAGCATTAACAACCATTTAATATTTGTCAAATTTGCATCGGCGATAATGAATATTATTTGGTTTGATTAGCTGCATATTGCCCCACAGTACATGTACCTAACCTTGTAGACCATTACATGGTGCTATGTAAACAGGTAAAGGAATAGGTCTCATACTTCAACATGTATTAGCTCCACATACCTTGTCGGGAAAATACTGAGCGCTTTGAGATGCCCATCGGGAGTAGATAAAGCGCTATATAAGAACTGCGCAATATTGTTCATTAACATTAAAATGCTGGGACTTATTTTTCAAACGGCGAAAAATTCATTGTCAAAAATGACTGGTTGGTACATGATCCCCAAAAACCCTCACAGAACTTGGGCAAAGTACTGAGTATACAGTGCTTAATATACATCGGTGTAAGGGTAAAAAGAACATTATATTCCTTATCCCAATGCAAAAAAACATCTACTAAATTGTTGCAGTACCCGCTGCTAAAACGTAGAATTCGAACTGCCTCTAGCCATTGGGCTAGCTCGGTGGTCTAGTGGTAAGACATCTGCTCTAGCAATGCAAAGGCCATGGGTTCGAATCCCACCCGAGTGATTTGCCTGTGGTTTTTTTCCACAGAACTCGACAAAGTACCGAGTATATAGTGAATACACATCGGTATGTGGGTAAAATACAAATTATATTCATTTAATAGATGTCAAATTTGCATTGGGGATAAAGAATATTATTTGATCGGAAAATTTGTTGACAAAACATATATTTTTGGTTGCAGGGACTAATGTTTCACTTCGTAAAAGCGGGCTAAGAATTCATTTTCAAAAATGACTGGTTGATCCGTGACTCAAGTGCCTACCTGCTCCTCATGACGGCTGCTACCTCATCAGGGATGTACCCTCTGACTGGAGACTTCCTGTTCGCATCTGACTGTCTTCCGGAGCGAGATGAGGTGCGGGGTTGAGGGCTATGCCTCTCGGTGATCTCGTAGAACTGCTCGAGGGACGGAGACGTTATGGCGTTGCTGGATTGCTGATACACTGTTAGGCAATGGGAGAAATCAAAACAACAATTCAAGTGGTGTAATCATTTTACAGACTTACAGCGGACAATCTTTAACAACATATGCCATGGAACTGAGCTGGACTATGCTACACGTACTAGAAGGAGTGTCAATCAACGGGGTCAGTGATTTGGTTAGCATTGCTGGATTGCTGATACACTGTAACGCAATGGGAGAAATTTAAAAACAACAATTCAAGTGGTGTAGGATCGTATTAACATGTGTATTAATATCCATTGGGGATAATTCTTTATGATTTATTTTACCCTACACTACTGTGTGATAGCACATACACTCAGTGATTTCCGAGTTCTGCGGGGAAAATTATCCACAGACATACTTATACTTGGGTAATTGTATTCGAACCCACGTCCCTGCATTGTCGACCCCTGCCCTACGAAGAGCTCGCTTTGACATTTTATTTTATTTTATTTTATTCAATGGTTTATTAAAAACCATATTATTTGACATACTATATCAGGACTGCGAGGTAAGAATATCTCAAACAATGAAAAACAATCTCTCAAACTTAGCATCGGTCAGTCATTATGCATTCATTTTATGCATAGTATTTTTAATATGCTTTGAGTAATGAAACTATATTTGAAATTTAATTGATCTCAAAATGATGAAACAAAGTCTTTGGATTTCAGTGTACAAGCCGGTTGGTAATAAAGAGCTGGTTTTTAAAACCCTGCAGTGAGGGCCGCTTTTAGCACATGCTGACATAGTTTAACATTTCCATTGTCTTAATCACATCGTACACTCTGGTCAGCTCATAATATGCCATGATATCCTATGCTGGCGGGACCATGCTACACATCCTAGAGGGAGCGTCAATCAACGCGGGTCAGTGATTTGGTTAGCAGGAGGGCAGGACAAAACTCGGCCAGGATCCTTTGTGTACAAAATCAGAATGTCAATTGTCAATGGTAGATGAACCCCCTAGGACGCTCCCTCTAGGATGTGTAGCATGCTCCCCCCCCCAAAAAAAAAAATCTTTACAAATTATTCTAATTTATTCTAAGATAAACAAAATTGTTGAAAAATGCAAACACAAACCCTCTTATGCTTGGAGGCATGTGCTGACCAAACAGGTTCCTCGCTGCAGGATTAACCAATATACCATCGAATGAGCCAGGTGACAAGAAGCCAACAGTCCCAAATCCTACAGAGTCAGGCAACTTCGTGAAAAGTATTTTGGAGGATTTGAGACATTCGGCTAGGGGTTAATTAAAAAACTTACTCCATGGTGAATTTGTACGATCCTCCTCTGCGTAGCTCGATATCACATCTTGCGTATAAAACTCTGGCATCTCACCTCCCTCGTGACTGGCATACCGTACATTAGCTGGTAACCCGCCATGGCCGTAGAAGGACTGTTTAGCAGCGACGTCCTGACCGTACTGTTGCCTCTCCTGGAAATCCTTCCATTTCTGCAAATTGTCGGCTTTTTCTTCCTCGGCAGTAATTGGGCGGGAAGACCTGGTATTATCAGCTGTATAAAAAAAATATTCAAAATTATTCAATACAGAAGATCTCGAGATTCTATAATTTGGAACATGGGTTGTTTATACGCGTTATTCATAAATACCCCAGACAGTTTCGCTATTCCTATTGGTGGAGAGCACGACACGTAGGGGTGTTTAAACGGCTGATAAAGACATAGCTGGAGCTGTTTAAGACCGGCTGGCTTCGCGTGTTGGGCGCGCTAGGTCATTTACGCCAAACGTAATACATAGCTATTAGTACCCGCACGTAATTTTGTTGTACACGCGCGTACACACAACCCAACGCGCACAAAACATAATTTTACAAAAGTTTTTGAAAATGCACAAACTTCGAAAATTCGCTAAACAAACGATTGTCGCAGATTGTCTTTTTTAACACCGATTTTTCTTATTCTTTCACTTTTTAACAAAAGGGCATTTATGAATGGGAATAAAAGAGTGGCGGCGAGTTCTTAAACGACCGTTTAAAACCTTGCAGGGTCGTGGCCGTGCGATAAAGGCCCTCGCCTTCGGCTCAGGCCTTTATCGTACGGCCACGACCCTGCCGGTTTTAAACGGCCGTTTAAGAACTCGCCGCCACTCTTTTATTCCCTTATTCATAAACACCTGTTAGTTTAATTACATTAAATTGCAATCACACAATGTACACAACACACATTCTATTGTTTACATCCCTGTGGAGACATCTGTTGTTCTTTCCTTTGTCTCTGTAGTTAAGAACCTATAGACTTTTGACACAAATTTCCTTGTGGAGCACCCCGGTCTTTAGAATTCCCCTACGAAGACCTTTTGTTTTCCCTTTTCTGTTTTTGTTTGCGGTCTCCATAATGTAGTGAATATGAAACCACACTTATATATCTTAGCAACAGACACATGCAGTCACATCATTTTCAATAATGGCTCTCCGTACTAGTCCCCGGATCTCAGACAACATGTCAAATTTCACCATTAACGTACGTGTGCACACATGTCAAAGTTTTCGTTTACTTGTCCAAGTTTTCGTTTACTTGTGTGTACTGACTGTAATACCAGTGTGGTTTGGTATTCGGATGATGCCGTGATCACAGAAGTGGTAAAACGAATTAGAATGGATGAACTGTCCAAGGTATTTATGAATAAGGGTCAGGTGTCTTGCTTAAAGGTATTATACAGGATTGGCAGAGCTGACAAAATAATCACAGACGGTGTTCATGTTTTGTGTAATCAACCACATACATGAAATAACAAACCTGTGAAAATTTGAGCTCAATTGGTCATCGAGGTTACGAGAAAATAGTGAAAAGAGACCTTATGTGTTTTCTGTTTTTCAAACATCGAGTTTATTATCGCGCGCGATAAAAACTATTGTTTTACTCATTTCTCAGAAACGATAGCATTTTAGGCAGAAATATTTTAAGGAACCCTTTCTACCATTACTTACTTTAAATCATGTAAGTTATGTGTGAATCTGTGAACATTTGTGTTTTTCGATCTTACCAATAGTGTACAGGGCCTTTAAGGACACAAGTGTCAAGACCGGGACTTGAACCCACACTCTGCCGGTCAGAAACACCAGTTTGAATCTAGTGCAGTTGACCGCTCGGCCACGGCATGCCATAGTGAGAGCATAGGCACACTTTGTAAAATATACCAGTGCATACATAAGAGTGGCGAAATGAATTTTTTTTTAAAGGTCTTCAATAAATCTGGACCAATTTGGCTGAATGAGTTTTATAGCAAACACATGCACAGAGTGGTCCCTGGCTATATGGCAGTATAAGATCGTATGACATCTGACTGGCACTCCTGAACTCAGATATTGTTGAAATAGGGAGACCACAAACATAGGGCTAGGTAGCTCAGTTGGTAGAGCACCGGCCCGTTAATCTAGAGGATGCAGGTTCAAATCCCGCTCTGGTAAATTTTTCTTTATTCCCCCAAAGTTACACCCAGTCCGTTTCCCTTGTGGTTTATTACTTGACATGCAAACTGGGAGAGAAATATTCATGTGTTCGTAACATACTCGGTACATCAATATGCATGTGCAGCTTGACTGGAGATCTACTCCTCTGATCCGGAGACTGCCCACCGTCGTACAGCTCCTCATCAAACTGTATCCTAGCAATCGGATTAACAAGACTGGATATCGGGTGCTTGTATTTCAAGATGGCCGTCATGTCTGGCTCCCCGTCTCTACTCATCATGGAAGACTGGGCTTTGCTCTCCAACTCGGAGTGAGAGTACTGGAGGTGGCTCTGGCCGTCCGAGTTGGACCTGGCGGAGTCCGGTGGGGTGTCTTGATTTGGGAGATGGAAGGAGACGGAGGTAAGACTCTGCATGGATGGAGCTGAGGTAAGCTGGGAGCCCTCGTGGGTATCACTGACTGCTTGATCTCCACTAGTACTGTCCAGATCCTGCAAGAATGAAGCATGTTGAAAAATTATCTCTGTTAAAAAACTACAAATTGATTGAGCCCACTGTTAAATCCACTAGTCTTGTAGTTTTCACTGGATTTTTCACTGGATCAGAAATACTTGTCTTTCTTGTTCATATTTGCTGAACTTTTAGGAGGAGGTTAGGAATTGAAAAGTTGAAGTACACGTGACTAAATATTCCAAAGTATGTGTTTGAGAAAACACTAGACAGCAGACTTGTTCGGTTGTAGGGTTACTGGCCCATGGAAAAACAGTAAGTAGGACGCCCGCTGTCATCTCCCATTAAACTTTTTTTTTTTTTCTAGAACGGCATTTAAACCAGTGACCTCCAGTTTGCTGGTGCTCTACCAACTGAGCTATCTAGCCCCATGCTGGCAGTCTTCCTATTTTGTCAATATTGGTGTTCGGGGGTGCCAGTCAGAATTCATACAACTGTATATTCTCGTATAGCCAGGGATCACGCCCAGTTTACGATACAACCTGGAAAGTAGAATTTTAAGGGAATAACCTTAAGATGCAACTTTTCTTTAAACACCAAGGGCCACTGACTAGGTCATAAATCAATCTTGGGTTGAAAAAAGTTGGATTAACGTGCCTGTGCTTTCCCATCTAGCCCTTTGATGGCGGTCTCCCTATTTCTCAAAATCTTTGTCACTATCTTAATTAAACTTACAACAAAATTTAGTGAGTTTGGGTTTGAAAAAGAAAAATTGACTGGAGCGAGACTTGAACTAACGTCCTCCGGATTAACGTACAGGCGCTCTACCAACTGAGCTATCCAGTCCTATGTTGGTGGTCTCCCTATTTTGTCAATATCTTTTTTCGGGGGTGCCAGTCTGAAGCCATATAACCGTTAGCTGCCGTGTAGCCAGGGATCACACCCAAGTTTACGATACAACCTGGGAAAATTTTTAAAATGACAGTCAGCATTCTTACATTGGCCTGAGATTGTTTCATGATGCCCAGCACTGATGAAGGCCTCTGCATCATCTGTATGTCGGGTGATGAAGGTGACACGTGATCACTGACAAACCCTGCAGTGAAACTCGAGTCGTCGTAACCACTCCCTGGTCTAGAGGAGCTAGGAATGCTTCTGGGGAGGCTGTTGGTCACCTACATTGTACAGATCATAGACAGAGATGACAATTGATACATCAGAATTTTCCGTTTTCTAAAACCCTGAATTACATTTTCTAAAACCCTAAATCCGTTTTTTACCGGTGTTATCTTTTAACCGTTTCCGTGATAACAACGGTGTAAATTCAAGGTGAAAAAAACCCAATAAATATGATACAACTACCCACTTAACGCTCAAAATTTACAAAACAGAAGTCCATCTGATTCATAAAAACCTTCGTGAGGATATTGTCTCACTCGAAGGTCTGGTGATAAGGTTTCGTTGTGAAGTTTTCTCGACAGCAAAGCCTTCCGTTTGGTCACCATTTTGACACACTGCTGGAACCGACAGAGTGTGCGCGGGTACAACACCCAGATTCTATTCATTTGTGCTTATATGGCCGGATACCAGCAAGGTTCATGGCACTGTCATCTGGAACCCTGTGCTTTGCATAGCTAAGCATGTACAAAGTGGAATGATTGGAAACAACACACAGACTGAAATACGTGTATGTAGCCCGCCCGGCCGGGTGCGGAGATGATGCCGACCCGCTCTGGGGAAAGATCGTTGGTGATGGACTTTATCGCAAGAATTTAAAGGATTTCGAGTTATTTAAATGTTGTTTTTGTTGGTTCTCAATTTTATTTTAGACATAATTTAAATCTATTATTTGGATTTCTGTTGAATTCTTATTTTTTTTATTCCATGAAATTCCGTGCAATTGGATCGATTCCGTGTTCTACACCAATTTCTGCGATTCCGTCCGTATTCACCGCGATGCGGAAAATTCTGAAGTCTGTATATGACATTAGTTGTATTTGAAACTTTGCGTGGCGGGAGTACAATCAGGTAAGGTTTGCGGTAGCACCACGTGTAAATCTCTTTTGAGTAGTGGTGGTTCTGAGAAGAACAGAGCCTAATTTCATAAAGCTGTTAAGCAACAAAAACTGCAAAGCAAAAAATGAGTGGGGCACCAGTCACAACAGTGTTAACTTTATAGAATTTTGGCTGGTAACCAGTTTCTGCTAAGCAATATTTGTCTGTGCTTAGCAAATGTCTGTGCTTAAATGCTTTATGCAGGGCCCAATTTCATAGAGCTGCTTAAGCAGAAAATGTTGCTTAACAATTGTCTGCTAAGCAGAAATGAGCAGGATACCAGTCACAAATTGTACATGGGACATGGTAGTTTGGCTGGTAACCTTGTTCTGGTAAGCGAAATTTTGTTGTGCTTAGCTACTTTTTGTGCTTAAGCAGCTCCATGAAATTGGGCCCAGGTGGTTGAACAACTCAACGTTTCGATCAGTATGCATCCTCCTGACGTACAACATTTATTCAACATCTTGAGTTCATTTTTACTAAGTGTGACCATGTTTGCAGGGCTCAAAAATCCACAAGACTGCAGGGCCTGTAGCTCAGGATTTTTACTGGACCAGAATTTTGTTGACAAGACCAGAAATAAAACGAGAAAAGACCAGAAACAAAAGGAGAAGGTCTACAGTTTTAACATTTGAACTGGTTCTTTTTTTTTTTAAACTGAGAGAAGACTATCTCTTTTGTCTTGTTGACACTGGGTAGACTTGATAGGTATTTAACAAACTCAAATTCCACATTTTAACATGTTTTCTTAATTAAAGGTATTATACAGGATTGGCAGAGCTGACAAAATAATCGCAGACAGTGTTCATGCTTTGTGTAATCAACCACATACATGAAATAACAAACCTGTGAAAATTTGAGCTCAATTGGTCATCGAGGTCACGAGAAAATAGTGAAAAGAGACCTTATGTGTTTTCTGTTTTTCAAACATCAAGTTTATTATCGCGCGCGATAAAAACTATTGTTTTACTCATTTCTCAGAAACGATAGCATTTTAGGCAGAAATATTTTAAGGAACCCTTTCTACCATTACTTACTTTAAATCATGTAAGTTATGTGTGAATCTGTGAACATTTGTGTTTTTCGATCTTACCAATAGTGTACGGGGCCTTTAAAGCAAAGTTATTGAACTGAGAAACACAAGACTGCCGAACTTGTCCGGCTGTGAGTTTACTGGCCTGGCACTAGAATCACTGGTTTGGTAAACTGTTAACACAAGTAGGCTGTGGAAATGATAATCCAAAATTCCCATGCATTATGAAAGCAAAAAAGGGTTCTCCTGAAGACGATCAGTGCATACTGATTGAAACGTTGAGTTTTCAACAACAGGTTCTTCTCAGAGCCACCACTACTCAAGACAGATCTACACATGGTGCTACCGCACACCTTACCTGATATATGACGTTGTATCAACTCATTCACTAGGAAATTTATCGTGCAGCTGCGACGGAATTGTTTGCGCGCAGAAACAAATATTCCCAAAGCTTCTTCGTTCAACAACTGGGCCCAATTTCATGGCTCTGCTTACCGCCGAATTCTGCGCTTGCAATCACCATTCTCCGCTTACCGAGCAAGCGCCAAATTTCTGCGCTAGCTGAGTAAGCGTAGAATGCCTAGTAACGTAGACTACGCAAGTGCACAAGCAACAATTCCCTGCTAACCCGTGAAATATGCTTAACGTAAGCACGGAATTTCATGCTTCCGTAAGCGCAGATTCTTTGCTTACGGTTAGCAGAGCCATGAAATTGGTGACTTCCTCATTGGATGATGTAATTGCAAGATATTTGATGCTGAATTCAACCTTTCAAAGTAATCTTTCTGAAATGTGGTGACTTTGAGCCACATGCAGCTTGGTTTAAATTACTGAGCCGCTGTGAGTACCACTATGATCTTTGTAGTTTAGCAGTTGCTCGTAGGCGCTATAATCTCTAAAGTGTTCAAGAAGACTCATGCAGGCATGATGCAGTCACAACTCAAAATTTATTTCAGACAAATTCTAAAACCAACTTCTCCGGCCTTTTCAATTCAGTTCTGCTGACAGTACACGTACCTTAGGTCTGTGTAGCCCGGCGGGAGCAGTGACAGGTCTCTGCCCACCTCTGCTCCCGTCCTCAGACAGGCCCCCAACGTCCTCAAGTAGATGTTCATCCTCCTTGTAACTGGCCTGTTGCTTCTTCCGAGACTTCCCATCACCCTGAAAGGCAACCTTCTTGTGTTTCCTCTTCTCGGTAGGGTTGGAGTAATACTTGAGGGCATCGGGGGCAAATTTAAGCACGGGACGCTTGTAGATATCTTTGGAGGATGCTCCTTTAAAATGCTGCAATGAAAAGAAGAAATTCAGAATGAAATAAGCTTTTCCTTACAATTTTTCCCAAAAATAAAAGCACTTGGGAGAAAGAATCTGTATTGTTCTCTTGTGTTTTTTCTTTGTGCTTCTTCTATGGTTGCCTTGTCAATTAGTTTAGAGTCTTTACATAGGTAGGGTTAGAGGACTCTGTCTCCTGAAAAGATCCAAACATTACCGATTTTCCAGTTTTCTCAATAAATGCTTTTGACTTTGGGATGTACCAAGGCAATACAAACCAGCAAGATTCATTTTGTTTGGTGAGAAAGACTTTTTGTTTTCTAACACAAAATTTTGAAAAAAGCTCAAAAAACTGGGCACTTTGTGTTCAAAACTTAAACAAATAGCGGGCACTGAAAGAAAACCGACATTTGCCAAAACTCACACACACACACAAGTGTGTAACAACCTGCAATCATTGGTTTTGTACACGATCTCCAACCGTGGACCTTTCCCGAACCGTGGACCTATTGTCCTCTTTTGTTATAGGTCCCCGGTTTGAATGTGTATACCTACTCACATACACACACAATAAAATTGAGTAATAAACCATCTGGTCCTTGCTATATGGGTAAACTGACCGAGTACATTATAAATGAATAACCAAAGAAAATATAAATTAGATTAACTAATAAATCAGATTAACTAATAAATCAGATTGACCATTGTGAGGCTCATGTGGGGGGGGGGGGGGAAGGGGCAATCACGCAACATTTCTCAGTGATTAGCACTTCAACGCACATTCTTATTTATCAAATAAGTGTCAATTCTACCACTATGAATCACACATTCTGGGCTGACAGGATGCCAAAAGGGACTTTGGTACTCATTAGTTGTAGTCATAACATGCCTTAAAGGCACTGAACACGTTTTGTAATTGTCAAAGACCAGTATTCTCACTTGGTGTATCCCAACATTGCATAAAATAACAAACCTGTGAAAATTTGGGCTCAATTGGTCATCGAAGTAGCAATTAAATAATGAAAGAAAAAACATCCTTGATGCATACGTATAGAATTGTGTGCTTAAAACTTAAAGCCCGAGAAAGCTTTCCTGTCTGAAGCCTTTCTAATATTCAAATTTTGGGGTTAAAATCTACCTTTTTCTCTAAAACTACATTACTTCAAAGGGGGTGGTTTCTAATAATGTTTTATAACATCTCTTCAATGCTCTCTACCAAGAAAGTTTTTACTGCCATTAACGAATTGTGTAGTAAAATTACCCAAAGTGTACCCTGCCTTTACAGAAATGCCTTTTTCAAACCAGTTCATCATTGTCAGTCGAGTCTGTTGTCTGATTAATTGTAGCGTTATGTTTTTTATTGACTGTTTCCGGAATGACCTGAGTGATGCAGTAATTATGTTCCCTCATGGGTGTGGAACATACCGAACGAGCTGCACTGTTTTGTAATATTTGAACTCTGACCAAACCATATGACGTCGCACCAAGTAAAAGAAGATTACCATAGTCAGTATGAATGAGGAACAATGCACATTAAAAGCCAATTTGGCTGGTAACCTGTCTTGCTAAGCAAGTTTCTGTGCTTAAGTTGTTGTGCTTATCTATAAAAGAGCTCTCTTCTCCCAGTATCTGACATAGTTTATTATCATGATGGCTAGTCTTCACAATGTTCTCTTGTTTACTTATAAATGTTTAGTAGTCAGCTGATGTTCTCTCTTTAAATACATTACTTCACTTATAATTGTTATTATCATTATTATTATTATTAATATTATTATAATAATAATATTTTCTTCATAATTTCTATCTTTGTCCAACCTGTCTGTCCGCAAGCTATTAGCCAGCGATACGTCGGGGCGTCTTTTGGACGCCCTATTTTATTTTTGGACGCCCCGAAAAACTGTCGGACGCCCTTGAAGACGCCCTGTTTTTTGTACATAATAAAAAAAAATTACATCCTAATACCTGAAATTGTAAGCAAAACGAACGCAAATCCAAAACTATTACTACCTGCCAGCTGCAGTGAAGGTAATTTTTATGCAAGATACAACCAATTTATCTTAAATATACTGATCGCCCATTCATTGTTTACCGACAAAGGGATCAAATTTAACATCAGACAGTGCCCCCGACTAGTGGGAAGGCTTGAACAACCGCAAAGGCTTTAGAAACTATAGCGGTGAAACGCCACGCAGTAGACAGACAAGTTTACAAAATACATATGTACATGTATGTCGACGTAAAAAGCGTTGTGTATGTATTATGTACATGTCGTTATTGTCGTGTACCTACTACCAGGGTTGTGTGTGATAGATCGGCAGCACTCGAGACACACGTGTTGTAGACTTGATTTCAAGTCTGAGATAAGGGTTATTTTTCTGCATCAGCCACACAAAATCCCCCCGCAGATTGGCTATCACGCGCTCTAACTCGTAGGTTAAAGACGGAGGTTAATCCACAAGAGGGCGCTATTTCAGGCAATGCAGGTAGACTAAAAACCAGGAGCACAGACTTGGAACCAAGTCTAGGCACGTCATTCCCGCTCTTTTCTGGCTGCCGGCAACCTTTCAGCGCATATTAATGTATGCAGAACATCGCACATCCGCAGTGTATGAGTCAAAACGTGCGTGTCTGTTTGTATGTGTGAACCTCCCACCATGAGTATGGGTAATGCAGGTTTAATAAAGAATGCTCACTGCACACCGTAATAATAATAACACTGCGCGAAATACTACGATTCTTATTAGGGCTGTACAGTGCTGATTTCATTTTTTAAAACCCTTTAACCGGCCCAGACCCAAAGCATACGTGGAGTACACTGTAAATGCAATAATAGTTCTGTGGTACATGCTTGCTGAAAATTTACCCCAACAATTTGGACGCCCTGTTTTTCAATCCAGTCAAATTTGGACACCCTATTTTCAAATCCTGGCTAAAAGCTTGTCTGTCCGTACGTTCTTGTTCCTGTTTATGTTCTGTTTTTCTGGCATCTCACCACAAGCCTCGGCTTCCAGATGATGCCTCCATACTTATTTAATTTTCTGCCTTGTAAATAATGCTTCTTTGATTACTTCTTTAAATCAATGTTTTGGCTTTATATGTACTGTTTGGAAATTTCATGAAGTATGAAAATAAATGTGAGTTTGAATTGAATTGAATTGATGTGTGATTACAATCTGATATTACCCCTTTAAGGTTCACATTGCAACCCCAACAAGTAAATAGTATTGCTAGGTTGCAGGTAATAGATACTCTATTGGCTTCATGAATACTTGAAGTGTTCCTACACGAACATGAATTTAAACCCAATGATGTGTTAGACTAAACACTGGCAGTGGCAATTCAAAGCACCGATTGAATAGCGGTCTCCCTTTCCGCTGGCCAAATGCTAGTTTAAACACCTGAGGACCAGTCAAATTTCACTTCAAGTGGTCCAGCTGGCTAGTTAGTGTTTCAAAAGCGATCCCCATTCAATATAAAATATCGACTAGTGAAAACGACGGCGGACTAGTGAAATGGCAAGTTAACTTGTCCTACTACATGTAGCTAGTCACTGAAAAAGTGGACACTGACAAAAATGTCAACAAAGGAAAATTATCAAGTAGGCCTAATAACCACAACATGGGAAACTGACTGGGTAAATTGGGTGTGTGTTTTAACCACGGTTTTAACGCTACATACGAAGTGTGGGCCTGAGAACAAAAGAGGTCCACATGATGTAGGGACTTGAAACACTATGTGGACTTACACACGCCCACACAGTGTTGTTGACAGTGTTGAGGAATAGGATTTTCCTTCAGTGTATAGAACAAAGGACTGTCCACACAGTGACTGCAACACAGAGCTCTGTGCGTGTGTGTGACTGATAGCTGGCTATACAACAGTTACAGGTTGAATGGCTTTTGACTGGCATCCCCCAAGCATGGGAAAGGGTTGGTTAATGGTACATGTAGAGTGCCAGCAAGTCAATCCAGAGTGCCAGCAAGTCAATCCAGAGTGCCAGCAAGTCAATCCAGAGTGCCAGCAAGTCAATCCAGAGTGCCAGCAAGTCAATCCAGAGTGCCAGCAAGTCAATCCAGAGTGCCAGCAAGTCAATCCAGAGATCCCAGGTCCCACTCTGATCAATTTTTCTTTGTTCAAACCCCAAAACTTAATTAAGAGCTCATCAGAAGTACTGCATGGAACTTGATGGATAGCAATGAGACCTGATGTAGTATACATTTAAACCAAACAGTTCCGACATGCACAGCTCTGTGTTGCAGTCACTCTGTGGACATTCCTTTGTTAAATACACTTAAAGAATAACCTATTCTTCAACAACCCCTGTGAAAAAAAACACTGTGTGGATGTGGGTAAGTCCACATACATGTAGTGTTTCAAGTCCCCACATTATGTGGACTTCTTTTGTTCTCAGGTCCACACTACGTATGTAGCTTTAATTAAAACACACATTGGGCGATTGAATGGCAAAGTTTTGCAATGGACTATTTATTATAAAGGGATGGAACTTACCGGTTGTGAATGGAGTACGCTTTTGTTGGTTTGATACCACTGGTAGATTTTCTTCAAGTCCTCTTTCTGTTTCATCCCTGTGGTTCTACAGTGAGCGACAGACAAGCAGAGCAAGATTAACAAAGGAACACTTTAAATACACATTTTTGCTTTGACAACTTGAGAGGGGGGACATTAAATCATGGCAACAGGCTGAATCATTTGGAATGCCAAAGGGGCATAAAGTCCAATCAACACATCGATCGGTCTTTTGCACTAATCGATTGGTCTTTTGCATCGACTAATCGGTAGTTTTCATTGCAAGTGGTATAAGCTCTGTCCTATGTTCTATGAGGGAATGCAGCCTGTCTACATACGTGTCTACCCAGCAGTCTGCGTACACTGCGGTGAACAGTGAGTGAGGATTGCGTGTGAGGCATGTATGCACCGTCTTTTTTCTTTGGTCATATTTCATCAAACGATTTATGAAAAACACTGAAAAACACCAATCGATCGATGAAAAGAACTGATGCAAAAGACAGATTGATTGACGCAAAAGACAGATGAATGTGTTGAACAGAATTTTTGCCTCTTTGGCAATCCACACATACTTGTTCCCAGCAAATTTACTTCACACATATTTATAGCCTGCAAATTTAGGAGTCCTCCCACAGCTAGCGGAGTTTACTGTGTTCCTTGTGTAACAGTACACAAAGTGCCACACCCCTAAGGTTGCCATCCTCTACTGCCCTTATCAACCATTCACATCCTACACCCTCTGACTGAACCCCTCCCCTTCAAACACATCAACTTTAATCATGGTGACTTCAATGCATTACTCTGACCAAAAAGCTAATGAATTAGCCATGTTGACTGTAGTGTAACTATTGCAATGTACTTACCCGAACTCCCACAGCTATTGCATTCCTACTCTAAACGTACACCGAACCTCACACCCATGCCCATCCCAAACCTAACGCCCATCTGCATGCTACTAACTTACGTGGTGACTTCATGCATCATTCTGACCAGTATGCGGAAGAACTGTTGGTCTTCCCACTGCTGGCTGAGTTGACTACGATCCTTACATTGTAGTGAAGACAACTTGAGTTCCCGATTGAACTTCTCCACCGCCTGAACAAGGGCGTTGTATTCATGGTTCCTGAAAAGCTGAAGTCAGATAAAAATCAAACACAGATTAATTTTTTTAAATTGATACTATACTTCACTTGCCCCTGTATATTTGATTATGGGTTTTAACAAAGAAAAAATTACTAGAGCAGGATTTGAACCAATGACCTCCGGATTGACGTGCCGGCGCTCTACCAACTGAGCTATCTAGCCCTATGTTGGCGGCAGTGTTGTGACCAGAAGTTTTTAAGAGACGATTAATTTTCACAGAGGAGCGAGCTATGCGTTCATCAGGGGTCCAAAGGGGGTGGCCCCGAAAATGTTTACATTTTACACCCTTAAAAATACATATTTTATGGGTTCTAGACACTAACAACATACAATGTATTTTGCTGAATTAGAAGTACACATGTTGAGCCATATATCAAGTTTTTATACCCAGCCTACTTATACCTCACAAATTCTAAAATCCTTCATATATCTGGAGCTGACAAGTGAAATGAGACGAGTGTCAAATTTAATCAAATAAAGTATTTGTTATTTATTAAATGTAAGTTGTGTAAAATTCTTGCAACATAATAAGGTAAGTTAGTATTAAGAAAACATAGAATGATCCAGGGATGTGATTCCTCCGGTTTTTGCCGGAAATTCTTCTTTTTTTTTTACCAAAAAGTCGACCCGTGTAAATCGTGTAAATCCAGTGAGAAAAATGGGGACACAGATCGCGATACATTTGGTGTGCGAGCGCTGAACGCAGAAACCTTTGAAAATTGATGGACTTTTAACAAGTCTAATGTGCAGTGAGTCAAGTACCCAGTAGAAGTCAATGTGGTTTGCGCAGTTACGCACGTACGGTCCAGACTAAAAAAAATAAATTATTGGATTGTGCACTGCTCGGAGATGTGCGGTTTCTTTCTTCATACTTCCGTAAGAAAATAATTTTCGTGTCTATATCTCCCTCGTGAACACATAAATGTGACAAAAATAATGAAGAAACAGTGGAGAACGATTTGTGAACTGGTATGGCGGAGCGGCGTGAAGCGAGGGTTCTAATGAGAGTCGTTTCTGTCGTACAATAGCGACAAGAAAAATAACACCGCCGCGTGAACGAACGACATGTGTGCTCACAACTTGGTGAGTTAGATAAAAAATAAAACACATGCATCAAAAGGAGGAAGTCTGGCTACGTGTACTGATGCGTAACGTAGAGCTATACGTTCTACTATCGTCTGGTTCCTAGGTTTTTCTAATGCTTTACTCAAAGGATGCGGCAGCAATCAGACACTGTGAGAATATATTTTTTTCTGCTAACATGGAAAGGGGAAACATCGATGCATCAAACAGTCAACTTGAAATAAAAATGACACAACAAGAATTGATCAATCGCGATCGTCGAGGACAAGATTTAACAACACTTTTGTTTTTGATAGTTTTCAGTTACGTAAGAAGAATTCCTTAGTATTTAAGCTTATTTAGTAGCAAAAAGTACCGGTCGGCAATGTCGTAACATTGCTTGAGAACCGGTCGGGATTTTTTAGAATTGGTTAGTGCCGACCAGCCCCGACCAGTGTAGTCACAACACTGGTTGACGGTCTCTCTATTTTGTCAATATCTTTGTTCTGGGGGTGCCAGTCAGAAGCCATTTAACCGTAAACTGCCTTGCAGCCAGGGATCACACCCAAGTATACGATACAACCTGGGAAGCGGCAGCCAGGGGATCACCTTAAGGGGATTCGACATTTTATTTCAAATATCAAATAATTGAATACAAAAAATGTGCAAACTTGTCTCAACTGTATTCAAACTTTTGGGACAAAGTTCCCAATCATATTGAGTTTAACGTGTGAGCAGTTCTACTTCTTTAAATAATTCAGTCTGACGTAGTCTATGGCTAAAAAAGTTATATTGTTTTGAATGGAAAGTAAAATTTAGCTGGTAAAATATGTGACAATAAAATAAATTTAACAAATCAACAATGAAAACCAGAGAATAAGACTTAACCTCCATTTCCGGTTACTTGTTTTAAAACAATTAAGAATTTTGCCAAACTGCAGCCATATCATTAAACCTTTGCTAGAATGTACTGGTCGCACAAATTTGGGCGTGATTAGCAATATGGGATTCATTCAAATCCCACTCTAGTAATTCACACTTAATTTGCATTATGAATTGCATTATTTTACTTTTCCTTTTAAAACTTTCAAAACAAGCATCTTATGCCTAGTATTTCTATGATGTATTGACATCAAAACTTGGCCCACAAAAACACCACATTATCATTAAGACACCAAAAGTGTTGAATTTCATTTGATGTGTTTCTAGGCAATACTGGTCAGCAAACTGTAACCCCATATTCCAATGTCAACTCTTCTTTTGTGCACCCTGCTTCTGCTAAGTGTTGACATACATACACCACCAACCCATATAATATAGCAGACCACAATGCATAGTTGGGTCGGTTACTAGGCGATGTGTACACATTGAGCAAAAGGCATGGCTTTTAGAAATGTAAACTGTGCAGTGTAAGGTTAGAAATTGGGGGGGGGGGGGGGGGGGGGAATGATAGACCCATGGTTAGGCCTAATAAGTTGTTACCAGTACTCCAGGAAAGCAAGATATTTACAAGGCGTAATATGTAAAGTGTAAATTAATTGAGTGTAACAGTCAAGGCATGTTTTGAGTTATTTGCATGTTTGCTTCTAGAAGCTTGATTCTACAGAAAGAGGGTTATTTTGGGGGGAAAAATTGAGTTTGGGAAATGGGAGTCCACCTTTCAATCAGTGTTGAGTTATTTCTTTGTGTTACTAGTGACAAACCATTAAAAACAATAATCAATACATTATACCTTACACAATACATCCATCTTCAGCACACAAGCAATAATTTCAACCATCCTTTTTTAAAAGGTTAGGCCTTTTAAAAAACAACCTAATATTTCTGACTAAACCGCTGTGGCTGAAACGCCACATTAGACATGCGTTGAAGCAAAGGATGCCCACTAGCTACATCCTTAGCCGCAGCCGACAAAAATTTGGACAAAGCCTTGACAAATCTTTGCATACACCAAGAATATGGAGAATTTATTGTTTGTTTCTCTCCCATTCAAATCCATGTAACCAAACAGAGGCAAGGAGGGCTGAATACATCTAGTCTGATCCCCTTTATAACAAATGAAACCAGTACTCGCATATTTGCTTACTGCACACAGGGAATATGACAAAGATGGCAGCCATTCATGATAAAGGTCTCTATTCACCAGGATTAGAAAGCTATGGACTTCAGTAACCTCCTGATATTTGTTTAGTGCACACCTACAGTACAAGAAGCTCATCTGGAATTTGACACTTGAGCTGAAAGAGGTTTAGAAACAATTTTGCCTCAAGGAAGGACCAAACTTAAATCTGGAAGGAGTTCACTGAATAAAGCAAACATCAGTCTAGAACTAAAACTACAAACATGGATTCTACATTTGTCGGCCATAACAGTCCCTCAGTTCCCGACAGTTTCTCTGGGTTGCTTGGTACCCAGCCAGTCCCAGTCGTGAGTGCATTCTTCCGTACTTCAATGGCCAAAACACTGCATCCCCAAACAAAATACACAAGAAGTGCTTTTTGCTTTACCTGGATACATCCACATGAATCACAACAAAATCCAACAAGAATGCACCGAATGCAATAATAACCGATCACAACTAATTCCATGATTACCAAGATGTTGAGATTAGACGGTTCCATTCAGGACGGAGGCATTTGAGCTGTGAGTTCTTGTGTCGAAATACGTGCCCATTGTCATATAAAGCTGCTTTTAAAAAAAAGCTCAAAAGTAGCTCAGCACAATTACAGATGCATAGATGCTCACCAGAATAATGTTACCAACCGATGGGGGTAGGGTTACCCATATGATTTAGTGCCAAATCACATGGGGGTAGCCATCTGTGACTGGTTTCCTGCTCATTGTTGCTTAGCACCTGGGTCTATGAAATTGTTGTTGTTGGCGTCAAGATGCAGACAATTGTGTGAAAGGCCGAGCTTTCTGGTTTTTGTTCATGTCATAAAAATAAAAGCATAAAACGTCACATCCTCAATCAGTGTTGATTTATCAGGGGTCCCTAAAGTGGGCGTGCATGCTGGAATTGCTTCACACTTACTTGTAATTACTTAGCAAACTGAAATGATCCACTTTGTTTACATGCAGTGGCCCCACAAGTGTTGTGGGTTTTGACGATTTTGCTAAAAGTGTTTTACTCCCACACAAGCAGAAATAGTAATCATACACTACAGTTTTTGACTGTAGGCTAGTTAACCTCCACCTGTGACGTCATGCTATTGTTCCATCGCTCCATTATTTCGCACGAATGGCGCGATGGCTACATTAAAAACAATATCGTGCCATTCATAGCATGACGTCACAGGTGGAGGTTATGTCCCATAAATGCCCTCGGTGTATGCGCCCAGGGTTCTGCCCAGGATTTGTTTAGTGCCGGAATTTTTTTTTTCCTAGTACAGTCAAGTCAATTTCCTTTCGATCGTGCACGGAGTGGTTACACACGTGCGCCCTGCAGCTGTGCCTTGAATGTAGGCCCTCAGTGCGCGCACGCCTTTACCGCCATGGGAAAACAATTTACAGCATCTATAGCATGGTGCTTACTCTGCAGTTCCTTTCCGTTGTATTAAACGCTGTAGAATAGGGTTCGCAACATGATGAAACTGGTATCATGTTATTCCAAGCGTAAAGCTATAATCAGCGTGACTGGAAACCATTGCAAAATCAATGCGGGTTTCGTGCGTTGGATATATTGTACATCGTACAGGCGGGAGGAATGCTCGATCCTGGATCATTAAAATAGACTCAAACCAAAGAAGTAGGTTACTCGAAACTTTGGATAAAACTGTTTACTGGTAAATAATTTGTTTTACACGTTGTTCAAAATATTTTGAAGGAAATGGGCCCAAAAAAAAGGGAAAATGTGTGGTGGTCGGAAAAAGAAAAAATTCTGCGAGTGCCGGTCGGGGAATCATGAGTGCCGGTCGGGTTTTCCGGCACCGACCACCGTGGGCAGAACCCTGCGCGCCATTCCTGGGATACAATCGGCCCTCTGGCTTGGCCCTTGGGCCATTCGTACCCACGAATGATGCGCACCTCATGCATTATCCTGATACATAACTTTTAAGTTTCCTTTTTATGAAACATTGGCAACTTTATAAGGAATTGAAATATCCCCCCCGTTATACTTTTGTGCATACCTGGATCAAGAAGCGACAGTTCTTAATTTGAACATTGTCGGAAGTAATTTAATGAGAAACATTGTTTTTTAAATTGAATTGTTCTGACAACTTTTACGTTGTCGTTGTTGGCATCATAATGTTCTACAATATTTGTCTGTGTTCACTCACAGTCTTTAAGTTTATATAATACAGTTTTAAAGCTCTCATTCAGGGAGTGCAGTGTAAAAGCACTGTTAATGGGGCTGTGTAGAATATGTACAGCAAGCCAAGTAAATGAGTGAATAGGCCCATGATCTAATTTGTTGTTATAATAAGTGAACAAGTGGCAGTCAGATAGCATTTTCCCATCCAGTTAAAAGCCTAATTGATACAAAAACATGAACCCAGTACACTGCACTAAGAAAATGAACTGTATTGAGAATACTACAAAAAAATGCAATTTACCAAGCTGCTTATAATGTACTAGGCCTATACCCATTAGTTCCAAGGAGTCCAAGCGTATTAGCACTATGAGAATGGCAACCTCCGCGGTATGAGTTAGCCCTATAAATGGTGCCAATAGACTGTGCAAGTCTCGCGCGTATCCGAACGAGAAAACACGTCAAACGAAGAACATTTTTATTTCTGAAATCAAATCTTTGTTTTAAATTAGATCTCATGACAAAATCTGAACAACAAAAATAAATCATTACAGTTTTATGAAATTAGTTTTAGCTTTTGAAAAAAATACACAAAATTATACTAATTATTATTGAAAAAAAAATAAAAGTCTGGGACAAGGATGCTTTTTTGATGTTAACTTTTTAGAAACCCCTTACACGGATTCGTGAAGGTCAAACGGGTTTTAAATTGACCCGTATCGTAGTTTAAAGAAGATGCTGATGCCTCAACAACCATAGACTGCAATGAAAAGGGTTCGCTTTGCAATTACAGCATCTGGCGATCATAATTGCTCATCCAAAACAAGCGTTTACATAAGTTTTATGATCGGAGGCCGAGGTCAAGTTAAATTCTCGGGTTTTCTTCGTTTTGTTGTTGAATTGGTTTCACTTTCATATTTTGTTATCACTTAGTATACATTCCCAACAACATGTATAATTTTCTAGGTCACAAACTACGTTAAACTAAAATGATTTACTAAACAAAATCTCGCCCACGTAAAACTCCATATGGTTGGGACCACTATGGTCCCGGAAGTTCGAATGCGCGCGAGACTTGCAGTCTATAAGCTGGACTCCCTCCACTTTTTGGCCCTAGCCCGACAAAGCATTCAGGAACTATGATGATCTTTCGGTTGTAAACTTGTTTTGCCAAATCCCCCCCCCCCCCACTTAATTCTCAGTTACAGTACCGCCCACAATATAAGCCCACACGATGCAACGATGATCGTTGCGTGAAACACGAACACGAAACACACGGTCGTTAAATAGCGTGTATTAATCCGTCCGAAACACGATCCCCCACAGTTAACCTATTAGCCAAGGGATTAACAGTCAATAAACCTATTATCAAAGATATCATTGTTATCCGACTGGGTTTCCAACAGACCCACATCCGTTTGGCACTTTGCAGCTAAATACAAATACAATGTAATACAATGTAGCACCAAAAAGACGTCGACATCCCCCTTTGAAAGTCATGTCCGCTACCACTTGTAAGAAATCATTTACAGGATTCGAACAATAGCTTATAATAGGCCTAGTATTGCCGTTGTGGAACGTTTGCATATCAGAGAACATTTTTTAAATAGGGTTGGAAAGTCACTGACTTCCCGTCTTATTAAAAATATTGCCGTTGTGGAACGTTTGCATATCGGAGAATACTTTCAAACTAATGACAAGAAAGTCTGACTTCCGTCTTATTAATAATATCGCCGATGTGAAACATTTGCGTATCGGAAAATATTTTCAAACTATAAAAGTTCAACAAAGTCTGACTCCCGTCTTAATAATATTTCCGTTGTGGGACGTTTGCATTTCGGAGAATATTCTCAAACTAATTTCAAGTCTGACTTCGATCTTAATAACAATTAATATTGCCGCGTTGTGGAACGTTTGCAGCTTGGGGAATATTTTCAAATTTAATGTCAAGAAAGTCTAACTTCGATCTTATTTAAAATATTGCCGTTGTGGAACGTAATTTGCATATTGGAGAATACTTATTTTAAAAAGTAAATAAGTATTAAGTCTGATTAATAATGTTGCCGTTGCGGAAGATTTGCAGCTAGGAGAATATTTTTTAGAAGGGATAAGAATGTCCGACCCAGGGCCTACATCCTAGTAATAATATTGTCGATATGGATCAATTGAAAAGTCTAGGAGAATTTGTTTGTTGTTAGTGGTCAGAATGTCCGACTTCCATTTCCGTTGTGGAACATTTGCTTTAGTATAATATTTTCAAAAAGGTTAAGAAAGTCTGACTTCCGTCTTATTAAGTCAGAAATTAAGTCCGACTTCCAGCTTTATAATGACATTGCTGTTGTTGGATGTTGCATATTGGCGAATATTTTCAAAAAGTGTAAATAAGTCAGACTTCCGTCTGATTGATAATATTGCCGTTGTGGAACATTTACAGCTTGGAGAATGTTTTTAAAAGGGATAAGAAAGTCCGACTCGGGGTCTATATCTTATTATTAATATTGCCGAATCGATATGAAACAATTGCATCTTAATAATATTGCCGTTGTGGGACGTTTGCATCTTGGAGAATATTTTCAAAAAGTGTAAATAAGTCGGACTTCCGTCGGATTAATAATATTGCCGTTGTGGATCATTTGCAGCTGGTAGGAGAATATTTTTTTTAAACGATGAGAAAGTCCGACTCGGGGTCTATCTTATTAGTAATATTGCCGATGGAACAATTGCATCTTGGAGAATTTGTTTGTTGTTAGTGGTCAAAATAACCGACTCCCATCTGATGATTAAAAAAATTGACGTTGTGGAACATTTGCTTTAGTAGAATATTTTCAAAAAGATTACGAAAGTCTGACTTCCGTCTTATTAAAAAATATTGCCGTTGTGGAGCGTTTGCATTTTGTAGAATATTATTTTAATGGTAAGAATGTCCGATCCCCACCTTATTAATAATATTGCCGTTGTGGGACGTTTGCATATTGGAGAATATTTTCAAAAAGGGTCAGAAATTAAGTCCGACTTCCAGCTTTATAATGACATTGCTGTTGTTGGATGTTGCATATTGGCGAATATTTTCAAAAAGTGTAAATAAGTCAGACTTCCGTCTGATTGATAATATTGCCGTTGTGGAACATTTACAGCTTGAAGAATGTTTTTAAAAGGGATAAGAAAGTCCGACTCGGGGTCTATATCTTATTATTAATATTGCTGAATCGATATGAAACAATTGCATCTTAATAATATTGCCGTTGTGGGACGTTTGCATCTTGGAGAATATTTTCAAAAAGTGTAAATAAGTCAGACTTCCGTCGGATTAATAATATTGCCGTTGTGGATCATTTGCAGCTGGTAGGAGAATATTTTTTTTAAACGATGAGAAAGTCCGACTCGGGGTCTATCTTATTAGTAATATTGCCGATGGAACAATTGCATCTTGGAGAATTTGTTTGTTGTTAGTGGTCAAAATAACCGACTCCCATCTGATGATTAACAAAATTGCCGTTGTGGAACATTTGCTTTAGTAGAATATTTTCAAAAAGGTTACGAAAGTCCGACTTCCGTCTTATTAAAAATATTGCCGTTGTGGAACGAGAATATTATTTTAATGGTAAGAATATCCGAACCCCATCTTATTAATAATATTGCCGTTGTGTGACGTTGGCATATTAACCATTATTTTCAAAAGGGTCAGAAAATAAGTCCGACTTGCAGCTTAATAATAATATTGCCGTTGTGGTACGTTTGCATTTTGGAGAATATCATTTTAATGGTAAGAATGTCCGTACCCCATCTTATTAATAATATTGCCGTTGTGGGACGTTTGCATATTGGAGAATTTTTTCAAAAAGGGTAAATAAGTCGGACTTCCGTCTGATTAATAATATTGCATTTTTCAAAAAGGGTATAAGAAAGTCCGACTTCCATTTTATTAATAATATTGCCGTTGTCTGATGTTTTGCTATTTATAAAATGACAAATCTAATTTCTCTGTTCCGGGACGGACGGGATTTTTATCTGTGAAGATTTGAAGCTTCTCTAACTTTGTTCTGCTTTATGTGTTGTTGCGTTGTTTTTTCAATTATGCTGTTCTGATGACTCATGGCAATTTAAAATCACAGCGGCATAACTACAGACAAATTGTTGCTGGCAACCAGTGGTGTGGGGAAGTTTGCCATAAAAAACTTCGACGTCTTTTTTAAACAGTCCCACAGACAATGCACGCCAGGATGTAGTAAGGTGTGGGTCTGCCATTGTTTGGGAGCTTTGAACAAGAGATTACGCAAGAAGAGTCTGCTAAACCACAACGAAGGTGCGGATACAGTGCTGAAGAGCTTGTTGTTGAAGGTTTTTTCTCTAACGGAACTTCTTAAACTTCCAGAAATGAATGTACCTTATTTTGATCCTTGGTAAGAATAATTCAGCTGAAGTTAAAACAAAATTCTGCTTTAAAAAAGGTCAATCGTATTTTTGCTTGAGAGGGCTTCAGTGGTTCACGTTTGGTAATTAAGAGGATCCTTGGCAAGTATTGTCTAGCCTCATTAATATTGTGTATGCCTTTTAAAATATTATTGTGGCAAAAAACATATATGTGGGCCAAATAAAGAAGGTAGTGTGTAATAATGTTTCCTAACTGTGACCCGGGGTTGTTGACTTCTAACTTGAGGTATTTTGTAAGACATAGGCCCTGATAAAAAATATTCCTATTTGCCGAGAGAGGTCTAGGGACAACTCTTTAAAACTGCTTGGACTTTTGGAAATTTACACAGGTGCTGGGGTGTTTTTATTTGGAGGAAGAATAACTCGAAAGCACACCAAATTGAACACGAGAACCAACTCGTACAGAAGGTCACCTCGTGCGCTCGCCAACTCGTATTCCATTTGCACAACTGGTGTGCACACAGACTCGTACTCGAACCAACTCGTACGCACGCCAACTCGTACGCTCGCCAACTCGAATGCCACTATTTCAGGTCAACTAGTGCACACAATACACAAACCAACTCGACTCGTACATGAACCAACTCGTAGGTACTCCAACTTATACCCACAAAAACCAATCCGTAAAATGTATTTCTATGTTTTCTTCGTGGGAAACAAATTCCAGAATGTAAGCTTGTGTAGTATTTTCCTCGAGTTCATTTAAAATTTCACATTTCCCGTCAACCCCAGAGATTTTTTGAAAACATATGAACTAGCCCTAATATGAACACAATCCCCCATGTCGAATTAATTTTACGCGGCGAATAAAAAACCGGCAATTTCCCGTAATGTGATTGACATCACCAGTCTAATTCATAATAAACTTTGGGTAACTTTTCCTTTATCATGCCGGCTGTATTTTCTTGGCCAATTAAATTATCCGATTTCTTGTGAATGAGGTCTCCATTGGTCACTCTCTGTGGATCCATCTTCCGTCAATTGGAGTTCGGTGGTGACTGGGACACACAGTGTGACCAGAGATAGGGCAGTTTCGTTAACAAAGTCCATTGAACTGCCTGGCAACAGTGTTGCCATGTAATATAAGCGTGACTGGAGCGTGAACAAAAAATTACTACAGGAGTGTAGTGGCCATGCTGTTGGATACACTACAAGATTGATTTAAAATATTATTTTTCAAGATGACTTCGATTCAGAATGACCAATTAAATACTTCCATTCAAACTCAAAGGAATTTCATGAGTTCTTGCTCATTTTCTTCCGAAAACTGACGGTAAATAAATTATGTTGCTGTACAATTCAGTGACACTTTTTGACTATTGACTTGAAAACCACAAGCAAAATAGTTATTACAAGTTTTATGGGTAGATCGTCCGTGTAAGTTTGTTGTATTCGCAATGTTTTGAATGTGGTGTGAAAATATATTAAGGGTGACAAAAGGAGCCAAATTGACGATTGCGTCATAAGAAATATGTGAGTGGTAGAGTGGGACCGCGAGGTATAGTTGTTACTCATTTTCGTAAAAAAATGATTGAATGTTGCGTTTTGGGGCGGCAAATATGGAGATTCCGTCATCCAAGTTAAAAGAGAGAGACCAATAAGAAAGAGAGAGGGGAGGTCCAAGTTATAAAAAGATATATAACGAAAAAGACTTAGGCCTGGTATGTATTTTCTTATCATGTAAAATTAACTGAAATAATTAAGTCAAGGTGGTATTTGTTCTATTCAAAAAGTTGTGTTAAAAAATATGTTGTTTCCATTACTTTGGCAGTGGGTTATCAGTGCTGGCCATGTTCACTTGCAGGCAAAGAATTATTACAGCAACAACAAATGGCTGAGGGCTGTTCCTTCCTAGCCTCTCCACATCGATGGCGGCGTACAAAGTGAAAACTGTATTACAAGTGTAAGGGATTAAAAGATAAGGCCTAAGGCGAACAACAAAGCTGTCAATCATCCTGTCCTGGCATTTGCTTAACATTTCTTTTTTCTTTTTTCCCCCTTCTTTTTGGGGGGCTCATACATCAGGTAAGAGAGGGTAGTGACCAAAAACGATTACTTAATTGATAATATAATATGCTGTTTTAATCACTTGATTTGTGTTATGTCACGATTTAAAAAAATTAAGATTTTACCAGTATAGGGTAGGCCTTTACAATATGAAACTACACATAGAACAAGATGCTCGTCAACGCATTTTCTATCTCCATGTACAAACACCACGATTGAAAAGGAATAAGCAGGAATAAAGACTCACTACCTCTTCTTACTACAAATGCCCTTAAATTATATGGATGGCAGATCTTGTCTCCACCCTCCCCCTATGTTCCCATTACGTCGGTAGATAATTGGTAGATAAAAGGAAATGTGCTACACCGGCAATGTTTTTTTTTTTGACACTTCAAAATATGCAAAAGTCCCGAAACGGCAAATTTACTAGCCACTCTTTGAAACAACTCTCGCTCTATCATCACGCGTTTGATAATTTTTGACTAGACTTTCGTTTGGTGAAAAAAAAAACCTTCAACAACAAGCTCTTCAGCACTGTATTCGCACCTTCGTTGTGGTTTAGCTGACTATTCTTGCGTAATCTCTTGTTCAAAGCTTGCAACAATGGCAGACCTGGCCACACCTTACAAAACCCATCCTGGCGTGCATTGTCTGTGGGGCTGTATAAAAAAAGACGTCGAAAGGTTTTATGGCAAACTTCCCCACACCACTGGTTGCCAGCAACTGTGATTTTAAATTGCCATGAGTCATCAGAACAGCATAATTGAAAAAACAACGCAACAACACATAAAGCACAACAAAGTTAGAGAAGCTTCAAATCTTCATAGATGAATATCCCGTCCGTCCCGGAACAGAGAAATTAGATTTGTAATTTTATAAATAGCAAAACATCAGACAACGGCAATATTATTGGTAAAATAGAAGTTGGACTTTCTTAAAACCCTTTAAAAAATATGCAAATGTTCCACATCGGCAATTTTATTAATCAGACTTATTTACACTTTTTGAAAAATATTCACCAATATGCCAACGTTCCACAACGGCAATACTCTTAATACGATGGGGTTCGGACATTCTTACTATTAAAACAATGTTCCCTAAAAGGCAAACATTCCACAACGGCATTAGTTTTAATAAGACGGAAGTCAGACTTTCTTAACCTTTTTGAAAATATTCTACTAAAGAAAATGTTCCACAACGGCAATTTTGTTAATCAGATGGAAGCCGGTTATTCTGACCAGTAACGACAAACAAGTTCTCCATGATGCAGTTGTTCCATATCGGCAATATTATGATATTAATAAGATGTAGGCCCTGATTCGGACGGAAGTCGGACTTAATTTCTGAACCTTTTTGAAAATATTCGCCAATATGCAAACGTCCCACAACGGCAATATTATTAATAAGATGGGGTTCGGACATTCTTACCATTAAAATGATATTCTCCAAAATGCAAACGTTCCACAACGGCAATATTTTTTAATAAGACGGAAGTCAGACTTTCTTAAGCTTTTTGAAAATATTCTACTAAAGCAAATGTTCCACTACGGCCATTTTTTTTAATAATCAGATGGAAGTCGGACATTCTGACCACTAAAGCAACAAACAAATTATCCAAGATGCAATTGTTCAGTATCGGCAATATTATTATATTAATAAGATAAATGCACCGAGTCGGACTTTCTGACCCTTTTTAAAAATATTCTCCAAGCTGCAAATGTTCAACAACGGCAATATTATTATTTAGATGCAAGTCGGACTTATTTCTGACCCTTTTTGAAAATATTCTCCAAGCTGCAAATGTTCAACAACGGCAATATTATTATTTAGATGCAAGTCGGACTTATTTCTGACCCTTTTTGAAAATATTCTCCAAGCTGCAAATGTTCAACAACGGCAATATTATTAATCAGACGAAAGTCTGACGTATTTACACTTTTTGAAAATATTCACCAATATGCAAACGTCCCACAACGGCAATGTTATTATTATTAAGATGGAAGTCGGACTTAATTTCTGACTCTTTTTGAAAACATCTCCTAGCTGCAAATGTTCAACAACGGCAATATTATTAATCAGACGAAAGTCTGACGTATTTACACTTTTTGAAAATATTCACCAATATGCAAACGTCCCACAACGGCAATGTTATTAATTATTAAGATGGAAGTCGGACTTAATTTCTGACCCTTTTTGAAAATATTCAAACGTCCCACAACGGCAATATTATTAAGATGGAAGTCGGACTTAATTTCTAACCCTTTTTAAAATAATTCGCCAATATGCAAACGTCTCACAACGGCATGTTATTATTATTAAGATGGAAGTCGGACTTAATTCCCACAGGCTACAATATTTGTATTGATTCGCAAACTATTACCCTTAGTTACAAAGTATAAGACCATTTAAACATTTCCCCCCATAGTGGGATGCCGGGTTTCAAAAGTGCTGTCAACACTGAATGGCCTGTTGACCGGGTTCTTATGCGCCCAATTTCAAAGCCAGCAGGTGTCAACACACTTTTCAGGTTTAAAAAAGACTACACAACACCCAAAACCAGGACACAACACCACAGAGACACCGCGCTCGCGGCTTGTCTTTTGAGTGAAGCAAGAGTATTACAAACTAAAACAATTGTATAACAAACTGCAGATGATAAGATAAGAGTAATTGGATCTCAATTGGAGTGTCGATCTGTCTCCCAGGTCAGGCCTGGATAGTGTCTGGGGCTGCTGAAATAAAGGAAAGGATTGTTTAACTGTCGGCTTCGTTAGGGTAGAAAAGATGTTTTATTTAATCATTGGCAACTGGGGGAAAGGTTTCTCATTGAAACTGAAAAGGCGACCGACGGCGTTAAGAGGTTGTTTTTTAAATAGGACGTTCATTTAGTCTGTGTAGCGGTCAGCAAAAGCTAGAGCCGGTTTATATACCCGACAGGCGTGGCTACTATTGACGCATTGCAACACTTCGATTTGGGAAGATCGGACGGCATCAGGACTTTGGGAAAAAGCGCAACCGATACAGGTATTTAACACTTGCTCCGTAAAAAAAAAATCCTGGTTACAAAAATAAAACTGATTGCAAACTTCGAATGGGTTTATTCAACACCGAATTCGTTGCTATAACTTGCCTGTATTATATCAATTGTTTCACTCCATGAATGAACTTTGAAAGCAGGCAACAGTGAAATCATTGTTACGTTGGACACAGTAAACAACTCTCTGTGTGCGCTCGTCCGTGAACGCGTTCTTCTTTGGTTTCGTGTTTCGTGTTTCTTGGCATCGTGTTTCGTGAGGCTTAGGAAGCGATATCGGATTACTATAATCCTTTTTAATCCCTTTTAATCCTTTATCGTGTCTTAATCCTCACGATGCAACGATGCACGATAACCGTGTTTCGTGTCGGCTTATATTGTGGGCGGTACTGTACTTACATTACAATCAAATGATTTTGTGCTCGCTCAGTTTGGTTTAATGTTTAGAATATAACTGAGCTGACAATCACATCATCACACCATGATGTTTACTGAATGCACTGCACACTGTCAGAGCTGCTTGACAGTGTGACTGTCCCTAGAGACTTTAGTCAAGGCCTTCACAGCAAACGAAATGTTGTTCATCACACACAGCAACACCATGCAAAACACAAACCAGCAGCAAGCAGCGTGGAGTGATTTACAGCGTGATGCAGCAACACAAACAAAACTAAATGGGTAATGTCGCTGTTTCAGCAAATCGAAACAGCACTCACAATCGTGCGCATCACTCAGGAACTAGACTTGATTTCAAGTCTGAGATCGCGGTTATTTCTCTGCATCAGCCACACCAAATTTCCCCCGCAGAATGGCTATCACGCGGTCTCAGCTCGCAATCTCAGACTTGACCCCCTTGTGTATACGGGATATTCATTTATTCACAACTGACATTTACATAACAACACTATGCCAGAGAGATGGCCAATCTGGAGGTCACAAAACTCCTGTTGGTTGCGTCTATTCCCAATAGGTTATAATCACTTCTGCATTTTCTGTAAAATCGATCGAGTCATTTTTTATTTTTTTTTTAGTGTTTTGTACGTATGCTATTTCTAATTTATACATAAAATAATACTAGATGTATTCTTAAAATATTGAAAAATAAACATGACAAATAACCTGATCCCTACTAGACGAAAAACTGTGTTCCCTTTATTTGAATGGAATCGTCTAATGATTTTCCCAGCGTTTTTTATTTATTTTGAATTTAAAAACTAGAATCATTTTGGATTTTTGTTTCCAAACTGCAAGTTGAATCACTGAGCAGAGGCAGATTAGTTACATGTGATTCAATGTTGTATTTCTGTACTATATCCTGTGGTATAAACGGTCAAGTTTGAATGTGCATTTTATTGACGGCTTCTGAGATTCTGACCAATCAGAGTGTTCCGTCCACTTTTGGACTAATTTGCCATAGGGTGTGTACAAACCGAAAAACAATGTTCCCAAGTCTGTGATCGTAGGTTAAAGACGGAGGTTAATCCACAAGAGGGCGCTATTTCAGGCAATTATGTATTGGCTATCATGTAGACTAAAAACCACGAGCACAGACTTGGAACCAAGTCTACTCAGGAACCAGCATGGCACCAATGATGTTCAAATGAGTAATTGTCACTTGTCAGCTCGGAGATTCTTCAATTAGAATACACCAAGACGAGCTTGCACAAAATGAGCCAGCACTAACTTTTTTAATTACTCACCACAATTGTATTATGGGCAAGTGAATACATGCACTGGGAGAAAAGTTTTTGGCAAAAAACCCAAACGAATGCTTTCATTTTGACAGGTCATCACAGTCCCTGATGATGCTATGATGCAATAGAGCAAGGAATAGGGCTACTTGTAGTACTAGAAGTAGTGTCAATCAATACCGAGTGAGGGCACTATTCACCGCGCAGCCACTTTTAGTTGTCGCGCTTTTTCGCGCTTGATTGTCAAACACGTTGATACGGCCCTTGGGAAATGTTCAATACGCAAGGGGAATTGGCTGTTGTGCGCAACCGCGAAAACGTTGCGCTGGTACAAGGTCACAAAAAATTGTAATGTAAACAAGGTCAAATATTTTTAACTTTGACCTTCCATAAGTCCGGTTTTCATGAACCGATCCCCACAAGTAAAGTATCAAAATGAATGTCTCAAAGAGCTCTATCCAACTAGACTACTTTATACAACTCAATCAGATCAAATCTCAAATTTTGTGATTTCCACTACTTGTAGGTAGACATTAAACAAGAATATTATAATGCCTACTTTACTTTTGTACTAACAAAGCAATACTACTTTTCTTTAAAAATACAGTACACAAACAATTCAATCCAACTTACTACTATAAATAAACAATCAATTTACCTTGGATCTCTTTAACACCTTCAAGTCCCCTTCAAAATTTGACTGCTGAGAATTCCTGTTCATGGTGTGTTTTTCCATGGTTTGTGCTCAGTCCACATGCAGCTTGTCATGTCATAGTTGCAAACACCGGCTTGGCACGAACACCGTACAGTACACATGTAAATATCCAGCCCGTTCACTCTTCCTCATGGCCGGTACACAGTCTCCCCACCGGTGTGGTGACACACGATGTCCTTGTCATGTTTAGGCTAAGCTGCAATGAACTTTAAAAGTTAAGTACAACATCCATGTGATGTATAAGTATCCAGTCGATTATGATATTTCTGCACATGTATTTTGTCTAAATAATGCATCAACCACGATTAAGGTCTGTGCCTGTAACCTATGCTGTAACACGGTGTTGTTATGTGTCGTCCCATTTGTGTGTGTAACAAGTGCAGTTTTTTAGGATAATAGGTTTTTGGAATACTACACTTTTCAAAGAGGTGGACAATTTTTGCGTTTATTTATACATCAATCCTGACCAAACCGCAGATGATTTTCAAGGTGTATTTTATTATATTGATAAATATCAAAGTAGAACATTCAGATTTTTTCGTAGAATGAGCATGCAGTATTTTTGTTTAAATAAATCCGTCAATCCATGAACACCCCTACTTTATAATGGACTAGTCTCCGTTTCCAGAACGACGTTTCCGTATATATCACGTGAGTTAAACTTTGTGTGGTTGCTTGACCCTATTATAAACAACAGGTGGCGCACTTTGTTTTGTTTTCAAAGTCTTCTGAGGATTTTAAAACAGTTAATAATAATGCCTATGAGGGGAAAAAAACTGTATGCCAATATTATTTTCTACTGGTAGAGAAAAAACACAAAAATAAGATAAACAGTTAGAATTATATGCCTACTGATTTAAAAAAAAATCCATTCATGTAGCAGTAATTGTTTTCTTTGGTAATGATTGACATGTTTTTTTATAGAAAGTTATTTATTATTTTGATCACAGCGCCCCCATACTAATCTCGCCCCCTACAGTTGAGACAAAAATGTTACTGTCATCAATTATAATTATTGGAAGAGACAAACCTTTAGAGTGAAAGTATGCCATTGGTATTGAAAGGGTATAGATTCAATCCCCCCTCTCAACTTTGAAATAAACAACAACCCATTATTTTATGAAATTTTTACTGATTGAGTTGAAGTATAAATTACGAAAGGGGTTTGTTTTGTCATTCGGGCTTTTATAAAATCCCCCAGCATTTATAATAAGCTCAGCTGTAATGACTAAAAGAGGAACTCAAAAGATGTTTCCTTTGCTTCAACATTATTTCAGTTGCAACATTTTCTCTAGAGGATTGGAACTGGTGAACTTTATAATCAGTGAGCTTTCAGATAAATACCAATACATGTTGTATTTCCCCATATTTGCCAATCTAATTGGAAATGAATAAACTGAACATGAAATAGCTGAATCAAATTAACATCATTCCTAAAGAGGAAACTTTAATTTGTATAGGGTGGCAACAGATTTCAAAATATCAGACTAAAAAGTATTGTTTTTCACAAATGAAAGGTTCATTTGTTTTAAAAATGGAATTAAATTTATGTATTGCTATCCAATAAATTAATAGGGGCTTACAACAGTCACTTTGAATAACAAGTTTGAGTCTTTTCTCCATTGTTTTATGTTTTTACATTATTTATTAAATTTGTTGTAATGATAGTTTTCCAAACAATATTATACATTTCATTGACAGATAACTAAGAAAGCAGCATCCCATGAATCAAATGGTTTGAAAATCATAGATTTCTGAGTTTCCACTATAATTATTAGTGTCCTTTCATAGTTAAATGTAAACAATTAACAAAAAACTCAGTAAAGAGAGCATAACTTAATACAACATTGCTACGCTAAATGAGTTCAAATGAGATCTCCCCCAAGAGAGTTTTCGAACAATACAAAGTTTAGTCTCTTGTTGCAGTTAAACTTGTACCCATTAACCCGACTCATGTTAAAGGCCCTGATGTACACTATTGGTAAGATCGAAAAACACAAATGTTCACAGATTCACACATAACTTACATGATTTAAAGTAACTAATGGTAGAAAGGGTTCCTTAAAATATTTCTGCCCTAAATGCTATCGTTTCTGAGAAATGAGTAAAACAATAGTTTTTATCACGCGCGATAATAAACTCGATGTTTGAAAAACAGAAAGCACATAAGGTCTCTTTTCACTATTTTCTCGTGACCTCGATGACCAATTGAGCTCAAATTTTCACAGGTTTTTTGGTTCATGCATATGTTGAATCACACAAAATGTGGACACTGATTTTGAGCTGTTACCAAAAGTATACAATACCTTTAAGTAAATTTCATTCATTTTTGGAAGCACTATAAAAACTATGGTTTTGAAAGTAAATAAAAACTTCGGCATATTTGAGTTCTGGTGCTTTCCACCATTGCTTGAAATATAGTTCAAGGCTTTATGGGTTTATAGTTCACTAAGAACACCAAAGGGATGGTACAACGTTTCTCTAAGAGAAAACAATGTTAATTCCAATTCAAGAAAACAAAAAAAGGAACATTGTCCCCACATGGGTTCTCAAGTTTTGTAAACTGAAGAGTGTAAAGAATCGATTACCTATAAATGCTTATGAAATTTGCTACATTTCGCATAATTTTGTATAAAGGACAAAATAACACTCTTTATCATTAGTGTAACAAAACCTATTTTTTTAACCAACTTTATCTCATGACTTGTGAGCATTATGAGTACCAGAGGTACTTTTCCCTTGATTATTTTGAACAGTGTTGAACCATCTCTATTAACTAAAATAATTATTTTATTACACAGGCAGAAAAGCCAAATTTTGAATAGATTCATAGAATTCTCAATCATTCTTGTTAATAAAAGGGAAACATGGCAATTTTGTTTCGTAATGGGTCTGTCAAAATTATAATTATGAAATTTTTTATTTTTTTTTTTAAGTTAGCAGGAATAAGCATTTTATGTAAATTTGCTGATTATACTAAATGCAGTTCCACATGGCCACATACACCTTTTCCCTCGGTCTCTGATATGTTTAATAAAATGTACCACCATCAAATATTTAATCTTTAATTTCTCAACCTTAAACCTTACTCTATAAAATCACTCTCCAACCGAAAAGAAAGAGAGTGATGCATATTTAGATTGAGTTGTTGGATTAAAAGAAAGGGCCTCACACCTTATTATTCAAACATAACTCATTCAAAGTGTAAAGTGTGCATCGATATTATTTTGTTTTATATAGATGGCTGGTATGCTTTGCCATTTCATTACATATTTACTAAATCTAGCACCAACTCATAACCTTTGAAAATGATGTGATGTTTGGACAATTGTTGGTGTATTTTGTGAAAAATTAATTGCAATTTTGTTTTCTGTTAGTTCTCACTTTCTAAAAGTCTAAACATTACTTATATTCCTGTTCAATTTGGCCTTAAGACAGGCACAAAATGACTGAGAAAATAGTCAAGTTTAGTTCAGTAACCAAAGTGGTAGGCCCTATCATGCTTCAGTTTACCTGGGAGTGGCGAAAACCAGAATAAAAACCTCTTCAGGGTAAACAATCTGGAAATTCTTCTACCGACCCTCAACAGAACGATCAAGCTTTTTCTTTGCACCAGGTAGGTCCCAAAGCACACCTCGCCACACTATATCAACAGAGAAGATGGAGGATATTGGGGTGGATCAACTGTTTATCTTCAATGAGTTGAACTTGAAACTAGCAGTTGCTGTAATGAAAAAGGGAGAAGTAAAATATTTAATGATTTTTTTAACATACGTGAAATTTCAGCCTGATCCTTAAAAAATGAAAGTTGAAGAAAGCGCAATTTATAATCAGACAATAGTTCATGGCAAAAGAAAAAACCATATTTTAATATAAAAAAACAACAATACGCATACACACACAGTCAAAGTTTTACAACTTCTACTACTTATGGTGTCATGGCCGAGTGGTTAAGATCATCGGATTCAAGTTCTGGTGGTACTGGTTTAGTCATTGGGGCATGGGTTCGAGTCCCGGTCGTGACGCTTGTGTCCTTGAGCAAGACACCGCTATTATTGCTTCTCTTCACCCAGGGGTATAAATGGGTACCTGTGAGGGTAGAGGTTGATATTGTGTTTGAAAAAGCCTTCTGAGCGCTACGGCAGCTCAGGGCTGTATACTTCCCAGGGAGCTGAGAAAGATTGAAGGAATGTTATATTGGCCCAATGACCAGGACACTAATGTAAAGCGCATTGAGACGTTATTGTAAAATGCGCTATATAAGAACTGGTTATTATTACAACCCTGTGGATACATATGCTGTTCTTTTCTTTGTCCCTGTACATAACATCCTCCCATATACTTTGTACCCCAAATTTCTTGTGGAGCACCCCAACCTTTAGAATTCCCCTGTCAAGACCTTTTTGTTTACCCTTTTTTGTTTTGGCCTCTGTCTCCATAACTGATTGTTGACTCGGTAAATAAGTTTCAAAAAGAAAGTCCCTCTCGATGTTTACAAAATCAAACCAAGAATGGTCTTGGCCTGTTACACACCATCATAAGTCCTATTGTTAAAGTTTTTGGTTTCAACGGTTTCTCACACCCACACACTAACAAAAACAAAACCAACAGTGTCCTACATTTTAAAATTTTCGTTTGAAGATTCTGTTTTTTCACATACAAACACTTACAGTTTGTTTTTTCTTTTGGCGTCATCAAAAACAATTTTAGACATGTCCCACCTACTCTTGCTGATAAGGTGCCATGGCACTCTATAATGACTATTCAACTCATTATGGCAAGAATTTGTTTATCTTGACTTTTACCTTTTAAATATGATGAATTCAAAAGCATATATCTAGTACATCCCTCTTGGTGAGAGAGGTGTCCGACTACAAGCAAGCATCATCCATATCAGGTTGACAAAGCACCTGCTCCTTTGGTAAATGACATCATTCAAGTTATTGGACCTCAAAGAATCCTCTACCCAATTGCTGAGGAATAATGAGATACTGGTTTCATTCAACAACAACAAAATCAAATTTCAGGTGAAAAAGATTTTCCAAGAAGGCATAAAAAAATAAAAAAAAATATTAATTTTTTTAAAATCCAGTACATTCCTCATTCCTCATTGTAAGGCAGGTGCCAGGTTTCACAAGGAGCAAGCAGACTCGGCTTGACCCAGTACCCTCCAAGCTACATTGCTATCAAAACATCTTGAATTGCTGTGAAAGAATAAAATATTGATTTCATTTAAAAAGCATGCTTTTCAAATGAAAATAAATTTATGAAAGAAAAAATCCCACAAAAACAATTCTTTATCTTGAGTTTTTCCAATTAAGGATAATTAGAATTTATTTTTGTACAGTTGAACGACAGCAGTGAATTAGTGCAAAAAGTATTTCTTAAGAAGACTTTGCTCTGCTGCACAGAAGGATATCCACTGGTGTAAAAGGCAAGGCGCGGCAAAAATGTGCCATCTGCGTACCAACAGATAGCAACTACTTGTATAATTTTTGTTCGAAAAAAACAAAAACTATGCTAAAACTTAAGCACAATCAGAGTGGGATTTTCCAGAGCAACTTCTCCTTACACAGTTTAGTTTTGACCTCTGGTTTTTTTATCCTGCAAGCAGCAAGTAGGACTTTTAACAAAATAATTATGATGTTTAACAGGATTATATCATAAAAATGTAAATGCTAATACTATAAGACAAAATGTTAATAAATAAGGGTCTTCATGTCTGTCGATAGGCCCTACCAAAATCGTGAGCAAGCAGTTGTGTCTTTTATAAACAGTACTTACCTCATGATAAGGTATAGGTGTCACTAGAAGAACGCATCATAAACATCAGGTTGACCCAACACCTCCTGATTGCGTAACTGACATCATCCTAGCTGAAGGTCACTAAAGCATCTTGTGCTGAACTGCTACAAATAAGAAATTAAATTTCGTCATTGTCGTCTAGACTCACGCTCTATATTGTCCCTTGTATTACGATTGGCTCCACCCTTTGAAGAAAATGGTATAGTCCTCCATTGTAATTCAAATGAGTTCCATATCCAGGACAGTACTGTGTTCATTCAACTGTGTCTTTGTTTTTTGTGGTTCGGTTTGCTCGTACATGTACATGTTCTACCTCACCCACTTGGTTTTTAATACTTACATTGGATTTACTTACCAATATACTTACCTCGGATATTACAGCTAGTAATTGGATTTATTGGGTATGTCAAACAAGAATATGTCTTCAAAGAAATCGAAAGGTGCTATTCCAGCAGCATTGGGTGCTCCTCTTTTGACCAAAACTTTGGCTGGAAATGCAGAGATCTCGCAGGGCCTAACCTCACCATGGGTTAGGACCCCGATGAAAGAAAGCGAGCAGGGTTTAGGGTCACCACGCCCTATTCCTTTTACTGTAGCTACAGAACCAGTATCCCCAACTCCTCCACGTCGTCAGACAAAAACTACCGGTACCCATACCCCAGGGTATGCTAGTTCCCTAGTCTCACCAGCAGCCACATCAATCGCCTTTTGTATCCCCAACTCCTCCACGTCGTCAGACAAAAACTACCGGTACCCATACCCCGGGGTATGCTAGTTCCCTAGCCTCACCATGGGCTGGACAGTACGGGCCTACAGCTACAGCTACACAAAACAGACGAGAACACAAGACGAGAACACAAGACGAGAACACAAGAATAGTCTACACACTCGTCTACACAAGACGAGTCTACACAACACACTCGTCTATACACAAGGTTTCATCCTGGTGGAAAGATCTTCGCACAAATAAGCTATCGCATGAGGATACCAAAGATGAACTACAGCCCTACCTTGTGTCTTCAGCCCAGGAACACTTGTTTCAGGTTGCCTCCTCAGGTTAAATCAGCCTTTAAGGATATTCGCTCATCACTAGTGTCACAAGATGATCGTCTTCAAGAAGCTCACAATCATGTGCTGCAACTTTTTAACGCCATCTCCGACCCTGCTACGCCTTCTTGTATCACATCTCCTCCTCACTTATTCTGCTCGGATCAGCAAGTCAGGTAGTAGCACTTAATCATCAGCGGGCATTCGATGAGTTGCTGGATAAAAAATTTGACACCATCAAGAAAAACGCCCCGTCTGCTGACCTCTTATTCGGTGGCTCCATACTCAAAGACATTGAAGATGCCAAAAAGGCAAGCAAGCTATTGCCTCGATCCAAGGTGACACGAGGGCAATCCACCTTTTCAAAGGGTAATCGTTGGTCTCCCTATACAGCGGCACTGTCTAGAAGAGGTCGTAATCAGCGGTCTTTTCGCAACAAATATCCTTCCAGACAGGGCACCAGGCAACCTAGTTGGAACTATAACAACTACAGAAAACCAACCAATTTCAGATCGTCTGAACGCCAATCAACCGATGCACAGTGGGCCAGTTCAAGGTCAAACTGCGCCAAAATAGGCAAATAATGATTGTTTCAAAAATCAATACTCCTATTTTTTTTTATGTTCCCAGTTGTCCAGAGGCATATTATATTAAAGAATTAATGACAAAATCACTTTAAAATACGGGTTAAACCCTTGTATAGTCACAAAATTGTAAAACATGTGACGTAAATCGTTAAGACTAACGAGTATTTTAACTTGATGCTCTGAGCATTTCATAGAAGATAACGCCATGAAAACCGTGTCGTTAGTTGTTTACAGTCTATATTTTATGAAAATTAAATTTATAATCAGTTTGATTTCTGTTTACTGTTTGAAAAAGCCTGAAACACCACATAAAATGCCTTTTTAAAGTAATTTTTTTTTTAAGAGGCAAAGAAAAAATATACATGTAGTTCCGCTGATTGCCCCTTTAATTCTCACTTTTTCTAGAAGCCTGAACCTTCAGCAAGAGTTTAAAATAAAAATTGGCTGCGACTTTTTGCGACTTTGGAAGATAATTCATTTTGAAGTGGTAGGCCCCTATACACAAAACGACTATTTTGACTCAACCACCATAAACACCCATACGACTCGCATGTGTGTCAGGTTGTAATACTTCAGCATCAAAGAAAGATAAGGCTCTCTCTGTAAAGACTTGACCATCATTTAGTTCAAGTTGTTTTACAGTGGAGAGAAAACCATAATACATGTCAACAGTACAACTTAAAGGACTGGTCTTGTTGGACTTTGTTTAATATCTGTTCAAAATCAAACAGCCCCTAACGACTTGAGAGTCTGACACTTGTATTCCCATGAGATTTGTACCTCAGCAGAAAAGCTATTAAGCACAATCCTCATAATTTAAGGTGGAATGTCTGTTCAAAATCAAACACATCAACTGTCATTGACTGTTGATGTGGAGTGGTCCAGGGATGAGATAAATACGTTTGTTTTTTATTAACCTTATATAATCCGAAAAAGCTTGGTTAGTTCTCAGTGGTCATCAGTTGAGTATACGTAATATCGTAATATCGAGACCAGTTTTACTTTCATCATTATTAGTTCAGTACAATGGCATCTTTACCTAGAAAGCTGTTGATCGAAGCTGTCAGGTTTTCGGGAGATTATTCAAATGCTGAAGTTTCACTTGAAATTTGCATGGAATTTTTCTCAACATATCACGATATAAAACGATCAGAAGTTCCAAAGGAAATTCAAGAGAAGATGAAAGCAACCCTGTGCGAATTTCTTTACAAACTTAAGAGAAAATGGAAAGCTTGCAGCCGCAACAAATAAAATAAAGCCATTACTACGAAGGAGAGATTGAGTCATTGAATAAGTTTCATCACAATAAAACAGATAATTGAAGCTGTTTATACATTCTTCTAGCCACCAACACTGTTTAAAAGATGCGTATTATTTCAAATCACTGACTGAACAGCAAGATCGCAAGTTGTGAGTTAAAAACACCCTGGATGAATACCTTCGCCATACGGAACCTCTTCGGGGTCACAACGGGAAAACAGGATTATTCTTTTCCTACATCAAGCCCCATCTACCAGTCGTTTCGTCTACTATTGCACACTGGTTGAAGTCTGTTATGACGTCTGCTGGAATTGACAATAATTTTCGGAAAATACTTTTACAAAATTCCACAAACCAATTTCGAAGATATATATGCCAAGTCCTAGAGTTAATGCTCAAACAAAGGTTATTTTGTTTTAGCCATAATGACCCAGAATTTTGGGATGGGGGGGTCCAAAAACAAGACTCGTCTAGGAGATCCCAAGGCCAATCCACACACCAAATTTTGAGTTGATATGCCAAGTCCTTGAGTTATTGTCAATGATTGCATACTATTCACACTCCAACTTACAGGGTACTTTACATAATTGGAAAACACTACCCTACAAGGTTTTCTTTGTTCTAGTAGTGATACCCAAGTGGATTTCTTCAGAAAAGGGAACAATGGAAGTACCCGTAAGAGCGTTGTAAAGGTGCATGTGAAGGGCCCACACCCTGCTCTGGTTGCAGACACTGTGGAAATTCCTTTGTTCTGTACGCGTAAGGAAAATCCTATTCTTGCAATGCTGTAAAAAACACTGTGTGGATGTGTGTTTCTACATGTAGTCTCTACATTATGTGGACCTCTTTTGTTCTCAGGTCCACACTACATATGTAGCGTTAAAACACGCTCACAGAAGGATGTCAGAAACAGTATGCCTTCGGTGGCTTCGCCAACTTCAGGGCATACCAAAAAAACAAACTTCACTTTCTTTATTCAATCTACTATCAAGGATCAAGAACACAGTAGCATATCTAGCATGATAAGGCAGGTGTGACTAGAAACAGTACTCACCATAGGGTTGACCAAGCAGAACAACATCCAGCTGAAGGTCCCCAGAGCATCTTGTGCTAATTTGCTGATGTAGCCACATCAGAGTAGTTGATGGTCCTTTCAATTGGAAGAGAGACAGTCACCTTTGGTGTGTCCAGCTATGACAGCAAAACAAAAGTTAACCAGACTATTTATTAACCTCAACATAGATACATGTAGATGTTCACAATCTTTTTACCAACCTATCATCAAAAGATTTTAACCAGTACCCCTCACAGAATTTTGACTAAAAAATCCTGGTTTTTTCCTGTTTAAAACATGTTCTTTTGCCGTTTCTTCTGAGAAAACAGAAATAAAATGGGTTTTTTTCCTGTTTCGCGCCAAAAATGAATTTTCTATTTGCTTCAAACTCTGTTTCTATCCTGTTTTTCATGAAGACTTACTGTTTTAGTCCTGTTTTCTGGGGACTTAGAAAATTTGCATGAGATGCAGGACTGTTTTCCCACTGTTTTGGGGGGACTTAACAAATTTTGCACATTTTTTTTCCTGTTTTGGTGGGGACTTAACAAAATTTGAAGAGCAGCTGGACTGTTTTCCGACTGTTTTGGGGACTTAGAATTTTTTCTATTAAGCAGAACTGTTTTTTGAAGAGCATTCAGGACTGATCTGATACTGTTTAAGGGGGACTTTAAATTTTTCAAGATCACAGCACAGTTGTTTTCCTGTTTTGGTGGGAATTTAAGAGTAGTAAGTTAACAAGTTTGTTCATACTTCTGCGCCTGTGCAAGTTCTTCACTTGCAGATCGCTTAGGAGGCAGTTTGGGCTTTGAAACCCCATACTCCACATACCTTCTTTTTACACACGTTTGCTGCCACAGAAAAATGACAGGACAATATGATAATTGACAACAACGTTGTCAAGATTTAACATACGGTGCGGTGTGTGTGAAGCAAGACGTTTACGTGTGGAAACAAGACCTTATACTTTTAATCCATGCCGGGCACCAATACAAGCAACGCATGCACGGAATGGAGTGTGTCGTCGCTCGGTCCCCCCAAGAGCCTAAACCTATGGTTTGAGCTCAGTCCTTTCTCTGAGAGATATATATTTATGCCTCTTTTCTCTATGGTGTAACCATGGTGCAACCACATGAACCGCCATTTTGATTTCGGCAAAGTCCGGCGATATTTTTTATTTTTTTTTAAGAACAAAAATGTTTTATTCTGAAGGCTACACAACACATTTTTTGTCAAACGAAACATTATCTTTTAGCGATTTACAAAAAAATGATAAAAATCGATCATCACGTGAAAGATCAATGCTATTTATTTGTTTTTATCTCGCGATAATCCACGGATTCAGAACGAGGCTGGCGCAATTTCAAACTTTTAATCCAATTGAAATCAGACATTAACGATCGTGTCTCTGATAAAAAGTGAGAAAATATGCATTTTAAATTGGATTGAGGACAATCCAATCAGAGGTAGTGTGGCAGGTATCGACGCAATACAAGAACCAAAGAAGAAGGTTTATGAATATCCAGGGGCGTCGATCGCTACTGAAAAGTAGGGGGGACGGGCGAGCAAGTCTTGAAAAAATACATCTTACATTATTTGCACCCCACACCATTACTTGTACATTTAATTTCTGTGTTACACTTGTTCCCTATTTTTTGTTTGACCAGGAGGCGAGTTACAGGGGGTGATATTTAACAATAACATCATCCGAAATGGGGTTTGGGCCTGGGTTTCCCTTATGTAAAACCGAGATTCTACCAAATACAAACATCATATTCACAATCCTTTTCAACTGTAACCACATTGAGACAATTTCTTCAGTAAAATTGAGAGAGTTTTTGATTTTTTTGTTTCTTCTTTCTTTTTTCTTTTATTTTAATTTATATCTAATTTTTAGAATAAAAAATAATAACACTGAACAAACTGCTCCTATTTATTTTAATGGATTTTACTACATTTTGTGTGTTGTGTGATTGTAACAAAATGTAACAAAATGTAACACATTTTGCGCTTGCACTTGCACACACACACAGACTTCCTTTGTGGAGGGATCGTGTACTGTACACTATAGCATACACAAACGACGACGCATAACTTGAATGCTAACAAGGTATGTAAGCGGGATTTTGGCATTCATGTCTTGGACGAAACTTGTCTATTGTCTGTATTATAGAAACGGAAATACATGTAGGCCCAAAATACCATTCTGCACGTAGTCCATCAGAACAAAAGATGAAAATGAAGAAAACATTTCACCGTTTGTTCGCTATTCTTTTATTTGAACAAAAATTGTAATGAAATATTAAATCAAGAAAATGGTGTATATTTTTATATTTGTTTGCATATTTCTAATGAACAGTCAATCAAAAAGTGGGGGGGACATCTGATATGCTGTCCCCCCCCCCCAGTCTAAAAAGTGGGGGGACATGTCCCCCCCCCGTCCCCCACCCATCGACGCCCTTGTGAATATCGTATCGGGGATCGTGTGAAGGCGAAATTTGGAAGAAGAAAAGTGGGGGCAATTAAAGCCAAAGAATCATCATCAGTATACCCAGCGGTCATACTCATTGGAAAAAAAATCGGTGGTAAGTTTCTCGATTATATTATTATTTATTAGGAGGGCCTAGGGAATAAGGGCATGGGCTACTCAATTTTCTTGCTTAGTAGTTGGAAAACGACAAAAAGGGTTCTATATTGGTCTAAATTAATAGATCTGATTACTTTTTTGATTTTAATTACATCATACATGCCATGCTTACCTACACTCAGGCTACATACAGTACATCTACATCATGTCGTCGCGCGTACCACGAACCGACCTAACTCGTACACAGTATAAAAAAACATGTTTGGAGAAAATCACGAATGAAGTTGCACTATTTTTCAAACTGCTGTTTCGGGTTCTGCTAACTATTTGTATACAATTTTTTAAGACAAAAATAAAGCCGACTACTTTATTAATACAGAACTGTCAATTTCATTTAATCCCCGCAACTATTTTAATTAGTAAATAATACCTAAACAGATAGGTCACTTTGTGAAAATTAAAATCCGAGTTTTGCCCGCAGTGCGCCGTGTACAAACCAATGCATAATAGAGACGTATCTAGTTAGGTCACTTTGTGAAAATACCACGCTTTGAGTTAGGTCAGTTCGTGGTACGCAAATTTTACACGCGCACCCGAACTGCGCGCGCTGTAGCGCATAGTACATCATTGGTAAAGTGGCGTATCTAGATAGGTCACTTTGTGAAAAGACAAAACGGCAAATCTAGTGATACGTCGTTTTTAGTAATTAGTGTAATTACGAAACTACTACGTATTTAGTTCTGAAACTTCCTGAAAATGTAATGAGTATATTAATAATTTGTAAAAAAATATTTGCAAAAGTGTGATTTTTGTCAGTTAGGTCGGTTCGTGCGACGATGTGATGATGTAGCATGCCTATAGAGTGTAGTGACTAGTAGTACTACGTAGTACATTGTTACTTCTAGGAGTACATCGTCGCCATCGTTTGTATTTAAGTAATGGAAATACATATAGGCGGGGCAGACGCGAGTGCCTCTTGTCATGCTTGTGGCAAAACTGTATGACGTAACCTGTGTAATCAAAGGAATGGAAATACATAAGGGCAGACAGGCCTCTAGTGGTAACACTGTATTTGTACGTCAGCGCTGCCTGTCGTACTAGTTCTTCATTGACATTGCAACAGGCTCACAAAGTTTGCAATTTAATCTATTTTGTCACATTTTGCAAGGTGTGCTGATCTTTCGAATGTGAAGTTTGGGAATACTAGCTGAATGCAAACACTTGTTTAAGATTATATTTTCATGACTTTGCCATTCTCTTTCAGCACACATTTTCAAGGTCTTCCCATTGCCATTTGCCATTGAGGAGAAGAGTTGGGATGGTATAGGCCTAGTGGGAAAGCTGAACGACAAGATTCGTGCTATTAAAGTACAAACTCCCCGAGGAGATTGAAGTTAAATTAGTGTAGTGTGTGGGCATGGACTTCAGCAACGTAACGAACAGTCAACATGATTAAATTGTGTCATTAGGATGCGCAGTTTTTTTACACTGCACAGTGTATGTTGAGGATATTGTTTGAACGGTAAGACGTGATGAATGGATGAAATTATGTATGGCAAAAGATGATAATAAATTCATAATTGTGAGTATAAAAAGTTCTTTTTCCAGTTATTTCAGCATTCTCACAGGTGGATTTTAACCATCCCAATGAGTTGCCAGATATCCCGGTGGGATACTTCGGGATCCCGGTGGGATACGTTGGGATCCAGACAAAATATCCCGGTGGGATAGGTCGGGATTATGGGCAGTATCCCACCGGGATTCCCAACCTATCCCACCGGGATCCCGACCTATCCGATGGGATGGGTCGGGATCCCGACAAAATATCCCAACGGGATCCCGGGCAGTATCCCACCGGGATTCCCGACCTATCCCACCAGGGTAACCTTTTAACAACTCAAACTTTCATCTACTAAAGAAATGGTTTACTTCGGTAATATTGCAATACATTTTGTTAGTGCTAATGTTTTATTTTTACAGGATTTACTGTTTTGTGTGTGATTATTTAAGAACACGTAAGTTTCACTTTAATCTATATTTTACACAATTAAATCTCCTGTGCCAACTACAAACTTGCCATTTGCCATGTTTGGATTATCAAGTCCAAATTAAACATAGAGAAAGTATTATACTGGGGTTGCTGCATCACTAAGTTTTATGACATGTAAAGAAGTTTATTTTGATATTATAAGTTAATATTTCATATCAATTGTTTTATCAGGGTGTGGTTGTGCTTACTTACATCACAATCATAAAACTATTTTCCTTAATTGTTTATGTTCAGATCAGTACTTCTTGCTCCATCAATTCTTTTACAAAATATGACAAGATAATGTTAGTTGACTTATTGTCAGCTTTAAGGGTTTTTTGGAATTAAAAGCAATTCAGGGTTACAGTATATATAGGGCTGTACATTTTCAATTATTTTAGTATTGGATTACTCAAAACTGTATTTGATGATCAATTATTTGGATATTCAAAACTGCGACCTCAAATTACATACATAAAGATCTGCTAGTTTTGATGTGTGCTGAAGTGTTACGCAGTAGTTTTTTAAGGGTTAACAGTGACAACAAGTGCCTTACAAAAACAATCACAGATAATCAAATATCTGATATATTTAGGAAATCCTTAGAGCTATTAGCGTTTGGTTTTGTAAATTGCATGCTTTAGTGTTTATTTTGGTTGTTCTACCTCTTCAGTGTTTGATATTCTAGTTGTTACCTCTTTGAACTATCAGTCTTTCATTATTTTTAGCAAGTAAATGTAGATGTTAAAGTATTGTTATCAACTTTGAAAAAAAAAGAGTGCAGACCTTAATTATAGATTGTTTGTACTCATTGATTTGGAGTCCTGTCATAATAAACTTATTTACAACTATGATTTTTGCATAACAACGTCTTATTTCTTGATCGATGTTCTTGTCTGGCATCTCAACAGGAAAAACATGTTTTTTTAAAACAGTTGTTTTAAAAACAGTTTCCTTAAACAGAATTATACGTAAAAAAAAAAAAACATGTTTTAAGAAAACCTGTTTTAAACAGGGAAACAATATGTTTTGGGGTTTAAAAGCAGGTTTAACATGCTTTTAAACTGCTTTATTTTTTCCCCGTTTTCTGAGGTGGCGAAATCCACAGAACTGTTTAAAAAAAAAAACATGTTTTAGGCAGGATAAAAACATGTTTTTTCTGTTTGATTTCGGTGAGGGTAGTACCATGCTCCAGTTTACCGGGAAGAGAAAAAACACCAGAATAAAAACTTCATTTGGGTAATGGAAATTCCTGTTCCGACCCTCAAAAGAGCAATCAAACTTTTTATTTGTTCTGGGTTTGTCCCAAAGTAGTTGGCCACATCAATCAACAGAGAAGATGGAGTGGATCAACTGTTAACATCTATCAAAATGTTGTGGTCTTGCTGCTAAAAATGTAGGATTCTCTATACCAGGCAATCTTGGAGGTCTTGTGGTAAGACATCTACTCTAGAATGGCAAAGGTCGTGGGTTCAAATCCCACAAGAGTAATATGCCTGTGGATTTTTTTACAGGACTCGGGGAAAGTACTGAATATACGGTTCTTAACACACATCGGGTGTATGGGTAAAACCCTAAAATAACATTCTTTCAACTTACCACCAGACAACACTGGAACTGACACAGTTGATGGCTGTTCAGCCATCTAGTACTTGTCTAAATTAGCTCTGATCACCTGCAGTCTTGTTGTTAACGGTGTTTTCACTTGAAGAATTCTACTGGGAAATTAAGTTTTAATGACAGTTCTTGCAGTCTTGTTATGAACTGAACTTGTTGACACAAAAGTCAATGCTGGGAATTTTTAATTGATGACATAAATCGTTGATAGTTCAAAGTTTATGTCACAAATTCTTATTAGTAGTATAGATAGCACAAATCCTTGGTAGTTGAAACTTGAAGGCACACATTCTTGATAGTTGAATAAATGGCTCAAATCCTTGGCTGTTCAAATTTAATGTTGCACCTTTTCAAAAGCTTTAAAAATAGCATGAATCCTTTGCAGTTGAAACTTGATGACACAAATTCTTGAAAGCTGGTCAGATTCTTGGAAGATCAAACTGAATGTCACAAGTTTGTGATAGCCTTTAGCCTTCAACATAGTCTCTGAAATAATTACAGGCCACTAACCGATTTTTCCATTTATACCACAGGTCCTTTTGGTTGGTAAGCAGTTTGCAACAGATAATTCTATTTTCTCATGTTTGTGTGATAGCTCCACAGACGGCACAAATGCTTTGATAGTTAATTAGTGGTAATGGCATAAGTTCTTGATAGCTCCATGGATGATGCAAATCCTTCTATTATTGAATGTTAATGTCACAAATTCTTGACAAATCATAGATGGCATTAATCCTTGGCAGTTTATACTTGATGGTGTACATTCTTGGTAGTCGCATAGCCGCAGAATTCCTTGGCAGTTCGAACTTAATGTGACAAATTCTTCATAAATGGCACGAATCCTTGGCTGTTGAAACGTGATGGCAAACATCATTCTTGATTGCAGTATACATGGCACAAATCCTCAGTAGCTAAAACTTGACAACACAAATTCTTGAAAGCTGGTCAGTAGCACAAATCCTTGGAAGATCAAATAAGTTAATGTCACACATTTTTGATAGCTGAGGACAGCACAAATGCTTTGATAATTTAGAGTTAATGTCACAAATTCCTGATAGCTCCATAGACAGCACACATCCTTGGCAGTTCTTGGAAGTTTCTGTCACACATTTTAGATAACTGTATCCATGACACAATTGAATAATTGAAATTTGTTTCAAACATCCTTGAAAGTTATTCAGATAGCACAACTTTTTTGCAGTTCAAGGTTAATGTCACAAATTCTTCATGGTTGTATATATGGTATGAATCATTGGCAGTTGAAACATGATGGCATACATTCTTGATTGCTCTATACATGGCACAAATCCTTGGTAATTTGCAAAAAGACACCTATAAACAAACAAAATGAAATTGTACAACATAAGAACGTAAATGGCCTGCCAGCAAGAGAAACTTAAAGTAAAAACAAACTTGTGAGATGACCCATTCAGACAGCATAAATACTTTTTGTACCTCAGATTTGTGAGAAGTTTGCAAGGCGGTGGCAACAAAGTTTGCTTTAATTGGTATTTGGGTGTTTTTTAAATATTAATTTGCATATTAAATCTTAGTAAAATCTTTTCGACAGATTTCATGGTAAATGGTAACCCTAAATTTACTTAGAGTAGGGCCTATGCATAGAATGGCGTGCAAGCTGAATTTAGCTTATTAATTTTAATAATTTGGACAATGGATGAGACGTTTCGTTATCTTGTATAACCATTTAATCAAATCTGTCTTGTCTGACAGAATGGGGGAAAACACGGAGTAGGCTACCATTTAATGTTGAAATTGTGAAGCTAGGACATGTCTGAAGAAAATCTGTTTAGAACTCCTAGCTAAACGTCGAAAAATGTTATTGTGAGCAGGATGTTTTGGTGGGTTTTTTTTCAAATCAATGCAATCGTTTCCAACTTACTTATCCCAGACAAACTTGTGAAGTTTGTCCGAGTTCGGTTTTGTGTGGTCTTTCTTGCTTGGTCTTGCCATACTTAAGGCTGTTGTTTGGTTGAGAACTGGTGGGCTGCCAAGTCTTGCACTGGCCTACTGTTCTTGCCCTGTGGAATTGAGAAATGAGACATCATGAGTAAAAAATAACAACAAATGTTATCAAATGCGTTTCGTAAATAGATAAACACCTCCTCAAACAAATTTTAAAGGAAATCTCAAGCATCAATCAGTTTGTCCGACAGGTTGGAAATGCAAGATGGATTTCAAATTTTAGCCCTCTTTTCAGATTAAAAGTATAATCAGACGAGCAAGATGTCACTGATGGGGGGACCCCTCTAAGGAAGGCCCATGATGTGGTCAAGGCTCCAACTTTATGAGCATGTGCTGAACTTCCCTGTTGGGATGGCCAGTCGTCCCCTGACCCTGCTATCCAACAAATTGTATCTTTTGAAGTTGGCCCATGCGGGGGATGGAGTTAATAAACAGCTGCTTACAGTCCTAGATGATAAAACTTGTAGTCAAATTTGATGCTTAGCAAAGAATCAAGTGATTAGGTTTTTGTTTTAAAAAGTGAACCAAAAAGTCACATAGATCTCTGACAGAAGCACTGATGGGATTTTCTTAATTTTAATGAAGTATTTATGTGGCCAGTTTGGCCTGATGACCAATGCAGTACCTTGTCTTTAAAACATAATCATGTTGTTTCCTAAGGGTCCATATCCATGCTTTCTTCTTCTTCCGTATAATTACTGACCCAATTACATGAGCAAAATCGTAGAGCTTGAAGAGGTATAGCTTCTGTTTCTGAGATCCAAGGCAGCACAGGTCCAAGTCCACCCCACTCACTGCAATAGAAAAGAAGATGATTTATCCTTGCCAAACATAATCCTTTATAATCTAGCTAATATAGTTGTACTTGAATTTCATTTGGTTCAACAACTATCATCTTTGTCGGCTAGAAACACCAGAGTTTGAAAATCTTGGACAGTTCATGGCAAGAACACAATGTGTTTGGGACAAATTGAAGAGCACAAGTAAATAAAACTAATATTTGTATGAGACCAGAAACACCAGTCTGAGCATCTTGGCGTTTGGTTTCATACAGGACAGTTCGTTGCCAGAACATATTGGGTTTATGATAATGTGGGGAAAAAATCAAAGCTAATCTCAAACTCTTGAGATCAGGGATGTGATAGGCGGTTGAAAAAAAAAACCTGAACTCTGAGCGCAAAGCATGCGAGCTCGAAAACTTGCGAGCATGAAGCCCAATAATAACATTTATCTCTGGTTTTTAAAGCCCTACTCTGCAATCTGTTTTTGTTTTTATTTATTAATGAATTTGATCTTTAAAAAAAAAAAAATATATATATATATTAATGATTTTGGGTTGAACAAGGAAAATTGACTAGAGCGGGATTTGAACCAATGACCTCCGGATTGACGTGCCGGCGCTCTACCAACTGAGCTATCTAGCCCTATGTTGGCGGTCTCCCTATTTTGTCAATATCCTTGTTCGGTGGGTGCCAGTCAGAAGCCATTCAACCGTAAACTGCTGTGTAGCCAAGGATCACACACACCCGAGTTTAAGATACAACCTGAAACGGCAGCCAGGGGATCACCATAAGGGGATGCGACTTTTTTTATATATCAGATATCAAATATATATATATATTATATATATTTTTTGTTTGGGGGGGGGCCAAAAAAACCAGATTTCTTTTTAATGGAGGGCAAAAAAACCCTGGAATTCCGGTTAAAAACGGAGAAATCACATCCCTGTGAGATGTCGTAGCTCAGCAGTGTGTAGCGCATTGGTGTGGGTTCAAATCCTGGTCATGACACTTAAAATTCGTGTGCTTGAGCAAAACAGTTTACTATAACTGCTTCTCGATCACCCAGGGATAAATGGTACATGTGAGGGCAGAGATGGTTCTTGTGATTTATTTAGCTTGGTGTGCAAGTATTTATCAGCACAGGCTGTATACTCCCAAGGGAGCTAAGATGGGGTGAGGAATGAATGGCCCAGTAAATAAATAGCCCAGTTACTGGGGGTAATAGTGTTGGAGTACCATGAGCGTCACCCAGTGATGGATTTGAGAGCCACTTAAAATTATCACAATAATGGAATGGTCAATTAAAATATTTACACACTAGGTATCTATCCTTATGCAATGTTTTTGCATGATGTGCTTCCACTTATTGTGATGAATGTACTTTTCAAAAAACTTAATTTGCAGCATGCCTTTTGATATTAGGCTTCACTGAATTTTTTTTTTCTTGTTAGCTTGTAATGATTAACAACTGTATTAGTGTTTGTCAAAAAGAAATCGCTGTTTTCCCCATGTTTCTTGGTTTATTTCTGATGTGTGATCAAGGGTCCCCATTTAGTGGGCTTGTGTGACTGTTAGGGGTTTCCCTTTTGCACTATGTTGTATTTTTTATGTTTGTGCAATAAAGACTAAACTAAACTAAACATGAGTGATGGAGACTAGTCATCATTATTTTTTGTTGGCCTGTTACCAGTTAATTAGGATATCAGTCACTATCAGAAAAAAGAAAGACAAAAATCATTTTAAGCACTCCAGTGTGGTGAGTGGTACAATAGTGACATCTTCTGAGAGGGATCTATTGGTAAATGGTGTACTGTACCTTCCAAGCAGGTCCATGAGCTTGGTAACTATTGTTGGGTTGTCTAGACTGGATTATTGTAACTCTCAATGGTATTAAGCAAGCTGACGTTAACCGACTACAAAGGCTCCAAAACAATGCTGCAGGTATCATTTTCTCACAACCCAAATACACACACGCCTCTACTCTTCTCCAACAATTACACTGGTTACCAGTTAGACAACGCATCACGTTCAAAATATCAGTGAACATGCACAAAGCACTCTCTGACGTACTTCCACAGTACATCACAGAGTCTCTACACCTCAACAAACCTGGCCGGAGTGGCCTCCGTTCCAGCCATAATCTAACAATCCCTCGCACTTACAAAAGGGCAGGGGACCGATCCTTCTCAGTTGCTGGTCCCCAATGCTGGAACTCTCTACCAAATCACATTCGCAACATCAACTCACTCCAGACTTTCAAGTGTAAATTAAAAACGCATCTGTTCTCTTCTCACACATAAACTGACGATTTTGTAGCATTCTTTAGCAGCGCATTGTATCTCTGGAAAATGTTCTTTATAAGTCTTACTTATTATTATTATTATCAACTTGGTTGTCTCTTTGGCACTCCATCTTCTGAATCCTGTTGATAGAGAGTACAACTTATGGAGATTCATCCGAGTCTTGAATCATTCACATCTTGGGCTCTTGACTGGCATGGTCCTCATCACACAGAGAGAGAGTCATTGACTGGCAGGGTCCTCATCACACAGAGAGAGTCATTGACTGGCAGGGTCCTCATCACACAGAGAGAGTCATTGACTGGCAGGGTCCTCATCACACAGAGAGAGTCATTGACTGGCAGAGTCCTCATCACACATAGAGAGAGTCATTGACTGGCAGGGTCCTCATCACACAGAGAGTCATTGACTGGCATGGTCCTCATCACATATAGAGAGTCATTGACTTGCAGGGTCCTCATCACACACACGTTTCATCTATAGTATAAGAAGTCATACTGAAAGCCCTTTAAGAAACTTAACTGTTTTAAAGAGACTGTTGGTTTTTTAGAAGAATATAGTTTCAATTTCAACCCTCTGATTTTCTTATCCTCTTTTTTTTCTTCAAATATAATTACTCATCCAGTTAGTTGACTCCAATTCATATTATCCATTAAACCCTGTTTTTGCCTGATTTTGATTAATAGCTCAGTACAACATGCTTTATTCAAAATGATAGTCAAGTCATGCTCCAAAGTTTGAAGTGATACGATTTTCAGACAGATTCTTAAACGTTATTAATGTAAAGAGAGTGAGGGGTAGTTTTAAAATAAAAACATGTTGCCTGGTGGTCACCTCTCCGTTACATGTCCACAAGGGATAGGAACACAGGAATCGCTTAACTGTTGGGGGAAAGAAAAGTAAAAAATTCAGATTGTATGAGCAGGCTTGGAAAGTATTTTAATAAGGTTGAAAGGTAGCTTTAGAACGTTAGTGACTATTCTTAGAGCAAAGGAAGAAATTGATGTTTTTTTTCTGACCACCATTCAAGATATTTGTTGTACACTCTGGTAAAGTGCAATTCCTTTCCATATCAAAATGTTATTTCTAAATTCAAATTAAGTCAACCAGTAGTTCTTTTGTAGTGTTCAGTTATTCAAAATTTCAACCCCTCTCTTGTTACCCAAAGTTCCATTTGGCAAATGAAATCTGTAAGATGATGTAATATCGTCACTTCAGCTGTGTTTGAATTTTAGTTCTCATACATTTGTGGGTTTGACACCATACTTTACCAAATTTCTTTACAAAATGAAGCACTTGGTGCATTGTGGATTTCTGTCACATGTTCCACTCAGCAGATCAAAGCATTGGGTAGAAAAGACCATCAGTTTTTAAGAAAGTCTTGCCTAAAGGGAAGAAAGTATCAAAGAAGGGTTAGAAGCATTCACTCAAGTACAGATAAACTTTACCTGGGTATACCTGGTGATACCTTACCAAACTGTCAGTGTTACCTCTCGAGTACAGTGGCCCAGAGATACCATGGTTGCACAATGTGGCATTGGCAATAATGAAGAAAACCTAGTAGCTGTAACAAAGAAAACAAAACTGAGCAAAGAAGGTTAATATCATAGAATGAGGATATGTCAAACCTAATTATGACCGTACCTTCATCAACTTTACTCCATTTCCAGACCCAAACTGTGTCGGATGAGGACATGAACTGCAGGACAATGAAAAAAAGGTTATGGCTGTGGAAGAAGAAGGTGCGACTAGTTAAAGCCAGGTTAACACTAAAAGTTTTCGTTTTTACCTCATACTGGTACTTAACTAAATTCCATTTCCAGAGTGACCAACAGAGTTGACCCACAATGCTGTATCTAGCTCAAGAAGGCCTGCATGAAAACAAAGAAAATGTTATGGCTGTGGAAGAAGATATGTAGTTAACCCAGGTTAACATTTACACTGTTTTGTTTTTACCTCATACTTAACCAAACTCCATTACCAGAGTGACCCACATTAATGTATCTAGCGAAGACAATCATTGCCTGCATGAAAATGAAAAAAAGGTTAAGACTGTGGAAGAAGATACATAGATAAATCCAGGTTAACATCAACACTTACTTTTTCACATACTTTACCAAACTCCATTTCCAGACACACATTTCTGTACTTACAATAAGACTTCCACTGTATATAAAAACAAAAAAGAGGTTATGGCTGCAAAGAAAAACAAAGGTTAGAGCTGTAAAGAGAAAATGGTTAACCTGTGGAGAAAAAATGGTTAACCTGTGGAGAAAAAATGGTTAACCTGTGGAGAAAACACGGTTAAAACCTCATAATATGAGAGTTGGCCTACCGTACCTTACCTTAAACCACACCAACCTTTTACTTTTACACTTACCCTTTACCTTTTACCTTTTACACTTACTTTTTCACATACTTTACCAAACTCCATTTCCAGACACACATTTCTGTACTTTAAGACTTCCACTGTATATAAAAACCAAAAAGAGGTTATGGCTGCAAAGAAAAACAAAGGTTAGAGCTGTAAAGAGAAAATGGTTAACCTGTGGAGAAAAAAATGGTTAACCTGTGGAGAAAACACGGTTAAAACCTCATAATATGAGAGTTGGCCTACCGTACCTTACCTTAAACCACACCAACCTTTTACTTTTTACACTTACTTTTTCAAACTCCATTTCCAGACAAACATTTCTGTACTTTAAGACTTCCACTGTATATAAAAACAAAAAAGAGGTTATGGCTGTAAAGAGAAAATGGTTAACCTGTGGGGAAAAAATGGTTAACCTGTGGAGAAAAAATGGTTAACCTGTGGAGAAAAAATGGTTAACCTGTGGAGAAAACACGGTTAAAACCTCATAATATGAGAGTTGGCCTACCGTACCTTACCTTAAACCACACCAACCTTTTACACTTAACCTGATACTTAACCATTGCTGTTTTACTGGAACATTTACCATGGTGTGGGTGTGTTGCTCATTCCAAACCCTGCCAACCTCACGTCATGCATCTTTCCACGTCTTGATGATAGTGTAGTAATACTTTGTCTTGGTTCAAATTTTCATAATTTTGAAGTAGTTCACTTTGTAAAGTATCTGGGTCCGAAAAGGAGAGTTTTGGAACCAAGACAAAGTAAAAATTTACACCAACCTGGACTTGAACCTGGATAGGGGAAATCAGAGTTATGTATATTTTCTAAGCCTACAACTTACTTCTAGGCCTTTCATGTGATTCTTACCACTGATACAAACCTTACCACGGCATCAATGTCTGGTTCCTCCATGGCTGATCATGTGCAGGTTTCAACAATTGGGTACCAGCAGAAGACTTGGCTTATACCTGGTACCCTCTGGAAAATGAGCTGCTTCTCTCAAGATTAGTCATGCACCTTCTCTCCTTCTGTGCTGGATTTTTCTTTTTTCTTGCAGCGATCGCAGAAAGCTTGAAATGTCGCAGCGCTTGATAATTAATCTGCTCACCACAGAAAAATTGTCTTTGCCGAGTGATCGCTAAGTTTGAAATGTTGCAGCGCTTGATATTTAATCTGTCCCAGTACCCTTTTTTCTCTTTAGGTATATCCACTAAAGGTGGAATTTGTTTCTGCAATTAAACAACATTTCTATCGCTGTGCTAAAAAACTAGCAACGGTTAAAAACTTTCATTTAGGAATGAATAAAGTCACTCAAATATCTTTACCGTAATTTAAGAGGGAGAAACTGCAAAAACTGCAGGTATTTATATAACTTTGAAATATTCTTTTTACAGGTATTTATGATAAATACAAGCCTACAGATGCGCATGCATACACTATACAGGCCCTAGAAGTAAATTTGTATTAAGTGGTTTATTTTCATAGCAGAACTTCATTTTTTATTTGTCATCCTGACAATAGAGGGAGTGCTTTATGTTTGATGTTAATGCCTATTCTCCCTACTCATTACAAACTTATGGTGGTGTCTCTTAGACTCTTTTACACTAAATTATTTTGGTAATATTCTTGCTGAAATATTTGTCAAAGGTCACTGCTGGCCTTTACACAAACAAAGACGCGCAAGAATACATGATATTGGCCCTAGAAGTACATTTTATTTAGTAAATTTGTATTGTTTATTTGTAATTTTGACAATAAAAGGGTTGCTTATGTTTGATGTTCCGGCTACTCATTACAAACTTATGGTGGTGTCTGTTTGACTAATTTACCTTTAATTTATCAGGAAACAATATTATCAAAGATAAATGCTTGCCTTTACATTTAACAGACGTGCAGCATACATTAAATAGGCCCTCCAAGCAAATTTTTATTAAGTAGTTTATTTTCATTGCAGAACTTTACTATTTATTTGTCATTCTGACAATAGAGGAGGTGCTTATGTTTGATGTTTATGACACTTCTCGCTACTCCTCACAAAGTTATGGTGGCATCCATTAATCAGGTAGTTTATGTCAGGGAAATCTGATAATTTGTGCTATTTTATGTGAATTGTCCATCAGTTTTCCCAAGTATTCATGAGTTATGGGTTTTTTAATATTCTTATCTGGAGATAAAAATTACTGTTTATGCCAATTCTAACAACTCATTACAAACTTATGGTAGTGTCTATTAGACTCATTTACTCTTAATAAATCAGTTAATCAAATTCTTGTTGAAGTATTGATCAGAGATAAAACAATGTTAGCCTTTGCATAAACACAGATGCGCAAGCAAGCATACATGATATAGACCCTAAGTAAATGTAAAGTTCATTTTATGGTAGAACTTTATTATTTATTTAACATTCTCACAATTGATGGTGTGCTCATTACAGACATATGGTGGTGTCTATTAGACTAATTTACACTAAAATTCATCAAGTAATAATGTTCTTGTAGAAGTGTTCATCAAAGATAAATGTTAGCCTTTACATAAACACAGACGCGCAAGCATACATGATACATGCCTTAGAAGACAATTTTCAAAAAGTTATTTTATTGGCAGAACTTTATTCTTTATTTGTCATTATGACAACAGAGGGCGTGCTTATGTTTGATGTTCCTACCAATTCCCGCTAATCATTACAAATTTATGATAGTGTCTGTTAAACTCACTAAAATTTAATTAATCAGGTAGTTTATGTGAAAGGTATCTGATTATTGCTATGTCTCATGTGAAGTAGCCATCAGTTATTTGAAGATCTATGATTTTTGATATTTTTATCTGGAGATAAAATCAATTAGTTTTAATAAACAAAGACCTAATTCAAAGAACTAATAATTAACTGATATCATTCTGCCTAATGTTGTGTTTATGAAGATGGTATAAAAAATAGGGTGGTATAAGAAATATGGTATGACGATGTGGGAGTTGTGCTCCATACAGAGTTTTTAAAAATAGAATACTAAAAAATCTTCATTGGCATCTTGCCATAATGAACTCATTACAGTGTACAAACTTAACATGTCAAACATTGGTCCTTTACAGCCCAGGGAAACTTCTGCCAGGAAATTAAGCTAAGATGTTTGCATCACTGGCTATGACCATATGCAATACAAGACCGACCCTTGGAACTAGCTGTGGTAGTGGAATCGCCAACAATGAAGGCAAATATAACGTTGACAACTTCAACAAGTACCTAGATATTAAAAAACCTGAAAAATGTGGAGAAAATTGGGAGGAAAGGTTAGTTTTTCGCTTACCCCATCCACTTTGATCTTGACATTAACGAGCTTCTTACCCAATCACTGGTGATTTCTTTACTCTCGTCATCAGTGGTGCCAGAGACGAAGAACCTGCCACAGATCGGTAGCCGAAGCACACACCAAATATCCATAGACAATACAGCAGACACAAGGCATGCAAGTAGGTGTTGGAATTGTTCATTGAAGAAAGTCTCTTCACATGAAGTAGCCAGCACAACAAATTATGTTTTGGAGTTCAGTTTGTAGATACATAATTTGTGCATTGAGTTCATTTTGGTCGGGCACAAGAGTTTGTATATACCAAGGCTCTAAAAGTTAAGATAAAAAAAGATGTTCAGTTCTCAATTTTGTGGTTATGCTAAAAAGTTCATATACCAAGATTTAAAGAGTTCAGTTTAAAAAACAACAAGTTCAGTCCACATTTCCTTGGTTAGTCACTAGAGTTTATACACCAAGGTTTGAAGATTTCAGTAAAAAAAAAAAATCATGTTCCACATTTCCTTGGTTAGGCACTAGAGTTCATTCACCAAGGTTTAAAGAGTTCAGTTTAAAAAACAAGTTCAGTCCACATTTCCTTGGTTAGGCACTAGAGTTTATACACCGAGGTTTGAAGATTTCAGTTAAAAAAAGAAATCATGTTCCACATTTCCTTGGTTAGGCACTAGAGTTCATTCACCAAGGTTTAAAGAGTTCAGTTTAAAAAACAACAAGTTCAGTCCACATTTCCTTGGTTAGGCACTAGAGTTCATTCACCAAGGTTTAAAGAGTTCAGTCCACATTTCCTTGGTTAGGCACTAGAGTTCATTCACCAAGGTTTGAAGATTTCAGTAAAAACAAAATCATGTTCCACATTTCCTTGGTTAGGCACTAGAGTTCATACACCAAGGTCTGAAGAGTTCAGTTTAAAAAGAAGAAGTTCAAATTCAACATTTCCTTGGTTAGGCACAGAAGTTCATACAAGGCTTGAAGAGTTCAGTTTAAAAAAAGAAGTTCATATTCAACATTTACTTGATAAGGCACTAGAGTTCATTCACCAAGGTTTGAAGAGTTCAGTTTAAAAAGAAGTTCAAATTCAACATTTCCTTGGTTAGGCACTAGAGTTCATACACCAAGGTTTGAAGAGTTCAGTTTAAAAAAAGAAGTTCAGTCCACATTTCCTTGGTTTGGCACTAGAGTTCATACACCAAGGTTTGTAGAGTTCAGTTTAAAACAAATAAGTTCATATTCAATATTTCCTTGGTTAGGCACTAAAGTTCAAACACATAAGGTTTGAAGAGTTCAGTAAAAAAAAGTTCAGTCCACATTTCCTTGGTTAGGCACAAGAGCTCATAAACCAAGGCTCAAAGAGTTCAGATAAAAACAGAAATTCAGTCCACATTTCCTTGGTTAGGCACTAGAGTTCATACACCAAGGTTTGAAGAGCTCAGTAAAAAAAAAAATTCAGTCCAAATTTCCTTGGTTTGGCACTAGAGTTCATACACCAAGGTTTGAAGAGCTCAGTAAAAAAAAAAAAAAAAGTTCAGTCCACATTTCCTTGGATAGGCACTAGAGTTCATACAACAAGGTTTGTAGAGTTCAGTTTAAAAATAAGTTCAGTCCACATTTTCCTTGGTTTGGCACTAGAGTTCATACAAGGTTTGAAGAGTTCAGTTTAAAAAAAAGAAGTTCATTTTCCACATTTCCTTGGTTAGGCACTAAAGTTCATAAACCAAGGTTTTAAGGGCTAAAAAAGTTTTAAAAATAAAATAGAATGAAGCTCATAAAGTAAATAATCGCTCACTGAAGAATTCTTGCTTGAACACTTGTAATCTTGATATCTTAACAAATCGCTCATTGGACAGAAAAACAGAACATTGAAGAATTCTTTCGTTGGACAACAAATTAAACAAATAAAAAATAGAACAATGAAGATTTCATCGTTCATAAGACAAAAAATAACATTTTGAAGATTCCTTGCTTGAACACTTGTATCTTGACAATCGCTCATTGGACAAAACACAGCATATTTGAAGATTCCTTGCTTGAACACTTGTATATCTTGACAATCGCTCATTGGACAAAACACAGCATATTTGAAGGTTTCTTGCTTGAACACTTGTATCTTGACAATCGCTCATTGGACAAAACGTCACACACTCTACAATTCTTCCAAAAGATCATGTCTAAAGTTTTGCAATTCATGTTTATTTCTATAGTTTTGATGGACCATGATCTTTGGAAGAAAATCTGCTCGCAGAAACACTACTTGCCCTTGCTGAAACACTCGCATACGACTGAAGTCTCGTTGAAACTGCTGTGGTCTCGGCCTCCATGGGCGTGTCTGAATGCATGCCGTGTGGTTCCTTCCTTCCAGTCCGTCGCCGTCCTCCCCGTCCGTCTCCTTCCTCCCACAGTTTGGGTGGCTCCATGCCTCCTGTGGTTACTAGGCTAGTCCAACTGTTTGCTACAGCATTCAGGCTAAACTCCGTGGAATTCGCACAGCCAAGAGTTCCACAACGAAGTTGGTCAGTTCGTAATTTTTAGTTCAAGTTACAGTTCGTGGTGTTGTTCTCGTTTAAGGTCCATGCCAACCTCGTGTAGATCTCTCAAAGCCAGTTGCAAACTCAACACAGAATTTCGCCAAAATTTGAGCAACAAATTAGTTCCAAAGAGTAGAACAATTGTCCCTTGGCCGGTGGAAGTGTGGTACAAGAGTCCGAGTCACATTAAATTTAGTGTTCTCAAGAAAAACCACCACTTTTTCATGTGAATTTAGAACATAGCTGCAGCACACTCTCTTCGTGCTGAGACATTTCAAGAAATGGCGTCTCTTGCTGCCCAAAATGAGCGATTCGATAAAGCCGCCCAAAACCCCTTATTTGCATAACAATACAAAATATGTCCCGTTAAACACCTGTTTGCAAAATTTCGGCCAATCGAATGCTTAGACATGGCAGTGGAAAATAAGCCCCGCCCAGTTGCTCACTAATGCTCTTACAAGTGGATGGCAAAAACTGTGGCTTAATGGTGTCAAGCTCTGGAAAAATTTGCATACCAGAGAAACAACTATGCAGACGTGCAGTGTGCAAAAACAACAGGTGTCAAATTTTAAAACGTCCGTTAGCTTTTTGGGTGTTGAGTAGGGATTGGGTTCTATTGATTGATAAAGCAATTGTATTTTTTCTTTAATTCTGAATCTTTATTTCGTTGTGATTGTAATAACATTCGTTTGCCATTTATTAATAGTAAATAATTTGAAAAAATTGTGCTTACAATCGTACCCATTGCACGCACGGTGTTTTATTTAATACAGCATTAAATACATACCAACAAAATATGGTGGCTAAAAAAATATCATGCTCACATAATAATATAGAGGCTTAATAAAGCATGTCAGTTTATCTGATTGTTAAAATAAATGTTGCTGTATGAATGCCCCTTAAAGGCCCTGTACACTATTGGTAAGATCGAAAAACACAAATGTTCACAGATTCACACATAACTTACATGATTTAAAGTAAGTAATGGTAGAAAGGGTTCCTTAAAATATTTCTGCCTAAAATGCTATCGTTTCTGAGAAATTAGTCAAACAATAGTTTTTATCGCGCGCGATAATAAACTCCATGTTTGAAAAACAGAAAACACATAAGGTTTCTTTTCACTATTTTCTCGTGACCTCGATGACCAATTGAGCTCAAAATTTCACAGGTTTGTTATTTCATGTATGTGGTTGATTACACAAAACATGAACACTGTCTGTGATTATTTTGTCAGCTCTGCCAATCCTGTATAATACCTTTAAAATAGCGCAAGGCATTTCTTTACAGAAGTATCCACGTACATAAAGAAATATACCTTCCAGTATTAATACCTTGTAAAAAACTTTTAAAATTCTTAGATAATAACACCAACGAGTGTATGAGAATGAAACTATAGTGTGGCTTTTAATGTATCACAATCATTTCTGCATTTTATTTTGTCTAGAAATAATTGCATGCAGTGTAAACTAAAGTACACCCTATTCAGAGCCCTTCCTAGGGTTTTACCGAGTATTGTGATGTCTTTAAGCTCGTGTATTTTCTGTGGCCCAAGGTATACATACGGTTAAAACAAAACTGCTGAGATTTCGCAAGTCGGGTTGTAACGATTCAACAACAGAGGGCGCTATGTACATTTAGCGGTCTCCAAATTCTGCGCGACTTCGGTGATGGCAGTGGGTACTGGGTACAGCCTGCACGTGTCATTACCCGCAGAATGTTTGCACCTATTATTCCCCCCCCCCCCCCCCCTACAACTCTAGCCTATGATTTATTTGGTAGTTATGATACAACTATATGTTTCATACGAACAGTGTAGTATTTTGCCTGCCAGGACAAATCCTGAGACGTATAAGGTCACACTTCGAAAAAAAAACAAAAAACCAAAACAGTGACTTAAAGGCCCTGTACACTATTGGTAAGATCGAAAAACACAAAATGTTCACAGATTCACACATAACTTACATGATTTAAAGTAAGTAATGGTAGAAAGGGCTCCTTAAAATATTTCTGCCTAAAATGCTATCGTTTCTGAGAAATGAGTAAAACAATAGTTTTTATCGCGCGCGATAATAAACTCCATGTTTGAAAAACAGAAAACACATTAGGTCTCTTTTCACTATTTTCTCGTGACCTCGATGACCAATTGAGCTCAAATTTTCACAGGTGTGTTATTTCATGTATGTGGTTGATTACACAAAACATGAACACTGTCTGTGATTATTTTGTCAGCTCTGCCAATCCTGTATAATACCTTTAAGTAGGATTTGAAGCTTTGCATGGTGGGAGTATAACTAAGAGAGGTTTGCGGTAACACCATGTTAAAATCTCTTTTGAGTAACTGTTGGTTCTGAAAAGAACCGGTAGTTTAACGACTCGTTAAACTACCGGTTCTTTTCAGAACCAACAGTTACTCAAAAGAGATTTTAACATGGTGTTACCGCAAACCTCTATTAACAGTGACTTATTAGTTTGTACTAACTTCTTCTGATAGCGCCCTCTTTTGATTATACCTCCCTCAGCTCATGTTGGGGATCGGGGACAGAATCTCCGGGGACAGACTTTACTAGGAAAACGAATACTTAGACACAGCTTCTTATGCAGTTCAATCGGATTGGGGCGCAAATCATACAACCTGTTTTTCTTGGAACAAATAATCATTTGACGGTATTTCCAAAACCCTTTAAGAAATTACTATTGAGGTGCTGTATACGTTTGGTAATTGGAGCCTACTGATTGTTTTAATCCTATAGGTACATACAATAAAACTAACTTGTGAAAATTTCACCTCAAAAGGTGGTCGCGTTTTTGAGATATCACCGAAAAACCGGAGCGAATATTTCCAAGCAGGAAGAATATTCCCTACAGGAATACACAATCTGAGAAGCGTTACGGCCGTAACGCTTCTCAGATTCAAATTTTTGAGAATAAAAAGTGATATATTTTTCAATAACCGTAGTACTTCGAAGTGAAAAGTTTCTCAAAATGCATTATACTATCCAAAGCTGCTGTTCTTCTTACCAAGTAAGTTTTTATTGCCATTCATTTTCAGAGTCATTACCAAACGTATACAGACCCTTTAAATACAGTTTTACAGAAAATGTTCGGGGTCTAGAAACTAGTGGAGATTTGCTTTTATTGTATTTTTCGGTTTAGGATTTTTGTTTTTGATTTTTTCGGGGGGGAGGGGGGAGTGCACTTATTGACCCCCTTGCCAAACGCAGTTTACCTGATCCAGAATAAAGGTATATAGGAAACGTGATGAGTGAGAAAGGTGATTGAGTCACCGCTAATATAAATTGACGCGCAATTTATTGTAGTACTAAAAGTGCGCACTCTGACGGTGCTCGATTAATCGCGCAATCAGATAAGTAAAACTATTGTACTATAAATTGCAGAAGAAATCGCCCCATCCTGTGTAATAATAGATGTTGATTCCAGGAGTCGTAGTTGTAGCTGTGTTCGGAGGAGAGACCCATTTCCAACGAAGAGCATAATGGTTTCCATAGTGACAATGATCCTTCAAAAGACGGCATTATCCATATTTTCTGGCGTTGGAAAATAATTGCGTTTTCAAATAAAAGCCAAGACTTGGCTGCTCGCAATTTGTATAGGCTATTGAGACATAGGCCTATATACTAAAGGTAATTGGTTATTTCACAAGACCAGATTATCCATAGGGGCCCAATTACATAGAGCTCATTAAGCACAACAAGGAGGAGGTTAATACCACAACAAATCTATGCCTACTACATAGAAATAGAACCCGGAGAACGCTGAGCTCGACCGCCCTCTATGTCGTCTGTGGACTCGGCGTATCGATACCACGCGACACGCGTGTATGGCAAAATAATGGCAACGCACATAGACCGTAATATGCTAATTTTGCCATACACGCGTAAAAAAATGGCGTACGCGCGTCCATAAAAATGGTCTCACAACGAATTCGCACGCACAATGACGCACTCAGCGTTCTCCGGGTTCTATTTCTATGGCCTACTAGTATATGGTAACCAGCCAAAATACTATTCCACACGTACAACATTTGACTGGTATCTTGCTTATTTTTGCTCAGCAAAAATTTGCCGTTTAGAACAGCTCTATGAAATTGGGCCCTGGTGATGAAAATAATTATTTCTTAATGATATGTGTGTAAACTGTGGATAATGTACTATTCCAACGTGAAATTTATGCCTGTGGATTGTTTTCAAAGGATTCGGGAAAGTACCGAGTATACAGTTGTTAATAAATATCACTGTTATTACACTATGGTTACATCTCTGAGACAGTTTCTATAAATAGACTGTGTAAGTCTCGTGCGTATTCGAACATCCGGGACCGTTGTGGTGAGTTTTACGTGGGCGGGATTTTGTTTTGCAAATTTGTTTTAGTCTAACGTAGTTCATGGCTATGAAAGTGATTATGTTGTAGGGAATGTGATACTTAGTGATAAACAATATGAAAGTAAAATCAATTCAACAAAATAACGATGAAAACCCGCTCGTTTCCGGTCACTTATAGACAATTTAAGATTTTTGCCCAACTGACCGTCATGTTGTCATTAACATTTATATGATGGACGCACAGATTCGGGCGTGATAGGACTTCTAAAAATAAGCATCCTCGTTCCGAGTTTAATTTTGTTTCAATGTTATTTTGAACAAATAAATTGCTTTTTATGAAAATTGTAAGTTTTTTTTTGTATTTTTTATTATCAGTAATTTTATATCAATATCATTTTTTAAGAAGATAGTAGTCTTCGTTCGACTTGTTTTATCTCGTTCGATATATACACGAGACTTGCACAGTCTATCGACAGCTACAACAAAGTCGTCTGGAATTTCAAAACAACAAGAAACAAACTGAAATGATGCTACAACGATAAGATTCTAAAGGCCGTCTAACATTACTTTAAAATATAAAAGGTATTAAACATTGTCCAAAAAACCCCCACCCAAAACAAACAAAACAAAACCACTCACAAATCTAACGATTTTCCACATTAATATGATTCGGAATTACAAGTAGGCCCTAACAATGATATTTGTGAAAAGCAGAAGCCTTGAGCTTTTAATTAAGAGTCGAGACAAATTAAATCCCAATATTGATAAAAACATAATCCTCTGCAGTATAATTCTGAAGAATTCTTCTACAACCATGTGAGTTTCTTTGTCACTAATTCAATACAACGAATAATCTCCCTGGTGATCTGAAAGCGTGCACTGGAAAAATTTAGCACCGGAGAAGCAGTTTCTGAACTGTGGTCAAATGCAACTTCCCTCCATAACAGTGACTCCCAAATAAAAACCATTAGCGCGTCTTCACGTGACGTCAAACTCACAGTTAGGTTACATCATTTTGCAGAATTGATAAAATAAAATATAAATACCTCCAAAACTATCAAGTCACTATACAAAGTAACTCTTTTGACTGACTGTACATATGAACTCCAAGTATCCAGAGAAATTGTTCAAACAAAATGTTCACAGATTTGCACATAACTTACATGAAAATATTTTGCGTAAAATGCTTTAGTTTTTTAAGAAATGAGTTTAACAATAAGTTTTGATCTTGCGAGTTAAAATTCCCAAGGTTTGAAAACAATGATACCATTTAATTTTCTGTTCACTGTTTTTCCGTGACTCCGATGATGGCAGACTACAGCTTAACCTTCCACAGGTTTGTTATTTCATAATGTTATGTTGGGTTACATAAAGTGCGGACTCGTCTTTAAAAACTACCATTTAGCTTTTCAATTGGTGTTTTGCACTACAAAATCCAGTTAAAATGACACTACCGTGTGTGTGGTTCAAATAAGCACAGATAATGCATCTTTTTATGCGTTTTTCTTAGAAAATTTGCATTTTGGTTTGGCGTTTGAAAAAAATTGAGGGCAGTCTAATGCTAAGTAAACTCAAGCCCACACATTTCAGTTTTTACGTATAGTTGTCAAACCCTTTCAAAACAGTTCCAAAACCATGTAATTAAAATAGTGCAGTGAATAGTGAACACACATAAAGGGAGCGTTCCAAAAGTAGGAACGATAGGAACGTTCTAATTGGATCGGATAAGTGTTCCAACGTGCGCACGCCCGTTCCGAAGAAGCGTTCACAATACTGACGTGCGTATTCAGTCGTGTGGGGTAGACCTTTTATCATGCTGCCATCATCTTGGTCATGTAATTATGTTCCTTGTATCCAACAACAGTAATGAATGATAATACTTACTGTAAAAACAGGAACCAGACTATTTACCCATCCAGCCTCGGTCTGGTTACATTTATTTGAATGAGAGAAAAACAACATGGCTGCACCATGATAAAGCCCGATTGCTCCCGTACTCCGGCACATTGAAGCGGTCCATCGGAACGTTCTGCCATTGGGACTGCGGGCGTGTGCTCACGGGAACGTTCTTTGCGCATGGAACGTGCCTAACACCTGAGACGCCCCCTTTATTATAGATATATTTAAAAAAATCAGAGTCGTTTTGTTATTTTTTAGTTTACTCTTTAGCCTTAAATCGTGAAAATGTTTGAATCTTCATGATCCAAACGTCCCAGCAGTTTGCGTACTCCTTCCCGGAACCTTCTGTATTTGATTCCGTAGATGATCGGATTGATGCACGAGTTGACCGCAACGAGGGAGACTGAAAGAACGTAGATGACTCCACTGAAGTCCAACGGCCAGCCAAGATTGAAGAGAAAGAAGACGATCTGGTTTGGAGCCCAGCAGACTAAGAAAGAGATGAAGACAATCAGTAGCGTCTTGAAGGTGTTCCGTCTAGCGCGTCGCAGGGAGTGTTCCAGGGTCTCGGCCGGCGCTGTCGTTGTCGCCGACCCTGCTACCGTTACAACCCCGGGTTCCACCGCGATGCGCTGGGCGCCCTTTTTCAACACAAACATGATGCTGGCGTAAGCAAAAACCATGATAAACGCCGGGAGAAAGAACTTGATGCATATAAAGATTGCCCCGATAAGATTAGTTCTTTCTGACGACTCAAAGTAACACTTGCCTTCGGTGAAGACATGGACTACGGAGATGTACAATCCTTGCAGGCAAACTCCGATAAACCAAGAGCACCCGACCAACACGATGACAACGCGACGGGTGAAGAGGCCGCAATATCGCAAGGGGAACACGATGGCGAAGAACCGCTCCAGAGTCACGGACAGCAAGTTGAGAGTGGACGCGTTAAACGCACCCCATAAGAATAAATTTCCCATCCAGATGTGGCACAGAATCCAGTTGGCCGGGGTGTCCTGAAGCGGCTCCGGCACGGGTACGTTGCTCTCCAGTAACACCACGACGGAGCCGAACAAGTCGATCAACGCTTGGTTGAAAATCAGTGCATTCGTCAACGTGTGCAAGAATTTCACTTTGTAAATAACCAAGCACACAACGGAGTTCCCCAGAATGCCAAACGACCCCACAATAGTCTTCACTATCCGAAGAAAAATATTCTTTTCCATCGCAAACGCAACAAAAACTCCCCCGTCTCTCCGATGACTGTCAGTGCAAACAAAAACACGTTCGTGTTTTAACAAGCATCCACTTTGCGTATCTAGTAATAGGCTGTCAGCTCGCTCCTTTGTGATAAAACGCACTCAAAATAAATGACATTACTTCGTAAGTTGATTTTTTTTCAGATGATGAAAAACGTAGTTGTCTCGGGAAAAGTGTCGCGTCCTCGATCACCTGGACAAGTCACGTGGGTTTAATCCACGCATGATTCCAAATGTAAGCGTGGTTGAATGCTGAATTGTCTCACCGCGGCGGACGAAATCTCAAGCATTTGACAGCAGAGCCACTGGGCCGTTTTTATAGAGTCGCAAGGAACAGTAAAGTCAAGCTAACTTACAAGAAGAAGAAGAAGAAGATAAGACATTTTCGACATTTCAATGACATCTTTATTTCAAAACGATTGAAGTTAGGGCCTACTTATAATTGTTTTAAAAAAATTACAGGATACGGTTGAGAACAATAAACTGTGAGAGCAATAAAGAAAAGAAAAAACAAAATTGGGTAAAAAATTATTGGGGGTATCCATCGTAAGAAGGGACAAAACCCACGCCCACCCTTTCCAAGTAGGCAAGGTACCGAAGGAGCCAGACTCTCTCTGGAAGGAGAAAAAGCAGACGAAGAAAAAAAACACGGTGTAGCGGTAATTAGTCTTGACGCAAATAGTAGGTGTAACACCATCACTACGAAGTCACGTTCCAATGAATAAATAAATAAATAAATAAATAAATAAATAAATAAATAAAGAGGATTAAGCTATTTTATACAGCAACCTGAGTAGCCTAGTCATTATTAAATAATTGTATCAGCTCCCCTGAAGTATTATGCAAGGACGCCCATTATCTCTACTTCTGTATGTTACTTGAGCTAAATAATATCGACTTTGGTATTCAACTGGTATTCAATATCTTTTGCTGGGAAGGTAGTGCATTCTGCTCTACCAGCCAGGCTCTTATTAGTGGATGATACCCACGCCTACATCCTTACGGACTGTGAAGGGGGTAACCCTGTTTCAGCCCCAGGAGTAGGTGAAAACAAAACAGAAATGGCTTACTATATTTAAATAACATGTTATAACCAAGATTAGATTCAAAATAAGAAACTGAGAGGACAAAGTTAGAAACTAGTTGGCCATCTTCTCCTGTTTGCTTTCAAAACATTCTTGCTTTAAAGGGTGTGTACAACATTGGTTGCCAAAGACCATCATCTCTAGTGCCCCTGGTGACAGTTGATTTGGGTCGATAGCCCAAATCAGTTAAGTGTAGCCCTCACCTTGAAGTGGCCGTCCGTGGCCTTGTGTATGCGATCACTCATTTTAAAAAAAGAAGAAGATAATTCTTGCAATTCAGCTGCGACAGTTAAAAAAAAAAATCGGCATCATGTTTGGCAGTGCAGTGGAGCCTGCAGATACTTGAATCCCATGAATTAGCAAGATGCAAAATGCAAAGTACATTTGACAAAAGGTCGAAAAATAATTTAAACACTCAACGAGAAAAGTCATTACTGTCAGTACTCTCGTTGGCGCTTGGGTGGATTATCTGATTTCCCAGAAGATCTAACAAAGAAGATTAACGACACTTCGAAAAGAGTATTGGTTAACGGGAAATTTGTTATTGTCAATTATCTTGTACGCGCTGAAGTAATTATCTCATGCCCAGGGCCCAATTTCATAGAGCTGCTTAAGCACAACAAATTGCTAAGCACAATAAAATGCTGCTTACCAGAAAAGGGTTACCAGCCAAACCACCATGTCATATGTAGACTTTGTGACTGGTATCCTGCTCATTTCTGCTTAGCAGAAGATTGTTAAGCAATATTTTCTGCTTAAGCAACTCTATGAAATTGGGCCCAGAAGATCTAACACAGAAAATTATTAACGGCACTTTGAAAAGAGTAGGTTAAAGCAGCCCCTCCTCCGTGACACCATCATACAAAAATCACACCGTGACAGTATCGCAGACTTTTTGAGTGTCAGTTTGATATTATTAGGGTGTAATAATACATTTTGTTTTTGAGAACACAATCACTTTTAAATCGCCCAAACCATTTGATAAAGACCCTTGTGGATAAATAAAATGAATTATAGCAACATTTCCTTTGAAATTAGCCCATAATTGTCTCTATTTATAGTTAGTACAAAATGGCTCATTTCGCCAATTAGTGGCGAGGATATGTAATTGCTGTACAATTCCTATGGGAAAACCGAGAGAGCTGGTCATTGGTGGATTTTTTGTTCAGTGAAAAATAACCCTGATGGTAACAAGACAGTTGGCATGCTATTTGGCTAGGTCTCGTTGGGAATATGGAATTTTTTAAATCAAAAAATTAAATAAAAAATGGCGGAGTTCTGACTTTGTAATTAAAAACTGTTAGGCCTACTCAATAAGTCCACCATCATCATGCAGTGTCGTCACGATAAGAACAGGCTTGTGGCTGCAGTTGGAAATATGAACTAATAAACCCAGTTACTGCACGCCCCCCGCCCTCCAGTATCATCTCTATGGAGGGCGTGCTCGAGCGTGCAGCAGTAACTTTTAGTGAGAGTTCATGTACAGCCACAGGCCTGCTTTGATCATGACAACAGTGCCCATTGTATTAAGAGTGTGTGTACAGCATTGGTAAAATTGAAAATATATAAGTGTTCACAGATTTGCACATGGTATAAAGATGGTCATAGTGGAAAACTTTCCTTGAAATTGTTTTGCTTGAAATGCCATAGTTTTTAGGAAATAATTAGTAAAACAATAGTCTTTATCATGCAGGATAAATTCCGATGTTTGAAAAAAAGTTAAAACATTCAACGGGGTTTTCACTGTTTTCTCATGACTTCAAAGACCGATTGAGCTTAAACTTTCACAGGTTTGTTATGTCATGTATATGTTGGGTCACATCAAGTGTGGATACAGGTCTTTGGCAACCAATGTTGTACACATCCTTTAAGCAAGAATGTTTTGAAAGCGAACAGGAGAAGATGGCCAACTAATTTGTAGTTTCTAATTTGTCCCTCTCAGTTTCTTATTCTGAATCAACTCTTTGATATAACATGTCAATTAAACATAGTGAGCCATTTTTGTTTTGTTTTGTTTTTATATTAAGATACACCAACTTATTGTGTTTTTATAAGTTGTTTTTGTAAATGTAACTTATTTATTTGTGTGTGAATTTTGTAGTGAAGGTTGCTAATAATGGACTCCTAAATACCTCCATATTTAGAGAGAAAACAATACCATAAGAGTAATAATACAATATATATATGTATAAATATTAATTGTTATGTAAATTTCAGTGTACAAACTATGTACATTGTTAACCTTTTAAGAGTTATCATATTACTAACCATGGCATCATTGCTATAGGTGTGGCAAGTCGTAAATGACTTCTGAAAATTTGTTTGTTTCTTCAGCATCGAACAATTTCAAATGCCAAAGGCTGGAGCGCTAATATCGTCTGTTAACCCAACTGCTTCGATACAATAAAAACAAAAGAAAACATATTTTGTATATATATTTTTTTAAATATAATATACTTATTTATTTATTTATTTGGTCTCTCTTTGTTGAGTTATTTATTTCACACTCTAATAGCTACATCACCCCACACTGACAATCCACAACAATACAATAACAGCTAAATTAAAGGGACACGTTGCCTTGGATCGGGCGAGTTGGTCTAATAAAAAGCGTTTGCAACCGTTTGTTATAAAATGCATATGGTTAGAAAGATGTTTTAAAAGTAGAATACAATGATTCACACAAATATGCCTCGAAATTGCGTGGTTTTCCTTTTACATCGTGAACTAACATGGTCGGCCATTTTGTGGAGTCAAAAATGGCCGACCGTGTTAGTTCGCAAAGTAAAAGGAAAACCACGCAATTTCGAGACATATTTGCATGGTTGGCCAAGGAAAACATAAAACGGATAAAACCCAGCGGAAACAAGTGCTGTGTTTGTTTTTATTCCAGTTACTGGACAAAACAAATCAAATCAGCCTACAAGCTGAAAGTGCTCGTTTCTTTTCAGGAATATAAAACAGATTTGATTTCATAAGGGTTGACACAATTATTATTGTATTCACCTGAGCAAAAACTTTTACTGTGACCGCAAACTCAATATAAATACATTACTCACCATGCAATGCCCCAAAACACATAAGAGCAAATGTTATTTTCACGTGTAGAAACGTAATTCGCTGTTAGTAAAAATTTGTATAGCATTATTTTGTCTCCCCTCCATCCATATTGTGGGAATCCACATTAAAATCTCTATTTGTCAAGTTTATTTTGATGTAAAAATTCGTGGTTTTGCGCCTGCTTGCTATAGGTATGGACATGTGGCACTACAGTACGTAGAGTGACGTAGACTGCATGCCCCCTTCCCCCATTCACGAGAAACCTCATTAAAATGTGTAGTTGCAAGTTGAGTTTGATGTAAACATTCTTGGCATTGCGCCTGCTTATTGCTAATAGGTATGGACATAGTGGCTCTACAGAACGTATGAGTGACATAGACTGCATTCCCCCCTCCCCCATTTTACGGGAAACCTCGTTAACATGTCTGGTTGGCAAGCTGATTTTAAGAAATCAACGACTTCCAATCCTTAGAAATGTGTATGATATTAAGTTGATTTAGCAAATTACTTTGTTACTGATTGCGTCGGGTCATAATCAGGGTGGGGTGATTCATACATTCCAAGCAACGCTATCATAACCGAGGCTTAAATGGCACAATAGTATGTTCCTTTTGTAAAACAGTATTGTTTTGTGTAGCTTCAAACAGGTCACATGACAACATAAAAATGTAATAGAATAGTTAATGGCCAGACGTTTCGACCCTAGCACAGTCTTTCTAGCCTCAGCCTTCGAGAAAGACTCTGCCATGGTCGAAACGTCAGGTCATTAACTATTTTATTGCATTTATACCACAAGTCCTTTCGGTTGGTAGGCAGTTTGCAACAGATAATTCTATTTTCTCAAAAAATAACAGCAAGACATTTTCTTCACAACGCAGAAGGACGTGGGATGGGACAATGATTTCCTCCCACTGGCTCAACACTGGGTCTGAAAGTAAGCTATAAGCTTCATTTGTTGGCGAGTACACCTGGTGCATGAATGACACTATTTGTGAAATTAGATTATCCAAAGCAAAAAATCCAAAGGAGAAAATGTAGATACATTTTCAGTGGCAGTGGCACTCGAGAATATATCACGGGGGGGGGGGGGGCAATGGCCTTTAAATACAGTAATACAAAAGACAACTTGTAGAATCAAATCATCTTTGATATAAGCAAATGAAGAGAAAATGGTACACCCCTAAAACGTTATGGGGAAGGGGGGTTGTAAAATGTACAACATGCAGGCTTTGTTGAGTTGATGGAGGGAATGTGCCGCTCTCCAGGGTGATTCATTGATCAATTCCTGGCTAGCTAAAGCCCGGAAACGTCCCAACTCGACCGTACACTGTGTTAAATAAGGCGTGCACTCTACTCATACAGCAACCCCATCCCCCAAAATGACATTAAGACTACTTGAAGATCAAGTGCAATCAATGGTACTTAGTAATAATAGCATTACAAGGGTTGGATTTCTGGGTTTCTATTGCCGAGAGAAGAGTTCTAAAGTTCGGAAGGGTTCCCACATTAACCAACTCGGCCGTTCTGTGGGCTATGCTTGTAACGTTCTTACAATGGCAATTTCTCCTTCCAAATTTACCGTATAAATCTACTTGGCGTCTATAGCGTCACTAAAGATGGATGAAGCGGCTAAAACTGGAAATGCTCTAAAATCTGCTGTCGCTTGTAAGTTAATATTATGGACACCATGAACAATTTGAAAAGTTAAGCTCACTTAGCGGTAGTGAAATTACCAACTCAATCTTTTTATGATGTAGATAAAGCATGCACCGTAGATGCCCAAACTAAACAATAAGTCATCGAGTATTGTGAAGCCATTATTTTTTAACATCTTTCAAAAAAGGGCAATTTCGTCAGGTCCACAGTTCAGTTCCTGACTTACCTTTCCAGCATGGAAATGTGCTCATGCTGGTTTTCAAATTTACTTATTGTAGTTATACAAATATAAATAACTATAATTATATTCTAAGTGTGAAGACAATGAATGTTGTAATCTAAATAGATTTCTCTTGGAAATCAGTTCGAAGACGGACAAATCAACGAGAAGAGTACCGGATTGTACATGCTGGTAAAAAAATATGATAATTTTTCTGAAAGCTTGCTAAAGTTCAGACCAGGGGTCGATTTCACAAAGCACTAAGATTCATCTTAAGATGAGTTGTCACTATTACCATAGTGATTTGTATTGTGACATCACTCTTTGCTAAGCAACTACGATGGATTTGCAGTTACGATCAATCTTAACTCTTTGTGAAATCCAGCCCAGCACCACATTGTTCTCTATCGGGAAATCAATTCAAAGATAGACACATTGAAAGTATGATTGTGACACAAAACCCCTGGTAAATTGTAAGTTAAAAGCTCGTTATTTTTGTGAAGGCCACACCAGTGCCAAACGATTGTCTCTCGGGAAATCAGTTTGAAGACGTACACATCAAGACAACGGATTGGTAAACAATTTAGGGGAGATGGGATTGAAAGTGGGAGTGCTGGTACCGGGGGGCTATGCGTGTTCTGAAGCTGTGCATACGGAAATTATTTCACGAAGACGTAAGAAGTGTCCTTCAAGCTTTTCTGAAAAAACCTTTTCAATGCGGCAAACTGAAGGAAAGCGAGTCCATAATTGACCAAGAACTATAAGGAACAAAAGGGTGAAAAGCTGAAGGAAGTTGATTCACGAATACGTGAGAAGCATCCATCAGGTTTAATGAAAACCTTTTAAAAAACCAATTTTCCACAAATCAGTCTGAAGAAAAGTGAGTCTGTATAACGGGAACTTTGGCACGCACGATATATTTCTTCCATTTGTGTGTATAATAATAGCAAGCATTGACGTAAATAAGAACATGTACTGCCTTTTGATTTTATTTGTTTTGAGATTTACTGGGCAATTTTTAACCTATACTCGAGACGGATGGTGCACCTGCCGTGCAAGATAAGGCACGTACGGACGGTGACATTTATATGCATGTCTCTGGGTTGGTTGTTAAAGACGTGATGCATAACTGGTAATAAAATCGAAGGGGGGGGGGGGGGCGGGGAGGGAGAGAAACTTAATAAAAATTGAAGAATATGAAAAATGAAAGTAAGACAATTTTGGGGTCTCAAAGCTTTACGTCTTATAAAAGCCTCATCAATGGTGGATATTGATTTAAGCCTCATCTTGTGGTGAATATTGATTTATAAAATAATAATATAAACACACAAATGCCTATATGAATACCTTAATACATAATCAAATAAATAAAACACGTCAATAGCTAAATAAAAAATATATACAAAAATATTCCTGTAGTTCATTGTAATTGTAAAATGTAAAAATTTCTGATTATCTCCAAGAAAATTTAAAGGTGAGTAAGTTATGAAATTGCCCTGAACTTCGCTCTGTAAATTGTCTCCTTACACGGCCCTTTGATATAAGTTGTATAAAGTGCGCAGTGAGCTTTGATTTACTTTACAGCCGTTCAATCGCACATCTGACGGGTATTATGGGTCAATAGGTGACTTTGGAACGCTAGGGGGCAGCAGACTTACCAGGTACATTTCCATTGTGCTCGTAGTTCTGAGCACCTAATAGTGTCCCAAAAGTACCACATTCGAATAGGCAATCTACACCAACCAGGTCAAGGCAATCTCCAAGAAAAAGGGCATACAGGATGAAACACTGTTGAAAATACCACCCCTGAGCCACATCCCTGCATGAACGGCAGTTGGCTGCCTCAAACGTGCCTGTGATCCCCCCGGCTGTGTGCCCAGTCCCTAGCAGTAGTGAGTTACAGAGTGATGGCTCAATGTACCTCTGGCTCATTATTTCTGAAGGATTTACCCGGATTGAATGCTCCTATGTATTGCTACAGCAATGTATTTTTTCAATATCGTCATGGTAAAATAATTTCATGTTTGCGCTTATGAGCGTACGGAACAAAAGTCACCCCATCAGTAAGTGTGACGTATAGTTCCACTTTAAGCCACGTAAACTTGGCGCCAACGGTTACAGGAAGCCCGTATAGGAAATAAATACAAGGGTTTCTATGAGAATGTATATATGCATGCAAAAAACTTACGTTTTGCAGAGTCTCATGGTTTTGTCAGAATTATCAAATTTTGTCACAAGAAATGCATTCAAACAATGAAATGAGTGTTTTGGGCTGAAAACATTTGGAGCGGGAAGTATAGCCAACACATTGTGCGTACAGCGGATGCGCGCGCGTGTGGCGTATTGTCTCAGCAATGATTACCTTAAAATCTGAACAAGTCGTTTGGCACTTCAAGGACACCGTATCTGTTTACAGCAAACACAGCTAATGTTTGTTAAAGAGGAAGGGAAGTGACCAATTCAATTTTGTGATACGTCTTCATTTCCATAAGAAGAGTCCTCATGTCAGTGGGAAAAAATTACAAGTTTCTACCTCACATTAAAATGGTGTAAATTGCCATTGTGTTAGATACTCTCCCAGTGCAAAAGTTGTCAACATCCAAAACATCTGATGACATCATTCCGAGAAAAATGGGCCCCTTTCTCTTTAATGTTGTGGATACAAATCTCGTGTTCGCTAACATCTTTATTTCCACAACCTACCGGTATTTACTCTTTTACTTTCAGCGTGCATGTTTTATGACTCCTAAGTAAAGATATAATGTAGGCCCATATACGGTATCTCACAGGACCGCGCTGTTTGCATTTCATCTCTCAACCAAGCCCGGGCAGTTTTCGGTTGGCTGTCATTGACATATTTTACGATCAGGAATGCTGTATGATTATTACGGTAAAAAGAATTTTAAGGGGAAATAGAAAAGAACAGAAACACTAATTTAAAGTTCTGAAGGTGTTCTCCCTTACTTGCTAGAAACTCGTTTTTTATTTACAAACATGAGATCCGAATGGGTTGGCACAAAAATGTTTCCTTTTCTAATTTGTGTGATCACCCATACATAAAATAACAAACCTGTGAAAAGTTTGACTTAATCCGTTGTGTGAGTCAGGAGAAAATAATGAAAAATATCAACAGAAATATTGAGCAGAACAAATAGTTCTAGCATGAACTTCATAATCAGTAAGCTTTCGGAATAGAATTATAGTGTTTTTCCACCTTAACAATCCCGAATTATATAACTTTCTAAAACAATGTTGAAGAAGAATACGTGTATGTTTGGTTTGAGATAGCACATTAATAATTCATCAATGATATAATGAACTAAGAGCAATTAATATTGTATTGAATTATAGTTTGCAGTGACGGCCGCATGTACTTCCGTCTACCTTTTTGCAAAACTCACGGCTGTGACGTAACAAAATAAATTAGGTCTCAGCGAGTACGTTTTGAAAAGCAAAAGGAAAAAGCGGGTGAGTTATTTTGTGTATGGACATGCTCGAGAGCTGCACAACTTTAAGCTCCAGTTATGGAGGTCGAAAAGTGGACATCTGCTTTCCAGCTTTCTAATTATAAAAAACAGGATTGAACGTTTTTACTGTAGCATTTTTATACTTTTCTGCTTTTCATCCCCCTGAAAAGTAGATTGAACATTTTCGGTTTTCAGTTTCGATGAAAGCAGGTTTTACTTATTCGCCTACACTTACGGTCGAAAAAAGTGGACATTTGTCTTTTGGGTTTCCTAGAAGCAGAAAAGCAGGTTGAACGTTTTAGATAAATCTATTTTTCTACTTTTCTGCTAGCCAGAAAGCAGATTGGACGTTTTGTCACACAGTGGCACATCCAGTGCAGTGTCTCACAATATTAACAGAATGTTATCATGCGTTGCGCAAGTTAAAACTTGTTCAGCCTGCACCGTTTCAATAAAACACATTTTTAAAGTTGTGTATCACAGTTCCATAGTGCGAAAATGAAAGAGGCCATTAAAAATGTATCACTATGAAATTTCAACCCCAAATCATTTTGAAATGTCATCTACTCTTTACGTCAGAAGAAAACACCAGGGAGAAGAAACTGACCACATTGACATGTCCCCCTGCGTGCAACTGCAATAACTGATACTGAATCTCATTGAACTTTAAAGGACCAGACTATAATAAATACACAGCCTCGGTTTGGTTATAACGGTTTGAATACGTGGACAAAATACAAGGTGGCTTCTTAATGAAAAAGGTCTACATATTGATTTGTCCTTACATGGCTGATTAACACCACCGCATCCATTTTGCTGACTTTCTGATGAATTGAGCTTTAAGTAAACTAAAGCCCGACGTCTGACTGAACTATACAGTCACTTAATATGAACTCACTGTAGACTGTTGACCACCGCATGCTTCTCGTAGACTGCTCGACCGTAATTACATAGCTTCAGTCGGGGGAAAGTACGTATGATTGATTAGGTACGCACGGGCTTGCTCGTGAACGGTCTAAGCACTGGCTAATATGCGCTTGGAGATGAAAAATAATGGACAATCGGGTCAATTTGATGAGGTGATTGGGCCATTGCTCTGTCTTGCATCTTGCATGCGGGGAAAAGATACAAACAAAAACTCAGCCGATCAGTTCACATTAAGCTAATAGATTTTATGTTTATGTTGCCGTTGTGGATGGTGGTTTTGGTAAGCAGCATGCAGTATGACGTAGCCATGTTTGGCGGTTACAGCGATTATAAGACAGTAGGCCTACTTGTAGAGCAGTGAGCAGTGAGTGCGGAAGTATTACATGTCACCTTGATTGAGGGGGGAAAGTGATGCGTAACCAGACTAAGCGGGACAGCCGATTGGTCGCGGTGAGGATGGATGTTACATCTGGTCGCATGTCATACCTGAGTTTATTATGAGCTAGTTCGATGTGGCTTCGCTTTTCTGTTGTGATCGACCCGCAAAAGCAGTTAGAATTATAAGTTTCACAAACAGGTATTTCGTCGTGGGAGTTTAGGTGTTCGGTTTACTTTGCACGATGGATGAAATGTGCGTCAACTCCCATTATAACTACACGGCAAATGAGAAGGCCGCTGTGGATGAATTATACACTAAGTTTGATGATGTGGCGATTACTGTTCTAATGCCGATCATACTTTCGATCGGCGTACTGGGTAATGCCTCCTTCATCTTGATGCTGTATCGGGTACCGAAGATGCGGACAGTCACCAACTTTTACCTCGCCAACCTTGCCGTCTCGGACTCCATGTTCCTGGCGTTCGGCATCCTCTCCAAGATCTACGAGTACTTGGTGTCCTCGGTGAGTTTCCACCCGGTGTACCACGGCCTGCTCAGCTGCCTCGTCAACAACTCCGTGGTGAGTTTGTCGTACTTCGCCACGCTGTTCATCGTGACGCTGGTCTCGCTCGAGAAGTACTACGCGATCTGTCGGCCGATGCGACACCGCATCATCAGCGGGTGGAACCGAACCGTCAAATTAACGGTCTGTGCTTGGTTGATATCCCTGCTGGCCGCCGCGAGCGAGATACCGAGCTACTGCACTCTCAACTACTATTGCTTCATCTGGCCTCTTGGTGACTTATTCGTAAATTTGCACGATGTTTACGCATACTGTGGTTCTATGACAGATTGGGCAGACGCTTATGCCAACGCAATCCAGACCATACCGTTTTTCACCTCGTTTGTACTCAGCGCTACCATGTACTTCTTGATTGTACGGCGGCTGACCCAGCGGGTCGACCACCCCCACGGCCAGAGCGACAACAACCAGTTCTTGGACCGCGCCGTCAAGATTCGCAATCAGGTAGCGCGGATGCTGGTCGTCAACGGCACCCTGTTTTTCCTCCTCCTGTCCCCGTTCGAAATCTTCTCCTTACTGCTCTCGCTCAACAGTTTGCTGGACGAGGACCGCAAGTTCATCACCTACAACCAAAAACAACTGGGTCTCCAAATCTGCCGGGTTCTCTCCTACGTCAACTCGGCCATCAATCCGTTCGTTTACGGCATGGTCAATTCACGGTACAGACACGCCTTTAAAGTGACGTTCTTCCTCACCCGGAACAACCGCGTAGATGCAGAGCCATCTCAAGGTAGACAGAACCATCCTTTAAGTTTGCATGAAGAGCATAACCAGGCGGTCGGAAACCAAAACTGAAGTGAAATACTGTTATTACACGGAGACATGAAACAGCCGCTCAATGTCAACAAACTCCCCTAAATTGTGTAAAATGTCAGTTGTTTACTTGTTGGTTTTTCGTTTTATGTTCACTCTAAAAATTCTGAGTCACTATTGACCCAAATTTCAAGTCCCAGGGGACTTCACCCATTTCTGGGCCAGGCTGACCCGAGAACTAGTCACAAAATGTGATTTGAACTCGGATTCTGTGTCAGGTTTGACCAATTTCCGGATCATTTTGACAAAGATTCCGGGTCATACTGACCAGAAATGGGTCAGGCCCGGAACCCGAAATCCGGAACAAAGACAGGTCTGACCGGAATTCTTAAGAATTTTGCATTGATTATTCTTTACAGAGCTTGTGACACACACCAAGAAATGTAGGCATCGCATAAAGAACCTAACGGGAGTTGTTAGGTCAGGCCTAGGGTAACGGGTATAAATAGCATTCATAAAATATAAAAAACATTTAAAATATTTATTTTGTATTATAATTGAGAGAGCATAAATCTTAAAGTTAAGTTATCTGTAATTTGTACTGCTGGGTGTAGTTGTCAAGTCAGTCGTTTTGGGATGGAAATGTTTGTATTAATATCTGATTTTAATGCATTGGCCTTTCCTATTGTCATAACATAACATAACATAACATAACATAACAACAATTAAAATTGATAAGGCGCTATTCCATCAAGATCATAGCGCACATAAAAGCAATTAACATGGAAAAAGGTGAATCTTTAGAACTTTACGAAATGTAGATAAAGTAACAGATTCCCTAATGACAGTAGGAAGATTCCAAATTCCAAACATCAAGGGACCTAATATGGACCCCTGGGGTAGCCCATACTCCAAATCAACTGGATCAGAGTAGAGGATACCCGACTTTGTCTATCAGAGAGATATGACTTGAACCACAGAAGTGCAGTATCTGAAACGCCTAGATCATCTCTCATTCTGTCAAGTAAAATGTCATGATCTATGGTGTCAAAGGCAGCCGACAAGTCTAATATTAGCACTAGAAAAACAGTATTAGACTTATCCAATGCCTTAAGTACATCATCCTGAACTTTCAAAAGAGCAGCTTCAGTACTGTTGTGTGTCTTATAAGCAGACTGATAGAGCTCATCAAGGTTATGAATTGACATGTGTTGCTTCAGTTGTTTAGCAGCAGCTTTCTCAATGAGTTTTGCAACGAATCTGATATTGGAAACTGGTCGGTAACTACTTAAAGCATTGTGGTCTAACGAAGGCTTCTTTAATATTGGTGAGATTATGGCTTGACCAAGTGTGTTTGGAAAACAGCCAGATGAAAGAGAAACATTAACGATTGAAGTAAGAGTGGGTAACACAATGTTTAAATGTCCTTTCAAAAGCCAAGTAGGAATAGTATCAAGGGCACAAGATTTACTAGCAAAGCCTTTGACCAATTTACTCACATCTTCATCCGATATTGGTTCAAAGTTAGAAAATAGTGCAGCCCTTTTTGCCTGCACAGTATAGAATCTCAACTGTTGATAAAGCACACAGTATGTAACTTCAAGTTTGCAGCAAAATTTTAAATATAGGCTGGTTCGTCTGTGACGAACTTTTGTCATGGAAGAGCCGTTTTAGCGGTATTCCCGTTCAAAACAATGTAACCAAACCGAGGCTGTTATGTAAACAATAGTCTGGTGCGTTATTCGATAATAAGTATTAGTATAAACATGGTTGCCCTAGCACTAAGGGTTCCAGACAAAATGGTGGTAGCAAGAGAAAGACCTTCAAGTCTTTCTAATGTTAGCATGTCGAGGATAGCTTGGAAAACAAGTTTGATACTTCGATTGTTATATACTTAAAACAAGTATTTGGGATTGGTATTGAATAGAGGGGACTAGACCAAAGCAGCTGCGGTTTTTAGTGTCATCTCATTCTCTGGGAAAGCCACACTGTCCTATTGTGGCAATAACTGGTGTAAAGAATATACTTTAATTCAAACGTCAAATTCAAACAAAAGCTTAAAGAATCATTGAAAGCGAAATTTGGACGTGCGTTTTTACAAGACAACTCAGTAAAGACCATCATTGTTAAGCCAGTCACGCTTCAAACCGCGCGGTTTGTTTGCATAATTTGCTCGCAAAGGTGCGAAATGTAAACTTTGTGCAAAATTAAGCGATGACATTAAGTGCTTTTGTATGCAGGCACCGCTAAATGTGTGATCAATTAACAAACTACGATTGTAAATGATAGGTTGTGCATACACAGCTCTATATGTTAAGATTGATGATGCACCATACACACTGACAGCTGCTCTTTTCATATTGAACAATTCTTTTTACAAACAAATGTAACGTATCCCTCTCTGATCGGAGTAAGACAATACTCGAGGAAAGCGTTAAAATGTCTACTAATATTTTATTAAGTACATTATGACAAGCCATGGACCTTTTTTGTAAGGAACTTTGTTGAAAAATACCAAGTCACGGTTTGATTGACTTAAACATCGATCTAAAATGCATTTATTTTTCAATTTTCTGTTTGGAAGATCAAGAGCATGACTAATGGCTGTCCTAGGGGAAGGCACCGTGAGCAATTAACCCCTTCTAAAAGATTGTCAAGACTCAGTTATAAGATTATATTTATTCCCAGGAGAGGTTTTAAAAATAGCACTTTAGAACAAGCTTATACGTTTATTTGTCTCATTTTTAACAATTGACTTAAAGGTGTTATATACATGCAGGATTGGTAAGGATAAAAACACATTTTCCCCCTGAGAAACATTTCTCTCTGAACTGAAGTAATATTCAAGAAAACTGTATCTGAACACACACACAAAAGCATGCTGATTTCGGTTGTTACAACCAGAGTTAAGGACAATGCGTTTACATGCGCAATTTTTTAAAACTATTTTCTCCTGACTCACACAACGGATTAAGCACAAATTTTCACAGGTTTGTTATTTCATTGGTCACACAAAACATGAACACTGTCTGCGAGTATGTTGTCATCTCTACTAATCCTGTATAATAATAATAATAATAATAATACGAGAAATTTATATAGCGCATAATGCAGAAGCCTCTATGCGCAACACAAAAACAAAAACATTGAAAAGAATATTATTTTAAAAAGCAAGTTACACAAATAAAGATTCAAACAAATGAGTTTTTAAAAGTCCCTTGAAAATCACCTAGCTGTAAAATAGATATTGAGAACTGTGTCACGTCCTCGACGTTCCGGCGTACTGAGCGTTCCAGGTGACGTATGCATGCGCGGCCGTACTGCGCGGCCGTACTGTTCGTTCCGGCCGTGTTGGTGACGTGGTCTCCTTCCCGTGCTCTTAAATTGCCTTTCATTACAACAGGCGAAATATATGTACTGTGCTACAGGTACAGCGCTAACTAAGTTAGTGCTACCAATGGTACACACACTACATGTAGTACTAGTATAGACTGTGCAAGTCTCGCGCGCATTCGAACTTCCGGGACCATAGTGGTCCCAACCATATGGAGTTTTACGTGGGCGAGATTTTGTTTCGTCAATTATTTTAGTTTAACGTAGTTTATGACCTAGAAAATTATACATGTTGTTGGGAACGCAATACTAAGTGATAACAAAATATGAAAGTAAAACCAATTCAACAATATAACGAAGAAAACCCGAGAATTAAACTTGACCTCAGCTTCCGGTTATTGCAAAAAATTAAAAATTTTGTGCTCACCTCCGATCATAAAACTTATGTAAAAGCTTGTTTTGGATGCGCGATTATAATCGCCAGATGCTGTAATTGCAAAGCAAACCCTTTTCATTGTAGTCTATGGTGTTGAGGCGTCGGCATTCCTCTTTAAACTGCGATACGGGTCAATTTAAAACCCGTTTGACCTTCACGAATCTGCGTAAGGGGTTTCTAAAAAGTTAACATCAAAAAAGCATCCTTGTCCCAGAGTTTTAATTTGTTTTTAATAATAATTAACACACTTTGGCGTATTTTAAAAAAAAGCTAAAACTAATTTCATGAAATTGTAATGATTTATTTTTGTTGTTCAGATTTTGTCATGAGATATAATTTAAAACAAAGATTTGATTTCAGAAATAAAAATGTTCTTCGTTTGACGTGTTTTCTCGTTCGGATACGCGCGAGACTTGCACAGCCTATTATAGTAACCATAGTAACTCAATTGTCATTGAGTACTTACTGGCCTCGTCGTAAGAATATTTCTTAGATTGGGCACGTACAGCCCTCTTTTCCCCCTCTGTCGATCAGGCCTTCCACATACTTCCCGCTGGTAAGGTAATGAATTATTCTTGATGTCTTCACACATACAGTTACGAAACGACTTGACATGCTTGTGCGTTCATCACTGCTAGTAGTCTACAGCTCATGGGCGACGCCATGAGACTAGAGGAACACTCAGTGCGGCACAAAATTGACTACTTTCGCTTACTGCGCGCAGGAATGACATGACGTAATGTATTATATTTAGTCATCTGTAACGTTTAGTATGCCGGAATGCTCAGTGCGCGACAACGGGAACACATGCTAGTTAAGACGTCTTCAAATGGTCGCCCCATGTAGTAAAAAGATAAATATATTTCGTGTTTTTTCTTTTAACGGAAATTGTGAAGTAACAAAAATAACGACGGTGTCCTCAAAATGTATGGACAAAACTCCGGGCAATTTTTTTTATGAGTTTGTTTCAATTTAAAAATATGATTGAGAACTCTTCGTTGGACATTGTCAAATCAATCAGAGAAAACAAAATAAGAACCGAGTTTGTTCTACGATGTAAGGTGTTGATATTATTGCAGTGCTATGGTGTGTCACATTTACACATTGCGTGTGAATCAAGATTTATAATGATCTTTAGAAAACCATTGAACTGCAATGGTTCTTGTTTATTGGCAAAACTCAGTATTGCGTATCACGCATTCATAATATGGAGTCATAGCATTTGCTGAGTATATAAGTGATTGAATTTAAGGTGTTGATATTATTGCAGTGCTATGGTGTGTCACATTTACACATTGCGTGTGAATCAAGATTTATAATGATCTTTAGAAAACCATTGAACTGCAATGTTCTTGTTTATTGGCAAAACTCAGTATTGCGTATCACGCATTCATAATATGGAGTCATAGCATTTGCTGAGTATATAAGTGATTGAATTACATGCAGGTGTTTTTTTAATTTTTTTAGCAAAGACTTATTTTTCACTTTCTTATATATTTATGAAAACGATTCAATATCGAAAAACATGGCAAACTTGTATCGGCTTGCAAAATTCTAAACCAAAGATGGCACAATGCACGTACCATTCCAAAACACAGTGTACGATGTTGAAGTCGAACAGACAGCATGCAGGGGTTTTTAAGTAGTTGATCACATATATCATTTGAATCTATTATAGTATTATGTGTCCAATATATCCACGCACGCAACAACTTTGTAAAATCTTGAGCTATGCTTTCCGGGCGAGGCCCAATTACACAAAGCTATAACAGCTTAGACAAATTAATATGTGCTTAACGAAAATAGCACAGCACAATATAGTCGCGACCAATGTAAATTACAAGGCATCTGTTTCTGAATAGCAAGGTATTTAAGCAAAGCATATTTTAGTGCTTAGAATAATGATGAAAACCGGGCACAAGTCTACCTTGTGAGCCGTGGGCCCCACATGGGCCAGATTTCATCATGAAAGCTGAGCAGAAAATATTACTTAGCAAACATAAGCAGGACACCAGTCACAAACAGAAGGCCTAACATAAGACAATGTACTTTGGCTGGTAACCTTATTCTGGCAAACATGTTTTTGTTGTTGTGCCGAGTTACTTTTTGTGCGTGTAAGCAGGCCTCTAATATTGGGACCTGGGCCCAATTTCATAGAGCTGCTTAAGCACAAAAAGTTGCTAAGCACAACAAAGAAATGCTTACCAGAATAAGGTTACCAGCCAAACTGCCATGTCACAAGTACATGTTGTGACTGGTATCCTGCTCATTTCTGCTAAGCAGACAATTGTTAAGCAATATTTTCTGCTTAAGCAGCTCTATGAAATTGGGCCCGGGTTATACACGCTGGACGTTCTACTATTTGGCCAATGGGCAATTTCACACTAATGTAAAAAGAGAGGCATGGGAGAGCGAGACAAAAGTAAATATTTTGTCACAGTCTTTTCCTGTACATTCTTAAAAGCCGTACATGGTTGTTAAAAGCAAAAGTTAATAAATTACCTGTTATCTGTAGAAGTTACATGGTCATTTGAAAAAGTGTTACGTTGTAACAAAGACAGACATTATTTTAAGGCGTGAAAAATGCATGAAAACATGTACCCCCCATGTTGCTCTTTTTAATGCTTTTGTTTTTGCATATAATATTGCTTATCGTTAAAGAAAGATTATTGCGAAGACGTGGTAACAAGAAACTTAGTGCAGCGGTTTCAGCTGTTTCTTTTTTTCTGAATGAAAAAAATTTGACATAAAAAACCCCAACTTTAAACTTACACTTGAAAAGGGATGGCATGATGACATCAAGCATATTACAAAGACTGAAAAACAGACTGTACTTTACCAAGCATTAATGCTTTTGTTTTTGCATATAATATTGCTTATCGTTCTACGGTTTTATTCTTTGTAATTATATAAAGACAAACGTGCCCTCTGTGGTGTCGATATACAGCGTGACATCCCTGTGGGTGAACGGCCGGTGAAGCTGTTCACCGCTCGCCCAATAAAAGCGAACGAACTCCGTGGAGTAAAATAAAATAAATAAATAAAAGAGTACCTTTTGAATGAAATTATCACGATTTCTTATATAGGAAAGAAAAACAAGAGTGGCCAATTGCTTATTGCTTTACTCGAATAAAAGATGAGGTTTCAAAATTTCCTGTTTTTACAGCATTATTTGAAGTTTGTTTTATTAAAGGGTTGCCGCTCTATAGGATGTTGATTAATTTCTATTCAGGACGCGAGTGGTGAAGTAGTCTTTGTTGTTTACACCGGTATGATCGGGGCTAGGTTCGGAGAAGCATTTCACAAGAGAACAACAAACGGTTTTGTACAGTCGCGGTTCTTTTTCTGCTTCGAGTCCCAAATGATTCTATTGAATTTTAAATCATTGTACCTTATAAACATCGACTGTATATAACATGCAGCGCTGTGCTCGTGCGTGCCAACTCGACCTTCAACACGCCGTTGTTTGCATAAGCCGTGATAAATTCACTCATAGTAGTTTATGATTAATTTTTACTCTATGGTTTATTTTTCTCGAATGCAAACACTTTGAGCTTTAACTCTATGACTTTTAAAGGTCGTATATAATATTGTAGTAATATCGTGGTGGGGGATGACACATTCGAAACTTTTCTTAATTGAGAAGAAGTTAATTTTAAAACTTGTATCCGGACCAATGGTGTTGGGCAAAGTGACTGTCTCTTATACCAACTACAATTGTTCCTTTATTTCGATTGCCAAACCGGAATAAAGCTTACACGCACACAATCCCCAACATGATTGCCTCAATATAGCGGTTTCTTGACCCACAACAATGGCTATACATAACAAAATTATGTTTAACAACTCTGAAAAATGTGCAGGTTTTTAAATTGGCTATTAAACGAAACCTTCTTTACTTTTCCTCAACCCCACAATCAATATAGATAGTTCCCAGTAGACGCCATCTTTACGGGCAAATCGCATTTTGGCTTGCAGGCGCGTCAAGCGCTCAAATTATTAACGCAGCCGCGTCATTCACTAACCAATCATGAAATGAGTTTGGTGAAATGTGCGCGTGCTGCACGCCGTTCTCACGCGTAACGCATGACTGTGTGTTCCAAATTGCCCGTAAAGATGGCCGACTTACGTCATACTGCAACCTATCTATTGAAGCATTAAACTTATCATGGACATTATTGAAGGCGATCAAATGTCTCGAAAATTTCTTACGAAAATTAAATCAATAAGTCAATAGAGTTAAAGAAAGATTATTGCGAAGACGTATATAGTAACAAGAAACTTAGTGCAGCTTTTTTCTGAATTACACAAATTTTGCACTAAAAAAACAAACTCTTTAAACTTACACTTGAAAAAGGGATGGCATGAGGACATCAAACATATTACAAAGACTGTTTTACCACGCATGAGACTCAAAAAGACAAAGCAGTGGTTATCATGGTTTAAGAGGGGAAATATCATTAGAAATTTATATTTACATATTGTTCATCATGTTGTTTGGTGTACTTTATTTGTTTGAATTTGAACATAGGCCTATTCTTGTAAAATGCATTCAAGGGTTGTTGTACTGTATCCGGCTAGACAAAAACGAACCGATGCCCAAGGGATGAGTGCGAGAAAGTGCAAGTATAGGCTTATCAATAAAACAGCCAAGTTGAACTTTGTACTACGTAAGTGCACCGTAGGACTCCAAGATCAAAGGAGTTACCTGCACTTACTGCCAAGACTTCAGAAAATGGGGCTAATTGTATAAAGCCTTTATAATTCCTAAATAAGACCGTGAATCCCCAGACAAATTGGAGCACACTCCCCCAGTGCCCCGCCCCTGCACATTGGACCCTTTACGCTCTAACAACTTCCGGGTCAGAATATTGACCCGGGTCAGAATATTGACCCAGGTCAGGGTCACTTAGGGCCTGACCCATTTCCGGGTCAGATTGACATGGGTGTCATGGCCGAGTGGTTTAGAGCATCGGATTCAAGTTCTGGTGGTTTAGTCATCGGGGTGTGGGTTCGAGCCCCGCTCATGACGCTTGTGTCCTTGAGCAAGACACTTTGCTATAATTGCTTCTCTTCACCCAGGGGTATAAATGGGTCGGAGCGCCACGGCAGCCCAGGGCTGTATACTCCCCAGGGAGCTAAGAAAGATTAAAGGAATGTTATTGGCCCAATGACCAGGGTACTAATGTAAAGCGCGTTGATGCGTTATTATGAAATGCACTAGTTATTAAGGTTCATTTCATTTATTTGCTACAGTATCAACAAATAAAAAGACATTATCACTCAAGAGTGATCCGTTTTAAGAATACAACTTCACAGTATAGATATATCAAGAACTAGATGAAGAACTAGAGTCTGTGTCAACATAAACCAGAAAGGGTTCAACTGACGCAGAATTCCAGTTAAAATCACATATTTTAACCACTTTCCGGATCAATTGTAAATCGTGAGTTTTCAGAGTGTAGTTTCGCCACTGCCTTCACGTATAGTGAGCATTTGGTGGGCCAATAATTACCTCAGTTTATAAAGCACGCGACCAACAGTTTCCGCACTATTATATGTGACACAGCAATGAAATAACAAACCTGTGAAAGTTTAAACTTTGAATTTTGGCTTCTTGAGACAAAAACTATGAAATGTTTTACTCATTCTTTTCTCAAAAACTAGAGCATTTTAGGCAACAATATTTCAAGGGAAGCATTTTTACCATTACCGTCTTACATCGAATTTGATGGGAACAATTTATGTTTTCTTACTAATCTTACTACTAATCTTATGTAATCTTACTAATAGACCTTATGCATTGACGTCACCAAGCCGCCATCTTAGAGGTAAACTGATGATGAAACAATGGAAACGCGCTGATTTGTACGCGCGGCGCACAGGACTGGTCAATGAACATCTTCCTTTTGACCTCTAGGTGAGGGCGCCCTACTCAAATGACGTCATATGCATAAGGTCTATATGCTACGCACACTCTTTAAATAAGTCAATAATTGTCAGGACACTACACTGTAAAACTGGGGTGTTACAATAGACTGTGCAAGTCTCGCGCGTATCCGAACGAGAAAACACGTCAAACGAAGAACATTTTTATTTCTGAAATCAAATCTTTGTTTTAAATTATATCTCATGACAAAATCTGAACAACAAAAATAAATCATTACAATTTTATGAAATTAGTTTTAGCTTTTGAAAAAAATACACAAAAGTGTGTTAATTATTATTGGAAAAAAAAATTAAAACTCGGGGACCTTTTAGAAACCCCTCACGCGGATTGGTGATAATCAAACGGGTTTTAAATTGACCCGTATTGCAGTTTAAAGAGGATGCTGACGCCTCAATAACCATTAGACTGCAATGAAAAGGGTTTGCTTTGCAATTACAACATCTGGCGATTATAATCGCGCATCCAAAACAAGCTTTTACATAAGTTTTATGATCGGAGGTGAGCACAAAATTCTTAATTTTTTGCAATAACCGGAAGCTGAGGTCAAGTTTAATTCTCGGGTTTTCTTCGTTATATTGTTGAATTGGTTTTACTTTCATATTTTGTTATCACTTAGTATTGCGTTCCCAACAACATGTATACTTTTCTAGGTCACAAACTACGTTAAACTAAAATAATTGACGAAACAAAATCTCGCCCACGTAAAACTCCATATGGTTGGGACCACTATGGTCCCGGAAGTTCGAATGCGCGCGAGACTTGCACAGTCTATCCACCCCAGATGTTAATTTTGAATCTGTCTTCGGTATCCATAATGTAACAACACCCATGTTGTCAATGTTAACACAACAGTTTTTGCAGTGTACAAAACCTATCCACAACCGGCAGAGTACTCTCCTGACCTCTCTCTCTTTGAGATTTTTATTCGTACACATTTATTTTGTAGACACCAAGACCAACACGACTTGCCTTTCCAAACAGCACTTATATTGGTAGAGAGATTGTTCATATTGGCATAGGATCTATACGTTTAATTGTACTGGTATTAGTTCCTGTGCAGATAGCATAGATGCGATTTAATGAAGCTGAAAACCACGGAAATTTGCTTAGCTAAAAAAATAGTATTTCTTATCCAAAACAGATTACCAACTAAAATGTAGTGTGATATGCTTTAGTCGTGGCTGGTTTCTCTCTCATTTTTGTTAAGCGATTTAACTCAGCTAAGCAGATTTGCCTGCTTAGGAGCCTCGTGAAATTGTGCACAGGGCAAAAGGGTAATATTAAGTCAAGGTAAACAAAATGTAAACGTAGGCCCTATAATCATCAAACAACAACCTAAATACGAATGCGTGGTTGTCGAACTAAAGTCGCATAGCCCGATTCGGAGCAGTTTGATTGGAACAAATATTGAAAAAGTTCACTTAATTCATCTTCTCTCTGCTTTCTTTTTCTTTTGAGGAATTGTACATTATTAGTTCTCGCAGGAGTGAAATCAGTTCCTCCTCTAGTTTCCAATAGAATGTGCGCGAAGTCTTGCGCGAATTCGAACTTCAGGGACCAAGCTGGCCACAACCATAAGAGTTTTATGTGTGCGTGATTTGTTTTTTTCAAATAATTTAGTTTTAAACGTAGTATATGGCTGGAACAATAGCGTAATGTTGGTGCAAAAAACCACCCCAACAACACATAGGCCTACGTCACAGTCAATTATTGGCAATGAAAATTGAAAATGCAGTACATTTTTGCTACACTTTACAACGGCCAAATCTTTGACGAAATGCCGCCAGACGGTACCATAATCCTTTACACATTGCACTTTGTCTAGTCATGTCACGTTTGGATTTTCCTTCAAACCGTTGCCTCGACGTTACGTCTTCGAACAGGAAATCTTATACAAACGTTTGCATTAAAGGTCACATCATTTCAGCTAAAAGATATCGGGCGGTTGTGATTAAAATCGTTAACCTTTGGCCGCGGATGACAAAACGTTTCCGTCCGTCCTAAAAAATAAATTTAATAAACAGGGGTCTCGGTTGATCGTTGGTATTCACACATGACAAGACTTTCGTAGCGAGGAAACCTTTTTGTTTGAGCTAGAGTGCGCGGCAATTAAAAGTATGTTATTGCTATCTTGCAGAACAAACACACAATCATTGACATTTCCAACAGAAACAGACTGAAAGATAATGTGTTTGACCACAAAAGTTGAGTATATCACTGAACGAATGGTTATGCATAAATTGCTTTTTTGTTGAAACTCCCGTTTCAACCTTTTTTGTTGTTTCAAAAATAAGTTAGTGGCCTGACCTTTCGACCCTAGCAGAGTCTTTCTCAAAGGCTAATGACAACACAACACCACATTTTGTTGACATCACAACACCAACTTTTGTTTTTATGGAGAATGTACTTTTTTATTTTGGGGTAGCACATTGATGTAAGATATGGGTAGTTTTATAGCATTATTGTATAAATGAAATCAGTATAGTTGTCCGTTAAAACCAAGATTGGCATTAAGTAGCGGTCGCGTCGTAAAGTAAATATTTAATAACAAATCTCTAATAATAAATATCTCATTGAAAACAAAGGCATTGGAATTTAAGGCTGTATCCCAATTGGGCGACTTCATCTAGCTACGGCTACGACAGTTGCAAAGGGTGTTGACTTCACCGGATTATGCCGCAGTAGCCAGGCGTAGCTCTAGCCGCCAAATAGACCCCCAAAACGGTCTCTTCACTGACGTCTATGGTAAGCTATTATATCATTGGCTGAGAATTGTGCGCAGCGCGTACACACAGGTACATGCTTCCATTGTTTGACATCAAAGATTGCGGCAAACGCATAAAGCATCATAACCCTTTCTATTGCAACGTCACAGCCCAAGTTTTTGCCAACCGAGGTTGGAAAACTATGGTAGACCATGGCTGCAAATCAAAAACAAATAGCCTTAGTTTGTAGCAATGTTAGGCTACACAATTATTTCAAAAATAGTGTTGAATTTGTTGGAAACAAATAAACCAATCACGGGAGGTATTTCAGTTCGTGAATCCTTACAGCAAATGTTGAATTTGCTCACCACTTTTATTTTAACGATTGAATGTTTTGCTAACATTCGGCCGTCCATGCCCACAAATGCACTTTTTTATTTTTTATCAGCAAAGGAAAGGTCTATAACGGCCTAATGGTCTCTTCCAAGAACCAATCTATTGTGTTGATTTTTTACTGCAGCAGATAGATGAGAAGGTTATATAGGTACCGTTCAATATTGAAAGCGCTTCAAAATTTGGTACAGGGTTAAAATGAAAATGAAAAACTCAGCGCTTTAAAACACTCCGGTGCCGTGCGACTGCATCGCGTATGCATTTACACACTAAAATTCAATTAGATATGTTTCTAAAAGTAGCTTCTTGTTGTAGAAGTATGGTATTTGTATTCAAGATCACTCCGTGTACACTCCGCCCCAGAGGCGGACACTTTGCTGCAATGTGGATGGGATTCACATGGGACCAAGTCAATGAGTATTTGGTCTGGGTGTAGGTGCAGTGTAACAAGGCAAAAAACGAAACACATCTGTGAGAATAGCGATGCACCGGATGCACCATTAAAGGAGGGTTTCGTTTGCTGCAGGTTCTCAACAGAGGGTGAAGACAAAGGAAAACGACAAAAATATTAAGCAAATTGTAGGAGCCTACTGAATCAATTCACAGATAAATGTCAAATCTGTTTCGGAACACGACGGGATATTGAATTATCTGTCAATCATAGATGTCAAATCTCGCCTTATTAATAGCAGCAAAGTACGTCGGTGAATCAAGTTTACCGTACATGATGCTATACAATATACTGAACACAATGTCATTAATTAATTGACAACATGACAAATGTCATCGCTTATCCAACTAATGTCATTTAATAAACCTCGATTGATCCTTCTACACCTGAGTTGGGTTTCGCTTTCTAAACAAGTACAGTACTTTTTAACCAACTGTTTCGATGTGATTTATATTAAGAAATACGTATAGTTGAAAGGCCTTTTCCCGAAGCCACTTCCTTCGCTATTAACAATTTATAAGCCTGTGTATACACGCAATTCAGTTAATGAAAAGTCCACTGCTATTTATATCAATAGATAGGCCCTAATTGCATGGCTCTGGTTTGTTATGGTAAATGAAAGTTTGGTAGCAAGAAGATCCACACAGGTCAACAACAATTGCCTAGACTGGTTCCCTGTCTTTATCCGCAATGATTAAGACAGGCACTGGTTTTAGAGGAACGTTGATTTCATTGGATACAATGATTTCATTGGATAAACGTGCTGTGACGTAAGCTTTCCATATCTGTGTTATGATTGGTCGAGGTGATCGGTCTTCTACATGATGCAATGTGTGCATGCATACAGTTTATATCATGTAGAGTTGTTGGATGTACATGGTACGTGTAAATTCATGAATTGACTGCGAATCTCCGTGTGAAATGAATACGAGTTCAAAGGTACATCCGGCAACATCCGGTTTGGCTGGTATATTTTCACGAGCCTCGAAGTGTGACGTCAGGTGTTCAGGCTACAATTTTCCCTTCCCATGAAATACGATGTGTATGTGTTGTGACACTATTGGTTGGAAAAAGCCATAGAGTTGTGCACTAGATAGAGGCCAGCCACGTTCCCAGGGGTGACCGGTCTCGCCGGGACATTTTGTTTTCAGCGCGCGATGCTCGTAAACGAGTCACTTTTGGTTAGCCGTTGTTTTTCAGCACATCCCTACCAGGGGTTAGTGACGAGAGGTATCGATACGGGGTGCTGCCCCATGGTGGTCGAGGCTGGACTAACTCCCATAAACACACTTGATATAGGTACCATCATGAAACGCCATTTTGATTCCCTGTTACATATTAAATACTCTGTGAATATTCCTTTGTGTTGTGCGCTTCAGAAAAAGAAAACACCCAAAATAAATCTCAAACACTGTTGAAAACATCTTGTGGACGTGTGTAAGTCCACATAGTGTGTCAAGTCCCTGTGTTCTCAAGTCAACACTTCACTTTTAATGCTTGCCCAGAATCGAACAAAAAGTTTCCCCTTATTTGCTCGCACTCATTGCAGGCGGGAATGACATTATCACCGGGCAATGTAAAACCGGCTTGTGACATTTACTCCGGTCACGTTTTCCCAGCAATTGATACTTCATGGCGACGGTGGAACATCAGGCGAAACTATGTACTAACATGAAGGAAGGAAATTACCTTCCTCCATGGTTTGAGCCCCAGTTACATCGTCTTCAAAAGACAGACATGTTCTATAAGAAATGCATCATGTACCTCTGTAAACAGCACACAAAAGAAAAGCACAGGTATTTTGGAGATGCTTCCTTCACTTTTTTGCAAGAGGTCCTCGACATTAATTAAAAGATGACAAATTATTAACACTGTCAAACAAAACTGAAGCCGTCCACTGTGAGAAGGCAATACCACTAGTGTACTGTCGGCGATCTAGTCTCGGCTGCCAGGGCATTTTATACACCGCGCCATTGAGGAGCTTCGAGTACGACCGGGCCGATACACCAAGCAACCTCACACACTGACGTAACTACCGAACAATCCATCAATACAAATAAAATTGATTGCGCCCTCTGTTGACATTCTTGCACCATCCATGTCAGTTGCATCTTTAATTATTACCACTAGACATAAACATTCTATAAACTTCGCAGTGTGTACTTCGTTCCTCCATTTCCACAAAGTTAACAGAATTTAAAACTAAGAGGAGTTGGGGTGACAGAGCTTTTATAGCTGCTGCCCCCAAGTTATGGAACTCCCTACCTCATTCAATCAAAATGTCAGCAAATCAAAATTTGTTCAAAAAAAACTTAAAAACCTATCTAATGTCTGAATTCTTTAGTTAAGATGTAGTATATTTCACAACCTGATGTAAATTATTTTCATTTTTTGTAACTTTTCATGTACTTTCGTATGTTTAATGTTTCTATACCTTGTTAGGCGCCTTGAGCATCCCTTGGGGTGGATATGTGCGCATTATAAATGTTGTTGTTGTTATTATTATTACTTATAAATATTAATGCAACCACGGGGCCGCAAGGTGCAAATAAAGGCTTATCTTGTTTCCCCGAGTACAAAATAATTCAAGTTCTATTTGATAGAGGTTAGGCCTCCAAAAGAGGCTGATATAATTCACCAAATGCAACATACACAAATTGTGATTAACACAAGTATTAATATGAGCAGTTTGACTGTGGTCACAGGCCCATTTTAAATTGCCACAAACACAATACCATTGATCTCTCTAAATAGTAAATATATCAGATAAGTATGTTACAACTTTTACATTATATATACACAGTGGTTTGGTCAATAGCTGGCTTTCTAAGAAAGTATTGCACTGTCCAACGAACATACTGGAAAATTAAAGAGGCTCAACACATGGGTGGGTGATATCGAAGAAAAATTCACAACAATTGATCTCATTATTTAAGTCTTAAGTGTTATTGTATAATCAGTAAAAACTGCAATATAACCCTACAAAACACTCTGATGTTATTGCTTGGCTGGACTAGTTAACTGGTAGATTATTATTGCACATTTTCTCCCCTATAAACATACAAATAATGTGTGATGAATTAACCTGAGAGAGATTTTCGGGTGACTGACTCAGTGCGTCATACAAGCATCTCACTTATGAGTAACATTACAATAACGCATGCGAAGATACACTGTTGGTTGGCAAACACCATAGAGATGTGCACTAAGCAGACGCACAAACGCGTCTGCGTCACGCGACAATCAGCCCCATACAAACAGGTGTGATGTTCCACCATTTTGCCAACCAAAGTGTTAGTGCGAAAGCACGATGAGCAATTTACAAATTTCGTGGGGTCTATTGAATCTGTGAGCAACTTTAACAGGGCAGACTAAGTTAGTCACACCGCGGTGCAGTTTCAATGTGAGCTGCAACTCAAGGGAGTAACTTGGGTAACTGATGACTGACTAAGTAAAGTAAACAAATGACTCAGTGTCACAATAAGTAACTAGGTGACTGATTCAGTGAGTGACATATAGGCCTAGTACAAACTACAAGTGAGCGTCATATAGGTAATCAACTCAGTCAGTCTCAAAAAGGAATTACTCAGGGAGTTATGCTATCAATGTGACTGGCTCAGTGAGCCATAAATAGAATTGACCAGTGAGTCACAATAAGTAGCTAGGTTACTGATTCAGTGAGTAACATATAGGCCTAGCTATTACAAGTGAGCCACAAAGGTGACCAACTCAGTCAGTCCCAAAAAGTAACTACTCAGCAAGTTACACTGTGAAGGTACACTGGCCCAGTGAGCCATAAATGGAATTGACTTACTCAGTGAGTCACAATTAGTAGCTAGGTTATTGATTCAGTGAGTAACATATAGGCCTATTACAAGTGAGAGTCATATAGGTAATCAACTCAGACAGTCACAAAAAGTAACTACTTTGGGAGTTCTACTGTTAACTTGGTTACTGGGCCAGTGAGTAATACAGGGAATTGACTCACTCAGTGTGTCACAATTAGTAGCTAGGTTACTGATTCAGTGAGTAACATATAGGCCTATTACAAGTGAGAGTCATATAGGTAATCAACTCAGACAGTCACAAAAAGTAACTACTTAGCGAGTTCCACTGTTAAGGTTACTGGGCCAGTGAGCAATACAGGGAATTGACTCACTCAGTGAGTCACAATTAGTAGCTAGGTTACTGATTCAGTGAGTAACATATTGGCCTATTACAAGTGAGAGCCGCAAAGATAATCAGCTCAGTCAGTCCCAAAAAGAGCTACACTATTAAGGTGACTGGCCCAATGAGCCATGAAGAGGATTTGGATACTCAGTGAGTCACAGTTAGTAAATGGGTTACTGATTCAGCGAGTAGCATATATTACAAGTGAGAGTCATATAGGTAATCAACTCAGACAGTCACAAAAAGTAACTACTTAGCGAGTTCCACTGTTAAGGTTACTGGGCCAGTGAGCAATACAGGGAATTGACTCACTCAGTGAGTCACAATTAGTAGCTAGGTTACTGATTCAGTGAGTAACATATAGGCCTATTACCAAAGGTGACCAACTCAGTATGTCTCAAAAAGTAACAACTCGTCTCAAAAAGTAACTACTCAGCAAGTTACACTTTTAAAGTGACTGGCCCAATGAGCTATAAAGAGGATTGACTCACTCAGTGTGTCACAATTAGTAGCTAGTTTACTGATTCAGTGAGTATTATATAGGCCTATTACAAGTGAGTGTCATAAAGGTAATCATCTCGGTCATTTTAAAAAAGTAACTACGCATCAAGTTACATTATTAAGGTGACTGTGGCCCAATGAGCCATGAAGAGGATTGACTCACTCAGTGACTGAGTCACAATTAGTAGCTAGTTTACTGATTCAGTGAGTATTATATAGGCCTATTACAAGTGAGTGTCATAAAGGTAATCATCTCGGTCATTTTAAAAAAGTAACTACGCATCAAGTTACATTATTAAGGTGACTGTGGCCCAATGAGCCATGAAGAGGATTGACTCACTCAGTGACTGAGTCACAATTAGTAGCTAGTTTACTGATTCAGTGAGTAACATATAGGCCTTTTACAAGGGAGAGCCATAAAGGTGACCAACTCAGTCACTTTTAAAAGTAACTACTCAGCGAGTTACACTATTAAGGTGACTGGCCCAGTCAGCAATAAAGAGGATTGACTCACTCAGTGAGTCACATAGTTGAGTTTTCCATATTTGTCTCCCATCTCCCAGTCAAACTTCTCACGACCTGGAACAGAAAAAAAGGGAAACAGTATAGTCAAACAATTTGCTTGATAAAAAAGTTCCCAATGTATGCTATCTGATTTTAGAGGCAACTTTCCCACTCAAATCACAATAAATCTTTCAAATTCCTTACACCCGGTTCAGACAGGCCCTCTACCAAATTATTGAATTAATCACATGACAACTTCGACGTCTGAAACAGTTAGGAGCGACAGGACGTCGAAAGATCGACTGTTGCAGTCGTTCGGATTGACTCAGAGCGTCTTGGTTTCAGACATCGATCTTGTCATGAGCCGAACCTATTGTAAATGTTAAGCTAAGTTGGCCTGTATAAAACAAACATTTATTTGGTTTGACCTAGAGTCGCTCCTAATCTATTTGGTGCGGCAGCAACTCTGGAGCAACTGCCTAACATGGGTAATAGTTACTTATTAACATAAAAAGTTTCACAAACTTTACAAGACTGTGAACAGCAGAGAAGTAAAACGTTTTCAAAATTTAAAAATTGCTAAAGACAGATCTTTTTTTTAAAATCCGCTGTCCTCACAAGTCAACAGTTTTTTTAAACTAATATTTTTATATGTCCGTGAAATATTGGTACTCCTGTAAAAGAGAAATTTAAAGATCTATTGACTGAGTTTAACTATAGGAGATAAAACTAAAAAGAAAATGGATTTAATTACATTTAATTAAACATATTAAGTGGAGATATTACTACAAAAGTTTAAGATTCCACATGCCAAAACCAGGCACTTCCTGCCAAAACCAGGCACTTCCTGCCAAAACCAGGCACTTCCTGCCAAAACCAGACACTTCCTGCCAAAACTATAAAAAATTGTTTTGCTTGCTCATCAAATAGTTGTGAAATGAGAGCTTTCAAATCACCTAATTAGGGCCTATATTACAAGTATTTCTCATATAGATTACTACATTTTTGGTTGTCTTCACTATGCAATTTCACTATTTCCAGGAAGTGCCTGATTTTATTTGTTTCAAATTAATTCATTAAAACCCAACAGAACAAGTGCCAATAGTGGGACATTAATCACAGAGACAGAAAGATAAAGTTTGCTGTTGGCTGCCTTCTGTGTTGTAGGCTGATATTGGTACCCCCCCCCCCCCCCCCCCCCAAAAAAGGGGAAAGTTAAATTGATATAATTTTGTTTACAACTACTCTACTAAATTGGCAGTATTAACTTCATCCTACACACTTGTATATGAACACCCAAGCCCTATTCATAAATAAAAAATTCATACCCTTCTATCCCAAACAAGGGATATTTGCCCAGGGGGGTTTGCAAGGGTTAGCAAGGCAAGTGTGAAAAGATCAAATAAGTTATCTAGGAATTTCCCGGGGATTTTGTGTAGTGTGAAAGGAGCTCATGTGAAAAAGGTGGCTCTCATAAATTGAGCCGGTAGGGAAACAATTTCCAATGGGTTAACTACCCAACAAGAATCGAGATCTTACCAGCTTCTTTGAGGAATTTGGCGACTTCGAAGTTGCCCTGCGACTTTGCCACATCCCTTGCTGTTTTGCCTTTACGGGACGTAATGTTAATGTCTATCCCAGCATCCACAAGCCACTTGATAGTTTCTAAAAATAGAACAGAGTTTAAACTGAAAAGATTCATTCAATGGATCATTTAGAAAAATATAATGTTTCCGTTTATTATTTTATGGTAATTATACAGGATTGGTAAAGCTGACAAAATAGTCGCAGACAGTGTTCATGTTTTGTGTGATCAACCATATACATAAAATCACAAACCTGTGAACATTTTGGGCTTAACCCACTGTGTGAGAAAATATTGAAAAACCGTGCCAGTTTTCAGCATGTCAACACATTGTCCTTAATTTTAGTTGCAAAAACACAACCGAAATCAGCTGTTGTGCTTTTAAATTTTTTTTTTCTGATACAGTTTTCTTGAATGTGATTTTATTTCTGGGGGAAGTATCTCACAGAAAAAACAAATTATAGTATGAACTTAATAATCAGTTAGCTTTCAGACTAAAATTAAACAATGATATTTTGTATCCTTACCAATTGTAAAAAAAATTGTAAAAACACAAAAAGATCTTTTTCATTTGATTGGTTGAACTAGCGTCACATTTCATACTTTATTTTGCCATGTATTTATTGCCATGACGTGCGATGCTCCAAAATTCAATATAGAAGTCCTACATTGATAAATATAGGACGCTTGTGCAATTCGCATGGGAATGGTCAAGAAAAGGGAAATAGTAGAAGCCCAATTATGAATATTAAGCAACACTCCCAATACAATGCCCCGCTTGGTCACAATGAAGTACATGTAGTCGCACAATTTGAATTCCTCAGACTCCAGTGTTCCTATGCCACATCTAAACCCTTTTCTAAACCAGGGCTTCGGTTTGGACACCGGCTGAGGTCCCATCGGTAATTGTGAAACTCCGTGCTTTCCGCTCTGAGCTGCAGACCGGGAGACAGAACCCAAGCCAGAGCTCAAGCAGGAGGAGCCAAAGCCGAAACAACGGTTTTCAAAAAGGGCCAATGTAACACAAGATGGCTGAGTAATATGGATAAACTGTTCTTACTAAGGTGGCCATTTCTGGCGGCAGAGTGCAGCGGCGTGCAACCAGTGATGTCTGGTAGTGTCAGCTCACCTCCTCGCTGTGATAGCAGCTGAAGACAATCCAAGTGGCCATTGGCAGCTGCCTTGTGAAGTGAAGATGAACCAGTGCTGTCTTTGTCACATGGTTTCTAAAAGGAAAAAGGAAACTGTTTGAATTAGCACTCTAATTAATAATAATAATAATATTATTACTACTAGGCCTAATCACTACTACTACTACTAGTACCTACTACTACTACTAGTACCTACTACTACTACTAGTACCTACTACTACTACTAGTACCTACTACTACTACTAGTACCTACTACTACTACTAGTACCTACTACTACTACTACTGCTACTACTGCTGCTACTGCTGCTACTGCTGCTACTGCTGCTACTGCTACTACTACTACTGCTACTACTGCTAGTACCTACTACTACTACTACTACTACTACTACTACTACTACTGCTACTACTGCTACTACTGCTACTACTGCTGCTACTGCTACTACTACTGCTACTACTGCTACTACTGCTACTACTAGTACCTACTACTACTACTGCTACTACTACTACTACTACTACTACTACTACTACTACTACTACTACTACTACTACTTATTTTGATTATTTTTTACTGGTATAAAACCAAGGGACCCGTAAAAAGTAACTAGCACTGTGACCTGTAAGCCTGAAGATAACTGTGTGGAGAAGATGAAGTAAACAGATCAGTTTTAGATGGTGGACGAAAACCCCAATGGGAAAATCCAAGCAATCGGGTAGGGACTGAAAACCCACTCCACATGCAAGGCCCATCTTGAGTTTTTTCAAACTGGGGTAAGAGAAGTTAAAGGCAGGAAAGAAACCACTAAAGCCCCAAAACAAGGGAATAACAGTCGCGCTATTACACTTGGATTGCTTTACCCCTGGTCTACCCCGACAATTGGGCATACACCAGGGAATAGTCACTCCTGCTCTGGAGTAGGGGTAAGCAGTAAAACCTTGGGGTAAGCTTGAAACGTGCACCCGGAACCCAGTGGGGACAGTGTGAAAGTGCGCTGGGGTAACCGTGGGGTAAAAAAGCTTCCAGGGCTGTATTCCATGGGGATAAGAGATACATGTACAGTGTGAAAAGGGCTTAACTAGCCAGCACAGGATTTGACCTTGCATTCAAAGCACACACACCAGAAGAAAATTGTTCAATTTGAGGCCTGGGAGGGAGTCATCAGCTGCGTTGTTTGGGTTGGAAGTCGAAGTCGACCAAGCATATTTTAGCCGAGTCCACTTAGTCGAGGTTACGCAATGATCTAGACACGATAAAAGAAAGGCCTTCATCAAAGGGTAACTGCTAGCTGCAAGCTGTGTGGGTAACTCATTGTTAACCAAAGGGGACGAATATTGATGAGAGTACTGGTTACCTTTTAGTGCGTACCAATGTGGTGTGCTCTGAAACACCGAGCATGCAGTTAGGATACTGTTAGTGAGGCCACAGATACAAAAAGAAAGTAAAACTTAATGTACCGTACTAAATGCGAAAGTTAACTTCCACAGAATCTGCTGTCAATCATTGTGTTTCTAAACTAGATGAGTTTGATATAAATGACTTTGACAAGGATGACATTGTGATAAAAAATACTGGAACTTATTCAAAACTTTTTAAAGCACATGTGCCACATTGGTAATTGTCGAAGACCACGGTATCCACACTTGATGTGACTAAACATATACACAAAATAACAAACCTGTGGTAGTTTTTAGCTCAATCGATTTTTTTAGTTACAAGAAAAAAAGTGGAACAAAACTGTTTTCAAACATTGAGCTTTTAAACTGCGAGATCAAAACTAATTGTTTAACTCATTTCTCAAAAACTATTGTATTTCAAGCAACAAATATTTCAAAAGGAGTTTTCCACCATATGACCAATTTTATACCATGTCCATTGTGTGCAAATCTGTGAACATTTATATTTTCATTCTTACTAATGGTACGTACACCCTTTAAAGGGTGTGTACAACATTGTTAATTGCAAAAGACCTGTACCACACTTGATGTGATCTCACATATACATGTACATGAAATAACAAACCTGTGAAAGTTTAAGCTCAATCGTTCTTATGTGTTTTAACTTCTTTTCAAACATCGGAATTTATCCTGCAGGATAAAGACTATTGTTTTACCCATTTCCTAAAAACTATGGCATTTCAAGCAAAACTATTTCAAGGGAAGTTTTCCACCATGACCATCTGTATACCATGTAAGTTATGTGCAAATCTGTGAACATTTATATTTTCAATCTTACCAATTTCTTTCAAGAAAAAAACCCCCACCCTAAAACAAATACATGAAGCTGAATTTAGACGCCCTGAAACAGAAAGTTTGACAAACTTCTTCTGTCAAAAGTTTCTGTTACGGAATCTATTGTTGATTACAACTTCTTCTAGGATGAAATTGTGATAAAAATATTGGAACTTGTTCAAAAAATCTTGGAGAAAAAAACCCAAAACAAATACACAAAGCTGATTTTAAATACTCTGAAACAGAAAGTTTTACAAACTTCTACTGTCGAAAGTTTCTGTTACGGAATGTACACTGTTGGTTATGACTTCTTCATAGTATAAAATTTTGATAAAAATATTGGAACTTATTCAAAACAAATAAAACAAATACATGAACCAAATATGTATGAGTCGAAACAGAGAGTTTGACGCAACTCTGCTGTCAGCGAAGTTTCTCTTTTCAGAATCTATATTCCTGGTTATAAAAAGGACTGAAAGTTTTTGTTGGGTTTCATTTCAACAATTTCCAACAGAGAGCAGCATGGATCTGGGACCAATGGTTTTTGTCTTTCTAGTTTTGGGATTACATCTCAAAATGGTCAGCACAGATGGACTTGCAGAAGGTTTGTTAGTAAGGCTTCTAAGTACTAAAAAAGGTATTATACAGGATTGGTAGAGATGACAAATAGTCGCAGACAATGTTTATGTTTTGTGTGATCAACCATTGTACATGAAGTCGTACTGTCAGTGCAAAAACCTCCTAAAAATGGCAGAATATTACGCGCAAGTTTGAAATTGTCCAATATTGAATCTCGCTTAATAGAAACAGCCCAGATGTACACACAAAACAAGTAAGAACCAAGATACAAAGTTTTTTGTACTGACACAACGAAACCTGTAACAAATTTGGGCTTAATCCGTTGAGCGAGTCAGGATTGTTTTTTTTTAACCATGCACAATTTCCAGCATGTCGACACATTGTCAATAATTTTGGTTGTAACAACCGAAATCAGGCGATTGCGTTTTTTTAAAAGGTTGACTACAGTTTTCTGGAATATGACTTTGTCAGAGGGAAATATTTCACAGAGAAAATGTTGCTAGTATGAACTTCACAATCAGTCAACTTTCTGACTAAAGTTTAATGATGTTTTTATCTGTACCAATCCTATATAATACCTTTAAGCTTTATCGTTACATTCTCTTTAATTCAATGTTTTTGCGCAGCATGTTAAAAAGTAGATGTCAATACTCAGGGGTGGATTGCACCAAGTGGTCTTAAACTGGTCTGTGCTCTATAACCGGCTAACCTGAGACAGGCTTAGACAGTCTTTAGTTATAGACCGATTACAATACCGCGGTCTATATTTTAAGCAAGTCTTAAATCTTAAGCATGTGCCGAGCTGACTAAATCGGTCTCTTTTTTAAAAAAACATGGCGCTACATCTGTTAGGCCCTAGTTGTTAATGATTTCATGCTAAGAGCCCTATGGCAAGACCATTATATTGATAACGTTTACTCAATCTGTAATTTCGTCCCAGGCTTTTTTCCCCTCCATTGTCACCAAAATCCAAATTGCCTAGTTATGACTGCAGAATCTCTCTGCAGTTCATGTCACCCTCTAAATGTGCCAACTACTTTGTTTTACTGCTGGCTGGTCACCTAATGTTTGATCTTTGACTACCTTTCAAAGCCATTGTCGGCCATCGTGTAAAAAGAGCTTTATAAGGAATTCTTGTTTGTACATGTGTTTCACTACTTCTCACTGACTTATCTAAGACTGGCTTATTGCAACAGGCTTAACCACTGACTAAGTTAAGACCATCTAAGGCAGATAGCTGGCTATAACTGACCGGTCTTTAGACTGCTGGCTAAGACTGTTTTATTGCAATCCGCCCCAGTTCTTATATAGTGCTTTATCTACAGACATCTTAAAGCACCTATTTTGTTTACAACCCATGCAAAGTGTTTAAAGTTATGATACATGTTTATACACCCTTAAGTTTGGGTTGAGAAAAAGGGCGACTACCAACATCAGGGCTAGATAGCTCGGTTGGTAGTGCGCTGTCATGTATACCCGTCATTATTTATTTACAGGTTTGTGAAAGTTTTTTAAATATGAGACTCATTGTAACACGTTGTGAGGACAAGGTGCTGCAGTGCATTCAGCAGCCACTGCCAGAAACACAGGGGCAAACCCCTTCTCTTAGCGATTAAGTGTAACTGGGGTCTTTTACATGCATTACACAAGACACCGGATCTATGGCTTTACGTCCCATCCAAAGGATGAAGCAATAATGGTGTCAAGACTGTCAAGTGTCAAGACTGGGACTCGAACCCACTCTGATGATCAGAAACACTAGAGCTTGAGCTCGGTGCACTAGACCACTCGGCCACAACAATCAGATATTTTGATAAGGTTTTTATATTTTAAATAATACATTGATAGCTGATAACGTTTCCTAATTTTATGCCAGGTTTGCTGTCACCAGATGTGATGTTTGACTTTTGACCCCCCCCCCCCCCCCCCCAAAAAAAAATCTTTATTGCACGGCAATGATCCTGCTGGTCTTAAACAACCATTTAAAGACAGGATATACTTTTGGTAAATGTCAAAGACAAACCCTGTAAAAATTTGGCCTCAATTGGACATTGAACTTGCAAGAAAATAATAAAAGAAACAAGCACCCTTGTTGCATAGAATAGACCGATCCATTAAGCCCCGCCTCCTTACGAGTTGACCAATCACAGCCGCGAAACCTGATCACCATTAGAGCAAAGATCACCAAACGGCTCAAATGGTGATCAGATTTCGCGGCTGTGATTGGTCAATGAGAAATGGGCGGGGCTTAATGGATCGGTGTATTGTGTCCTTTCAGGTGCCTGAGAAAGGCTTCATGCCTGAAGCAAGCCTTTCTCAGATTCATATTTTTGGGGTGAACAATTGCCTCTTTCTCTAAAACTGCATAACTTCAAGGGGGTCGCTTCTAACAATGTTTTATAATATCAACAGCTCTCCAGGGGGAAGTTTGTTATGGTCATTAGTTTTTCTAAAACTGCATGACATCAAAGGGGGTCATTTCTAACAAACAATGTTTAATAATATCAACAGCTCTACAGTGCTCTTTACTAGTTAAGTTTGTTATGGCCATTAGTTTTTCTAAAACTGCATGACTTCAAAGGGGGTCATTTCTAACAATGTATTATATCAACAGCTCTCCAGTGCTCTTTACCAGTTAAGTTCTATGATCATTAGTTTTTGGAATAATTACCAAAGGTATATACCCTCCCTTTAAAGGCACTGTACACGTTTGGTAATTACTCAAAATATATATTAGCATAAAAACTTACTTGGTAACGAGCAATGGACAGCTGTTGATAGTATAAAACATTGTGAGAAACCACTCCCTCTGAAGTAACGTAGTTTTTGAGAAAGAGGTAATTTCTCACTAAAATATTTTAATCTGAAAAAGACTTCGGCCTGAAGCCTTTTTCAGGCATCTGAAAGCACATAAATTTGTGCAACAAGGGTGTTTTTTCTTTCATTATTTTCTTGCAACTTCGATGACCAATTGAGCCAAAATTTTCACAGGTTTGTTATTTTATGCATATGTTGGGATACACCAAGTGAGAATACTGGTCTTTGACAATTACCAAACGAGTCCATTGCCTTTAAGACTGAATCACTCTTTAATTCCCTTCTTAACCAGTTCGGTGCGCAGGACGAGTTAACTCGCGAGATAAAACCGTTACCGACACTAGGAGGACGAGTTAACTCGCCAAATTTACATATGAATCGCCGTTACCCTCAGCGTGCGTATTGTGTATGGGATTCAGTTGTATTTGCATACAGGGGTACCAGGCTATCTCTAGTGTAATTTACTAGCAGTTGGTGGCGCTATTTAACTTTTGTGGACACAAACCAGCCGAGATAAACACAACGATCGCGATGACATGTTGACAAAATCAAGATGGCGGCCTCCATGAAAAAACGTGTATTCAATGACACGGAGATTATAGGCTTTTGTGTGTTGTCAGGCTCTTCAAATTCATCAGATTCATCCAGTTCCAAGGCAAGTTCAAGTAACACTTTGGATTCCAACTATGAAAATAATAGTGAAAACAGCGAGGACTCGGAAGTAAGCATGGTTAGCGCAGTTAGTTCTGACTTTCATACGAAGAAGAATTACTAACTTTTGACCCTAACTGATAACAGTCTTAATAATAATAATAATAATAATATAACACTTGTATAGCGCAAACATATCCACCTAACAAGTAGGCGCTCAAGGCGCGACAATAAAGAACAATTACAGAATAAACAAAATAAACAATAGGCCTAAACATGAAAATTTAAACTGTGCCGTTGTAGGCAAGTATCATGAGATGGGTTTTGAGGGAAGTTTTGAAGGAGCTGAGGGATGAAATAGAACGAATGTTGTAAGGAAGGCTGTTCCAAAGACGAGGGGAGGCAGTACGGAAAGATCTATCTCCCCAGGAGCGATAAGATCTTGGTTCAGTCAGAAGATTTTGACATGCTGAGCGAAGACCAGATCGACTGGAGTTATATGGCTTGATGAGTTCAGATAAATATGAGGGTGCGGTACCATGTGTTGAGCGGTAGGTTAAGATCATGAGTTTGTAAATGATTCTAAATTTGATTGGAAGCCAGTGAAGATTGCATAAAATTGAGGTAACATGTGAAGACCGCCGAGAGCGTGTAATTAGGCGTGCTGCTGTGTTTTGCTTTAATTGAAGACGGTCAAGTTGTTTTTGATGAATTCCATATAGAAGCGAGTTGCACATGTCTAGACGAGAAGTGATGAAAGCATGAACCAGCTGTTTTGTTGCTTTTTGAGAAAGATATTTTCGGATCCTGCTTAAATTTCTAAGATTGTTGGATGTGGATTGTACTATTTGGGAGATATGTTGATGAAGGGACATTGGTGAGTCAAATATAAAACCTAAATTACGGGCACGTTTGACAGGAGTAATGTTAGAGTCACCGACAGTGATGTGATCAACATGAATTTTGTCGAGCTGTTTTTTTGACCCAATCAACATAAATTCTGTTTTTTCAGCATTCAGTTTAAGATAATTAACTTCCATCCAACGTCGAATCTCAACTATACAAGCCTCAATTTGTTTCAGTTTTTCATCTACCATTCGCTGTGAAGGATCGAAAGATAAGTACAGCTGCGTATCATCGGCATATATGTGGTATTGAAGATGGAAACTTTCAATAATGTGCCGGATTGGAGACGTATAAATTACAAATAATTGCGGGCCAAGAACCGAGCCTTGAGGCACTGAATAGTTGAGCAACGACGTTTTAGAAAATGAATTCCCTATACAAGAACACTGCATACGATTATTAAGATAAGACTTGCACCACTCGAGAGCCATTTCAGATATGCCGAAGGATTCAAGCCTTTTGAGTAAGATGGTGTGGTCTACCGTGTCAAAGGCAGCGCTCAAATCTAGTAAAACCAGGGCGACAATTTGGCCGTTGTCCATCGCGGTCAAAATGTCATTTTCGACACGCAGCAACGCAGTTTCCACGCTATGATTTTCTTTATAGGCTGACTGAAATGGATCTCGTGAGTTGCAAGTAGTAAGCAATGATACTATTTGAGGAGAAACAATGCGTTCAACTATCTTACCAATAAATTTTAAATTAGAGACTGGCCTGTAATTTTTAAGATCCTCTTTATCCAGGGTTGCCTTTTTAAGGAGAGGTCTGACATGTGCCAGTTTTAGGCTGTCAGGAAATGAACCTGATGATAGAGACTTATTGACAATGTCAGTAATAAATGGAGTAACAGCATCAATGCATTCCTTAAGTAAGGATGTAGGTATTGGATCAAGTTCACAGTGTTTAGTTGGAGCCCTCATTATGGTTTTCTTAACCTCTTCAACAGTAGTCAATTTGAAATGTCTTAAATTAGCAGGGACAGTGTGTGAGTCTAAAACACCAGAGTTTACAGACATGACATTGTGTGCCACAATACTAGAACGAATGTCTGAAATTTTGTTAATAAAATAGTCATGGAAATCATCTGCAAGAGCTTGATTAGATTCATAACTTGGAAGAATGGGAGTTCTGTTCTTGTGGAGTAAAGTTTTTGCAACACGGAAGAGGCGGCTTTGATTTCCTGAGCACTCAGCAACTGAATCAGAATAGAACTGTGTTTTTGCGTTCTCTATTAGTTTCTTTACAAGGTGCTGCTGTTGTTGTTTGATGAATATTTCTGTGGGATGCATCTCTGGATGATGGTGAGATGCGAGTATAACAAAAAGAGAGTTGTAATTAAAGGTGTTTTCCCCTACTGTGACATTTTTGTCAAATAACAGAGCTTTTTATTTCAGAAAATTGTCAAAAAGAATAAAATTATGACAGCACTTGCATTTTTTTTTTTTCAACAAAATTCACAAATTAATACCGCGTGGGGGGTTAATTTGGTGAAAATTAATCCCGCACTGAACTGGTTAAAATCTGCCCTATATCTACATGTACCTGAATCTTAAATCCTTAGAACGAAAAATTATTTCAGGCACCCAGTTTTGTTTCCATGTTTTAATGCATTAAACATCATTGGTGCAACACTCCCAACCAAATTCATGCAAACGTGGCTTAGCACAACACAATTATGCTTACCAGAATATGGTAACCAGCCAAACTATGTCACATGTACAATTTGTGACTGGTATTCTTCTCATTTCTGCTTAGCAGACAATTTTTTCAGCAATATTTTCTGCTTAAGCAGCTCTATGAAATTGGGCCCTGGTGGTCTAGAGCATCAAACTCGAGCTCTGATGGCCGAGTCATCAGAGTGCGGGTTCGAATCCCGGTCATGACACTTTTGTCTCATGGGGACGACACCTCACTAATCAGGGCTGGAGTTTTGGGGTAACAAGCACAAGACCACAGGGCTTGTTGCTCAAATGTTTACTGGACCAGGGGTGGATTTCACAAAGAGTAAGGACTGGTCTTATCTCGAGTTAGGACGAGTTTTGTGAAATCGATTTTAGGATCGATCTTAGCTACACGTAGGATCGATCCTATGTCTAGGACTAGTCCTAACTCCTAGGACTAGTCCCAAGTTAGGACTATCCGTTGTGAAATCCACCCCAGAACTGATTTTTTTACAAGACCAGAATCAAAATGAGAAAAAACTTCCTGACATAGATTAACATGCATTTAGCTGTTTTTACTTGAACAAACACTAAGACATGTAAGAGAAGTTTTATCTCATTTGTCTCTATGAGTATTAAGTATACTTCAGTACTAAATAGAATTGAAAGGTATTTTATCAGACTCAAAGTCAACATTTGAACATGATATAACCAGAGTGCTTCATTCAATTGAAAAACACAAGACTGCTGGACTTATTGCTCCGTCATGAGTTTAATTACTGGCCCTACACTAAAACTACTGGCCTCGGGCCTGTGGTCTAGTGTAAAATTTGAGCCCTGCTAACTTCTTCTCACTACCCAAGAGTAAATGGGTACCTGCGAGTGTATAGCGATTGATGATGTGATAATCAGCAACCTGTGCGCCAACTTGTCTACCGGTACTGCACACTCCAAAGGCACAATGAACAAGGGTAGTCATAGTGTAAGGCGCTTTGATACAATGTTTAAAAACCACCTACTAAATATTGTACCTATTGTTATCATGAAAAACTGTTTTAACTTTTGTAAGGGATTCTATGCAAATTCTTATTTCAATTGCTGCTTTCGAAATATGTAACTGTGGAGAGGAGGTTGTTAATATGGCTTTTAGAGTACTTCAGATGGAAATATTTCTCTGGAAGATTGGTGCTGGTATGAACTTGATACTTAGTCAGCTTTCAGGCTGGAACTTTTTCTTGATATTTAGTAAATGTATTCCTATCTGTTTTGTATTTAGATCCTCCATTGGATAGCAAAGGGCGTGAATTCATCTTTGCAATCCCTGAAATCGGCGAGGTCTCAAGTCCGATACCAATCGTCAAAGTGACAAGTGAATCACATGGAGTGACAGAGATCAGCGTGGAGCAACCAGCATTCAAACGTTTCTACAAACAGAATATCAGCTACGGTGAAGTGGCATCCTTTCATCTGACGTCCGAGGCAGTGGCAACAAGAGGGGGGTTCTTTGACGGCGCAGTTGTAGTCACTGCCAGTCAAGATGTTAGAGTCAGCTGCATTGTTGACACCCTCATGGGTAACCTTGCCGACGGATTTCTTGCTATTCCCGTGGACGCTCTCGACAAAGAATATTACATTGTGACGTATAATACAGGAAAAACTTCATTTGAGTTGGGACACCTTTCTGAATTCATTATTACAGCAACACAGAATAACACGCTAGTGTCTGTGGAACTCCAAACAGCCGCTACCTTTGACAATAGACTATACCTGGCTGGAGAGACGATTGAGTTCGAACTGTGCTGGTCTCAGTCGGCCCAGATACAGAGTTCCGGTGACCTGACAGGGTCAAAGGTGACAGCATCTCAAGCGGTGGCACTGGTAGCCGGCAATGACTGCTCCGATACCCTGCTGGTTTATCGTTACTGTTCTTATTTGGTGGAGCAGTTGCCCCCCGTTTCTACCTGGGGGAATTCTTTTGTTCTTGCCCACATGGGCGGTAGCCTACATGTAGCTTATGTTTGGAGGATCCTTGCGCCTTTCCCCGACACCACTCTGACATTCACAGACAACCATGTCACACGAGTCACTGTCTATGACCCAAAATGGTACGACTACCAATTGGAAACGAGAAAGATCGTTATGTTAACATCTGACAGGGCGGTCATGGTAGTCCAATTCATTGCAAGTGGAAAGTCAAGTGCCAGTGTTCTTACCGTGCCGACAGAACAATTCACGGCTGGCGCAATTGCTGCCAGAGCAACAGGCAGTGGATTCAATGAATACACCCTGGTATATTGTTGTGCAGAGGAATCGTCTCTTCTGGTCAATGAGAGACCACTGGGGCCTCTTAAAGATTCCGAACGTCTTCAGGAAGAAACCTACTGTGCGGTAACCCTTAGCGATGAGTTCCGGAAAGATGTATGGACTGTCAAAACAACAGACACAGGGAACCACCTTTCCTTGCAGATTCAGCACCTTAAGTCAAGTAAAATTCTCAGTGCTTTTCCAGCGGGAATGATGCTCAACCGGCAAAGCTCCATGGTTTTTGCAGATGACGACGTGGCTGGGCATCCTTCCACTGGGGTCGATACTGATTTCACAGCAACACCAGCTGGAATGCTGTCCAAACATCAAAGAGCCATGGTTTCTGCTGAAAGTAAAGTAGCAGGGCAGTCCTCTGATGCAACAACTCCATCCGCTGCATCAGGTGCACATGAAACCTCAAAGCACCAACAATTTGGTAAATGAATCCACAATATTTGTCTACGCATGCAATTTGTAGAGATGAGTAAATTGGAAGAAATTTAGCATAAATAACACCCCACTTCAAACTCCCCATTCATATTTGGAAACTATTGAATTAAACTCTTACTGACAACAAAACCACTTTAAATTCCCCATTCATATTGGAAACTATTGAATTAACCTCTTACCAACGACATTCAAAAGTTCAACATCAATTACAAACATTTCTTGTTTTTTCTCTCTCAAATCATAAAATGGTAGGGCCTACTTCTGGAGGTGTTTTCAGATCGACCGTTGCTACTGATACAGGTTCAGGGGTGCAATCGCTCACTGGTATCAACATCATCATACTTGGAGTGTGTGGCACCCTGGCCGTTGTTTTAATCCCTTCTTTGATGTGCCATGTCATAGCCTGTGTCCGGTAGGTGCAAATTCATTTCAAAATAGCCATTTTGTAGTCTGGTTCACTTTCTTCTTTTGCATGCTCGACTAAGAGTTTAGTATCCAGAGACCTGTCTAATTTCATTCCAGCCTTGCATGATATAGACCTTTCTATTGCAATGTCACAGCCCGAGTTTTTGCCAACCGAGGTTGGAAAACTATGGAAAGCCATAAACTGCAAATCAAAAACAGATAGCCATAGTTTGTAGCAATGTTACACAAAATAGTGTTGAATTTGTTGGAAACAAATCCAGCAATCATGGAAGGTATTTCAGTTTATGAAGCTTTACAGAAAATGTTGAATTTGGTCACAACATTGTTTAACACGATTTAATGTTTTGCTAACATTCGGCCGGCCATGCCAGTCGACACACTTTGTTTATCAACAATGGAAAGTTCTATGGTATCTTTATCATGCTCTACAGAGTCAACAGTTCAAATCTATAATCGTTGATGTTCAATCAGAGCTGTAGTTGAGTCCCTGATGTCCAAGTCCGAGTCCCTGTTGTCCGAGTCTAAGTTTGAGTCACTCATGTCTATGTAAAGTTAGTCATGTTGGAAAGTCATTGCTTCACATGCGTGCATATCTGCTGCAAGACCAACATTTCTTGTTACTTCCGGCGCCAAATCTGGCATACGATTGCGTGTAATTTTACTGAGTCCGAGTCCACAAAAAATGGGCTCGAGACCAGTCTGAAGCCCGAGACCAGTCTTGAGTCCTCCAGTCCTTGAGTCTTTCATAATTGGTTTTCCTTTGAAACCAAAATGGAAAATTCTTTAAGATTTCGTACTTTGATATTTTGGAATACACATATTTCGAAATACACGTTGGAAATGCATTTTGAAATAAACTAGCTCGTTTTGATTGAAATTTGTGTTCCTGCAGTCGGAAACGCCAAAGGTGTAACATCAAGGTTCCAGAGAGAGCAGTGAGGTTCTCTGTCTCTCCTCCATTGATAGATGTACCTGAGGCACCAAACCCCAGTGAGGGTAGTGGAGGAGGTACTGCGTCTGAGCTCTTGATCTACGAGTCCGTAGCAAATGACATACCGATTGAGCATTCATACTGCACAACAGCTCAAGACAAGACACTTCAGACCAGGGGTTATCCGACTGTAGACTCTAACAGATACAGTACGCTTAGCCTCAGCGATGGGGTTCAGCAAACATATTATAACGCTGGAAATTGAACTCCCTTAAAAGAAAAGGCTAGGGAGTAAACCCTATGGGGGGGAAAGGGCGTATCCCTCTGCTGGTTAGAAAAGAGAGGGGGTAGCATCACCCCCAGAATTTCCCTTGTGGTGAAGAAAAAAAGTTGGCACTATAAAGACAAGAAAAGAAAACAACCAACTAAACAAAAAAGCAGCAATGTGAAGGAGGTGACCAACAATTGCCTCAAAAAGAAGTACATTGTGGACATTTTATATTATTTAGGTCAAATGTTCATTCTAATACAACATTTTAGACATAAGAATTCTACAAGATGCTGTAAAAATGCGTTTTACTTGTGCAAACAATTTGGGCGGATGAAGGAGGTGCATGATGCTTGCCCCCCCCTTTCCCCCCCCAAAAAAAAGTAGGGAGAGAAAAAAGCCATTTCAATATCATACTATTTTGCCTCAAAAGATAACCAAGAAACTCAAGGCTGAGAATGCAATAAAAAGTATAATAATCTTCAGACTTTTCCTGAGGGCCCTTACAAAAGAGGACCCCATGCCAGCCAAAGTACATTTAGACGTCCACGCTTCTCTATTTTTTACTCTCTGATTTTAGAGAGCAGAAAAACACCAACAATTCAAACTTCTCCTTCTCCAAAGATCAACACAGATAGGAACAAAATGCACCGGAGAGCATCTACATTTTCAAAACCATTCCAGATCCCACCCCATGTCGCTGTAAGCGTTGTGATGTTACACTCACCATTCCCCTCCTTTTTGCAGAAGGCTTATTCTGTTAGTGAATAAAATGAGAGGAATACAGCTGTCCTGTAACTACTTTTGCTTTAAAGAACTAGGAGAGGCTCAGAATGCATCATACAAAACTATCACTATCTCCAACATTTTCACAGAACACTTAAACGGGCCCCATCAGACTCGCATCGTTAGGAGCACTGCATCCCCCCCCCCCCCCTTTACCAAAAATTCCTGAATCTGTCCATGTAAAAGCAGTAATTTTTTTCTTAAGTTGAACAATAGAGGGCGCTATATATGTGTTCCTGCTGTGCTGTTTTGCAATGAATTCAAAACATCACTTATTCAGATTATTGAAGAGACTTGAAAAGCGCCCCCTCTGGCAGATAATTTATAATCAGCTCACAAGAATACAGTTTTGACGGTTCTGTAAATGAGCAAATGTACATTTAAAACTGGCTAATTATAGTAATAACAATAATAATGTAATTTATAGTGCGCTAATTCAAGAAGACTGTTCACAGGCGCGTGACAATATACAATAGAAAAATAAGTAAAAACCACTGAAAATTACAATATAGAAGAAAAAAATACAGCAAAAAGGTATTTACCGAAGCAATGAAGGAGCATTAAAACAATCTATAGAACATTTTTTAAACAATTCTTAGGACATAGAAAATTTGAAAAAGAGATAACCAAAACATTTAAAACTCTAAAAAGTACCAACTTAGGTAAAAACTGTAGTTTCAAAACATCGCCCTTTTCAGGGTTCTTGTGATGCCCTTTACTTTTTTTTTAGAGGAATTTTTTTGCAGGACAATCTGACATGAATGTAAAAACAAACACATTGTCTGCATGTAAAGTGGAAAAATAGTTAATACAAATATTTCAATTATCACATTAAAGCTTATAAATGTAACATGTTACTCTGGTAATTTGTAATCTCAAATTCAAGATTTTAAAAGGAGGCATGGGGGAGGGAAGGGGGGTATGACAAGCCCCCACCCCCTTAGTTCTGTCACTACTTCCTACACTGTACATACAGGTTGTATTTATACAACAAAAAGATGATGTACATTGCTAATAATAAATGATTATCCTATACAAAACATAATAACAGAACAACAAAAACCAATAGTGATACAAAACATAATAACAAAAAAAAACAAAAAAACAATAGCGTATGATTCCTTTAAAAATGTATACCATTCTATGAACAAGACGGAATTAGAGTTTTTTTTCCACTTACCTGACCGTTGTCAAGGGCAACGCTCAACTGTCTGTAGTCACCATTGAAGGCTGTTACCAGGCAACCAATGAAAGAAACAAAATAATTTACATCAGTGCTCCAGGCAGTGTACCAGCAGAGTCTACCTTATTTATATAAATACACTAGTTCACATGCGGCGTAAGCAGATTCTTTTATGCAGAATTTGTGTGTTTTACAACGTAAATGTAATTATACTTGTATAATTGTGTATAGTTTATTGGCAACAACCATGGATGTAAAATTTAAAAAAGATATGCAAACCAATGTTATGCAGTGTACGAGCAGAGCCTACCCTATTTAAATCTAGTTCACATACAGTGTAAGCAGAATTGTTTATGCATAATTTATGTATTTTACAACATTATTGTGTATAACAATAATTGTGTATACTTTTATTGGAAATAACCAAGCAAGTAAATTTAAATAAAGATATGCAAACCATATGCAGTTACGAGTAGAGTCTATTTGAATACGCTAGTTCACATGCAGTGTAGGCAGATTCTTTTATGCATAATTTGTGTATTTACTGGGTAAATTATACTTGTATACGTGTATAGTTTTATTGGAAATAACCAAGCATGTAAATTTTAGTAAAGATATGCAAACCAATGATTTGCTAATTTTGACTGAAGCAATCATAATCAGTGTTCTTTAAAACCCTTGCCCTCCCAAAACCTTCTACTCTCTTTGCCAAAATGAAGGATTCAGAAGGACCGAGGACTGTCTGTTCGAGTTGCTTATCACTGGGTCAGGCATTCCAATCTTATCTAACTCCAACAATGTTGGTGTGGAGTGACACAGGAGAGGAGAACATTGGAGGAATGAGGTCCCCACAGATTTGTACGTAAATTACAATGGTGTTTAAGATGGTCATGGTGGAAAACTTCCCTTGAAATATTTTGGCTTAAAAAATAAATTGCTTTAGTTTTTGAGCAATTAGTAAAACAATCAGTTTTGATCTAGCGAGTCCAAAACCAAAGTGATTGAAAACAGTGAAAACATATACAATATTTTTTTTTTTACTGTTTTCCTGTGACTCTGATGACCAATTGAGCTTAAATTTTCACAGATTTGTTATTTCATGGATATGTTGGGTTAAACAAAGTGTGGATACTGGGCTTTGGCAATTACAAATCTTCTACACATCAAAATTCATTATCTCGACTTCATTTTGGGGGAAATATTTCTATGAAGAATAGTGTGCTGGTATGAAATTAATATTTGTGAGTAATCACTTGATCACAAGTCTTTTGTTCTAACTTTAAAGGGACATGCTCAACTCATCTACAAGTTCATTTCCGTCTTAATAATGCCAACGTCAGAATGGGTAATAGTAATCACCGGCCCTTTAAAATGGCTATCAACATCCTGAAGAAAAAACACAAATTTAATAAATTGATGACGTCATCCCGTATAAATATTTAAGATAAACACAAGCTCTGAGGCCGGCTTTGAACTTTGCCTAATGGCAGATCAAATTAAATTATGCAGGAAAATCACAGTTAAATATTAATCGCTGAGACTGTATTTCATTTCTAATCGCGCAGTGAGGATTTTATTGAAGGTAGAAATTCAGCATGAAAGCAAATTTGATTATTATTTATTTTCAACAGTCGTTTTTTGACAGTATTTTTTATCACCTTCAATGGAGAGACTGATATTTTTGCTTTTCAATAAAAGGTACAACATTTTTGTGATCACATTTGTTACTTCAGGTTCCCCGATCCCGGCACTCTTGGGGGTGACCACAGCTTTTCCCACGCAGGCTCATCTCTCTGGAACAATCTTACTCTTCTTCTTCGCCAAGCTTCCTCCGCCAGTTCTTTCAAACAATTACTCAAAACATATCTGTTCACTTTGTAACTCTGTTTCTTTGAACCGAAAGTCGCTCCTTACCATGTATGTTTAACTTAAAGTCAGCCTAAGTTTTTTTCAATATATTAATTATTGTATAGATATATTATTGTACTTTCTTTTGTATATGTTTTTGTACTTGCCTGACGGACCTGGGCGCTCTATAAGAAGCCACCACTATTATTATTTAAACTTCACAATTTTTAAACATACATGTACATCTTCTACAAGTTGATGCAAACTGTTCTGGTACCCCCCCCCCCCCCCCCCCCAAGTAATAATAAAAATATATATTAAAGATTTTCGCAGCCTATTCCAAGAAAACATCCTTCATTTTGACACCTGGCTTCATTTTAACATCAGCATTCAGCAGTAAAAAGGTGTAATTCGATTTCACTAGTTTAGCATTTACTGGTCAAAAATGATCATTCAATTTCATTAGGTCGCAAAGAACAAAGATCATTCAATTTCATAAAAAGCCAGCAGCAAGATGCTAGTCCACCATTCAATTTCATCAATGAGCAAAAACATTTTTCAAATGTTTGCATTCAATTCGCTTCTATGTTCATGCTTTCTGAATTGTAGTTGCCTTTATAAGGAAAGATATTCTGAGGAGATTTAATTTAGTCTTGCTTAATCTCCGAGTAAAGTGATTTTGAACAAAGATGGCTGCCTGTGGTGAGTGCAGATGAGTGAATAATTTAGATAGGGGGAGGTTGATTGAAGCATTTGAGAGACAACCAGGCTGATCTGACTACCTACAGACACTCTTGGCATCAAGGGATTTACAGCAAAAAAAAATTCAGAAATAAAGAAGACGACATTAACACCAGCAGCCGATTTCACGAAACTTTACGCAACTGCGCAAGTCCACTTGCGCAACGTTTAGTGCGTAAGTTGCGCCACAAAGTTATGATCGATTTCACGAAAGTTACGCCACGTCTGAAAGTGGCGCAAGTCTGAAAGTTACGCCACAAAAATGGCGCAACTTACGCACTCGATTTTGATGGCGTAAGTCAGTATTTTATAGCGCAAGTTGATAAACTGCCAACAGCACAACGTGTTTTACCCGGGGAGGCTACACTATCCTTAATAAACGACGATATTTCAGTGCTTACCGAAAGATTGGCATTATTTCTTTTCTGTAGCTGACTCAAAACAAACTTAACACGTTTGTCAGCCGAAATAAGTAATTTTTACGATTAAAAACAAACAAGTTTATTACTTTTTATTGTTCAAAAACCAGCTGGAAATAAATTCAACGCCTTTCACCAATTTAATCAAGCATTGTTTTAAAAATACAGGGCGACATCAACTTAATTTAGCAGTCAGATAATTAAATGTAATGGGAGTTCAAAATAAACGAAGTCAGTGGTCCAACTTGAGACATTTACCACACCTCCGCCGCCGTACGTAGACACTGTACTGTACAAACATGTTGTTGTGTAAAAAGATCGCGATTTAAAATCGCCGCTCCGTTGCATTTTTTTTCTGTGGTTTCAGGCAACAGTCGTTGAAAAAGTTGATTTTAGCCTCGTCCGCGGTGTTTGTTATTTATTTAAGTTATTAAAACGTTGCGCAGCTAAGGCAAGTTTCGTGAAATGCAACTTAAGGAAATGGCGCAGCTGCGCAACATTTACATGGCGTAACTTTAAGACATGGCGCAAGTTACGCACTACTTTCGTGAAATCGGCTGCTGGGCAAACAATCCCAAGGCTTTAGCAAAAGATTTTGTTTTCATTTCAAATTTATGACAGTAACTTGTCAAACTTTGATTGACAGTCGTCCAAGTGTAGATATCGGGTACCGGCCTTTAACATTAATCATGGGGTAACAAAGCAAAAGGAGCAATTATTGCCATTTAGGCCAATGAAAATTAGATCACTAGTTTCTCGCCATCCATTTATTAAATTTTGGTGATTTTTTTTATATTATTCATTATTCATATTTCTCAACAAGGAAAAATACAATACAGAAACTGGCATTTTGAAATTGACTTAGGCTCAACACACGCATGGGCCTGACAAACTCTTGTCTTGCCAGTGAAGAAGTGTAATAAAATAAAATAGGATGCAAATGAAATAAAATGCCTCTTTACAAAGACCAACCCAAGTGTCAGTAATAAGGACCTACATGTATTCCCAGCAGCAGCTTACATGTACTTGGAGAGCCAAAACTTGTTTAATTTGTACAAGAGAAATCAATTGCCCATAAACAAAAAAAGAAAACAGAAGCTAGCAATATATTCATGTGCGCTTCGATGAGCTTCATTTGATATCATCAATTGTAAGTATATGTAGGTAGTAGAAATTCAACTTGAGAATGGTCAAAGTGTAGTCTTGAATGCCAATGGTAAATGAAATAGAATGACTGTCTGAATGAGAAGGACAGAGTCATGCGCGCACGAAAACAAAAAACTTAATGCATTAATTAACCCTAACAATCCCTAACCCTACAAATTCAAACAGGGCAAAGTGTTTAATTTTGTTAGGTTAAGTACAGTGAAGTTAGGATTGGGTGTTTGATTCTGTGGGATTGTGTATCCTTGCTGACAAGTAATGGTGTTTGAATTTGATTGAGTGGGTATGGTGGATGTGTGAAATGTACATGTCTGGCATTGCTCTTTCCTTCATGGTCTAATGAGATAGTTGTTGGATTATGTTATGTTGGGTACTGTGTGATTTCACTGATCAAATTTTGCACATGCCAAGTGTACACACTCCAACAAAATCAAACAAAAAAGGCCTGTTGGAGTTTGTTAGGTTGTGTATCGTCCCCCTAAGATTGGGTACAGTTCCCATCTCATGGTAGTATAAGCTGTTGGAATGTGTTGGGTTAGGGATGGATTCTAGTAAAAACGCTTTGGGAGTTAGGGTTAATAGCTAAAAAGAAACCCTTAAGTTTGAGTGGATAAGGGGAAAATGCGTGAATTCGAGTGCATGCAATTGATATTGAATGATTTTTGGCTGAATTTGGCCGGGGAAACCTATAATAATATTTTCACCATTAAAAATGCAGGCATTGTAAAATAAAATAAACAAATAATCTTCTTTTTCTTTCGACAAGCTGAGATAAAAAGGGAAGTGTTGTGATTGCCAATGTACAATAACCTTATTACTTACTTTTGATGTTGTTGTTGTTGTTTTAAATCAAGAATTTGTTTTGGAAAAGCTTCACACGCTAGAGTATCAAGATATGTTCAGATAAAACTAAATTTCCTCCAAAAGGGTGATTTGCTCAAAATGTTACACCCTTAAAACACTCACTCCCCAGACCCACTTGCCTCCTGGTGGCCTCAATCTTCCACTCTTATTTCACATCAACCTGTTTGGACCTGGATAAGATTTGTATGCCTGGGCCAGTGATGAGCAATTGGGCCTACAATCCTCAGCAACAAGACAACTTCATGAAGAGGATTATACTTGAACGAATTCATTATATCCTATAACTTTCATTTACAAATATGAAAATCATGGTAGGTTTTGGATGACATACAAAATGTTTTGATGACTTGAATTAGATTGGTATGCCTGATCAAACGATTAGCCTACAATCCTTAACAACCCCCCTCCCCTTACAATCAGATAAAAACCTGCAAACCAGATTTTTGAAATTTTTAAAGGACTGTATAAAAATTAATCAATCAATATCAAAATACTCCCATAACTACATAGGTCAAAATTGTTGGTACAAGTTTACTTGGGTACGAGTTAACCCGAGTACCAGTTGACTTGGGTACGAGTTAACCTAGGTACGATCGAAACGATCGAATCAACCTGTTTTCCAATTTCAACCTTTTGATGATAACCCCTGGACAATTTTTCCTTAGAGCACTAAGGAATTAGTTCAAATAATGCATTTTCTTAATTTTTCTGGAAAAAATTCAATATTTTTCCCTTTTTCCTGGCAGACATTAGATTGTCCGACATGAAACCTTCTGTATTCATCCAAGTCTGACACTATCATCCCTGTCTTGTGTCAAATTTTAAATCAGACCAACCCTACAGCTAAACCCAATAGCTAGGGCGCTGTACTAGTTTTTCTCTCGAAATTTTGCTATCTACAGTTGTACCAGCGCCCCAGCTTACTATTGTACATAACGATGCATAGAACCTCAATTTGCTATGATTTTCCCCACCCCAAGCCACAAAAAATGTCTCAGAATGACAAAAACACCTAACAAAATAGCTTTAAAACCGCCTACTGGCGTCTTGATATGTTTACGATGCACCATCAGTAGTAAGATAGGGCGATTTTATAGTTCGACCCCAGACATCAACAAACGAGTACATAGCCCCAGTTACTGGGTCTACCCTATTAATTAACTTGTCCTATAGCCACATTTCCATCAGAAATTGTGCCTATAGTGCATAAAAAATGTTCCCTAAAACCTAGTTCTTATTCTGATATTCCGCATGAAAATACTCACATTATATAGGCCTATCATAATCATAATCATGATGCACAAAAACACTGCCAATAACCATTATTGATAATCATAGCTTTGTTATAATTAGGTTTGAAATGAACTTTGCACTCATCCCTTGTAATGTACAGTTACATATGAATTTCAATATTGGCCTCCTGGGCGACTCGTACCTCCATGGTACAACTAAGCATGTTCGTTTTATTTATTTTTAGCGAAGCGCCTTATTATAAATATCAGTGTGGAAATATATTATCCAGACAAGCACTTAGAATCATCCTTGAGATTTGCTATTAGCTGTTTATAATATCCGTGGAGGTAGGAAATTCCTTCACGGGGTAAAAATAAAACAAAATTAGACTTACCGGCTTCGTGTATATTCATCGTGTTCACCATGATGCCGTTGTAGCATTGGGAATGCCCCGCACTGTGTGGTTGTTTTAAAAAACCTATGCCCACGAAGAATAATGGAGTTTAACTACGAGAGCTGTCCAATTCCACCTCTGGGAATGTAATTGTTCTAACTCCGAGCTGCACTGCCCAAGGTGTTTAATACACTAGATAGCCACACAATAGCTATTGTCTTGCGTGTGTAGGCAAACAAATACTGCGATGATAAAACGTGTGTAGCGTGCGAACACCGCTCTCTACAATTCAGCAATGTCAATATGGCAGTTGTCATCAACGACTGTTTTATGACTTGATGAAAACTATTCTTAAACAGTCAATCTCTACAAACAGTTGTTGAGGATTGGTGTGGTGAAATAAATATTTAAGAGTTAAAAGTTGCTAACTAAAACATAAGTGTGGTATACATTTATGAGAATGGGCCCCACAAATATTCACATGGTAGATTTAAGGCACCTTTTTAAATGTTTTTATATATTTATTTAAATAGTAATGCGACAAAAATGCTTTGCATGACAAATTAACTTTAATTTTCATATAGAAATACCTTAATTTTGACTTTAAAACTGGAGTCAAAATGTTAAGTCGGTAGGTTTCACGACTTTTCTACAATTTAATTTAGACAAGAATCTAGAAAATAATATTTTTGATTACTGGAGAGAAGAAATACTTATTTAACTAACAAGTACTTGGGAGGTTAACGTATTTGTCATATCACATACTAGAATGTTGTCTCTTGATTCAGGGCACCAGACCATTCTTCCCTGCTGGCCTCAGTTTGGCTAATGCAGGAGGAACAGAGAAAAGACACAAGCTAGTGTGTGATGATAATTAAAAAAAATGATAACTAGTTCTTATATAGCGCATTTTACAATAACATCTCAATGCGCTTAACATTAGTGTCCTGGTCATTGGGCCAATAACATTCCTTTAATCTTTCTCAGCGGCTCCCTGGGGAGTATCCCCGAGCTGCCATGGTGCTCAGAAGGCTTTTTCAAAAACAATATCAACCTCTACTCCCCTCGCAGGTACCCATTTACCCCCGGGTGAAGAGAAGCAATTATAGCGAAGTGTCTTACTCAAGGACCAAGCGTCATGACCGGGACTCGAACCCACACCCCGATGACTAAACCACCAGAACTTGAATCCGATGATCTAAACCACTCGGCCATGACACCCTGTGATATATACTCAATGTGTTCTAATCCTGCAGGCTACTCGGGTGGGATTTGAACCCAATACCCCAATAAACAATCAGTCATCACCGAGCCTTTAAATATTATTTAAACAATGTGAGCGGTTTTATAACAATAACAATTTTGCCAGGTTTGAGGTGTTTTTTAAAAGAGGGTCATACTCTTGCAAAAAAACAATTTGTTAAACATCTGGTTTTGTTTTAATAAGTGAGACTTTTGACAAATTCTGGCGATAGTATTTTTCCTTTTCGCAAATATTCACTAAATTTTGTTTACCAACTTATTGAAACAAATGTTACTATTCCTAATAAAAAAACATTCTTCTAAAATTTCTTTTGAAAAAATGTAAAAGGAGGAGCACTTAAGATAAATGGTAAAACAGCATGACCTAAAGAAAGTGTCAAATTTTTTGCTAATTTTAATAATATTTACATGCTTTAACTTGTTTTAATTTTTTATTTTAAACTTGCGAAATAGTTATGTACAGACAAGTTCAAAGAAATAATACCATCGCATGACTTAAAGGTTATTTAATTCATTACACACCCAACAGCGACGGGATAGTGAATAGGAAACAAGGAGATATGTTCAGGGGGAGGAAAACCCCAAACGAAACCCACGCAATCTGGGCCCAATTTCATGGCTCTGCTTACCGCAGAATTCTGCGCTTGCGATCACCACTTTCCGCTTTCTGAGCAAGCACAGAATTGCTGCGCTAGCTGAGTAAGCATAGAATGCTTAGTAACAAGCGCACAAGCAAAAATTCCCAGCTAACCTGTGAAATACGCATAACGTAAGCGCGGAGTCAAGGGCGTCGATCGCTACTGAAAAGTAGGGGGGACGGGCGAGCAAGTCTTGACAAAATACATATTACATTATTTGCACCCCCCATTACTTTTACATTTAATTCTGTGTTACACTTGTTCCCTATTTTTGTTTGACCAGGAGGCGAGTTACAGGGGGTGATATTTAACAATAACATCATCCGAAATGGTGTTTGGGCCTGGGTTTCCCTTATGTAAAACCGAGATTCTACCAAATACAAACATGCTTCGGGAGTCCGGCGTTTATCGTGTGTCAGCTTGAAGTTCTTCGAAAAAACAAAATACTGCTTCTTCAACAAATCTTGTCATGACCCAAACTGCTCCTATTTATTTTAATGGATTTTACTACATTTTTTGCGTTGTGCGATTGTAACAATTTGAAAATGTAACACATTTGCACATGGGCGCACACAGAGACTTCCTTTGTGGAGGGATCGTGTACCGTACATTATAGCATACACAAATGACGCATAACTTGAATGCTAACAAGGTATATATGTAAGCGGGATTTTGGCATTCATGTCTTGGACGAAACTTGTCGTCTATTGTCTGTATTATAGAAACGGAAATAGGCCAAAAATACCATTCTGCGCGTGGTCCATCAGAACAAAAGATGAAAATGAAGAAAACATTTCACCGTTTGTTCGCTATTCTTTTATTTGAACAAAAATTGTAATGAAATATTAAATCTAGAAAATGGTGTATATTTTTTCATATTTTATTGCATATTTCTAATGAACAGTCAATCAAAAAGTGGGGGGGACATCTGATATGCTGTCCCCCCCCCCAGTCTAAAAAGTGGGGGGGGGGGACATGTCCTCCCCATCGACGCCCTTGCGCGGAGTTCCCTGCTTCTGTAAGCGCAGATTCTTTGCTTACGGTAAGCAGAGCCATGAAATTGGGCCCAGGTAGGGACTGAAAACCCAGCCCACACGCAAGACTCCGGGGTCTGAGGTGGGATTCGAACCAGCGATCACTGAGGTGAAAGGCAGGAAAGAAATCACTAGGCCAATCTGCTGCCTTTATTGCATGTTTGAAGCACATTTTAGAGTATTAAAACAAATTATTCTGAATTTTTTCACAAAAATTGACAAATAAAGTAACAACATTGTTTTAAAAAAACCTGATAAATTACTTGAGTTAATCAAATAAAAATTTATAAAATTTGTGATTGCTTGAATGAACATCTATAAAACTTAAAAATATATATATCGTAAATTCTGTTGATTAATTTCAAAAGAGCATTTACTTTTTTTTTACAATTTTGAATTGGGCAATAACAATTTTTGTAACATTGTATTGCTTATATGAACAGCTGCAAAAGTTTCATTAAAAAAAAATCAATACTTTTTATATCGTGATCATGTTATTTCAGCATAACTTTTATACTTTATTTAGCCACCTTGAAAAGATTTTAAGAAACGAGTTCTCAAGAGCAGTCAGTTTTAAAAAGAGTTATCATCTTTGTGTGCAGTGAGCGTCATGGGTTGTGGAAACAAAAACATAGTTTCTTACACATGCTCTCACTTATCAGGCTGTCAGCAAAATATACAAAAATCAAGATGAGCAAAGCTACAACTTGTTCCCCCAAAAATAATTATTGCAATATAAAAATACAAATATACTTTAAAAAAATGCATGTACAAAATCAACAGATTAAAGGGTGTGTACAACATCAGTAATAATCAAAGACCAGTATCCATACTTGATGTGACCCAACATATACATGAAATAACAAACCTGTGAAAGTTTAAGCTCAATCGGTCTTTGGAGTCATGAGAAAACAGTGAAAAACCACTTTTTTTATCAAACATTGGATTTTATCCTGCAGGAATAAAGACTAATTGTTTTACTAATTTCCTAAAAACTATGGCATTTCAAGCAAAACTATTTCAAGTGAAGTTTGCCACCATGACCATCTTTATACAATGTAAGTTGTGTGCAAATCTGTGAGCATTTATATTTGGAATCTTACCAATGTTGTACACACCCTTTAAAACTAGCTCCTGCAGAAAAACTGCCCACAAATAACTATCACTGAAATCTGCATTTCATCATTAAAACTTGAGAAGCCACAGGGCTCACAATTTACAATAGACCCTGGGTCCAAGGCCAGTGATTTTATCATTGGACCATTAAACTTAAACCAGACAGGTCCAGTGTTTTTCAATTCACTGTAAAAGATCTTTAACTTTAAAAAATGGCGTTCATGGGGGTCAAGTTTGAGCCTTTATTGTACATTTGCCTTACTTTTTTCATATTTTAGTTATGTCTTTTTCTAATTTTCTTGTATGTTTTTATTTTTTTCAAACATGTAATTTTAATGCTTCTTTACTGCTTCTGTAAAAATCCACTCGCTGTGTTTTTATTGCTCTATTTTGAAATGTTATTTTCAGTGGTTTTACGTTTTTTTTTATTATAGTATGTTGTCATGCACCTTAGAACAGATTGTCTGGAATTGGCGCATTACTATAAAATTATTATTATTATTAATCATTGGATGTGATTACCGGGCAATATTTAGCAAGGACACAAGAGTTCTCATGAAAGACGGTGCCCGCTGGACACTGGCACCGGGGCACACAGGCTGTTGTCCGACACTCTGCAGTGTCCACTTTGGGGTTTAGACACGTCGCCAGGCAGGCTGGGCCACAATTGTCGTAGATCATGCCTTCGGGACAGCGGATATCTGATTGGAAGGAGAAAAAGGTATGATTCTCATGAGTCCATTCATAAAGCTTTACATCTCATTAGTCAACAATGTCTTTTAAAAAGCTACAAAGCTACTAAGCAGAAATTCATGATTGGCAAATACAGGCCTGGAATTTCATCTTTGAGAGGGCAAAAAAAAAATCAGTTTTGTGGCTTCGTGTTTGCATGTATGTAGGCGCATGTTTCTTGCCATTTTTATTGTAATTTGGGTATTTTTAATGCAATTTAATGTATTTTTGTACTTTTTTTTTACTTTGTATTTTTATTGCCATGCCTGTAATTATTGATGGTTTTTCCTGAGGTTGGTATGATCATGGAGGAAGAAACACAAGGAGTTACAACGAACAGGAGATCAAACGTCCAAGGTCTGGTACCGCCACAGATAAACGCGCAGTTGTAACGCACTTCCTAACCGCACGCGACACACCGCCTCTCTGTGTGCGCTTGCGCAGTATGGAGCCAAGATTAAAAGACTTGGAAGGGTGGCACGATCATTCATATCAAAATAGTACAAAAAGGCTTCGATTTTCTTTGCTGAGAAAAAAAAAGTACTTTGTAGTACCCCAAAACAAATCATACCATTCAGCAGAGCGAACCCTCGTGCGAAAACCATCAAATTTGGAACCGTAGGTAGAGGTCGGAAAGCCACAAAATTACCCAAATTATCATATCATATTTTCACGAAACAACACTTACAAAAATACTTGAATGACATCTCATCTTACCTTCCGAAAGTCCAATTTCAACGCGGAAAGTAGGAAACAAATCGGAACAAAACAACGCGACCATTCAACGATAGGGCGCAGCCATGTTGAACAAAGAAAACACACTGCGCATGGGAAAACTGAATGTTCGGAATTATGTACTACTAAAAAGCACGAACGAGTCATTTCACCACTGCAGTCTGAAGCGGTACCAGACCCTGTGCACAAAGAGATATCGCGCGCGTAAATCTGACGCGCAGCGCTCGCGCCCGGGAGGTCTCCATGCCTTTTCCACTGAACAGCTAGGATCGATAATTGGGCGTTAATTACGCTGTGGGGGGTTGGCGGGCCGTTCAAACTCCTTGTATTTCTTCCTCCATGGTATGATGAAATAAAATATAATAAGATAATATAATATAATAATAAAAACATAATATAATTCTAATTTTTTCATTGGGAAAGGTTGATGCACCAGAGCAAGTAGTGGATCAGACGCAGGTAAATTTCTTTGCATTTGTTTTTGATGAAGGAATGAAAGAGTAGCAACAAGTCTAAAACATAGTCATTTAACACCAGTGAGGTTGCGTCCGTATCACACGACCACGACACTACCGAAGAACGACAGGGTCTAGAACTCTTTGACAATGGACCAAGCCCAAGGCTAGGTCCTTTGTCACTTGATCTTGACTCTACTGAAGACTTGCAAGGTCCTGTGTCACTTGATCTTGACCTGCCTAAAGACGCGCAGGGTCTTAACTCTTTGATAAAGGACCAAGCCAAAGGTTAGGTCACATGACCTCAACCCTACCAGTCTTAAAAGTTTAAGGACATGCAGCAGAGTCGTTGCTCTTTGATAATGGACAAATACAGATCCTTTGTCACATGATCATGATGTGAAGATTGGCAGGGTCTGGACTCTTTGAAAAAGGACCAAGCCAAAGGTTAGGTACTTTTAGTCACACAACCATAACACTACCGATCACGCAGCCACAACAACAGGTTCAAGGCTCTTTGATAAAGCCAGCCAAAAGTTAGGTCCTTTGCAGATCTGGAATTTAATCTTTAAGATCTTAAGAGGGCAATGTCATTTTCGTTTTGCATTTTATTTTTTTTCCATTGGAAAATATTAAAGTCTGTTGGACAGTTTTGATGAGGATCCAAAGCCAAGACCAGATGCCATGGCCTCTGTGGCCTCCTGTAATTTCGGTCATGGAATCCTTGAAAAGCAGAGCAAAAAACACAAACAATTGGTGTTATTGTCATTTGCTTGTGCTTTTTTAAAATTTCTTACTATTATTGTTTGTGTGAAGCGCTTTGGGCGCCTTTTTAGGCGGATTCTGCGCTATATAAGATTTTTATTATTATTATTATCAATAATAAACAAATGGCAGGAAACTGGGTGTGCCATACAAACTATGGCCATTTTCTAGGACTCAAAAAGCCTGCAGCTGTGTGTTGCGATGCGTGAGAGCTTTGTGCATTGCATCCTCCAAAGCGAACCGGTTAAAACATTTAATACCAGATTGCTAAAAAAACAAAGGTTTTTTTATTTGAAACAAATACTTACTGCAAGCACTGTTTTCAGCCCATGAAATAGCCACATGGTTTCGTTGGCACTCTAGGATGTAGGCCGATAGGGCTTCACAGTGGCAAGGCTCATTGGTATGACAGCTACATGCGTCCTGCATACACCATTCAAAATATCTGTTGGGATCTACCACTGAGTGACACATCTAAAGACAAAATGGGAACATTAATATTTTAGGGAAAACTAATCTATCAAAATCAATTTTTGTATACTTTTCTTGCTGTTAGACCAGAATAAATGTCGTCTCTGTTTTCTGAGGAGTGGAGGTTCTGAAAAAGGACAGACATCTCAACTGTTCCGATATATTTATACTATACTAGGCCTGATGCAAACCCAAATATACTTTTATAAAAATAAGATAATAAGTATAAGTAATACTACAAATATATTCTTGTATTTCAAAACATTTGTATTTTGTATTTTGATGTCATTTTCAGCATGGAGCCACTACAATTTCTATTGTGTACTTGTGTACAAACAGCAATAAACCAAAATCAATTCAATTAAAATACTTCAATTAAACTAAGCTGTCTATTTAAAAATTTGAGGCCTAAAGCAAAAAGATAAATATACAATCAATCATTGCAAAATAACCAAATAAAAAGTGTGCATTTCTAAGAATACTATTGTTAGCAATCGTGTTTGCAGGGATGAAATTTGACGAAATGCAAACATTCCTGTGTGGTTTGATGACCTGGAGTGGATTTCACAAAGAGCTAAGATTGATCTTTAACTGTGTATCACTCTTAATTACTAAGCAAAGTGTGATGTCACAATACAAATCACTATGGGGATACTGACAACTCAACTTAAGATGAATCTTAGTGCTTTGTGATATCCGCCAATAGAGTCCCCTTTATGTTACAATAGACCTTATGCATATGACGTCATTTGAGTAGGGCGCCCTCGCCTAGAGGTCAAAAGGAAGATGTTCATTGGCCAGTCCTGTGCGCCGCGCGTACAAATCAGCGCGTTTCCATTGTTTCATCATCAGTTTACCTCTAAGATGGCGGCTTGGTGACTGACGTCAATGCATAAGGTCTATTTGTGGCGTGTCGTGGCCGAGCGGTCTTGGTCACCGGACCTAAGCTCTGGTGTAGTCAGCAGCAGAGTGTGGGTTCGATACCCGGTCATGACACTTGTGCCCCTGAGCAAGGCACTTAACCATAATTGCTTCGAAAAAGTTGGGAAGGTAGTGCATTCTGCTCTACCAGCCAGGCTCCTAGTGGATGATACCCATGCCTACATCCTTACGGACTGTGAAGGGGGTAACCCTGTTTCAGCCCCAGGAGTAGGAGGCAACGTGCCCCTGGTGTCAATTGATTTGGGTCGATAGCCCAAATCAGTTAAGTGTAGCCCTCACCCCGTGGCCTTGTGATGTTAGGCGATATCTCATATAAAAAAAAAATAAAGTGGACTATCCGTTTCTCCCAAAATGTTGGGAGTGATATTTTTTTCTAAAGGCTCTATGGATACAAAATTTGAAAGAATGTCATCAAATAAAGCAGAATGCAACAATACATAAAGATAAAAACACACAGGGAATATGACAGGAAGGTAAAAGTACATGAGGAAATCAAAATATTCACATCATAATAAAAATAGTAATCAATGTTGCCAGGATCTGAAAAAGCTATGTCCAGACCAGATTGGCAAGAAATATAAATAAAATGAACAAACAGAATGTCTTAAATTGAATATTTTCAATACATGTAAGTAATGAAAATGACAGATAAATCAGAATAAATTGCAAATGAATGTACACAGAAACACTCTGGTTGTTAGTACTATATGAAGAAACATCAAAGAATAAGAAAAACATTTTTCCTGTTGATGAAACATATTATAAAAGAACAAATGCAAATCAATAAAATGGATAAACAATAACACCAATACAAAAATACCTGAAGCCTTCAAATGTGACATAGTAAAACAATAGTTCTATCACAACTCATTGAGGCTAAACAGAACAATTAAAATCCTCAAAGGCCTATTATTAAATCAAGTTTAGCATTTATTATCATAATCATGAATGGCTCCCACTGAATCTTGTCAATGGGCAATAACATGTTGACTCATGTTACGACCACAGTTACCACATGGTATAGTTGTCTGTATGATGTGACCCGGGCCCAATTTCATGCCTCTGCAAAGAAACGGCGCTTACGAAAGCAGGGAATTCCGCGCTTACGTCAAGCGTATTTCACAGGTTAGCAGGGAATTTTTTGCCTGTGCGCTTGCGTAGTCCACGCTACTAGGGATTCTACAATTACAAAGCTACATGTATGCGCAGAAATTCGGCGCTTGCTCGGTAAGCGGAGAATGATGATCGTCAGTGCAGAATTCGGCAGTAAGCAGAGCCATGAAATCGGGCCCAAATAGGTTGAAATGTGCTCCTTTTACTGACAATTCTCAATCAATTTATACAAATCATGGAGAACTGATCTAACAACACCAGCAGGCAAAACATATTGCAAACAGGTAAACAACAAGATGAATATTGAGCTGCAAAAAGGGTATGGGTTCGAATGCAACACAAGGTGCACATTTTTCCCCATAGGACTTAGAAAGCACTGAGAATATACGATGCTTAACAAACATCGGTGTGGGGCAAATATCAAATAAGATTAATATTTACCTGAAAAGATCTTTGGCGGAGCAAACTGCATTTCTTCCTGATGTCCTTCAGAACGAAGAAACTCTTCCCGGCGCAGACTGGAATGTTGTTGATAGAGATGGCGCCGAATTTCTGGCGCGTCTTGCCGCGGATTTTGGCCACCGAGCAGTGCTTGTAGCCGTCCACCTTCCAGCTGTGAGCGAACTCCATGGCCGACCGACTTGGGAGGAACTGTCGCGTTGTACGGTCGTCTTTGCGGTTGCCGTTCATGTTACCGCAGAGGCCGCAAAGCGCCCCCTGGAATGTCCCTGGTGCGGACACTTCGATGTCTTTCTTTTCAGACCACCTGATGATAACGCCACGGTTGGTCTTGATGGTGATGCCGTTCTCATCTTCGGATGTGTTTGTTCGGGTGATCAGAACGTTCATCGGCGCAGCGTGAATGTATGGCAGCTCAACAGGAACACCAGTAACCTGGGGTTAATGTAAACATGGGTGTAACATGGGTATTAAGTTCAATTAACTTATAATGTTTCAGAGGCATTGTCAAAGGTTTATCAGGCCTTGAAATTTCATCTTTGAGGGGGCAAGGCCATTTTCATTTTGTAAAGGGCACTTTCATTTGAAAATCCTTTGAATGGTCACCAATGCCAAAACCATGGGCAACAGAGGCCATGGTTTATACTATAGACTCATAATGATCGAGAACAAAAACATATTTTTTCCATCTTTTTAGGCAGACTTAGGCGCTATATAAGTTTACGTTATTGTTATTATGCGCTGATGTCAAATGTAGCTACTGCCCATAGTTGATGGTCTGCCATTTTGGAGTCAATCATGATCAGGGTACTGCCCAGGATTTGTTTTGTGCCGGAAATTTTTTTTTCCTAGTACAGTCAAGTCAATTTCCTTTCGATCGTGCACGGAGTGGTTACACACGTGCGCCCTGCAGCTAGCTGTGCCTTGAATGTAGGCCCTCAGTGCGCGCACGCCTTTACCGCCATGGGAAAACAATTTACAGCATCTATAGCATGGTGCTTACTCTGCAGTTCATTTCCGTTGTATTAAACGCTGTACATACAGCACACCAGTGATTGCTCAGTGACTATTGTTCATTTCCATTGTGCGGCATTTTGAATGGCTTGGTGAAGCTGGTTCAATCCAATAAAAACCCATCTGTTGCGTGTCCAATCAGTTGTAGATGCTGCTGCTGTGGTGTTGTTCCGTCAAATTGTATTATAAAGAAATGGTAAGCATGTAAATGCTTTTGCGTTGCTTTAAAGGCACAGTACATGTTTGGTAATGACTCTGAAAATTAATGGCAATAAAAACTTACTTGGTAAGAAGTACAGCAGCTTTGGGTAGTATAATGAATTTTGAGAAACTTTTCACTTCGAAGTACTACGGTTTAACAAATATATCACTTTTTATTCCCCAAAATTTGAATCTGAGAAGCGTTTCTGTCAGAAACGCTTCTCAGACTGTGTATTCCTATGGGGAATATTCTTCCTGCATGGAAATATTCGCTCCGGTTTTTCGGTGATATCTCAAAAACGCGACCACCTTTTGAAGTGAAATTTTCACAGGTTAGTTTTATTGTATGTACCTACATTTATATAGGATTAACACAATCAGTAGGCTCCAATTACCAAACGTATGCAGCACCTTTAAATGTGCACTACACAGGGAAACCAATTAACTTCCAACATACCAAGACTTATGTTGTGAGGACATCAGGTGAATTGGATCAATACTAAGCCTGGGGGACTAGTGAAATTTACTACTCGACTAGTTGCGCCTCAAATAGTCGCGACTTCGACACTAGTCGCAACTAAATTTTAATTCCCATGATGCATTGCGGTATATTGTTTTCCGCAGGCACAATATAGTACAATTCCTGCTGAAAGGATTGAAGGATTGCGTCACTGATGACTGATTGTGTTTCGTAGGTAAATTATGTTGTCGTGAATAGTCGTGAGCGACACAATTGGTTCACCAAGCAAGTAGTCATGGCTATTTTTGTAGTAGTCGTGGCAGCGCGATTAACTGAGTAGTTGAAAAACGGTAGTCGCGACTTGACTAAGCAACCAATAGTCGCGACTTCGACACTAGTCACCCAGGCTTAGTCAATACCCAAATCTCGCTTTTGAAAATCTAGTCAAAGTTTAAGGTTTTGTAAGAAGTTGGGGGACTTTTGGTGTAGCACAAACACACAGGTCTCAATGTCCTACCTTAACCATCCCGTCATAGTTGACTTCCACATCGACACAGTCCAACCGTAAAAACACGGCACGTTGAAAGAACTTCTTCTTGTTGGCCTCATATTGAACCTCAATGCTGAACTGGCTGCCCACACAGTCTTGACTTAAGACGTAGCGGCAATTTCCAGTGTTGTCAAATTTGTTGCCGTCGTACGTTAGATACTTCCCACGTTTGGACACAGAGCATGTCTTAGATTCTGAAGAACGAAAAACAATTACAAATTTGTGGCTGTTATTGATTTTTATTATTATTATTAATACCTTGGTTTATTAAAAACATTGCAGTTGTAGCCAACAGCTAAATTGAGACAATGCATAAGTCAAGATAAAATAGAAAATGTACACAGGCTTAGGGCCTACTACACTGAGAAAAACTTTAAAATATGTGTTAAAAATACACAAAATCTGCAATCAACTTTAAAAAGTTAGGAAGCAGCACTGTTGGCATTTAAAAAGATAACAAAACAGGAAATCTGACCAATAAAATAAAAAAATGATTTGGTTAGAATTTATTAGATAAAACACAGCAAGAAAATTGCAGAAATAATTATATACACAGTAACAGGAGGATGAAAATGGAAATAAATAAATAAAGTAGAAAACCAGAAAGAAAAACTGCACAACATTTTCAAAGAATAGTCCCCAAAACAGCCAATAACTTGAGTTATTTCCATTGAGGTCCTTACAGAAAAAAAAGCTCAGTTTGTACAGCACCAGCACGATAAAGCAGAGGTCGTTGGTTCAAATCCCACTCTAGTCAATTTGTCTTTGTTGTTAACCCCAAATTATTAAAAGTGTACGTAGTCAGTTTCCCTTATGGTTTCCAACTTTATATCAAAACAAAAAATTAATAGAAAAAAGAAACAGACCTAGACAGTAAAATAATGGATAAAATAAATATATAGGGGCCTACAAAGCTATAAAAACTATCTGTTTATATGTGCATTATTTAAATTGCTGTAACTAAAATATAGAAAGGTGATTTAGAGGATCTGCCAATGCTACTTTCCTTACCTTTGACAACATTTGGACCAAAATATTTTGTACTGGTCATATATATAATCGGAAAAATTTGAGAACAAAATGAAAATTAGCTAGACGTTTTTTTAAACAGTTACCTGGCAGGCACTCTGGACAGCAAGCCCCAGGGGCATCAAACATATGTTCATTCTAAAACAAATAAACACACAAAAAGTACAATTGAAGAAACAGTTCTTAAGTGGTACTTTTATAATGGCAACTTCAACAATCATTAACAATCCTAATTGAAATCTAGTAGAAATTGAAACTTTGCATGGTGGAGATACAATCTTGTAAGGTTTGCAGAACACCATGTACATGAGTAGGATTTGAAACTTTGCATGGTGGAGATACAATCTAGTAAGGTTTGCAGAACACCATGTGCATGAGTAGGATTTGAAACTTTGCATGGTGGAGATACAATCTAGTAAGGTTTGCAGAACACCATGTACATGAGTAGGATTTGAAACTTTGCATGGTGGAGATACAATCTAGTAAGGTTTGCAGAACACCATGTACATGAGTAGGTTTGAAACTTTGCATGGTGGAGATACAATCTAGTAAGGTTTGCTGTAACACCATGTGCATGAGTAGGATTTGTAACTTTGCATGGTGGAGATACAATCTAGTAAAGTTTGCGGAAACACCATGGACATGAAAATGAGTTGTGGTGGTTCTGAAAGAAAACCGGTGGTGTAAAAACTCAACTCAACAGTATGCTCTAATCGTCTTACTCTTCAGGTGAAAAAGTAACATCCTAATTTATTTCGATGCTATTAGGTGGCCTTAATGTTACCATGTATCGATTATTGTTGGAATTGTAAATAAATTGTCAGACTTTAAAGAAAGGAAACTTACCCAATATATAAAAGTGGCTTGCGTGTAACTCGCTAAGCCCTTTCACAGTCTTCCAATTGAAGTACTTTCATACGGTGAAAATCCTAGCAGCTATGGTGTGGCAGGAGATTCTGTCCCCCGGAGATTCTGTTCCCCCATACGGCAAACTGAGTACTAACTCCTTAAAATAGCGCCCTCTTTTGAATCGACCTCCTTCAGCCCATGTTAATTTCCCATATGGGGGACAGAATCTTTGGAGGGACAGATTTCCAATTGACAATTGCACCATACAATAACAACAAAGAGGACAATTTAAGTTTCATCTATAATGCAATAAACAGATCATTTGAATCTGCATACCTCTTTGCACTTCAATTCTGGACACTTCATGACTTCACAGACGGCTGTTCCCTGCTCACAGTGGCATGAGGAGCACTCAAAATTCCATTCGGCATCTGCCTGTACATGAAAAAGCAGTAGAAAAAAAAGGCAATTGGTATGACTTTCTACAATGGTAGCATAGATTCAAATGTTATGGCTCTTCTTGTTTTGAAAAAATCCGCACTTAGGTACCGGGTATCAGAACAATCCATGCTTAACGTACTGTTTATATAACATTATCTTATCTTATCTTAAACTCACACAACCCTTCATATGATTGGTTGAACATGCTTCACATGTCATCCTTTATTTTGCCACGTATTTACTGTAACAATGTTGACCTGTCATAACCGGCAAATATGGAGAAAAAAATATAGGACAGGTATATTGATTTTTCAACACTTAATTATCAACGTTGTCCCCCGCTCGTTCGTCAGAATAAGTCAAGGTTGTGTCATGGCGGGAAAGGTTTGTGTCTATAGAGTGGTCAACGTTAGAAGGTTTTTTTCAAGAGTATTCAGAGTGTGGTGTGGACGAGTAAAATTTCATGTCTTTTTTGTTTTTATTGTTAAACAATTTCCAAAGGATCTATGGCCGAGTTATAAACAAATATTGAATGCCTTTCCTTTGTGCGTTGTCACAGAATATATGCAAAAATTAGTTAGTGACCAGACGTTTCAACCCTAGCAGAGTCTTTCTCAGAGGCTAAATGACAACATGACACAACACATAAACAGGTATACAAGTGAAACAAGAGCAGTCAAGTGGAAATACATGAGTAGAGAGAGAAGCAGAATTAAAGCATTCAGAAAAAGCAGGGGGTAAACAGGGATTAATGGAGACAAAATATACCCTCTCGGCAAAATCTGGCCTTTTCCATTTCACGAGGCGAAGCAGAGTCCATATTTTACCTTTTAATTTATATTCTGTGATAACGCACTCACATGCATTCAATACTTTGTAGTATCTTTTGTTAGCCAGGAACTTTTGCTTGATGTGTTTATTAGACAGCCAAAAATAACAGACAGGGTTGCTGTGTGACTGTGGGATTTAAACCACCAAAACTGTTTGACCATTCAATATCAACCACTGTGTGGTTTTTAACAATAGATAAACTATGCCAACTACATACTATATAATTATAATAATAATTACTAGTTCTTACAATAACATCTCAATGCGCTTTACTATAAGTGCCCTGGTCATTGGGCCAATAACATTCCTTTAATCTTTCTCAGCTCCCTGGGGAGTATACAGCCCCGAGCTGCCGTGGCGCTCTGGAGCTTTTTCATACACAAAATCAACCTCTACCCTCACAGGTACCCATTTATACTCCTGGGTGAAGAGAAGCAATTATAGTAAAGCATCTTGCTCAAAGACACAAGTTTCATGACCGGGACTCGAACCCACACTCTGCTGACTTATACCACCAGAACTTGAATTCGATGCTCTAAACCGCTCAGCCATGACACCCTACTATATAATGTGGGAATGCATCTCAAATCTGTGCACAGTTGTGCCACCTTACACGACCTGTGTCGCTAGATAATGTAGGAGTTTTAATCAATCTAAAATAAGTTATAATCAACTTACCAAATGAAATCTTCCTTCATGAGTGCAATATGAGACATCTGCACAGATAAAAAACAAAACAGAGGGGTTAAATGCTATTTTGTTTCCATTTTTCCATTTAGTAATAGATTGTTCATCATTTAAATTGTTTTCACACAAAAAATGTAGGCCGTGAATCTTTAACCACTTATTCCTTTAACTGCCCCAACCGCCCTGCCTGTTACCTACTCCAAACCACCCAAGAAGTTTGGCAAACTGTATCTTGAGTTTTACACATTGTCATTGAAACGCATCAAACAGCCATAGATAAAGTGCAATCTCAAGATGTTGATGGTCTAAATATAACACACAGTTCCCATAAGACAAATGGTGTTTTCTACTTGAAACTATCTGTAGCTCCATGAATTGCACTAAAATATGCATTTTGGTGAGAAATAAAGTATACGGACAGTTTCTTTCATCCAGACACATAAACTGTATACAGATTGATGTGCTGCAGGACTTGGATAAATGGAGGCCACGGCGCCATGGCCTTCATTGCCCCTGGTGCGTACCCATTCAAAAGTTTCCCCATAAGATTGTCATAAGATTTTGCCTATTTTGGACTTACCATTGCAAGAGTGACTGTCCGACTGTAATGCGTAGCCATCGGAGCACCGGCAGAAGTACGAACCTAACATATTGTTACATTCATGTGCGCAACCTCCATTATTATTATCGCATTCATCAATGTCTGTTGACCAACAAAAAAACAAACAGACAATCAAAAACACTTCATCATTCCACGAAAGTCAACGCCAGCTTGAGAGTGTTTCACATTCAGATGGAAACTTAAGAAAAATGTATGGAATTGTGGTTGTTCATTTATCGCTTCAAAGATAATATAAGTTATCACACGCGCGCTCGTGTTAATAACGTATTTATCTTCAAGCAAACTAGCTTTATAAAAGCACACTACGTGTGCGGAGTTAGAACACACAATACGCAGGGTGTGATATGGGCCGTGCAATATAGGTTTATATCACACTCCTTGTTGCTATGGATTGACCAATCAGAATCGAGTATTCAAGCCTGCTTGAAGATAACATGTTTTATACACAGAGAAATGAATGTGTCATGTCATGTTGGGGTCTGTTTATATATTTGCAAATTTTATATTTATAGTTATTTCATTTCTCGGGTAAATAAAAAGTGCAATAATGAACATTGGTAAAGAGCATTAGAAGATACAACAAAATCATAGACCAAATTACATTATTTATCCCGATGCAAAATTAACATCTATCAAATCGTTGCGGTACCAAATGCTAAAACATAGAATTCGAACTGCCTCAAAATATTTTCTCCTTTGCTAGGTTAGGGCGCCTTCTCCTTATTCACATATTTTTTCTGTCCGTAATTTAGAAAAGTGTAGTTTACAAATGTTGAGTTCTTACCGTACTCGCACAGACGGCCCTTCCAGCCTTCAGGGCAGTTGCACTTTGGTTGATGTTCAACAATCTCGCAGCTGCCTCCGTTCAAGCACACCATGGATTGACAGGGATCGGACATGAACTCACAGCGCTCCCCTGGGGTTGAAAAATAAAAATATAAATTACAATTGATTACGTTTAGTGTATCGAACATCGGTTTTAGTGCATCAGACTCAAATTCTGGTGGATAAAAGTCATCAGGATGTGGGTTCGAATCCCGGTCATGACACTTGTGTCCTTGAGCAAGACACTTATAATTATAATTGCTTCTCTTCACACAGGGGTAAATGGGTACCTGTGCGGGTAGAGATGGATCTTGTGATTGATTTAGCTTAAAGGGACACATTGCCTTCGGGTTTGGCCATTGGACTATAAAAGCGTTTGTGATGAAATGAAGATGAAATGAATATGGTTGGAAAGATATAAGTAGAATATAATGATTCACACAAATATCAAATGAAATTGCGTGGTTTTCCTTTTTAACAAAAATTTGATTCTACAAAATGGTGGACTGTGTAAGTTCACAAAGTAAAAGGAAAACAAGCAATGGTTTTTAAGAGAGTAAACCATCCAAGATCCAAGGTTATATTTAAAAATCAACAACACACAGGCGACTTTGGATGGGACGGAACAATCTCGCACATCAAACAATGATTTTAGCTACTGGACCACCAAGCTTGTCCAAAGAACAAAGCCTGCCTGACTCAACTAATAAAGAAACTAATAAAGAAACTTTTTCTGTGTAAATGGTACATTTCTTGCATTGTAATTATGAACATTAACTTCCGTTAAATTTCTGTAAATTTTAATACAATTTGGCTTTGAATCTGATCTTAAACACTATCTCTTGCCCGTATGACAACAAATTTACAAATCACAACGACATATGTCTGCAATACAAGTTTCCTGTAAAATGAATAACATTTTAAAAATGATTTGTTTGCAATAGATTTCTTGATACAATGAAAATGATTTGGAGTAAAAAAATTTTTTCAAAAACCACACTTTACACCCTATTTGATGTTTTTTTAAACTTTTTGCGGGTGAACCACAAAATTGAATAGAACAGGATTTGAACCTGGGATCTCCTGAAATGTGTGCTGATGCTCTACTAACAAAGCTAGCCCTATGTCGTTGGCGCTCTTCGTGTTTCTTAAAATTGTCCATGTCTCCCTTACCTGTATACCCAGTGGCACATGAGCAATTCAGCGATGACCCGTTACTATGACAACTACCACCATTAAGACACATCCCTGAGGAGCACGAAGTAGCCAAGTTCTCACAGCCTGTCCCGTAGTAACCCAAGTTACATTGGCATTCAAACGAGTCGACGAGATCTGTGCACACTCCGTTGTCGTTACACGTCGACGACTGACAGTTAGTTTTAGCTAGAATTATTAAGAGAAACAATGTTACATTTCAGGCCTTTCAGCTCAAAGCAGGCCTGGAGAGGGTTAACAATCTCCCCCCCCCCCCCTCCCAACCCTGTTGGGCAACAGAGTACCTTATGCATTCTTAAAAAAAAAAAAAAATCTAAAAAAAAGAATTAGAAGATCCAATTAAAAGAATAAGAATCAATATGCATCAATTAAATCATGTTACTCAATTGAATTCAATGTAGCCCTAATTCAAATATTTACAGTCAAAATCAGCATGGCACCATTACAGATAAGTAAAACACAAAATTCAGTTTAAATCTTGATGAGAGCTTAACATAGAAGGAAGGGAAAGAGTTAGAGTCAAACAGTTGTGACAAAAATATAGCAAAGCATTCAGTTAACCGACACAATATAACTCCAATAGAAATCAGTTTGATAGAATGTCACTGATCAATACAACAATTATATATTGCACAATAGAAAAAGCAATCATGGAAAATGGGCAAAGAGGGATTTTGGAGACAAACCCCAAAAGGATACCAAACTTTGTTTTCAAAGGGGGAATAATTTAAAGTAAAAACGAAATGAACACAGTAAAAATACAGTGAAACAGATTGTTATAGAGTAAAACAAAAAAGGGTATTACAGGTCAATAATGAAGGAGGAAAGTTAAAGTTTGTTGAGTGCCCTGGCTAGAAAACAATGAACCTATTGGTACACATCCTATACAAGGCAAACGGAGAAATGTTGAAATACTCTGTGCATCAAAAATGGCTAAGTAAATACAAAATCAAATACATTTTCAAACCTTGATAATAAGATTTTAACATACAAGGAAAGGAAATGTAGGAGACAAAGAGTTGTGACAAAGATACAATGTAAAGCGCATTGATACGTTATTGTAAAATGCGCTATATATATCAACTAGTTATTACTAGTTATTATATACAGTAAAGCAATCAGTTTACAAAGGCAAAACAAACTAACAAAAAAACCTCAAACGGCAATCATTTTCTGAAATTATAAAAGTCAAATTCAGCAGAGTGAAGGTACACTATTGCACTCAGGAAAACATTCAAGCAAAAGGGATTTTGAAGACAAATCCCCCAAAAGGATACTCAAAGATTATTTCAAAATATTTTTTTTTACTGTCATGGTAATAACATGAAAATGATTTACTCGTGTTTCAGTAAAAATAAACACAGTAAAAATATAGTAAAACAGACTTCTATGGTGAGAAACAAAAATATTAAAAGTCAATAATGAAGCAAAACATTAGGTCTTTGAGTGCCACAGGGGTAAAATGGAATGAATGGCTTACAATTTGTTGATGGAACGCTTAAAGGCACTGTACACGTTTGGTAATTACTCAAAATATATATTAGTATAAAAACTTACTTGGTAACGAGCAACGGAGAGCTGTTGATAGTATCAAACATTGTGAGAAACGACTCCCTCTGAAGTAACGTAGTTTTTGAGAAAGAGGTAATTTCTCACTAAAATATTTGAATCTGAAAAAGACTTCAGGCCTGAAGCCTTTTTCAGGCATCTGAAAGCACACAAATTTGTGCAACAACGATGTTTTTTCTTTCATTATTTTCTTGCAACTTCAATGACCCATTGAGCCCAAATTTTCACACGTTTGTTACTTTATGCATATGTTGGGATACACCAAGTGAGAATACTGGTCTTTGACAATTACCAAACATGTCCAGTGCCTTTAAGCAAAAACATTTCTTAGCAATAAAGTGGCTAAATTTTAATCCAAATTATAATCAAAATTAATTGTGTAAAACCCTTTCGTTGGGCCCAATTTCAAATTATATCTGCTTACAATATATTCTGCTCACCAAAGATGAACAGGAAACCAGTCAAATACGGTAAATGTGGAATGGTATTTTGGCTGGTCACCTTAATTATTAACGGGAAATTGGACTGGTAAACATTGTCACATCCTTTGGCTGGGTAATCAATGATTTCATTTCATTTCATTTCATTTCATTTCGTTTCACCAGCAAACATTAAAAACAACCAATTTAAAAAGATAATTTTCAAATCAATTCAGTGTTACAGTATCAATTCAGATTTCGTGAAATGTCAAAGTATGAAAGTTATTATTGTTTAACTCACCTTGGCAGAGATGGGAGGTTGATGAGACGAGGATTCCACCATGGACGTTAGACGCGACTTGGGACCAAGTCAAGATGTTACCCGGCACAGTGCACGACGCATACACACGCTGAATCTCTTCTCGAGTCATGGCGTAGTCCCAAATATTCAACTGTATAAAATATAGATGGACTTCATTTGATTCTCTGGATTGAAACCAGGAAGAGTAGTATTGTAACGGCGATGCTGATTGGCCGGCAGAGGTGCCAGCATGGCTTGACATTCGAAACCTTCGCTTGGGACCCCTGCCGGAGGATCAGGCAACCCGCTCTCAGAGTACTTAAGCATGTTGAGAGATAAATAGGATTTCCCTCAGATGCCAGAAACAGAGAAATTGTAAAGTGTTTGCACTGGAGTAATAGGAGCCCTGTTAAAAACAGGTCAATGCTACAGTATGCATTTAAGCATAGTGTATCGAATCAGCATTGGGATTAGGTTGGGCTAGTGACATGTTTGATTGTAGTGTGTCATTTCAGGAGGAAAAGTCATTGAATGTGGGTTTGAATCATGTTCATGACACTAGTGTGCTAGAGCAAGATACTTTAACTATAATTGCTTCTCTTCACCTAGGAGTAAATTGGCACATGTAAGGGCAGATACGGTTTATTTGTGGTGTGTCGTTGCAGAGCAGTCTAGTGCATCTAACGCAAGTTCTGATGACTAAAGTCATTAGAGCGTGGGTTCGATTCCCAGTCTTGATACTTGCGCTCTTGGGCAAGGCACTATAACTGCTTCTCTTAACCCAGGTGTATAAACAGTTACCTGAGAGGGCCGAGAGAGTATAGTGTTGGATTAACCCCTTAGCGCTAATTTAAGCAGCTTGGGGTTGTTGTATGCTCCCGAGGGAGTTTGAAACAGTTTGAGGAATGGTCTAAGTATTTTCTTTAAAATATTTTTATGAGAAATGGCCAAACATCACAAGGCTGGATGGCCACTTCAAATTGAGGGCTGTCGATCCAAATCAACTATCAGCAGGGGAAAGTTGCCATGCTGGGGCTGAAACAGGGTTACCCCCTTCACAGTCCTAAAGATGTAGGCATGGGTATCGTCCACTGGTTAGTAAAGCAGTATGCACTACCTATCCAACTTGTTATGAAGCATTTATGGTTGAGTGCCTTGCTCAAGGGCACAGGTGTCATGACCAGGATTTGAACCCACACTCTGCTGCTGTTAACACCAGAGCTTGTGTCCATTGAACTTGACCGCTCTGGCCACGACACACCACGTATGCCTGATCAACCGGGATAATAATGTTGAAAAAGCACCTTGATCTAGCTACTAAGATGTGTGTGCAAAATGAGAACCAAACTATTATCATAATTATTTATTCTTACATCACTCAGCCAAATTACCTGAGTTAAGCCGCCCACAAATGCCTGAGTCTGAGCAAAGGAACCAGCGAAGCTGTCTTGCTCCTGTCCCAGGATCAAGGCCCCGGAGGGTCGTATGTAGGACCCGGTCTGGAAGCCACTGCCAGATCGTCTGACCATCCCGTCTACATAGATTGCCCACTGGCCATCATTTCCTGCCCAGGCTACCCCAACATGATGCCAGTTTGCATCGCTGCAAAAAATAAATAACAAACCTAATTATTGTCTTTTTTTACTGACATCTCCACTGCATCAAGGACAAAAGAATAATATTATTTGGTTTTGCCTGACACAATGTATGAGAGTTGAGAATCCAACACAGGGCCCAATTTCATACAGCTACTTTATAAGCACAAAAGATAACTAAGGGAGCATAGATACATTATGTCACAGGCAAGGCCGCGAACTGACATGTTTCTATGTGTGCAAGCTCAAACAAAAGAAAACCCACACAGTATCATGCACTTTCAGGTGTTCTTCTGTGATCACCTGGTCTTGAGGGAGACTCACTGTATAACAAAGGAACAATGGTGTTGGCCAATCACCACTGTGTAGTTATAATCAGCTTAGATAACCCCTAGTATACCTGAGCTAGACCGCAAACACTAATCCTTCACTCCTTTGTGGGCTACAAAAGGCACCAACAATAGAGTTCGATAATGAGGGAAATTAACCTAAAAATCACTGGAGCGCAAATCCCATAGTTGCTCAGGGCCATGACAATTTTGGAATGACAGCCATGCATTTATCCATGGTCCCTAAGCACAAAACAATTTTGCTCAGCGGAATACGTTTACCAGTCAAAATACTATGTCCTCGGTACATGTTCCGTTTGTGACTGGTTTCCTGCTTATTTGTGCTAAGCAGGAAAATGTTAAGCAATATTTTGAGCTTAAGCAGCTCTATATAATTGGGTACTGGTCACTGGGCAAGCTCCATGGAAGGTATGCGTTTGGTAATCACTCTTAAACAATAATTCCTTGGTTAGAAGAACACAGCAGCTTTCGATAGTATAAAGCATTTTGAGAATCATTTCACTTCAAAGTAATGTGGTTATGGAAAAAGATATCAGGTTTTTTGCCTCAAAATTTGAATCTGAGAAACATTTCTGTCAGATACGTTTCTCAGATTGTGTATTCCTATAGAGAATATTCTTCCTGTGTGTGGACATAATCGCTCCAGTTTTTCGGCGATATCTTAACAACGCGACCACATTTTGAAATTTCTAAAGGATTACATCAATCGAAAGGTTCCCGAAACCAAAGGTATACTTTGCCTTTAAGAAATATGTTCAATTTGAGAAGGTTTGGGTTTGAATCTCATCGAAGTTAGTGGACTCGGAAAGTGCGAGCATACGTCGCTTGTTTTACATCGGTATAGAGCAAACCATGGCTGCTTCCGAGCGCTTCTGCCACATGGTGGGAAGCAGCCATGCTTTTCCATGCTCACTGTGCATTGCTTGCTTGGTTTGTTTTCAATGCATACCCACTATGAGTCACGTGACTCTGGTCGCCGATTGAGTCTATTCAGAAACTGGGAAGACATTTGTCCAGTTGGAAGAACGCTTTCTGCTCAGACAGAAAAACCGCAACTCACCTGTTCAGCTTCACATCAGTGTATATGAACTTCCCATTGATGATGATAGCGAGACTATTATAGTCACTGAGTGTCAGAGCATTGTCCTGCAATGTGCCGTCAGCGTTGTAGGCGGCGTACGAGAGTGGCGTACCGGCATTTGAAGTGTCCGTGGTTTGCATCCAGAATGTGACGGTGAAGGCGTACAGCCCCGGCAGGGTACCTTTTAACATGACGTAGTTCGAAGTACTGGCCGATGGAAAGGTGAGATCAAAGTCGCCCAACAGCACTAGAGAAAGAAATGTAGATAACAAAAAAATATGAACGTGTATTTGGATTGCGGTAAAACCATGTGTATATCTACTTGCTAGGTAGATTTTGATCTTTGAGAATTGTTGCTATTTATTCTACTGCAGCGAAGTAGATTATTCGGAATTCGGGAGACTTCTCAGTTCTGAAAAGAACTGTCCTGCTTATTAACTACTACCTTGGCGGGAGGTAGGAAATCGGCCGGGACTACTACTTTCACTATGTGGATCGAGGGGACTTCTCGTTATTAACTACACTGCCGCGGAGTGAGTTCTAAATAGGTCTCAACGTTTCGACTAGCTTGCTCTAGTCATCGTCAGCAAACCAAATACACATTGATACCTCACCATGCAAGGCCTGAAATCCCATAAAAACATATGACTTTTGGTTTATACATAGGGTTGTATGGTTTTAACAATCTTCATCACCGATTAAAATATTACATTTATTAAATTGTTTCGGCACCTGCTGCATAAGGAATCAAGTTGTTGTGACTGGGTACGCTCAGTGGTCTAGTGGTAAAACATATTTTCAAGAATGTGGTGGTCGTCGGTTCGAATCCCACCTGAGTAGTGTGCCTGTGGATTTTTTCAACCAGAATTGGAAGAGCACAGAATATACAGTGCTTATCACACATTCATAAGTACCTTAGACAGTTCATCCCCTCTGATTGGTCGAGAGGAGATCCCTTGGCCATGTTTAAACGTGCGATATAAACACCGTGAGGAGTGTTTATACATGGCCTGAGAGGAGATCGAGTCAAAAGAGGGCGCTATCAGATGATTGCGTGGATCGCAAGCAAATTTCGCTTCCCAATTTGAGCTGGTATATTGCATATTCAGCTCATGCAAGTTTGAAAATTGCCTGCGGTTGTTGGAAACTTAATTGGCATGTTCTAAGCTTGCGCAATATTGTTCCTACTCTTTTGGTAAACACAGGTGTTTCTGAAAACCCAAGAGGTAATGCTAATTGCATGGTTTTAATGTAAGTCACACACCACAAATAGAAACAGTTCCAAATTCTGTTTTTCCCCTTTCTTTACTTTTGTCTATTAGCCAAAAGCTGTGGACGGTTTTGGCGCGTAAATTGATGCCACTTAATTCCTGCGTGCTGTTTCTCTTCTCATCTGGGAGTGACGACTAATGCATCCCCATCGATATGGCAGGAAACATCACGGGAATGAAAGCGGAGACACTTGCCATGCGTTAAAGGGATAATGTGTCATTGCATGGTAGCGACCGTCTTATTTAGTGGTCAACATGGATAGAAATTCAACGCAGACATGAAGTGAGCTGAGGCAAAGATTTTTGGATGATTTTTTTTACAGAAAGGTATTTATGAATGGGAATAAAAGAATAGTGACTCGGTCTTAAACTTCTGTCTGAAACCTTGCAAGATCATGGCCATGCGATAAAGGACTTTTCCTTTGGATCTGTCCTTTATAACATGAGCACAACCCTGCCTGTTTTTAAACTACTCTCCTGTCACTACTCTGCCAAACTTGGGGGTAAAAACACTGTCCAAAATTGATTTTTTATTTGTAAGTAGAAAACTGAACAAAATAGAAACTTCACAAATTGATAGTTGATGAATATTTGTACCATCTTCACAGAAACTTCCAGAGTAACCAGGGTAACAGTTGCACTTGAAACCGTTGAGAACATCTTGACAAGTTCCTCCGTTACGGCACACCACCTGTTCCGTTACACACTCGTTGATGTCCACTTCACATCTGAATTATATAAAGTGATAACAACCATTAGAGCCCGCAGACTACTGGCCACGTGTGTATTACCCATTAAAAATTGTGAGTGGGTGGGTAAAAAAAACCAGTGAAATTCAGTTTTCAGTTCAAATAATATTGAAGAAGTGTTTTAGCAGTCCATTGTTAATGGACCTTGTTTCAATGGCTGATCAATTTCAAGATAGAAATTTGAGAAGCGTAAAAATAGATCAGGGAAATCCCCCAACCTAAAGAATAAGTAAGCTGACTTGACAATGGCATCTGATTTGATTATGGGTTCCTCTTCCTCCATGATCTGATACACGTAGACAGAAGAAAAGTAATAGAATCAACATCTAAACTGCCATGAATAACCTTCATCTAGAATTTATTACTACATCAAAGTTTACAATTTGTGTTTTGTTTTTTACCCTTTACACCAATGTTTGTTAAGCACTGTATATACTCGGAACTTTCCCGAGTTTGGTGAAAAAAAATCCACATGCTAGACTAGATGTCTTACCACTAGACCACCGAGCTAGCCCGATGGCTAGAGGCAGTTCGAATTCATGAAAGCGGGTACCGCAATGATTTAATAGATGTTAATTATTGTATCAGGGAATACAATTTGTTTTTTAGAGCCTGATTGCCACAAAACCTGCATTTCGCAAAAACCCTAAACTGGGTATTTTCAAAATGGTGCACTGGAATTACCAGGCTTTTAGTTTTTTTAAAGCCTGAACACTGAGAAACTTGGGTTATGCAAAGACCCTTAACTTGGTATTTGCGAAACGTCAAATCGGAATTACCACACTTTGATTCATTTCAGACCCTGAATGCTGAGAAACTTGGGTTTTCAAAGACCCTTAACTGGGTATTTTTGAAATGGCGAAGTGGAATTACCAGGCTTTAAATTTTTCTGTACAGAGCCTGAAATCAATGGCATGGTGAATTTGGCAAATTTTGACCAAAATGTCACAGTCAATTTGATGCTATCAAATGTAGCAGGCACCTCTACTGACTATTAATACTTGAACTTGGCATCGATGTTACTTCAAGAAATATTCATGAGTTTTGGTACAATTAATGACATAGTGGGGACGAAAAATAAGCAACATGTAGCTTGCTAGAGCGACGCAGTACAGACACAAAGTTATCAATATTTCTCAAACTACAGTGAATTTACCCAGTCAAGACACATCAAATGTCATCGGTTTTCCTTACTCTCTCATTTGAATTTGTAAACTCAAGAACAGTTGTTTAAAATATCTGCTTCATTTTTGTTCTTCAGGTGTATAGGGCATAACAAAAAGCTTGTCAATATTTAAAAATTCAAAATTTGGGTAGATGGGTGGGTGGTTCCAATTTCGAAAAAATTTACAATTTGATACATTGATCATTCTGAATGGCCCCCTTTATTGTTGAATTGCTGACTTTTGTATTGCTTGAGTTAACTGTTGAATAAAAACAGTTAATTCAGTTTATTCAACCCTGAAATTGTCTTTTCTTAATTCCTATTTTGGACTGTGATGTGTTATAAAACACAATATGAAATGGCATAGTTCAGCCACTAGCACACAAATATTATTTTCAGGCCTGTGTGGGACCAGACTAGAGGGTCCTGTTTTTCCCTTGACTTTCAGTCTCGGGCAATAGGTCACTCTCCTTGTCACTCACAGTCCCTCCGGGTGCATAGACGAACACAAGTGACCTCATTGCCTGTCCGTATGTGTATAAGGTATTACTATGAAATGAGAAATAAATAATGAAACAATCTGTAATAAATGATCACAATCTTTTAGAACGAAAGCTCACTTTTTCCAAAAACTTGATTGACACAGAAAAAGAAAAAGAAAAAAAAAAACTAACAACTTAGTTTATTGAAAACATGATTTGACTCGCAAAATCACAAATGGTCACAAAATCTGTCAATCATTACTCCCAAAGTTTTCAAAGGGGAATGTACGTATCTTTCCTGAGGCTCTGGGGGAAATTGAGGCACTTACTTTTTTCCAGTGAAGCCTTGTTGGCAATTACAAGATACGGAGTTGAAATTAGCTACGCAGGTTGCATTATTCATACACGGCGAGGAGTCACAATGGTCCACGATAGTCTCGCACAGGCGCCCTTTATAGCCCGGACGGCAACAGCATGTGAAATTCTACAATTTAAGAGTAATAAAGTACATAAAATAGTTGCACTGGGGATGAAGAAAATAATTATATTTTTCACTTAATACCGAAGCTCTGTACCCTCTCCTGCTAATTTCGGGATTGAAACCACCCTCTTGTCACCGAAATACCAGTCACAGTGGTTGATTGTCGGCTGTGGCTTAGGGACAAGTTTTGGCTGATTCACATAACGGAACATTATTTTTTTTGTTCTTTTTTTCGTGTGACAAAATACGCATAAAACTAACTTTTATAACACAGAAAAATACTCTTTCAATTCATATAATTAATTTATTGTTTGTAAATAGGGAACACATTGCATTTTTGATTTTTAAAAATTTACTTTCTTTCACGCGCCTATATGGCAGAAGGTGAAAAAACAGAGAAATTCCTCGCAGCATAACTTCCCATAGTTATGGATCCACCTGCACCAAGCTGCCTCTTTAAGCTGAATAATTTCTTTATCGATTCATGTAACATTAAAGATGATTGGTTAATTGGAACTAGTTTCCTTTTTACAGGACAGAAAATCATATCCAATGAAAAAGACTGTTTCATAGCATCCTAGCTTATACGCTAGAGGTCAGATCAGAATACGCGGTGTGTGTGCGTGCACATACATGTACTGTGTGCACGCACAGAGCGCATCATTATTTGAGCGCTTCTCATGCACTATGGTCCATTATGAATGAAGACATTCCATAATTTCTCATGAGAGATAGAACCAAAAACCCAAAACAGTGCATTTTACGAAATCGTTTGTTTTCTTTTTTGTCATCCAACGTGATGTGGTTAGGAAAATCTTCAAGACTTTAAAATCCTACCTGGGCTAGATCAACGCATGTTCCATCATTCAGACAAGGGTCTGATGCACAGTCAAAGAAGTTCACCTCACAGGCGTCTCCTGTAAATCCTGGTGCACATTCGCAGCTGTAGGAGTTCTGACCATCGATACACACAGCACGATTGAAACACGGATCTACACAAACCCCAAAATTTGACACACTTAAGGCAAAGTATACCTTCGGTTTTTGGAACCGTTTGATTGTGTTAATCCTATCTAAATGTTGCTACATACAATAAAACTAACCTGGGAAGATTTCATTTCAAAAGGTGGTCGCGTTTTTGAGACATCGCCGAAAATCCAAAGCGAAATGTCCATGCTGGAAGAATAATCCCTAATAGGAATAACACATCTGAGAAGCGTTTCTGACAGAAAAGTTTCTCAGATTCAAATTTGGGGGCATAAAACCTGATATCTTTTTCTATAACCCCATTACTTCGAAGTGAAATGATTCTCAAAATGCTTTATACTATCGAAAGCTGCTGTACTTCTAACCAAGGAATTATTGTTAACCCTTCTAACCAATAGGTTTTTATTGCCATTAATTTTTAAGAGGGTTTTTAAGAACGTATACAGACCCTTTAAGATACATTGGTAAAACATTTAAACATCTGTGGAAAGTTAACACCTTTAACCTTTTGTTTTTCTGTGTTCACCTGTGGGTTTAATATATATCTGAATTTTCAGAATATGTTTGTTATGGAGTATATTGTTGTCACAATAAATTCTTGGATTTCTTGTTTTGTTTTGAAGAAAACGTGGCTTGTGTTCACCGTGAATCGTTCAAACTTTGGCCGTAAGCCAAGGCAGATAATCGGCCAAGGTATGCTGGAATCTCAGACTAACCTCCCATGCTGAATACAATGGTGGCAGCCAATTGATCTCTCGTAATTTCTTTGAACAACAATTTGGGGATTTGAAATCCCAAGAAAAGGGAGATTTGGAGTAAGACTTCCAATACCCTTTATCCCTCTTTGTTATGGGGCAAACAAAGTGTAACACTGTAAGGGCATGCACTGTCAACGCTACACAAGAATGTCCGGGCATGTTTACAAAGCTGTCACAGGCTTCCCTGGATATTTGTTTAAAGCGGGTCGGCCAGACTTCCTTTAGCTTGGAAAGATTTTGGGAGTCCACGAATCTTTCAGCAACAACAGATTTAAAACAAAAGACTCACCCGATTGGCATTCATTAATGTCTTCTTGGCAATGAATACCCGCGAACCCTGATGCGCAATCACACCTGTACTCGTTCACCAGATCAACACATGTCCCGTTATTCAGGCACGGGTAGTAGTCGCAGTCGTTGATGTTGGTCTTGCAGTCGGGACCAGTGAAACCAAGCTTACAGATGCAGTGGTACCCCTTGGGTAGATCCACACACAGGCCATCGAGCCCACAGAGCCCTTCCATGGAATCATCATCCTCGCATTCATTGATAACTGTGCAAGGGGATAACAAAAACTTAATTGAGGGCAATGTATGAAATCTGTAAAGAAAATAATTTGAGTGTAAAACGGTCATTTCATGAGGATCCAAAGTGTGACATGAACATCAAACTTTCAACAGTAAATAAAAAAACAAATTTTTTGTTACCTTCTTTTATCATAGATTTCTATCTTGTCATATCGTTCTTGAGAAAATCGATAGTTGAATAGTGTTGCGTATTTACATGTACCTCCTCCAACAGCTGATATGAGGTTAACAATTTTAACAGATTTTTGTCTTAAGTGTTCAAGTCCACAATCATGAAATTACCCAAAAAGCTAATGTTCATGTCAGTTACAAACCTCTAGAAAAACAATTCCATCTGAACTAATGTCAACATCCAGGAAATGGCATTTGAAAAACCCAAATAATTTTTTTCTTAAGTGTTCCCGTCCTCAATCATGAAATTACCCAAAAAGCTCACTGATACTAACGTTCATATTAGTTACCAACCCTCAAGAAAAATATCACCAAATGAGCTAACGTCAATATCCAGGAAATGGCGTTTGAAAAACCCAAATCATTGCCGTTTATTTGGACTGCAGCATACCCAAATAAATAAGTCTGGCAAAATAAGTCTAAAAACTAAGTCTCTGATAAAACAAATCATATGGGATACTCCATGCCAAAACCACTATCCTGGCCAAATATAAAAACTGGGTTTATTTGATCATGCAGTTGCGTGTGAGAAGATCTAGGAGACTAGGAGAAATGTGATTACGGTATGCAGTGTGTAAAGCATTTGATCATAAAATTGAGAAAATTAATTATATTTATTACGGGAAAGCTCCATTAAAGAATTTCCGAGTTTTGGCTGAAAAACTGGGAAAGTATCCATCCTTTTCAGCGAGAGGGTGTGTTTATATTGCCATTACTTGTTGAATCAACAAACTTCATGGATGAGCAGTTAACCTCCCTGGGCGCAGTCAGCGACATAACTGGCTGGTGGTTTTTTAAATGATAAATACTACATGGAACTCGGTTTCCACTCCTCAGATTTCAAAATAATGTCAAAACCCACAATTTTTTTCATATACTGTGCATGAAGATCCAATTATAGATTAGAGTCCACTGTTTGGACAAGGAATTCCTGGAGATACATGTAACAGGCAAGACTTGTGGTAAAGACGAAAAGCATGTATAAATCCGGCCTCTTTCTTAAATGGAGCTTTCCCGTAATGTTCAGCCGATTTATTGTTTATTAATTACAAACTTTTATATGGCATAATGAAAAACTTAGTACAGCAAAACATCCTTCAAGCCCGAAACATCACATACCTTGACAGTAAGCCAGATCGTGTGCCCCTTTCCTATGTGTATACAACCCATCTGGGCATTCCATACATAGTGTCTGGGTGGATCTGGGCTGATAGGTACCCATGGGGCAGGGTTTACATGGTGCGAAGCCTGTACTTGAGTAGGTTCCAAACGGGCATTCACCTGTAGAGGTAACAAATATTTCCTTATTTGGACTTGATAAAACAGTCAATCAAATCAAATACATTTATATTTTTCAAGTTTCCATCCGTGTACAACATTGGTAAGATTGAAAATATAAATGTTCACAGAATTGCACACAACTCACATGGTATAAAGATGGTCATGGTGGAAAACTTTGATTGAAACAGTTTTGCTTGAAATGCCATAGTTTTTAGGAAAAAGGTAAAACAATAGTCTTTATCCTGCAGGATAAAATCTGATGTTTGAAAAAACATATCATGGGGTTTTTCCTGTTTTCTCATGACTCCGAAGAGCGATTGAGCTTGAACTTTCACAGGTTTGTTATTTCATGTATATGTTGGGTCACATCAAGTTTGGATACAGGTGTTTGGCAATTACCAATGTTGTACACACCCTTTAACGATGGATGAAGTGTTTATTCCATAAATCTTTTTTGGACAGTACGCCGGCGTTTATTGGACAGTACGGCAGGGTTTATTGTTAACACCCGGAACAACTTAAGACTTTCCTCAATTTTTGATGACAGCCGGACAGCTGACACTTATATCCACCTGGAGTTTCTAGTGTGTAGCGTACACAGGCAGGCACCTACCTGATACGCGCCGTTTCACTCATACAAAGAGCAACAACAGGTACTGGAAAACATGCCATGTAAAATCCCTTTTCCTTAATCCGGGGGTTAATATGTCATTTCTGATTCCAGACGTTTGTCCAGTTGTTGTACAAATGTGACATACAAGAGTGGACAGGCTGCCACCATTGTTCGTCATTATATTCGGTTCATAAAGGAGGTAAGTCTAAGCGTTCCGAGATTCCAACCATGGCAGATTTTTGCCAGGGCTAAAAAAAGTTCAGTGAGATTAACAGGAGCACTGACACTCAAGCATTTATACAATGATTAACAACTATAATTATTATGTTACACGTCGGTAATCTGAATAATTTTCTGTGGTATTATTTTTGGACACTTCTAGAGCTTCTTGAGTAAAAGTATTTCTTTGAAAATATCGTCTTACGGCAATAACTGAACTTCCTTTGTTCTAATGCTTTATTTGCCAGTAGTTGGCATTATACAATGGCATGTCATGGCTGAGCGGTCAAGTGCACTAGACTCAAGCTCTGGAGGCAATACACTGATCCATTAAGCCACGCCCATTTCTCATTGACCAATCACAACCGCGAAATCTGATCACCATTTGAGCCGTTTGGTGATCTTTGCACTAATGGTGATCGGGTTTCGCGGCTGTGATTGGTCAACTCGTAAGGAGGCGGGGCTTAATGGATCGATCTATTCTGACCAGCAGAGTGTGGGTTCGAGTCCTGGTCTTGACACTTATGTCCTTAAGCAATAGATCGATCCATTAAGCCCCGCCTCCTTACGAGTTGACCAATCACAGCCGCGAAACCTGATCACCATTAGTGCAAAGATCACCAAACGGCTCAAATGGTGATCAGATTTCGCGGTTGTGATTGGTCAATGAGAAATGGGCGTGGCTTAATGGATCGGTGTATTGACACTTAACCATTATTGCATCGTCCTTTGGATGGGACTTAAAACCATATAGGTCCTGTGTGTTGTGTAATGCACATTAAACAGCCCAGTACACTCATCGTTAAGAGAAGGGGTTTGCCTTGGTGTTTTCTTGTATGCTTGGCTTCAGATTGTGCCACAGCACCTTGTAAACTGATTACATGGTGCTGTGTGAATACAAATTAGTCTTGTACTTTGCATACCTTGTAGAAAAAACAATGAGTGAGACACTCTTGGGTGTGATAAAGCACTATAAAATAAGAACCTATTTTGTTATTTTGTTTTACCCCACACTTCCCCCAATCTCACAAGCACCCAATTCTAATTAATCCTATGCCCACCCAGACACCAGTGTCCAGAATGGCTGTCCGGGACTTGACAAATTTACGACCACAATGCCCACCTAGTCTGTCCCCACAACTTATAAAATGCCCTTTAGTATAAAATGCCCTTTATGTCTCATTCTTCTCTGTTCTGCACTTATTGACAGACCCTCCTGGCTAGCCCAGTGCAAGATCTTGCACTCTGGCCTGATCCGGTAATGCTCTATCCGTGCTTGCTCACCTCCGAACCTCACTGGATATCTTTGTATACAGTGATAATAAACCACTCTGTATCTACAGCCCAAAGAGGAGAATCTACACTCAACTTTTATTTGTATGCTTTATCAGTCAATTTATAAGTGACACCTATTTTAAGTGTTACACTACTACTACAATCGGACAGAGAATGGTTACAACACCTGAACATTCGTCAGCGTTTACAGCGCCTTCCGTCCAGGTTGTCAGTCCATGAGGGCATATTTGGCAAGAGGTTGACCCTGTGGATGGCTGGTAGAAACCCTTTGGACATGCCTTGCATGTCTTCAGACCAGAAGTGGAGTAAGTCCCCTGGGGACATGGCTCTAAAAAAAACGGAAACATCACAACAGTTTTAAATTTAAAAGAAAGTACCTTGATTTTTGGTTTTGGAAGAGTAAACTTTCCAACCTTAAGTTTACAATAAACACATCATACAACCAACTTGTGTTGGTCAAATTATTATTATTATTATGGTTTGTTAAATTTTGCAATACAGCGGCTAAAAGCCGAAATGTACAGTTTACAAAAAACAGTCATTAAAATCTAAAAAGAGCCCCAGCAATAAATTACACAAACAGATAGAAATATCAAATAGTTATTAAGAAATTAATAAGAACACACGTAACGAATTTGTGATAGCACAATACTGATCGAAAAGCCCAAATGTTTCGATTAGATTATAATGCACCCATTGCTCATGATCCGGAGAGCTTGTCCACAAAATAAAAGTATTAAAGAGGGGGAAAAGTTCATAATTTTGTAATCCAATATGATCTACATTACAGCAATTGTTAATGAGCAAGAGAGAGCACATTATATTCTGCTGTCAGTCTTTCTCTCTATTTTGTAAGGAGCATGGCTCTTGGCCATGCTCCAAATACCATTTATCTGAGAAGGATAATGTTCTAGAACTCTCTGTGAGGATTACTTTGTATTAAAATATCTTTTGATTAGAGAAAAATAATTATTGTAATTTTTAGGGCTACTTGAATCGGGTAGATGTAAACATGTGTATGTAGCCAGCCTCGTGTTGGGCTGACTTTTTGCCCTTGCCCGTAGTACTCAGAATAATGAGTGAATGTGTTGATATTGTTTAATGTCCTGTAGTATTACATTGGAGGATTAAAATCAGCACAGGAGATTTTTTTATATTATTTATGTCTTCATATAGATCTTGCTTTTGCTGTACTTTGGTGAATGCTCGCCCTTTTTAAATAGAGGATCAGGGGCCGATTTCACAAAGAGATAAGACTAGTCTTATCTGAAGTTAGGACCAGTAACTGGTCTTAACTTAAGACTAGTCCTATCTCTTAGCATTTCCTAGGACTAGTCCTAAGTTAGGAAGAGTTTTGTGAAATCGACCCCCGCCTCCTTCACGTGTCTCTACATTATTTTTGCATTTATTATAATGGGAGAAAACATACAGCTAAATAAAGGAATGGAATTATGTGAAATGGAAAACCTTTCTTTTTAACACTTTGACTGCTGCAAATGTTTACACGGTCCCTCCCCATGGTGCTGCAGATGTTTTACAAAACTACAAAAAAGCTTCATGTTTTAGTCTTACACTGTCCCTCCCCACGATTCTGCAGGTTTTATTTGGAGAACTACATCAAAGATTTATAAATAAAAACATTCAAATAAATGACACTGTTGCTTTTATTTTCTATTACACCCCATATCTTTTTTGAAGTGGTATACATCGTAGCAAGGGGTCTGGTGAAGTGGAATTTTACAATGTTACTAAAAAATGTTAGCAGAAGTTTACCACGTCTGCAAATCACCGTCATCATCAGACGATTCCTGTCGATCAAATTCACTTTCAACGTCACTGGCATTACTTTCAGACTCTATAATTATTATCAGAATGATCATTTCCATCAAACTCACTTACTTCAGAGTCACCATCTGCGAATATTTCAACAACAGCTCTGCTACACTCACTAACCACTTCACGCGTTTCCTGGGCGCCGCCATTTTTTAACTCCGAAAGTATAAACTTCCGGGTTACGTTACCACCACTGGTGCCCGGGCCCGATGAGTAAAACCATCGAAAACAACTCCATTGGTTCCCCTAACGTATGTCAATACGTTTTATACATGAAAAGCATTTCAATCCTTGATCTACAGAGGGCAGTACAACGTTATACAACCAGCCCGAGTCAGCCCGAGTAAGTCTATCCCGAGAATACTCGGGGCTCAGCAGTCAAAGTGTTAACACTCTTGCTGTCTGACCATTCAATACCATTCACTGTGGTTTTGAATGATAGATAAGCTATGCCAGCCTTGCAATATGATACCATGAGGGAATGCATGTACACAGTACACAGTTAGTTCTGTGCACAGTTGTGCCACCATACACAACTTTGGCAGTTGAATGGTTTCAAATGGTTGGTCAACTCACTTGAAAATGTTGAGAACAGTAGGAGGGTTTTAATGGCCTTACATACCCTAGTAGACACTTTTTCAAAAATGCTTGGTTGGTAAGCAATTTGCAAATGCTGCTGCTTTTGTATTCAATTCCCAGTAACACCATGTGTATCTATCTACTTTGCTGTGTACACCTGTCTTGCTGTTTATTCTACTGCCGCAGTATGATTTGAGAATTTGGGATACTACTCATCAGTTCTGAAGAGAACTGTCCTGCTTGTTATGCAGGCCCGTAGGAAGCTCATAAACATTGGTCAGGCCCATTTGAGAAGCGGAGTTAGGAGTCAATGCGAGCGTGGAGCCATTAAGGCCTGGGTTCCGGGGCCCGCTTAAGGGCCCCGGAAAGGTTTTCATTCTAGATGCTCTGTGGTGCAACATGACATAATTCCTGGCCACTTTCCCTCAATTTTTGAGCAAATTATAAAATTAATTTTGATTGGTTTACTCTCAAATAATATTTTTTAAGTACTCATTATTTTCCATCTTCACAATAGGGAGGGGGAAGGTGCTGTATGTATTGATGCATGTGGCGCTGCTATCCCTGGACATATATAATTGGGTAATGGGGGCACTACAACAGCTCATAATTAAGGCCACCTCATTTACTGTTGAGATTTTGTGAGCTCAAGCAAAATTTTGAGGTGCACAATTGCCTGTAAAAAAAAATCATGTGCCGATTTTGGGCATCATATCCAGCACTTTGAACCCCGCTGGTGGTAGGATCTGAGCCAACTTGGGGTAATACTACTCAATGAAAACACGTTAAAATTATAAAAGTATTCAACCTAATTATCACTAATGCCCATCTCAGAAGTAGACAGCTTTATTATCTACTCAAATCCCCCAATTACGGCGTGGGGTCCGGGGCCCGCTTAAGGGCCCCGGGAAATTTTTAATTCTAGATGCTCTGTGGTGCAATATGCCGTAATTCCTGGCCACTTTCCCCTCACTTTTTGAGCAAATTATAAAATTCATTTTTAATGGTTTACTCTCTAATAACATTTTAAATTATTCTTGATGAATTATTTAGCAAAAAACGATCAAATGTCATTTCCAAAGCTCGTTTAATGATTTTCTATATGAAAAATTACTTCACTGGAAATTAGAAAGTGCCAGTTACAGAATCAGTTTATTAATTGTAATTGAAAACAAGGTGCAAACAAATAATTTAATAATTTATAAGTTTCACAAATTATTTAAATAAAAGCAAGTTACACAACAATTAAAATATTTAATATAAATAGTTTCACGTTGTAATTTGAAATGAATAGTAAGGGGAAACTATGAAATATAAAATCAATCGGAAAATATTATAATAATCATGTTCGATTTCTACAACATTCAGAATTTTCAACTTAAAAAAAACACGTGAAAAACGCAACGTGCAGTAGTGTTGACATGCATGACATGTACACGATCGATCGCATGTGCCCACAAACCGTACCTGAATGTAGACAGGGATGACCAAAGGGTAAAGGTCATGAACTGGCAGTAGGCTGCCCTCAATAACGTCCTTACCATTAGCCTCAATCATGTATAGACCTTTCCATTGTTGATAAACAAAGTGCGCCGGTTGGCATGGACGGCTGAATTAATATTAGTGAAACATTCAATCGTGCTAAAACAAAATTGTGACCAAATTCAACATTTTCTGTAAAGATTCATGAACTGAAATACCTCCCATGATTGGTTGATTTGTTTCCAACAATTTCAGCACTATTTTAGAATATTTGTGTAACATTGCTTCAAACTATGGCCATCTCTGTTTTTGATTTGAAGTTATGGCTTTCCATAGTTTTCCATCCTGGGTTGGCAAAAACTCGGGCTGTGACGTTGCAAAAGGAAGGTCTATAGCTAGCTAATAATATACAATCGCTAGCGCCCAACGGGAAAAGAACTCGTTACTTATTAAGTTTTATTTTGAGTATTTTCTTTTTCTTTATTTCACTTGATTCAAATTTGATATCGGGCAAGCGAGCAAATCATTACGGGGGAGGAAAAAATAAATAAAATAAATATTGGTACGGCCATGGCCGTACCGGCCAAATCGCTTCCTACGGCCCTGTTATGGTTATTAAACAGGATTGTTAGAGCTAAAAAATAGTGAAAAATTACGTGCAAATTAAAGTGCTATATAAGAGCTGTGCACTTAGCTATTATTGTGATTGTTAATTATTTTTAATCAAGTAGATTTACCTTTGCAATCTTCAAGCGATAAGGTGTTGTTACGTCGAGTGGAAGTCCCTCGTGGACACTGCTTGCAGTCAAGCTGACCCTGCTTGTCTTGATAATAACCCACACTGCAGTCGCGACAAATACCGCCCTCAACATCATAAAAGGTTCCAGTTGGGCAAATAACTGTTTACAAGATTTGGATAAGATTGATTTTTGCATGATGAGAATGAAATCTTAGAATTTTTTTAGTGGAATATCGGAAATGAAATCTTGTTGGAACTGTAATGGCTTTTATCGGGCAGCCATCTTGTTTCTCTCCCTTCCAATGCAGTGCAGCCATACTGAGGCTGGAAGGGCCATCATAGTCTGAACCTCTCATAGTGGAATGGGAATCACTGTCTAATATCACTACTGGGACACAGGGGACATTGGTAGCAAAACAAAGATCTGTTTCTGTAACACTTTGATAGTTTTGTGGGGATAGAATTGTACTCTTCAGGGTTTGCCCTGAACTTTTTTTCCAACCAGCCAGCAGGACCAGTTGGCTTGATTTTTAACCCTTTCTGTCCAGCGTAAATCCCGATTTACACAGTGCACACCCAGATCCAGCACCCCGGATATCCCAGGTTGTGCAGTGCACACCCAGATCCCGCACACGGGATATCCCGGTTTACGCAGTGCACACCCAGATCCCGCACATGGGATTTTAATGAGATAGGCCACGGACGGCCACTTCAAGGTGAGGGCTACACATAACTGATTTGGGCTATCGACCCAAATCAATTGACACCAGGGGCACGTTGCCTCCTACTCCTGGGACTGAAACAGGGTTACCCCCTTCACAGTCCTTAAGGATGTAGGCATGGGTATCATCCACTAGGAGCCTGGCTGGTAGAGCAGAATGCACTACCTTCCCAACTTTTTCGAAGCAATATGGTTAAGTGCCTTGCTCAGGGGCACAAGTGTCATGACCGGGTATCGAACCCACGGTGTGCAGTGCACACCCAAATCCAGCTCCCTGGATATCCCAGGTTGCGCAGTGCACACCCAAATCCAGCTCCCGGGATATCCCAGGTTGCGCCGTCGCCTCTAAATTGGGCAAGATGGGGCAAGGGTTTTGAGTTGGGGTACTCCAGCCACCCCATCTGTCACACCTTAGTTTGTTGTGCACTCAGGCATGATATTTGGTCCTTCGAGACAAGAAGGAACATTTTTGGAGCGCAAGGGCAGACCTACTTGTTCATAAAGTGCAGGGTATATCCAAAGACTTTTCAGGCTGTTTAATCACAGTTTTTCCGATTTATACAAGGGCAAAACAACTTTAGAGTTCCGACTAAACAGGGAAGAATATCTTGTCTAGCAATATAAAATTAAACTATCACTAAACATTGATTTGTTTGGTTCCCCACCCTCACCACAAAAGATATTTACACTACTTACTGCAGGAGTTGTTCCGTAGAACTTCACCGAGTTCACAGAAGAGCTCCACTGGGCGTACAACATTGAGCGGACCGGTCGGTAGGAGAGCTACCCCCTCCCCGGCGGATATATCCAACTGACCGTTCGATATGATCTCATCCATGGCTTCCATGAAGTTGTCTAAAATGCTGATGGAGTTGTGGCTGACAGGAGTTGTTGATGACGTGTTGCTCTGTGATTGAAAAATCAGAAGCAAAACTAATCATTTAATAGTTGAAGGGAAGGGAAATGACCAATTCAATTTTGTGATGTACTCTTTTTCCAATAGATAGAGTCCTCATGTGAGTACGGAAAAAATTACAAGTCTCTAACATTGCATTGAAATGGTGTCAATTGCCATTGTATTTGATACCCATTTTTCTCAGATTGATGTCATCAGATGTTTTGGATGTTGACAAGCTTTGCACTGGTAGGATATCGAATACAATGGCAATTTACACCATTTTAATGTGAGGTTATAAACAGTTGTAGGCCCTACATGTAGTCATCTGGGTGTGGGTTCGAATCCCGGTCATGATACTTGGAGTCCTTGAGCAAGACACTTAACAATAAATGCTCCTCTTCACCTAGGCGTAAATGGGTAACTTTTAGGGCAGAGATGGTTCTTTTGATTGATTTAGCTTGGTGCACTATATACTTGTCAGCACAGGTTGTATACTCCCCAGGGAACTGAGATGGTTTAATTAAAATAAATGGCTCAGTGACCAGGGGTAATAATGTTTGAGCACCATGAGCAACACCGAGTGACAGATTTACAAGGAGCACCCAAAATTAATATTGATCGTTTTAAACATGTAAGACTGATAGGATTGTGGTCGTGTGACAATTAGTATCTGACCTTCAGCTTGGTCCTTTATCAAAGAGTTGAGACCTTGTAAGTCTTCGGTAGGGTCAACATAAAGTGACAAAGGACCTTGCAAGCCTTCGGTAGGGTCAAGATCAAGTGACACAGGACCTTGCAAGCCTTCGGTAGGGTCAAGATCAAGTGACAAAGGACCTTACAAGTCTTTGGTTGGGTCAATATCAAGTGACAAATGACCTGGTAAATCTTCAAAAGGTCAAGATCAAGTGAAAAAGGACCTCGTAAGTCTTCGGTAGGGTCAAGATAAAGTGACAAAGGACCTTGTACGTCTTCGGTAGGGTCAAGATAAAGTGAATTAGGACCTTGTAAGTCTTCGGTAGGGTCAAGATAAATTGACAATTAGGACCTTGCAAGTCTTCGGTAGGGTCATGATCAAGTGACTAAAGACATAACCAATTGGCTTGGTCCTTTATCAAAGAGTGTGATCCGGACGCAACCTTCTGGCTCGGCCCTTTTTCCAAAACGCTACAACCTCACTGGTGTTGAGTATACCTGTGCTTAAAACACATCAGTGTAAGGGAGAAAACAAAATATATTCCTTTATTCCTTTATCGGAAAAAAAGTGTGAGGAAATTCACCTGCATCTGATCCACTGCTTGCTCTGGTGCATCAACCTTCACAGTGAACTTAATTGACAAGACATTGTTGGCTTGTCGTCGTCGACGTCCCCCTGTTGCGCTCACTTGACTGCAAGACACTTCAACATTCTCCACGCTACAACCACTGCTCTCTTCGCAGAATCCCGGTATAAACACCCCAAATTGTTGCATCTTTTGTATGAAATCCTCTTTTATCTCAAGTTTGTTTGCCTGGCAATCTCCTGTAAAAAAATTGAGCTCGAGTCCAACTTCAACACTGGGATCTCTCTTTTCTGTAAAGAAAAAAAAGGAGCGCTTTTAATATATCTAAAAATGAAGTTTTTTCTAGTTCACTACAGAGATCTTCCAACTACCATTATGACAAAAAACTTAAATATTTTTGTCATGTTGAAAGAATGGGCAGCGATTGATACCCCAAATTTGGCGTGTCGTGGCCAAGTGGTTAAGATCACCGACCTCAAGCTCTGGTGTTTCTGGTCAGCAGAGTGTGGGTTCGAGTCCCGGTCATGACAATTGTGTCCTTAAGCATGACACTTAACCATTATTGCTTCGTCCTTCGGATGGGACGTAAAGGTCCTGTGTGTTGTGTAATGCACGTAAAAGAACCCAGTTACACTTATCGCTAAGAGAAGGGGTTTGCCCCGGTGTGTCTAGCAGTGGTTGCTGAATGCGCCGCAGCACCTTGTAAACCCTTATTAAGGTGCTTCTTAATTTTTGTCTCATAATTCAAAACAAAAAATAAATTCAAAACTTGTCTTAGAATGTTTCTGTCTGTTCAAGCACCTTAAGTACTTTATTGGTAGATATTTGCGCTAAATATAAGACTATAAATTGAATATTTTTTATTATTATTAAATTTCTTCAAGCAGGACACATTACAGAAAGCAGACCCAGAGGTGGACCTGAAAAAAAGGTGGCGTGACGATATCAAGCTCTTCAAGAAAAAGGCTGACATAACAGTAGCAGGACACCTAGAGACCTATGGAGACTCATCGTGGTTGGAAATTAGCCATCTCCGGGACCTGCTCCGAGAGGACGGCTATAAGTCAAGTTAAGTCAAAGGTAAGATCATCCTTTGGTAATGTCCTCAAAAAGAAACTGTGCAATTTTGATTTGAAAGCCTACTTGTTATAGAGATGTTAATGGTATAAGCATCAAGCAAAATTAATTCTGTTGATTATTTAAGTTGTGTGTGTCACTATTATCGTTAAACGTGTCTACAATGTTTGTAACACTTTACCTGTACATGCCGGCCAGGGAACTTCAAAGGCGGGTGGATTAGTGAGTGGAGCGGGTCCCCACTCTGCTGTTTCGCCCCCAGGAATTGTTTTGCAAAAGTACAAATCCTGTGGCTCTTTGTTGAAATCAAAGTTGTCATTGCAAGAGACTCGACAGAATTGGCCTCCTAACCATCTATCGCAGACCAGAGCACCATTTTGTGGCGGAGGATAGAAAGGGCACTTGTACTCTAAAAAGAAGGGGAAAAAAAGACATGAATAACACTTTTATCAGAAGTTGAGGTTTACTTGAACATTTTTTGTTGTGTCTTACATTAGAAAAATAAATGTAGAGCAACAAGATGGCAGTTCTTGTCAATAAACTTACATTCGCATCCTTGATGCAAGTACCAAATAAGCAAGAATCGTATCCCATTCGTCTAAGTGTTTGCAACTTTCAAATGTTGACATTCCTATATGTTCTAACATATGGTTCTTGGAAAAAAATAGAAATATTCTATCGCAAAACAATAAATCATAAATCAGACTCAAGTAGGAAGAATATCTTGCCTGCATTTAACAAACACCTTGGAGAGTGTATGCACTCTGATTGGTCAAAGAAAGGCCTGTCACTGGGGGTGTATTAACATTTGAGATGAAGACAGGCTCTGTGAACTAGCAAATAAATTCAATTCATTCACTTCATTTAGGTAGTAAAATTACGACAGAAGTTAAGAAGACTAAAATTGACGTGTTTACACTATTTAAGAACTACATAAAAGTTAAAACGAAAAACCTGTAAAGCGATTAAACCTAAAAATACTAAATAAACAAACCAAAAAAAAAAAAATTTGATCAAAAGTGGAACTATATACTAGATAGCTCAAAAAGCATCATACAAAAAAGTTGCGGATGACTAAGAATGAAATTGAAAAACTTCATAACCGTAGTAATATTCACAACAGTAAAAGGAAAACAAAGAAAAATAACTTAATTTTTACCCCCCAAAAATGCCCTTCAACATGAATAGAACAATCGTAAAAATATCAATGAAGGAAAATCACAAATTCTGATTTTATCAGTTTTTGTTATTATTATTATTATTATTATTATTTATTTGACCTCAACAAATACAAGTACATCAACAAGCACAGCAAAAGTGAAACGATAACACAACGAACCAATCAAAATAATAATGAACACAATAATTATTCAAGCAAAAAGCACACAATAATTATACAAAAACAACTAACAGAACATGATCAGGAGGGCAACTAGATGAGCAAAAAATGAATGAATAGAAGAGGAGCATGCAGGCATGGGGAGTGAATCAATTGAGGGGAAACAACTTGACAAACCAACAAAGAACAATATGTGGGTCAGGAACAACAAAAGTAAATGTAATTACTGTTGCTCAGAGGCATGTTGTCCTGCACATAAGTAGCATTAATCCAGAGGATTAAAATGAAACACAATGGACATTGAACTGGCTATACAACAATAGTGACTATGTTGTTTGTTCAAGATATACCTTGGCTGGTGGCTGGCCACTGTAAATGGACCATCAGCCTGGTTATTACCACATATATGGAGGACGGGCTCCTCAAACCTATTGCCTAATTAAAATAGACAACACTAGACTTACGTTTGACTGATACCGTGAACTCACAGCTCACAGTATTCTCAGCCGCGTCTGTTGCTGTATACCAGACTTTTTCGGGCACACCCCAAAAGAATTTGGATCCAGACGGGCGGTTGGAGATGACAGTGAAGTTCCCAGAGTTATCCTTAAAAACGGGTTCCTCCCAAAAAACTGCGACTGAACGATTGCTGCTTTTTTCTTCAATATCATCGGTACAGTTGATAACTTGTGGTAGCTCCTCATCTGCAGTCCAAAACAATTACAACAGTCAGTAAAGTAGTTCTTTAAAAAGCAAAGTATACCTTTGGTTTTTGGAACCGTTCGATTGTTTCAATCCTATATAAATGTAGATATATACGATAAAACTAACCTTTGACGATTTCATTTCAAAAGGTGGTCACTTTTTTGAAATATCGTCGAAAATCCGGAGCAAATAGGTCCACGCAGGAAGAATAATCTCTAATAGAAATACACAATCCGAGAATCGTTTCTGACAGAAAAGTTTCTCAGATTCAAATTTTGGGGCTTAAAATCTGCTGTCTTTTTAAATAACCACATTACTTCAAAGTGAAATGTTTCTGAAAATGCTTTATACTGTCGTAAGCTGCTGTAGGCTTTTGACCAATACATTTTTATTGCCAATAATTTTAAGAGTGATGTCCAAACGTATACAGACCCCTTTAAAAATGTATGGCGGTAAAAATGGATGCAACTAGAGAACAACTTTCCTTGACAGGAAGAGAGTGCATCTAAAGACAGTTTATCCATTCTGATTGGTCAAGAGGAGATGTCAAGTTCGCACAAGGACCAATGTTAACTAGTGGTTGTTTAGTGACGTCTGTAGAGCATGCACACAGAAGTTGTAGTGCGAACGACTCTAGTCATGTCATGTCAACGCGACTGGCAACTTGATGTATGTTATTATTTTCTTATAACTGTTCCACTCTGCACTGTGCTATGAAAACGAATAATGATAACCAGCGGTGCAACCATGCCCTGTATGCGGTTTTCAAATAGTCGACTAGTGTAGTCCAACTATTGTCGGCAATAAACAGAGTTCGAGTTAACTAAGTCAAACTATGGTCAACAATAGTGCGAACTTGGCCCTATGTTGGTAGGTCACATATTTGGCTTGTGCAAGTTTGAAACATGTGTACGATTGTTTCAAAATTAAGCATGCAAGTTTGGCACTTGCGGGTGGCTCGAGCCACTCAGCACTCAACACATACCAGAAATCCAAGGCAGATGGGAGGTGAGCTGAAGATAAACCATCAGGTTTTAACTTCAAAATCCCTGCTGGAAAAAAGTATGTTTGTGGGGATAGTTCACCGAACCAAAGCTCTGGTGTTTTCAGCAGCAGAGTGTGGGTTTGAATCCTGTTCATGACACTTGTACCCTTGAGCAAGGCACTTAACTATAATTACTTCCTAAAAAGTTTGGAAGGTAGTGCTTTCTGCTCTACTAGCCAGGCTCCTATCTAGTGGATGATACCCATGCCTGTCCTTATGGACTGTGAAGGGGGTAACCTTGTTTCAGCCCAAGGAGTAGGCGGCAATGTGTCCCTAGTGGCAGTTGATTTGGGTTGACAGCCCAAATCAGATAAGTGTAGCCCTCACCTTGAAGTGGCCATTCAGCCTTGTGATTTTAGGCGATTCCTCAAAAAAAAATATTTAAAAAATAAGCCATACCTATGACTGTAACGCTGAAAGTACAAGTGCTTTCGAGTCCGGCCTTGTCACGCGCTGTGTAGGTGATGACTGTTACTTCATCCAGAAAGAACCTCTCCTGCGAAGCGGACGGTGACGCCTCGATTACCGGTTCTCCATCATTGTCTTCTGCCCCCGGTTTAACCCAATTTTCAGGGTTGGTTGCAAAGCTTTGACGAGAATCGGTCGGAAGAGAAATGTCATCAGGGCAAGAGGTGAATTCTGGAGGCTTGATATCTGATCAGAATGAAAACATTGACATTGAATTAAACAAAAATAAAGCGTTTGATCTTATCAGTAACCGAGGCAAAAGGTTTGGGCAAGTGTGAAGCTTACCTGAGAGTGGTGTTATTGACTAACAAGAATAGAAAGAACTGTTATTAGGCTCCATTTAGTGTCCTTTACCAAAATGTTTTTCAAAACCTTGAGATTGGGGTCAAAATTTTTGATCGATAATTACAAAAAATTCATAAGAGTAAAAATCCACTAAATGATAAACAAACACATTATAAACATTATAAACAAGTTTATATGGAATTCCTTTTAAGAACTTGTTTGCTCAATTATAGCTTTTTAAGATTCGTTCTCTCGATCTCTTTGACTTTCGACACATTTATTCTCTTACAAAAAATTCAAAAGTGTAAAAATACGTAAATTACAACTAAATGATAAACAAACACATTATAAACAAGTTTTAATGACAGTCCTTTTAAGAACTTGTTTGCTCAATTATAGCTGTTTAAGATTCGTTCTCTATTTTTTGCCTTACCAACACATTTATTCTCAACCGCTGAGTTTGACCACTGCCCATCTGCCTGACAGGTTCTAAGCTTGATTCCTTCCACTTGGAATCCGTCTCCACACTCATAGGAACAAATTGAGGTGTACTCCAGTGCCGTTTTCTCACAGGCTTTCGGTTGGATCTTCATGTTCTTACCTGCAAGCAGGATGGGACATGTCTTGGCTGTGAAGGGAAAGGAAAATGCAAAATGTCAAGATGATTGTAAGCATGATGGATCACTCTATGACAGCAACGGAATAATTACATAGGATATGTGCAGCAACAGTTTAGCTACTAGGGTCACATCTGCAGAGTATATGATATATTCATATAGAGTCTCTACAAAAGTATCTCTACCAGTGGCGTTAACCAGGGGAGAGGAGGGGAGGGGGGTATGGGGCTGGAGCCCTTGCCTCCTCCCTTCTGCCCCCAATGAGATTTTTAAAATGCCCAAAAGATTGGTTTGCCTAATTTAAAAGCCCCACTAAATAATAATAATAATAATAATTACACAGCATTTGTAAAGGCGCACTGAATCTGATATGAAACCATTCAAAGGCGCCGGTCAAGATGGAAAGGAGGGAAATCTCAAGTGGTAGGAAAAGCAAGTGTGAACAGGTGTGTCTTCAGTTGCTGCTGAAAGAGTGAGATGTTGTGTATTTCCCTGAGGTTTTCAGGAAGTGAATTCCAGAGCCTGGGTGCTATGCTGGAAAAACCCCTGTCCCCGTAGCTGGCTAAACGAGACCGGGGAACAAGGAGCATGTTGCTGGTGAATCTTAGACCTGGTCTTGTAGTACGGGGAGTCAACAGGTTTTGAATGTAGAGTGGGGCTGAACCTTGGAGTGCCTTGAAAGTGAGAATGATTATTTTGAAGTGGATGCGTTGTTTGATGGGAAGCCAATGTAGATTATAGAGGATGGGAGTGATGTGGTGATGTATTTTGTTACCAGTCAAGAGACGTGCTGCAGTGTTCTGAACAGATTGAAGACGCTGCAGCGTGCTCTGCGGAAGGCCAGCAAGTAGACTATTACAGAAGTCAAGTCTAAATTATGTCTTTGCCCCCTCTCGCTGCCCAACCCTTTCCCCCAAATGAAAATGTCTGGTTGTGCAACTGATCTCTACACCCTTACCTATTCATATTCATAAGTTTGACTGGTCCTCACGTGTTTTAACTGGCATTTGGCCATAAGCGAACCAGTGTTAAACCAGGGAGAACGCTGCAAGTATTAAAATGCTCTCCACTGTTACGGTTCCAACTACATTTGAAATGTACTTATTCAATGGTTTTATAACCCAGTGATGGTGCCACAAAAAAGCTAAGCAGAAAATGATAAAGTCACTTATGGATTCTAAAGCAATTTTGCAACCCAGGGATGTGATAGGCTGTAAAAAAAACTCGAAAACTTGTGAGCACTTAGCCCACTAAAAACATTTATCTTTGGTTTTATCTTTGGTTTTAAAAGCCCTACTCTGCAATCTGGGGCGTTATAAATGGTTTTATCTTTATTTGTTTATGAATTTGATCTTAAGTTGAAAAACAAATTAATTTTTTATTTATTTATTAATATTTTTTTTTTGGGGGGGAGGGCAAAACGGATTTCTGGTTAAAAACAGAGAAATCACATCCCTGGGAACCTTTGGTGGCCACAGTCATTGCTTTAACCACATCTCATCGGATGGCGTGTATATCCGCCAAATATTTCTTAACTGGCTTACAGCGGACGTTTTTTGCAATTTGGTATTGCCCCCAAAGTTCGTCAGATGGCCGACGTGAACAGGGCCAGAAGATACTGGAATTTCTATGGAAAAGTTCCGTTTTTATCTATCTGATTTCCAATCGAGGTGAACAAAGCAAAGAGTTGTTTCATTTAAATTTTCCCAAAAGAGAAAAAGTAAAGACTGTTGTCTTTCACTTGGTTTAGTCATGATTTCATTTGGACAACAATATTAAAACAACAAAATTAGTCCGAGTGTTCTGAAATTTAATACCTAGCATGGTATCGAATTTGTAATTGTATTACTTTTTTTAATTTATTGATATACATATAGATATATAAAATTAGTGGGGGAGATGGCCTTAGCTTTCAATCCAAACAGAACCTTCGTCACAGGTAAGATATAAATTATTATGGGGTTTGTTTTTTTGTTATTTTTTTGGGGGGAGGGAAATCCAGGTCTGAACTGGTTAAATACACGGTCCCTAAAAGGTTTTCTAATTAAGGTACACTCACCATTGCATCTACCATCCGTGTTAGACCACTGTCCAACTTTCTGTACATCGTTCAGGTCGCACTGAGTCTGTAAGCTGCCTTCCGGCTCGTAGCCCTCGCTGCACGAAAGTTTACACACCGTTCCGATACTCCTGTCCGTTGTGTCGCAAGACAGTTGCCCGTTGCCAGGCTGTGGCAATACCTCACAAATAATAGCTGGGTGCAAGAATGAGTATTGGTTATTTCAAAGTCGGATGCTTGCTTGAATTTCAACATAGGCTAGGAGTTTTTAAGGTAGGTGTAATATTTAGGCTTTTACCCTACATCAATGTGTAGTAATCAAAGCAAAGTACTTGGTGCTTTCCCGATTACTCCAGAAACTCAAAAACATTCCAAAAAATAATTCTGCACATCGTAAAGTGGTTTATAAGTTTCAGCATCCCCAGCAGTGCAGCATTTTCCTGAAGACCAGCAGAGTACCCTGCTTGAAACATCAAGACTATTCCTCAATTCCGGGTCTTTTCAGAACCATCACTTCTCACGAGGGAGAAATTTTACCCACATTGTTGTTGCCAACTATATTCTTAAACCATGCTTCAGATCTTCTCTAAAAATAAATTATATTTTAGTTTTGGGTTGAACAAAGAAAAAATTACCAGAGCGGGATATGAACCAACTGTAGCTATATCTAGCCCTACATGTATGTTGGTTGTTTTCCTATTTTCTCAATATTGTTGTTTGGGGGTGCCAGTCAACCTTTAACAGCTGTGTAGCCAGGAAACCCACCCTATAGTTCACAAAGCAGCAGCCAATTAGGGATCAACTTGAGGGGATGCAACTTTTTTTTATTTCAAGTATAATCAAGTGATAAAAGTTACAAACCCAGCTCTAAATATTTGTCTTTGTTCAACCCAAAATTATTTGAAATATACCCAGTCAGTTTCCCTCAGTGGTGTATTACTTGAGGTTTATATTTTATTACAGATTTTGTGTACGCTTACATCAAAATACTTAATTTTACACAAACCAACCCAACAATTCTTCTTTTCGCTCAACTTAAGACGGTATTATTCTCAGACTACCCCATTGAATTTTGGCACTCAGCCCAAACTGTTTTTATTCCAAAGTGAGTCTTCCCGTCTTTGCGTGAAAGAACCAATGCTTTTGCTTGATCCAACTTTCAACCCGATTGATCAAAGATTCACACAAGCAATTTGCATAAAGGTGAGCCCTAGAGCCTGGGAGAGAGGCTGCTAGCCTTTTTTAGCTTACATCCAACATTAGGTCATCGCCAAGGCTAGTCTAACCAACAGCATTGCACCACAACCGGGCAGCAGAGGGTGATATAACAAAAAAAGGTTGAGCCGTGAATAAAGCATCACGGCTCAGATGACTGGTGGGGTCTCTGCGCCGTATCATTTATTTATTGATAAAATGAATCATCAGACGATTTGGGGTTGAACAAAGAAAAATCTACTAGAGCGAGATTTGAACCAACGAACTCCGGTTTACCGTGCGGGCGCTCCACCAACTCAGCTCTACCAACTGAGCTCTACCCCTATGTTGGTAGATTTAGCAGGTGGTCTGGTGGTGAGGAGTTGTTCTAGTTGTCATTCCCCATTCCCGTAACAGAAATTTGCAATTACATATTCTCTTCAATAATTTTCTTCCACAGGGTGAAAGCTGTACTCACGTGTGCATCTGAGAGGTTCTGCAGACCACTGTCCTGTTGCCAGACACTGCACATCTGCTGCGCCTTGTTGAGCTCGGTGGTTTGGTCTACACACCAGATGGCACTCCACACCGTAGTGATTGCCGCAGTTGGAGGGAATGACAAAGACGCCAGATGCGTCGGTGAAAGTCAGTTGTTCACATTTTATAGCTGTGTCAAAGGTCAGAATGAAATCAGTTTTTTAACATAATTATACATACCAGCTGGGGCTTGATGCGGAAAGAAAAAGTGCACCGTGCGAAAACGAGTGTGGGCTTGATTGGTAATATTTGCATATGGTACCATGTACAAACATGAAGCTTATATTGCGATCATCTTCCTACCTCCATTGTATATACAGCCCCAATAGACCTTTCATGCTTTGGTCATTTGTATCAAGAAACCTGTAGTAACAATGGCACTTCTAATTCTCATATCATGGGACCAGACTGTCTTTCCTTCCAGCTTATTTAGGCCTTATCTGAATTGGCGGCTATACAGCAACAGCTGCAACTATTAGTAATGATATCGATGTTGCTTAGGCATATCCTATGACGCAACAATCCAGTTGAAGCTGTAGCCGCAGCCACCGATTCAGACATGTTTGGTTTCACATAGTCGGCTAAAAGCAAAATGGCAACTCAATTGGACTTGTACTTTCATAGTATTCAACAGTACTTCAAAAAGTGCAGACTTATGTAATGTCTCGTGACATTATGTGATAATATCATGGTATACATAACTCGAGTCTAGACACATGGTCTAAAGCTTATGCTAAATTTGATTGGTACATGTACTTTCCAGAAAAATATATGCAGTTAGTCTATGAAACTTTATTGCAACGAACACACACACACACAAGTGTGTAACAGCCTGCAATCGTGGACCCTCCTTTGTTCAAGTCTTTGTGATAGCAACCGAGGACCACAATGCTTTCCTTTGTGATAGCAACCGTGGACCTATTGTCCTCTTTTGTTATAGGTCCCCGGTTTGAATGTGGTTACCTACTCACACACACACCCTATATTGCAGTCACTCTGTGGACATTTCTTTTTTCTAGGAAAATCCTGTTCTTCAAAACTGTAACAAACACTGCATGGGCCAGTGAAAGTCCACACAGTGTTTCAAGTCCCTACAATACAGAAGCCTCTTTTGTTCTCAGGTCCACACTTCCTAATCCTATGTAGCTTCAAAACACATGGAAGGACAATGCAAACGTTTTATACTTTTAGCCTTCGGGGCATAACAAAAATCTGAACAAAAACAAAGGCTACTCAGGCGAGTGTGCCGGAAAAGCCAACAAGCAAAATGACTGCAACATCTTATATTTATAAGCAAAGAGAATTTACTAAGTACAGAAAAAATTGCTCAGTCATAACAAACTGCAATGTAAACTACTCATGAATAGTGAATATTCAGGTCAGGTTGGTGTAGTGGTATCTTGCCTCGCCTTCCACCTATGGGACCCCGGTTCGAATCCCACCTGGGGCACTATGTGGATTGGGTTTTCAGTCCCTGCCTGATCGCGTGGGTTTTCCCTGGAATAATTCTCTGGGGTTTTCCTCCCACATCTAAAACTGAAACTTCCTTCATTGTCTTCTCTTCACTCTATACCATCCTGTTATTGGCGACTTGATCGCTGTTGGATTTGGTTAATAAATAAATAAAAATAAAATATCTTAGATTATTGTTCTTACGTGTGCACGAAGCATCTCCTGACTTAGGGGTGCCCTCATGACCAGGCAGGCACTCGCAGGCATCCTGTGCAATACTGCCCTCTACCGCCGTGGTTGATAAATCCGGACATGGTGTACAGGCTTGGTTGCCATATTCAGGCTTGTAAGTTCCTCTTGGGCAAGCTGTGTAATAGAAATCAAAAGAGTTGGGAAATGCTGATAATGAAACAAGATTTGTGCGTGTGCTAGTTTTGTTTCATCAAGCATCCATAAAGGATTCAGGATGGCAGATTGAGGCATTTTTTTCAACATTACAAATAGTTTGTACATGCCAAGTCTCAACTTGGTCGTCCGTACTCTATGTGCAGCGCAAGTGCCATGTAACTTTTTCGCCCAGTGTGTCCGTGCAAGTTTACGAGTGCCATGCACAATCCACGTGTACACCCACACAAACACCAATCCATCCTTCAATGCAGTAGCAACCGAACCGGGTATAGTACAGGTACTTGTACTTCGGGTAGCGGGTGTATTAGTTCAATGGAAATCACTAAAAAAACTTTCACTGTCTTCCATAGGATCTGACGTACAAGGTACTCATGTGGCAAAGGTGGACTAGTGCCCATGACGAAAGTGACGGCCGTTTATACACAACGCATCGGCAGCATGCAGTGCTTGCACTGCACTCACATACATGTTTTTGATACGCCGGGCCGGGTCACGAATTTTACCACAGTGGGTAAATTCTTTTTAACAGAATCTGAAGTGGCCGTTGTTTGAAAATGTCTAATAACTTCACCAACCGTGGTGGAAAGTTTGACCCCCATAGCGTTGTGCGCAGCAGTTGCGTGTGCGGGTGTGATCGACGTGCGACGTGCTTATGTGGAATGAGACTCCACTATTTGTAATGACTACTGTATGTAGCGTTTAACGACTCCAGTTTTGGTACCTGAAGGTACGTTATATGTATTGCTGTGTCAGAATAAAATTGTTGTACCAACCAATACAGCCTTTACCTGCCATGCATGTTTGATGTTTTTGCATGGAACCTCTCTCTTGCAAGATAACATGTTGATGTTGAAATGACATATTTGTATGAAGTCAGGGGGGGGGCAGTGTAACTTTAGCATAAGATTTTGTATTCAGTTACCTTCGCATTCTCCAACTTTACCACCTCCTCTGTATCCGGGATGACAAGCACATCCATAGGTTCCGGTCTGTGTTGCACATGAGCAGGTAGCCTGTTCATCACAACAACTGTACCCACGTGAACATTGTGCGTCGCACAGGGAAGGAAGGACATTGCGGTCCCAAGAAGCAGCGTCTCCTTCATCTATAAAGCATGAACCAAAAACATTCGGAGAAAATATTGAAGGTCAGTTTAGGAAGGGGAAAATTGAGAATTTTGAATGAACAAGAACTGTTTTACCAATTCATGTTGGATGATGTGTATATATATCCACAAACTCTTTTGAGACTGTCCAATGGCAGAGGCTACTTAAAGCTGATGGTTTTCCTTTTACTTCATGAACTAACACGGTCCGCCATTCTGAAGAGCCAAATTTTTGACTCCAAAAATTGAGGACCGTGTTAGTTCACGAAGTATAAGGAAAATCACACAATTTCAAGGCATATTTGTGTGGGTCATTATATTCTACTTTTAAAACATCTTACTAACCATATATGCATTTCATAACAAACGGTTTCACACGCTATAGCCCAAATCGCCCAATCCGAGGCAACGTGTCCCTTTAAGGTGTACCATAGAGCATGGGTGTACTATCAAAAATGTCTCTAGCTTTTGAACAATCACATTTTCAATATCTAATTTTGTGCACACCCTTTAACTTAGTAACAACCAAAGGGGCACAGAAACACACTTTTTCCTCACTTAATTTTACAATTAATATGCAGTTTTTATATAAAGTGCTCTATCATGCCCTACAGGCATCAAAACACTCATTCTTTTTATGTGTGAGTTATGATGAGAACCATTTACATGTACAAGGAGCACCTTGTAAGGGTTTGCAAGGTGATAAATTATGAGGCAACCCCTTCTCTTAACAACAAGTGAACATGGGTTTGTTAACATGCATTACAAGACACACAAGAATTGCGACTTTGCATTCCATCATACAGACCATAGAGAAAGGGCAGACCAAGCAGTGTCACAGTTAACAAGTGGCATGACCAGGTACCCCAACACACACTCTGACAAGGCACTGCAGGACTCAAATTTGGGGTAACATTCCACAAGACCAAGATGAGTGATAACTTTCTACACAGTTTACCATGTAAACTATTTTCATTTGAACAATCACTGAGAGAGAAGTTAATCTCATTTATGGCATGTAACAAGGGGAAGTGCTGGTGACTCCTATAAGCTCCATCATCTTGCAAGGCAAAGTCCAAGGAAAGCGACCCAGGGGAAGACCAAGAACAACATGGTACTCCAACATTAAGAACTGGACCCGCTTGAACCTCAGCTCAGCAGGACCTGCTTGAACCTCAGCTCAGCAACACGCCTGGCTCCATGGAGGGACACATCAAGATTAGCTGCCGCCTACCCTCAAGAGGATGGCACCGATGAGTGATTGAGTGAGAGTCTTATGGGTAAGTCTACTTTGATACTCAACATAGAAGTGAAAGATTTTACCAGATTCACACTCAAGGTCAACATTTGAAATTGAATAACACAAGACATCTGGACTTGTTTAGTTTACTAGCCCAATGTTAAAATCACTGGTCAACTGGCCTCTGGCCAGCAGTCCAGTGTAACATTCAAGCTCCGAGACCAAACCACTCAGCTACAACCAATCTTAAATCTAAACATTGATGTAGGCCTATATTGTCAGGTTTTGTCTTTTTCTCAAAATGTTTAAAAACATACTTGTCTTGCGACTCAGACTCGACCCAAATGCACTTGGGACTTTTTGGGCTCCACACTGCAAACCCAGACTCGCCCTCGAGGATTGAGGACTCAAATACAAGACTGCATGCATGAATCAACATTTTCATTTGGTTGTTCTCCAAACACACACTTTTTGCATTAATGGCAGTAAATTATGAATTTCAAAGGGGCATTCTTGATACTCAAGTGTCACAATGTAGATAGGATCATGATTGCTGGGGATTTTTTGTTTGGGGTGTTGTTCAAGTGATGTGGTCACTTAGCAGGTCTAATTGCTTTTAAGTGATTTCTTCATCCCAATTTTCAATACCATCACCCCACTCAACAGATTTGCTACAAAGGCTACCAAGATTTTCCTTGAAAAACAAGTAGTATGAACGCTTTTTGTTTTTAATGCCTTACATTGTTGCTAGGTCAACAATGGACCGCAATGGCCTACCTCCTCTCAGCTGGGTTGCAAGACTCTCAACGTCAGTCAGAAAGGTCAACAGAAACATGTGGTCTTCTATTGGAGTAGACGCAACAGCTCTCAATTCGTCCACGTTTATCCCAGATCCAAGACCAACGGCGAAAATGATGATACCGTTGTTTTTCATTGAGTCAGCAGTCGTACGTGTAAGGGCGTTATTGTTTGCTTTTCCATCCGTCAACAGGAAAACAATTCTAATGGACATAACAGTAACACAACACCTTCACAATAGTGCTAACTTAAGCTTGTGATAGTTTTAACTTTGACAACTGAGGTTTTAAAATAGTTTAGCATAAAAAAGCCTGCCATTTAACATTTTTAGAAAAACTGACATTTTATATAAAAACAAAATGGCATTACAACAAACTACCAATTGGGATTGGGCGCTGATGGTAACTACAGAACAATCATGGTAAGAAAGACAAAACAATACTGTCTGCTATCGGTCTTATAAGCCCTCTTGCCCCTCTCCCCCAGTTGAGATTGGAAAAATGCACAAATGAATGTATCCATATATTAAAAAGCCCCTCCTCAACAAAAACAACAACAAAAACAACAAAATAGCAATACAAATAAACAAATCAGACCATTAAAAAAGGGGGAGGTTTCCCTGCCACCCCCCCCCCCCCCCCCAAATGAAAATGTCTGATTATGCCAAGTTATGCCACCACTCTAAATCGTAAACGATAGTGACTGGTGGTGGATCATTCTAAAGCAAAGTTTTTAATGCATACAACCTTTATTAAGAACTAATACAGCACAAGCAAAATGGGTTTATATTTTGGAAAAAGCTCACAAACCCGGAGTTGTGTCTCTGCCCACACCCTACCACACTTAGTCTTTTTGAGGAAATGATGGGGGTGACGTGTTGCATTCAAAGTAAAATGTACAGTATGTTTTTCAATCTTTATGTGCATTATTTTCTTACCTCGGGATTGATTGTCGGGAGTTCGTCAGAATTTCTGCAGCTCGGTTGAGGGCCCCTGATGTACACGTGCCTCCACCTCGGAAGGTTACAGTGGGTAGATCAGTGCCGAGAAGAGTACATTTGTTTTTCCCGTTAGAAGACGTTGTTATGTAGTCAACGTCATTAGTAATTTCAGTGCAGGACGAGTAGCTGACAACGGCAATTCTGGAGTTCTCGTGTGACACGCTGAAGAGCTTGGAGAAGTGTCTCACGAACTGAACCTCACAGCCGAAGTTCAACGGACCAACACTACCCGAAGAATCGAGTACAAAGACGAACTCCGCTGGCTTGTTTTGGAATTTCTCAAGGACGCTCAAGAATTTCTTGGTGGTGGCTTGTATCTGGGTCCGGTCCACCTCCAATGTTGACGTTGATTGTGGGCACTCGGCGTACTGCGACTGGACTAAACCACTCAGCCACAGTAAAGCTATCACTAAGTATGAAGCAGCAGCAGCAATTTTGCGTGTGCCTACTGCCATTGTGTTGCCGAACAACAGAGGCAACGCAGGACACAGTCAATTGGAAAGTAAAGAGAGACTAATATTTAACCCCAACTGACTCGCTGAACTGAATTCTATTACTGCAAATACCTCAAATAAGGACGTTTTGGTCACCTCTCAAAATGTCTGCGTTGCTTCTTCTTGCGTGTATTTGTTAATGTGTAAGAAAGTCACTGCTGTGTCTGACGTCACACCATCCTCAAAAACCAGCAACCAATCACGTGAGGTTTTTCACCCAGTAACTTGACACCCGTCCACACGGGGTAAAAGAAGCTTGAACCGCCAGACACAGTGGACCCGTACTTTTCTTTCCCATCAGATCGTATCGGGACTTCTGGGTTTTGTTCGAATTGTAACTGCTTCCTTAATATCCTCAATTAAAAATACGAGCAGGATTTTCCTGATAGTTCTCGCAGACATCACCTTCCTACATCCGCACCGGACGACAGTGTGATGGTGGTGGGTGGCCGAGACTTTTCTGGGGAATTCCCTTGCGCGGCCGGTAACCCCCCAAAACAGAGTTTCCCAGGGTAGCTGTTTATATGAACGATACACCACGTGGTGCAATCCCCCCAGCTGCAACGCTAATGATTGGCTGATTGTTGTCGCCTGATTCGCTCTGTTGTGATTGGTTCAGAGTTACACTTTCCATTGTTTCTGCGACAGAGTTAACTTTTGTTTAAGGAATCTAAACTGATTGGTCTGAAATTACAAGCTGTAGAAAATAGCCGATAAGTCATTCATTGGAAATACATATTTAAAGGCACTGTACACGTTTGGTAATTACTCAAAATATATATTAGCATAAAAACTTACTTGGTAAAGAGCAACGGAGAGGTGTTGATAGTATAAAACATTGTGAGAAACGACTCCCTCTGAAGTAATGTAGTTTTTGAGAAAGAGGTAATTTCTCACTAAAATAATAAAAGACTTCTGGCCAGAAGCTATTTATTCCTATCTGAAAGCACACTAATTTGTACAACAATGATGTTTTTTCTTTCATCATTTTCTTGCAACTTCAATGACCAATTGAGTCCAAATTTTCACAGGCTTGTTATTTTATGCATATGTTGGGATACACCAAGTGAGAATACTGGTCTTTGACAATTACCAAACGTGTTCAGTGCCTTTAATAGCATCAATTGAATGAGCAATCTTAGTTAAAGCGCTTGTATTTTTCAGTGAGTGTACGACACGCCTATCTCCTTTAACTTTTTATCAAGCCTATAATTGGCTATTAATTAAGTCATTTTAAAAACTTAAAGGGTTACGTGGCCTTCGGTTTGGTACTTCTTGCTGTAAAGAGCGTTTCTTTTGAAATTAATATGGTTGGAAATATATTTTAAAGGAAGAACGTGACTCGCAAAAATATTACTTAAAATTATGCATTTTTAACAAATTATTTTCATGTCAGAACACGGTCCGCTATTTTGTAGAACCAATATTTGGACACAACCAGCAACGGTTTGAATGATTTGAAGGCAATGTGTGCCCCGTACCAATCGACGGTCACAGTGTAAAGTTTTCAATTCCCGTAAAAAAGTACACTGGACTACATTGCAAAATATATGGGTTTTTGGAGTGGTGTAGTTTTGAAGGGACGGGTTTTAGTTTTAAAAGTGACAATTTTCAAAGGGGCGTGCTCATCTTGAGTTTGATGTACTACACGGCCGTCTGTATCGCACAGGTTATAAGAATAACATCACAGGGTCATCTCAAGGTTTTGTCGCCCGTGACGTCCTGTTAACATCCACTAAAACTCTTGTCCATGGCCCCGTTTCAAAGACAGAATTGCTTCTCGTTTCTCACCCGAAGAAATTAAAAGTGGAAAGTGACTTGAATTCAGTAATAAAGACCAAAGAGGGGGAAAATTGTAGGCAAAACATAGGCTCCCTACAGCTTGGTTTCTCCGATGTTCATATAGTTAGGGTCTGCAACAAGTGGCTTTTATCCAAGGTTGTTTTAATGTACAGTCAATTTAACCAAAACCAAACAAAAACAAAAAACAATAATCATCGTTTGTTGAGATGAGCAATGTTGTCAATTTATTAATATTTACTGAGGAGATTACAAACTATAGGCATTTTTAAATTGATTGATTATCAAAATAGACTATGGGCAGACGTTTCGGGGCCCAATTTCAGAGAGCTGCTTAAGCACAGAACCTATCTTAGCACAAAACAATGCTTAGCAGATTAATGTTACCAGCTAAAATGACATGCCACATGTACGGTACGTGACTGGTATCCTGCTCCTTTTTGCAAAGCAGAAATTTGTTAAGGGATCAATCGCGTGAGTTTTTTTGTCACCCGGTAACCTGGCTTAAACAGCGATATGAAAATGGGTCCTGCTATACCGAGCGGCCTTTATAGCACTGTTTCTATTAGTACATTTAGCAAAGCAGACGAAACGCAGAATGAGTGACGCAACAGTGCAAATACAATGAGCGCGCGCACGCGAGTTGTCAAATCTTCGTGATCTTTTATGAAACGCACTTTTGCTGACGCACATTTTTGCTGCTCCAAAGCCCAAAAAGCAGTTTGCTTTACCGGTGAAAAGCTTTAAGAAGTTGGCCAAAGGCTTTTCGTTTAAGCAACCACTATTTTCTTGAACTTGTTCAACTTTGGCGGGGTGTTAAAATCTTATGTAGTTCCCGCCTTTTTCCCCCAGCACAAATCACATTGCTACGATTCATCCGTTATGTTTGAAACAATATTAGAAAAGACAACAACTTGTCCCAGTAGAGAGTCAAGCTCGTGTTTGCTCACCTCTATATTGGGCCATTACATTTTATATTCAGAGTTTATGTTACTTTTTAAGCTTTGAAATTGAACATATTATAATATAGAGTAAAGTAAAAAGCCAACAATGTACTTGTCTAAAGTAACATCCCGTGTTGTCATAAAGCATTATGATAGACCTTTTATCACGCTGCCGCCATCTTGGTCATGTTCCCTGTACTCATAAACAGTAATGGATGCTAATATTCATTTAACAAAAAAGGAGCCAGACTATTTTTTCCTTCTAGCCTCGATTTGATTACATTGATTTGAACGGGAGAAAGGGTCTAACAGTGATAAATTTGTTTGTACAGTTTTTCTTGAAAATGTGAGCACTAACTAACAACTTCCAGGTTCGTATTCTTAAAAACTAGGTAGAATATGTTAGATTTTATATTTGCATCTGGTATTTAACCCATATGTGTGTGTAAAGCGCTGTATACTCAGTACTTTCCCGAGTCATGAACAAAACTCCACATGCATGTATAGGAATGGAATGCGTTTTAATCTTCTGAACTTTCGCTCAGGTGGGAAAAGAGCATACCCATGCAATGTACCAACAAATCAATGCTCAATCACTTTAACATTGAATGTTTGACCGGGTTGACATTTTATGCAATACACTTTCCATTAGGCGCCGAATTGTATGCATTTTCAAGGATGTGGAACACATAGTGGTGGAAATTGAGTGGGGGAGTTCCAGAGCTTGCTAGCATGATTGCGATACCTTGTGGCTTTAGTATCTAAAACAGATGTTTGACATTGTACGGGTGAATGTTTGTTTATTATATTCTTATGGCTTAAAGGGTGTGTATCATTGGTAATTGTCAAAGACCAGTATGTCAAGTGAAGATGGTCTTTGACAACTCCCAAAAGTACACCCTGCCTCCAGCGATAAAAGGAATAGGCTAAAACTAAATATAATTGTACATATTAAGCTATTTACATGTTTAATTGGTATAAAAGAGTTGGTAAAACTATTATAAAAACTGTAAACTACCTAACTACTCATTGTGTTGTAAAAGGTAATACAAATAAACATTCAAAACACGGAAATAGAGACAGGTTATTTTCGCTTGGCGAACATACTTTTGGTTTCGTTTCAAAACGGACTTCCTTATTGAGAAATTTTATTTGTGTACTTCACTGGGACTGTTAGTTGCAAACTTCATTTTTCTTCTTCAACAGTTCTCGTTTTTAGATTCTACAATCGTTAATTTTGAAGCAACAATAAGTAAAACTGAATGTATTTTCGACCAAGTATAAAGTCATATAATGATAACATAATTAACTAGTTTATCAGCGCTTTATCTACTGGCGTCATTTTAAATTTCCAGACAGGTTTTTGAAGTTTTTGAACTAGTATGAGACCCATTTATGTAACACCTCGTAAAGGTTTACAAGGAGCTGTGGCGCATTCAGCAGCAACTGCCAGATACACCAGGGCAAACCCCATCTCTTGGCGCGATGTTAACAGAACTTGTGGTATAACACAATTTACACTATTTACCAAACGTATGACTCGTTATCCATATGGTACATTTCAATATCTATGAGTACGTTTGTCATTTTCCAATTGTGCTGCATTGTGATTAATGCGGTAGGACCACAGCAAGCTAGTTTAACTCTTCAGCTACTTCAGTGCTTCGTGGGCTGGTTTGTTTGTATGATCTTTCAACAGAAGTGGTCGTTGCCTCCACTGCCATTTGAGAAACTGAAAGAACAATGACACTCGATTTAGTGAAGCCATTACAAATAAATTGCAGTAAATTTTTACGGGGCAGACCCAGTGATAAAGACCAACTGTTTTTACTCATTTCCTACAAACACTATAGCATTTCAAGTAAAACTATTTAAAGGGAAGTTTTCCACCATGGCCATCTTTATACCATGTAAGTTATGTGCAATCTATTAACATTTATATTTTCAATCTTACCAATGTTGTACACACACTTTAAGGGTTAATTATTTTTTTAGAGAACACGAGTTGCAAAACAATTTCCGAAGCTACATGATTTTTATACAACTTATACTTTTTAAATATTGGCTTAATAAATTATCATCTATTATCTATCTATCTGTTGACAAAAAGATCGGCTGGGTGAAAACAGTGAAAATTAAAAACTTCTTATTTACCTTCGCTTGCGTGGCAATCGGTGCTCGCCTTTGATGACCGAGTCTCTGTGGTTTGACCCGGGTCACATGGTTTACACGATTCCTGGCCGAACTCGTCCTGGTAGGTGCCCACTTCGCACGGCAGGCAGGCAAGGGTCGAGTTGACCTCTCCGTACATCCCGCGTGGGCAAGAAACTGTAGGCACGAGAAACAATTGTTAGTCGGTTATGCTTTGTTGGGAACCATTCATGGGGCTAGACAAGAGGGAGGGGGAATTTGAACATTACAAAAGAACAACTCAAAGTAAGTCCGAGTCAAGGTAGTGCCGGGGTAGAAGAATACGGGTAAGGGGTTCGAAGTGGGTACCTGTTTTGCATGGGAAGATTAGTTAACTGCGCCCTGAGCACCTTGAAAAAGGTGGAATTGGCGCATTAGAAGATTCCTTTATTATTATTATTATTATTATTATACGGGGTTGATATTGCTTTTGAAAAAAACCTCCGGGGTGCCACGGCAGCCCAGGGCTGTATACTCCCCAGGGAGCTGAGAAAGATTAAAGGAATGTTATTGGCCCACTGACCAGGGCACTATAAAATTGCAAAGAACTACATTATTGATTCAACAATGAGGCAGTTGTGGGAAGAAACCAGGGGGAATCCTTCACTGTGATACCTCACAGAGTTATCAGAGAGGTTTGTGAGCTTTGGGGTGTCTTACTTAAATTATCAAAGATATTTTGATATTACAGAGTATTTCAATAAACTACTAAAGATGACACTTACTGCATATTTCCCCTTCAATAGCAGGGAACGATTTCTGCAATGTACCAGTTGGGCACGATTCCGAAATATTATGCTCTGTATACGCTGTGAATAAAACACAAATTATTCCATTAAATTAAAGCTCAATGAACTTCTGAATTGTTTTTACCCCAAGAATTGACCTTTGGTTGTTAAAAAAAAGTAAATAATAATTATTGTTTCGAAATTCAAACAATTTTTTGGGGAGATGTTTATATAAGAAATAGTTGTGTTCATCTCATCATCAACACTAAGATCTATCTTTGAAGGAATTTGTCCTTCTTTTAAGACTACCTTTTTTCAAATTGAAATCAAACACAAATTGTCCATAGGTATCGAAACAACGGCCTATAGGCTCAGGTTTGGCGCCATCTTTTAGCAGGTCCTCCGGGAGCCTGCAAGCCAAAACCCGTGGTTTGGAAAAGGCCGTGTGTGTATACTTACGACTACAGTCTGGTGCTTCAGAAGACGGGGACCAGGCCCCATCAAAACCACACAGGAAGACGCTTGAAGGAGGCCCGTCAAAGAAGTAATGTGATTCGTCACAAGAGGGCTCACAGATCTTGCCGAACATCCAATCAGAGCAGCTGATTTGTCCATTGGCGGGAGCAACCGGTGTCCCGCATTCCACAGCTTCAAATACAAAACAATGATGCAAATAATTCACCCGATCTCGAGTCCGCTGGTTGAAAAGTCTACACCAATCTTTTAGAAGAAATACTGTCAAAGTCAATGAATTTGCGAAAGAAGACCCAGGAAGTTGCATGTTTCAATTTCAGCTATCGAAATAACTAATGATGAACTTACAAGTATAACAGTTTTGGTTGGTGTCACTACAGTACGACTGTGTACGAGATTTTAGCAGATTTCATTGGAAACTGCAGGATGCAAAGGAGTTACTCTTGCAAAAACAAATAAGTATTTACCGCTAAATTTGATGTTTTTAATTCAATTTATTAAACCAATCATTTACTGCTACACTAAACAAAACTCACAGGTCAGAATTACGCAGGATTCTAGATCCCATGGGGCCTGACCAATTTCTGGGTCAGTCCAAATGATCCAGATATGGGCCAAACTGACCCAAAATTTGACTAAAAATCCTGTATCCAGGTCAGCCTAAACCCGAAATGGGTCAGGACCCATTGGACTCGGAATCTGCGGATCCTGTGACCCAGGAGGTTTTGGTTTTGAGTGCATGAGAGGTCTTAAAACCAAAGCATTATTTTGTTAATGTGGCAGCCATTGACACGGTTGTTTAACAGGCTCTCCATAGATTTGTTTAGAAAAGCACCGATTCTTGAACATATAACATTTTGCGAGACAGGAAACAAGATTCTTGCTAAAACCGTTTACAAGAAGAGCTCTGTGCCTCAATATTTCAAGGGATCACTGATACTGGTCTGACGTCTTGTATACAACATGGCAAGAATGATGCACTCTGATTAGGAACCCGACTATTTTTCCCTTCCAGCCTCGGTTTGGCCACAACGATTTGAAGTGGACATTCAAGCTGGTTGTATTTAGAGTTGTAATGCAAACAAAATCCTGACTTACTTTGGATTGATATGGAGAACTGACACGTGACAGTGTTGCCTGATCCGTCACGGGCGTCTATTAGCACAGTGTACGTTCCCCACGTGAAGGCTCCTTCTGGAGACTGAACATTGCATCATGGAAAACTATTAATATTTCTTTATAAAGTCATAAGGAAATCACAAAATTAATGGATATCACTCGCAAGAGAGTTGTATTTTGAACAGTGGGTTTATTTTTGAAGCAATTGCATGCCCTGTTATCTACCACAGTTTGGCTGCAGATATATGCCACAGAAAAAATGTTCCTGATATTATGAGATGAGTCTGCCACAAGTCATTTAAATCTATTAACAAGAGTCATACTAAAAGTACTAACATAAGAGTGGTGTACTTACAATTCGAGTGTCGTTGCGCACCACGCCAACGTTGTCGGTCACCACCGGCTCATCCCACGTCACCGACGGGCGCTGCTCGGCGGTCTTCACGGTGAATGACTTCGGGCAGTGTTGGAACACTGGCGGTTCCTCGTCTGAGTTTTTGAAACATATCAATGTCTTAAATTTCTATACATCTTCAGCCCAAGTCCATATATTTTATTATACAAATCCAGAATCTTTGATAGATTGTCTTAAACTAAAAGTAGAGTGAGCGTTGCAGATAAGAAGGTTGTCTGAAAATAGCCGTCGATGAACTAGAATAAAAAATATATTTAAAAAAACCAAAAAACTACGAGCCCTTTTGAGTTTCCATCTTCGACTTTGGCTTCGGCTGTGCCAGCCGTTTCAAAGGCACCCGTTTCAAAGGCACCCAAAATAATGGCTTACGGAGCCTGGGTCAGTACACAAATCAACCCGTTGATTTAAATAAAGACCCGATAATTTTGCACTGATATTTAGGTGAAAAAACACAGTTACCGGTATAAGATGTCCATAAGATGTAAGGGATATATTTAAAAAAAAATTATTTCCAAGTATAAGGAACTATCCATTCTCCATCTGCTTGTATGAATACTAACGTACTGTATTGTAAACCACACATAACTCTTCCATCTCTCTAATATACAATCACACTGAAATAGATGTTAATCTATGTTTGTTGTTGGATTATGTTAGATGTAGAAATAATATTATTTTATCATCAAATCTGAAGCTTACATTTTGGGATGTCAACAAGCAATTTACCGGCACAATTAAAGACGGTTAAATGCGCTGCTGAGAAAACTACAATTTGAGAATTGAGTTTGCAAGAGAACGTGGGGTTTAAAAAAACACACACTGAAGTTTAATCAGTTTAGATCTGCTTTGTAACACAAACACACCCATAACGATGACTTTGAAAGAGCACGTGGCTGAAGAGTTTGACGTGTCACTTGACGCTGTGTAAGTCACTTCGGTTAAGCCCACATCGAAGGCGTGTCCCTTTGTAGGTACACTAGATTTAAACTTGTCGAGGGAGTGCACTGGCTCCAGTAGGTCCAAAACAGCTTGTGCTTGGCCTCGTTCTAGGACCTTTGTTACGTCTTCTGGGCAAGTTATTTCAGAGACTGCAAGATTGGTAGGAAAGGAAAAAGAAAACACGGTGAAAGATTGACCTACTTCATTATTTCATTCTCCGTTTGATGTTGTTTACGAGACATTTGTTTGTGTTGTTGACAATTCAGTTTTTGGTGTTGTCGTTGTATATGCTGTGTTGATGCATTTGTTTTGTTGTTGCTATTGCTGCTGCTGCTGTTGTTATTGCCGTTACTGCTACTGCTGTTGGTGCTGCTGTTGTTGTTGCTGCTGCTACAGCTGTTGTTTTGTTTGTTTTTGTTGTTGTTGTTGGTGTTGTTGTAGTTGTAGTTGTTGGTGTTTTTGTTAATGATGGTGATAATTGCATAGATGCTTTGTTCTTGGTGAGAGTAGTGAGGGTGATTTTTACAGGACACGGAGAAATATTGCTACAAACAATAAAAAGAACAACCCATAAATTAACATGATAAAATAATGACCAAATGTACATGGGGCAAGTCCTAAACACCAGTGCATAGATAAGCATACAGTAGCTCTATCCCTAAAACGCAAATGCCCTTCATTCACCCCCATCCCCTCGGCTTAGGAGTCCTTGGAAACTGGCCAATTCTGCGGGGAAAAGATCGACCTGCATGGCACGATGAAGGTAAATGACCTACAAAAATATTACCAAGTAAAAAAAACCCCAAAACCCCCCCGGTCGTTCTTGGATCTCAGTCAAAAATCTGTAAACCGATAACAATGACAGGCCATTATCTAGGCCAGTTTGGCAATAAGGAACATCCTCAAACACAAAATGTTTCGTTTATTGCACGGCATTGTTCTCTCACTTTGTTTGTCATTGCTTGCTACAGACGGGGGTGGTGTCCTGTTGTCGGAGATTTACAAGTTTAAAGGATATAGAAGTTTATGAGATCAAAAGACAAAAATTACTTCACTTTTTTTTTTTTTTTTTTCAAGAATAATAAGTTTGCACAAAACTACCTCGATTCATTTAAAAACATGTGAAATAGGAAAAGGCACAAAACGAATTTTTTGAAAAACACAATTTGAGTTTGAAAAACAGTTGACAAAAAAATACTTCAGCACTCTCCCTATACAGTGAGTGACTTCTTGAAAGAAAACTTGCCAGAAATGTCAAACTGACGCACAATCCTAATCAAAATCCTCTTTTAGGGGATCAGTTTCCACTCAGCCTAACCCAGATGTGGGTCAGACCCCATGTGATCCGGAACCCGGGTCAATTCTGACCTGGAAGTTATAGGGAGTGTGGGAAGGCATTGCATACGAAGAATGTCTGTTTCATAACTATACAAATTGACGAAGAAAAAACCATTGAATATCCATGGACTGTGAATGGTTATGGCTGTGTGGATTGGAATAAAGTAAACATAGGTATCCCTATTTCGCTGCCTTATGGAGATTGAACACAATAAATCTTTATCACGGGCATCCATCTTGTTTTCCCCATTTAAACCAGTATAACCAAACCGAAGCTGGAAGAGCAAATAGTCCAGTGCATTTTTGGTACAGATTTGAATCAATATGCATTGCTAATAATTGCAGACAGAGGACTCAACCAAGATGGTGTCAGCATGGTCGTAGGTGGTAGGTTCGAATCTCGCTCCCGGCACTTGCGTCCTTGAGCAAGACACTTAAATTCAATTGTTGCTTGGCGTTTATGTCTTAACTTATGAGTTATGACAAGTAAACGGAGTCGAAGAATTATAGTAGGGACAATATGACCCCAAATTGCAATTCTACTGAGAGGATTTTTGTCAACAAAGAATTTTCAGTAAAAATGACATGGAAGGATGTTACAAAGATAAAACAAAACCCATTGGAAGAAGTCTCCACAAGGATATGAATAATAATAATATCAGCTCTTATATAGCGCAATTCCAAAAATGATCATTGCGCTTCACAAACAAACAAGAACATCATCAGCAATGTGAACACACTAAAATAAATGGGTTTTGAGATTGCGCTTGAAAGCATCAACTGTTGGTGAGGATCTTATGGTCTGTGGTAACTGGTTCCCGAGAGTTGGCCCGAACACACTGAACGATCCATCGCCTATCCGTTTGTTACTCTTTGAGATGATAAGACGAGTAACGTCCCGGTTCGAACGTAGGCCTTCCCTTGATGGTAAATGGGTGGCAATGCAATCTTGTAAGATAGACCGGCGACGGATCATTCAGAGCTTTGTATATATAGAGTAGTGATATAAAGGATGGACGTTCGAGAATTGCGTCTACGGACATCGGACCTTACCTTGCTTGCAGATGGGTGCCTCCCGTGACCACATCCCGCTTAGCTCACAGCTTCGCAGCGTGGTCCCTACCAAGGTGTACCCCTCGTCGCAAGAGAAGAAACACGATCCCTGGAACGCGTTACTGTTATTGTGGAGACACGAGGAAGGGCGGACCAGGCCATTCTTCGGGTTCTGAAGGGCGGGGCATCGTACGGCTGTAATGAACCATAAATTCAGAATGAAGTTCGTCTCATGTGTAGAATTGGGCTCATATGCACGGGCATTGTGTAGGATTCATTATAACAAAGCTAGCACGCTAGGTTGTCTTTAGAGTCAATGGAATCCACGAACTCTTTAAAGTTGTGTTAGTATAAGGTGTTCCCGTTTGTAACGGCTATTATCAGAATGATTCAATTTCAAACAACACATCATAATATCTACTTGAAAAGGTACTCATCTTATGCAAAAATGAATGATATCAATAAATTACCGCAATAATAATATGAATAATATGACGAGTTCTTCGTTTGTTTAGAACTTGGCAAAGGTCCCACAAGGGAAGCGCCAAGCTGGGAAGCGCCAAGCTGACAACAGCCAATCTCTATCATACATACAAAGGCTTAACGTACCCTATGATTATGAATTGCACAAAACAAGACAACAACAATTATCCCAATATTGTAAAATCAGCGGTTGGCTGGATTCAGACCAACAACCTTTTGCAAGTCCTGCAGTCTAACCATATTGAGAAAGTATGCACTGCATTTATGAGTTTGAACAAAGAAATATTGACGAGAGCGTGATGTGAACCGTCGACCTCCGGATTAAAGTGCCGGCGCTCTACCAACTGAGCTGTCTATCCCTAGTGTTGGTAGTCCCCCTATTTTGTCAATATCTTTGTTCGGAAGCAAACCTGTAACTGTCGTATGGCCATGAGGATCACACCCCCAACTTCACAATACAACCTTTACCCAGTCACTATTCCTCGTTGTTTATTATTTAACATTTCTTTTCTAATATCTCTGATTCTTACATATTTTTCTATTTGGAAGGAAGATTGTTTCCAGCGTCAGCTGATACTGATGACATTATTTGAAACAATCGGCTGTCAAAATCCTTTGTTTTATGAGCTTTGGAAAGTTCACTTAACAAAAACAAGGAAACAAACTGATTTTTCACCCAAATCAACAATACTAATCACGAACGTTGTGAGAAAGTTTATTTATCTTGGAGGAAGAGAAAGTTTATTTGTCCCGAATCCTTCCAGCATTTCTTGATTTCACTTTCCCTTCATTTTAGTTTTGTGGGAACTAGCACCAGCCCGTTGAGATCACCATACGGAGTGAGAGTTTAAAACTGAATCTAACCAAAAGTCAAACTAAATCTCTTTCTGTGCAGATGTTCTTGGAACACCCTCTAAAATCTGAATAGCAGATGGACATGTATGTTGTTTTGTTGATTTAATGGTCCAACAAAAACCAGACTGGTTGCAACTTAACGAACAGTATGTAGAATTATAAACAGTTTTGTTACTGTTGAGTTTCGGTCGTTACTATTGTTGTTGCTGATGTTATTGCTGTTGTTCGTGATAGATTGTTGCTTCTATTTGTTCTTGGCGGTTGACAGTTGCTGTTGTTGCTGTTGTTGTTGTTGTTGTTGTTGTTGTTGTTGTGGTTGTTGTTGTGGTTGTTGTTGTTGTAGTTGTTGTTGTTGTTTATTATGTTGTAATACTGATACTGTTTCTGTTTTCGTTGTTGCTGAGTCTGTTTTCGTTGTTGCTGAGTCTGTTTCTGTTTTTGTTGTTGCTGAGTCTGTTTTTGTTGTTGCTGAGTCTGTTTTTGTTTGCTTTCTTTGTTTCAGTTGTTTGTCTGTTTGTGTTGCCGTTAATGGTTGTTGTTTTCATGAAGAGGGGGACAAAACGATTAAAATTGATGGAAATAGTAACATACGTATGCAAGATGCTGGATGGGCCGACCACTGTCCAGTTCTAAGACAAGTACGATTCTTAGTTCCGCTCAGTTCATATCCCTTCTGGCATTCAACCCTACACGTTGTGCCAACTGCAAATGGAAACAGAAACACTTTAATATTATTGACTGAGTTTGATTACAAAGATTGCTGAGGTCTTCAAATTGGCAAACTCCCCTCCCGGCTTGTGCACCATCATGGTTCTAAATGAGATAAGACAGTGCTTGCATATAATGATTGTCAAAGTAGTTTTTACTCTTTGGCGAACTCCATCCGGCACTCCCACAGGTAAAACTCCCGAATCAAGAGTCTGTCAATTTTATTTCCACAACATGCAAAACCTCACATTGTCCGCTTCCAACCTATAAACAAGTATAATATTCAAGATCATTGTTTTCGAAGATTAAGTTTGGCGAACATACCTAAAATATCTTTTGTTTTGTGTTTCCCCAGGCACAATTCTCTTGGATTCACTTTCATTTTGTCAGGCACGAGCAACGGGCTGCATGTGATGGCTGGAAAAAAGAAGAATATTAATTGATATGACAAAGGAAATCACGTTTTGAGCTTTATTTTAAATCAAAGAAATTGTGCATTCGGGATGAACACACATCCAGGGTTAACTGGCTATAAACATAGTTGCTTAAACTTCAAACATTTACCATTATGAAAACAACAAAAACTTGTAACCAGAAAAAGAAAACAAAACTTAACAAAGACAAATTGAACCTAAAAACTTTAAATAGAAATACAAGTGCTGTAAACAAGATTAATACATAGAAAGATAAAGCAGTAAAATGTCCAAGTCCAAACACAATTCTAACACAATTTTAATTATAGCAACAAGAATCCAGATTTCTTATTTTTGATTTGAAAAAAAAGGGTTTATAGGAACTGGTAGGATTTGAAAAGTAAGTGAGGTTTGCGAAGACACCATTTATAAAATCTCTTATGAGCCTTGGTGGTTAAGATCTCGACGTTTCAATTAGTGTGCTCTGATTGTCTTCAGGAGAATGCTGGACTCTGTTGCTGCATGCTGAAGAAAAATATTTGCACCTGTAGAATTGCTTGCTACAATAAGTGAACAAATAAAAAAAAACTTACGAATAATTGCCATGTGTATATTATTTCGAAGATATTATTCATTTCTGATTTATAGTGGAGCAGGACTTACGATGACATGTCTTGCCGTCCTCGTCGAGTATTGACAGGTCGTTACACCCACAGTGGTAACTACCGGGATAGTTCACGCATTCTTGTTCACATTCGTGGGTTAATTGACTGCACTCATCGACATCTTTATGAGAAAAATAAAAAAATCTTTGCAATTGAGGAGAAATTAATTTGCAAAACCTTGCAAATTGTCTGTTTAGCACTGTAAGGTCATTGTTAAAATTTGTATGAGTTTCATATAATTGGTTAAGTATATTTTGAAGCTTCTTGTATTTGAGTTAAGTGCTGATAGCCTACATCTCCCGATCCCCAAAGTATTTGACACTCTAAAAACTACAGAGTCAGAATTGATTGGATTTCGATTGCCAGAGAACCTGACCCATTTCTTGGTCAGGCTGACCCCAAAACTGGTCAAAAATTGATTCAGATTCAGATTCTACATCAGTGAGTTTGACCCTTTTCTGGGTCATTTGACACAAATTCCAGGTAAGGCCCCATGGGACCGGAATCCAGTTCAATTCAGACACGCAAGTTCTTAGCGTGTACAGTGGATTGATTTATAGGTACCCATCAGTCGGTTTCACTTGTGGTTTAATGCGATGATTGGCCTTAAAAAATTAAAAAATTAAAACAAAATCTCAAATGAATATTCATACTGACCTGCGCACAGGTAGGAGTCATTTGGGTTTACCATGTACCCTTCATTACATGTGCATTCGAAACTTCCTGCAGAGTTGAAACAGTTGTGCTGACAGCCGCCATTACTTTGAGCGCATTCGTCACGATCTGAGAATAAGTTTAACAAATTATATGAACTGTCGGCGATATTTTATCATTGTTCACTTTTTATATTATTCAAAACCTTTGCTTCGTTACTTGTATTACCTTCATGTAAAAGATTGTTCTCAATATCTTGAATTAAGGCTCATCTCCTCAACATAAATAGTTCCCTGACTGATTGATTGATTGATTGATTGATTGATTGATTGATTGATACCCAACCCGCAAGTTGACGAGTTTCTCTTGTATCATTTTGGAAACCTTGGATTCCCATGCAGTTTGCCTTAACATGAACAAAATACCGCTGTTTCTCGGGCCCAATCGTTCAAACTGCACAACACTTGCCCAGTCTACGCATTCTCTATGACCCCTACGCATTGTTTAGCCTTGAAATCAAGATGATTACAGCAAGGTTATAAAAGATCCGAACATATTTCTATAAGAGGAATAGTAGATTGAGCTTACCAACACAATCTTTCTCATTGTCGAGCAGTTTGAATCCATCTGGGCATGCGCAATAGAAGCTTCCTGGCGTGTTGATGCAGTGGTGTTCGCAGCCTCCCTTGTTTATCTCACATTCATCGTTATCTGAAAGATAACAACATTACTGTACGGCCCTCAAACGAAACAGCTAAACTGTTTATTGTATAATGTGTACACAAATGAATATGCTATCTTTGTTCTTTATATATGCTATCTTTGAATATATATATCTTTGTTCAACCCAAAATCAAATGAATATGCAGAACAAAGTAGTCATGAAACAAGGCATACTATTTGATGAAGCCTTTTAGGGATCTTTGCTAGACAATTGTGGGAAGCATTTTTACCCACAAAAACATGAATTAATAGAATATTTCGTAAATTGATTGTTTAAAGTACTCTAACTATATGTATTCCCCTTTTTCAGATGTTCCCAAGAAATGCATAACAAGTTTGTAAGGCCTTTTGGATTATTAGCTCCAGAATAATGCTGTGTTCAGACAGCACTTCTAGGTTTTGTTTTTATTCTTACTCTTACCTTTGCAAAGTATTTCCTCGCCAGGGCTCTCACTATATCCACTTACGCAGTGACAGTCGTCAATGGATGCCTTGGCTTTGCCGTTTGTGCGCGAATAGTGCGGGCATTCAACGCACTCGTTCGATGTGCTGCTACGGTAGGAGTTCGGCCGGCATCCTGTGTAAAGCAAATACCGGTAGTTAAACATTTTGTTTATTAAAAACTCGAAAGTTCCAATGCTTAAATTTTGATAATAATTTGCTAGTATCCCAACGCTGCAGATGTATACTTCGAAATTACGAAAAGCACTTCCCAGAAACTGGTAATTGCATAAAGTCTTTAAATTTTGAAACCGTTAACTTTTGTAATTTGTAAAAATTTGACAATGTAGCTGATAAACAGAGATAAAATAATCCACAATGTTGTCATATCTACATCTGGCAAAAGTCAACACTTCCCGTACTGCCTATAAATACTATCATTCTCATGTAAAGAAATGAAAGGGCAAAAACCAGAACACTTAGACATCCAAGCAAGCTGACTTTGAATACTACAATACGGCGCAGAAACACCAGGACAGTTTTGTTTTACATTGGTTTATCTGCGAGGAAACACATGTCCTAATTCACAGACACTTTCAAGATTCTAAATTATTCGATCGGACTCATTATCTTTAAATTGTTTTATTTTATATTTAATGGAGAGAAACAAATGTATGAGGTAGGTTTGCGTTGATGGATCTCCTGTCGATATATCTTCCCAATGAGAAATGTGGTTCAGAAAAGAATCGATGGACTAAGATTTCGACGTTTCGATCAGTATACTGTGATGTCTTCACGAAGAAGATGAAGATACACTAATATCACGTGTCTTTGATTTCGCGAGTTGATTGGACAAGGATATTCTCAAGAGGGCGCACTTACCCACACATGATATCCCATCAGGCATTAGGAGGTGTCCTGCTTGGCACTCACAACTGTAGCTACCAAGTGTATTCACGCATACGTGTTTGCATTGATGTGACCTTTCATTTTGGCATTCGTCGATATCTAAATAGAGACAAACATTTCAGCATTTTAGTTCACTTGTTGCATCACGTCTTTTAAAAGATAAACAGCTTTTGAGGGTAAGTATTTAAGATGGTGCATCACTTTTTGCGAAAATAAATCCATGGCCGAGTCACCGAAATTGTTTGTTTATTTTTCCAACCAATGATAAAGACTCATTTGAAGTATATGTATTTACTTGACAATGGCACATAGACAAAATGGCATAATGGCGTAAAAAACAAACCACACAAACCTAAAAAATTGGTTTAAAAAAGGGGGTGGGAAACATGTTATTGCAAATAAAACACAAATGTATATCATAAAAGGTAAGCAGGATATTGTTCAACTAAACAGACTGCGTGTCGGGCATTAAAGTACAACTTAAAGGGGCAGTGTCGCCATAATCAAAGCATGCCCGTGGCTGTACATGTAGCGCGCGTGCAGGAACTGGTTGATAAGTTCATAATTCCATTGCTTTGATCATGACGACACAGCACCTTTTTGGGAATGAACACTTGGAGCTGATTCTTCATCACAACACTTCAACCCAATCACAGGCCTCCATTTATTCCGACCATGATGCTTTTTTTTTTATTATTACAAATATATGGGGTAAGGTTGATTGATTAACTACACTGCATAATGTTTATACCAACCTTCACAACTGTGTCCATCCTGTGCGAGTCGGTACCCAGACTGCAGACAGTTACACCGATATGAACCTTGAGTGTTAACGCACGATCCTTCACAAGGTCTGGACTCCTCACATTCATTTAGATCTGTCAACAGAAAACAAAGTCTCAAACAACATCAGCTGCAAAGGGTCATTTGGGATGAATAATCGAAGCAAAACAAAACCGTCAGACTCTTAAAGATTTCGCAAACCAGGACTTTGGCGAGAACTTTCTACTTGATGGAAAGTCGTTGGGGATTGTTTTCATTCTTGATGTTTTTGAATTCCCTGCATTTGAATTTAGAATTGTTGTTATTATTTGCGTTTATTGCCTCTAATCCACACAACTAGTCAGTCGGCTTACTGACGGGACAGTAACAATTCGCATGATAAATTAGATACACACAAAAACAACTAATAAGTACACACCAACACAACTGTCTCCTCTCTGACTACGTTTATATCCTTCAGCACATGCACAGATCTTCTTCCCGCTGGGCTGAGAACAGCTAATTGATCCGGAACCACAGAAACACGGACGTTCTGTTATCAAATAATCAGAAATTACATGATAATTGATTGACATTTGTAAGTAAATGTGTTTTATAAGACACTTTTATAATAAATCATTGGAGACGGCAAACACCTGCATATCCTAACCCCATTCCCGGCTCCTGCACCATAACAATCAATCCCTCCCAGTACCGTAACTCAACATTCATATTTGAGATTGCCTGACCTTGCCACATGTTGGATGCGTTGTCTATGCATCGTTAGTGAGTCTCATCAAACTTAACCATTGGGTGAGAAAATGCTTTAGGTGTTTGTTAAAATTGCAAAACAGAGCAAACAGAGGCTTGAATCCAATTTCAGTCTGATCCCTTGTTTGAATGTGACTCAAATTGGTAGCAGTACGATTAAGGGTTTATTATAAACGACTACTTCCGATCACCTTGACAAGTCCTTAAGTTTTCAGACAGGGATTGCCATTTTCCCGGGCAGTAGCACTCGTAGGAACCCACAGTGTTCGTACAACCCTTCTGACAGTCTCCAAGACCACCTTGACACTCGTCAATATCTACAAACAGATTGATCATAAACAAGAAACAAGTCATGGTAATAAAACAAAAGTGCGATAAATCCAACAAGCAAAACATTAAGTTGTTTTTATTAAGATATTCCTTTAAAAACTTACCAACACATCTATCACCACTTTGCCGATAGCCTGTCTTGCAGGTACAAGTTATCTGTCCATTTTCTTGTATACATGATGTAGATCCAAAACCGCAGCTACATTGAGTTTGGGGTGCTAGACAAAAGACAACAATGTTCACAATAAATGCATATGTGACTTACGTCTTCCCTCTTCAGTTACATATGATAAAGCACTGTGTTTCAATCAATGACGAAACACTAATCGCAGTTCGGTGTTTTCTAACCAGGGCCCTGGTGACACTTGATTTGGGTGTATGTGGCCCAAATCAGTTATCTGTGATGTTAGGTGAAATCTTGTTAAAAAATAAATAAAATTTTCTAACAACCAACGACGTATCCTTCCTCAAATGTAAGGCAAAATGAGTTGTTTACAAAACGTATCAGACAATTCGAACGTTCATAAAATCTCGTCTGCTCAAGTATTTGTCCCCGACTGAACCGTGTGGAAAACACTCTGTGTAATGTAGATCTAGTATAGAATCAGAGTAGCGTAAAGAGTTCATTCAATAATTATATGTTTACCTCTCTCACAACTGAGACCGTGGGTGCTTTGTCGGTAACCATTAAAACACTGGCAGTGCCTGGTTCCACCTCGTACTTCCTGGCAACGTCCGTTTGTACCACAATTACAAGAATTCGGAGTTTCTTTATTCAATAGTATACAGAATAAGCAGAATACACAATAATGTTATCTTATACGGCAAAAGCAAGAATATTAAAGGTACGATTTGTATCACTGAATATGGGCACCAATCAAAAGCAACTGTGAATTTTTATTGACATGGAAGTGAGGTTGGAAAGTGGCAAAACTGACGTCCTGTAATGACGATTGTTATTGTATATTTAATAGGAAAAATTACTAAGATGGTAACAGTATGATCAATTTTGTGTATTTGATAACTTACGTGTACAAGAAGTTCTATCGCTCGCTAAGGCATGTCCAGGGTTACAAGAGCATTGAAATCCCCCGCCGTGATTGACACACCGATGCTCACACGCACCACGCCCTCTATTGGAGGCACATTCGTCAATATCTGTCGAAGAGAAGTTCAACATTAGTTTAATTGGGAAAAGTTTAACTACACAAAAAAAATTGTGTAAGAATTACGATACATATTCGCCAAAGTTCAGTGATACCTATGCATGTTCTCCCATCATCATCCAGTTTGTAACCATCTCTACACGAGCAAACAGCGCCCTGGTCGTTATTTCGACACACGTGATGGCAACCTCCATTTTCATGTCCACAGTGGGCTGAAAATAAAACAATAAATATTTCGCATCAAATTTGTTAACAAAGCTTTCTTGCTCTCTTTGAATAATACACTAAAATGTTTCAATAAGGGTAAATGTATTGTTCTGGGTAACGTGCGCATGCTCAGAACTACGTAAACATGTAAATTTATCTGGTATTACTCTGCCGCCACTTAGCTTTCCAGATGTGTCTCCAAAATATTGGTACCCTCGGGAGAAAAAAGCAACAAAGGATTTCTAAAGTGACATAGATTGCATAAGGAATGCTGGTTACGGAATGTTTTTTATGGTACAATGACAAACGAATGAAGAACAGAACTTCCCATGTAGCCTAAATGCAATATTTGAAAGTGATTACGCGACGCAACCTGCATTTTGGGGTAAAAACTGTAGGGGACACCCATATACTATGGGAATTTGGGCTTGTAGCTTGGCTTCAATTGGAAGGAAAATCGGTACTTTACAAAGTATTAGAATATCCTCTGATCAGATGCTCAACGATAGATACATAGCAATCTAAAATAAAAATGATACAGACAGACGAGTTTTACTTGTAATTTATAGAGGTCCCAAATGACGTTTGATTAACAAAACCTTTTGAAAAATATCCAAAGATTATGTTTACAAATCAGTGGCATTTTGTTTATGTAACTTATATGATTACCATTGCAATGTGGAGGGGTCCCGGCGACGTTTCCTCCTGTGCAGTACACGGCGTAGTTTGCGGGTTCTAAGATGTAACCGGGGTTACAGGTGTACCTCACAGCGTAGAATGTCCTCCCACGAACGTCATGCTTTAAGGGGTACTTTATTGCAGAGTTTGGAACCGTTGGAATATTATATCCACAGCTAGTACCATCTTCAATCCTGTCGGGATATCCAACGTTCTGTTGTTGTGTCTGGCAAATCGGCAGACTCCCGTTCCATCTCTGTCCGTCGCAAAACAGAGCCGAAGAACCCACCAGGTCGTAACCAGGATCACACGTGATCTTCAACACGAGCAGCTGTTTTATGACAATCACACCGTTACTGACGGCGTTTACACCCGGAACTTGGCATCCAGCACCTGGTTTAAAACAATACAGAGAATAGTAACAGCAGTGTTACGACTTCGAAATTGAGATCAAATTGATTTGAATGATGTTGATCTAATGAAAGACTTTTTAAATGTTGTTATTTGATAAGTGAAAGTACAAAACGAAACAAAACATACGAGCGCACACAGCTGCAACGCCGCTCCATTGGCCATCTGAGTTGCATTGTATAGCTCTGGAGCCAAGCTTTGGGGTGAACCCATGAGCACACGTATATAAAAAACCTCGTACACCGTACAATGTCGTCCTCCTTGCATTAGTAATGATAGGAGGCTCCGGGCAATTACTGGCCGAGTTCTGTGCCGGTTTCTGTCTGACGCACCGGGGTTCATTCCTCCAGCGGGTTCCATCACAGTAAATGAACGCGGGTCCCTCTCGCTCATACCCGGCGTAGCAGTTGACCTTAAAGACGGTACCTCGGTTTTGACGAGTCACAGTGGAAGACTCCACCTCAGATTTTTTTTGACAACCTTGAGCTGTTTGTATGAAAAAGTAAATGACAAGTTGAGTGGCCTTTGCAGATTGACTGACCAAAGCTGAAGAATTAGTTCGATATGATTGTGATTGAGCTGTAGGTCTATTCTAGGCAGTTGCAATGGAAAAGTCGCTTCACATGTGTAATTTCCAAAACAGCACTGGACAACAGATTCAGAATTAAGGACAGATAACCATCGCTTTTTGACGTAAAGGACCGCTTATAATGCAACCCCTTCTTTCGACACTAAGAACGATATTTTGAATACGAAATTGGTTAACCCGACGCTGGACGGTTTTTATTTGTTTTGCATTTCCCAACAACTTTTACAACTAGGATTATTTCAAATATGTGGAATGATCCAGTCTAGGATATCAAGGAATATGACTCCCAGGACATTACACTTTGGAGAATGGCTTAATTGGTAATAGGATTGAAAACAACTGCACTTACCTGAGCACACTGGGATATGCCCGACCCACTGTCCGTCCTGGCATCGTAGTGTGTTGCCATTGGGTGCATACGATATGTAACCACGATTACAGGTATAGAACGCACTGTCCCGACTCTTGTGGATGGTGGAGAAACCGTTCTCAAGATCAGGCAGGATGGGGCAGGGGTCTCCAACAATAGGGGACTCGGTGTTTTCTAAGTTCGCTTCACAATAAAGGGAAAAGGACTTGTGTAGTCACTCAATTGAATTTTGGCGAATACTGATTATACATCTACATGTCTTATTTTCACCACATGGTTCTAAGCGTGAGAATCGAATTAAATGTTACTTGTGAGGTGTGTTTTGCAAACGAAAGGGTTGAAATTAATTTGTTCTTTCTTGAAACAATGCTGTACTTACCTGCGCACACTGGAACAGACCCGAACCACTGTCCGTCTTGGCATCGTATTGTGTTGCCATTGGGTGCATTTAACGTGTAACCAGGATTACAGCGATAGAACGCACTGTCCCGACTCTCGTAAAGGGTGGAGAAACCGTTCTCAAGATCAGGCAGGATGGGGCAGGGGTCTCCAACAATGGGGGTCTCGGTGGTCAGTGAGTTCACTTCAAAATAAAGGGAAAACACCACATGGTTCTAAGAGTGAGTATCGAATTTAATGTTACTTGTGTGATGTGTTTTGAAAAAGAGAGGATTGGAACTAATGTGTTCTTCATTGAAACAATGCGGTACTTACCCGAGCACACTGGGACAGAACCCACCCACTGTCCGTCCTGACATCGTATTGTATTTCCATTGGGTCCATGCAATGTGTAACCAGGATTACAGCGATAGAAGACATTGACCCGACTCCCGTCAAGGGCGGAGTCACCGTTCTCAAGATCAGGTGGGCTAGGGCAGGGGTTTACAGCAGCAGCAGGGGGCTGGGTGTTCTGCTGAACTTCTTGGGAGCTGTCATCGTCTGCTTTATTATAATGGAATACAGGGCGCATTAATTGTCAGCCACTTCAAGACTATTTGGACATACTGATCAAACTGGTTTCACCACATAGTTCTGATCGCAGAAACACTTGGTGCTTACGTATTTAGTTTTTGGTACTTCAAGTTTTATTTTGAACAGTCGTTAAGTTATTATATTGTTTTTGGAAGAACTATTTGAACTTAATAACTAATCTTATCCCATGCTTTGTTTTGACTTTTTATAGTTTGTTCATCTTCTTACTGTTAAACCTACTTAGTTTACTTTGCTTCCGTGTTTATAAGCACTTGGATTCTACCTGCTCACTTTTAATTAATTTTCAATTTTTTTCTAAGTATTTTTGCCAAGGTTTTGTAGTTTTCATTGTGAGACGCTTTGGGATATTACATAAGGCACCAAATAAATGCTTTTAATTTTTTAATGCTTTTAACATTAAAGGGAAAAAGACTTGTGTAGTCACTCAATTGAATTTTTGGCTAACACTGATTATACATCTGCATGTCTTTGTTTCACCACATGGTTCTAATTGGAGGATTGATTTTAAGGTTACTAGTGTGGTGTGTGCTTTGAAAAGGAGAGGATTGGAATTAATTTGTTATTCCTTGAAACAATGATGTACTTACCTAAGCACACTGGGACAGACCCGACCCACTGTCCATCCTGGCATGTTAGTGTATTGTCATTGGGTCCTTGCAATGTGTAACCAGTATTACAGCTATAGAAGACATTGATCCGACTCTCGTCAAAGACAGAGTCACCGTTCTCAAGATTAGGTGGGCTAGGGCAGGGGATTACAGTAGCAGCAGGGGGCTGGGTGTTCTGCTGAACTTCTTGGAAGTTGTCATTGCCTGCTTTGTAATAACGGAAAACAAGGTGCATGGTCAGCCACTTGAAGATTATTTGGGCATAACAATCAAACTTGTTTCTCCACATGGTTCTAATTTCAGAAATATTAAGTGAAGTGCCAAGCTTCAACAAGCTTGGGATCCTTTTTACCGAGATTGCGGCCCGCTTTATGGACCATGCATCTATGATATGCCACAAATAACATTAGACACGTTAACCATTTTTGTATGCAGTTTGGGGAGTGAGTGTCAAGTTGAATACTATTACAAATCTCCCTGTCCTAATCATAACCAAAACAAATCCCTTGGGTTGACTATCGGCGCCGCATACTCTTAAGGAGTCTAGATGGTTTTAGGTTTGTTTAAACCACCATGTACAGAGGATAGTAACAATGCAAGGCGCATTGACACGTGGTTTAAAACCATCTTGTGCATGCCTTTTATAATAAAATCAAATGGATATGTATTTTAAGTATAATAATGACAACATCCTGACCCCTCCCCGTGTTTAAAGAGAATAGCCATGTGACGTGGACCAAACTTACACTTCAGTTTAGCTTTTATTTGCGAAGGGCACACACATTCTCAAAAATGCATCCCTGTGGGGTATTATTCTTTTGTTCTTTTCTTTGTCCAATACACTTTGTACACAATATTTCTTGAGGAGCAGTCTTTAGAATTCCCATATGGAGTCTTTTTATTTCCCCCTTCTTAATTTGTTGTTCTTGGTCTCCATAAGGTACCGCATATGAGCACACAAAGACTCGACACAGAACATCAATATTTCATTTTTCTGTCTCCTTTATGACAACATTGTTGATTGTTTGAGTGTATATTGTCATTGCATAACGGTGATAGACTATGTAAGACTCGTTCGTATTCCAGCGTTCATCACCTTTAATAAGCGCACTTTTCCCCCCTCCATTTTCATACAAAGAAATGTACATTGTGATTCCAAAGTTACCCACAACTGTTTGAATACGCGTAAACCATACACTGCCTTCACATAGTACTGATTAGTGAATACATTATACATGTACATACCGTCTGTATAGACTAACAGTGGTCCTCTGATCAAACACACGGCCACCACGACCACCAGATTCACCCACAACGTCATGCTTACGTTAAACTCACTACACCTATTCGAAAAGTCTATTCTTCACCGACGAGATTCCAGCAATTGAAAAAAACCCCACCAAATCCACAGTTGAATTGTTGGGTCACGTCGCAAGGAGAAACTCGTTGCTGGTGTGAAACGAGCAATTGTGCAGTCGAATCTATACCAAGAAGTAGAAGGCGCTGTATACCCGGAACTCTGTAAAAAAAAAAAAAAAAAAAAAAAAGGAACCGGATGGTCTACGTTCATTGTTTGGCACTGTGGTTCACGCTGTCACCACGGCCCGTAAACCAGTCTCAGCAAAGGGTGACATAAAATACAGTTTCCATATCTGCTTCCTTTACTGGTCACTAATTTAAGCAGCGGGAGCAATTAAACTTGAGGATTGTTGTAATGGTGGTTGTAAGTTGAGGGAGTCGACACACAGTTTCTCCCAGGTGCGTTTCTTTTCATGAACCGATCGGCGAGAAGCTCTATATCCTGGTAAGTTCTGTTTCAATCATCAACAACCTGAACAACAAAAGAGAAGAATATTTCACTTTTTCAGACAGGTTCGATGTTGCTTGAACTACCTCAACGATAGCCTTTTCTATCTCAATTGAGATTCCCTTACCCAACTGCTTTCCTTTGCTTGATAAAAGAATATGTGGTCCCAGTATGTTTATGCCTACATCTTTTGATAGAGCAACCATCATTGTAGAAAATATTGCCCCATCATTTTTGCTATTTGCTTTTATTGGTTTCAATAAACATCAACTCTAATTGTATTCAATATGTTTACTGAAGTTTTCATCTTCAGTTTTTCATACCTTAATTATGAATCTGTAATTAAATATGTTAAGAGTAGGTATTTTGTTTAGTCCATGGAAAAGCCGACCTTGGTGGGACTCGAATACACGTAGTCACCCCACAGGCTATTGCTTTATAATGACAGAGCCAGTCCCCCGACTTGCACGTCTCATCTACAATTCCCTTGTTGATTCAATTCATTGAAAAATTACCCATTTATTCCTTGTAAGGAGGTAAGAACTTAGGTAATAAAACACGAGGGAAACTGACTGGGTAAAATTTATATAATTTTGGGTTGAGCGAAGAAAAATTGACTTGCACGGGAGTTGAACTTCCAACCAAACGACCTCCGACGTGAGGTAAGAACTTCCCACAACAATATCGAGGGAAGTGAGATCGTCTGGAGGGCTCACGGTGATGCAGTCTGTTCTAGAGTTAATGGATTAAAGAAATTGAAACGTACACACATTCATAGAGAGCTGTTTTCTATGTGCACAACGTTCCAAGTTCGGGCCCAATTTCATAGAGCTGCTTAAGCACAAAAAGCAATCACAATAAAATTATGCTTATCAGAATAAGGTTACCAGCCAAGACACCATTCCCCATGTATCGTCTGTGACTGGTATCCTGGTCATTTTTAGCTCAGCAGAAAATGTTTTAGGCACCTAAAAGCAGCTCTATGAATTTGGGCCCTGGTAAATTAGTAGAATGTTCCAAAAAACAACCAAAAAGTTGTGCACGAACTTTGTGCACGACGTTCTTTAGTTGCAGTGTTTGTGACGTCATTACGCTCTAAGAACTTGCGGGTCAAAGTTGACCCGGATCCAGGTCCCCTTTGGGACTGACCCATTACTGGGTCATTATGACCCGGAATTTGTTTCAAAATTACCCATAAATGGCGAAGATTCTGCGTCATCTTCGTCATTTATGGGTAACCCACTTTATAACCACTATAAACAGGGTCAGCCTGATCTGGAACTGGGTCAGCCTGACCTGGAACTGGGTCAGGCCCCTGGGACCCGGAATCCGGGTCAATTCTCACCCGGGAGTTTTTTTTAGAGCGTATAGACCCATTGCACAACGCGCAGCGCACATACACGCGCGTTTCCTGTCCGCCATTTTGGGTGTCAAAATGTGCACAAAAGGATGGTACACGTGTTTACGAACCAATGCGCGTGAAAACACGTGTACCATCCTTTTGCGCACGTTTTGACACCCAAAATGGCGGACAGGAGACGTGCGTGCAAGTGTGCTGCGCGTTGTGCAATGGGTCTATAGCAAACTGCGGTGAAGGTAAACTCTATAAGAGTACCTTTAAACCACAGTCTGCCTATAGATTTGCAACAATTGAAACTTGAGTATCAATTTAATTACCAATGGGGGAAGGAGAGACGGTTTTAATTTGACTTCACCCACATGGGAATCTGTTAATCTGAATTCTTGCATTAAAGTACCATATTTTGGGGGCTCTGCCAGCAACGAAAAGGTTACTGACATTCCACGAATGTAAATTGTGCAATAGTCATAGCACATTGGTAAAAAACTTGTTGATTACAATACCAGAAAAACAGTCATTGAACGTTCACCTACAGCAATAAGGAACATCCTCTTCGACAAGGAAGCACATTTTGTCCGGGTCTGGTACAAAAACAAACAAAACAAATATGAAAAAAATAGGAGGTGGGGTGACATTTGTTTTGTACCGATCGAGGGATGGAATATACAGAGCCTGGAGCAGTGATCTCACAAAGAGCAACAGAATAATCCTAACTGGGTATCAATCTTAATTGCTTAGCAGAGTGGATGTCACGATACAAATCACGTTGGTGACACTCACTGACATCTCATCTTAAGATGAATCTTAGTGCTTTGTGAAATCGAGCCCTGGGATACTCTTATGGGAAATGGTCACATTCTTGTGACAATGCATGGGGTAGAACCTTGGTGCCGTGAGCAAATTTACTATCGGCCTTGGGTACCCGGGAAAGATGAGTCAAGGGGTGGGAGTACAAATTAAAAGCTCCCAGAGTCAGAATTGACCCGGATTCCATGGATATGACCAACTTCCGGGTCAGACTGACCCGGAACGTAGTTAAGAAGTTCTGCTTCATTTTGACCCTTTTCTGGGTAATTTTGTCACAAATTTAGGGTCAAATTTAGGTCACTTTTCTCTTTTTCTTTGGCACCTTATCCACCTGACTGTTGACGTCACTTTCCACAAACATCCCAGTTTAGCCCAAATTGGGCTGCAAGGGGATTATTATAACAAGTAACAAGCAACAAGTAATAGCGACCCATATATGGGTCGGACATGACCGATTTCCCAAAGCACTAAAATACACCTTAACATGAGTTTTCTGTGTTGCCATAGTGACTTGTATTGTGACATCACATGTTGCTTAGCAATCAAGATTGATTCGGAGTTAAGATCAATCTTAGCTCTTTGTGAAATCGGCCCCAGGATCCAAGTCAATTATGACCAGGAATTTGTTAGACTGTACTTTTCCGTTCGGCGTTCGCAGCTACACGGATGGGCACCTACACATTTGTTAGTAAAAACTACCACCAGTGATGAAGTGTTTGAAATATATAGCCTAAGTTAGAATGCATGTGATTAGTCCATTGTAGTAAACGTAGGAAGAATGGATGGAAAGAAAAGTTGATTGTTTACAACTATTATCAGTTAATTGTAAAACAGATTCGTTAACAGTTAAGTCATTGTCTTCATGACCTAATGACCTCCATTGGTAATAAACACTGGTCCTCGACTGAGATTAACAACTAAGCTCGTGCCCATGTAGCCGATACGGTTACGGCTGTGGCTTAATCGTCCCTTGAATATGCGTTGAAGCGTAATATGGTGCCCGTAGCAACACCCTTTTTAGCCGGAGGCACAATTTCGGACACGGCAACAAATTCTGCATGGAAATGGGATATGTTATTAGGATAATTCGTTATAAAAGTTGGGAGCCATTTTCTGTTACTGGGACAAGAAGTGTTTTTTCTTATATTTGAATAATTGTTCAGTATTTTAATATTTGTTGTGTGTATTTCTATATGTGCAATCTGAGGCAACAATTTTCATGCTGGCATGATGAATAAATCATTGTATTCAATTGAATCAAATTGACAGATTAAATAGTTGAGCACAAGGGAAACAGACCGGGTAAAGGACAAGTTTTTAAATAATTTTTTGTTGAACAAAGACAAATTGACAACAGCGGGACTTGAACCCGCGATCTCCGGATTAACGTGCCGGCGCTCTACCAACTGAGCTATCTAGCCATATTAATGTAGTGGTCTCCCTATTTTGTCATCATATTTTCTCGGGGTGCCAGTCAGAAGCCAAACCTCACAGCCAGGGATCACTTCCAAGTTAACGATACAACCTGCGAAGCAGCAGCAGAGGGATCACCATTTAAGGGATGCGACTTTTTATTTCAAATATCAAGTACCACACCACAAGGGGAACAGACTGGATACATTTTAAGATAATTTTGTTCAACCCGAAATTAAAATAGCAGAGCCTTATACGCACTTCTTTGTGGCACATGACGCGCTGTTCATCGGGCTGTAATATACCTCGACTTCTGTGGGGTAATGTAGAAAGGCAGATTCTGAGAGCACATGTGATTTAAGTTCTGTTCGGGATGTCATGGTTTCATTGTTACCTAGTCTTTGTGCAAGACATTGTTGTTCATTATCACGCAACTCGCGATTTAGCGCCCCGCGACCCGCCGCGCATATTACTATCGAACAATAGCGGGCGCTGTTGGGAAAACTTCAGCGTCTTGCACAGAGGCTAATTGTTACCTTGTTTCTGGGTGGATAGATTCGAGATGACATTCTACGTGGCCCTTAGCTTCCTCCTCCTCCTGATCATCCCGAGCCCCACCTGTCAGCAAGACCCTGGGGGTATCATGAACTCCAAGTTGCGTGATGTGCACCTCCATCGGAAGTCCGAGATCGTCTTCCTCTTGGACAACTCCGGGAGTATCGGGGAGAAGGACTTTAAGATCCAGCTGTTGTTCGTAGAGAGCCTGCTGATACAATTCAGCATCGGCCCGAACGCCACTCGGGTTGCTGTCGTCAGCTACAATGACAAAGTGGTAGGTTTCTATTATTTGTGCATTATGGTTAGATTAGATTAGATAAGATTAGGTTAGATTATATAAGATTTAGAATTTTTAGTTCACTCCTGAATTTTGCAAGTTTGCTTATTATGATATTACATCATCGGTTTGGGGAAGATGGGGAAATGTTTGGGGAAATGTTTTGTATGTTTTCCGTTTCGAAACGGCATCATCTGTCAAAATTCGTGGAGAAAACGACCCATGCAGCTGGAACGAAATTAAACAGTACTTTGTAATCTTTCTTTAATCGGTGCAAACAAACCAGCGATTAGTAGAATAATCTGACTTCCGATGATGATTTTGTTGCTTTCCGTAGAAGCGGCCCATTGATTTCATTGCCACCCGACCGGACAACAAATGCAACTTTCTATCTAAAGTCAAAAAAATCAAATACGAGGGAGGAAGTTCCACGAACATCGAATTGGCTCTACAAGAGGCGAGGACAATCTTCGCAGACAGCCTACGAAGTGGACAAGAAGGCGTCAATAAAGTAAGTGAACCGATCTCAACATCTCCACACAAAATTATCAAATAAGTAATCAAACATAAAATCCTAACCTACCCCCCCCCCCCAAAAAAAACCCCCCAACCCCACACAGAAGCGGGAAATGCAACTGACGACAACGACAACGAACGATGACAACACCATCAAAACTGAGAACGGTTAAGGGTGACGTCATGAACGGCAACAGGTCAATAGAGGGCAGGGCTCAAGAACCCACACTCAAATTTAAAAACTCAAGAGTAACCCATTGAAACCAAGGACGTTAACAAATAGGGTCCCCAATTGGAAAGTGTGTACAAAACTAATGGGAGCTGCGGCCAAAAAGTACGAATAAAATAGGGACAATATGAGGTCCCCGGTTGCAGGTGTCTCCACACTTGTTTGTGTGTTTTAACGCTACATACGAAGTGTGGACCTGAGAACAAAAGAGGTCCACATAATGTAGGGACTTAAAACACTATGTGGACTTACACACATCCACACAGTGTTATTTACAGTGTTGAGGAATAGGACTTTCCTTGAGTGTATAGAACAAAGGAATGTCTACACAGTGACTGCAACACAGAGCTGTGTGTGTAAGGGAGGGGGATTTAATAGATTTACATCCTTCCTTGAAACGTTTGGGGTTGGGTGGGCTGGGGTCATATCAGGATCCATTTGGGTTGCATACGTCATAGAACACGTAACCCTCTCCTTAGTCTTTCCTCATGTATGAACGCTACGCCTTCCCCGATCTCATCGAGTCTGACAGCCCTGTCTTATAAACCCACATAGGTGTTAATTCTGCTGAGTGATGGCGTTTCCAATACCGGCGGATCGCCAGTGAATGTCGCCGAGCAACTTCAGCAGGAGGACGTGGAGATTTACACCATAGGAGTGGGCCTTTTCGACCGGTCACAGCTTCTGCTCATAGCAAGCTCACAAGAGGACCACTTCTTCGTTTATTACAACTTTGACGAATTCCAGAAGATTGCTCTCCGAATTCGTGGAGGTATACTTGCACGCAAACTTGTTTCAATATGTTGACTTTCTTATACTATACGGGGGAAAACTCGTGCTGTGGCCGGAAGAAGGAGGTAACGAAAAGTTACCGGAGAAGGGCGTAAGAAAAAGTGTGTTTCAAGTGAGCTGGAAGGCTTGATCAGTTTTCTGCCATTCATAGGTCATCATAGGAAGGTTAACTTCTGCATGGGAATTAAAAAAATGTCTCAGTGGGCAAATCTTGCAAAGAAAAATGTAACAGTATAGTGCCATATTTTTGTGCAGAAGCTATTTTAGAGCTTATGTGACCTTCTGTTACTGGGGGAAAAAGTCTTACGTCCGTCTTCCGGGCTGTGAGTAACCTACACCAATAATCACATTTCTTAATATTGCACTTGTTCAAACTAAGTCGGGGGGGAAATGGGAAGAAGAAAAAAATCTCAAACGCTTTACAAAAAAATATTAAATTTTTTAATTTAGATTTCTGCATTTTGGTTGGATATTATTGTTTGTTTTTTTGTATCGATGGTTTTGTTGATTACGGTTTCGTACAGATTCCATAGAAAATCAGTTTGACGCGCTGGTGAATCAAAGTCTTTGCAACAGCCTATGTGATGCTGGCCACGGATGCTGCAACGATGACGCCAGATGCACGTGCTCTCTCACAGGGGGGCGCCACGACTGCGTTTGCGGACCAGGTTATTTTGGAATGAATGGCATACGGGCGTGTGAAGGTGAGCGTACAAAAAGAAATATTATAACACCTTTTTTGACATAAAATAGTTACTACCAATACTTGAAACAGTTTTATTTGTGCACATAATTTATAAAATTGAAAGGAAAACAATTAAAGTCGTTCACAATCTTGTTTTAATAACAACATCATTCACACACCATTTTAAAACACCAATAATTTAGTGGAGAAAGACGACAGTAGTTGAAACCCGTATGGCCTTCACAACATTCATAAAGTGCCTTCGAAGTCCTTGTGATTGTTTCAAAGTTTCCTCGTATGTTGTCCCGATCAATCATTGTTTACCAGATGTTATTAAGCTAAATCCGAAGTTGGGGGGGGGGGGGGGGGTGAAAAGCGCGCGCGTGTACTTTCCCACCTAGTAGGTTGTACTTTTAACAAGTCTTGCCCTTCAACTTCGTTCCAATGTTTACCTTCAATCGCGGAAGCTTCAATGAAACCAAGTGAAACTTTCTTATGTGAAATAAATTATTACCCGCGTTTGGCAGGAGGGTTTCAACCCGCACGTATTGGCTGAATAGCCTTCACTGTTATACCCTGATACTAAAATTAAGCAGTTTCACAGTCAAGGTGAAAATTACCACTTTGGGGTGGAGGAGAGGCGTTCTAAAGCTGACGCCGGTTTTGAACCAATGAGTTTAGAATTTGAAACTTGAACAAATAGATGCAGCAGAAAGTGCATATACTGCACTCTGCCCTATAAATATGTTGACGACCTCCAAAGCAAAACAGTCGTAGCTTGCACTCTTGACAAAGCTGGCAACATTTCAAGAAAAGAAAGGGTAAACTTGCACCGGCTTGTGCAAAAGCGCTCAGACTCACTGATGGGTTCTGGTCTAGGGTGGGCGACGAGCACGTGCGGTTTCACCCTGTGGTCAGGGCCACTATAGCAACTTCCGCAAGCCTTCAGTGGAAGCAACTGGTACGGGCTGTGTGGGGGAATTCCCCGCAATGAGTCCCACAGAAGCTCCCGGAAGAACTTCAAGCGGATCAACATCCCACCAACAATGAGTTTAACAGAGTTTCATTATTGTCCTCGAAATGTGCAATCTGTCATGACCGACATTTTTACTAAACGGGAAATACAAGTTGGCAAACAATGGCGTTTAAACGAAAACTTGTTTTCAATTGTTGTAAAGTTTCTTGTTTTTCTTGAAATTGTTTTATTATGTAAGTTTGTTGAGCAGAGGCCATCCAGGGAAGGGCAAGAGATCAACAAATATAAAACAAAATAAAATAAAAAATAAAACAAACAGATAAATAATGTTCTTCCATTTAATAAGTTTGTGTCGCCAAACCGAGGCTCGAAGGACACATTATCGGTATAATTATAGTCCTTTGCCTTTTACCATCGAATGAAAGTATACAGAGAAAAAGATAAAAACCAAACCAACACAAGCAAAACCTGTTGGTGTACATTCTAGCTCTATCGTGCCGACTACTGTACTCTTAAAAAACTACTCAAGGAAAAATTCATCAGCAGTCCAAAGCAATTTCAATATCCCTCTGTAGTGAAATGTACTAACCCCTTGTTCCTGTGTCATAGGGGATGTTGCAGCCCCCCCCCCCCCCCCCCCCACCCCGGTGTGTGTTCTTCATTACGTAAATTGACATGAACTGGAGAAGTTTATTCAAAAGAGGGCGCTATCAGACGAAATTTCAACACAATTCGCCTTTATGTGCGGAGGGACACACAACATCTCCGGGGGGGGGGGGGGGTGTGGAATCTCCTGCCATGCTGGTATTTTTTACAGTGTCTTAATACTAAGTTAATTAACAAACTTCTTCCCAAAGTCATCTCTTTCTTCTTCTTCAATTCTGTTTAAGAAACCCACAGCCGCTCCACAAGATCTTACACTACTTTATTTGTGTTCCATTTACTTGTACGACTTATATTAACACCCAATCCGCTTAATTCTGTGGTCCTCGTGTGTGTGAACTGCAATAGATGAGTGCACGTTATCATACTGTGACCTTCATTATCTCCTAAACGTTTTTGTTGCTTCTCCTCCCAAGTAATTCGTTTCACATTCACCTCTTATTTCATCTTACTTGTTTAACCCTACCAGTCGGCAACTGGCTGATTAAGCTTTTAAAAAAATTATTCTGTGCATGAATTTAGTTGTAATCCCATTTTCTTGACTTTTAAGCGAATACGCTTGAGAAGCATAATTGAAAGTTTGAGTGGCCAGGGCAAGGTCGTTTATACGCTACGTTGTTTAGAACTTCCACTGGTCGACTGGACTCGGGGGATTTCCCCATTGACTACACACAAACAAGCAATAGTCTGAGGGTAATTGAACTCCCCCATTCAGTGTCTTTTTGGCAAATATTCGTGGATCCGCCCCTGAAATGGTGAAATACAATCTCTAGACCCTCTGGAAGATGGTGGGGTTGCTCTCAGTTATTTTATCCATCAGTATATGGCCAGTATATTGAGATAAGCATTGCCAGTTGTCAACTGGCAGGGTTTTTGTATTAATGTATGTTTCTCTTGAGCACTTGAGGGTTATATGCCATCTCTTCGTTAATTATGAATTTGTTGTATTCATCTCTTCGTTAATTATGAATTTGTTGTATTCATCTCTTCGTTAATTATGAATTTGTTGTATTCTCTATCATCTATGGTGGTATGTTTTATGACAGTGTAGCTATTGTCATGTCCAATGTTTTGTCTGTCCTTGTGTTGATGGGTGTTTGTTGGCTATTTAGTTTTGTGTTAGAAAAAACTTTACTTGGTAAACTTGCGGGTACAACCATGTATGGCATGAGTGTTGGCTCTGAGAATGGCCGGTGTGATCTTGACTTTTTGAACAGTCTTCAGGAGAGTGCTGGACTGTAGTAGATTGGGGTGTTTGTTTGTTTGTTTTTGTTTGTTTATTTGGCTGTTTTTACAAGCTTATGCAAATGCAGCTATCAAAATAGTACAATGAGCAGCTGGAACGATGAGATGTCGCGTGGTTGGCTCGGATCCCTAAATTATCAAATTGTCGTCTTGCCGTTTTATGTAAAGATTTTTTACTAAATGTGTTTCTGATGTAAACTTATTAGAACACTTTTAAACTAGTGTACTTATGTTTTAAATTTGTATCCTTTCGTTAGTGATGGTTTGTATTGTATTTGTATTCAGTTCTTTGTCAAGGGCATTTTAATTTCCCCAGTAAGGGATAATAAAGTTTTATCAATCTATGCTTAGCACCAAACTCTATTCCTGCTTATTTATGGAAATAAATGTGCACCTGAATTGAATTGAAAAAATACTAGTTTAGATCGAAAGCGATGCATTGTAGATACATATACATAACACAAGTGGAGTAGTGCTGTGCAGCAACAATGGTAATTCTGCTAGTGACACACCAATATATCCCAATGTACAAACGCTTGAAATTTGTGTTATGAATGTTTTTTCCAAAGAGTGCTCTAGGGGTACGTACAAGTCGACCTACACAAAGGTTAACAAATGTACTACTTGTCCGCCTGACTCAACCACGACGGCAGGGGGCAGTACGTCTCTTTCGGCGTGCGAGTGCGTGGAAGGATACGAGGGTGATCCGGCAGGCGGTGTTGAATGCAAAGGTATAATTAATTAAGATCTTTTAGAACCTTCACTTTACAAAGTTCATTTTCTGTTTATTGTTAGGTCACTGCGTCATGTTTCACTCTCGATCCACGGAAGGATTTTGAGTGAAAAGTCTTTTACCTTTGAGAAAAATCATTGGTTGAATATTACTGGGAAACGGTATTTGTTTTTACTTGGGTTTTTTGGGGGAGATGTTTATTTAAAAAAGTAAAAAATAATTAGGAAAATAGTGACCATAAGTTTTCGTCAGAGCAGTGTAACAGCTAAACTGAATAAAATGATGACAAATATTTAAAGATAAAAACAATGTTCATGACTTAAAATATTTTCTTTTAAAACAGTGAAAAGGTGTGCACGACTGACGTCTTTGCAAATACCCAACGGTCAGGTGATACCAAATATCTGCAACAACATCTACCAATCAGAGTGCTCGTTTGAATGCAACCTCGGCTACGAGCTGATTGACCCTGCCTCATCAGCCAGACGCCGATGTCAGGCTGACGGCTTTTGGTCAGGAACCAAAGCACAGTGTACAAGTTAGTTCCGTCAAATTGATTTTAATGTTCGGCCTCTAGGTGGCAGCAGACTTACCGAGTGCGTTTTTGAGCTGGCTTTGGTTAAGCATGCTATAAACCGTACCGACTACGAGATGCAAGGCCGCCTCTAAATTGCAGCTTTAGCTACGGCTACGACTGTCGTTAAGGGTGTTGCTAAGGACGTCCTATACTTCAACGCACGATTAAGCAGCGATCAATCCGTAGCCGTAGCTCCAGCCGCCAATTCGGAAACGACCTTAAGCTCAGTTAGGCTTGGTTTCAATATGGCCGTTTTACAAACTATCGAAAAGTGACTACTGAATTTATATACTCACTAACGCCGACGCATACAACTCTAATAATGTTAATAAAACGTTAAAGACAACACTTTTGAAGCAAAATAAATGAACCTGCAAGGTCAATCCCGAAGCGCGTGCTTATCTCAAAGTAGGTAAACAATTGCCATGTTCGCGCAAGAGCTTTCGTTGACCACAGTTTGACTAAGCTAGCCCGAACTCTGTCTAATCGACGATAGTCGGGCTACGATAATCGACTATTATAACGCTGGTTACCAATAGCCGTTTTTAGTAGCACAGCGCAGAGAGGACCAGTTATCAGAAAAAAACCTATCACGTTGATCCAACAACAATCACATTTTTTAGACATAATTTTACCAGCTTTTGCAGCAACATTACGCAATTAATTAGTTTGTTTTAATAAAGAGCTGTGAAATAATGCTGATAAACTGAGCAAATACCGTACACGGCACTTTCATCTATGAAAAAACCCCGGCCACCAAAAAACCCAAACTGACCAACAACGTAAACACACTGACCCTCGCAATGTTCTCACCGGTCACACTGATGCGATGATTATGATTATGGAATTGTTCGCACTTCAACTTCAGTGTGCATGCGCTACATACGTCATGAACCAACCACTTAACCGTCGTTCCTTGATAGAACCTGCTTGACGGTAAAGTGCCTGGTATTTCTGCTTCCACTTAAACTTTTTGAAGTTTCCAGTTGCTCGTTCTTAATCAAATATTGAAGTGAAAACAAGTTGAACAATAATATACATTTTGAAGTTCAAGATGAAAAAAGGAAACCCTAAAAGTAAAATCAATCTTTTCGTAAGTTCAGCACCCTAAAAGTAAAATCAATCTTTTCGTAAGTTCAGCATAATATGCTGAACTTTTTTCTTTCTTTCTATATTATAGAAAACAAAATCAAAAAATCGAGCGGAAAATAATTTTCAAGTGAACTTGTTATAGTAATCCGACAGTACATGAAGTAATTCCCTTTTTAGTATAGATAAAGATGTTCACTGAACAACATAAAGATGTTCACTGAACAACATACAGATAACAACTAATTAAATTAGTAGAATAATATAGCAGATTTTATTTAAATGATCATAAACCTCTACTTTGGATTTGTTGACCCCCCCCCCCTATCCAGAGGTGGAATGTGACGACATACCACCACCAACTGACGGCGGTATGCATTGTTCAGAACAAGAGGCTGGTGGTAATGTATACGGTACTAAATGCAGGTTAGTTTCTGACGTACGGAGAGTCAAAGTTCACTGCGGTGTGGCAGGAGCTTCCTGTTCCCTTACGGGCGCACCACACTAAATGGGCCAACATTCATGCGTCAAGCTACTTATCATAATTTGTAAACTCACAGTTACTTTTGAATTATAACGTTTTAGGGGTCATGCAATTAATAGATTGTGTAAATATAAGAATCTATCACAACCCGTGGGTTCTGTGCTTTTGAGGAGACTTGATAAATTTAGGCGTTAAAGTTGGCCCTATTTGACCGGGGAAGTGGAGAAGTGCTTCACGAAAACTGGCAGCAAGTCGGTTTTGGGAAAAAACACATTTTCGTGGTTTTTTTTTTTCTGGGGGTAGTTAGCAAAAATTCCAAACGGCTGACCTGCCAAACACTGAAAAGAATTCCGAAGTTCAGTCGTCCGAAAATATGTTTGACTGGTTTTCAAGAGGCTGAGAGACTTACACGATTTCCTATGGGAGTTTATTTAGTGTGGTGCAACCTTACTGCGATTTGTGCAGAAATGTTTGTCTGATAGCGCCCTCTTTTGACTCAACGGACAGCCCATGTTAATTTACCCATGGAGTTTTATTTTCTACCTCCATGATTTTCCGTACGGGGACACACACACATTTTTAGGGGGTCAGCTTTGACAGAGTCTAGTTCATGTCTATAGAAGTCATGCTGCCTCAAATGGGTCATGCTGACCCGGAAGTGGTTCGTGCTGACCCGGAAGTGGTTCATGCTGACCCGGAAATGGACCATGATGACACTTTTGGTGTGATCGTTAATGGATAGTACAATGTTAGTTTTAGGGTCACGACACATAACAATATTAAACCAGAACCAAAACTTGTCTTTCAAGGAAACTGATCGAGAAGTTTCTCAGACAATTAAAACATTAAAAATCACTTAATTTAGAAAAAACAAATCTGCACAGGAATGGAAAAGAACAATTTGTCTGCAGAGTATTAAATTCTACAGCATCGGCAGTCATGCACCTTTTTTCCAATGGCCACCTTTACTGCTTACGACGTTCTACTAAGACAAAGCCTGACTTTACAACATTTTAGCTCAACAGTTTTCTTTTTCAGAAAGTACGAAACAAACTAAATACAAATCGAATAATTGAAATTGTCTAATGACTTCTGATTGAATAAAGGGGGAGGACAAAACTATGAATTTGAAAACGAAATTATAAGGCGAGTCTGAATTATTTGAAACTAATAAAGGGGGAGGACAAAACTATGAATTTGAAAACGAAATTATAAGGCGAGTCTGAATTATTTGAAACTTTTATTATAATTATTGGAGTAGAGAACTTGCGTGCGAGAAGCGTCACTAAAATTAGTTGAATTGTTTTGGTGAAATTAAAATATGTAGTTACCTCGATATATGACATGGCACTCCGGAGTTCCGAAGAATACATGAAAAGAAACAAGATTTTTGTTATGATGAACAAATCTTCGTCTGATTTATTTGTGAATACAGCTTTTTCTGTGAACCCGGCTTCAATGATGTCGGGAGTAGAAAACGTGAATGTACCGAGTCTGGAGAGTGGTCCGGTGAAGTCTTTTCATGCAGAGGTAAGGGGTTAATATTGTAGTGGTAAGTACTGTGTGTCATTGCTGATAATGTTCTTATGGTATTTTACAAGCGAAGGGTGGAGTCACAAACTCCATTCGCGACTTTGAAAAGTGTTGAAAAGTAATTTTCGCATCTGTTTCGTCCTTCTTCAGCTATTACGTGTCCCGTTTTACCTCCTTTACGCAATGGTGGCATTGTACCTGCAAAGTGTGGCGACGAGAGGCGAAAGGTGAAGCTGTCCTGTGCGTTTAACTGCAAAGATGGATTTATAATACAGGGGCCTATGTTCAAACAGTGTCAGACCAGTGGAAACTGGTCTTCAGACGAACAAGTCGCGTGTGTTGGTAAGGAAATGAATACTCGGGTACCTGTCCCCCGGTGTGACTCCATGAATCCATTTATCCATGTACCATCTTGGTAGTGGGTGGGGGGTTCTGTATACAGCCCCTTTAATAGGTGTTTTGAATCTAAACAACATAGCAGTCCTTTTATCAGAGCTGGGGTCAATTCAGTTTAAAGATCGTGGGTCAGCAAGAGAACATAAAACGTATACAATATTAAATGTACTCCTTTGACGGATACACATTTTTCTAAACCACACACAAATGATTGCGAAATCAACTAATATTTCAAATCCAAATTATTGATGTGATAATAAATAATATACACTGTAGGCCCCTATCACTATTTTGAATACTTTTAAATAATGTCTATTGCATTATATACCGTATTACCAAACTGCAACGGCAAACTGTAAGGTGAGTATTCGTTTACTTCATTTATTTATTTGCTAGATGCCATCCCTCCTGAAATAGCCTGTCCAAACGAAGTTGTTAAAGAAGCCGAACCCGGACTCTCGTCAGCCGAGGTCACGTGGGACATGCCAATCTTCAGTGATAACTTAGACGGCACAGACGCCCTTGACGTCACCGTTCATCCAGTCGGACTCAAACCACCTCATCGATTTGAGATTGGATCTGTTCGCATAAGTTATACAGTTACGGACACAGCTGGCTTGAGTGCAGAGTGTTACTTTAAGGTGGTTATTAAAGGTAAGTTTCTGAAAAAGAAACATCCATGACAATCGATATATCGATTTATGTATAGACTTTCCTTGTCTAAGATGATATGTATTTCCTGAGTATCTTACAAGCACAAATGAAATTCGATCCCCAAGTATAACAATATCAAGACGCCCAGAAACCCTGTCGTTGGGACAAGTTTTGTTTCATTTCTTTAAACTATAGCGGCTCCAAATGAAATATGCAGCATCAGCTGCAATATGTATGAAGTACATCAAACTAAATAAAATCAAATAAACCACATCTGGTCATCTACCTTCTCGGGTACCTATTTACCTCCGAGGTGAAGAGAAGCAATTATGGTTTTCAAGCGTATAGAACTGTACTATCCAATATTGAAGAAACCCTTGAATAGTGAGCAAGCAATAGTCGGTTTTGGATGCGGGCGGCCCTTGCTCTGCAACCATTTCCATATTATTAATACAAGTTTTGCCGTCATTGAACGACCTTGGCTTTGGCTGTCAGCTTTGACTGTAGCGCCAATGGTGAATGAAGTATAGCCATAGACAGTGGTCAATAAGCCAAGTGGTGAAGCCGTAGCCGCAATTTATTGTAAGACAGATGCCCGGTTGCCCTTTATCATCTCCTTCCTATCCGCTTGTTCCGATGTCAACCCAAGCCTTTTCTATTTAGACAAACAACCACCCACGGTAGAAAACTGCCCGGATGACAAAGATATTACGTCACCTAAGAAGAGCAAAGCCGTCTTCTGGGATGAACCACAGTTTGCTGACAACTCTAAACAGGTTCCCGCCTTGACTCAGGTAAGACAATGCTACTGATCAATTGCTTAGTTTTTGGAAAGAATGTTTTTACTGACGATGTTCAGATAACCAAAAACGAAAAACACTTTTCTTTCCAATTTACAATACGTTATGATACTAGTTTGAGTATAACAGAGAATTCGGTGAAGCATATAAGACCCAGAGATACAAAGCGCGTACAAAAATAAACCAAATGTTTTTGAAGTTAAAAGTTCTTTCTGAAGAGAAAATGGGGATGCATTTCCTAAGATATTGTGGTATATTACCAGGCTGTGCTGCTTATTAGTATTGATATTCTTATTAAGTTTTGGTAAATGAAACCAAGGACGTCTCAACAGCCTGAGGAAACTTGTAGACAAGGGTTCTTGCAATGAATTCGAACCAGAAACACCGGGGTGAAACCCTACTCTTCCGGAATAAGTGTTATGGGTTCTTGTATACCCTACCTATAAATCCTAGTACACTGGACCTCCTGCTTTACGTTCCATCCAACGGAAAGCACGTTATGCTAAAGGGCACAAGACCATGGTGTTATGCGCGCACGGATCTCAGTGAACACCGCACACTGTACATTAATTGTGTAATGAATAAACATAGAGGGCGCTTTGTAATGTTGTTCCCCGGATGCACCTGCTTAATCAAACCCAACGTGCAGTCAGGTAGGTAGGATCGCTCAGTGGTAGAGCCAAGAGCATGCATGTTAACTTAGATGGCTGTTTACTGTGGTGGTCCGGATGTCAGTGGGGAAAATAACACTATTCACAGCGCCCTCTATGTGTATTCATAGCAAGCGTGTACAGTTTGCCGTGTACACAATAGTCTTGGAACCAAGACTACTGCCAGGCATGAATTCGGACCCACACTCAGTGATCTTGAATTCAGTGCACGGGTTTGGTCGGCCATGATGTTGCTGCTAACATCAACTCGAATAACGATAGGGTTGTTGAGGATTATTCAGTCGATCCTTCAGTACATTCTTCATCATTTTCAACCGAAATGAATTCTTTTGCGAATAAAGAATGTCAAGCCTTGAAATCTAGCGAGCTTAGCGTTGTATGCAGATAATTATCGTTTGCCATTTTTGTTTGCAGTCACATCATCCCGGTGTGGAGCTAACTTGGGGAGCATATATCGTGACGTATACAGCAACAGATGCTGCCGGATTGAAGACTGAATGCCAATTCAGAATTCGTATCGGTCGTAAGTTTAATACAACCAAGACAAACATTATAAACATTCAATAAATTTATTGTTTGTTTATTTATTGACCAAACCAACAGCGGACGAGCCGCCAATTACAGGAAAAGATAATATACAAAAAGTGTGACTGTGTGCAAAAATATGTGCATGTTGGCTGGTTTTATAAGTCAATATTAAAACAATATAATTTACTCTGACTTTAGCTCTTTAAAATCCAGGGGAACATGCTTAGCCGTGTATTGTTTTATTCCCCCAAAATTTCCTTAAAAACATATTGAGAACTACAAAACATGACTGTCACTGTAGACTGACCTCACTTTGGGATTTTAGATTCCATAACAAAAATCAACACTTAAAGGTTAAAGCCTCAATACTAAAACTTTAACATTCACACTGAATGTGGACGGACGGACAGAGGGCGCGACGGATGGGCGGACGAACAGACAGACAGACGGACGGAGTTTGGCAGTACATAGGCTCACTCTGCTTCGCAGCTCGCCAAAAACCAAAACAACAACAACAACAACAAATTTTAACATAGAAAACAACGATGACAAAAATAGTCATTTATTTACATGGTAGAAATATGTCATTTTTAATCTGTGCGTAAAAACAAGTACACGGCTTATTTGCTTACATTTTGTTTTGAAGATTCCGAGGAAATGCTTTATTTGCTCTGGAAACTGAAAACCCAAAAACCTTTTCAAGTTCAAACTTTGCGAACAGTTTTTTTCTTTGGTTTACTCATTCCATTGCAGCTACGAAGTGCCCGAATTACCCAGACCCACGTAACGGGGCGAGGGCATGTGACCAGTGGTTGTACGGATTGTTCTGTCGTGTCTACTGTAACCAGGCGTTCGAGTTTGCCGAGAAGCCGGCCCAGTGGTACATATGTGGCCAGGGTAGATGGACCACCCATCCCGCTGGGTTATCCACACCATGGCCGGATTGTTCAGGTAAGTCCAAAGTAGGAATGGAAGGTCCAAAAACTGAATACCACAATTGGGCAGTTAAGTCGAAACGTCGAGACCAGAGTGAGTATGATAGCGGCAAGAGTGCACAACATATCTGGTTGAATTGTATGTAATCTTGCATGAATTAAAGAATCGATCACAAGCTATTATAGTCGAAATGTCGAAGCGATACGTTAAAACAAAACTCCACTAGTGCGTTTATGAGACACGAACTAAACTAGTTGCGATGTTCAGGCTGCTCACTTGTGTAAAGCAAACTGTAATCAACTGAATGAAGACCACAGCACCGAAACCTCATCCGATTGGCAAGGTGATCAAATCGTCAAAACGACTATACAGTGTTTATCAAGTGCTAGTGAGGTTCAATTATTATATAGTAACAGTTATGCGTTAATTCTTAATTAATAGTGTAAACTGCGCAGGTATACATCATTCAAATAAAATGTTTCTGCAGAACAACAGAAGGTCGTGCTACTAAACACGATTATTTGTTTACAAAACTGAAGACCCAATCACCAGCTCATCGAAACGTCGTAAAGATTCATTACAACCGAAACTTCACTAAGTGACAGTGAGTCTCGGGGATACGAGTTGAACTTGTTGCATAGTTCACGTGTTTTGAGACCGGCCCAGACTACTTTGCCATCCAGCCTCGATATGATTTCTTTGGTTTGAATGAGCAAAATATGAAAATGGAAACCAAAGCAGCCAAATAATACTGGTAGCCTACTCTGCAGAGCCACCTTCCAGTTCAAAGGCCGAAGTAGAGCTTCTCTAGGTACTCCGACATAATGCGTTTACATCAATAGTCTTTCTGCATATTGTATAGAAATACATGATCCGGATGGAGCTCGACTCGGTATGGAGACGCAGTACTATGCCGGAGACTGCACAAATGACAAGACACAGCGAGCAATCCAAGCGGCTTTCGTTGATGACTTCAGGAAGAGTATGTTTGGCAAAGCCGGCGGGTGTATGAAAGAAAACTCCTGTTTGTAAGTAGCCGAAATGGTTCTTTCTGATCTCAGCAGGGCAAAGGTCATCACTTTGTATATCAACTGAAACAACCTAATTTTGACTTTTTGTATTAAGTCTCTACGGAGCTCTGGAAGTGCCATCCAACTTGTTGAGATCCTGAGATAACTCAACAGTTTCTTATGTCTTATGTTATGTCTTATGTCACTTCAGGATGTGGACACCTTGAGATGGTTTATCTGGGGATGACAATTTCAGGATGTTATCATTCTAAGATGAAATATCTACAGGGAAGTCGACATCCTACGTTCAGGATATCAACAACCCGTGATGACAATCAATTATTTAGGATTGCCGCCATCTTATACTTTGTATGATGTCGACACATCCTCAGATAAAATAAATCAGGCAGACGACATATTACTTTAGAATGTCGTCTTCCTGGGATAAATCATCCCAGGATGTCGTCATCTTATGTTTATGATGGCATCATCTTGCAGTAAATTACATCAGGATCTCAATGTCAGATGACACTTCCAGAGCCTCGTAGGTCTTAGATACAAATTTATCTTTCAATTCAAATCAATTGTTCAGGGTGGAGGAGGTGACAGTGTACTGCGGTGAGATAGATGACGCCGACAGGAGGAGGCGAAGGCGACGAAGTCCCGGCAGCACAGAGCTAAACTATACCGTGACAATTGATTTTACGGTCTCCACACGAATACGATCACCGGTAATAAACCATTACTCATAAATACAGTAAACGACTTTGCAAATATGAAAAACAATCAGTTCAAATACCAAATCAAAGAGAGATACTTCGTATCAAAGAATGGAAACAGATATATATATATCATCGGAAAGTCCCATCTGTGCTATATAATTTATAAAAAATAAAACATATATTGGAAGTAAGAGTAGAATTCAAACCCATTCTTATATTTAAGTACTCATTTAACGGCATTACACAGAATCGGTAAGGATAGAAGCAACAGCCTGAAAGCTTTACTGATTATGAACTTTGGGGGTTTTTCTCTGTGAAATATTTCCCTCTGAAATGAAGTCATAGTCGAGAAAACTGTATCTGAAAACCTAAAGAGCGCAACAGTTGCTTTCGGTTGTTACAACCAAAATTAGGGACAATGTGTTTCATGCTGAAAATTGCGCATTGCTTTTCACTTATTTCTTGACTCACACATCGAATAAAGCTCAAAATAATTGTTCGCAGGCTTGTAATATCATGTGTAGCCTATGGTTGATCACACGACACATGAACACTGTCTTAGATAATTTTGTTCGCTCTACTTATCCTGTATATAATACCTTAAAGGGAAGACAAAATGGCTGCGTCGTGGGTGAACAAATACACAGACATACAAAGTTTAGACGGTGAGAATTGACATGGGTGGAATTCAAACCCATGTATGAAATCATTTTTCTCACACTTTGTTTTAGGACAAGGGGCAACACAAAGCTCAGCTTGAGAATGCCACACAAACACTTGAAGAAATCAAGGGCGACTTTGCCAAACTCGCAGGGGCGGGTCAACTACATCTCGTAGTTGACAACCAGACACTTCCGGTCGTTGAGGGCTCATTCTCTGCGAATCGAACCGTCCCGCTCTGTCGGACAGGATCGATGTTGTTAGATGCAGAATGCAGTGAGTATGAAACAAAGGCGATGTCTATGACACTGACAACGACGACGACAGACAGTCTCCAGTATAATGGTATCGTCGCATAGGAAAAAATGGTTAAGAGAGGATTAATGTGTTAACACCATGATGCTACCGCAAACCTAGTTTCAAGATTGCTCCCAGAAAATGTAATTTTTTCAACTCTACTTTACAAAGAGGTTCAGTTGAGCACACATGCTGTTTTTTCTAAGTAGGTATAACACAACACAATACAAAAATGTCTCCACTCTTTATTAACCGTCATCTTTGCCTTCAAATGTCTATGGCACATATGGATCCAAGAATGGGGTGCAAAATGTGTTGTGAAACTGCAACGTTCTGGCGCCATTTTTAAACAGTTTAGGATATAACTTTTGACTTCTTTTGACCCCAATCTGCAGTCAACTGCGCCGTCGGTTCTTACTTGGACACGGCTGCTCAGGAATGTAGAGTCTGCAAGGAGGGAACGTACCAGGACGAAGAAGGACAAGACCACTGCAAGACTTGCCCATCCGGTACCTGGACCGTAGGGACACAGGCCAAGGACATGAGTGAATGCCGAAGTATGTGACCAAACTGTATTCATTAATATTTTATATTGTTGTGGTGAGAAAACCAAGAAGTCTTCAACTATTCTTTGCACTGTAACCCTGCAGAAACCCGTTAGAAAAATGTTTAGTTTATATACCATGTTGCCTTTGTTTACAGAGTGGTGACCTTGTACATTATAATGCATTTCCGGACGGGCAATATACTACACATTTTGTGGCATAATTTTCACATCAATTCAAAATTTACAAAAGCAACGGCTGTACAGCTTTTGAGATCTCCCCCTTTCTTCATATCAAAAGTTGAGAAAAATCAGACAGTGCAATCTCCATAAAACATAAAATGTGTTGATTCTTCCATTGAACTGTGTACAATGTGCCTGCAGGAAGTCCAGGCTCTGTGGCTCTTTTGTAAATATGTGATGTCACAGGCATATGGTCTATATGAAAGGAAAACACCAAAAGTGTCATGTCAGCAAGTTAGACCATAATAAAGTGATTGTTTGGTTCGAGGTGAGATTCGAACTCGGTCCACAAAGGCGACTCGAGGCGGGGAAGAAAGAACAAACAGGAAATAGAATAACCCAAGAGCAAAGAATAGTGAGCAGAATGTGGGTTCGAGTCCTGGTCTTGACACTTGTGGTGTCCTTAAGCAAGACACTTGACCATTTAAATATTGCGACGTCCTTCGGATGGGACGTAAAGCCATAGGTCCTGAACATGTTATGTAATGCACGTAAAAGAACCCAGTTTACACTTATCGTGAAGTGGTTTGCCCGGGGGTTTCTGACAGTGGCTGCTGACGCTTTGATACGCCCCTACGGATGTGATAAGCACTGTATATAAGAACCCATTAGTATAATAGTTTCGAATCCAATGCAGACTCACTAACTCAATGTTACAATGTGAACAAGTTGCATGGCTAGCAAATCACAAACCATTGATTTGTCAACTCATTTTCAGCCGAGTGCATCCCCGGTACGTTTTCCCCATCTGGGTTATCAACGTGCAAACCGTGTCCAATAGGCTCTTACCAACATGCCTTCAAACGACAAGCGTGCATACCATGCAGAGAGGGTACAACTACGTCCGCAAAAGGGTCCAGATCACCAGGGAACTGTCGAGGCAAGTCTAATAAACAATGTTCGACAACTTGGTGAGAACATGATCGACATGCAGTATTTCCTAACTGCTGTATACAATTATAGCCGTGTTAGCCTGGTAGATAAAACAATGAAGATAGTGGTAGCACTTAATGACTCGTTAATTACATTTAAAAACTGCATAAGCTTTCGGATCAACAACTACATCATCATATGCAATCTAACTGCTTGAAAGAGACACACCTTTTATCCTCAGTTAAAACATAACTCAAGTAGTTTATAAGGATCACACTAACTAATTAAATGATAACCCATGAATTAAAGTATGATTCGACCCTACAGCTGTTTGCAGTCCAGGGAAGTATAGCGTTACCGGACTGCGTCCATGTAAGCCTTGCCCCCTGGGAATGTATCAGCCAGAGCAGTATCAAACTGACTGTCTACCGTGCCCAGACAACCAAATGACAACCGCTGAAGGCGCTGCATCAGAGTCCCAATGTAGAGGTACTTGTCAACACCTCAATCTTCAAAATCACCGATTAGCTTAAACAAATTATGTCATTGTGTGTCTATGGCAAACTTAATAAATTTGTTTTTTAAAAGGAGAGTGGACTCAGAGACGATTTTTATGAATACTATTCCGCAAAACATTTCCGTTTGTGACGTCATCGCCTTGAGACTGTTGTCATCAAATCCGGTATGACACTTTTAACTCACAAAACACGAAAACTAACCATGTGATGACATGTTCACGACCACACCTTACTATAGACAATGGGCGCAGAGAGCGCTTTAATAGACGAATTGTCAAAACACAAGAGCACGAATGATTAAAAAGTATTCACAAAACATAAACCGTTTTTCTCTTTAAAACGGGATCACTTAATTGGCTGAAAAATGTTTCTTTACCCGTACAAACAAGGCATCCTGTTTTCATTTCAATTAATAACATTTATTTGTATTATTATGAGCACTTTAATGCATTCATTGTTAATATTAAATCATACTCTTTATAACCCGAAATATAATTTTAGATATCAATGCCTGCGAATCTGCCCCGTGCCAAAATGGCGGACTGTGTGTGAGAGACGGTGGCTCATTTCACTGTGGGTGCGCACCAGGCTTCGCTGGTAACACGTGTGAGATGGAGATTGACGAATGCGCGTCACAACCTTGTTTCTTTCAGGCTACGTGTGTTGATCAAGGTCAGTGTCTCGATACTGCTGCTGTTTTTAATTTCATTTATTTCTTATTGTTTTTGTTGTGAGTGTGTCCTTTGCTGTTGTTGTTGCTTGATGTTTGTTTGCTCTTACTGTTGTTGTTGTTGTTTTTGTTGTTCTGCTGCTGTTGTTTATTTCAAATCAATTGAAAGCATATCATGCAAATATAGTTCTACATTTGTTTTGTCAGGGACCAGATTTAGGCAATAGTTTTAAGCTTCAGCATTCAGGAATCTTTCCAATATATTTTTTCTTTAAAAGTGGACGGATTCGTCTGCGTCTGCGCATCTGGTTATGAGGGCGCCCTTTGTGACGTAGAAATCAACGAGTGTTTATCCAACCCCTGCCAGAACGAGGCTAAATGCCAAGACCAGGTAAATAATAAAACATGGATGTCCGTTACTCACTGTTTTTGCCAAAATTTAATTCAGTTAAAAATTTAACACTTATTTTTTACTACACTCACAAATTAATTATAGCTTACTGAAAGTACAGTAGAGGCAGAATCCATCAAGCGGGGCTTGTGAGGAATATACCGTGTAAAAAGAATATTTTACAATACGAAAAAGGCAGCAAAATGAATGCCATATGTGTTAAAAATACTTTGGGCCTCTCTTAACAAAGTTAATGACAGATTGCATAGTTTTGATGCTAAGAAAGACATGACAAAACCCACCTTTAAAATCTCAATGACAATGGGCGCACGACGTTGAACAATCGGGTGTTGGGGCTCAGCGGTGTAGCACACTGAATTCAAGTATGGGGGCTTAGTCATCACGATGAGGATTGGAGTCTCGGTCCTGGATCTTGTGTCCTTTAGCAATACACCGAACTAATGACGTTAATATCCTGAAACTTGGACTCTACCGAGTAATGGATGGCAAATTGTAGTGTGTAACCTCTCCACATGTTTTATACTAACATTTCGAGCACTCCTGCAGATTGCACGTTTGGAATGTGACTGTGTGGATGGGTTTACGGGGATCTTCTGTGAGACACCACCCGACAGCTGTGCCAGTCAGCCATGTCTTAATGGTGCAGTCTGCACACAGACGCCCTCAACGTTTCATTGTCAGTGCCAGGCTGGATACCAGGGAGCGAGGTGTGAGATAGAGGTTGATGAGTGCTATGAAAAGCCCTGCCAGAATGGCGCAAGGTACATAAATCGATCCCTCACTATAGTTTGTCAACCCCTGGCTGTTAGCATAATCCCCGTGTACCATTAATGAAGACAGTTAGGATTCTTTTTGCACATGGTCCTTCCAGCCTCGTTATGGCTACACTAAAAGAGTGTAGTGCATTCAAGATGGCCTTTGACAACGATGATTCTGCCAATTAAATTACTACCCTCCTCTATAAGTATTTTACATTCTATTATGCTGCATCATTTCTTTTACTTACTCCATTTGGGAAAGTATGTAATTTTTGTAATTAATTTAAACTTATAATTCTATTTAAAAATACAGAGTAAAAACTAAAGATAAACATGATTTTTCATCTATTGACAAAAGGATACGTTTTTTTTTATACAAAAATCAAAATTAAAATTATACTGTCACTTTCCAGTTGTATCAACCTTCCAGGGAGTTACCAATGCGCATGCGTGGCAGGATACGAAGGGGTGAACTGTGAGGTGGACATTAATGAGTGCCTGGGCCATCCGTGTGCAAACGGCGCTACCTGCCGTGACGTCATCGATGGTTACCAATGCCTGTGCCTACCAGGGACTGCTGGGAGACTGTGTGAGACCGGTGAGTATACTCATGAATAATTAATGATTGATTTAAATGTATTACAATCAAGTCATTCATTTGCATCGGTCCCTATAATGTGTTACTCTAACATTGCTGGTAAACATTTCTGCAATACATTCAACTGCACGGTCTAATTATTTTTTTAAAACATGTTTGCATAACGAAAGAGGTGGACTTGCCTTCTTAAGTAAGGTTACCTTGTGTAGTTTCTAAACATGTTAAAGTAAAACCGAACTTCTCTATCTTGATGAGACCAGACTGACAGACAAAATGTGTTCACAATGACATCAGTTTTTAAAATTAATAAATGTAAAATATTTAAAATCCAATTTCCAAATCAACGTATGCTTCACCCACTAAAATTACAGAAATGTCCCAGGAGTTTTATCTGAGTTTCCTGACATCATCTACGTCGGAGTTCTCCCTCGTTGAGAGAGACAGTTCAGAGCTTCGAGCCGTCACTTTGTCAATGTGGATCCGATCATCCGATGCAACCAACATGGGAACGCCCTTCTCATATGCTGCCAAGAGTACAGCAAACGGGTAAACCAACCAAACAATTAGTGTAACCTTGGGGTAGGCTTACTTTTCGTTCTGAGGGTCCCTACCTGAGGGGTGGCTCTGAAAAGCCTCAAATCAAATTCATTTATGGTATACTCGTGTTAAAAATATTCAAAAAGTTAGCTGCTTTATTACTGTATGGTGTCGGATGAATACAATGGTTGCTATATGACAAAAAAGGCACACAATTGAGTTGTAAAAGTTATTAGAATTTTGCTGATGGGTATTTTAGATCCCAAGTCTGTGCTCTCCTTATTGATAAAATTATCAACTTGTAATTTCTTTTTAATGACAGTTAAATTAATTTTGAAGACACATTACCTACTTCAGATTATGATTTTGTTTTGAGAGCAATATTTACTTTTTAAAACTCTATCTAATTATTAGGTGGGCTGATGTTGTTGATAACGCACTAACAGTGACTGACTGTGCCTCGCTGAAGATCTACGTGAATGGTCAAGTTTTCTACACCGATGTTGCTGTCAACACCGGCTACTGGACTAGCCTGTTGTTTACATGGAGCAGTGAGGGTAGGAAATCTTACTTGGTGTCAAGTATTGTCATGTAAATTAGCAATTCTGATAGTTGCAGATATTAATGCATCTGGTTGGGATGTGCTTTTCAAAATCATCCGCATTTTAATTCTCACTTCATAAAAACATTACAATATACTTCAGTATAACAATAAAAACCCAATCGGTGAAAACAGTTTAAAAAGAAGCAACTGTGATTTATAGAGTGGTTCCCTGACCTGTAAAGGAGGGAGTAATAGGACCAGACGTCAGGGTCTGTATCACGAATGTTGTTTAAATGGAGCTCAAGATAGCAAAGCAACGAAACACTAAGATTATCTTTGCCATGAATCCACACTAAAGTCCTATCTTTTGTGGAGTTAGGACTTAATCTTTGAAATTGAAACTGGACTGGAGACTTTGTATCTAGTAAGACCCCAAATCAATCTCAATTAAGTCTGCCGTTCTATTTGTTTTTAAAACTCCAGCCACATTAACTTTGAAATCATAGGTGGTAATAAACACTTTTCTTTTTGCAGTTGGTGAATGGAGTTTGTATGTAAACGGTTCCGTAGCCACGAACGGGGTCGGTCTCAGCACCGAGCCGATACCGGGAGAGGGAGTGTTTGCCCTCGGCCAGGAACAAGACTCTCTCGGTGGATTGTTCAGTTCCAGAGAATCTTTCGTTGGAGACATCTACAAGTAAGTCGAAATAATTTAGAGTTCTCAGACAAACTGGTAGCCCAAAATGAGACAGCACCACATCAGTGTCCAAACTCTAGCTCTAATATAAAGACTCCACTCAGTAAAGGTGGCGTTTGTTTCAAATAATCTAAATAATTGTTCATGGTCTAAAATGGCTTCTGGCCGCATAAAAGTTGTTTAATTCTTGAATTCACTCATACACAAATGGAAACAACACAAATGTACAGAGGAATTGCTCAATTCAAAGGTATATAAATAGACCTAAGCTAGATTGAATTTGAGGCAGGTATTTTACAACCCTTTCTTGAGATTTCATTTATGTATTCGTGTATTTGGATCGACTTCATTGAAGGATGAATCTATGGGATGAAGTGCTGCCTGAGAGTGACATATCAACCATTTCAAGAAACTGCTTTGAGGGACACGGGAACCTGTTAGCATGGTCAGACTTCCTTGAAGGCCTGGAAGGAGAAACTTTGGTGCCACTACACACAGATGACGGACATGAGGTGAAGAACTAGACATTCATAATATGCAAAAGAAGATAGCTTTTTCATGGATTAGTGCTGACAATTGAAGCAGTGTATTCTAAAGTTGTTTTTTCAAAACAAAAAATTATGATTTGTTTTTATAAACAGTGGAATTAAGGATACATTTTTAAGCGCTATGTATGAACCATGTATTTTGATTTGTTACAACAGATACCTGACTGCAAATCCATATAAAGCTCGTCTGTAGTCTTCATTTCAAGTCGTGCTGAGGTATACCTGTGTGGTATTATACGTTTTATTTTTCAAGAGGTGTCACAAGTCATTAACGATGGATAGAAACAAGGCTATTTATCACGATTATAAAGCATTACGTAAACCGTAACATTACTTTCACGAAACAAGGCTAACTAATTACTACATCAAAGCATTACGTACATGTATGTAGCCTTTCTCTCAAGTCTCGCTGAGATGTATCGCGATTGATAGTGTATGTTTTATCGACCAGAGGAGTTACACTATGTCTAGAAATAAAGCTACTTCTCGTCAAATCAAAGCATGGCACGCCCATTGTATCTAAACTGTGACGAAACTGTGATCCTATGATAGGTTTATAGTTTACAGACATGTAGTTTAGAAATAGTTTTCTATTTCATATAAACAAATAACATGTATAAATTTATCAAGCAAGAAAAATAATTATTTATAAGTTTGCCATTATATTTGTTTATAATACTGCACTAAACACTACATTGATTGCCACATAAATATAATTGTGTACAAACATAGATAACAAAATACATGATATTATAAGTCTCTCAAATTCTTGAGGCATTTGGACATGTTTAGGGCGAGACTTAATAGTAGTTAGGTTGTTAAGAACAAAATGGAACTCTGAATTTTGTATCTATGATTTGAATCCTTAATGTATCAGGTTTCTAGGATATGCAATGGTAATGAAAGTTATAACTTTCTGTTCATATCAAGGGTGCTGCAAAATGGCTGTACTATGATGATTATCTAATAACTCAATGCATTCAGTTGATTAATTAAACAATAACAGACCTGGAATTCCATCTGTAGGAAGAGCAATTCAATTGGAAAAGCTTAAGCCGAATTTCGAGCGTACGGTCATCAAGACCAGGACTTAATTTCGTTTTATTGTTTCAGCAGACATTATCGCCTAACAGTTTGATGGCAGTGAGTTTAAAATAAGCAGGATACCAGTCACATGTGGTACATGTGACATGGCATTTTGGCTGGTAACCTATTTGTGGCAAGCATTGGCATGCGCTTCTTTGGGCTGAGGCAGCTCTATGAGTTTAATTGGGCCCAAGGATTAAGGGGCAGCAGACGTCACAACCTACATGGAGTCAGTCCCTAAAGCAAGACCGGCAGCGATTAATTGCAAAGGAGCAATACATGAGCTTATTTAAATAATCAAATACAATAATAACAACGGGTTCTTATATAGCACTTTATCACGCCCCTCTAGAGGCGAATCAAAGAGCCCAACATTGTTTTCCAACAGGCTAATAAGCAGGGCTATGTTTTGTGTTATGAGACTCATAATATCGCATCGTGATGCCAAACTAAATTTTTACAGTGACGATAACATTTTGCCTTAACCTGAGGGCCCAATTTCATAAAGTCTGTAAGCACAACAACTTGCTCAGCACAGAAAAGTAATGCTTAGCAGAAACAGGTTACCAGCCAAAATTACATAAACTCTGCATTGTTGTGACTGGTGCCCCACTCAATTTTTGCTTAGCACAGAAATTTGATTTCAATGATTTCATACAGCATGAATTTTAAGTTTGATTGTTATAAAATATAATCATTACTGAAAGGTCAATATCCGTTGACAAAGAAGACAAAGGTTATCCGGAGCTTCTACTGTATACATTAAAACAAAAACAAATTATTGAAACCGACAACTGTTGACGATTATACAGACAGAACTAACTTACCGCAGGTTTAAAATGAGTAGGTAACCACATTCAAACCGGGGACCTATAACAAAAGAGGACAATAGGTCCACGGTTGCTATCACAAAGGAAAGCATTGTGGTCCACGGTTGCTATCACAAAGAGTTGAACAAAGGAGGGTCCACGATTGCAGGCTGTTACACACGTGTGTGAGTGTAAAACAATTCGAGAAAATAAGAGAAAGCAAGGAAGAGCAAATAACTTTCAGTTCATTTAAAATAAAACATTTTGGAATGAGAAATACAATTTGTTTGTCATTAAGATTGATTTATGATACCATTTTTGGGATCACACATAAGGAAAATGCCATGTATATAAATAAAGTTTGTTTCGTACGCTGTATTGCTGTTGTATCGTCATTGTTTTGTTTGTGATTGAGTCGCTGTTGGTTGGGTTGTGCGTTCCGGTTTATTAGCGATAAATAGACCCATTAACTTCATTGTTCAATAAAAGGAGTTTGCCTGGATGGGTTAATTTGTTCCTTCTGATGTGCCAAGTTCAGGGGCGTAACTATACTTTCTTTTTAGGGGGGAGGCAAGCGGGGGCAAAGACATAATGGGTGGGGGCTACTTTAGTACCGAACATTTCTTCTATGCTTTTCTTTTATCTCATTTAGGGGAAAGGGGTGGGGGGCAAGAGTTCTGAGAGGGGGGCTACCTCCCCTGCCCCATCTGGTTACGCCATTAGTCAGGTGGCTATAGTTAGTGGTGAAGGATGGCAGAAGTCAACATTAACGTGACAATGTACCCTCAGTCATTGACAGGATTAATGCATCTTAAAGTGAAATAATTTCCTTCACATAGAATCAATGTGCCGCCCCTCAATGAATCCGAATTGTACTATTGAAGTTCGTCCAAAGCAAGGCACCCAATATACCATTGAGTAGGCCAGTGCATCGGATGATCCCTCATACACCTAACCCCAGATATAGGCTACTTAAGATAAAGCTAGACACCAAGATACATCAGGTACCCCAAGATCCACCACTCCCCAATATGCCAGTACCTCCTACCTCCTGTTAAAGTTAAGGTACACCAGCTGGACTCAATTTCACAAAGAGTTAAGATTATTTTAAGTGCAAATCCATCGTAGTTGCTTAGCAAAGAGTGATGTCACAATACAAATCACTATGGTAATACTGATAACTCATCATAAGATGAATCTTTGCTTTGTGAAATCGACCCGTACCCCAGATCCCAAGAGATGTATCGGGTAATCCCAGACATACCAATGCACCCCGCAGGCTAAGATAAACCCAGACACTCAGATACCCCTCACAAATAATTATGTCAGCCTCCTTGCGATCCCAGACACACCAGGTACCCCAGAAATGCCAGTATCGGGTAATCACAGACACGGCACACCAAGCTAGCTTTAATCCTTCCATCCCTCCCATCATGCAGTAGAAACACCCTCTACGTTATTAATAGTCCCAGTTTGTTGGCCAATATCCTCAACCCCGATGTGTTTTTTAAAGCCATTGACTGGAACTGGAAGCAAATATCGGATTTCATGAAGGTGGAGGTTCACAATTTCGGTTTCGTTTTGGAATTCAAATGTTTATACAGATGTTAAAACACATTCTTATTGTATTTTGAATGATCGCACACAGACTGATCGCGCATGACCTTGCAATGTTGTCAAACAGTGATATACAAGTAAGGCCAATCAGTTATTTTACAGTGAATCACACCAGCCACCACATTCGCCGTTAACAGGGATGTGATTGGAGTATTATGAAAAAAACAGAAAATCGAAATTATCCCAAAATGCGAGCGCGCAGCGCGAAGCCATTACGGCGTGGGGTCCGGGGCCCGCTTAAGGGCCCTGGGAAAATTTTGAAATGTAGATGCTCTGTGGTGCAATCTCAGCCATTCTGGGACATCTTTTAAGTTAGAATATTTTGCCATTTTTGTTGTCTCTTCTTTAACTTTTTCAGTTCATCAGTATCACTATTGGTTTGTCACTCATTGTTTTCATTTAAATACACTGGTATTACTGACATTGTCAGTGACACTGACAAGAACAAAGAAATACCCACAACAAATCAAACAACACTAGACATTTATAACAAACAATTTATGTGTTTTTATTTGCTATTTCATGTCAGTAAACAACACAGCAGACTACTCACTTGAAAAGTTCCTTTTATGTACTGCAATACATTAATGACATAAAAACCCTGATACATGAATCCACTTGACTTGAGAACACTTGATGTCCGACTTGACTTTACATAAATAATTTTCATTTGTGACTTGGTCGCTAATTTCTTAAAACAATCCTCTAGCTTATGTTGATCTCCATCAACTGTGACTATCTTTTGAAGCCATTCCCAGCGAAACTTGTTCTTCACTCCATTATCAATCTCTCGCACTGACGCGTCTCCATACAACAGGACCGTCTTTTTAAGCGCGGCCATGTTGGAAACAAAATCAGCAAGAGAAATCAGCGGTGGCTCAAAACATGTGTACGACGGCTGGTACCCAGAAGTGAGATATTTTACAACGGTGGGTGCGTTAAAAGGCACCCGACTTCATTCTCAGCCCGCTCGATCGTGTACATTTTTTTCCCAGGACAGTTAAGGCCACTCAGATTAGACCACACACGCCCCGCGTCCATTTAGGGTTTCAAGGAAAGAGTTCCAGGGTTTGCTATTGTGGACGAGGTTGCACCCATCTGCGTGAATCACGAGTTTTGGCAAAGGAACTACCTTAAATAATTATTCACAAACCTCGGCCGGGCCGCGGGGTCGAGCGAACCAAATTACAATCGAGCTGACGTTAAAGTTGCGTTGTTTTTTGATGCATTTTAACGCACGTAAGTTCATTTTGGACGATTTCGGCAAACAGACATCGATATGAATATTTAATTATCACATTCTACCCCCCTATTTTCTCAACGAATTCACACGATTCACGTTGGTGGACTTTTGAGGAGGAAAAAACGGATTTCCGTCAAAAAACGGAAGAATCACATCCCTGCGTTAAGTACAGTCATTCTTATAATGTTTAACCCGTTTTGTTAAAAATACTGTAGACGACAGTTTCATTTACACTACCAATACTAATTTATGATTTTCGTTAGTTTTATTTTCGTCTTCAGATAGCCAACCTTGAGTCGTGTCCAAGCTCACTCTCATGGGCGTCAATCCGTCTCAAGTGTGTGTGTGGGGGGGGGGGGGGGGGGGACACAGCATGATCATTTACGGCCTGGGGTCCAATTAGGATACAAACATTAAACAACTGGCTTAATGACCCCAAAAGCGCCACAAATGTGTTTGGTGGCTATCCTTACCGTGAAAACTTGCCACCTCCCGCGAGGCAAATATAAAAATACCAACAGCTATTAAAGGAAGACTCAACTTCCCACCAATAATACCAAGGGCAGCCAAGAAAGACTCAACTTCCCAACCCCATGGATGCCAGCTTCCCACCCAAACATATCAAGGGCAGCCATGGAAGACTCATTCTTCCCGACCAACTATACACTGAAAACATCTAGTAGTCAATTTGGAGAAAAAAAATTTCAAACAGGCATTAAAAATCAGTCTTCCCATGCATGACTAATTTTTCAATCCGAACTTACTAATAGGAAACATTTTTACTAATTGACCTAATGAAATTACTAATTTAAAATTTTCAAAGACTAATACGAATTTGTTGTTACTAATTTTGCCCTTCGATTAATTGACTAGTTTGTTTGTCTCCTAAAGATGAAATGACTAGTCTGACATAGCAATGACAACTTTGTCGACTAATGTGTGAGAAAAGTACTAATTGAATTGGCTCCGAAGGTGCGACACAATAGACATGATAGAAAAGCCTGTACAAAAATACTGGTACAGCGTTCGGTCGAGTGCCACCGACCCTTCCTCCCTATATGTTGTGAATTAAATACAATTTTGTATTCTTCATCAAAGGGCATTTCTCAATTATCAAATTTAATATAAGAATAACTTCCTGATTCAACTTTTGGGGAAACATGAGTGCCGCTTGTAACCATGGAGGTAGTCTGTAAACAGTGCTGTCACTAATCAGCACGGTGAGTACAATAGATCGATCCATTAAGCCCCGCCTCCTTACGAGTTGACCAATCACAGCCGCGAAACCCGATCACCATTAGTGCAAAGATCACCAAACAGCTCAAATGGTGATCAGATTTCGCGGTTGTGATCAGTCAATGAGAAATGGGCGTGGCTTAATGGATCGGTGTATTAACAGAACAGCAAGAACACAATCGCACCCCCATCCCCCGTTTTCGCGCCGAAATTTTGTTGTGCGCGATGGTCGCGCATTATTGCAATTCAGCACAGTTTATTACACTGTTCAAAAACCATTATCGAAAATTAGCGTGTCATTTTCACTGTCGCGCAAATATCGACCGCGCGATTCGTAACTCTCCCTCTCGTCTGTCTGCTGCAGCCAAAAACGTCAGCAGAGGTCAGTCCGTGTCAACGTGTGCTGTGGGTGGTGAATGAAATATAATAAGGTAATGAATTTATTGTATTCTGTTGTAATTATTCATTAGTATAACAATGTTAGTAAGTAACGCAGGTCCCAGTAATGCATAGAGGACTTGCCTGGCTGAGAATGACTCTAAACGTTAACTTACATAAGCAGCATTTTTGGTTTCCCTTTTCAATCTCGACTCAAAAAAGTCTCTGAGACTCATGACTTTGAATTGAGTCATGTCCACCACACGCTAACCACCTCCATCCCATGCACTCGGTGTAACAGTACTATTGAAGCTGTACTACTCTTAGTATCCTGGTGTCATGGGTTTTCAGTAGGATAACAGGAAAATTGTTAACAATCAAAAACAAAATGTTTTAAAAAAAAATCATCTATCCAACATTTTTACAATGACACTTGCACTTCATCTTGTGTTGAAATCTTATAAGTTTGGGTTTTACCATGGTCATGGGAATAAACTAGTTTATAATTATTGCTCCATGGTTTTACGTTGCGAGATTTAGTCCGCCATTTACAGTGCTATAATGCATGCACGACATTGGAACGATCACAGAGCAGAGAGTGATGTTTTCAGGAGAGTCGCGTAAATACCAGTACTGGTAAATACGTTGTAGGCCTACATGTACAATCATGCTAAAATAATTTTCGTCTCCTGAGGCGAAAATTATTTTTGTGACATACAAATTAATTGTTTTCCTCATTTCTCAAAAACTACAGCACATATCAGCAAGTAATATTTTAAGGGAAGCTTTCTACCATCATTATCTTCAAACCGTTTAAGTTTAATGTAAATCTGTGGACATTGCGTTTTGTGTCGCACAAAAACTAAAAGTAGGCCTACCTAAAAACCCTTTAAGGGTTTTAATTAAGAAACCTTTGTTTTGTATTTCAGGTTGGCGTGCATGTACATGGGCGTGTGCAGGCAAAGTTCACCATGGACTCCTCAACAAAGTAAGTTCACTGCCTACACAGACACAGTCAACAATTGTTCACATTTCATATTATTATTATTGATGGCAAAATTAAATTTCTTTATGAATACCCGACGCAGGTCGTTTCGTACCAATCATTATTACTATTAGCCTATGTTGCACGAGGGAGATTAAGCCACTACTAGCCTACTTCTACTAATAAGATTGCCAATACCATTTTACACCATTCACTACCCTCATTGATTTTAAGAAAAGTACAAAGTTACTTTAAAAAAAATACATACATATACTTGACCTTGAGTTGCAGAAATTGTTTACATTTAAAAGATAAAGGCCTTCGTGTGAAGTTTTTAAAGTAAAAGGCTAATATTGAACATTTGATTTGATTTGGATTGGTTTATTCGAGAACAAAAATTACTCGTAGCCATTCGAACAATGTGGCAGTAACAAAAATTTAAGACAATAAACTGGGGTGAAAATAATGTAAAACAAAATTGCTTATACTATTTTCAAATTAAAAGCTATAAAAATAGCTGATGGTGTTCATAGAATACATTTAGCCTCACTATTTTTGGACAGTGAATGTAGGTCAATATGTCAACCTGAAGCTAAAATAATATTATTTTTATTTTGTTGTTTTGTTTATTTACAGGGTCATGACATGTTTCTGGCACAGTACAAATTATTTTTATTTTTTAAATTAATTCAATACATGTACCTATCCTACATTGTCAAAACAAACCGTCATCCAGAAATTTGTCACAGAATGAGGTTTACATGTAGTCTTTGTTTTTCTGAAAAGAACACATTTTCAGCTCTTATTAAACATTACAGGCATGGACATAGGACACAACAAATACAATGCAATGTTAATGGCTGTCACAAATTGCAGAAGACAGTTCGTGCTTATTTAAATCACATCAAAAGTAAACAGGGTTTTCTGGGTGGAACACTGTACTAGGCGAAATAGAATTAATCAACACATTAATGCCAGTGATGAGGAAGATAGTGATAATGATGAAGTTGGTGATGACATTCCTGGTCATGATAACCGCTACCAAGAACCACTTCCATGTTACTAATATGTTGTTACCTTTTGATTCACACAAGAAAGAGAAACAAAATTAGGAGGATCAATATGGTTATTAGTTTTCAAGTATGTACATCATGTCTTGTGGGATAACTTCTGAGGCGTTGTAGTTGTCATCGTAGTCATGTGAGTCGTGTGACTCGTTGTGACCCTATGATGATGGAGTTCCATCTCAACTAATCCAGAGCTAGCTGAAAAGTGATAATGCCTGTTAATACCGCATTTCTTTTCTACAGCTTCTGGCAGAGTTTCACAGGATACATGGGACATCTCGTATAAAGAGCTTGCTACAAGTTGGCCTTGACACATATGCTTGCAGCATCTTAGAGGTCTACAATGCAAGGAGAAATGAAGACAACATCCCGGTTTCTGCTGCTCATAAGTCAGATAGTAAGTATAACAAATTTAATTAAATAGCGTAATTATCTTCATACAAAATATTACATTGTAAGATTTTTGTTAATCGTATTGAAGCTTGGAATGCATATATTATCAATATCTTGAAAAGTTCTGCAGTTTTTAAAACAATTTTGAGTGCACCTTTAAATACTGTTGTTTCAGCAGTTTAATTTTTCACTCTTACATAGGAGCAAGGCTATTTTACATTCGCAAGATGGATCTCTTGGTTGAAATAGTACATTTTAATCAGAAATTATTTCAAAGATATTTTCAAGGGGTATGGAGATCATCAGTCACCTTCATTGTACGCGTGAAGTATACCAGACCTGCAGTATGAAGAAGCTTTGTATTATCAGAACTGTAATGTCAATGTTCCTGATATTATTTTTAATACAGATTTCAAGACAACAGAAGCAATCTGTGCTTTACCATCATTGCTGAAGGAAAACGCCACAGATATGTTCTATACAAAGGTAGGTTATATAATAGTCATGTTTTATAAAGTAATATGCTGGTTAACTTATGGATGGAGCATGCATGCAGCCTAATGTAAGCAGTAATGTGTGTCAACTGATTACTACTTGCATGCACCCCACCTCCTTTCTGGCAAAACCACCACAGAACCTTCATTTTACAAGACCCCAAAGAAATTTTAATGGTTTTTGGTATGTGGTAATCTGGTCTATCAAGCAGAGTTTTTTTCATGAAATTTCTGGAATGATAATTTTTTTTTTAAATCTGGGTCAAAGGTCATGGTGACCTATAATTTTTTTCTTAATATAAGGACACATTTGATTAGAGCATTTAATATTCTGATCATTGTTATACCAAACTTGCACAATTTTGTGGAAAACTGACCTATTTATGGTTTATTTTGTTTATTATTATTTTTTTTGGGGGGGGGGGGGGGGGGGTGATATGGAATCACCCACGTGCTCGTGGAATATTTGCCCCCCAAAAAATCTGCATCCCATGCTGACATGGGACGCAGAAGCACTGTGTTTTTCTGTATTCCACTCACGCTTGAAAAATAACTAATAGTGTTACGTAATGTCATGCAGTGATCTCGAATTATAGAAAAAATGTTGCAAAATTGCTTCCCAAAGCACTGATGTGCTGTATTTGGCATTAATTAAGTTTTAGCCATTTTGTACTAGAAGTATGAATAAGACATCTGGTTGCTTGTAGCAATATTGATTAATTGATTAAATGATTAATTGATTAATTGATCAGCACATGTGTCTACAGAGTTTAAAGTAGTTGCAGAAGGCGAGGTACTTTCTGTTGTTGATGATATAACAACAGCAGTCGCGTGCTACATATCCTCGTTTTTTGTATTTCACCTGCAGTACATCCCAGAACTTGTGAAGACTATTGCATTTTATCAGTATGGTGTGCTAAAGATTGATGACCAGACTGGTGTTCATAAGTCGGTTTTAAGCTTACTGGCACGTTTAACTAAGAAAAGGTCAGTTGAGGCACTTTCCAAGAAAAAGTGAAGCAAGATTGGAGGCACCACAAGGCTTTTGTGCATTTAAACAGCTATAAAAGTTAAAGGGAGGGTCCATCAAAACCAATCTTTAATTATGTTTTATAAAGATCCATGTATAGATTCCGCCCTGTCATAATTATTAGCTGATAAAATAGTACAACAAAATACACACTGTTGGGTTAGTTTTGACATATTGATTAAATTACGTGATTGACTATGTTTTACCACTCAAAAATCTAACTTTGCCATAGCTTAAACAATTGGACAGAGTGCGCACATATGTATGGGCATAGTTTTGCCTACATTCATGTGGGTAGTGAAAGCATGTGAACAATTTCAAGTGATAGGTCAGCTTTAAAATACCAGAGAGTGTCGGAGAGTTAAATAAGAACAGTTAATCTTTAATTAAAATTGTGTATGTGCTGATACTGCAGTTAATTTCCTACCCACTTTGTTCTTATCTAATATCAAACAACCTAGCTACATGCCCTGCAGAATCCAGAGTGTGTCAAGTGTAAGGCTTTCGAAAGTCGTACTCACAAGTCTGGTGTTACACTTATTTTTCAGTAGTCACAGTCCAATTGTGAAAGAAAGAAAGAAATCATCATGTCCAATCTTACATTGAATTGTATAAGTTTTAACTTTGTTTGATACCCTTTCAGTGCAAAATCTGTTAACACCCCTAAACATGCGCAATGTGCATGTAATTCCAATATATGGTTCAGTTCTGTACATACTGTGAATTTTCGGTCCACAATATAGCATCTAAACTGAGTTAAATTTAACTTTTTCACAACAAATTCCTCTATGGAATGTACCTCATAAAGTTATTGTTGGCAGCGAATGAAGTTGTGTTCAAGATTTTGCACTGAAAGGGCATACAAAATTACAGATTTTCACGTAAAATTAGAGCCTTGTGATATTTTGTTTACTTTCATATATGTTTCACTGTCGATTGGAAAATTAGTACATCACTGAAGTTGACGTTAAATACCGCTTTATTAAAGTCCTGTTATCACCGTGTGTGGGAATAATGGATTGTTAAAACAACTTTTGAACATTGCAAGTTGGGGGAAAAAAAATCTATTGAAGTGTGTTTAATAATGTTAAACAATTTTTGAGATTCAGTAGTTATTCAGTAGTTATTGTTCTCAAAGGAACTGATGGTTAAAACAGTTGCTTCAGTTGGAGTTGTGTTGGATTTGCAATAAATTTACAGTGACTAATTATAACAGAAGTGTGTACAAGACTAATTATTGGTATTGTCAGACTAATTAAAAGACTAAATAGTTTTGCAGCATGACTAATTAATTTTCGTGGATGACTAATTTAATTTCGTGCATTACTAATCTCCAGATCAATTAGTCATTTTAAACCATTTTCAAAGACTAACTATAATTTGTCATTTCAGTGTGTATTGACTAATCTTTTGATTGAGTGACCAATTAAAGATTAGTCAAATTAAACCATGTAAATGACTAATTTTTTTTTAGACAATTGACTAAGTGATGTTTTCAGTGTATATATCAAGGGCAGCCATGGGAAAACTCATTCTTCCCGCCCAACTATATCAAGGGCAGCCATGGAAGACTCATTCTTCCCGCCCAACTATATCAAGGGCAGCCATGGAAGACTCATTCTTCCCGCCCAACTATATCAAGGGCAGCCATGGAAGACTCATTCTTCCCGCCCAACTATATCAAGGGCAGCCATGGAAGACTCATTCTTCCCGCCCAAATATATCAAGGGCAGCCATGGAAGACTCATTCTTCCCGCCAAATCATACCAATTATATCAAGGGCAGCCATGGAAGACTCATTCTGCCCGCCCAACTATATCAAGGGCAGCCATGGAAGACTCATTCTTCCCGCCCAACTATATCAAGGGCAGCCATGGAAGACTCATTCTTCCCGCCCAACTATATCAAGGGCAGCCATGGAAGACTCATTCTTCCCGCCCAACTATATCAAGGGCAGCCATGGAAGACTCATTCTTCCCGCCCAACTACATCAAGGGCAGCCATGGAAGACTCATTCTTCCCGCCAAATCATACCAATTATATCAAGGGCAGCCATGGAAGACTCATTCTGCCCGCCCAATAAAACAACAAAAACACCTTATGAAAGACCAAACTTTCGGTGTAATTACCGGCACAAATACAATGAAACATACGTTGGGATGAAAGGGGTTGGTGGAGGGGAAAAGTTTAATGTCTCAACACTTTGGTTGACTGTGACAAAGTGAGGATCTCCCGCAAAAATGTACAACCCACGCTAATCCGCAAAGGCTGATTGGATAAAAGTAAAACTTACAAACATCGTCCGATCAATAATATTTACAATGACATATTAATGCAACACATAAACCAGTCAACACTGCAAATACACACAGCCGTACGGATCCGATTTGTGTGGTACTGCTGTTGTTGTTCTGTTATTCCCTTTTCTGAGAAATTCCCTTTTGGGGTACATTGTTCCATTGTTGTCAGGACCCCACATATGCCCTTCCACACACACCCACACAAAGCATTAGGCCGTGAACTCAAAAAGTCGAGCTCTGACCAAGAAAACACCTTTCCGAAGTCCCCAGTAGACTGTTACGCACAGTACACATGCGCACCGACAATGTAAACAGACATGTAACCACAAAACTGTAAAACTAAAAGCCATATAGGCCTACGTTGGACGGCGTTGAAGTTATACATGTTCACTGAGTATAAGGCATTTTATCATTTATTGATGATAAACTGGATTATTCTCAGACTCCATAATGAAACTAAGAATAAGCATTCTTGCTTGTTTGAATTTATGCCACAGCCTTTGGAAACTGTTTTTATTCAAATATTCCGAATACCGAACTTTGGGCAAACCGGACACAAAGACAACCAAACCAAATCAAACCAATTACGGTAAATATGTCTTCTTAACATAATTATTAAAAGTATAGTTGCGCTTCCACCACTGTGACCTGTGATCGGAACCATAGCCTCATGAAACTCTGGAGCGCTATGTCAACTAAACAAATCACAAAATACAATTAGGATATAAACATTAAACAACTGGCTTAATGACCACAAAAGCGCCACAAATGTGTTTGGTGGCTCTCCTTACCGTGAAAACTTGCCACACGCGCCCACAAAGGGAAGATAGCCCCAAACTGGAAATAACAATTGCGCTCGCCTGAAATGATTAGCGCGAGCAAAACCTAAGCAGTTGCGCATATTTTCAACAAACACATTGTTACCCATTTGCGACAAGTGCACCCCATCATTTTCTGCATTGAACCGTAATTATAAGCTATTTAAATTGTATTTTGAGAAAAATTGTAATTATGGCAATCCATAATAAATTAAAGGCCCCAATAGAGAACCAATTCTCTAGCCAACTAAATAAAAAAGTAAAGGACCACGCTGAAGAAAATAATATTCTCGAGCCAACAAAACAATAAAGGACTCACAGAGGAGTGAACGTCGAGCCCTATCCATAGGAAAGTAAAAGCCCACACTGGAGAAAAATATTCTCGGGCCAACTAAATAATAACGTTATGCCCACCCTGGAGAAAAATATTCTCGAGCCATCTACGTATTGAAGGACTCGCACTGAAGAATAACACCTCGAGACCAAAATATTCTCGAGCCAGTAAAATATTCTCGAGCCATCTACGTATTAAAGGACTCACACTGGAGGATCACCTCGAGCCCAAAATATTCTCGAGCCAGTAAAATAAAACGTAAAGGTTCATGCACACAAATATTCTCGAGCCAACTTGTGAACAAAAGGCTCACACTGGGAGAAAATTTTTCTTGAGCCAACTAAAGATTTACGTAAATGCCCACTCTGCAGCAAAACATTCTCAAGCCAACAAATAACAAAATACTCACACTGGAGGAATGAACCTCGAGCCCAATCCATAATAAAGTAAAGGTCCAAATTTTTCTCGACCTCACTCAATAATAACGTAAAGGCCCATTCTGCAGAAAATTATTGTAAATCCAACAAAATAACAAAAGACTCACACTGGAGGAATGAACATTGAGCCCTACATAGGCCACCACTGAAGAAATCGGGCCAAATAAATTAGTCTCATGGACTCACACTGGACTTAAAAAGTCTTGAGCAACATCAATTTAAATCCCCAGTGCATAAAGCCTTACGCAAATTTACGCGAAATTACTGAGGCCCACCACTTTATCTACCGAGGAAGATGAAGAGCAGTACAAAAAAACGTCTGTCAAGAGGAAAGGCTTCCCAAACCAAACTAGCTCACCTCCCCTTTCGCAATTTTTGTCCAGGTCTGATTGGAAGAACTCCAGCAGTTTCTTCCCATAAATTACACTTTAATAATGTCAGCGTTGAGCCTTGCTCACTCCCTGGAAACCCAACACACTCATCTGACAGTATGGGCTTGTTACGAACATTAACCCTTTAATTCAAACAAAGATTATTGTCATCGCACATCATCATAATATACTCCGAGGTACTGGAACAGGGTTGACCAGACTCACTCCACAGCAACAGATCAGTATGATGCCATGTTACTTGTTCATAGATCATCATGGAGAAATAAAATAAATGAGGCGTTAAAATGCGTGCCGTTCAATTTCAAATTAAAAGTACCTATTTGGCTCACTACAGCACCCAACTTATGATAAAGTGTGAGCCACATTATTAATGTCAGCATTAGATCCTGTGTTACAATAGGAAATGTCATCCCAATATGCCCAATGGGATCTTACCAATATTTTATACGACATGTGACCTTTCATGCATGTTTTGACAATAAACGACGATTGTTCTTCCAGGTGAAAACTGTATTCCATCAAGGGTATATGCAGAGCTTGGCAATGAAACAGAACAGATTGTTTACTATGATATATTTTTATTCACGGGTATAAAACTCAGCTCTACAATTTATTATAGAACGTAGCAAATAAACAACATTATTTGTTTTTGTAAATAATGGGAGTTTTTTGGTAGTTTCAAGTGCAACTCTCGCTTCCAATGTCAAATGGGTTTAAGCGTATATAGAAGCATGCTAACGAGACAAAGCATTATTACTTCTTTCATTGTTAAAGCCGATTTCACACGTAATTTCCCACAAGTAGTTAATAAATGTTAAGACAACATTTAAAATAAATCACACTCTGGACGAAGAACACCAAAACCAATCACAGTCCCATCCAAAAGGTTTACTTTTAACCTGCAACATACAAGTACATAATTATGGACGTCAACACCTCCAAACAAGTACACACCCGGCTAAAAAATGGGTTCAACGCCCCCATCCATGGGTACACACCCGGCTAAAAAATGGGTTCAACGCCCCATCCATGGGCACACAACCGCCAAAATAAATGTCTAAACGAGGAACAACACATTTAATGTCTCAACACTTAATGCAAAGTGAGGATCTCCCGCAAAAATTAACAACCCACGCTAATCCGCAAGGGCTGATTGGAAAGTAAAACTTACAAACATCGTCCGATCAATAATATTTACAATGAAATATTAATAAAACCAGTCAACGGTGCAAATACACACACACCCACACACACAGCATGCATCAGGCCGTGAACTCAAAAAATCGATCTCTGACCCAGAAAACACGTTTCCGAAGTTCCCAGTAAACCTATTACACAGTGCACGTGCGCGCCGACAATGTAAACAGACAATGTAACCACAAAACTTTAAAACTAAAAGCCACATATAGGCCTTCGTCGGACGGCGTTGAAATTATACATGTTCATTGAGTATAAGGCATTTTATCATTTATTGATGATAAACTGGAGTATTGTCATGGTTTGCTGGCTCATCTGGTTTGTGTTTTTAAGGCACTCTCTAATGTAGAATCACAGTCCAGTCAATGTACCTCTGACAGAATGTAAAGTTGTGGTTTATTATTTGATATCTAGAATGTAAAGTTGTGCATTACCGCTCATGTGTGAAATGCATGTTAAACTCCCACCCACTTGTTTTCATAAACGAGGTGGTGTTGCTGGAATGGCAGAAAGTTGAACGGCAGAAAGTTGAACTGCAGCACTTTGCAACCTTTTGGAAAAGGCTGAAGCCAGATGTGTGCTTTATAGAAATTCAAGTTGAGTAGGTCATTCGTTTAATGTGATACCTAAGTGAGGCTGGAAGAGACAATTAACTAAGCCTCCTTTTCATGTAGAGTCAAAATTTGGGACACGACAATAAAGATGATTGCTACATCAGGCCTAAATTGAATTACTGGTTCTATGTTTTAAAATTAGTTATGATTTATCTATCTGGTAATGAAACCAATAACTTATCCTCAAAAGTCCATTGCACTGTAACCCGTAGGCCTGAAGAACCATGTGACAAGAAGTCAAAGAAATCTCATTTTTTAGATGTGCGAGGAACTTCACTGGGGGGTGGGGGGTTAACCCACGCAACCAGGTAAGGACTGAAAGCCCAATCCACATGCAAGGCTCTGGTCTGATGCCAGATTCGAACCGGGACCCACAGAGGTGAACAGAGGGAAGAAAGCCCTAAATGTGAACCTGAATTAACCAACATGGCTCTGCTTTTGCATTGGTGCCCTTAAATTTGTTGTGACTATTCAAGCATGAAGACCAATGGCCTTCACGTGGTTATTTTATTAGAATGTTTGTTTGGAGTTGTCTTAGACTGATTTTGACCCCATCTCATCCAAGGTATGTTATGCCAGGTCACATGTCAGTCCCTGTCTGATGCTTTATTCCTGAAAGGTCAAGGGCACCTCTTGGAGAAAATTGTACACAAATTTTGAAAATTTCAAGGGGCACCAAGGCAATGACCAAGTCAGGCCTGTGTCACATTTCACCCAAAATGCTCATTTGAAGTAGGTTTGAAATGGGTTTGAAATCATTTGAAAAGATTAGCAGAACTGCAAAGTTCTAAGCTGCATCGAATCTGCGTAATCTAAGTCCAACATTTAACTTGGAGTAATTTGGCATGTAAACATTAAAATCTTCAAAAACTTTAGATGTATGCATTTTTGTTATTACTATTAAACCTCAACTAGTGATTGTATAGGCCTATGTTACCATGGAAAGTACACAAGACTAGGCCCACAAGTCTAACATAACCTGCACAATGACCCAGAGACTCAGACAAATAAAAGTAAATTTAAAACTTAGTCTGGTAAGGGCAATACATTTTTTATCTTGGTAAAAGGGACCACTTTATTTATGGGAAATGTTATAATTATTATTTTTATTTTATTCTGGTAATGAAACAACGATGCCTCATTATGTGACCTTAACCATTGTAGCTGGCAAGCCTGAGGAAACCTGTAAGCAAGGGTGCTTGCTATGTGAACCAAAAACAACTGGGGTGTCAACCCCTACACTTTCGCGAATGTTCTGGGTCCTTTGTTTGTGCACCACCAATCCCAGTACACCAGACCTACGGCTTTATGTCACATCAATCTAATTCTGGTAAAGCAACTTGCTCAAGGACACAGAAGCCACGACCAGGACTGAAACCCATACGCTGCTGATCAGAAACACCAGAACTTGAGTCTAGTGCTCTTAATTGCTCGGCCACGACTAACAATACTTCCAGGAACATTACTTAGGCAAGGGACCACACCTTTAAGCTAAGGAATTACAATCTCTAATCTCCTACTCAGGTGAGATTCCAACCCATGACCCCAGTCAAAGTGAAAACCTATTGATCTAGACTGACTAAATGGCCTGAACATCACATTTATTTACTTGTAAGTTACTGTGGTTACATGGGTTCAAAAAAAGTTAAGTTTTATTAAAGTAAGTTGACTAAAAGGTTGGGAGAAAAAAACGTTTTGTTCAACCTACCACTTTTTTGGGGGGGGGGGGGGGGGGAGTTTCCTGGCCAGGCAATAGAAACCATTGTAAGCCTATAATCTAAAAAAGAAATATACATAAGAGCACCCACTCAAAGGAAATGTTCACTTCAGATGGTGGTTAATTTTATTTTATGTCTCTTGAAAACAAGGAATTCAAATGAATACTTCCAAAGTCTTTTAACAACCAATGTACCATTGATTTATAAACAAAAATTGTCTTAATTTTTCTCTTTGCCTGCATGTTCCCTTTCGTGTGTTTGCTCCTTTAAGCCAATACATGAGCATAGAAACAAGGAACGAATGCGTAAATGGGACGTGACCGTAGAAAACGTGGTTTTGATTAAGTTTATAATCAAATTACCAAGATCTGAAACACGTTTGTGATAAACAAGTGTTAGTTTTCCAAGAAGTTTCTCCCTAAAATCCTTGAAAATTGTAACCTTAGGCCTAACCTCAGTCAATAAACTACCATGCATGCAGTTACTGATTCACTATACTCCTTAATCAAGTTACAGTTTTGTTTTTTTGTTTTTTAGGTGTTCGGAGCGGAGCGTAGCTATGAACACCTCTTGTTAGGTGTTCGGAGCGGAGCGTAGCTCCGAACACCTCTTCTTATTGTTCGGTACAAAGCAAGCTATAGTCAAATTTCATTTTGCATGAGACTTGGAAGGTCCTACAAGGATATAACGTGGAGTGACGTTTTCACGACGTCATCGATTTTCATGTTATGTCACCACCAAGGTAGTGTTTTACAAGATCTATATGTACAGAACAACTTTGGTGATCAAATGGAAACTTTGCATGTACTCAAGCTGGGATGTGTTACATCCAAAAAGTTTGGTCAAATCTTTAGAACCACCATTCTAAAGACTCTATAGAAGTACACAATATTTAATACACAGACATGTTTATAACATTTCTTTGAAACACGAGGTCACACCGAACACCTCTTTTTTGTTTCCAACAAAAAAATATGACTAGTTTACTTCTTCATCTTCTTCTCTCCGTCCCTTGTCCGCTAACAAAAGCACACTTTCCAAGCTCATATAAACTTGAAATTGTTACCATAGTTAGATAACCATTATGAGACGAAACCGTTTCATTTACGTCATGATGACGTCATCAGGTGTCAAGTTACAAGGTTTTTAAAATTAAAAAATTTAATCTTTGAAAATCCATATCAAATCAAGATGAAGAGACCGTCGGCTACTTTTTGCGGGATTATATAGAGGTAATATGGGTCTTCATTTTTTATTGTGTGCATGACATGACTTGACCTCTGATTCCGGTCGAAACAGGAAGGAACATGAAGTGCCTTGTAATTTAAAAGTGGCACACTTTTTGAAGTTTTTTATAACGGTGTTATAGTCGAGCAAGAGTCTGGTTTAAAAAAATAAGACAAGTGACGTCATAAAAGTCAAGAGCGCCCTCTAGCGGCAGGTTGAAAACAATTAAAAATACACTTTTACTAGATGTCTGTGGCGAAGTTTATGATAATCGTTTCAAAATTGGTATACATAATGACCTTCTTGCAGACAACATATGTGTGAATTTTTAGATTGATGACGTCATCATGTGTCACGTGGTATCGCATTAAAGGTTTACTTTTTGAAGCTGTGTATCTACAAAACCACAAGTTTGACTGAGTTGAAACTTGGCATGTTGATAGACAGTTATATTGACTACTTAAAGCTAGAATGACGACTTGATGACGTCATCAAATTTTTTTTACAAGTTTTTGAAATTTTGACTAATTGGTACATATCTTCAGTACAAAGCAAGCTATAGTCAAATTTCATTTTGCATGAGACTTGGAAGGTCCTACAAGGATATAACGTGGAGTGACGTTTTCACGACGTCATCGATTTTCATGTTATGTCACCACCAAGGTAGTGTTTTACAAGATCTATATGTACAGAACAACTTTGGTGATCAAATGGAAACTTTGCATGTACTCAAGCTGGGATGTGTTACATCCAAAAAGTTTGGTCAAATCTTTAGAACCACCATTCTAAAGACTCTATAGAAGTACACAATATTTAATACACAGACATGTTTATAACATTTCTTTGAAACACGAGGTCACACCGAACACCTCTTTTTTGTTTCCAACAAAAACTTATGTCTAGTTTACTTCTTCATCTTCTTCTCTCCGTCCCTTGTCCGCTAACAAAAGCACACTTTCCAAGCTCATATAAACTTGAAATTTTTACCATAGTTAGATAACCATTAGGAGACGAAACCGTTTCATTTACGTCATGATGACGTCATCAGGTGTCAAGTTACAAGGTTTTTAAAATTAAAAAATTTAATCTTTGAAAATCCATATCAAATCAAGATGAAGAGACCGTCGGTTACTTTTTGCGGGATTATATAGAGGTAATATGGGTCTTCATTTTTTATTGTGTGCGTAACATGACTTGACCTCTGATTCCGGTCGAAACAGTAAGGAACAGGAAGTGCCTTGTAATTTAAAAGTGGCACACTTTTTGAAGTTTTTTATAACGGTGTTATAGTCGAGCAAGAGTCTGGTTTAAAAAAATAAGACAAGTGACGTCATAAAAGTCAAGAGCGCCCTCTAGCGGCAGGTTGAAAACAATTAAAAATACACTTTTACTAGATGTCTGTGGCGAAGTTTATGATAATCGTTTCAAAATTGGTATACATAATGACCTTCTTGCAGACAACATATGTGTGAATTTTTAGATTGATGACGTCATCATGTGTCACGTGGTATCGCATTAAAGGTTTACTTTTTGAAGCTATGTATCTACAAAACCACAAGTTTGACTGAGTTGAAACTTGGCATGTTGATAGACAGTTATATTGACTACTTAAAGCTAGAATGACGACTTGATGACGTCATCAATTTTTTTTTACAAATTTTAGAAATTTTGACTAATTGGTACATATCTTCAGTACAAAGCAAGCTACAGTCAAATTTCATTTTGCATGAGACTTGGAAGGTCCTACAAGGATATAACGTGGAGTGACGTTTTCACGACGTCATCGATTTTCATGTTATGTCACCACCAAGGTAGTGTTTTACAAGATCTATATGTACAGAACAACTTTGGTGATCAAATGGAAACTTTGCATGTACTCAAGCTGGGATGTGTTACATCCAAAAAATTTGGTCAAATCTTTAGAACCACCATTCTAAAGACTCTATAGAAGTATACAATATTTAATACACAGACATGTTTATAACATTTCTGTGAAACACGAGGTCACACCGAACACCTCTTTTTTGTTTCCAACAAAAACTTATGTCTAGTTTACTTCTTCAGATTCTTCTTCTTCTCTTCGCCGCTTGTCCGCTAACAAAAGCACACTTCCCAAGCTCATATAAACTTGAAATTGTTACCATAGTTAGATAACTATTAGGAGACAAAACCGTTTAATTTACGTCATGATGACGTCATCAGGTGTCAAATTACAAGGTTTTTAGAAAAAAATAAATTAATCTTTGAAATTCTGTAACAAATCACATTTAAGAGACCGGCGGTTGTTTTATGCGGGATCATACTTAGGTCATATAGGTCTTTATTTTTTGTCGTGTGCGTGACCTCACATGACCTCTACTTCCGGTCGAAACAGGAAGAAACCGGAAGTGCCTTGTAATTTAAAAGTGGCACACTTTTTGAAGTTTTTTTAAACGGTGTTATAGTCGAGCAAGAGTCTGGTTTAAAAAAATAAGACAAGTGACGTCATAAAAGTCAAGAGCGCCCTCTAGCGGCAGGTTGAAAACAATTAAAAATACACTTTTACTAGATGTCTGTGGCGAAGTTTATGATAATCGTTTCAAAATTGGTATAAACAATGACCTTCATACAGACAACATATGTGTGAATTTTTAGATTGATGACGTCATCATGTGTCACGTGGTATCGCATTAAAGGTTTACTTTTTGAAGCTATGTATCTACAAAACCACAAGTTTGACTGAGTTGAAACTTGGCATGTTGATAGACAGTTATATTGACTACTTACAGCTAGAGTGACGACTTGATGACGTCATCAATTTTTTTTATACAAATTTTAGAAATTTTGACCAATTGGTACATATCTTCAGTACAAAGCAAGCTATAGTCAAATTTCATTTTGCATGAGACTTGGAAGGTCCAACAAGGATATAACGTGGAGTGACGTTTTCACGACGTCATCGATTTTCATGTTATGTCACCACCAAGGTAGTGTTTTACAAGATCTATATGTACAGAACAACTTTGGTGATCAAATGGAAACTTTGCATATACTCAAGCTGGGATGTGTTACATCCAAAAAGTTTGGTCAAATCTTTAGAACCACCATTCTAAAGACTCTATAGAAGTATACAATATTTAATACACAGACATGTTTATAACATTTCTTTGAAACACGAGGTCACACCGAACACCTCTTTTTTGTTTCCAACAAAAACTTATGTCTAGTTACTTCTTCAGATTCTTCTTCTTCTTCTCTTCGCCGCTTGTCCGCTAACAAAAGCACACTTCCCAAGCTCGTATAAACTTGAAATTTCTACCATAGTTAGATAACCATTAGGAGACGAAACCGTTTCATTTACGTCATGATGACGTTATCAGGTGTCAGGTTACAAGGTTTTTAAAATTAAAAAATTTAATCTTTGAAAATCCATATCAAATCAAGATGAAGAGACCGTCGGTTACTTTTTGCGGGATTATATAGAGGTAATATGGGTCTTCATTTTTTATTGTGTGCATGACATGACTTGACCTCTACTTCCGGTCGAAACAGGAAGGAACAGGAAGTGCCTTGTAATTTAAAAGTGGCACACTTTTTGAAGTTTGTTTTAACGGTGTTATAGTCGAGCAAGAGTCTGGTTTAAAAAAATAAGACAAGTGACGTCATAAAAGTCAAGAGCGCCCTCTAGCGGCAGGTTGAAAACAATAAAAAATACACTTTTACTAGATGTCTGTGGCGAAGTTTATGATAACCATTTCGAAATTGGTATACATATTGACCTTCATGCAGACAACATATGTGTGAAGTTTTAGATTGATGACGTCATCGTGTGTCACGTGGTATCGCATTAAAGGTTTACTTTTTGAAGCCGTGTATTTACAAAACCACAAATTCGACTGAGTTGAAACTTGGCATGTTGATAGACAGTTATATTGACTACTTAAAGCTAGAGTGACGACTTGATGACGTCATCAATTTTGTTTTTACAAATTTTAGAAATTTTGACCTATTGGTACATTTCTTCAGTACAAAGCAAGCTATAGTCAAATTTCATTTTGCATGAGACTTGGAAGGTCCTACAAGGGTATAACGTGGAGTGACGTTTTCACGACGTCATCGATTTTCATGTTATGTCACCACCAAGGTAGTGTTTTACAAGATCTATATGTACAGAACAACTTTGGTGATCAAATGAAAACTTTGCATGTACTCAAGCTGGGATGTGTTACATCCAAAAAGTTTGGTCAAATCTTTAGAACCACCATTCTAAAGACTCTATAGAAGTATATCAATATTTAATACACAGACATGTTTATAACATTTCTTTGAAACACGAGGTCACACCGAACACCTCTTTTTTGTTTCCAACAAAAACTTATGTCTAGTTTTATTTCCATTCATACTTTCATACATACAGATAAATAATGATCAACGATCAATGCAAATATGTTTTTAAATTTTTTTTTTTGAAAACAATACAGTACAGTATGAATGGGGGTGACATCCAGAGAAGGACTGGCCTTCTGTAGTGGAGAACCTGGGACTGCAGTTAAATTAAACAATTTTGGAAAATACAAACAATGAGTTTCCTGGTTAAGTTATAAATGTAGGAAGTAAAAAAAAAATATAATAATAATGTGAGCATATAAACGTACTAAAATAAACATGCAAAAAATAGAATAGAAAAAGGTAACTATTGTCTTGCTGTGTGTAGACAGGAGTAGCAGTTGAAATTTGAACAAGAAAAATCATTGTATGGGACGTAAAGCCGTTGGTCCCGTGTGTTGTGTAATGCACGTAAAGAACCCAGTGCACTTATCGTAAAGAGAAGGGGTTTGCCCCAGTGTTCCTGGTTTGATTGGCTGCATATTGCGCCACAGCACCTTGTAAACCATTACATGGTGCTATGTAAAGAAATAGGCCTCAAAATTCAAAAAGTAGCTCCACATATATACCTTGCAGGAAAATATTGACTGTTGAAGCGCCTTGAGCGTCACTGAGTGACGGATATGAGCGCTATATAAGAAGCCATTATTATTATTATTATTATTACTTATCTAAATAGAATTCCTTGAGATGTTTGACAAAGAGCTTTTTGGATGAATTAACCAGAAGAAGTCTAAGGTGATCAGGAAGACCATTAACAACTTTAGGCAAAATGTTACGATAATTACCTGAAGCAACGTCCAGTCTAAATTTACTACTACAATGAATACAATTACTTTGTCTCGTAGAATAATGGTACAAGTCCTGGTTTAGTGGGAAAAAAGACTGATGGCTTAAATTCTCAGGAAGTGATTTGTGAAAGTAATCGTAATAATGGGTAACAATGTGAACATTAAGTACATCACCAAACTTAAGAATTCTAAATTTATTACAAAGTGGAGTGGTATGGGCATTGTATTTAGCATGACAGGCATTCCTTATACATTTCTTTTGTAGTGTAACAAGTCTGCCAAATAAAGAAGGATATACCTTATACATGCCACCCCAGGCCAAAACACCATAATTTAGATAAGAATTAACCAATGAATTATAAATCAACAAGCTGTCTTTAATCCTCAACAAGTTCTTTGTTCTATTAAGGATGTAGTTAGCTTTGGAAATCTTATTACATACTGACGAGATTTGTTCCTTCCAAAGAATATTTTTGTCCGTTTCCAATCCCAAACATCTTCCATAGACTAATGCAGTGCAGTGGTAGTTCACAACATCGATCATTAGAAATGGTACAGATGTCATGATCTGGTTAGGTTTGATTACCTGGCCAAACATGTTCTTCCCAAATCAAGAAAAACATAACCGCTGTCACGTGGTAAATCCCAGCAATGCTAAACTCTGTGATATCCTCCCCTGTACCATAACACGCAGTCCGGGGAGGGGGGGGGGGGGGGGCGGGAGGGGTGTTGCGCAATCATTTGCGATCGCTGTTGGGGTACACTCCATTTTAAAAATAGGTAATGACCATTAAAAAACAAAAAGAAATCCATGTATACCGTTAAAATTTTCTCTTTATCAGCACTGAAAAAATAACAGTGTATATCGTAAGAGTATTTTCAATTGTTGAGATGCTTTATTTTAAATAAAGTGCGTAAAAATATTATCGAAAATTATCCGTTGGTTTATTGCAGCGGCTAACGTGTATGAATGGGTCCAGGTGGGAATTTCGTTACAAATGGTCTCCCCTAAAATGGCTACAAATATCGACATAATGTGAAAAAAATTATCGTTCATCCTCTGATTTTTTTTCCATTAACGTAATATTTAGGAATAGATCTTTCATTCCTGAAAGTTTAATCAAAATCCCTCGGTACATCTCTAGATATTTGACGATTTATTTTGGAGAGAATGGATCCCGCCAATACTTAGTTTGCGTTCAAATGATCTCTGTTGACGGACGGGAACATTTGCCGCAGGTAATTATAATTCTGAGGCAACATACACATCTAAAACAGATAGGTTATACATGTCGTTTAGGTTAAATATATGTTGTTTATTAAATAGTTAATTTACTGAAGCAGTTGGCAAGGCAAAAAAAACAATTTACAAATGTTTTCTGGTGTAAAGATTTTGTGAATTTACAACATTTGAAGATAACAATACCCTCTGATAAAATGGACTCGCCCAGGCAGTCTCAACGGCACGCAGCGGAGAGCAACCGTAAATTCAAATAGGGCTGTTCCAAGAAATGATGATATTGCTTTATCAATCGTATGTAATTGAATAAGAGACTTATCAGGTGGGTTGATCTTTTGGGTCATTCCTGCATTTCCTTAAGGATGTCCTTGTAAGAAGCCTACCTCATTGGCTGAAGATTTGCCACTCTCATTCAATCCATCCCATAATATGGCCATAAAACCAAGTCACAACAAGCGGGGCAATCAGACTGTTGGTTGATGCACATACTTTCTTGAGAGGTGGTACACAGAGATTGTACATGCGAAACCATGTATAGCTTTGTAGGATGGAGAGGCCTTTGGGTCTTGCCTGCGATTTTGCTATTAGGATGCTGTATGAATGTCCAGGGCCAGGAGAGTTCATCATCATGTAAGTGACATTCAGATCTTGCGTTTGTAACGAGAAGCAAATAGTTTACCTTATCTCAAGAAAACAAATATTGCAATTTTCAGTGTAACATAGAAAAACCCTTTTTTCCATAGCTATCACTTTTTCTGTTCTGCCATAAAACCTCGGCATCTTATAATGATTTGTGGTGGTAGCTGGCTTCGGGATGTTATGCTGAGCTAAGTCTTTTAAAAACTGGGCAGTTGAATGACATTTTTGCAATGTACGTGCGAGAGTGTTGAACTTTTTGTTCATTAAGAACAATCTGTTGCTGTTATAGATAATCTTACCTTATAAGTACATAGACTGGGGTTTATGTATCACAGAGCTGCTCAAGCACAAAAAGTACTAAGCACAAACACATTTTGCTATAAACAGTTTTGCAATACATGTACTTTACCAGTTAGCAAAATGCTTGTGAGAATAATCTGCCAGAATAGTGGTTTGAGTTGTTTTCTGATGTTGCATGACTTGCTGAAGGTGTATGGTGTATCCTTGCGTGAAATGCATTGTATAAAAAAACGTATAACATTTTGAGTAGTGTATTTTTATTCACAATCAACACCGCCCCACCTACTCAAAAACCTGGTTACACTACTGAAAAAGGGTCTTGTTCTTTCTCGCAGTTAGATAAATAGGGCAATCACGTTTTATCACTATTTCAATTATTGGTTAGAGGCAGAATCGCATAGGCTTTTTAAAACTTAGGCTTTCTAATACTTATAACCATAGAGAAGGGGTCCTTTCTCTATGTTATAACCCCCCCTCCCTTCTCCCGAACCCCCTTCATACTCTTGGTATGATCGAAAATTGTTAAAAAAACATTGACTGGTCTATTAAAGGACTGCTTAAAAGAAATTTGGCTGGTCTCCAATATCATAAGGATCAATTTCATGCAGCTCACCACTTCAAGCGGACAGCAATTGCATCAGGGGGGGGGGGGGGGGGGGGCGGAAGGGGTGTTGCGCAATCATTTGCGATCGCTGTTTGGGTACACTCCATTTTAAAAATAGGTAATGACCATTAAAAAACAAAAAGAAATCCATGTATACCGTTAAAATTCTCTCTTTATCAGCACTGAAAACATAACAGTGTATATCGTAAGAGTATTTTCAATTGTTGAGATGCTTAATTTTAAATAAAGTGCGTAAAAATATTATCGAAAATTGTCCGTTGGTTTATTGCAGCGGCTAACGTGTATGAATGGGTCCAGGTGGGAATTTCGTTACAAATGGTCTCCCCTAAAATGGCTACAAATATCGACATAATGTGAACAAAATTATCGTTCATCCTCTGATTTTTTTCCATTAACGTAATATTTAGGAATAGATCTTTCATTCCTGAAAGTTTAATCAAAATCCCTCGGTACATCCTCTAGATATTTGACGATTTGTAAAAGTGTTTTTGGAGAGAATGGATCCCGCCAATACTTATTTTGCGTTCAAACGATCTCTGTTGACGGACGGGAACATTTGCCACAGGTAATTGTAATTCTGAGGCAACATACACATCTTAAACAGATATGTTATACATGTCGTTTAGGTTAAATATATGTTGTTTATTAAATAGTTAATTTACTGAAGCAGTTGGCAAGGCAAACAACAAATTTACAAATGTTTTCTGGTGTAAAGATTTTGTGAATTTACAACATTTGAAGATAACAATACCCTCTGATAAAATGGACTCGTCCAGGCAGTCTCAACGGCACGCAGCGGAGTGGCAACCGTAAATTCAAATAGTGTGTACTGTGCATACACACACATCCGTTTGTACGTGGGGAGCTTCGACTAGTCCACGTCGCGATGGTCGAATGAGATTATTTTCAACGTAGGTGGCGCGCTGGTGGCGCTACCCCTTCCGCCCCCCTGCCTTGCATACGGTTTCACAAGCCCCACCCAAAATCGCTCTCACTGATGTCAATGAAAATCTATCATTGGCTGAGAGTTGTGCGCAGCGTAACACGCGTGCACGTGTCCATTGTTTGACCTCAATAATGGCGGCAAATGCAAGGGTGTATTTAGCAGCAGAAAACTTAATGCACTTAATGTATAGGCTACATATTTTTTAGGTAAGGAATGTTTTATTGTGTGCATGCTTTATATCACTGGTACTACAGACTGCCAAAGTCAACTTCCAGGCTATAATTGGTTGTATGAGACCCTCTTCTGTTTGTACAGCTGGTATAATGTGGAAATCCCATGGCTTATGTACTGTGGACTTGGTCTCTCTGCAGTCTCCTGTTGAATTAGTGTGGCAAGGGCCAGTTGGGCAGGAGAGTAGTTGATTGTACAGCTAGTCCTTAAATTTAATACTAACTCTGTATGTTTCTCAAGCACAAAGGAAAGGAAGGCACACTACGAAATTTGGCCTGAATTCCTAGTCACATAGGTGATTTGAAATTCTCTCCAATCCAATCAGCAGTTAGAACAAAGTACTATATACTTAATAAGTTGTATGCAATAAAAGAATATTAATTACAATTGTAGAGATAAATAAAATAAAACATTCTGCTCACTTACCTGTTCCAATTTTGTTTATACTTTTAGCGTCGTCGGACATCGGTCCACCGTCAGATTTGCCCTGCACTGACCCTGATGGGAGAATCGTTGTACACGGTGACAGATACAACCTGTCTGAATGTTCCTTCTGCTCTTGTGACAACTCCAAACTCTGTTGCCAATTTGAGACTTGTCCCCGGCTGACCTGCAGGAACCGCATAAAGTTTGAGGGAGTTTGCTGCAAAGCCTGCCACTACAGTAAGTATCAAAAACACAAATTTAAGGTAAAATTTATGGGCCTGATAATCATCAGGGAAGCAAATTTGTTAGTTCCAATCTGTAAGTTAACTAAGGTAGCAACTATCGATAGCAATCCTGCAGAGAAATATTTCCATCTGAATTCCCTTTTAAGTCAAGACAGTAATATTTGACTAACAGGTCTCAAAATTAACACTGGACCGCAGGCCCGAGGCCAGTGTTTAGTGTCTGGCCAGTAAATTTATGACTGGACAAGTCCGGCGGTCTTATGTGATTGAATAATATACCTCATCCCATCTTTATTTCTAAAGAATGTTCAAATGTTGACTTTGAGTCTGATTATTTGATATGTTTCAATTCTGTTGAGTATTTATGAAAGTTGTACTCATAAGTACATACATTCTGAAAAAACAGTTTAATCGTGGGTGTAGATGTTTTTTCTCTAATTTTAATTCTGGTCTTGTGAACAACTTTCTGATCCAACAAAAGTTTTGAGCTACAAGTCCTGCAGTCTTGTGAATTGGGCAGAAGGAGGTTGATTCAAAAGAGGGCGCTATCACTTATCAGAACAAAAGTTGTACACAGTTCGCCGTATATGGGGGGGGGGGGGGGCGGTTAGAATCTCCTGGGGAAAGAATCTCCTACCACACCGGCACTCAAATTGAATCGCAGAAGCTCGGCACCCATGATAATCTGCCATGATTTGTCAGGAATCTTAAAATGCTCAGACTAACCTTCCATCTAACCATATTGGTTTATTGATTCATTCCAATATCTCCCGTCAAAGACATTAGTGAGCCTAACGAAACTACATATAATGTTTGGCCACGGATTTTAATAATTGTAGTGGAAATGCTTTTCTTGGGATACAACCGAGTTTTTCCAGTAATTGTAAATTTAATATGCAATTCGGTTGTTGGACCGCAAATGTTTGAATGTTTTGAAAATAAACCATAAACCATAAACAATAAGTTATTTGAAGAAAACTACCTTCATCATTTTGTCTAAAACGCTAAATGTAACACTATAAACTTCTAGTTAAGGGGTAAATTTTCTTCCACTAACTTAATTTAAAAAAAGATAATTTAAAACAAATTGTCTTCTTCTTAATAGACAAGTCTTAATTGTCTGTGGTACACAATTGGTTGTAGAGCCCGACCGCTCGATAAATATGAAAATTTCAACGATAACATTAACATTTTTTGAGTTGATAAATAGTCTTTATGAGGGATTGTAGTGTTACTGTAAAACATTGATCTAGATGTAAAAATAATGGTTGTCCTTAACTGTACTAAGTTTATTGGAGACATAACAACAACTTTAATTCGGTTCTGCCTCTTGTCACTGGACAAACTCAGATTTATTCAGACATCTTCTCGATAATTCAGAAGGTTATGGGTTCTAATCCCACCCAAGGTACCTGTAGATCCCCCCAGCTCAGAAAGCAGTGTGCAGTGCTTACAATGCTAACAATAATCCACTCATTTTGTTTTGTTCAGATGTGACCGTTGAAGATGTGATTCCAATTGTACCTCCCGATACCGAGATCGAGCAGGGTAAAGCGGGTGTGATCCCCCTACATCTGGATGTGATCTACGCCTTTAACCCTGAGGCAACGAGTGTTTCTGGACATAGACTTTGGACGACGAGGTTATGGATGGCACAAAATGAAGATGGTACTGGCGAGCTCTCTGGCACTAACGTGGAGCAGGCCCTCACCTTAGGACAGCAGACACAAGATCTGAGGAAGAACCCTAGGGGGAAATTCTCCATAGAGTACATCAGGTATCACTTTGACTTGACTGATCACACATGTGATGAAGCCAAGTTCATCTGTGCTAAATTCAACAAAGGACTCAACCCAGAGTTGGAAAAGGACTATTTGACGTTCCACTTCAGTGCTAAACCAGCGGAGGAAGTTTTGACTGGCTGTGTCGAAAATACATTCTGTAAAGGTAGGCTATCGGTTGTACCTTAAACCACCTCGAAGACTGTGGTTGGTAATTAACAAAGAATTATTTGATTAGTCTCAATCTGGAAGTTCACTGCTTATAAAGTTACCAATCCCTCAGAGAAATATTGAGGTCTGGAAACTCAGAGGAGAAAATACCATTTGGGGCCCCCTAAAAGACCATTGCTTATTTTTTTATTGCCACTTTTAATAGAAATATACACTAAAACTCTTGACAAAAAGTAAAACGGTTTTTCTTTGTTTTCACAAAACTTGACTGCCACATTTGATGCAATTTTCACAGGTTTCTTGTGAAGTGTGTTTATGGAAGACTAGAGGGGTGGAATTAAGTAACTCTTCCCTTGAAGCACTTTGAGAGTATCAGTGTACAAAAAAACTTCCCTTAGGGTGTGCGCAACATTGGAAAGAGTGAAAATTTAATAGTTCACCGATTTGCACAAAACTTACATGGTATAAAAATGGTCATGCTGGAAAACTTCCCTTGAAATAGTTTTGCCTGAAATTGTACTTTAGAAATGAGTAAAACAGTTAGTTTTGATCTCACGAGTCCAACACCCAATGTTTGAAAACATTGAAAAAAGTTGTTTTTAAATTCTCACTATTTTCCTGTGACTCCAATGAACAAGTGAGCTTAAACTTTCACAGATTTTGTTATTTCGGGTATATTTAAGTTCACATAAACTGCGGACACTGGTCTATGACGAAAAGCAATATTGCCCACAAGCTTCAAACAAACTGATGTGAAAGATTTTGATAGAATGTCCCCCTTATCTATAATGACTTCTTTACTACTCTGTAACTAAGGTGATGCCAAGATGCTTGTTAGTGATGTCGAGCCAGTAATTGCTGGCAACACGTACTGTACTCAAATAATTTGCTGTCAATGAAGTTCATTTGGATCTTAATATATCTTACTTGGATATTGAGGAAACCATTGTAAGCCTACAATCTAAACAGAAATATACAAAAGAGCACCCACTCAAAGGAAATGTTCACTTCAGATGGTGGTTAATTTTATTTTATGTCTCTTGGAAACAATTGGAATTCAAATGAATACTCCCAAAGTCTTTTAACAACCAATGTACCATTGATTTAACAAAAATTGTCTTCATTTTTCTTTTTGCCTGCATGTTTCCTTTCGTGTGCTTGCTCCTTTCCACCCCAGAACAATTAGTTAGACAAAGCCAATAAATGAGCACAGAAACAAGGAAAGAATGCGTAAATGGTAAGAACGTGACCGTAGAAAACGTGGTTTTGATTAAAGCCCGTTTCACACGAGCTTTCTAAACCATGGTCGTTGGGAACGAAATCGCATCGGTGTCATGAAATCGCAAATTTGCGTCGTATGAAAGGAATCCGTGTGATGAAATTACTTGGGACCCGCGTTATAAACAACCGGGATCAAGACCTCCAAAAATCGCATCCCTGTTTAGAATCGCCAAGATCGGTCGTGTGAAACGACGCACGTTTATGATACCAAGGTCCCATGCGATCACACAACGATCACGCATGCGCAGCGGGAGAAATGTCGTTTGTTTGTTCGAGTATTCCTTCCTCCGTTAAAATGGCGTTAAGTTACCTTTGTTTTTGGATTTGGCATTTCCACTTTCCATCTCTGACAAAACACTTTCCGCTACATTCATCTTCGGAGTTCGTCAGGAAACTGAGAATTCGCACGAAAAAGCAGAAATGTCGCGCCAAGAAAACGATCGATGGTACCCTACACGCATTTACGTAACATTAAACGGGACACCGACAGAGAACCAGCGAACTAATAAATAACCAATGATGACCTTTGACCTAATACGTAGCGAACTCACGAAAACGAGGGACGTTGGGAACGCGAAGTGTCATCGTGTGAATGTTTGTCATGATATCGCACGCAACCTTTGGGACAAACAACTGGCGCCCAAAACAATGGACGTAAGTTTCCGATTCTCGTGTGAAAAGGGCAATCAAATTACCAAGATCTGAAACACGTTTGTGATAAACAAGTGTTAGTTTGTACACAAGCAATGGCCGCCTGGTTATTAGGTCAATGACACTAAGGTCAATGACACTAAGGAACTCCATAAGTATGGTTGAGTAGTCACGCACGTCATCTGATCGCTCCCCCAAATTTTAGTGAAAATTAATCAAACTTCGCCATATTCACACAATTCCCATCATAAATCTCATCACCTGCATTGTGCCAAACATGTCTGAGTCAACCAAATCCCCAAAATCATCAAAATCAAGCAAGAAACGGGCTTCTAAAAGACTTCAAATTTCACGGCCTTCAACAGAGACCAGTGACGACCAAGATGGCGCCGACGATCACCAATGTACTTGCGTGAGCAACAACGCTTCCATCAATGCAAAGCTTGATAAGATCATCTCATCACTGGCCTCAATGGACTCTAGACTTACCTGTCTCGAGGTTCAACTCCATGAAGTGGCATCTCAAGTCAAAACACAAAATAAAGAAATTGAAGATCTGAAATTGACAATGTCAGATGTGGACAAGTGGCGCCAGACCGTTATGCCCCACATCAACCGCCGCCATGATGACAATTATAGTGAAATCTCGGTACTTAAAAATCAGCTTGAGGATCTGCAGAATCGGAACAGGCGGAATAACATCATCGTGTATGGGGTTCCAGAAGGATCAGAAGGCACACAGAGTTGTGAGGAGTTCATGTCGGACTTCATTTCTAATCACATGAAGTTAAAGGGTGGTCAAGATATTGAAATCGAAAGGGCTCATCGCACCCCTGGACGGCGACCGGCAGCCCCATCGACCGGTAACGCACCTTCACGTCCCCGACCAATATACTGCAGACTGCTCCGGTCTGGTGATCGTGAACATATTCTCAAAAATGCCTCTAAATCCCTGCGAAACAACCCATATCACAAATTCAACATTTTCATCACTGACGATGTAACTGACCGGATCAGACACCTCAGAAAACAACTTCGGGAAAATGAGCTACGGACCCTTCGAAGCGATCAACGGGTTGACTTCGCATACATTCCCTGGTCCATTCCACCAATGATCAAGTACAAGCTACGCAGTGGCGCTTTCAAGACTTACCGAAGTGGGGATCCGATGCCATTCCAGTGACTCTTTCTTCTCAACCGTCAACTGAATTACTCGTTACTCGTGTTATTGATCACCTTAACATGAGTACCGTAATTTGCCTAATTGTTAACCCATTTATAAATATGTCATTGTTCTGTGTTCTGTTTGTGTTTGGTTATTTGTGTAGGTGTAAGACAAGTCAGCCCATACTTGACTTATCGAACGTGTTCGATATGAAGTCGCCTGTAATGATTAAAATCACTATCTTGAAATAATGACAAATAATGTAACACATAATGACGTTAATTCTAGTATAGATCCAGATTTAAACTTTGAGGCACCTGATGTAAGTTGTGACTACTATGATCAAACTGAATTCATGAATTACTTTAATAAAAACACTAATGTTAAACTACTACATATAAATGCACGTAGCTTATATAAGAATGTGTCACATATTATCAACTATGTCAACCTTCTAAATAATTGTTTTTCTGTCATTGGTGTATCTGAATCATGGTTAAAGGATATTCAGGATCCACTCATTCAAATTCCAAATTATTCTATTGAAGGTTTTTGTAGACAAAATAAGAAAGGAGGCGGAGTTGCACTTTACATTAAAAATGATGTTGTGTATAAAATTCGTAAAGATCTGTGTATAAATAACTCTGAAATAGAATCTTGCATTATTGAGATAATCAACTCCTCTCACAGTAATATAATAACTGGGGTTGTATACATACCACCTAGTGCTTCATGTAATAACTTCACAGACCATATAAATGAATTATTAGGGAAAATTAGTAATGAAAATAAAAAGTGCTACATTATGGGTGATTTCAATATTAATTTATTAAATTATGATGTGGATGTTGCAGTACAAAACTTCATAGATACTTTGTCTTCTCAGTCCTTTTATCCAACCATAAAATCTAAGCCTACAAGAATAGCTGCAGGTAGTTCAACTCTGATTGATAATATTTTAACAAATGACTTGCTGAATCATATTGCTGGTGTCTTGCTAACTGACATAAGTGATCATTTACCTGTGTTTCTGATTATTGATGCTCTAAAAGATAGAGTGCTAAATAAGAAAAACTATAAAAAACGTTATTTTACTGATAATAATATCCAATGTTTTATTAATGATTTAAATGCAACCGACTGGGATGTAATAACATTGCAAGATAACATGCATGACATGTATACTACCTTCGTAGATCATGTCCTTAAACTTTATGATAAACACTTTCCTTTACAAGAGGTTAAATGTAGATACGATAAATGTAAGTCACCATGGTTATCTGATGGTGTTTACAACTCAATGCGGAGAAAAAACTATCTGTATAAAAAAGTTCTTAAAAATCCTACTCTGCAAAATAAATCTAATTATACTACGTATAAAAACAAGCTAAATTATTTAATAAAGGCTTCAAAGAAACAGTATTTTAGTTCGAAATTTGAAAAAAAATAAGAGCAATATTAAAGGTACTTGGAAAGTGATCAATTCTGTGTTGAACAAGGGCAACCACAAGCCCAATCCCTCTTATTTTGTCAAAGATGGTGCGTCAATCGAAGGAAACAAAGAAATTAGTGAGGCATTTAATGAGTACTTTGTTAACATTGGCGCTTCACTTGCTAGTAAGCTTCCCTTATGTAACACTACTTTTCAATCCTTTCTTGACGATAAATGTTCCCATTCTCTGTTCCTTAGTCCTATTTTACAAGAAGAAATTGCAGATGTTTTAAATAATCTCCCTTCTGGCAAATCGCCAGGTTGTGATTCTTTAAATTCTTTTGTTATCAAGAAAGCTAGGTACTCCTTAGCAACCACTAGCCAAGATTTTCAATAGGTCTATAAGTTCGGGGGTTTTTCCTGACGGGCTTAAAATAGCTAAAGTCATTCCGGTTCACAAAGGAGGGGATAAACATGTCATTGGTAATTTCAGACCTATTTCTGTTTTATCTACTTTTTCCAAGGTATTTGAAAAGTTGATATATAGTCGCCTCATTGCATTCATAAATAAACATAACATTCTTTCTGAGTCACAGTTTGGTTTCAGGGCAAATCGCTCTACTGAGCTAGCAACGTCTTATGTAATGAATAATTTGCTAAATGCCGTTGAAGAAAACAACATTTCTATTGGTGTATTTTTAGACCTATCTAAAGCTTTTGACACGATTAACCATGATATTCTGATATGTAAACTAGAGCATTATGGAATCCGTGGAGTAACCTTGGAGTGGTTCAAAAGCTATTTATCTAATAGAAAACAGTTTGTTTCATATAATTCTGTCCATTCATCTGAAAAACCTATTTCTTGTGGAGTACCTCAGGGTTCTGTTTTGGGTCCTCTTCTTTTTATTATTTATATTAATGATATCTGTAACACATCCGAAATTATATCATTTTGTCTTTTTGCCGATGATACAAGTTTAGTGTACAGCCACAGAAATGTAGATACAGCTATTCTTAACCTTAACGTTGAAATGGTAAAAATAAGTACGTGGCTTGTTGCTAATAAACTGTGTATTAATCTACTCAAAACAAATTATATGATATTTTGTCCAAGACAACGTAAATATATCCAATCTGTGCCTTTAATCTTAAATGGAATTGACCTTCAAAGAGTAACAAGTACTAAATTCCTTGGTATAAGAATTGATGAAAATTTGTCTTGGAAAAGTCATATTAATGATGTTGCAAGTAAAATATCAAAGAATATTGGTATAATTAATCGGCTAAAGAAATTTTTACCAAGCCATGTCTTATTAACTCTATATAATTGTTTTGTTCTTCCCTATTTAAGTTACTCAGTTCTTACTTGGGGTGGTTTACCTACACAATGTAATAGACTTCTTACTTTACAAAAGCGAGCTGTTAGGATCATTTCTAACGCTGGTTTTCTTGATCATACTGCTGCATTATTTTGTAATCTTAAATTGTTAAAATTTAATGATCTTTATCATTTGAAATTAGGTAAATTTATGTACAAGTACATGAGTAATGCATTACCACCTTGTTTTAGTTCATTTTTTACTACTAGCATTTTTACTCTAACTACTAGCATTCATTCATACAAAACTCGAAGCACTTCAAAGAAAAATCTTTTTGTTTCTCGCAACCGAACCTCAATGTATAAAAACAGCCTTGTTCAACGCGGTGTTACATACTGGAATAGTTTGGATGGTTCTGTTAAATCTGCAATCACTCTACCTATATTTTCAAAAAAATTAAAAAAATTACTACTTAATGCAGATTCATTATAATTATTTCATGGCTTACTTTTGGTATTGTTGATACACCTACATTTGTTCGTCTGTCCTTGTAGTCCCATGTCTTTGTGAGTCTTATTGTTTTGTTAGTCTGTCAATAGGTTAGGGTACAAAAGCCAAGGCTTCACCCAATCCTAAGTTTTGCCCTTCTGACTTGTTAATAATTTTGGCTACTGTTTATAACTGCCACTGTTAATATTTATAAAAAAACAATGATGTATTATATCATGTGAGGGCAATACCGAAATAAATGTTTATTGAATTGATTTGAATTGAAATTGACTACAACTCGGGCGCTAAGTCGCCATAAGTCTGAACCCCCAGTGAAACGATTGAAAACATCTGTTCACCAACTGGCTGGGAGTCTTTTGATGTCTTGCCGATAGTTTATGCGGTTAGAAAATGGAAGATAAGCCCTCGTAAGCTCTCCTAAGTGATTTATTACGTGCACCAAACATGTTTGGCAAGGTGCCGAGTTTCCGTTCGGCCAAAACAGGTGCCTCGTTTGAGGGTAAACACTAAATGATAGTCATTTTAAAAGTCTATTAAAACATTGTTAACTGCATGGAATTTTTATTCGATCTTGAAATTGGGACTCCCATACATTGCGTGGTTACAGGAAGTTAAAGCACTCAGCATTGGAATCTTTCACCCCAGCCGTCATCACCTTGTGGCTGACTGGTTACCCCGTAGGGCTGTGCAAATAAATGATGATAGCCTATTGCTTTATCAATCGTATGTAATTGAATAGGAGACTTATCAGGTGGGTTGATCTTTTGGGTCATTCCTGCATTTCCTTAAGGATGTCCTTGTAAGAAGCCTACCTCATTGGCTGAAGATTTGCCACTCTCATTCAATCCATCCCATAATATGCCCATAAAACCAAGTCACAACAAGCGGGGCAATCAGACTGTTGGTTGTTGCACATACTTTCTTGAGAGGTGATACACAGAGATTGTACATGCGAAACCATGTATAGCTTTGTAGGATGGAAAGGCTTAAATTGAATCTTGTCTGTGATTTTGCTATTAGGATGCTGTATGAATGTTTAGGGCCAGGAGAGTTTATCATCATGTACGTGACATTCAGATCTTGCGTTTGTAACGAGAAGCAAATAGTTTACCTTATCTCAAGAAAACAAATATTGCAATTTTCAGTGTAACAGAAAAACCCTTTTTTCAATAGCTATCACTTTTTCTGTTCTGCCATAAAACCTCGGCAGCTTATAATGATTTGTGGTGGCTGGCTTCGGGATTTTATGCTGAGCTAAGTCTTTTAAAAACTGGGCAGTTGAATGACATTTTTGCAATGTACGTGCGAGAGTGTTGAACTTTTTGTTCATTATTCAATCTGTTGCTGTTATAAATAATCTTATCTTATAAGTATAGTATCTTGTTAGTAGGGGGACCAATGAAAACGAATTGATATAATCTCTATGCAGAACAAGCTTTTTGTTGTTTGTTCTAAACTTGGTGGGTTTTTTTAGATTGTGTAATTGTTATTCTCAATGTGGCTAGTACATAGACTGGGGTTTATGTATCAGAGAGCTGCTTAAGCACAAAAAGTACTAAGCACAAACAAATTTTGCTATAAACAGTTTTGCAAAACATGTACTTTACCAGTTAGCAAAGTGCTTGTGGGAATAATCTGCCAGAATAGTGGTTTGAGTTTGTAGGAATTATGAATGTCAATGATTGATATCACTATCAGAGACTATAGTATGACTCACTCAATGTTCCTACGATCACGATGAACAGCAGTAGTACCGCAGCTAAGCTTTCAATCGCTTTCTCCCTGGAGCTGGAACGGGACGTACGTCTAGGTTTGACTTTGAGAAAGTACTTAAATGTCTCTCCAATAGCTCAGGACACACAAAACAGACGATAACTAACTTGATGAAACGATGACAATTTATGGTAACGATGAAACAGTTAATATTGAAGGTAACACCTTAACAGCTCGCGAAAACTTATAAACGATGGCGATAAATTTGTATTTACTTCACAAGGCAAAAAGGCATAACACAAGCAGAATACAAGATGGCTGCACTCCCAGCTCACATGTTAACAAACCAGTGAAAAACTATATACAATCCCTGTAGCTTGCAGGGTACCAGTTAGTTGTTTTTGGTTTGCCCTGATTGGTCAGCTGTTGTTATATACAATTGATGAATTAAGTAAAAGGAGCAGTCACTACAAGTTGTTTTCTGATGTTGCATGACTTGCTGAAGGTGTATGGTGTATTCTTGCGTGAAATGCATTGTATAACATGCAACGTATAACATTTTGAGTAGTGTATTTTTTTTTCACAATCAACCCCCCCCCCCCCCCCCTACTCAAAAACCTGGATACACTACTGAAAAAGGGTCTTGTTCTTTCTCGCAGTTAGATAAATAGAGCAATTACGTTTTATCACTAATTCAATTATTGGTTAGATGCAGAATCTCATAGGCTTTTTAAAACTTAGGCTTTCTAATACTTATAACCATAGAGAATTTGTCCTTTCTCTATGTTATAAGCCCCCCCCCCCCCCCCTTCTCTCGCACCCCCTTCATACTCATGATCGAAAATTGTTAAAAACATTGACTGGTCTATTTAAGGACTGCTTAGGAGATCATAAGGATTAATTTCATGCAGCTCACCACTTCAAGCGGACAGCAATTGACAGTTAGAGACACCTTGCATATGGTTTCACAAGCCCCACCCAAAAGCGCTCTCACTGATGTCAATGCAAATCTATCATTGGCTGAGAGTTGTGCGCAGCGTACACGAGTTCACGTGTCCACTGTTTGACCTCAATAATGGCGGCAAATGCAAGGGGTGTATATAGCAGCAGAAAACTTAATGCACTTATAATGTATACATATTGTTTAGGTTGTAAAGAATGTTTTATTGTGTGCATGCTTTATTTCACTCCACAGACTGCCAAAGTACCATACCTTCCAGGCTATAATTGGTTGTATGAGACCCTCTTCTGTTTGTACAGCTGGTATTATGTGGAAATCCCATGGCTTATGTACTGTGGACTTGGTCTCTCTGCAGTCTCCTGTTGAATTAGTGTGGCAAGGGCCAGTTGGGCAGGAGAGTAGTTGATTGTACAGCTAGTCCTTAAATTTAATACTAACTCTGTATGTTTCTCAAGCACAAAGGAAAGGAACACTACGAAATTTGGCCTGAATTCCTAGTCACATAGGTGATTTGAAATTCTCTCCAATCCAATCAGCAGTTAGAACAAAGTACTTCTTAATAAGTTGTCCGCAATACAAGAATACTGATTACAATTGTAGAGATAAATAAAATTAAAAATTCTGCTCACTTACCTGTTCCTATTTTGTTGATACTTTTAGCGACGAATGATTCCGGTCCACCGTCAGATTTGCCCTGCACTGACCGTTATGGGAAAATCGTTGTACACGGTGACAGATACAAACTGTCTGAATGTTCCTTCTGCTCTTGTGACAACTCCACACTCAGTTGCCAATTTGAGACTTGTCCCCGGCTGACCTGCAGGAGCCGCATAAAGTTTGAGGGAGTTTGCTGCAAAGCCTGCCCCTACAGTAAGTATCAAAAACACAGATTTAAGGTAAAATGTATGGGACTGATAATCATCAGGGAAGCAAATTTGTTAGTTCCAATCTGTAAGTTAACTAAGGTAGCAACTATCGATAGCAATCCTGCAGAGAAATATTTCCATCTGAATTCCCTTTTAAATCAAGACAGTAATATTTGACTATAAACAGGTCTCAAGTTTAACACTGGACCGCAGGCCCGAGGCCAGTGTTTAGTGTCTGGCCAGTAAATTTATGACTGGACAAGTCCGGCGGTCTTATGTGATTGAATAATAATACCTCATCCCATCTTTATTTCTAAAGAATTATGTTCAAATGTTGACTTTGAGTCTGATTATTTGATATGTTTCAATTCTGTTGAGTACTTATGAAAGTTGTATTCATAAGTACATACATTTTGAAAAAACAGTTTAATCGTGGGTGTAGATGTTTTTTCTCTCATTTTAATTCGGGTCTTGTGAACAACTTTCTGATCCAACAAACGTTTTGAGCTACAAGTCCTGGAGTCTTGTGAATTCCCCCCCCCCCCCCAAAAATATTAAAAATAAAATAAAATAAAATTTGAGCACTGTTGTTGAAACAAGCTTAATTAATATAAACATGAACAGAATCCCTGACTTAAAGTTTTTTTAATTGTTCCCCTTAAAACAGGACAATCTAAATTGACAATGCCAACAGGTTGACTGTTAGGAAAACTTGGGAGGTTGCAATTAATTTACTCTTACAAAAATGATGTATTAAATGCAAGTCTCAAAAAGTAGTATTCTGAAACCAAAGTATAGTTGTTTGTGAAACCACGAATTGGGGCTTGGTCTCTGGCTTGGGCTCCCTCTGCCTGTTTGAGGTTTCGTATAGGAAAGCACTTGTTTTCTAAATAACTGACGGAGCCTATGCGCCCAAGCTGTGGTTGCGAAAATGATTCACGATGTTGGCCGTTTTGTTACCTGAAGCAAATTTCCATAAAAGAACTTTTGGCAATTGTTCCCCTCGTTCTTAGTAATAAGGATATACTAGGCAAGACTCCTCTATCTAAAGATGCACTAATTGCAACATTTTAGCTCTCCCATCTTATCTTAGTAACCTGTTTTTCAAAAGTTCTAGAGCCTGACCGCTCGATTAATATGAAAATTTCAACGATAACATTAAAAAAATTTGCGTTGATAAATAGTCTTTATGAGGGATTGTAGTGTATGTAAAACATTGATCTAGATGTAAAAATAATGGTTGGAGACATAACAACAACTTTAATTTGGTTCTGCCTCTTGTCACTGGACAAACTCATCAGATTTATTCACAGACACCTTCTCGAGAATTCAGAAGGTTATGGGTTCTAATCCCACCCAAGGTACCTGTAGACCCCCCCCCCCCCCTTACCGGCTCAGAAAGCAGTGTGCAGTGCTTACAATGCTAACAATAATCCACTCATTTTGTTTTGTTCAGATGTGACCGTTGAAGATGTGATTCCAATTGTACCTCCCGATACCGAGATCGAGCAGAGTAAAACGGGCGAGATCCCCCTACATCTGGATGTAATGTACGCCTTTAACGCTGAGGCAACGAGTGTTGCTGGACAAGGACTTTGGACGACGAGGGTATGGATGGCACAACACGAAGATGGTACTGGCGAGCTCTCTGGCACTATCGTGGAGGAGGCCCTCACCGAAGGACAGCAGTCACAAGTTCTGAGGAAGAACCCTTGGGGGAAATTCTCCTTAGAAGACATCAAGTATCGCTTTGACTTGACTGATCACACATGTGATGAAGCCAAGTTCATCTGTGCTAAATTCAACAAAGGACCCAACTCAGAGTTGGAAAAGGACTATTTGACGTTCCACTTCAGTGCTAAACCAGCGGAGGAAGTTTTGACTGGCTGTGTCGAAAATACATTCTGTAAAGGTAGGCTATCGGTTGTACCTTAAACCACCTCGAAGACTGTGGTTGGTAATTAACAAGGAATTATTTGATTAGTCTAAATCTGGAAGTTCACTGCTTATAAAGTTACCAATCCCTCAGAAAAATATTTAGGTCTGGAAACTTAGAGGAGAAAATACCATTTGGGGCCCCCTAAAAGACCATTGCTAGGTTTTTTTATCGCCACATTTAATAGAAACATACACTAAAACTCTTGACAAAACGTAAAACGGTTTTTCTTTGTTTTCACAAAACTTGACTGCCACATTTGATGCAATTTTCACAGGTTTCTTGTGTAGTGTGTTTATGGAAGACTAGAGGGGTGGAATTAAGTTACTCTTCCCTTGAAGCACTTTGAGAGTATCAGTGTAAAAAAAAACTTCCCTTAGGGTGTGCGCAACATTGGAAAGAGTGAAAATATAAAGGTTCACCGATTTGCACAAAACTTACATGGTATAAAAATGGTCATGCTGGAAAACTTCCCTTGAAATAGTTTTGCCTGAAATTGTAGTACTTTAGAAATGAGTAAAACTATTTTTTTTTTTAATTCTCACTATTTTCCTGTGACTCCATTGAACAAGTGAACGTAAACTTTCACAGATTTTGTTATTTTGGGTAAATTTTAGTTCACATATAGAGCGGACACTGGTCTTTGACGAAAACCAATATTGCCCACAAGCTTCAAACAAATTGGTGTGAAAGATTTGCTAGATTTTGATAGAATGTCCCCCTTATCTATAATGACTTCTTTACTACTCTGTAACTAAGGTGATGCCAAGATGCTTGTTAGTGGTGTCGAGCCAGTAATTGCTGGCAACACTGTACTCAAATAATTTGCTGTCAATGAAGTTCCTTTGGATCTTGATATATCTTACTTGGATATTGAGGAAACGACTGATGTTGGCGGTGAAAACCTTTGGACCGCCAGTATGTTGATGAGCAGTGATGAAAGAGGTTCTAATGTCCTGTCCGGCACGCGGGTGGAAGAGGTCCTCAACCCCTCACACCGAAATCAGGATTTGTTCAAAGATCCTTCTGAACTTTTCTCTTTCAACGATGTGACTTGTAGTGCTGACCTTTCAGTTCACAGCTGTGCAGCGGCCAAATTTTTCTGTGCAAAGTTTTGGTTCAATCAAAGAAATCCATTGTATAGCTTCATTTTTGAAGGCTTCAATACACAATAAATAAGCATAAACTTGCATGTTTGGCCTATTGCTTCTGCATATCATAGGTCACAGGTATGGTCGCTTAGCTATAGTAACGCTAAATCCTGATCGATATGGCGCAGCGAATTAAATTATCGCAGAATACCTGCTCTAAAATGTTGGGTTTCTGGTCTGTGGAGGCTTTCATTTAACTTTTACATTTCACCTGTTGGTATTTTATAAATACATAAAGTGAGATGAAACTGCATTTCTATTTGCTCTCATCGTGTCTGGTCGTTATCATGTGTAATGTCCTTCTGGTCAAATCAATCATTCAAATATTTCGATTGGCGTAAGACAGAATGGACCCTTCCCATGAAATATGCTAATTACATTCACGCATGCGTACAGACCCTGCTGGTTGGCAAACGCCATAGAGTTGTGCACTAAGTAGACGCACAAGCGCGTCTGCGTCACGCCACCATCAGCCCCACACAAAAAGGGGCAATGTTCCATCATTTTGCCAACCAGCAGTGTAAGTGCGCACGCGTGATGTGCAATTTAAATATTTCATGGGAAGGGTCTATTATTGCAGAACATTGCATTTACTTAATTCTACCCGAAATCTTTCCCGTGTTCAAAAGATGGGATAAATTAATGAAACATTGATTCATAAAAATGACTTTTGCACCTTTTTTTTTAAGTCGACCCTATCATATAGAAAAGGCGCATTGAAAAGTGGGAAGTGTTAAAAACTGTTCTTTCTTTGGTGCAGTGATCACTACATGTGAGAGATATCTACCACCAAGCAACGGCCACCAATTATCTTGTAACACCACGGACATGAGGGTTGGGACATTGTGTAACCTGACGTGCAGCGAGGGCTACGAGCCGGAAGGTCGCTTACAGATATTATGGTGTCACCTGAACGAGGCAAAGCAAGTCGGGGAATGGTCCACCACGGGTGGTGGTAGATGCAATGGTACAAAGTTTAATCTATAAGAAAATGAGAATAAATTGGAAACAGTTGTGGCAATAAGATCCACTACAAGGAATAAAGTATGTCATTCAATGTTTCTTACTGTAAACAATTTGTAATTAACTGGTGTAACTATTTTATCTACGATAAAAAAACATGGTTTAGATTGTTAAGTACACAGCTTGTTTGATGCATTACTCAGAGTTTCACGAGTCCACAGGTACCTCGGAAGAGACTTGAACCCACGACCTTCAGCATTAAAAACCACTAGACCACCGGTGATGACTAGATGACCAAGCGAACAACTAGAAGTGGGTGCCACTCACAATTCCAATCCTGTAGTTAGGAGTTGGTAATACATACATTTTACAGCTTCTCAATTTTTCTTCCAGCCAAGACCTGCCCCATCCTGGGCGCGGAAAGACATATGAGGGTCATACCACCTGACTGTATGGAACGCCAGTTGGACTACAAATCTCAATGCTTCTACGAATGCAACTGTGGTTTCCAGTTAAGAGGAGTTAGTTCTAGAATATGTCAGGCAGATGGTACATGGTCGGACCCGTCAGTGCAAAACACATGCATCGGTAAGTAAAAAAACCCGTCAGTTTCATCCTGGCTGTTTTCGGTAAGTTACATTACAGGTAACATTTAAAATTGTATTACTCCACCATCAGATATTGAGCCTCCAGAATTCGTCACTTGTCCCAGTGACATTTCTCTCCCGACCGATCTGCATCAGAACTTTACTACCAACCCTGCAAACTGGGACCAACCGGAGGCACGGGACAATGATGGAGAACCGGTCATCTAGGCGTCACCGTCCGCTATGCAGCAGCAGTTCTACCTGGATCTACATCTACATCTTCGCTGGTACTCAGCAAAGTCCACTTCTGGATGTAAAGGCTAAGGTGAAGACTATGTGTGCGTGAAAACAGGTGGAAAGTTGTGCTTGATAAATCAGTGCAAGTAAAAACAAAACTAGTTGGAGCTGATGGGTGTAGACATGTGACCTAAAGACGCCCACTGATGGAGCTGTGATGACGTCTGCAGGTAGTGCGTTCCCAAGTCTGACTGCTGTGGGCATGAAGAAGAATTTGTAGATATCCTTAGAGGAATGAGTTGTAAGGAGCTGGTATTTGGCCGGATGGTAGTTTCTGAGTCTAGTATCGGACATAGTGGAGAAGTACTGGTCTCTGTCAATTGCGATAAGGCTGTGTGAAATTTTGTACAGTATGGTCTTAATTGCTGCTTCCCTTCTGGATTGGAGTGAAGCCCATTGCAGATTCTGAAGATATGTGGTAATACTCTCAGTGCGGTTATGGATGTTAAGCATAAATCTGGCTGCCCTCTTCTGAATAGCCTCAATCTGGTTGATGGTGGTTTGGTGAGCAATATTCTAAGTTGGGTCTTACAAGGGAGATGTAGGCCTGCTCTTTCAATTTTGGGTGGCACTTTCTTAGGTTCCTCTTGATGAGTCTTAGCATTCGATTGGCTTTTAGGGTGATGTTTGATATATGAGTCTTCCAGGAGAGCTTGGATGTGAAGGTTAAACCCAGATAATAATAATAATAACCAGTTCTTATATAGCGCATTTCACAATAACGTCTCAATGCGCTTTACATTAGTGCCCTGGTCATTGGGCCAATAACATTCCTTTTTAATCTTTCTCAGCTCCCTGGGGAGTATACAGCCTGTGCTGCAATATATGCGCTACTAGGCTAAATCAATCACAAGAACCATCTCTGCCCTCACAGGTACCCATTTTACCCCTGGGTGGAGAGAAGCAATTATAGTTAAGTGTCTTGCTCAGGGACACAAGTGTCACGACTGGGACTCGAACCCACACTCTGCTGAACAGAAACACCAGAGCTTGAGTTCGGTGCTCTTAACCGCTCGGCCACGACACGCCATGATATGGATGTTCTGTAACTGATGTCAATATGTCTTCGTCTAGGTGGTAGTCAAAACTGATGTTGTTGGTACGGTGGGAGACTTGCATTACATGGCATTTGTCTGAATTGAACTTCATCTGCCACTTTGCTGACCATGAGTGCAGAGAGTCCAAGTCCCTCTGTAGTGCTTTGCAGTCATCCTTGCTGTTGATAGGGCGGTACAACAAGCAATCATCAGCGAAGAGGCGAATAGACGATGTGATGGAGTCAGATACATCATTGATGAATGTGAGAAATAATAGTGGTCCTAGAACAGTGCCTTGAGGGACTCCAGAGAGAACATCTGTCCACTCCGAGGCTTCTCCATCTACCACTACTCGCTGGGATCTCTTGGTAAGGAAGTTTTCAAACCACTTCAAGAGAGAGCCACGAACTCCAAAGTGATGCAGTTTTAGGAGGAGTCTCTGGTTGGGTACTCGGTCGAAGGCCTTCGAGAAGTCAAGGATGATGGAGTCAAGTTGTTTTCTGTCATCAAGGGCTTTGGCAAAGTCATTAGATGTTATGATCAGTTGCGATTCGCAGGAACGACCACGACGGAAGCCATGTTGACAGTCAGTCAGGATGTTGTGCGTGTCATAATGGCCCATACTTGGCTGAAGATGATATGTTCAAGTATCTTACACGATATTGAGGTGAGTGACACTGGTCTGTAGTTGGAGGCTGTACTGCGTTCGCCCTTCTTGAAAATTGGGGATATGTTTGCAATCCGCCAGTCATGAGGAACCTCGCCGCTATCCTAGGACTGCTGAAAGATGGATGTGAGGATAGGGGATATTTCATCTGCCATCTCTTTGCTTTGGTGATGTTAATTTCTTTCAGCAACTTGCGCACACCTTCCACTGAAACCTGTATGTGCTGTGGGCTGGACATCAGGAAAAGGAGACTCACCCAATGATGGTAGGTTGGAGAGACTTTCTGAAGTGAACACTGACATGAACTGTGTGTTTAGAATTGTGGCCTTCCCTTTATTGTCAGAGACTGTGTTGTTGTTGACTACTAGGGGTGAAATACCAGTGCTGTCTTGCCGCTTGGCTTTGATGAAACGCCAGAAACTTTTCTTGTGTTTATCGTCAGGATCATTCAGCATACGGTTGGTGTATGACCAGTAGGAGGCACGGATCTTCTGTACAGTCTTCCGGAAAGATTTGAAGTGCTCCCAGTCGGTTCTAGAATTGGACGTCTTTGCTTTCTTGTACATTCTGGCCTTCTTCCTAATCATACGTTTGATGGAGTGAGTAATCCAAGCTTGGTTGGCACAAGATTTTTGGACTTTACTAGGAATGTTCTTCCCCATTGTCTGCTGGATGAATTTTTTCAACAACAACCAATTCCCACTGGTGGATCGTTGAGAATGCTCGCTGAAAAATTCATCGTGAAAGGTTTTGAAGTCTGATTTTACACCTGCCATATCACCCTTGCTGTAGATGAAGATTCTTCTTGGTTTTTTCTTACTGATTTTCGGATGCTGTTCTCACTTAGAACAGCATCATGATCGCTGATTCCTTCCACTACCATGGTGTTCATGATCACTGTTTCCTTCCACTACCATGGTGTTCATGATCACTGAATCCTTCCACTACCTTGGTGTTCATGATCGCTGTTTCCTTCCACTACCTTGGTGTTCATGATCGCTGATTCCTTCCACTACCTTGGTGTTCATGATCGCTGATTCCTTCCACTACCTTGGTGTTCATGATCGCTGATTCCTTCCACTACCTTGGTGTTCATGATCGCTGATTCCTTCCACTACCTTGGTGTTCATGATCGCTGATTCCTTCCACTACCTTGGTGCTCTTGATGGAATTAGGATGATTCGTTAGAATCAGGTCCAGGATGTTGCTGGCTCAATCCCTAGTTCTTGTGGGTTCGGAAACCTGCTGCTCCATGTTGTATTCAAGAGAAGTTGACACTTGGTGGATTCGTTTGCGTACTGCTTGACTGTGCTGTTAGTCCAATCAATGTCACCCAAGTTGAAGTCGCCTTCAAGAAGGATGGCAGCAGATTTAAATTTGGATTGGATCTCTGATAATGCAGCATCAAGCTGTCTTAAGTTACCCGGACTGGAACCTGTTGGTCGATAGAAGGATCCTATCACAAGCGGTCTCGATCCTTGAATAGTGATGTGGACCCATAGCAGTTCTGCACTACTGACACTCTGCACCGTTATTTCTGTGAAGATAAGGTGGTCTTTTGCCATGACAAAAACGCCACCGCCATGTTTGTTTCGGTCTTTTCTAACAATGGTGAAGCCGCGAGGAGTGATCTCTGGACTTAGGATAGAATCGTCAAGCTTTGACTCAGTGCCTACAATGATATCGGGTTTGTGGGATTCAATCATAGCTTGCAGCTCAAAAACGTTATTCTTTAATCCATTACAGTTGATGAGTATGGTTCTAAGTTTGCTTTTCCCTTTACATGACTTGCTCGTTAGCTTGCTAAAACTCCGTTTCCTGCTTGCACTACGGTCTTTGGGAGATGAACTTGCCAGAGGTTGATTAGGCATTTCTGAAGTAATGGAGCAGGATAATGAAGAACCTTCGTCATTGGCATGCGAATCAGATCAACCCATGAAGGAATTTGAAGTTGAAATACTGCAGTATTAAACAGTGATGTTGACAGATTTGGCATACCACAGGAACAACAAATCCATGTGATGTTGGTATTACAAATGGTGTTGTACATTGCATCAGGCATGTTCATGCAGCTGGCATGGAACCATTCTTGACAATCTTCACATTCAATAGCTCTCTGACCCCACTTAGCAGCCTTACCACAAAGCTATACATGGATAAACAATCTTACGTGGACCGGGGTTACTTTCAATATCAGAGCCAAGTAGGAGTAATATGGACAGATAGCGTAGCTCATGTCTGGAATACTCTGTAAATCGAGTGGGGTGATGCTTGTATGGCAAAACAGAGCTAGACAAATGGAGATGTTTCACTCCATCAAAGTTTGATACAAGTTGGTTGAGTTCATAACTGTTGTAGTGAAAGAGATCACACCAGTGACTATCAGTAAAGTTCAGTTTAGCTGGTGGTCTACTGCTTGACTGCAGAGACTCCAGTCTACATAACATGCCAAAAAATCCTGAAGCATTCAGAATCATGAGCAACTGCACAGCAACGGTTACAGTTATAAATTGAATGAGAGTTTTTGCTCAGAATTGTAACCATTCATGATGAATGATATAATGTTAGAGAACAATGTCAAAAAGGATTGGTCTCACCCAGTTGGACTGAAGAATGTTGGATGGAGTCAACAATGGTCTACAAATTCACACGAGTTGGCAGCCATCTTGGAATTCGTCACGACGAAGTACGAACAGCATTGGAACAATGGAATGCCCAGGTCGAGTCGGCACCACGCAATGCATACGAGACGGTGCAGATTGATAAATAAAAAACCTCAAAAGTGCGTTCACAAAGAGCTCCAGAATTGCTGGAAAGTTTTCCAGGTACTGATTGTTGATAGTGATATGAATCTAACAAATTGAAATTTGTTTTTGGTAAGCTCAAAAAAGGAAAAAGAAAGAAAAGTAAGAGAGACAGCACAAACACGTCCACACTGCTTCACGCACACGGACAGAACTAACAGTCATCCATGTTACGGATGAAGTAACAGTCATCACCTACACAGCGCGTGATGATGCCGGACTCGAAAGCACGTGTACTTTCAGCATTACGGTTAAAGGTATCATCACAAATTGCATCACATCTATAACAACAATATTTAAGTATGTAACATCATGCTCTCTTTCTTGTGGCATTTGTTCGTATGCCCGTTTACCTACAGGCTCATATTGGTGAAACCAGATTGTTCCACGTTTGTAAACAGGTCTGCGACTGCCTTTGGTACAACTGCAAGATTTTACGATAGCTCTGACATTTCAGGAATTAAAAGTATTTCTATCATTCTCAAAGAAAAATCGCTTTCTTTGATGCAACCCTTAATTATGGAAAAGCACTACAGAGTAACGGTTTTCTTATTGCTTCTTAACGATCGGCCTTTAGAGGGTGTTTGTAACATTGGTAAGAGTAAAAATTATAAATGCTCACAGATTCACGCATAACTTACATGGTATAAAGATGGTCATGGTGGGAAAATCCCTTGAAATAAATTTTGCTTGAAGTGCTACGGTTTTTGAGAAATGAGTAAAACAATTAGTTTTTGATCTCATGAGTCAAAAACTCAATGTTTGAAAACAGTGAAATCACTTTAGGTGTTTTTTCCCCTTTTTCTGGTGATTCCAATCACCGATTGAGCTTCACAGGTTTGTTATTGCATGTATATGTTGGGTCACATCAAGTGTGGATACTGGTCTTTGACAATTACCAATAGTACAAATGTGCTTTAAGGAAAGCAGTTATTGGTTTACATACTTCGTAGTCTGAACTAGCTAAGCCAAAGTGTTTATATCACTGGTACCACAGACTGCCAAAGTACCATACCTTCCAGGCTATAATTGGTTGTATGAGACCCTCTTCTGTTTGTACAGCTGGTATTATGTGGAAATCCCATGGCTTATGTACTGTGGACTTGGTCTCTCTGCAGTCTCCTGTTGAATTAGTGTGGCAAGGGCCAGTTGGGCAGGAGAGTAGTTGATTGTACAGCTAGTCCTTAAATTTAATACTAACTCTGTATGTTTCTCAAGCACAAAGGAAAGGAACACTACGAAATTTGGCCTGAATTCCTAGTCACATAGGTGATTTGAAATTCTCTCCAATCCAATCAGCAGTTAGAACAAAGTACTTCTTAATAAGTTGTCCGCAATACAAGAATACTGATTACAATTGTAGAGATAAATAAAATTAAAAATTCTGCTCACTTACCTGTTCCTATTTTGTTGATACTTTTAGCGGCGAGTGACTCCACCGGTCCACCGTCAGATTTGCCCTGCACTGACCCTGATGGGAGAATCGTTGTACACGGTGACAGATACAAACTGTCTGATTGTTCCTTCTGCTCTTGTGACAACTCCACACTCAGTTGCCGATTTGTGACTTGTCCCCCGCTGACCTGCAGGAACCGCATGAAGTTTGAGGGAGTTTGCTGCAAAGCCTGCCCCTACAGTAAGTATCAAAAACACAAATTTAAGGTAAAATTTGAGGGAGTGTTAATCATCAGGGAAGCAAATTTGTTAGTTCCAATCTGTAAGTTCACTAAGGTAGCAACTATCGATAGCAATCCTGCAGAGAAATATTTCCATCTGAATTCCCTTTTAAATCATGACAGTAATATTTGACTAACAGGTCTCAAAATTAACACTGGACCGCAGGCCCGAGGCCAGTGTTTAGTGTCTGGCCAGTAAATTTATGACTGGAAAAGTCCGGCGATCTTATGTGATTGAATAATAATACCTCATCCCATCTTTATTTCTAAAGAATTATGTTCAAATGTTGACTTTGAGTCTGATTATTTGATATGTTTCAATTCTGTTGAGTATTTATGAAAGTTGTACTCATAAGTACATACATTTTGAAAAAACAGTTTAATCGTGGGTGTAGATGTTTTTTCTCTCATTTTAATTCTGGTCTTGTGAACAACTTACTGATCCAACAAAAGTTTTGAGCTACAAGTCCTGCAGTCTTGTGAATTCCCCCCCCCCCAAAAAAAAATAAAATAAAAATAAAATTGAGCACTGTTGTTGAAACAAGCTTGATATAAACATGAACAAAATCCCTGACTTAAAGTTTTTAAAATTGTTCCCACTAAAACAGGACAACCTAAATTGACAATGCCAACAGGTTGACTATTATGACCACTTTGGAGGATGGCAATTAATTTACTCTTACAAAAAAGATGTATTAAATGCAAGTCTCAAAAAGTAGTATTCTGAAACCAAAGTATGGTTGTTTGTGAAACCACGACTTTGGGCTTGGTCTCTGGCTTGGGCTCCCTCTGCCTGTTTGAGATTTCGTATAGGAAAGCACTTGTTTTCTAAATAACTGACGGAGCCTATGCGCCCAAGCTGTGGTTGCGAAAATGGCATAAGATTCACGATGTTGGCCGTTTTGTTACCTGAAGCAAATTTTCATAAAATAACTTTTGGTAATTGTTCCCCTCGTTCTCAATAATAAGGATACTAGGCAAGACTCCCTCTATCTAAAGATGCACTAATTGCAACATTTTAGCTCTCTCATCTTACCTTAGTAGGCCTAACCTGTTTTTCAAACGTTCTATAACATGTTTTTTCCGTTGCTGGAACATTTAATCCTTTTACACCATGTAGTCTGCCCTACCATTAATTGGTACTGTTTATACTTTAAATAATTGTCAATTTTATTTTAAACACAAGAGTTTAAGTGTACCTAGCTGGTGCTCTTAACTTTGGTTTCATTTCTGCTTACTTTTCTCATTGAATAAGCCCTGCTCTTAGCTGAAGCTTCTTTATTTGAAATAAGAATGCCACCTTTATGGTTACCCTTAAGGTACCTTTGCATTTTTGAACAGCAATTTTCTAATCCCACCCAAGGTACCTGTAGACCCCCCCACCCGTACCGGCTCAGAAAGCAGTGTGCAGTGCTTACAATGCTAACAATAATCCACTCATTTTGTTTTGTTTAGATGTGACCGTTGAAGATGTGATTCCAATTGTACCTCCCGATACCGAGATCGAGCAGGGTAAAACGGGTGAGATCCCCCTAGATCTGGCTGTGATGTACGCCTTTAACGCTGAGGCAACGAGTGTTGCTGGACAAGGACTTTGGACGACGAGACTATGGTTGGCACAAAATGAAGATGGTACTGGCGAGCTCTCTGGCACTATCGTTGAGGAGGCCCTCAGCGAAGTACAGCAGTCACAATTTCTGAGGAAGAACCCTAGGGGGCAATTCTCCATAGAAGACATCAGGTATCGCTTTGACTTGACTGATCACACATGTGATGAAGCCAAGTTCATCTGTGCTAAATTCAACAAAGGACCCAACCCAGAGTTAAGAAAGGACTATTTGCCGTTCCACTTCAGTGCTAAACCAACGGAGGAAGTTTTGACTGGCTGTGTCGAAAATACCTTCTGTAAAGGTAGGCTATCGGTTGTACCTTAAACCACCTCGAAGACTGTGGTTGGTAATTAACAAAGAATTATTTGATTAGTCGCAATCTGGAAGTTCACTGCTTATAAATTTACCAATCCTTCAGAGAAATATTTAGGTCTGGAAACTTAGAGGAGAAAATACCATTTGGGGCCCCCTATAAAAGACCATTGCTTGGTTTTTTTCCCCGCCACATTTAGTAGAAACATACGCTAAAACTATTGACAAAACGTAAAACGGTTTTTCTTTGTTTTCACAAAACTTGAATGCCACATTTGATGCAATTTTTACAGGTTTCTTGTGAAGTGTGTTTATGGAAGACTAGAGGGGTGGAATTAAGTAACTCTTCCCTTGAAGCACTTTGACAGTATAAGTGTAAAAAAAAAAAACTTCCCTTAAAGGGTGCTCAACATTGGAAAGAGTGAAAATATAAAGGTTCACCGATTTGCACAAAACTTACATGGTATAAAAATGGTCATGCTGGAAAACTTCCCTTGAAATAGTTTTGCCTGAAATTGTAGTACTTTAGAAATGAGTAAAACAGTTAGTTTTGATCTCACGAGTCCAACACCCAATGTTTGAAAACATTGAAAAAAGTTGTTTTTAAATTCTCACTATTTTCCTGTGACACCAATGAACAAGTGAGCTTAAACTTTCACAGATTTTGTTATTTCGGGTATATTTTAGTTCACATAAAGTGCGGACACTGCACTCTAAAAAAGAAGTGTAAAAACTTTCTGAGTAAATGTGTTGGGTACGAAAATTGAGTACCTTCTTACGTGGTGATTTGGCTAGTACCCTCGAGAAGGTAACTTGTACCTGTTTAAGTTGCATAAAAAAAATCGCCAGTGAAAGCAACTTATGTGTACAAAAACACATTTTCCTCGCCACAGGGTCAAGTTTACCTTGCGACTTACTAAAAAAAGCCGGACATGCTCTTTTTGTGGTAAAATGTTGCACGTAATTGGGTAAACTGCTCCTCGTGGAAACATTTTACCCATAATGCAAAGTGTACATTACATACGGTCACATCAGGCACACGTCACAATCAAATATGGATGGGGGTGGACGTAATTATGATGTTGCAGGTCGTTGATGTCTGATGTTCATTTAACCACAGTTGCCAAGAGAGAATTTTGGCTTTGTGGTAGTTATTCTGATTGAGAAACAACAGTCTGTTGAAGGGGGACAGGCATCATCTACACAGGAAAGACGTGGATAGTATTAGTAGCTTCAATGACTTTGCAACACAACGATTTCGTCACGGGAAGTCTGAACCGATAACAGGTCTGGCAAAACCAACCGGCTCTTTTCAGAGCCAACACTGCTTCTAAGAAGAGATTATTACATAGTCTGCTCGCAAGAATTTTGTGTTCGTTTTTCACCACCTGACTGTACACAAACTCTCCAGTTGTTTTATGCAAGGTGATTATTAGGTTGTAATCACAATAGATTAATCGGAAATTGTACTGTCCCGTCCAATTCAATGTATATGGCTGTTTTTTTAATAGTGTCCGTATTTGCTGTCAAAATGCACGTTTTCTGTTGTACTCAACACTTTGGGTTATGGTGCTCAACACTTTGGGTTATGGTGCTCAACTACTGAGTAAATATAGGACACAACGGTGTTGAGTAATGTTGCAGGGTCAAAATAATGGGTAGTGATTTGTTGGGTACACTTATACAATAGAGTTGGGTAAGAAATTTGACGCATTGTTTGGAAACCATTTTACACAGAAATTAAGTAAATTACGACGCAACCCCTGTTGCGTAGCGTTTTACCATTCAGACGACCGTGTTCCATTTTTACCACCACAAAGAAGAGTAAAAGTTTACCCAACAATGGGTATTTTTTTCTAATAGAGTGTACATAGCGCGTGAAGAGGCCGGACTCGAAAGCACAATGTACTTTCAGCATTACGGTTAAAGGTATCATCACTAATTGCATCACATCTATAACAACAATATTTAAGTATGTACCATCATGCTCTCTTTCTTGTGGCATTTGTTCGTATGCCTGTTAACATACAGGCTCTTTTTTGGTGGAACCAGATTGTTCCACGTTTGTAAACAGGTCTGCGACTGCCTTTGGTACAACTGCAAGATTTTACGATAGCTCTGACATTTCAGGAATTAAAAGTATTTTTATCATTCTCAAAGAAAAATCGCTTTCTTTGATGCAACCCTTAATTATGGAAAAGCACTACAGAGTAACGGTTTTCTCAATGTTTATTAACGATCGGCTTTCAGAGGGTGTTTGTAACATTGGTAAGAGTACAAATGTAAATGTTCACAGATTCACGCATAACTTACATGGTATAAAGATGGTCATGGTGGGAAAATCCCTTGAAATAAATTTTGCTTGAAGTGCTACGGTTTTTGAGAAATGAGTAAAACAATTAGTTTTTGATCTCATGAGTCAAAAACTCAATGTTTGAAAACAGTGAAATCACTTTAGGTGTTTTTTCCCCTTTTTCTGGTGATTCCAATCACCGATTGAGCTTCACAGGTTTGTTATTGCATGTATATGTTGGGTCACATCAAGTGTGGATACTGGTCTTTGACAATTACCAATAGTACAAATGTGCTTTAAGGAAAGCAGTTATTGGTTTAAATACTTCGTAGTCTGAGCTAGCTAAGCCAAAGTGTTTATATCACTGGTACCACAGACTGCCAAAGTACCATACCTTCCAGGCTATAATTGGTTGTATGAGACCCTCTTCTGTTTGTACAGCTGGTATTATGTGGAAATCCCATGGCTTATGTACTGTGGACTTGGTCTCTCTGCAGTCTCCTGTTGAATTAGTGTGGCAAGGGCCAGTTGGGCAGGAGAGTAGTTGATTGTACAGCTAGTCCTTAAATTTAATACTAACTCTGTATGATGTTTCTCAAGCACAAAGGAAAGGAACACTACGAAATTTGGCCTGAATTCCTAGTCACATAGGTGATTTGAAATTCTCTCCAATCCAATCAGCAGTTAGAACAAAGTACTTCTTAATAAGTTGTCCACAATACAAGAATACTGATTACAATTGTAGAGATAAATAAAATTAGAAATTCTGCTCACTTACCTGTTCCTATTTTGTTGATACTTTTAGCGGCGAGTGACTCCACCGGTCCACCGTCAGATTTGCCCTGCACTGACCCTGATGGGAGAATCGTTGTACACGGTGACAGTTACAAACTGTCTGATTGTTCCTTCTGCTCTTGTGACAACTCCACACTCAGTTGCCAATTTGTGACTTGTCCCCCGCTGACCTGCAGGAACCGCATGAAGTTTGAGGGAGTTTGCTGCAAAGCCTGCCCATACAGTAAGTATCAAAAACACAAATTTAAGGTAAAATTTGAGGGAGTGTTAATCATCAGGGAAGCAAATTTGTTAGTTCCAATCTGTAAGTTCACTAAGGTAGCAACTATCGATAGCAATCCTGCAGAGAAATATTTCCATCTGAATTCCCTTTTAAATCATGACAGTAATATTTGACTAACAGGTCTCAAAATTAACACTGGACCGCAGGCCCGAGGCCAGTGTTTAGTGTCTGGCCAGTAAATTTATGACTGGAAAAGTCCGGCGATCTTATGTGATTGAATAATAATACCTCATCCCATCTTTATTTCTAAAGAATTATGTTCAAATGTTGACTTTGAGTCTGATTATTTGATACGTTTCAATTCTGTTGTGTATTTATGAAAGTTGTAAATTCTGTTGTGTATTTATGAAAGTTGTACTCATAAGTACATACATTTAGAAAAAACAGTTTAATCGTGGGTGTAGATGTTTTTTCTCTCATTTTAATTCTGGTCTTGTGAACAACTTTCTGATCCAACAAACGTTTTGAGCTACAAGTCCTGCAGTCTTGTGAATTCCCCCCCCCCCAAAAAAAAAAAAAAATTGAGCACTGTTGTTGAAACAAGCTTGATATAAACATGAACAAAATCCCTGACTTAAAGTTTTTAAAATTGTTCCCACTAAAACAGGACAACCAAAATTGACAATGCCAACAGGTTGACTATTATGACCACTTTGGAGGATGGCAATTAATTTACTCTTACAAAAAAGATGTATTAAATGCAAGTCTCAAAAAGTAGTATTCTGAAACCAAAGTATGGTTGTTTGTGAAACCACGACTTTGGGCTTGGTCTCTGGCTTGGGCTCCCTCTGCCTGTTTGAGATTTCGTATAGGAAAGCACTTGTTTTCTAAATAACTGACGGAGCCTATGCGCCCAAGCTGTGGTTGCGAAAATGGCATAAGATTCACGATGTTGGCCGTTTTGTTACCTGAAGCAAATTTTCATAAAATAACTTTTGGTAATTGTTCCCCTCGTTCTCAATAATAAGGATACTAGGCAAGACTCCCTCTATCTAAAGATGCACTAATTGCAACATTTTAGCTCTCTCATCTTACCTTAGTAGGCCTAACCTGTTTTTCAAACGTTCTATAACATGTTTTTTCCGTTGCTGGAACATTTAATCCTTTTACACCATGTAGTCTGCCCTACCATTAATTGGTACTGTTTATACTTTAAATAATTGTCAATTTTATTTTAAACACAAGAGTTTAAGTGTACCTAGCTGGTGCTCTTAACTTTGGTTTCATTTCTGCTTACTTTTCTCATTGAATAAGCCCTGCTCTTAGCTGAAGCTTCTTTATTTGAAATAAGAATGCCACCTTTATGGTTACCCTTAAGGTACCTTTGCATTTTTGAACAGCAATTTTCTAATCCCACCCAATACCTGTAGACCCCCCCACCCGTACCGGCTCAGAAAGCAGTGTGCAGTGCTTACAATGCTAACAATAATCCACTCATTTTGTTTTGTTTAGATGTGACCGTTGAAGATGTGATTCCAATTGTACCTCCCGATACCGAGATCGAGCAGGGTAAAACGGGTGAGATCCCCCTAGATCTGGCTGTGATGTACGCCTTTAACGCTGAGGCAACGAGTGTTGCTGGACAAGGACTTTGGACGACGAGACTATGGTTGGCACAAAATGAAGATGGTACTGGCGAGCTCTCTGGCACTATCGTTGAGGAGGCCCTCAGCGAAGTACAGCAGTCACAATTTCTGAGGAAGAACCCTAGGGGGCAATTCTCCATAGAAGACATCAGGTATCGCTTTGACTTGACTGATCACACATGTGATGAAGCCAAGTTCATCTGTGCTAAATTCAACAAAGGACCCAACCCAGAGTTAAGAAAGGACTATTTGCCGTTCCACTTCAGTGCTAAACCAACGGAGGAAGTTTTGACTGGCTGTGTCGAAAATACCTTCTGTAAAGGTAGGCTATCGGTTGTACCTTAAACCACCTCGAAGACTGTGGTTGGTAATTAACAAAGAATTATTTGATTAGTCGCAATCTGGAAGTTCACTGCTTATAAATTTACCAATCCTTCAGAGAAATATTTAGGTCTGGAAACTTAGAGGAGAAAATACCATTTGGGGCCCCCTATAAAAGACCATTGCTTGGTTTTTTTCCCCGCCACATTTAGTAGAAACATACGCTAAAACTATTGACAAAACGTAAAACGGTTTTTCTTTGTTTTCACAAAACTTGAATGCCACATTTGATGCAATTTTTACAGGTTTCTTGTGAAGTGTGTTTATGGAAGACTAGAGGGGTGGAATTAAGTAACTCTTCCCTTGAAGCACTTTGACAGTATAAGTGTAAAAAAAAAAAACTTCCCTTAAAGGGTGCTCAACATTGGAAAGAGTGAAAATATAATGGTTCACCGATTTGCACAAAACTTACATGGTATAAAAATGGTCATGCTGGAAAACTTCCCTTGAAATAGTTTTGCCTGAAATTGTAGTACTTTAGAAATGAGTAAAACAGTTAGTTTTGATCTCACGAGTCCAACACCCAATGTTTGAAAACATTGAAAAAAGTTGTTTTTAAATTCTCACTATTTTCCTGTGACACCAATGAACAAGTGAGCTTAAACTTTCACAGATTTTGTTATTTCGGGTATATTTTAGTTCACATAAAGTGCGGACACTGCACTCTAAAAAAGAAGTGTAAAAACTTTCTGAGTAAATGTGTTGGGTACGAAAATTGAGTACCTTCTTACGCACGTTTGGGCTACGTGGTGATTTGGCTAGTACCCTCGAGAAGGTAACTTGTACCTGTTTAAGTTGCATAAAAAAAATCGCCAGTGAAAGCAACTTATGTGTACAAAAACACATTTTCCTCGCCACAGGGTCAAGTTTACCTTGCGACTTACTAAAAAAAGCCGGACATGCTCTTTTTGTGGTAAAATGTTGCACGTAATTGGGTAAACTGCTCCTCGTGGAAACATTTTACCCATAATGCAAAGTGTACATTACATACGGTCACATCAGGCACACGTCACAATCAAATATGGATGGGGGTGGACGTAATTATGATGTTGCAGGTCGTTGATGTCTGATGTTCATTTAACCACAGTTGCCAAGAGAGAATTTTGGCTTTGTGGTAGTTATTCTGATTGAGAAACAACAGTCTGTTGAAGGGGGACAGGCATCATCTACACAGGAAAGACGTGGATAGTATTAGTAGCTTCAATGACTTTGCAACACAACGATTTCGTCACGGGAAGTCTGAACCGATAACAGGTCTGGCAAAACCAACCGGCTCTTTTCAGAGCCAACACTGCTTCTAAGAAGAGATTATTACATAGTCTGCTCGCAAGAATTTTGTGTTCGTTTTTCACCACCTGACTGTACACAAACTCTCCAGTTGTTTTATGCAAGGTGATTATTAGGTTGTAATCACAATAGATTAATCGGAAATTGTACTGTCCCGTCCAATTCAATGTATATGGCTGTTTTTTTAATAGTGTCCGTATTTGCTGTCAAAATGCACGTTTTCTGTTGTACTCAACACTTTGGGTTATGGTGCTCAACACTTTGGGTTATGGTGCTCAACTACTGAGTAAATATAGGACACAACGGTGTTGAGTAATGTTGCAGGGTCAAAATAATGGGTAGTGATTTGTTGGGTACACTTATACAATAGAGTTGGGTAAGAAATTTGACGCATTGTTTGGAAACCATTTTACACAGAAATTAAGTAAATTACGACGCAACCCCTGTTGCGTAGCGTTTTACCATTCAGACGACCGTGTTCCATTTTTACCACCACAAAGAAGAGTAAAAGTTTACCCAACAATGGGTATTTTTTTCTAATAGAGTGTACATAGCGCGTGAAGAGGCCGGACTCGAAAGCACAATGTACTTTCAGCATTACGGTTAAAGGTATCATCACTAATTGCATCACATCTATAACAACAATATTTAAGTATGTACCATCATGCTCTCTTTCTTGTGGCATTTGTTCGTATGCCTGTTAACATACAGGCTCTTTTTTGGTGGAACCAGATTGTTCCACGTTTGTAAACAGGTCTGCGACTGCCTTTGGTACAACTGCAAGATTTTACGATAGCTCTGACATTTCAGGAATTAAAAGTATTTTTATCATTCTCAAAGAAAAATCGCTTTCTTTGATGCAACCCTTAATTATGGAAAAGCACTACAGAGTAACGGTTTTCTCAATGTTTATTAACGATCGGCTTTCAGAGGGTGTTTGTAACATTGGTAAGAGTACAAATGTAAATGTTCACAGATTCACGCATAACTTACATGGTATAAAGATGGTCATGGTGGGAAAATCCCTTGAAATAAATTTTGCTTGAAGTGCTACGGTTTTTGAGAAATGAGTAAAACAATTAGTTTTTGATCTCATGAGTCAAAAACTCAATGTTTGAAAACAGTGAAATCACTTTAGGTGTTTTTTCCCCTTTTTCTGGTGATTCCAATCACCGATTGAGCTTCACAGGTTTGTTATTGCATGTATATGTTGGGTCACATCAAGTGTGGATACTGGTCTTTGACAATTACCAATAGTACAAATGTGCTTTAAGGAAAGCAGTTATTGGTTTAAATACTTCGTAGTCTGAGCTAGCTAAGCCAAAGTGTTTATATCACTGGTACCACAGACTGCCAAAGTACCATACCTTCCAGGCTATAATTGGTTGTATGAGACCCTCTTCTGTTTGTACAGCTGGTATTATGTGGAAATCCCATGGCTTATGTACTGTGGACTTGGTCTCTCTGCAGTCTCCTGTTGAATTAGTGTGGCAAGGGCCAGTTGGGCAGGAGAGTAGTTGATTGTACAGCTAGTCCTTAAATTTAATACTAACTCTGTATGATGTTTCTCAAGCACAAAGGAAAGGAACACTACGAAATTTGGCCTGAATTCCTAGTCACATAGGTGATTTGAAATTCTCTCCAATCCAATCAGCAGTTAGAACAAAGTACTTCTTAATAAGTTGTCCACAATACAAGAATACTGATTACAATTGTAGAGATAAATAAAATTAGAAATTCTGCTCACTTACCTGTTCCTATTTTGTTGATACTTTTAGCGGCGAGTGACTCCACCGGTCCACCGTCAGATTTGCCCTGCACTGACCCTGATGGGAGAATCGTTGTACACGGTGACAGTTACAAACTGTCTGATTGTTCCTTCTGCTCTTGTGACAACTCCACACTCAGTTGCCAATTTGTGACTTGTCCCCCGCTGACCTGCAGGAACCGCATGAAGTTTGAGGGAGTTTGCTGCAAAGCCTGCCCATACAGTAAGTATCAAAAACACAAATTTAAGGTAAAATTTGAGGGAGTGTTAATCATCAGGGAAGCAAATTTGTTAGTTCCAATCTGTAAGTTCACTAAGGTAGCAACTATCGATAGCAATCCTGCAGAGAAATATTTCCATCTGAATTCCCTTTTAAATCATGACAGTAATATTTGACTAACAGGTCTCAAAATTAACACTGGACCGCAGGCCCGAGGCCAGTGTTTAGTGTCTGGCCAGTAAATTTATGACTGGAAAAGTCCGGCGATCTTATGTGATTGAATAATAATACCTCATCCCATCTTTATTTCTAAAGAATTATGTTCAAATGTTGACTTTGAGTCTGATTATTTGATACGTTTCAATTCTGTTGTGTATTTATGAAAGTTGTAAATTCTGTTGTGTATTTATGAAAGTTGTACTCATAAGTACATACATTTTGAAAAAACAGTTTAATCGTGGGTGTAGATGTTTTTTCTCTCATTTTAATTCTGGTCTTGTGAACAACTTTCTGATCCAACAAACGTTTTGAGCTACAAGTCCTGCAGTCTTGTGAATTCCCCCCCCCAAAAAAAAAAAAAATTGAGCACTGTTGTTGAAACAAGCTTGATATAAACATGAACAAAATCCCTGACTTAAAGTTTTTAAAATTGTTCCCACTAAAACAGGACAACCAAAATTGACAATGCCAACAGGTTGACTATTATGACCACTTTGGAGGATGGCAATTAATTTACTCTTACAAAAAAGATGTATTAAATGCAAGTCTCAAAAAGTAGTATTCTGAAACCAAAGTATGGTTGTTTGTGAAACCACGACTTTGGGCTTGGTCTCTGGCTTGGGCTCCCTCTGCCTGTTTGAGATTTCGTATAGGAAAGCACTTGTTTTCTAAATAACTGACGGAGCCTATGCGCCCAAGCTGTGGTTGCGAAAATGGCATAAGATTCACGATGTTGGCCGTTTTGTTACCTGAAGCAAATTTTCATAAAATAACTTTTGGTAATTGTTCCCCTCGTTCTCAATAATAAGGATACTAGGCAAGACTCCCTCTATCTAAAGATGCACTAATTGCAACATTTTAGCTCTCTCATCTTACCTTAGTAGGCCTAACCTGTTTTTCAAACGTTCTATAACATGTTTTTTCCGTTGCTGGAACATTTAATCCTTTTACACCATGTAGTCTGCCCTACCATTAATTGGTACTGTTTATACTTTAAATAATTGTCAATTTTATTTTAAACACAAGAGTTTAAGTGTACCTAGCTGGTGCTCTTAACTTTGGTTTCATTTCTGCTTACTTTTCTCATTGAATAAGCCCTGCTCTTAGCTGAAGCTTCTTTATTTGAAATAAGAATGCCACCTTTATGGTTACCCTTAAGGTACCTTTGCATTTTTGAACAGCAATTTTCTAATCCCACCCAAGGTACCTGTAGACCCCCCCACCCGTACCGGCTCAGAAAGCAGTGTGCAGTGCTTACAATGCTAACAATAATCCACTCATTTTGTTTTGTTTAGATGTGACCGTTGAAGATGTGATTCCAATTGTACCTCCCGATACCGAGATCGAGCAGGGTAAAACGGGTGAGATCCCCCTAGATCTGGCTGTGATGTACGCCTTTAACGCTGAGGCAACGAGTGTTGCTGGACAAGGACTTTGGACGACGAGACTATGGTTGGCACAAAATGAAGATGGTACTGGCGAGCTCTCTGGCACTATCGTTGAGGAGGCCCTCAGCGAAGTACAGCAGTCACAATTTCTGAGGAAGAACCCTAGGGGGCAATTCTCCATAGAAGACATCAGGTATCGCTTTGACTTGACTGATCACACATGTGATGAAGCCAAGTTCATCTGTGCTAAATTCAACAAAGGACCCAACCCAGAGTTAAGAAAGGACTATTTGCCGTTCCACTTCAGTGCTAAACCAACGGAGGAAGTTTTGACTGGCTGTGTCGAAAATACCTTCTGTAAAGGTAGGCTATCGGTTGTACCTTAAACCACCTCGAAGACTGTGGTTGGTAATTAACAAAGAATTATTTGATTAGTCGCAATCTGGAAGTTCACTGCTTATAAATTTACCAATCCTTCAGAGAAATATTTAGGTCTGGAAACTTAGAGGAGAAAATACCATTTGGGGCCCCCTATAAAAGACCATTGCTTGGTTTTTTTCCCCGCCACATTTAGTAGAAACATACGCTAAAACTATTGACAAAACGTAAAACGGTTTTTCTTTGTTTTCACAAAACTTGAATGCCACATTTGATGCAATTTTTACAGGTTTCTTGTGAAGTGTGTTTATGGAAGACTAGAGGGGTGGAATTAAGTAACTCTTCCCTTGAAGCACTTTGACAGTATAAGTGTAAAAAAAATAAACTTCCCTTAAAGGGTGCTCAACATTGGAAAGAGTGAAAATATAAAGGTTCACCGATTTGCACAAAACTTACATGGTATAAAAATGGTCATGCTGGAAAACTTCCCTTGAAATAGTTTTGCCTGAAATTGTAGTACTTTAGAAATGAGTAAAACAGTTAGTTTTGATCTCACGAGTCCAACACCCAATGTTTGAAAACATTGAAAAAAGTTGTTTTTAAATTCTCACTATTTTCCTGTGACACCAATGAACAAGTGAGCTTAAACTTTCACAGATTTTGTTATTTCGGGTATATTTTAGTTCACATAAAGTGCGGACACTGCACTCTAAAAAAGAAGTGTAAAAACTTTCTGAGTAAATGTGTTGGGTACGAAAATTGAGTACCTTCTTACGCACGTTTGGGCTACGTGGTGATTTGGCTAGTACCCTCGAGAAGGTAACTTGTACCTGTTTAAGTTGCATAAAAAAAATCGCCAGTGAAAGCAACTTATGTGTACAAAAACACATTTTCCTCGCCACAGGGTCAAGTTTACCTTGCGACTTACTAAAAAAAGCCGGACATGCTCTTTTTGTGGTAAAATGTTGCACGTAATTGGGTAAACTGCTCCTCGTGGAAACATTTTACCCATAATGCAAAGTGTACATTACATACGGACATACAAGTCACATCAGGCACATGTCACAATCAAATATGGATGGGGGTGGACGTAATTATGATGTTGCAGGTCGTTGATGTCTGATGTTCATTTAACCACAGTTGCCAAGAGAGAATTTTGGCTTTGTGGTAGTTATTCTGATTGAGAAACAACAGTCTGTTGAAGGGGGACAGGCATCATCTACACAGGAAAGACGTGGATAGTATTAGTAGCTTCAATGACTTTGCAACACAACGATTTCGTCACGGGAAGTCTGAACCGATAACAGGTCTGGCAAAACCAACCGGCTCTTTTCAGAGCCAACACTGCTTCTAAGAAGAGATTATTACATAGTCTGCTCGCAAGAATTTTGTGTTCGTTTTTCACCACCTGACTGTACACAAACTCTCCAGTTGTTTTATGCAAGGTGATTATTAGGTTGTAATCACAATAGATTAATCGGAAATTGTACTGTCCCGTCCAATTCAATGTATATGGCTGTTTTTTTAATAGTGTCCGTATTTGCTGTCAAAATGCACGTTTTCTGTTGTACTCAACACTTTGGGTTATGGTGCTCAACACTTTGGGTTATGGTGCTCAACTACTGAGTAAATATAGGACACAACGGTGTTGAGTAATGTTGCAGGGTCAACATAATGGGTAGTGATTTGTTGGGTACACTTATACAATAGAGTTGGGTAAGAAATTTGACGCATTGTTTGGAAACCATTTTACACAGAAATTAAGTAAATTACGACGCAACCCCTGTTGCGTAGCGTTTTACCATTCAGACGACCGTGTTCCATTTTTACCACCACAAAGAAGAGTAAAAGTTTACCCAACAATGGGTATTTTTTTCTAATAGAGTGTACATAGCGCGTGAAGAGGCCGGACTCGAAAGCACAATGTACTTTCAGCATTACGGTTAAAGGTATCATCACTAATTGCATCACATCTATAACAACAATATTTAAGTATGTACCATCATGCTCTCTTTCTTGTGGCATTTGTTCGTATGCCTGTTAACATACAGGCTCATATTGGTGGAACCAGATTGTTCCACGTTTGTAAACAGGTCTGCGACTGCCTTTGGTACAACTGCAAGATTTTACGATAGCTCTGACATTTCAGGAATTAAAAGTATTTTTATCATTCTCAAAGAAAAATCGCTTTCTTTGATGCAACCCTTAATTATGGAAAAGCACTACAGAGTAACGGTTTTCTCAATGTTTATTAACGATCGGCCTTTAGAGGGTGTTTGTAACATTGGTAAGAGTACAAATGTAAATGTTCACAGATTCACGCATAACTTACATGGTATAAAGATGGTCATGGTGGGAAAATCCCTTGAAATAAATTTTGCTTGAAGTGCTACGGTTTTTGAGAAATGAGTAAAACAATTAGTTTTTGATCTCATGAGTCAAAAACTCAATGTTTGAAAACAGTGAAATCACTTTAGGTGTTTTTCCACTTTTTCTGGTGATTCCAATCACCGATTGAGCTTCACAGGTTTGTTATTGCATGTATATGTTGGGTCACATCAAGTGTGGATACTGGTCTTTGACAATTACCAATAGTACAAATGTGCTTTAAGGAAAGCAGTTATTGGTTTAAATACTTCGTAGTCTGAGCTAGCTAAGCCAAAGTGTTTATATCACTGGTACCACAGACTGCCAAAGTACCATACCTTCCAGGCTATAATTGGTTGTATGAGACCCTCTTCTGTTTGTACAGCTGGTATTATGTGGAAATCCCATGGCTTATGTACTGTGGACTTGGTCTCTCTGCAGTCTCCTGTTGAATTAGTGTGGCAAGGGCCAGTTGGGCAGGAGAGTAGTTGATTGTACAGCTAGTCCTTAAATTTAATACTAACTCTGTATGATGTTTCTCAAGCACAAAGGAAAGGAACACTACGAAATTTGGCCTGAATTCCTAGTCACATAGGTGATTTGAAATTCTCTCCAATCCAATCAGCAGTTAGAACAAAGTACTTCTTAATAAGTTGTCCACAATACAAGAATACTGATTACAATTGTAGAGATAAATAAAATTAGAAATTCTGCTCACTTACCTGTTCCTATTTTGTTGATACTTTTAGCGGCGAGTGACTCCACCGGTCCACCGTCAGATTTGCCCTGCACTGACCCTGATGGGAGAATCGTTGTACACGGTGACAGTTACAAACTGTCTGATTGTTCCTTCTGCTCTTGTGACAACTCCACACTCAGTTGCCAATTTGTGACTTGTCCCCCGCTGACCTGCAGGAACCGCATGAAGTTTGAGGGAGTTTGCTGCAAAGCCTGCCCATACAGTAAGTATCAAAAACACAAATTTAAGGTAAAATTTGAGGGAGTGTTAATCATCAGGGAAGCAAATTTGTTAGTTCCAATCTGTAAGTTCACTAAGGTAGCAACTATCGATAGCAATCCTGCAGAGAAATATTTCCATCTGAATTCCCTTTTAAATCATGACAGTAATATTTGACTAACGGGTCTCAAAATTAACACTGGACCGCAGGCCCGAGGCCAGTGTTTAGTGTCTGGCCAGTAAATTTATGACTGGAAAAGTCCGGCGATCTTATGTGATTGAATAATAATACCTCATCCCATCTTTATTTCTAAAGAATTATGTTCAAATGTTGACTTTGAGTCTGATTATTTGATACGTTTCAATTCTGTTGTGTATTTATGAAAGTTGTAAATTCTGTTGTGTATTTATGAAAGTTGTACTCATAAGTACATACATTTTGAAAAAACAGTTTAATCGTGGGTGTAGATGTTTTTTCTCTCATTTTAATTCTGGTCTTGTGAACAACTTTCTGATCCAACAAACGTTTTGAGCTACAAGTCCTGCAGTCTTGTGAATTCCCCCCCCCCAAAAAAAAAATTTGAGCACTGTTGTTGAAACAAGCTTGATATAAACATGAACAAAATCCCTGACTTAAAGTTTTTAAAATTGTTCCCACTAAAACAGGACAACCTAAATTGACAATGCCAACAGGTTGACTATTATGACCACTTTGGAGGATGGCAATTAATTTACTCTTACAAAAAAGATGTATTAAATGCAAGTCTCAAAAAGTAGTATTCTGAAACCAAAGTATGGTTGTTTGTGAAACCACGACTTTGGGCTTGGTCTCTGGCTTGGGCTCCCTCTGCCTGTTTGAGATTTCGTATAGGAAAGCACTTGTTTTCTAAATAACTGACGGAGCCTATGCGCCCAAGCTGTGGTTGCGAAAATGGCATAAGATTCACGATGTTGGCCGTTTTGTTACCTGAAGCAAATTTTCATAAAATAACTTTTGGTAATTGTTCCCCTCGTTCTCAATAATAAGGATACTAGGCAAGACTCCCTCTATCTAAAGATGCACTAATTGCAACATTTTAGCTCTCTCATCTTACCTTAGTAGGCCTAACCTGTTTTTCAAACGTTCTATAACATGTTTTTTCCGTTGCTGGAACATTTAATCCTTTTACACCATGTAGTCTGCCCTACCATTAATTGGTACTGTTTATACTTTAAATAATTGTCAATTTTATTTTAAACACAAGAGTTTAAGTGTACCTAGCTGGTGCTCTTAACTTTGGTTTCATTTCTGCTTACTTTTCTCATTGAATAAGCCCTGCTCTTAGCTGAAGCTTCTTTATTTGAAATAAGAATGCCACCTTTATGGTTACCCTTAAGGTACCTTTGCATTTTTGAACAGCAATTTTCTAATCCCACCCAAGGTACCTGTAGACCCCCCCACCCGTACCGGCTCAGAAAGCAGTGTGCAGTGCTTACAATGCTAACAATAATCCACTCATTTTGTTTTGTTTAGATGTGACCGTTGAAGATGTGATTCCAATTGTACCTCCCGATACCGAGATCGAGCAGGGTAAAACGGGTGAGATCCCCCTAGATCTGGCTGTGATGTACGCCTTTAACGCTGAGGCAACGAGTGTTGCTGGACAAGGACTTTGGACGACGAGACTATGGTTGGCACAAAATGAAGATGGTACTGGCGAGCTCTCTGGCACTATCGTTGAGGAGGCCCTCAGCGAAGTACAGCAGTCACAATTTCTGAGGAAGAACCCTAGGGGGCAATTCTCCATAGAAGACATCAGGTATCGCTTTGACTTGACTGATCACACATGTGATGAAGCCAAGTTCATCTGTGCTAAATTCAACAAAGGACCCAACCCAGAGTTAAGAAAGGACTATTTGCCGTTCCACTTCAGTGCTAAACCAACGGAGGAAGTTTTGACTGGCTGTGTCGAAAATACCTTCTGTAAAGGTAGGCTATCGGTTGTACCTTAAACCACCTCGAAGACTGTGGTTGGTAATTAACAAAGAATTATTTGATTAGTCGCAATCTGGAAGTTCACTGCTTATAAATTTACCAATCCTTCAGAGAAATATTTAGGTCTGGAAACTTAGAGGAGAAAATACCATTTGGGGCCCCCTATAAAAGACCATTGCTTGGTTTTTTTCCCCGCCACATTTAGTAGAAACATACGCTAAAACTATTGACAAAACGTAAAACGGTTTTTCTTTGTTTTCACAAAACTTGAATGCCACATTTGATGCAATTTTTACAGGTTTCTTGTGAAGTGTGTTTATGGAAGACTAGAGGGGTGGAATTAAGTAACTCTTCCCTTGAAGCACTTTGACAGTATAAGTGTAAAAAAAGAAAACTTCCCTTAAAGGGTGCTCAACATTGGAAAGAGTGAAAATATAAAGGTTCACCGATTTGCACAAAACTTACATGGTATAAAAATGGTCATGCTGGAAAACTTCCCTTGAAATAGTTTTGCCTGAAATTGTAGTACTTTAGAAATGAGTAAAACAGTTAGTTTTGATCTCACGAGTCCAACACCCAATGTTTGAAAACATTGAAAAAAGTTGTTTTTAAATTCTCACTATTTTCCTGTGACACCAATGAACAAGTGAGCTTAAACTTTCACAGATTTTGTTATTTCGGGTATATTTTAGTTCACATAAAGTGCGGACACTGCACTCTAAAAAAGAAGTGTAAAAACTTTCTGAGTAAATGTGTTGGGTACGAAAATTGAGTACCTTCTTACGCACGTTTGGGCTACGTGGTGATTTGGCTAGTACCCTCGAGAAGGTAACTTGTACCTGTTTAAGTTGCATAAAAAAAATCGCCAGTGAAAGCAACTTATGTGTACAAAAACACATTTTCCTCGCCACAGGGTCAAGTTTACCTTGCGACTTACTAAAAAAAGCCGGACATGCTCTTTTTGTGGTAAAATGTTGCACGTAATTGGGTAAACTGCTCCTCGTGGAAACATTTTACCCATAATGCAAAGTGTACATTACATACGGACATACAAGTCACATCAGGCACACGTCACAATCAAATATGGATGGGGGTGGACGTAATTATGATGTTGCAGGTCGTTGATGTCTGATGTTCATTTAACCACAGTTGCCAAGAGAGAATTTTGGCTTTGTGGTAGTTATTCTGATTGAGAAACAACAGTCTGTTGAAGGGGGACAGACATCATCTACACAGGAAAGACGTGGATAGTATTAGTAGCTTCAATGACTTTGCAACACAACGATTTCGTCACGGGAAGTCTGAACCGATAACAGGTCTGGCAAAACCAACCGGCTCTTTTCAGAGCCAACACTGCTTCTAAGAAGAGATTATTACATAGTCTGCTCGCAAGAATTTTGTGTTCGTTTTTCACCACCTGACTGTACACAAACTCTCCAGTTGTTTTATGCAAGGTGATTATTAGGTTGTAATCACAATAGATTAATCGGAAATTGTACTGTCCCGTCCAATTCAATGTATATGGCTGTTTTTTTAATAGTGTCCGTATTTGCTGTCAAAATGCACGTTTTCTGTTGTACTCAACACTTTGGGTTATGGTGCTCAACACTTTGGGTTATGGTGCTCAACTACTGAGTAAATATAGGACACAACGGTGTTGAGTAATGTTGCAGGGTCAACATAATGGGTAGTGATTTGTTGGGTACACTTATACAATAGAGTTGGGTAAGAAATTTGACGCATTGTTTGGAAACCATTTTACACAGAAATTAAGTAAATTACGACGCAACCCCTGTTGCGTAGCGTTTTACCATTCAGACGACCGTGTTCCATTTTTACCACCACAAAGAAGAGTAAAAGTTTACCCAACAATGGGTATTTTTTTCTAATAGAGTGTACATAGCGCGTGAAGAGGCCGGACTCGAAAGCACAATGTACTTTCAGCATTACGGTTAAAGGTATCATCACTAATTGCATCACATCTATAACAACAATATTTAAGTATGTACAATCATGCTCTCTTTCTTGTGGCATTTGTTCGTATGCCTGTTAACATACAGGCTCATATTGGTGGAACCAGATTGTTCCACGTTTGTAAACAGGTCTGCGACTGCCTTTGGTACAACTGCAAGATTTTACGATAGCTCTGACATTTCAGGAATTAAAAGTATTTTTATCATTCTCAAAGAAAAATCGCTTTCTTTGATGCAACCCTTAATTATGGAAAAGCACTACAGAGTAACGGTTTTCTCAATGTTTATTAACGATCGGCCTTTAGAGGGTGTTTGTAACATTGGTAAGAGTACAAATGTAAATGTTCACAGATTCACGCATAACTTACATGGTATAAAGATGGTCATGGTGGGAAAATCCCTTGAAATAAATTTTGCTTGAAGTGCTACGGTTTTTGAGAAATGAGTAAAACAATTAGTTTTTGATCTCATGAGTCAAAAACTCAATGTTTGAAAACAGTGAAATCACTTTAGGTGTTTTTTCCCCTTTTTCTGGTGATTCCAATCACCGATTGAGCTTCACAGGTTTGTTATTGCATGTATATGTTGGGTCACATCAAGTGTGGATACTGGTCTTTGACAATTACCAATAGTACAAATGTGCTTTAAGGAAAGCAGTTATTGGTTTAAATACTTCGTAGTCTGAGCTAGCTAAGCCAAAGTGTTTATATCACTGGTACCACAGACTGCCAAAGTACCATACCTTCCAAGCTATAATTGGTTGTATGAGACCCTCTTCTGTTTGTACAGCTGGTATTATGTGGAAATCCCATGGCTTATGTACTGTGGACTTGGTCTCTCTGCAGTCTCCTGTTGAATTAGTGTGGCAAGGGCCAGTTGGGCAGGAGAGTAGTTGATTGTACAGCTAGTCCTTAAATTTAATACTAACTCTGTATGATGTTTCTCAAGCACAAAGGAAAGGAACACTACGAAATTTGGCCTGAATTCCTAGTCACATAGGTGATTTGAAATTCTCTCCAATCCAATCAGCAGTTAGAACAAAGTACTTCTTAATAAGTTGTCCACAATACAAGAATACTGATTACAATTGTAGAGATAAATAAAATTAGAAATTCTGCTCACTTACCTGTTCCTATTTTGTTGATACTTTTAGCGGCGAGTGACTCCACCGGTCCACCGTCAGATTTGCCCTGCACTGACCCTGATGGGAGAATCGTTGTACACGGTGACAGTTACAAACTGTCTGATTGTTCCTTCTGCTCTTGTGACAACTCCACACTCAGTTGCCAATTTGTGACTTGTCCCCCGCTGACCTGCAGGAACCGCATGAAGTTTGAGGGAGTTTGCTGCAAAGCCTGCCCATACAGTAAGTATCAAAAACACAAATTTAAGGTAAAATTTGAGGGAGTGTTAATCATCAGGGAAGCAAATTTGTTAGTTCCAATCTGTAAGTTCACTAAGGTAGCAACTATCGATAGCAATCCTGCAGAGAAATATTTCCATCTGAATTCCCTTTTAAATCATGACAGTAATATTTGACTAACGGGTCTCAAAATTAACACTGGACCGCAGGCCCGAGGCCAGTGTTTAGTGTCTGGCCAGTAAATTTATGACTGGAAAAGTCCGGCGATCTTATGTGATTGAATAATAATACCTCATCCCATCTTTATTTCTAAAGAATTATGTTCAAATGTTGACTTTGAGTCTGATTATTTGATACGTTTCAATTCTGTTGTGTATTTATGAAAGTTGTAAATTCTGTTGTGTATTTATGAAAGTTGTACTCATAAGTACATACATTTTGAAAAAACAGTTTAATCGTGGGTGTAGATGTTTTTTCTCTCATTTTAATTCTGGTCTTGTGAACAACTTTCTGATCCAACAAAAGTTTTGAGCTACAAGTCCTGCAGTCTTGTGAATTCCCCCCCCCCCCCAAAAAAAATTTGAGCACTGTTGTTGAAACAAGCTTGATATAAACATGAACAAAATCCCTGACTTAAAGTTTTTAAAATTGTTCCCACTAAAACAGGACAACCTAAATTGACAATGCCAACAGGTTGACTATTATGACCACTTTGGAGGATGGCAATTAATTTACTCTTACAAAAAAGATGTATTAAATGCAAGTCTCAAAAAGTAGTATTCTGAAACCAAAGTATGGTTGTTTGTGAAACCACGACTTTGGGCTTGGTCTCTGGCTTGGGCTCCCTCTGCCTGTTTGAGATTTCGTATAGGAAAGCACTTGTTTTCTAAATAACTGACGGAGCCTATGCGCCCAAGCTGTGGTTGCGAAAATGGCATAAGATTCACGATGTTGGCCGTTTTGTTACCTGAAGCAAATTTTCATAAAATAACTTTTGGTAATTGTTCCCCTCGTTCTCAATAATAAGGATACTAGGCAAGACTCCCTCTATCTAAAGATGCACTAATTGCAACATTTTAGCTCTCTCATCTTACCTTAGTAGGCCTAACCTGTTTTTCAAACGTTCTATAACATGTTTTTTCCGTTGCTGGAACATTTAATCCTTTTACACCATGTAGTCTGCCCTACCATTAATTGGTACTGTTTATACTTTAAATAATTGTCAATTTTATTTTAAACACAAGAGTTTAAGTGTACCTAGCTGGTGCTCTTAACTTTGGTTTCATTTCTGCTTACTTTTCTCATTGAATAAGCCCTGCTCTTAGCTGAAGCTTCTTTATTTGAAATAAGAATGCCACCTTTATGGTTACCCTTAAGGTACCTTTGCATTTTTGAACAGCAATTTTCTAATCCCACCCAAGGTACCTGTAGACCCCCCCCCACACTGTAAAAATAATGGGCAAAAATTTACCCAATTTTTTACCCAACGTTGCTTAAACTATCAACATGCCCATCTTTTAAGTACTTTTTTCCCCATCTCAGTTGGGCACTCTGATTGCCAAATAATTGGGTAATATTTCCTCATCAATAGTTGGGTATATTTTAGTAGCCAACAGTTGGGTAATTTTTTGTTTACCCATTTTCTGGGTATTTAATAAATTATCAATTACACTGTACAAATTGGGTAAAATAATGCCCAACTTTTTACCCAATTAAGGGCGAATAGTCAACTCATCCAACTTTTGGGCAAAATATTACCCATATTCACATTGGGCACACTTTTTGCCAACCGTTGGTTAAAATTAAACCAAATATTATTTAACCCTTTGATTCACAGTTCCTCCTGTGATACGTCGTAAAACCAGGCATAGAAACGATCTTTTCCACAATGGCAAACGATGGCGAGCTGTGACCTTGGCGTCTCTCTGAAAAACGTGAGGGTGCCCAGTGGTTTGTAGATGTCTTGGAAGGTTAGTTTTTAACTAATCAAAGTTTGTTTCCAGTGCAGTTGTTGTACACAGTCGTGACAGTTGCAGCGCAAGCAATGCAGTGATAGTTTCATGCATGTATTGTCATACATGTACATGTACATGTACTACACACACATACACTGACCCTTACAGATCCGGTTTGTGGGGTACTGCTATTGTTGTTCTATTATTCCCTTTTCTGAAGAATTCCCTTGTGGGGTCCAATTGTTCCTATTGAAATGACCTTGTGGGGTCCATTGTTCCATTGTTGTCAGGACCCCACAAGTGCCAATCCGTGCGAACAACACAACATACACGCATACACATGCCACGGGCCGCGGCGTTGCACACATAATGGCATGATAAAACTGAAAATAATTCAACGGTAGTGTCACTGTGTTGCTTGCTCTGCAACTGTCACGACGACTATGTACGACTGAATAGGAAACACAACTTCATTTTTAGTTAAAAACTAACCTTCAATGTGGATCTATAACCACTGGGCAACCCCGCTCGTTTAAGAGAGACGACACAGTCACAGCCACTCCTCCACTCGCCATGTTGGAAAATATCGTTGTTATGCTTTTAATGCACACACACGGCGTTTGGCGGGAACAATGCCCAACTTTGGGGTAAAATGTGCCCAGTTCTTGGACAACTCTTTGGTCGTAGTGCGCATGATCGGACGATTTTGCCCAACTAATGTGCATAATTTTAACCAACAATCGAGATTAATTAAAATTACCAAAAAGTTGCCCAATACATAAGCAAAAGTGTAACCAACAATTATGATGAATTCAGATTACGAAATATTTGCCCAACACTTGCCCAACTTTTGTTCCGCTTCTTATACAAAAATGGGCAAACAAAATGTTTGCCCAACAACACCAATTATTGCTTTCGTTGGGCAATTGTCGACCAATAATTGTGGATGTTACTTTGCCCAACAAATGATTTGACCAACGTTTTTGCAGTGCACCCGTACCGGCTCAGAAAGCAGTGTGCAGTGCTTACAATGCTAACAATAATCCACTCATTTTGTTTTGTTCAGATGTGGCCGTTGAAGATGTGATTCCAATTGTACCTCCCGATACCGAGATCGAGCAGGGTAAAGCGGGTGAGATCCCCCTAGATCTGGCTGTGATGTACGCCTTTAACGCTGAGGCAACGAGTGTTGCTGGACAAGGACTTTGGACGACGAGGCTATGGATGGCACAAAATGAAGATGGTACTGGCGAGCTCTCTGGCACTATCGTGGAGGAGGCCCTCACCGAAGGACAGCAGTCACAAGATCTGAAGAAGAACCCTAGGGGGCAATTTTCCATAGAAGACATCAATTATCGCTTTGACTTGACTGATCACACATGTGATGAAGCCAAGTTCATCTGTGCTAAATTCAACAAAGGACCCAACTCAGAGTTGAGAAGGGACTATTTGACGTTCCACTTCAGCGCTAAACCAACGGAGGAAGTTTTGACTGGCTGTGTCGAAAATACCTTCTGTAAAGGTAGGCTATCGGTTGTACCTTAAACCACCTCAAAGACTGTGGTTGGTAATTAACAAAGAATTATTTGATTAGTCGCAATCTGGAAGTTCACTGCTTATGAAGTTACCAATCCTTCAGAGAAATATTTAGGTCTGGAAACTTAGAGGAGAAAATACCATTTGGGGCCCCCTAAAAGACCATTGCTTATTTTTTTATCGCCACATTTAATAGAAACATACACTAAAACTCTTGACAAAATGTAAAACGGTTTTTCTTTGTTTTCACAAAACAGAGGACCAAGCCGGTAACACAGTGATTTGTGAATTTACCGTGGATGTAACTTGTATGAAATAGCAAGCACTGGAATATAGTGGTCTGACTTTTGATTAAATAGTAAGAAGACAGGGTACAGGATTGCATGTGATAAATAAGGGAAATAATTGTAACCTAATTGCTCACCAATTATTAGTTGATATCAGTTAATTATTGAAATATTGATGTCTGACATAGAAAGACCTTCAAATTGTAGATAAACGTGCATAACATTCATGAAAAAAATAAAATACGAAGACCTATTTCGATGGCATAATCACAGTTTTATTGGACGGGATGTGTTTATTATCGCAAACATGCATTCACTCTTTCAAAAGTGAATAATTTACTTTAATTCCCTTTAACAGTCATTGTTTTCCAAATCTTAAAAACCTGCATTCGCTTTTGTATGTTTGTTCGTGCATGCCGTGTTGGCTTTCTTTCTATAAAACTTTGTAAAATCAGCATAATACCCGGTTTAGTTAACATTGTTATGACTTGATGGTTAAGTTAACATACGAGGCTTAACTTTACCTGTGTTTAAACCTGGTTATAACTGGTGGTTATAACGATGGTGTAATCATTTGTGCTTGTACATAGACTTTTTATACTGTTTGACTCATGTTTTAATTTTCATGCACCCTGCTTTGGACAAGTGTTTAACACCTTTGTGTCTTTTTTCCCGTTTAACCTTGTAAAATGTTTGTTTTTGTTTTACACTTAGACTTTGTCTTGATTCATGGATTTTCTTAGTGCTCTGTATTTTACTATTTTCTTTATTTTAATTGGTACTGCCTGTACACAGGGCCCTTAAGGATAGCAGTTGTAATACTGATAAGGCTACCCTGTCTAAATAAATCAATAAATAAAAATAAATAACAGGACCCTATTGTAAAATAGCCTCTGAGCTGATATATATGTATCCTGTATAATGCTTAATAAATAAATCAATAAATCTGATGATTTTGATTCGGAGACATATTGTGAAGTTGAGTTTTTCTGTTTTTCTCTGAGATTGATTTAATATTACCTACTTTTTCGTATCACACGACCTTTTGATGAGAGTGCAAACAGGGAAATGCGAGATGTAATATCACATCTTTCATCGCTGTTTCCATTTGTTTGTTTTGTTTATGATTGAGCCTTTGATAGTGCGGGTTTTTCCCCGGTTTATTAGTGATAGATAGACCCACAAACTTCCTTGCTAAATATGAAGAGGGTTTTACTGAAAGTAAGCAGAAATAATCACTTGTCTTAGTTTATGTTCGATTTGGTGTGCCAGTATGGTTGAGGCAGGTTTGGTTGGAAAGGGGTGGGTCGACATTTTCTGCAGCTACAGTCAAGGACATGTGAGTGCCTCTTTATAATAAAACTTCTTTTCCAGGTAGCAAAAATAGGCCAGTACCCCGGGTAATCCTAGACACACCTGGGCAATCCCAGACACACCCAGGTAATCCCAGACACACCTGGGTAATCCCACCAGACACATCCAGGTACTCCCAAATGTACAAAAGCAAGGTATACCGACAGGTACAAAATATCCCCGGAGATATGTCAGCACCTCCTGGTAATCTAAACATAAACCAGGTACCCCAGATATGCCAGTATCGGGTAATCACAGACACGGTACATCAAGCTAGTTTGATCTACGCTTTAATCCTTCCACCCCTCCCAGAAGTCGTAGAAGCACCCTCTATACGTTATTACTAGTCCAAGTTTGCCCGACTGTTGGCCAATATCAACCCGGTGGGTTTTTTAAAGCCATTGACTGGAACTGGAAGCAAATAACGGATTTCATGAAGGTGAAGGTTCACAACTTCGGTTTCGTTTTGGAATTCAAATGTTTATACAGATGTTAAAACACATTATTTATTGTATTTTGATTGATCGCACAGACTGATCGCACATGACCTTGCAATGTTGTCAAACAGTGACATACACGTAATGCAAATCAGTTACAGTGAATCACACTGATATATTAGCGAGGTGAGAGAAAAGTGAAGCATAAGGAATATTGAACAGGCAAGCTGTTACAACTAGTTGCCAAAGACCCCCAAACAGTGTAGATACTTCATATCAACAATAGATTTAAATCACCATGACTTCATGTATTTTTCTGGCGGTCGTGACTACGGTGTGCCTTGTGACGAAGCCTACGCCAGCCACCACATTCGCCGGTAAGTGCAGTCATTCTTATAACGTTTAACCCGTTTTTAATACTGTAGACGACAGTTTTATTTACACTACCAATACTAATTTATGATATATGTGTTAGTTTTATTTTCGTCTTCAGATAGCCAACCTTGAGTCGTGTCCCAGCCCACTCCGGGTCAGTATTGACCCGGTTCCGAGTCTACGGGGCCTGACCCATTTCTGGGTCAGTATGACCCGGAATCTGTGCCAAAATGACCCAGAAATGGATCAAAATGACGCACCGAACTTAAATCCGTTTTAAACCAGTTTGCAGGTCAACTGTTGAACTTCTCTTGATATATATTTACGAATGTGCCTCCAATAGAGGGCGTGGTGCGTGTGCGCCGACGGGGGATTTCAATGCTCCTGTGAAGTGCACCACACGTAGGAAAAAACAGATCGTCGTCCTCATTAATATTTTGTTGGCCCTCAAAATATTCTCTATTAGACAGATTTGAGGGCCCAATAAAAGGGATACAGTGTAAAAATGTTTCCCAATTGTGACATTAGGGCTGTTAACTTCCAACTTGAGGTATTTTTGATGACATAGGCCCTGAAAAATATGGTCCTATTTGCCGAGAGGTGTAGGGACGTTTTTCATGATTGAAAAATTCTGAGATAAAATTGGAAGGGGAATAACTCGACGGGCCCAGGGACTCCCCATATCAAATTGAGCAGAGAATAAAAGTTCAAGAGTCAATGAATAATTTCCTCTTTACAGCAACAAGCTGTGAGACTTCTAAGTATTGTTTGTGTATTTTGAATATTTAGCATAATACGCTGTATGCAGTGCTGCCCCTACAACAGTTAACAGATTGACTATCTTGCAAAAACGAACTCTGCGCATTGCCAACAACTCTCACTATTTAGCTCACACAAATCCCTTCTTTGTTAAAGATAAAACCTTAACATTAATGATCTATACAATCTGCAACTTGGCAGCTTTATGTTTCAGTTAGTTCATAATGAATTACCTAAATGTCTTACTACAATGTTCACCAGTAATAAACTGGTACATTCATATCCTACACGCCAAGCCTCCCTTTTTCACATTCCCTTAACTCGCTCTTCACTTGCCCAACGAAATATTAAGTATACAGGACCCAAACTGTGGAATTCTTTCGACAATTCTCTTCGGAAACTTAACAATATGAAGTCATTTAAAAAAACATTTAAGGAAACTCTTTTATATAAATACAAGTAGGTCTAAATACAAATAATTCCCAACACATCTATAGTTATAATTGTTCTGTCAAAGCTTCGCTACCCCCACTTTAAACTTTAACTGAGACTATTTCATTATTTATTATTCAGTGCTTGAACTTTATTCACAAGCTTCACCGCTTTGCGTTTTTTGTTTGTTTGTCTGTTTTTGTTTGTTTGTTTCTTGGGGTTACTTACTTACTTTTTGTTTACTTTTTTATTTGCTTGCTTAGGTTTATTTATTTATTTGTTCATTGTATTTTCTTCATTGACCTTGTTATTTATTTTATACTCATTTCAATAACTTGTTTGTTTTTTGTTATTTGCGCTTTAAGTAGATTTAACTTGAAGCACATATAATATAAATGAGGGGGTTCGCACTCGACAAGCTTGCTTCTTGCAAATCCCTTCCACATCTTTGTTTAGTCTTATCTACTTGTTTATGTAATTAAAAAATGTACCTCTGCTTCTTATTTTTTGCATTGATGTGGAAATAAAATGAATGAATGAATGAAAGTGTATTTAGTGGGGTGCAACCTGTAACCATAGATATACCTTAGCGAGCGATGGAATTTCTTGCGCGAGTAATTTGCAAAATCATTAACTGCACAAACATTATTTTCATCATACTGTTAGTTTTTTACCGTCTTGGTGATTTTCCTAGTGTGCAATAAAATCTTCAATACCGGATGTCAGGTATGTCAATGACAATGCACAGTCGGTATTGAGTATCTGTATGAAACGTATTTAACGAGAAATCGTACCTTTAACGTTCATGTTTTTGCAGCATTGAATACTTTATAACATAATACTATTCTATTTTTGTTATTCTTTGCATAAAGAAATTCCGAAATCTTGTAACTGTGGTACACACGGGATTTGCCTCGTACTACTAGGTGGAACCAGGTTCTGTCAATGTTTTAATGGTTACCAACAAAGCACCGATGGTCTCAGTTGTGAGAGAGGTAATGTAAACTGAATGTCATTTCATGGTACTCTCATTGAGTACTTTAGAAAGTTTACTCAATTAAGGAATGACACATCATTGTTGGTCGAATTGTATACTGTTATTATTTATCACCTAGATAGGAATTGTTATGAACTTATAAATAAGGTGGTCACAAGTTTTAGAAAAACACTGTACGACGGGTTGAGGAAAACTTGAGTCATAATATATGTATTTATTGGGTGTATTGCTGTCTTAATTGTTCCTGGTAGACCAAACTCAATGTAACTGTGGCTTTGGATCGACATCATGTAGACAAGAAAACGGAGATAACTTGTACCTGCAGGACAGGCTATCGGCAAAGTGGTGACAGATGTGTTTTGAAAGGACTATATATATCCTAACACAACTTAAATAAATAACGTTTAATGTTTTGCTTGTTTGATTTATCTCACTTTTGTTCTATTTACCATGATTATTTTCTTGTTTATAAACAATCTGTTTTGACGAGTGTCAAGAAAACGGTGGTCTTGGGGACTGTCAGAAGGGTTGTACGGACACCGCAGGTTCCTACATGTGCTCCTGCCTGGGAAATTGGCAGTCCCTGTCTGAAAACTTAAAGGTACACGTTGCCTTCGGATTGGGCGCTTTGGGCTATAAAAAGCGTTTGATATGAAATGAAAACGGTTGGAAAGATGTTTTAAAAGTAGAATATATTTTGTGGAGTCATATTTTTGACTCCACTAAATTGCTGACGTGTTCCGGCGCTAGTCTTATTTCAAGTCGTAGTACGTACTCGCAATCACATGCTAAACTATTTGCTACCAAATCTACCAAAGATCCCTAAAAGGCTTCATCAAATAGTTTGCCTTATTTCACGACTAGTTTGTTCTGCACAATTATTTTAATACACAATAATAAAAAAGCCTAAATTGTTTAGCTGTTTCGTTTGAGGGCCGTACCTAACAGTATTGTTGTTATCGTTCAGATAACGATGAATGTGAGTTAAACAATGGAGGCTGCGAACACCACTGCCTCAACACGCCAGGAAGCTTCTATTGCGCATGCCCAGGTGGATTCAAACTGCTCGACAATGAGAAAGATTGTGTTGGTAAGCTCAATCTACTATTCCTCTTATAGAAATATGTACAGATATTGTTATAACTTTGCTGTAATCATCTTGATTTCAAGGCTAAACAATGCCAAGGGGTCATAGACAATGCGTAAACTGGGTAAGTCTCGTGCATTTGGAAAAATTGGACCCGAGAAACAGCGGGGTTCAAATTAAGGCAAACTGCGTGGGAATCCAAGGTTTCCAAAATGATACACGCCAAACTCGGCAACTTGCGGTTTTGGATATCAATCAATTAATTAATCAATCAATCATTCAATCAATCAATCAATCAGTCAATTAGGGAACTATTTAATGTTGAGGAGATGAGCCTTAATAAAAAAGCATGACTTCCGGGGTAATTAAGCAGGCCTTTTTGTGTATCGTGGATTCAATATATTGAGAACAATCTTTTACATCCAGGTAATACAAATAACGAAGCAAAAGCTTTGAATAATATAAAAAGTGAACTTTGATAAAATATCACGGACAGTTCATATAATTTGTTAACATTATTCTCAGATCGTGACGAATGCGCTCAAAGTAATGGCGGATGTCAGCACAACTGTGTCAACTCTGAAGGAAGTTTCGAATGCACGTGTAATGAAGGATACATGGTAGACCCAAACAACTCCTACATGTGCGCAGGTCATTATGAATATTCATTTGAAAGAAAAAATAGTAAATGTTTAGGTCTATCTTCGCAATAAACCACAAGTGAAACTTACTGATGGGTACTATAAATCAATCCACTGTACATGCTAAAAACTTGCGTGTCAGAATTGAACTGGATTCCGGGTTCCGTGGGGTCAGAACCCTTTCTGGGTCAGTATGACCCGGAATCTGTGTCAATGACCAAGAAATGGGTCAAACTTATGTTGAATCTGAATCAATTTTTGACCAGGTTTGGGATCAGCCTGACCCAGAAATGGGTCAGGTTTCCAGGGAACCGAAATCTGTGTCGATTCTGACGCTGTAGTTTGTACTTTAGGGAGATGTATCAGCACTAAACTCAAATACAAGAAGCTTCAAAATATGCTAAACCAATTATATGAAACTCATACAAATTGTAACAGTGACCTTAAAAACAATTTGCAAAGACTCTTTTATTTTCTGTATCTCATAAAGATGTGGATGAGTGTAGCCAGTCAACCCACGAATGTGAACAAGAATGCGTGAACTATCCCGGTAGTTACCACTGCGGGTGTAACGACCTGTCAATACTCGACGAGGACGGCAAGACATGTCATCGTAAGTCCTGCTCCACTATAAATCAGAAATGAATAATATCTTCGAAATAATATACACATGCCAATTATTCGTAAGTTTTTAGATTTGTTCACTCATTGTAGCAAACGATTCTACAAGTGCAAATATTTTTTCTTCAGCATACAGCAACAGAGTAAAGCTTTCTCCTGAAGACAATCAGAGCACACTGATCGAAACGTCGAGTTTTTAACCGAATTAGCTCAAAAGAGATTTATTTCATGGTGTCTTCGCAAACCTCACATGATTTTTAAATCAGTTCCTATCAACCCATTTTTCTTTTCAAATTGAACGTATGTATTCTTGTTGCTGCAATTAAAATTGTGTTAGAATTTTGTTTGTACATTAGACATTTTATCTTATTAGCAGCATTTGTATTTCTGTATACATTTTGTGAGTTATATTTGTCTTTTTTAAGTGTTTTGTTTTTGTGTGTGGTTTTGTTTGTGTGTTCGTTTGTTTAAGCAACTATGTTTAAAGCCAGTTAAACCCTAGATGTGTTTCCTTCCCGAATACACAAAGATCAAACTGTGATTTCCATGTCATATCAATTAATTTTCTTCTTTTTCCAGCCATCACATGCAGTCCGTTGCTCTTACCTGACAAAATGAAAGCGTCTCCAAAATATTTGTGCCTAGGAATCCACAAGACAAAAGAAATTTTAGGTATATTCGCCATACTTATTCCTAAAAAAACAAAATTGATTTGTTTATGATCTTATGCTAAGACTTATAGCTTGGAAGTGGACAATTTGAGGTTTTGCATTTTGTGGAAATAAAATTGACAGACTGTCTTGATTCGGGAGTTTTTCCAGTGGGTGTGCCGGATGGAGTTCGCCAAAGAGTAAAAAATACGGAAGCCGGACAAATCCATCAACAAAATTAGTAGTTACAGATTAAACCTTGACAATATCTGCAAGCACTGTCTTATGTCATTTAGAACCATGATGATGCACAAGCTGGGAGGGGAATTCGGCAATTTGAAGACCTCAACAATCTCTTGTAATCAAACTCAGTCAATAATAAGTGTATCTGTTTCCATTTGCAGTTGGCACAACGTGTAGGGTTGAATGCGAGAAGGGATATGAACTGAAAGGGACTAAGAATCGTACATGTCGTAGAACTGGACAGTGGTCGGCCCCACCAGCATCTTGCATATGTATGTTCTTATTTCCGTCAATTTTAATTCATGAAAACAACAACAACAACAACAGCAACACCAACAGTCAAACAACTAAAAAAAACAAAGAAAAACAGACTCAGTAACAGAAACATAAACAGTATCATCATTACAACATCAGCAGCAGCAGCAGCAGCAGCAGCAACTGCAACAACAAAAAAACAAACAACACAACAACAACAACACCGAAACAACAACAACACTGACAACAACAACAATAAAAGCAGTGGCGAAATAATCATCATCATAAAAAAAAAAAAAGCATTTTAACATGTGATAATGTATATTATTCTTCGTGAAGACTTCTCAGTATGTTGATCGAAATGTCGAAATGTTAGTTTGTCGATTCTTTTCTGAACCACAAAACTCATTGGGAAGATAAATGATTACATGTTATATCGACTGGGGAGCCATCAACACAAACCTGTCAGCTTGTACATTAACCATCACTGATGCATTCATTTTTAATTTTAATTAAATATAAAATAAACAAAGGTGATGATGAGTTAAAACGAACATTTTAGAATCTTGAAAGTGTCTGTGAATTTGGACATTATGTGTTTCCTAGCAAATAAACCGAAGTAAGAAAAACTTTCCTGGTTGTTTTCTTCGCCGTAAAGTCAAGCTTGTTTGGATGTCGTATAGGTGTGGCTCTGGTTTTTGCCCCTTTATTCTTAACATGAGAAAACTTATATATAGGGCGGGAAGTGATGACTGTTGCGGCAGATGGTTTTTGTCTCTGTCTAACCGGTTACTTAAAAAACTAACGAATTTCTGCAGTAACCAGATTTTATGAAAGTCCTTTTTGTCATTTTGAAGTGAATATTAGATATCTGCAACAATATCTCTAGACATAGTTGCCTCAACATCTATTAATTCATGTTTTGTGGGTAACATTGCTTTCGACAACTGTCTACCCAAGGTCCTTATCTGGATGTCTTAAAGTTTGAGATCTGAGACCAAAGGATTCATCAAATAGTTTGCCTTGTTTCACATCTAGTTTGTTCTGCACATTACTTTTGTATAAATTATTACACAAACTGTTGAACTGTTTTGTTGGAGAGCCTTATACCTTACACTATTGTTGCTATCATTTAGGTAACGATAAATTTGAACTAAACAATGGAAGCAGCAACAACCACTGTATTTATAAGAAATGGTTTTTAAATTTAAAATATATCATGTGAATTTTCAGTATCCCGCCAGAAAGCCAAAAAACTATAGTTTTAAGGGACAGAGGCAATACAAGAAAAAGTTAACATTAAAACCTATTTGTTTTGGACCCAAAATTTGAAATTCTGTAAGAAATTCTGTAGCCTCGGTTTGGTGGCAATGATTTCAATGGAAGAAGTCCATTGTATGGCTTAATTTTTGAGGGATTCAGTACACAATCAATAAGCATAAACTTGCATGTTTGGCCTATTGCTTCTGCATATTATAGGTCACAGGTATGGTCGCTTAGCTATATTATTGTATATATAGTAACGCTAAAGAATCCTGGTCGATATGGCACAGCAAATTCAATCATCGCATAATACCTACTTTAAAATGTTGGGTTCCTGGTCTTTGGGTTTCTGATCTGTGGAGTCTTTCATTTAACTTTTACATTTCAACTATAACTACATAAAGTGCGATAAAACTGCATTTCCATTTGCTCTCATTGTACCTGGTCCTAATCATGTTGTATGTCATTCTGGTCAAATACAGTATTTAAATGATTCGATTGATTATTCGGCTACTAAGAAAAGAAAGACAACATTCTTTTAGAAAATTGTATTTCTGTCTTTCAAAATGCAATCTTTGTTCCTTAATCATGACATAAAAAGTTGTCCATCTTCAAATGGTGTGATACATTATTAAAACATTGACTCATGTCAAATCGACCTTATATTCTCATATAGAAAAGGCACATTGATAACAGGAAAGTGTTGAAATTGTTCTTTCTTGGGTGCAGTGATCGCCACTTGTGAAAAATATCTACCACCAAGCAACGGCTACCAATCATCTTGTAACACCACGGACATGATGATTGGGACATTGTGTAACCTGACGTGCAGCGAGGGCTACGAGCCGGAAGGTCGTTTACAGATAAGGTGTCACCTGAACGAGGCAAAGCAAGTCGGGGAATGGTCTACCACGGGTGGTGGTAGATGCAATGGTACAAAGTTTAATCTATAAAAAAGTGCAAATTAAATTGGAAATATTCGTGGCAATAAGATAAATAACTGATGCAGCTATCTACGATAAAGAAGAACATATGGCTTGGATTTTTAGCTATAACACACCTTGATGTATTACTCAGAGTTTCCTTGAGTCCACAGGCACCTCGGAAGAGACTTGAACCCACGACCTCCCGCATTTAAAACCACTAGACCACCCGCGATGACTAGATGACCAATCGACGAACTTGCAGTGAGTGCCACTCACAATTTCAATAACTTCTTATGTTTCTTCCACCCAGCCAAAACTTGCCCGATCCTGGTCGTTAAAATGCATAATATGAGGATCATTCCACCATACTGTATGGAACGCCAGTTGGACTACAAATCTCAATGCTTCTACGTATGCGATCATGGTTTCCAGTTAAGAGGAGTTAGTTCTAGAACATGTCAGGTAGATGGAACATGGTCAGACCCATCAGTGCAAAACACATGTATCGGTAAGTGAAAGTACAGTCAGTCTCATCCTGGCTGTTTTCGGTAAGTTCCATTACAGGTAACATTTAAAATTGTATTACTCCACCATCAGATATTGAGCCTCCAGAATTCATCACTTGTCCCAGTGACATTTCTCTCCCGACCGATCTGCATCAGAACTTCACTACCAACCCTGCAAACTGGGACCAACCGGAGGCACGGGACAATGATGGAGAACCGGTCATCGAGGCGTCACCGTCCGCTACGCAGCAGCGGTTCTACCTGGATGAAGTAACAGTCATCACATACACAGCACGTGATGCGGCCGGACTCGAAAGCAGATATTCATTCAGCATTACGGTTAAAGGTATCATTTCAAATTGCATCACAATATTAAGAAACAATCCTGAAGTATATCGTGCTCCTTTTCCTGTGCCATTTATCCGTATGTCTAAAAAACATATAGGCCTGTACATCAGAGGATCCAATTTGTTCCACTTGTGTTAATAGGTCAGCAATTGCTCAATTAAAAAGTATTTAAAATAATTTCAAGAAAACACTCACTTTCTTTGAAACGACCCCTGACTTGTAGATAAGCACGACAATGTTTCTATTCACGATCGGCCATTAAGGAAGGCAGTAAATACTTCTTTTAGAAATCCATTTCAAAGTTTGTAAATTTACAGTCTGAGCTAGCTAAGACAAAGGGTTTCTTCAAATTAACTGGAGCGATTACGGTCATTCTAAATTCTAGATGAGGAGCCACCACAAGTCAACAACTGCCCAAACTCCATTGCAGTAAAGACCGACAATCGTCTAGCCGTTGTCTACTGGGATGAGCCGGTGTTCCAGGATAACTCCGAGCATGGCGTCTCGGTCATCTTCAACCGTCCCTCCGGGTCGACGTTTTTCTTTGGTCAACCAGAGAGTATTTGGTATATCGCAGAGGACCAGGCTGGTAACACTGCACGGTGTGAGTTCACCGTGTCTGAGGAAGGTAATGCTTACTAATTAAAACTGGAATATCAAGCAGTAGTAGTTTATCAGGGAAGTAGACGAGGTGCGTGTAGATGATAAGTGGTTACCTTTATTCTTACCAATCATACTTAGATGTGTGTTAAGATGTTGATGGCTATAGTGTTAACAAAAGGTGGTAAGACACGATGATATAATGATGATACATTTCCCAATGGTTTTAAGATTTGGAGCCTCCGGAGTTTATCACCTGCCCAGAGGACATTGTGCTCCCCACCAATCTCCATGAAAACTTTACCACGACGTCCTGGGACAAACCGGAGGCACGAGACAATACTGGAAAGCCGACCGTCGAGGCTTCCCTCTCGGCTGCCAAGGAGCGGTTCTACCTGGATGAAGTAACGGTGGTCACGTACACAGCACGCGATAGGGCCGGACTCGAAAGTACATGCACATTCAGCATTACGGTCAGAGGTATATGTTTAACACAAAGCTTTCACAATACCACAAAAATCCCGTGCGAAAAGATATTCCAGAGATTTTTACGATGATTTACATAGAACCGTGGTCGCAACCCACCGTAAAATTTACAGATATAACCCAACTAAAATGGGATTACAGTCATCTCTGACGGTTGTTTACAATATTGATTACACAAACATAATAAACTTTATGTACTATTAACAGCATTCAATTTTGTTTATTTATAGATGAAGAGCCACCACAGGTAGTCAGTTGCCCGGATTCAATTACGGTAGAGACCAGGGGCAGTTCGAAAAATGTCCATTGGGCAGAGCCGGTCTTCCAGGATAACTCCGGGAAAGAAGTGTCGGTCACATCTAACTTCCCATCCGGGTTCACTTTCTTTTGTAGCCTGCTAGAAACTGTTCAATACATCGCAGAGGACCAAGCCGGTAACACAGTGATGTGTGAATTTACCGTGGATGTAACTTGTATGAAATAGCAAGCACTGGGATAGCGGTCTGATTTTTTATTAAATAGTAAGAAGACAGGGTACCTGAGTGCTCACCAATTAACAGTTGATATCAGTTAATCATTGAAAAATTGATGTCTGACAAAGATGAAACTCGAGGAAACGCATAAAAGACCTTCAAAATTACCCTTGATAAGCATTGTAAATAAACGTGCATAACATTCATAAAAAACACAAAATATGAAAACCTATTTCGACGGAATGTTCACATCTTAACTGGATGGGATGTGTTTAATATCGTACACGCATTCACTCTTTCAAAAGTGAATAATTTACTTTCCCTTTAACAGTCATTGTTTTCCATGTCTTAAAAACCTGCATTCTTTTTTGAATATTCGTGCATGCCGTGGTGGCTTTCTTTCTATATCATTCAGTATAATCAGCATAATACACGTTTTAGTTAACATTGTATGACTTGATGGTAAAGTTAACATACTCACTCAATAAAAATGTTGTGTGATACGAAAAAATAGGTAATATTAAATCAATCTCGGAGAAAAACAGAAAAACTCAACTTCACAATATGGTGACTTTAGATTTAACTTTACCCGTGTTTAAACCTGGTTATAACAGGACCCTAATGTAAATATCCTCTAAGCTGATACATGTATCCTGTATAATGTTTAATAAATCAATCAATAAATCTGATGATTTTGATTCGGAGACATATTGTGAAGTTGAGTTTTTCTGTTTTTCTCCGAGATTGATTTAATATTACCTACTTTTTCGTATCAAACAACTTTGTCATTAAGTGTGTAAACAGGAACATGCTAGATGTATATTAAATAATATATCTTTTATCGCTGTTTTCGTTTGTTTGTTTTGTTTATGATCGAGTCTTTGATAGTGCGGGTTTTTCCCCGGTTTATTAGTGATAGACAGACCCACAGACTTCCTTGCTCAATATGAAGAGGGGTTTACAGAAAGTAAGCAGAAATAAACACTTGGCTTAGTTTATGTTCGATTTGGTGTGCCAGTATGGTTGAGGCAGGTTTGGTTGGAAAGGGGTGGGTCGACATTTTCTGCAGCTACAGTCAAGGACATGTGAGTGCCTCTTTATAATAAAACTTCTTTTCCGGGTAGCAAAAATAGGCCAGTACCCCGGGTAATCCTAGACACACCTGGGTAAACCAAGACACACCCAGGTAAACCCAGACACACCTGCTGGGTAATCCCACCAGACACATCCAGGTACTACCAAATGTACAAAAGCAAGGTATACAGACAGGTACAAAATATCCCCGGAGATATGTCAGCACCTCCTGGTAATCTAACATAAACCAGGTACCCCAGATATGCCAGTATTGGGTAATCACAGACTCGGTACATCAAGCTAGACTTGGTCTATGCTTCAATCTTTCCACCCTCCCAAAATTCATAGAAACGCCCTCCACGTTATTACTAGTCTCAGTTTGCTCGACTGTTGGCCAATATCAACCCCGGTGGTATGTTTTTTTAAGCCCTGGACTGGAACTGGAAAACAAATAACGGATTTCATGAAGTTGAAAGTTCGCAACTTCGGTTTCGTTTTGGAATTCAAATGTTTATACAGATGTTAAAACACATTATTTATTGTATTTTGAATGATCGCACAGACTGATCGCATATGACCTTGCAATGTTGTCAAACAGTGATATACAAGTAATGCCAATCGGTTACAGTGAATCACACTGATATTATGTTGGAGAGGTGAGAGAAAAGTGAAGCATAAGGAATACTGAACAGGCAAGTTGTTACAACTAGTTGCCAAAGCCCCCAAACAGTGTATATACTTATGAGAGTTTGAAGTCACCATGACGTCATATATTCTTCTTGCGGTCGTGACTACGGTGTGCCTAGTGACGAAGCCTACACCAGCCACCACATTCGCCGGTAAGTACAGTTATTCTTATAATGTTTAGGCCGTTATTTTTTAAATACTAATTATATTTGTTAGTTTTATTATCGTCTTCAGATAGCAAGCCTTGAGTCGTGTCCAAGCCCACTCTACACACTTCCGGGTCAGAATTGACCCGGTTCCGAGTCCCGAGGGGCCTGACCTACTTCTGGGTCAGTGTGACCCGGAGTCCGTGTCAAAATGACCCAGAAATGGGTCAAAATGACGCACCGAACTTAAATCCAATTTTTTAAACCAGTTTGCAGGTCAGCCTGAAGTCCGGATTATAATTGACTGTGGAGTTTTTACAGTGTATAGGCATTCACCAATTGCTGTGAAACTATGTCCCCAAGGCGCCTTGCATATTAATTGCGTTGCCAAATATATCGTTTTATTTACTGTCAAACTGTGTGATTAGGTTTAACCAATGCTTGTTTTTGTTCTAAGTTAACACTCCTAGCTTTCCGGGCGACTTCTTCACTAATTGTTAATTATTATTATACTGATGTTACCCTCCCCAGGGTTATGGGGTTTGTTCCAGTTTCGGAATAAAATACAATACAATACAATACAATACAATTAACCATCGTTTATCGAAGCTGAAGTATATCTGGAATTAAACATATACACAGGAAACCAAAAATGGACCAAAATGACGTTTGCAAACACGTCCATGATGGGGATTGAAAATTGCTCAAAGGTTGACTTTACTCTTTACGATCCAGGGGGGAACTTAAATGGGCCTCGGTCTACTTCAACATACTCATTGTTTCTGGCTCCGCACTTCATTTTAGGGTTCTGACATTACATGGCTAACCATGTGGTGAAAACATTTTCGAGTGAATACGAGTCTTTTTTCTTTTATTTTCCCCCTTTATTGTGAAGTAAACTTAGAAAACACCGAGACCCCTAATGTTGGAGACCCCTGCCCCATCCTGCCTGATCTTGAGAACGGTTTCTCCACCCTTTACGAGAGTCGGGACAATGCGTTCTATAGCTGTAATCCTGGTTACACATTGTATGGACCCAATGGCAATGTACTACGATGCCAGGACGGACAGTGGGTCGGGCATATCCCAGTTTGCTCAGGTAAGTGCATGTTCAATCCTATTACCAATTAAGCCATTCTCCAAAGTGTAATGTCCTGGGAGTCATATTCCTTGATATCCTAGACTGGATCATTCCACATAGGCCTATTTCAAATAATCCTAGTTGTAAAAGTTGATGGGAAATGCAAACAAAATAAAAACCGTCCATCAGCGTCGGGTTAAAATATCGTTCTTAGTGTCGAAAGAAGGGGTTGCTTTTATAAGCGGTCCTTTACGTCAAAAAGCGATGGTTATCTGTCCTTAATTCTGAATCTGTTGTCCAGTGCTGTTTTGGAAATTACACATGTGAAGCGACTTTTCCATTGCAACTGCCTAGAATAGACCTACAGCTCAATCACAATCATATCGAACTAATTCTTCAGCTTTGGTCAGTCAATCTGCAAAGGCCACTCAACTTGTCATTTACTTTTTCATACAAACAGCTCAAGGTTGTCAAAAAAAATCTGAGGTGGAGTCTTCCACTGTGACTCGTCAAAACCGAGGTACCGTCTTTAAGGTCAACTGCTACGCCGGGTATGAGCGAGAGGGACCCGCGTTCATTTACTGTGATGGAACCCGCTGGAGGAATGAACCCCGGTGCGTCAGACAGAAACCGGCACAGAACTCGGCCAGTAATTGCCCGGAGCCTCCTATCATTACTAATGCAAGGAGGACGACATTGTACGGTGTACGAGGTTTTTTATATACGTGTGATTATGGGTTCACCCCAAAGCTTGGGTCCAGATATATACATTGCAACTCAGATGGCCAATGGAGCGGCATTGCAGCTGTGTGCACTCGTATGTTTTGTTTCGTTTTATATTTTCACTTCTTATCAAATAACAACATTTAAAAAGTATTTCATTAGATCAACATCATTCAAATCAATTTGATATCAATTTCCAAGTCGTAAAATTTATGTTACTATCCTTTGTTTTGTTTGAAACCAGGTGCTGGATGCCAAACTCCTGGTGTACACGCCGTCAGTAACGGTGTGATTGTCAATAAACAGTCGATGGTGTTGAAGATCACATGTCACTCTGGGTACGACCTGGTGGGTTCCTCAGCTCTGTTTTGCGACGGACGGATATGGAACGGGAGTCTGCCGACTTGCCAGTCACAGAACTTTGGCTATCCAACCATAATTGAAGATGGTAATAGCTGCGGAAGAAGCAACCCAGCTTAAATTGTAAACATTTGTGGCAATAAGATCCACTACAAGGAAAGGATGTCATTCAATGTTTCTCACTGTAAACAATTTGTAATTAACTGGTGTAACTATTTTATCTACGATAAAAAACATTGTTTTAGATTGTTAACTGCACAAATTGTTTGATGCATTACTCAGAGTTTCCCTGAGTCCACAGGCACCTCGGAAGAGATTTGAACCCACGACCTTCAGCAATTGAAACCACTAGACCACGTGATGACTAGATGACCAAGCGACCAACTAGAAGTGGGTGCCACACACAATTCCAATCCTGTATAGTTGGGAGTTGGTATAACATACATTTTACAGCTTCTCAATTTTTCTTCCAGCAAAGACCTGCCCCATCATGGTCGCGGAAAAACATATGAGGGTCATACCACCAGACTGTATGGAACGCCAGTTGGACTACAAATCTCAATGCTTCTACGTATGCGACCATGGGTTCCAGTTAAGAGGAGTTAGTTCTAGAACATGTCAGGCAGATGGTACATGGTCAGACCCATCAGTGCAAAACACATGCATCGGTAAGTAAAAGAACAGTCAGTTTCATCATGGCTGTCTTCGGTAAGTTACATACAGTTAACATTTATAATTGTATTACTCCACCATCAGATATTGAGCCTCCAGAATTCGTCACTTGTCCCGGTGACATTTCTCTCCCGACCGATCTGCATCAGAACTTTACTACCAACCCTGCAAACTGGGACCAACCGGGGGCACGGGACAATGATGGAGAACCGGTCATCGAGGCGTCACCGTCCGCCACGCAGCAGCGGTTCTACCTGGATGAAGTAACGGTCATCACCTACACAGCGCGTGATGCGGCCGGACTCGAAAGCAGATATACTTTCAGAATTACGGTTAAAGGTAGGCCTATCATCTCAAATTGCATGACAATATAACAAACAATCTTGAAGATATGTAACATCGTGCTCCTTTTCCTGTGCCATTTATCCGTATGCCTAAAAACCTATAGGCATATACATCAGATGATCCAGTTTGTTAAACGTTTGTTAATAGGTCAGCAATTGCTCATTGGGAAATTAAAAGTATTATTTTAAATAAACAAATAAAAAACAATCACTTTCACTGAAACAGCCACTAACTTGTAATAAAGCACGACAATGTTTCTATTCACGATCGGCCACTAACAAAAGCAACTTCTTTTAGAAATGCATTTCAAATTTTGTAAATTTACAGTCTGAGCTAACTAAGCCGAAGGGTTTCTTCAAACTAACTGAAGCGATTACGGTCATTCTTAATTCTAGATGAGGAGCCACCACAAGTCAACAACTGCCCAAACTCCATTGCAGTAAAGACCGACAATCGTCTAGCCGTTGTCCACTGGGATGAGCCGGTGTTCCAGGATAACTCCGGGCATGGCGTCTCGGTCATCTTCAACCGTCCCTCCGGGTCGACGTTTTTCTTTGGTCAACCAGAGAGTATTTGGTATATCGCAGAGGACCAGGCTGGTAACACTGCACGGTGTGAGTTCACCGTGTCTGAGGAAGGTAATGCTTACTAAACTGGAATATCAAGCAGTAGTTTATCAGGGAAGTAGACGAGGTGCGTGTAGATGATAAGTGGTTCCTTTATTCTTATCAATCATACTTAGATGTGTGTTAAGATGTTGATGGCTATAGTTATAACAAAAGTTGGTAAGACATGATGATATGATGATACATTTTCCATTGTTTTTTAGATTTGGAGCCTCCTGAGTTTATCACCTGCCCAGAGGACATTGTGCTCCCCACCAATCTCCATGAAAACTTTACCACGACGTCCTGGGACAAACCGGAGGCACGAGACAATACTGGAAAGCCGACCGTCGAGGCTTCCCTCTCGGCTGCCAAGGAGCGGTTCTACCTGGATGAAGTAACGGTGGTCACGTACACAGCACGCGATAGGGCCGGACTCGAAAGTACATGCACATTCAGCATTACGGTCAGAGGTATATGTTTAACACAAAGCTTTCACAATACCACAAAAATCCCTTGCGTATGACACCCAAACAAATATTCCAATGATTTACACAGAACTGTGGTCGCAACTCACTGTAAAATTTACAAATTTAACCCAACTAAAACGGGTTTACAGTAATCTCTGACGGTTGTTTACAATATTGTTTACAACAACAATATAAACTTTATGTACTCATTATTATTTACAGCATTCAATTTTGGTTATTTATAGATGAAGAGCCACCACAGGTAGTCAGTTGCCCGAATTCAATTACGGTAGAGACCAGGGGCAGCTCGGAAAATGTCCATTGGGCACAACCGGTCTTCCAGGATAACTCCGGGAAAGAAGTGACGGTCACATCTGACTTTCCGTCCGGGTTCGCTTTCTTTTGTAGCCTGCTAGAAACTGTTCAATACATCGCAGAGGACCAAGCCGGTAACACAGCGATGTGTGAATTTACCGTGGATGTGACTTGTAACTTGTAAAGAAATAGCAAGCACTGGAATATAGTGGTTTGACTTTTTATTAAATAGTATATAAGAAGACAGGGTACAGGATTGTTTGTGATAAAAAGAGAAATCATTGTAAATAAATACAACTGTTTTTACCTGATTGCTCACCAATTATTAGATGATATCAGTTTAATTGAAAAATTGATGTCTGACAAAGATGAAAGTCGAGTACACGCATATATAAAGACCTTCAAATTACCCTTGATAAAAATTGTAGATGAACGTGCATGACATTCATGTCAAAACACAAAATACGAAGACCTATTTCGACGGCATTTTCACATTATAACCGGATGGGATGTGTTTGATATCGCACACGCATTCACTCTTTCAAAAGTGAATAATTTACTTTCCCTTTAACAGTCATTGTTTTCCATGTCTTCAAAACCTGCATTCGCTTTTGAATGTTCGTGCATGCCGTGGTGGCTTCCTTTCTATATAACTTAGTAAAATCAGCATAATGCACGTTTTAGTTAACATTGTTATGACTTGATGGTTAAGTTAACATACGAGGTTTAAACGTTACATGTGTTTAAACCTGGTTATAACAGGACCCTAATGTAAAACAGCCTCTGAGCTGATATATGTATCCTGAATAAATATGTTTTAATAAATAAATAAATAAATCCGATCATTTTGATTCGGAGACGTATTGTAAAGTGTAGTATCTATTTTGTTCCGAGATTTATTATTACTACTTTTTCGTACACACAACTTTTTGATGAGAGTGCAAACAGGTGCATGCTAGATGTATATAAAATAATATATCTTTCATCGCTGTTTTTATTTGTTTGTTTTGTTTATGATTGAGTCTTTGAAAGTGCGGGGTATTTTCCGTTTTATTAGTGATAGATAGACCCACATACTTCCTTGCTAAATATAAAGAGGGGTTTACGGAAAGTAAGCAGAAATGGGTGGATAGACAATTACCGTAGCTACAGTCAAAGACATGCGAGTGCCTCTTTATAATAAAACCTATTCTTTTCCAGGTAGCAAAACTAGGCCAGTACCCCGGATAATCTCAGACACACCTGGGTAAACCAAGACACACCCAGGTAGTCCCAGACACACACACTCGTGTTTATGGTGTCAACCGAGGACTTCTCTTTGTTCGCCCATTGTTTGGACATAGTTTTTTTTGTAGACGTCCCCATTGGTTTTGCACACGAAATCGAATCGAGGACGTCCTCGGTGTGACTTTTTCCTGGATCTTTTTTGTTAAAACCCTCTTCAAGTCCTCGGTTTGAATGCATGGACATGTTCACCTGGGTAATCCCACCAGACACACCCAGGTACTCCCAAATGTACACAACAAGGTATACTCCAAAGGTACAAAATATCCCCAGAGATAATTGTCAGCAACTCCTGGTAATCTAAACATAAACCAGGTACCCCAGATATGCCAGTATCGGGTAATCACAGACACGGCACACCAAGCTAGCTTGGTCTACGCTTTAATCCTTCCACACCTCCCAGATGAAGTCATAGAAGCGCCCTCTACGTTATTTTCCCAGTTTTCCTCTCTCCCAGTTTGCCCGACTGTTGGCCAATATCAACCCGGTGTTTTTTTTTTTAAGCCATTGACTGGAACTGGAAGCAAATAACGGATTTCATAAAGGTGAAGGTTCACAATTTCGGTTTCGTTTTGGAATTCAAATGTTTATACAGATGTTAAAACACATTATTTATTGTATTTTGAATGATCGCACAGACTGATCGCATATTATGATGACCTTGCAACTGTTGTCAAAAAGTGATATACACGTATTGCCAATCGGTTACAGTGAATCACACTGATATGTCCTCGAGGTTGGAGAAAGTGAAGCATAAAGAATACTGAACAGGCAATGTTGTACAACTAGTTGTCAAAACAAAATACAGTGACTGTACATACTTGTGAGAGTTTGAAGTCACCATGACGTCATGTATTTTTCTGGCGGTCGTGACTACGGTTTGCCTTGTGACAAAGCCTACACAAGCCACCACATTTCACGGTAAATACAAACAATTATTTAAATGTTTAACCCATTTGTTACTTTAAACGACTGTTTATTTACACAACCAATACTATTGTACCTTATTTGTTCGTTATATGTTCTTCTAAAGGTAGCCAGCCTTGAGTCGAGTGTCGGAGCACGGAATGGAACAGCCGTCAATACTTGCCATACTTAATTGTAATAGTTTTAATACTCTCTACAAACGTCCGGGTCAGAATTGATTCGGTTCCGAGTCCTACGCGGCCTTACCCATTTCTGGGTCAGTGTGACCCGGAATATTTGTCAAAATGACCCAGAAATGGGTCAAGATGCCCCACCGAATCTAAATCCAATTTTCAAACCAGTTTCCAGGTCTATTGATCCAGAAATATTCAGGCCCTCTTGGACCTGGGATCCGAGTTAAATTTGATTTGTTCTGAGTTTTCACAGTTAAGGCATTATATGAGCTTTTAAACCATGTCCATAAGGTTCTCTGCATCGTCATTAATCATCAGCATATCTGAAACTAAACTCCTTCGCAGTACAAGCAGCACTGGTATCCAAATGGATACAGAGGTTGCATTGTCGTGACATTTGCAAACAAGTCCAGGGAGATTTAAAATGGCACAAAGGTTGGCCCTATACGATCCAGGGGGGAATTTAAACGAGCCTCGGTCTACTTCAACAGACTCAATGTTTCTGGCTCCCCACTTCATTTTAGTGTTCTGACATTAGGACCATGTGGTGAAACAAAGACATGTATAATCAGTATAACCGCCAAACATTTTCAAGCGAGTGACTATACGAAACTGTTTTCTGTTATTGTGAAGTGAACTTGCAGAGCACCGAGTCCCCCTGCTCGAGATCCCTGCCCCAGCCCGCTTGATCTTGAGAACGGTGTCTCGATCCACCCTCGACGAGAGTGATAGCAATACATTGATGTAAATGTACATGACCATGTACAGTGTGCATGTATTCACTAATCAGCAAAATGTAAAGGCTGTGCAAGTTTGGCGTGTGTTCCAAACAGTTAGGGGGAACCATGGAATCACAAAAACATTGTATGAAAATGGATCAAATGTGCTCTTTATAGGTGATGAACGCTGGAATACAAATGAGTCTTACATTCTAGTCTGTTATCACCGTTTTTAAATGACACTAGACACCCATACAATCCACAGTGTTGTCATAAGGTAGACAGAATTATGAAAAATTGATGTTCTGTGTCGAGTCTTTGTATGCCCGATACAAATAAAAGCTCAAATGAATTGTAAGTTTGTTCCACGTCACATTCTCTATAAACACGGGGAGATGTCAGGAGGTTGTCATATACTTAAAATACCTAACCATTTGATTTCATTATGTATATGATGGTTTAAACAAACCTGAAACCATCTAGACTCCTTAGGAGTATGCAGCGCAGATAGTCAACCCACGTGATGTGTATTGGTTATGATTAGGATAGGGAGATTTGTAATAGTATATTATTATTCAAGTTGACACTCACTCCCCAAACTGGCTATCGTGTCTAATGTTATTCGTGGCATATCGTACAGTACTTAAGATGCCGGGTCCATAAAGCAGGCCGCATTCTTATTAAACAGACCCAAGTTTGATGAAACTTGGCAATTCATTTAGTGTTTCTAAAATAAGAACCATGTGGTGAAACAAGTTTGATCAGTATGCCCAAATCATATTCGAGTGGCTGACAATGCGCCCTGTGTACCATCTATAAATACTAATTTTTCTACTTTTTAAAATCTATTTTGTATAATAACTCTTGTTGTATTTTAAACACAATTCAGCCTTTGGCTGTGATGTTTGAATGTTTTTAATAAACCAATAATAATAATAATTTGAGAAGTGCTGAAAACATACAGAACTGTATAATTATGATCAACATTACTTCCTGCCAACCGTACATGATTGAGATCGCTGAATAATGGATTGTCCAAAGTTAATTTCTGTAGGAGGCACGTTTTCAGAAAAACGTGAGTTGAAAATGATGATTTGGGTTTTAGCATCGTTAAGAGCAAGCTTGTTAGATAAAGACCAAGATTTAATGTCGTCAATACAAGCCTCAATTTTTGCAAGGGCTAAGTCACGATCCGCCGGATTATAGGTGATATAAAGCTGTGTATCATCTGCATAAACAATACTCTTTATTCCATGAGCAGCTATGATATCTTGCAGCGGTGCACTGAACAATATAAATAATAGGGGTCCGGCTGCAGAACCTTGTGGCACACCGCACCACAGGCAATGACAGTCAGGTTTCACACTATCAATGAGAAATGACTGATTACGGTTCTCCAAATACGAAGCGATCCATTTCAAAACTGTGTAACCCGTAACGAGAAGAAAGACGCCTGCAAAGATGATTAAGGTCGAGAGTGTCAAAGGCGGAGGAAAAATCCAGGAGTACCAAAACTGCTTCTTGGGATTATCTAGCGCGAGCAGGATGTCATTTTTCACGCTGAGGAGAGCAGTCTCAGTACTATGAAAATGGTCTTTAAGCAGACTGCATTTTTGCATGAAGATTGTTAGGCTATCCCATAAATGAGCTTGAAGTTGATCCACAGCAATTCTTTTAATTAATTTAGAAATAAATCTCAGGTTAGAAATTGGGCGTTGGCTGGCAAGGCTTTCGGGATCTAAGTTCGGCTTTTTAAAAAGAGGAAGTACACATGCTTCATTCAAATGATCAGCAAAAAGTCCGGAGGAAAGCGAAAGATTAATAATTTTCTTTAAAAAGGGAAGCAAAACAGGAAAACAGTCCTTAAAAGCAGACGATGGTAATGGGTCCAACTTGCAAGAAGTGACAGGAGACGATTTAATAATTTTCAGCACCTCCTTCTTGGGAAACAGGGCGAAATTCACTGAACAGTGAAGTACAGTGATCATGTATCAATGAAAGATCTAATAATTTTATCAAGACCTGTTCCAAAAGGCATTCTCAATTCAAAGGGTTTTAATAAATAATGACCTGTCAAATTTCTGCTGACACAAAACTCTATCAGTTAAAGAAAATTATTTGATTGGGTAACATAGCAATCTCAGAGTTCACTGGCAGAAACCATCAAGTTTAAAGTTATCTTGATTGTGAGCCAATATACATATAGGGGGCCTATATACACGAAATATGCCTCAATCAAATTGGAAGGTTTTGTTGAAAAAAAAATCTTCACAGTACTCGAATGATATAAGGTAACTATATAGAGTATTCACTGCTGTAAAGCGAGCTAATTTTCACAAAGAATATATGTGAATTCTAATAGGAACTTGTGACAGTAATTACTGCCTAAAATTTGTTTAACAAGTTCGTTCGAACAAGTGACAATGATGTTGATATTAAATACAATTCAAACATTGATCAATCATATTCAACGACAACAATTAACCAATATTTTTGGTAGTTGTCTTTCAGACTATCCTTTTCGCATACATTATGTCCCACATTCGGGCACACAAAAGCTATACAATAAAAAGTAAAGAAACAGTCACACCAAATTATAGGATTCTTCTTTCCACTCCACGAAGGCGTTTAATAGCAAGAAAGCTCCAGCTTCCACACAGGACTAACTCAGTAGCGAATCAAAGTGCTTTGGTTTCAGTTGCTGCGAAACCAGTCACAAAGTTCAAAGTTCACATACACAAAGTTCTCATAAACTGATGCGCCCTCTGCTGCTAGTAGCAACCCATATTATTGGACCTGGGACGTCTATCATCGGCCGACACTAAGTCTGGCTTTCCAAACAGTTTCCAAACATTCACCAAGGGTGAAAACCATCTATTTAGTAGGAAAAGTAAACCACAATCTTCTAATACAATTTGTCACCAAATAATAAGTAAATGCTCAAAGTTATTCCAGAACATTATTACTCTAAATTTCTTATCTACAAATCACTGGAGAGGTGAACTTGTCTCTAGAATAAATGTAAAATCCTTGAAAAGTGTAGACCAAATAAGGTAAAGCATTTACATAATAATAAAGAGAATGTCTTGAATACTTGCCTACTGGGGAGCTGACTGATAGAATATTCATAAGGCACAGTAAAACTTTTATTAAACTCACAACTACTGTTAAATTATGACAATCTTGACGTTTCGAACAGTCTTTAGGAGAGTGCTGAACTGTAGGTTGGGGTGTTTGTTTGTTTGTTTGTTTGTTTGTTTGTTTGTTTATTTGGCTGTTTTTACAAGCTTATGCAAATGCAGCTATCAAATGGTACAATGAGCAGCTGGAACGATGAGATGTGTCGCGTGCATGGCTGGCTAAGATCCCTACATTATCAAATTGTTTTCCTGCCGTTTTATGTTAGGATTTTTTGTACTAATTGTGTTTATGATGTAAACTTATTAGAACACTTTTAAACCAGTGTACTTATGTATAACTTTTAATTTTGTATCCTTTCGTTAGTGATGGTTTGTATTGTTTATATTCAGTTTTTTGTCTAGGCCATTTTAATTTCTACAGTGATGGATAATAAAGTTTTATCTATCTATCTATCTATCTATGCTAATAAAAATAGCATCAAACTTTGTTCCTGCTTATTTATGGAAACAAATGTGCATCTGAATTGAATTGAAAAATTACTAGTTTAGATCGAAAACGATACATTGTAGATGCATATACATGTAGCCATTCTAGACCTTAACATGTATACATACAAGTGCAATAGAGCGGTGCATGCAACATGGGTAATTCTGCCAGTGTCACACCACTATCCCCATGTACATACGCTTGAAATGTGTGTTGTTTTGTTTTGTTTTATCCAAAGAGTGCTCTAGGGGTACGTACAAGTCGAACTACACAAAGATCAGCGAATGTACCCCTTGTCCGCCTTACTCAACCACGACGGCAGGGGGCAGTACGTCTCTTTCGGCGTGCGAGTGCGTGGAAGGATACAGGGGTAATCCGGCATGGGGTTTTGAATGCAGAGGTAAGATTAAATACTATCTTTAGAATCTTCACATTACAAAGTCCATTATCTGTTTATTGTTTCCCTATTGTTTTTTTGTAGAAATATATGTCACTGGGTCATGTTTCTCTCTCAATCCACGGAAGGATTTTGAGTGAAAAGTCTTTCACCTTTCAGAAAATAATAAATTGAATGTTACTTAAACGGTATTTACTTTTACTTGAATGTTAACTATTAATTTTTTATTGCGAGATAACAAGTAAAAAAATAATAATAATAATAATAACGATCAGTGTAACAGCTAAACTGAATAAAATATTTAAAGGTATTTAAAAAACCCAATAGTTCCTGACTTTTTAGAATAAATTTTCTTTTAAAACAGTGAAAAGGTGTGCACGACTGACGTCTTTACAAATATCCAACGGTCAGGTGATACCAAATATCTGCAACAACATCTACCAATCAGAGTGCTCGTTTGAATGCAACCTCGGCTACGAGCTGATTGACCCTGCCTCATCAGCCAGACGCCGATGTCAGGCTGACGGCTTTTGGTCAGGAACCAAAGCACAGTGTACAAGTTAGTTCCGTCAAATTGATTTTAATGTTCGGCCTCTAGGTGGCAGCAGACTTACCGAGTGCGTTTTTGAGCTGGCTTTGGTTAAGCATGCTATAACCGTACCGACTACGAGATACAAGGCCGTCTCTAAATTGCGGTTTTAGGGCTAAGACTGTTGCTATGTAGAGAGTTGGGTTTTTACACATTAACTTCACCTTTAAACAACACATCCTTTTAATATTATTGTAAATGCAGCATGACATATCACCGCCACAATTATGTTCATACGCCGAGACAAAGTAGTCCATCATTTGCTAAATAATTTTTATTCAAGCAGGCTATAAGTTGCTCGACGAGCAAATTAAAGTTTATTTATAATTAAGTGTTTTAGATAGCTGAGCAGCAGGTGCTCTTAATTCGTTATAATATCTCCTCCCCGTTACTGTTGTAAAAAGACGTAGGAAATATAAACGTATGTAAAAGGGCTTTATGAGAAGCCAAGCGCTGCTTTGTGGTTCTTCGTTTTAACAGGAAGGGTCATTTTAAAGAGAGAATAATTCCATCGGTTTGCTCCCATTTCCATGTAAATATAGCTCTTCTATTACCCGTTGCAGTTGATTATTAATGTTTACTGAAGAACAAGTTCGGGTGAGTTTCATGTTTCAAATGATTTTTGTATTTGTTAAATATTCGATGCAAACCTGTCGAACTTTTCATTTTGTAATAATGACGATGTGGTATTGATTAATACGTGAGTGTACAGCATGGCCGGCGTGTTGTGTATGCCGAGACCGTTGTGTGCACACACACGTTGTGTTGCCATGTAAGCTATATTTATTGCGTGTAATTACACACCGTCTCATGGCTGATAGTGTTTTGAACCATGCGCAACGACTTTTTGGCACAGGGGATTTAAATTAGTTGCATCTCATATTTTGTATAATTGCCTATTAGCGCAAGTGACTGCCTACTCTGATCAGTGGTAGACCATCTTCAGTAATCCTTTAACCATAGTCATTCTGATGTGCCAGGGTAAGATTTTGTGTATAATACTTGTGGGTCAATACACAAGCTACTGTAAAGAATTAAAGAGCCATTTTAAAGATCAGCAAGTATTGTCATCATCTCATCTTTTACTGTGAAGTGTCGAATTCCACACTCTCACTTCACGGAGTGTGGAGTCATCACACTAAGGGTGTTGCTAAGGGCGCCCTATACTTCAACGCACGATTAAGCAGCAATCAAGCCGTAGCCGTAGCTCCAGCCGCCAACTCGGAAACGACTGTAAGCTCAGTTAGGCTTGGTTTCAAGATGGCGCATTTTACCAACTATCGAAAAGTGACTACTGAATTCATACACTCACTAACGCCGACGCATACAACTCTAATAAAACGTACGTTAAAGACAACACTTTTGAAGCAAAATAAATGAACCTGCAAGGTCAATCCCGAAGCGCGTGCTTATTTCAAAGTAGGTAAACAATGGCCATGTTGGCGCGAGAACCTAAATAAGCCAGCCCGAACTCAGTCTAATCGACGATAGTCGGGCTACAATAATAATTATAAAGCTTGTTACCAATAGTAGGTAAACAATGGCCATGTTGGCGCGAGAACCTACGTTGACCACAGTTTGACTAAGCCAGCCCGAACTCAGTCTAATCGACGATAGTCGGGCTACAATAATAGAAAAGAGAACCAGTTATCAGAAAACACCTATCACGTTGATCCTATACAACAGTCAAGTAGACATTATTTTAAAAGCTTTTGCAACAATACGCAATAAACCTGACCATCGCAATTTTCTCACCGGTCACACTGACGCAATGACATGATTATGGAATCGTTCGCACTTCAACTTCAGTGCGCATGCGCTACATACGTTACGAACCAACCACTAGTTAACCGTCGTTCCTTGATAGAACCCGCTTGATGGTAAAGTGCCTGGTATTTCTGCTTCCACTTAAACTTTCCAAAGTTTCCAGTTGCTCTTTCTTAATCAAATATAGACTGTGCAAGTCTCGCGCGTATCGGAGCGAGAAAACACGTCAAGCGAAGAACATGTTTTTTCTGAAATCAAATCATTGTTTTAAAATTTGATCTATGAAAAAATCTGACCAACAAAAATAATCATTACAATATAAAAATAAGTTTAAGCTTATTCATAATAAACACACAAATCATGTTTTTGTTGAAACAAACTAAAAACTCTGGGACAAGGAAGCTTATTTGATCTTAACTTTTTATGAACCCCTTTTGTAAATCCACGCCTGAGTACGTGCAACCACTAAAAGCAGGTTTAAATGCAGACGCGCGATGATCGCACGGGCGTTGAATTAACGTGTGGCGCAGTTTAAAGAGGACGCTGACGCCTCGACAACCGTAGACTGCAATGAAAAGGCTTAGTTTTTAGCGTCTGACAATTACAGCGTCTGGTGATTATCATTGCGCGACCAAAACAAATTTGGTGATCGGACAAATTCTTAATTTTTTGCAAGTAACCGGAAGCAGAAGTCAAGTTTAATTCTTGGGTTTTCTTCGTTGTATTGTTGAATTGATTTTACTTTCATATTTTTTATCACTTAGTAGTACATTCCCAACAGCATATTTAATTGTAATGGTCATAAAGTACGTTAAACTAAAATAATAGACGAAACAAAATCTTGCCAACGTAAAACTCCATATGGTTGGGACACAATGGTCCCCGGAAGTTCGCTTACGCGCGAGACTTGCACAGTCTATTGAAATGAAAACAAGTTGAACAATATATATATATGTACATGTATTATACTTCATGATAAAAACAAAAGGCCCGGAATGACTTCAAAAAGTAAAATCAATATTTTCGTAAGTTCAGCATAGAACAAAACAAAATAGTAATCCGAAAGTACATGAAGTCATCCCTTTTTAGTGTAGGTAAAGATGTTCATTAAACAACATTCAAATAACAACTAACTAAATTAGATTTTAATTAAATGACCATAAACCTCTATTTTGGATTTGTTGACCCACTCCCCCCCCCCCCGTATCCAGAGGTTGAATGTGACGACATACCAACACCAAATGACGGCAGTATGAATTGTTTAGACCAAGAGGCTGATAATAGCAATGTATACGGTACTACTTGCAGGTTAGTTTCTGACGTACGGAGGGTCAAAGTTCACTGTGGATCAATCACTGCGGGTCAGTAGTGTCCCTATCCGGTGTGGCAGGAGATTCATAGTCCCCCTTAAAGGCGAATTGTGCAGGGATTTTTGTCTGATAGCGCCCTCTTTTGACTAAACGTACCACAGCCCATATAAATTTATGGAGATTTATTTTCTGCCTCCATGATTTAGACCAGGCTGTAGTGTAAATGTATAATGATTCCCTTATCGTTGATAATAATAATAATAATAATAATAAACAGTTCTTATAAAGCGCATATTACAATGAAGTCTCTACGCGCTTGAGTGGGTAAACAGGTGTGTTTTAAGTTTTAACTTAAATTGTTCCAGGGTGGGGCAGTTTTTGATGTGGTGTGGCAGATTGTTCCATAGTTCAGGTGCAATGAATTGGAAGGCACGTTGACCATATGATTTGGTGAAAACTGGATGCGAAGTGAGAAGATCTTTGTTGCTGGAGCGAAGAGTCCTTGATGGATGATATTTGCTGATTAATTCTTGGAGGTAAACCGGGGCCATTTCATGTGTGCATTTGTAGATCAAAACCAATATTTTAAAAGTTATCCGGGATTTTACTGGTAGCCAATGTAGCTGATGTAAGACTGGGGAAATTGGTTCATATAAGCGTGTTTTGGTGATCATCCTAGCTGCTGCATTTTGTATGCGTTGAGGTTTATTGAGTTGTGAGTCTGGTAATCCGTTGAGAAGGCTATTACAGTTGTCTAAGCGGCTCATCACGAATGCATGGATCAACCTTTCTGTTGTTGGTTGATCCAAAAACTTTCTAATTTTTCCTATTTTGTGTAAGCCGAAGGAAGAGGCACGACATATGTTGTTGATGTGCTTTTGTCATAGTTAGATGTTGATCCAGGATAACCCCAAGGTTCCGTGCACTTTGAATTGGTTGAATATATGAATTATCGAAGGTGATTGGAGGAATAGTGGATTTATTTCTAAAACGTGATGAAATGTGGAGCATTTCTGTCTTTTCCTCATTAAGTTTCATCCCATTTGCTGAAGACCATGCCTTGATGTCATTCAAGCAGGCTTCAAGATTTGAGATGACATTAGACTGATCAGTTTGTTCAAGAATTGAGTACAATTGGGTGTCGTCTGCGTATATGGCATGGTAAATACCATGTGACTTGATGACATCCTCCAGTGGTGAAGAATATAAGTTGAATACAATTGGCCCGATTACTGAACCCTGGGGAACACCTCGTTGCGGAGCGTAACTGGTTGATATCTGGTCTCCTGTGATGACTGATTGACTTCGATTCGTGAAATATGTCTGAATCCAGTTCAGTGCTTTTTCTTGAAAGCCAAACCTCTGCTCTAGTCGTTCAAATAATATATCATGCCTTATCGTGTCAAAAGCTGCCGAATAGTCTAATAGCAGCAAGACTGCTTCTCGACCGCCATCCAGTGCAAGCAAGAGATCGTTGCAAACAACTCACCGGTCGGTGTATACGATCGTTGGCCTGTCCGGCGTTGTCGAGTCCCTGCATTGGCATACCGCGGCCGGGGCGCGTGAACGACTCGAGCTTGTAGGGTTCAGCACCGCGGATTACGTTGTCATCCTACATGTCTTTGACTTCGTCTTCTGACGACTGAAATCGCTAAACCTACTAGCAGATTTACTGCCACTATTGTTGCTTCTGTCATAAGTGACTTCAGCAGTTATTCTATGATCTTCCCAAGAAATGTCACTTTTAGCAATGGTGGAATTTGTCGGAGAAAATTCGGAAAGCAAGCTTGAGTGTGCAGTGAAAGTATATAACAACACAAGACCTTACCCACTTTGTGACGTCATGCAGTTGGTCGCAGCAGAGACTCTACGCGGGGGGTATTTTCGCGATTCGGAGTGGTAGTGCAAAAAAATGGTCTGTAAAAGTGGTTATTTTGGCACGACTGAAAGGGCCAATTCTCTAGATTTTTTTTATGTGTCATAATGAAGTATCATTCTACAGTTTTATTGATAAGGGGAACCGCCGCGAAAATCGCTCTAGTGACACTTTAAAAAGGGTCTTAAATAAACATCAATAAAACAAATGTGAGACTGGGTCTAAGGAGGGCCAGAGTAATTTTAGGGGGTTAGCTTTGACAGAAAACCGAGGTTTTCTGACTCAGGGTCTAGGTCTTGTCTACGGAAGTCAGGCTGACTCAAATGGGTCATGCTGACCCGGAAGTGGTTAATGCTGACCCGGAAGTGGTTCATACTGACCCGGAAATGGACCATGCTGACACTCTTGGTGCAATCGTTAATGGGTAAATTATGAACAAATCTTCGTCTGATTTGTTTGTGAATACAGCTTTTTCTGTGAACCCGGCTTCAATGATGTCGGGAGTAGAAAACGTGAATGTACCGAGTCTGGAGAGTGGTCCGGTGAAGTCTTTTCATGCAGAGGTAAGGGGTTAATATTGTAGTTGTAAGTACTGTGTGCCATTGCTGATAATGTTCTTATGGTATTTTACAAGCGAAGGATGGAGGCACAAACTCCATTCGCGACTTTGAAAAGTGTTGAAAAGTAATTTTCGTCCTTCTTCAGCTGTTACGTGTCCCATTTTACCTCCTTTACGCAATGGTGGCATTGTACCTGCAAAGTGTGGCTACGAGAGGCGAAAGGTGAAGCTGTCCTGTGCGTTTAACTGCAAAGATGGATTTAGAAGACAGGGGCCTTTGTTCAAAGAGTGTCAGACCAGTGGAAACTGGTCTTCAGACGAACAAGTCGCGTGTGTTGGTAAGGAAATGAATACTCGGGTACCTGCCCCCCGGTGTGACTCCATGAATCCATTTATCCATGTACCATCTTGGTAGTGGGTGGGGGTTCTGTACACAGTCCCTTTAATAGGTGTTTTGAATCTAAACAACATAGCAGTCCTTTTATCAGAGCTGGGGTCAATTCAGTTTAAAGATCGTGGGTCAGCAAGAGAACATAAAACGTATACAATATTAAATGTACTCCTTTGACGGATACACATTTTTCTAAACCACACACAAATGATTGCGAAATCAACTAATATTTCAAATCCAAATTATTGATGTGATAATAAAACACTGTAGGCCCCTATCACTATTTTGAATACTTTTAAATAATGTCTATTGCATTATGTACTATTACCAAACTGCAACGGCAAACTGTAAGGTGAGTATTCGTTTACTTCATTTATTTATTTGCTAGATGCCATCCCTCCTGAAATAGCCTGTCCAAACGAAGTTGTTTTAGAAGCCGAACCCGGACTCTCGTCAGCCGAGGTCACGTGGGACATGCCAATCTTCAGTGATAACTTAGACGGCACAGACGCCCTTGACGTCACCGTTCATCCAGTCGGACTCAAACCACCTCATCGATTTGAGATTGGATCTGTTCGCATAAGTTATACAGTTACGGACACATCTGGCTTGAGTGCAGAGTGTTACTTTAAAGTGGTTATTAAAGGTAAGTTTCAGAAAAAGAAACATCCATGACAATCGATATATCGATTTATGTATAGATTTTCCTTGTCTAAGATGATAATGTATTTCCTGAGTATCTTACAAGCACAAATGAAATTCGATCCCCAAGTATAACAATATCAAGACGCCCAGAAAACCTGTCGTTGGGACAAGTTTTGTTTCATTTCTTAAACTATATCGGCTCCAAATGAAATATGCAGCATCAGCTGCAATATGTATGAAGTACATCAAACTAAATAAAATCAAATAAACCACATCTGGTCATCTACCTTCTCGGGTACCTATTTACCTCCGAGGTGAAGAGAAGCAATTATGGTTTTCAAGCGTATAGAACTGTACTATCCAATATTGAAGAAACCCTTGAATAGTGAGCAAGCAATAGTCGGTTTTGGATGCGGGCGGCCCTTGCTCTGCAACCCTTTCCATATTATTAATACAAGTTTTGCCGTCATTGAACGACCTTGGCTTTGGCTGTCAGCTTTGACTGTAGCGCCAGTGGTGAATGAAGTATAGCCGTAGACAGTGGTCAATAAGCCAAGTGGTGAAGCCGTAGCCGCAAGTTATTGTAAGACAGATGCCCGGTTGCCCTTTATCATCTCCTTCCTATCCGCTTGTTCCGATGTCAACCCAAGCCTTTTCTATTTAGACAAACAACCACCCACGGTAGAAAACTGCCCGGATGACAAAGATATTACGTCATCTATGAAGAGCAAAGCCGTCTTCTGGGATGAACCACAGTTTGCTGACAACTCTAAACAGGTTCCCGCCTTGACTCAGGTAAGACAATGCTACTGATCAATTGCTTAGTTTTTGGAAAGAATGTTTTTACTGACGATGTTCAGATAACCAAAAACGAAAAACACTTTTCTTTCCAATTTACAATACGTTATGATACTAGTTTGAGTATAACAGAGAATTCGGTGAAGCATATAAGGCCCAGAGATACAAAGCGCGTACAAAAAGAAACCAAATGTTTTTGAAGTTAAAAGTTCTTTCTAGTATTGATATTCTTATTAAGTTTGGTAAATGAAACCAAGGACGTCTCAACAGCCTGAGGAAACTTGTAGACAAGGGTTCTTGCTATGAATTCGAACCAGAAACACCGGGGTGAAACCCTACTCTTCCGGAATAAGTGTTATGGGTTCTTGTATACCCTACCTATAAATCCTAGTACACTGGACCTCCTGCTTTACGTTCCATCCAACGGAAAGCACGTTATGCTATAAAGGGCACAAGACCATGGTGTTATGCGCGCACACACACAACCAACGTTCAGATCTCAGTGAACACCGCACACTGTACATTAATTGTGTAATGAATAAACATAGAGGGCGCTTTGTAATGTTGTTCCCCGGATGCACCTGCTTAATCAAACCCAACGTGCAGTCAGGTAGGTAGGATCGCTCAGTGGTAGAGCCAAGAGCATGCATGTTAACTTAGATGGCTGTTTACTGTGGTCCGGATGTCAGTGGGGAAAATAACACTATTCACAGCGCCCTCTATGTGTATTCATAGCAAGCGTGTACAGTTTGCCGTGTACACAGATCTGAACGTTGGTTGTGTGTACGAGCAAACACAATAGTCTTGGAACCAAGACTACTGCCAGGCATGAATTCGGACCCACACTCAGTGATCTTGAATTCAGTGCACGGGTTTGGTCGGCCATGATGTTGCTGCTAACATCAACTCGAATAACGATAGGGTTGTTGAGGATTATTCAGTCGATCCTTCAGTACATTCTTCATCATTTTCAACCAAAATGAATTCTTTTGCGAATAAAGAATGTCAAGCCTTGAAATCTAGCGAGCGTAGCGTTGTATGCAAATGCAGATAATTATCGTTTGCCATTTTTGTTTG